>BSWB01000006.1:5000000-7500000 GCA_033239125.1 Fagopyrum homotropicum | reverse complement strand
TTCCATTCTGTTTTAAGAACAATTCTATATGATAAAACTGTAATGGACACTGCAAGCTGAGATGAATAATGAAGCTCAACATATCACCTCATACATTGTCAAACACCCTACACGAATCTGTGCTACCACTACAAGGATTTACAGCAGCTGACACAAAAAGTCAGCTGAAATCTAAAGATTTCCAAGTCAAATCTGCTCCTAAAGGGCTGAATGCAAACTGCTATGAATGTTTGCAGAACCCAATTAACTGACTTTCATGGCCTTGTTGAATTTGGTGGATAGAGGATATCCATCTCAATTTCTCAAGACCTGTGTTTGTTTAACTATAAATATAAAGCATACCAATTTGTAAAGCTCATGGATTGGATAAGGAAATTTCTTCTAAAGGTTTGTTCTCGCTGACTTCAAACATCCAGGACTTCCAGGCCTCAAGATAGTGACCAAATAAATCCTTCATAGCTGCAACACAGCAATGAGCCATCAACAAGTTACATTTACTTAATGGTTAAGCTAAAATTTTTCGTTTCATTACTTAAGAATGTTTCAAGTTATAAGCAATTAAGTTTGTAATCTTTGTGACTGAGGTCAAATGAACTTGAACTAAAATGCTCAAGGGCATGATTAGGTACCCTGATTTTGATACTGGGGACGGTAAGTGGATGCTAGGTTTTCCATGTCTTTCAGCTGAACCGTGCTTTTACCCTCAGGAGCACCAACAGTATTAGCAGGAGCAAAAGGTCCATAATGGATTATTCTACTTGGCTTTATATCTTCTCCTGCATTGTTTATATTGCAATCAAAATCCAATACCTCAGTTTTTACTTGGAAGTTGATGTCTTGTCTAGGACATTTAGCAATCGATGAGTCTAGCTTTGGCCTCTTTGAGCTGGCATTTGTGAGGTCTGTTCCAAACGTCCTTTTAGTAGCCGTAAACACCACAGGTGGTGAACCAGTGAAATCGGTCTCAATTGTCTTGCTCACCCCCAACCATTTAAATGCAGGCTTCCGAGTCTCTTGGTGATGTGTCTGAAAATAATTTATGGAAAATCAAGGACAAATGCAAGAGAACCCTTAATCACTATAATTAGAAATAATTCCATAATAGGTGTTATGAACTTTAAGTACCTTCTCAATGAGTTGCATCGAGGACAGCACATTTGCAATGTCATATAACCTCCTTACTTTATCTGTAGAATGATCTTAAAATAAGTAAGGCACTGGTCCACTTTCATATTGTAAGACCTAACATATTAGACACATCAACACAGATGAGTTCTTACTTCTCATTATGGCAGAGTTATGGCCGTCACCAAGTAGCAATTTAGCAGCATCGTCTAAAGAGATCAGCTCAGCCTGTTTTGTTATTCAGAAAGATATTAACAGAGATGAAATATCACAAGACAAATAATTGAAGCCAGTAAAGTCCACTTACATTTGTGCATAGGAAAAGCTTTACAAAATTCTTAGTTAAGAGTCCAAGGGACTTCTCTCTTCTATTGTCTGCCAAAATAATACCAAGAATTACTAACGTTCCTCAACTATGATCTATCAATTTCAGGAGTTGTAATAGTGATCAGATAACAAACAGTCAAACCAATACCAAGTTTTGATGATGCAGAGTCCGGCTGGCTGCCAGTGTTGGTAGATTGCTGGCTGCAAATAAGATTAATACTCTCATTAAGCCCTTCATCCTCACCGTCATCCCTTAAACCCTCTGCCTGTGAAGACACGACAGAACCATAAATTACACATTACTTCACTTTGAAGACGCCCAATCTAACGTCAAATTCACATTAGGCCTGTGAGTTATACCTTTAGATACTCAAGCGCCTTTGGAATCCCCTGAAACCCCATCCATGAATACTGATTCTTAGCCTTTCTTGCAAGGACCTAAATCGAAACAACCCCGCAGAGCATAAGCTAAAGCAGAACAACGGAAGGTCTTCAAGCCTCAAAACGCAATACAACAACCGAGAAAACGAAAGTAAGCAGAAAATCGAAGTAGAAGGCAGATATATTTCTTACCCCAACACTTTCCAAAACATTGACGATATCATAGATCCGACGCCTCTCAACCCCTAAATTTTCATAAATTAGTAAAGCAACGCAAAAAGGATATAAAGCAAGTGACCATAAATCAGATCTGATACCTAATTTGCTAGCGGCGTCATCCAATCCAATCGAATCGATGTCAGGGCGATTGTAAAGGCGTAAGAAACTGCAGAAAAACATCGCAAGAAGCCATTAACAATTACAAATCGAAGACCTAGACGCAACAAAAAAGAGGCAGAGAAGATAGAACAAAAGGTAAAAATTAGGGCAGAAATTGACTTTGTACAGAGGAGGCCAAGCGACTTCTGTTTTCGACTGTAGGTGTTGTGGCCGGATCCGGAGTCGTGACCCGATTCCGTAGGGGAAGTCGCCATTCTTGAGAGAGAAAGCAAGCTAAGAGATTGGAATTGGGAAAGAAGAGAGAGTCAGGGTTCTTCAGACCGTTGAGTTTGGGGACTTTAGGTGACGCCGTCGGGTGTGTATGTGCGTTTGGCGCGGCGAGGGAAGATTTGTGTACATTTTGGAAAAAAAAAAAAAGTTTAAAATGGATTAATTTCGTTTTTGAAATCTAACCAGAAATTTGGTTAAAGCGGGAATTCAAAAAATGGGATGAGAGGGGAAAGAAGCGCTCCGAGTAAATAAATTTCTTGCACATTGCTATTTTACCCTCAGTAAAAACACAAATTACCCTTTGCTACATTGGGTTAGGTACCGCAACTTTCCACTGACGGACGTGTGTGTGTGTGATAGATTGATAAGCGGTAAAACTTGCTCCATATGACACGATTTATTCCAAATTTGATTGCTGAAGTTGCAATTCGTTGATGATAAGCATCAATTTGTCTCGAAATGTGTGGATTCTGCATAGAAAAAGATGTGTATACAAAATGACAAATTTAGAAATCTAGGGGCTTAATCGAAATTCATTCGTGCAAGGTGCCAAAAAATGGTACTACTACTCTCATGGTACACTTTTTGATCTAATGGCTCGATTGGAATTTGGATCTGAGTTAGCTATTTGAATTTATTTGATATAATTCCTATATTCAAATTGGATATTGAGTGAATAGGATAGTTTGATCAAATCGAACCGATCAGAATTAAACCTTGTTCGCATCGTATTATCTTGTTTTGTTTGAAAAGATCTAGTGCAAGCTACCGACTCTTCCAAAAAAAAATGAAGATGCATTGGCAATCACGTCGAGGTTAATGATTTTTCTCGATGAGAGGTGATTGACCCCACACATTGAGGTAATTGTTCGAATTTGGCGTGATTTGTATAGTTGTATCGTCATTTCAACACGAGTACAACGAATGCATAAAAAATTGTTGTTCATTCTCTAATTATATGTTTTCGTTTATTTACATGTTAATAGTGAATTACAGTTCTTATATAGTTATTGACACAAATATTGACCTCAAGTGTTGGATGATTTTAATTGTTTGTTGACAACGTTGATTTGATGATCAGAAATCAAATCAATCACGGTTTGATCATATTGTCGTATTGGTATACTTCTTGACTACTAAGGTTGGCCCAATAAAATAAGTCAAATATGCAAAGGTGACTAGAGGGGCTTGTAGATCGGGCAACATCGGACCGACGAACTTATACAAAGCCTGAAGTAAACTTGAGCGTGATGGCAGCAGCCCTCCTCGACAAACAAGTGAATGTGTCAACTAACCACTTTTGCCAAGAATATACAATGTTTAACGTAATTAACGCACCCTCATCTATGGTTACCCCCCATTATAAAATCACGAGGTGTAAATGTGTAATGCTCATATTGCCCCATATTGTTCGTCTTGAGGTATCACCTCTCGGCGAAGGTTGGGTCGTTGAATTATCCACCCCGGAGAAAGGGATAGCTCCTAACTAATTCGTCTAGGTCATTCTGTCAAGTCAAATCGATCCATGGATTTGGATCATCGATATCTCAAGACCAGCTATAAAGCTCCCGGTTCTATTTGTCTTATGGCCATCATGTTGTTGCCCTTGAGAGGTCATATATATTCACGTCAAATTAGCAGATCGTTAAAAAATAGTTTGTTTCAATTTTTGAAACAATTCGTTCTTGATCCAAATGCTAACGGGTAACTGTAAAAGTAAAATGAAATGAACAATTTTACCCTAAAGTTCTCAATTAAAAATGGTGACTTTCCCTCCATCTCTCCCTCTTGTCCGAGTTAGGGATGGCGGGTTTATGGTTTGGTTAATCTCGTACGAGGAACTCTAACCACCTACACATAAAAGAACTCGAATGTTCCACACCATAACAGCATGAACAAATCTAGATATAAACCGGGTCATTTTTTTGGATGAGTTGGCTAAGTAGGCACTTTTTGTCTATTGTAGTATAAAGTAGGCCCTTTTTGTATCTTGTAGACAAACTAGACCCCTCTCATTTATTAATAAAGATTAATTGAAAGGGTTAATTAGTCATTTTAATTTAACTGAGTCCAAGCCCAATTTCAATTGAAGATCAGCAGGCCCAATCCGAGTTACATAAGTCGTCCAGGCTCAATCCGAGTTACATAAATCGTCCAGGCCCAATCCGAGTTACATAAGTCGTCCAATCCGAGTTACATAAGTCGTCCAATCCGAGTTACATAAGTCGTCCAATCCGAGTTACATAAGTCAACTCATTCGAGTTACATAAGTCAACTCATTCGAGTTACATAAGTCAACTCATTCGAGTTACATAAGTCAACTCATTCGAGTTATATAAGTCAACTCATTCGAGTTACATAAGTCAACTCATTCGAGTTACATAAGTCAACTCATTCGAGTTACATAAGTCACCTCATTCGAGTTACATAAGTCACCTCATTCGAGTTACATAAGTCACCTCATTCGAGTTACATAAGTCACCTCATTCGAGTTACATAAGTCACCTCATTCGAGTTACATAAGTCACCTCATTCGAGTTACATAAGTCACCTCATTCGAGTTACATAAGTCACCTCATTCGAGTTACATAAGTCACCTCATTCGAGTTACATAAGTCACCTCATTCGAGTTACATAAGTCACCTCATTCGAGTTACATAAGTCACCTCATTCGAGTTACATAAGTCACCTCATTCGAGTTACATAAGTCACCTCATTCGAGTTACATAAGTCACCTCATTCGAGTTACATAAGTCACCTCATTCGAGTTACATAAGTCACCTCATTCGAGTTACATAAGTCACCTCATTCGAGTTACATAAGTCACCTCATTCGAGTTACATAAGTCACCTCATTCGAGTTACATAAGTCACCTCATTCGAGTTACATAAGTCACCTCATTCGAGTTACATAAGTCACCTCATTCGAGTTACATAAGTCACCTCATTCGAGTTACATAAGTCACCTCATTCGAGTTACATAAGTCACCTCATTCGAGTTACATAAGTCACCTCATTCGAGTTACATAAGTCACCTCATTCGAGTTACATAAGTCACCTCATTCGAGTTACATAAGTCACCTCATTCGAGTTACATAAGTCACCTCATTCGAGTTACATAAGTCACCTCATTCGAGTTACATAAGTCACCTCATTCGAGTTACATAAGTCACCTCATTCGAGTTACATAAGTCACCTCATTCGAGTTACATAAGTCACCTCATTCGAGTTACATAAGTCACCTCATTCGAGTTACATAAGTCACCTCATTCGAGTTACATAAGTCACCTCATTCGAGTTACATAAGTCACCTCATTCGAGTTACATAAGTCACCTCATTCGAGTTACATAAGTCACCTCATTCGAGTTACATAAGTCACCTCATTCGAGTTACATAAGTCACCTCATTCGAGTTACATAAGTCACCTCATTCGAGTTACATAAGTCACCTCATTCGAGTTACATAAGTCACCTCATTCGAGTTACATAAGTCACCTCATTCGAGTTACATAAGTCACCTCATTCGAGTTACATAAGTCACCTCATTCGAGTTACATAAGTCACCTCATTCGAGTTACATAAGTCACCTCATTCGAGTTACATAAGTCACCTCATTCGAGTTACATAAGTCACCTCATTCGAGTTACATAAGTCACCTCATTCGAGTTACATAAGTCAACTCATTCGAGTTACATAAGTCAACTCATTCGAGTTACATAAGTCAACTCATTCGAGTTACATAAGTCAACTCATTCGAGTTACATAAGTCAACTCATTCGAGTTACATAAGTCAACTCATTCGAGTTACATAAGTCAACTCATTCGAGTTACATAAGTCAACTCATTCGAGTTACATAAGTCAACTCATTCGAGTTACATAAGTCAACTCATTCGAGTTACATAAGTCAACTCATTCGAGTTACATAAGTCAACTCATTCGAGTTACATAAGTCAACTCATTCGAGTTACATAAGTCAACTCATTCGAGTTACATAAGTCAACTCATTCGAGTTACATAAGTCACCTCATTCGAGTTACATAAGTCACCTCATTCGAGTTACATAAGTCACCTCATTCGAGTTACATAAGTCACCTCATTCGAGTTACATAAGTCACCTCATTCGAGTTACATAAGTCACCTCATTCGAGTTACATAAGTCACCTCATTCGAGTTACATAAGTCACCTCATTCGAGTTACATAAGTCACCTCATTCGAGTTACATAAGTCACCTCATTCGAGTTACATAAGTCACCTCATTCGAGTTACATAAGTCACCTCATTCGAGTTACATAAGTCACCTCATTCGAGTTACATAAGTCACCTCATTCGAGTTACATAAGTCACCTCATTCGAGTTACATAAGTCACCTCATTCGAGTTACATAAGTCACCTCATTCGAGTTACATAAGTCACCTCATTCGAGTTACATATGTCAACTCATTCGAGTTACATAAGTCAACTCATTCGAGTTACATAAGTCAACTCATTCGAGTTACATAAGTCAACTCATTCGAGTTACATATGTCAACTCATTCGAGTTACATAAGTCAACTCATTCGAGTTACATATGTCAACTCATTCGAGTTACATAAGTCAACTCATTCGAGTTACATAAGTCAACTCATTCGAGTTACATATGTCAACTCATTCGAGTTACATATGTCAACTCATTCGAGTTACATAAGTCAACTCATTCGAGTTACATATGTCAACTCATTCGAGTTACATAAGTCAACTCATTCGAGTTACATATGTCAACTCATTCGAGTTACATATGTCAACTCATTCGAGTTACATATGTCAACTCATTCGAGTTACATATGTCAACTCATTCGAGTTACATATGTCAACTCATTCGAGTTACATATGTCAACTCATTCGAGTTACATATGTCAACTCATTCGAGTTACATATGTCAACTCATTCGAGTTACATATGTCAACTCATTCGAGTTACATATGTCAACTCATTCGAGTTACATATGTCAACTCATTCGAGTTACATATGTCAACTCATTCGAGTTAAATATGTCAACTCATTCGAGTTAAATATGTCAACTCATTCGAGTTAAATATGTCAACTCATTCGAGTTAAATAAGTCAACTCATTCGAGTTAAATATGTCAACTCATTCGAGTTAAATATGTCAACTCATTCGAGTTAAATAAGTCAACTCATTCGAGTTAAATAAGTCAACTCATTCGAGTTAAATAAGTCAACTCATTCGAGTTAAATAAGTCAACTCATTCGAGTTAAATAAGTCAACTCATTCGAGTTAAATAAGTCAACTCATTCGAGTTAAATAAGTCAACTCATTCGAGTTAAATAAGTCAACTCATTCGAGTTAAATAAGTCAACTCATTCGAGTTAAATAAGTCAACTCATTCGAGTTAAATAAGTCCATTACAAAATATTAATGTTGTTGCTAGTGAGTATCGAACTCTGGACGACTGCCCCTCCCACCCTTATACCAGCTGGACTAATTGAACTTCGTGTATTCTCTTGTTCATACACAGTACTAGTACATAATGCTTAATACACAATTTTACTACACAAGTTCAATTACACAATGTTAATACATAATTTTCATTTACACAAGTCCGTCGTTTACATGAGCCCGTCTTTGTTTCAAGCTCATTCGAGTTACACAAGCCCAATTATAACGGTAAAATATGTAGTCAATATGCCGTTTTTATTAAATATGTAGTGAATATGCCGAGTTACATAAGTCGTCCAATGCCGTATGTATAAAATATGTCATTTACACAAGTCCGTCGTTTACATGAGCCCGTATGTATAAAATATGTAGTCAATATCCCGTATTTATAAAATATGTAGTCAATATCACGTATTTATAACTGCAAAAATTAAACTTTAGTTTTTTAATTTTGTAATTATCCAGTTTGAGGCAATTTTGCAAATTTAAAAAATATGGGTCATAAATGCAATTATAAATAAGGGAACTTTTTTGTAATTATGCCAACATTTTAAAATTGAAATTAGGGTTTCCTGTTTTCTTGGGATTACACTGCGGCTGCAACGAGAAATTAGGGTTTCTTGTTTCCGAAGGGGGCTGGCGGCGGATCTGGGTTTGGGCGGGGCTGCGCGGCGCGAGGCGGGTTGGCGGCGGATCTGGGTTGGGCGTGACTGTGCGGCGCGAGGCGGGTTGCGGTTGATCTAGGCTGGGCGGCGCGAACCGGATGACAGTCGTTGTCGAAGGGGCTGGGCGACAGATCGGATTAGTTGGGCTAGTCGGGGCTGGGCGGCGGTGACATCGAGGGCTGTGCGGCGCGAGGCAGTCTGCGGCGGGGCTGTGCGGCGCGAGGCGGGCCGCGGCGAGGCTGGGCGGCGCGAGGCGGGCCGCGGCGAGGCTGGGCGGCGCGAACCGGATGAAAGTCGTTGTCGAAGGGCTGTGCGACAGATCGGATATGGGCGGGGCTGGGCAACGCGGGGCTGGGCAGCGCGAGGCTGGGTGGCGGCGACATCGAGAAGCAACGCCGACATCCTTCTTTGGAGGCAATTTGAATGACTGAGAAGCAGGCGACAGACTACGATAAACCCTAACTGGATGTGAAATCTGACGGTTTGATGATTTTATAGGTTTATATTTTACGTTTTCCCTTTATACCCCTTGGATTAATTTATTTTTGATTTAATGACTTCTTCTTTCCGAATATGAGTTTTTTTTTATAATTATTGAACAGTATGCAACCATGATATATTCTTTTCAATACAACACTAGATCTTCGTTTGCGATAAACGTTGATCTTTTGAGTAAGTGTTCTCTGAACATAGAACTCTTGAATTAGGTAAATCTTTTTGCCTTTATGACGCCTCTGAATTATGAACCTGTTTTTGCCTATTTGTATTATTAATCTAGCCTCTGGAATTGCTCGTGCGGATGACTTTTGTTGCTTTGTGCAGAAACTAATGGGTTCCAAGTCAAGACTAAACAACAATCAAATTATATTTTCATTTGTTGGGAGATGTTGAGCTTGGTGAATATACTGTAAATTCGTTATTAATGACTATCCTTGTTGCAAGTAACCTACTTTTGCTTTAACAACTGGAATGATTTCTCTAAATACATCATTGTTATGAAAGAATCTTTTTCAAAATTTTCAAGTAAATCAAGGTAGTTGGCTAATAGTTAGGAATTTCGAATTCTAATTAATGTTGATTAACTTAATCGTTGATACTAATTGACATATAACTCGCGAAAATTTCGCAAGAGATGGGTATGAGTCTCACCGTTATGTTCCTAGCGTAATTTTGGACGTTTGGGGAAATTTTTACTTTTTCTCCCGAGTAATTATTTTTACCCTCCGGTGTTATTTGGAGCATTTGGGAGATCCAATTAATAAAAATGCAGTTGAGAGAAATGATCAGGACATCGGATATGTCTTGATATGAAATAACATGGAGAGGCAAAGCGGACAAAAGAGTCGCTATTTCGTTTCTTAACGGCTAAGAAATACGGCTTAGGAATACACGTTTTCCGAGGCAGTTGTGAAATAATTATTCCTACAATATTTCAGATTTATTATTCCAATCTCGAGAAGTTTGGAGAAGGAGGTTCGACCCGCCTTTGGATCGGTTAAATAATAATTATCAACTTCGTTAAAGGATAATTATCGTCTTCGCTATAAACAACGGAAAATCCTTTATTAATTCATTTCTTTTCACGTTTGCTCGTAAAAGATCTGATTTCTCTCAACCTTCAAACTCAAATCTACTCTATGTTTTTAATCCGATTTCAATTCCGTTTGAGTTTTTGGATTACTCTCTTCATTATCTTCATATCGGTACCGAGTTTTTGCATTTCCGAGAAGATGAAGAGCCGGTCGAGCATATATGTCACCAGGCAGGTTTCGTCGCTCAGATTACGGTGAATTTGATGTTGTCCATGCGTAGCCTGCGTCGTTGTGATTCCGAATCTTCTTTCAGATCGTCAATCGGGTTAGTAACGAATAAGTTATGAATTTATTCGTTTTCCGTACTGCGATTTGGCTTAAATTGACTTTAGGCTTGTCAAACTGGATAATTAGAAATTTCATTATGGTCGTTATATTATTTTGGTGATTATGAGTAGTTTGTTTGATGAAATCTGATGACAGGTGGGTTTAGAAATGGCCTGCAGGCAAAATGCTATTCTGACGAAAATTAATTAATTGATTAAATTAGGATTAGAGTTGAGATTGGGGAATGTTGATTAGATAATACCTTGAGATTTGAGGAATTGTGAGTTATGTTGAGATATTGAGGTTTAGTTGATTATGAGGCTTATAGATTGATTATGATCTTTATGGATCCCTTGGGTCTAGGTGTGACCTTTTTGATTGATAGGAGTATTGATATCTCCTTATGCCTTGTTATTAGGCAGTATTCCTCACAAGATTGGAGGTTGATTGTGGTTGTGGTTGTACGAGGTTGAGGTATGTCCGTAAGACTTACTTAGCTATCATCCCTATATTGGGTGTTTGCATGAGTGGTGTGTGCGTTATATGTTGCTATTATAGCATGAGATGTCGTTTATATCGACTGCCCTGTTGCGTGGTTGTGATAACCTTTCCCTTTCATCCTGCCGTTGAGTTTGGGAGATTCTCTGACGTCAGGCCAGACTGACTTTACAGGAAGGGCACAATCCACTCCCATAGGGTACACAGATTGTGTAACCGATACTCGTACAGCTGGCTATCAAGCTCAGAGGAGAGAATGTATTGGTACTCATGTCACATACTTTCATATATCTACATATACACGATTTGAGTGAATGACTTATATACAAAGATGATAAATGGGTAAATGTGTGATAGCATGCTAATGTGTTTATCTTTCATGATTGTGCTTGTGCTTGTGCTTATGCACTACCTTATATATGTATGGTTAGCTAATGGTTTTATACCATGTTGTAGATGCCCTACAGGATAGGCGTGCTGCTGAGTGATCTGGCAGGGTGTCAGGCCGAGGACCTCTCGTACATAAGATGGTTGTGGTCTTTTGGGGTTGTTTACGTTTCCCTCATGCGTGGGGATGAGCTTTTGTTACCTCTTGTGTGAGAATGTTGTTTTATATACTCGGCTATGATGTTGTTCACGTTTTGGTTGTACAATTTATGCAATTTTATGTATTTGTTTTATATCCGTCAGTGTCATGTTGTAAGGTCCAGTGAACTTGTTGTCAGGCTAGGATCAGGCTCCACTGTGAGATTCTAGCCCAATGTGACACCCCGAGTCTAGTGGATTCGGGGTGTTACACCTTGGGCCTCTTTTGAACAACACACAAGCTTTGACTTGTGTGTACAAAAGTATGATTACTTTGTCTGAGCTACCGATTGACCGATGTCGTTCGGAATGAACACCAAAATCAAAATCAACATCCTCGAAAACCTCAATAGGTTTATATTATCGTGCTTTCCGGCGGTCAGACACCGCACTAGTTCATTTATCTCGTGTCTTCTCCATGTTTTGTCAACCTCGAGTGTTTCTCGTCTTTTCCCGTAATTTGTTTGTTCAGCCTTCTTTCTTTTTCTTTTTTTTTAATTTTCCGGTCCGTTTGCTTGTGGTGTTTGTTGTATTTTTCTATTGTTTTTTTTTTTACTATTTACATATCAATTTGTTTATTTGTCGATTTTCAACCTATCAATACACCAATATTTTTTAATCTACTAGTCAAACATCTTACCTTTTTGATAAAAAAAAACTACCATTTAACTAATGATACCGTTTATATTTTGTATATCAACAAGTTTATCAAACCCTAATATTACAATCGCAATAAATAAGGTTTTCCCAATTAGAAATGGTCGTCATTATATAATGGGGAACGTATGTTTCTAGAAACTTACATCCATATTCTGTATTGCTTTAATTTCCGTCATAATTTAAAAAAAAAAAAAACTAAAACGAAAATGAGACCGACCCAAATGAAAAGCATGAATGCGGTGCAACTGGAGGAATGGCGCTACAAGGGCCCCACTATACATTGAACTGCAGAGTTTGATGAGCCTGTGACCCTCTCCCAACATTGCAAGTTGCAAACCGCTTTCTTTCCGGATTGGTTACCCATTCACGTAGATCTGAAGATCCTCATATTCGGTTTTTTGTCATTCTATTCGGCCTACATTTTACTTTCCAGCGCTGTCGTCTATTAAAATTCTGCTTTTATACAGATTCATTTTTCTTTTTCTCTGAAAAAAAAAAAGTTAAAAATTTTACTAAAAAAATACTATATGGACGTAACAAGACATTCAGGGCCCGTTTGGTTCCAACTCCGGAAACGGAAACGGAATGAAAACGAATTTAATCCATATGTATATCCATATTCATGAAATTCTATGGAATCATTCCTTATGTTTACATGCAAAATGCACTTGTCTTCCCATATCTTGTTACCCTATAGGATATCAAAAGTAATCATATTCAACTTCAATTGTTTCAAATCACAAGGAATGATTCCAACAACTTTCATAAATAAGGGAATACATATGAACTAGATTCGTTTCCATTCCGTTTCCGATTCCGGAGTTCAAACCAAACGGGCCCTCAATGACAAATGATAGAAATTCTAGCTATCTATTTATTAACATGTCCTTTTCCATAAACTGTATATGGAGCAAACCCCTAATACGATTCCATGGTCTCCTTCTCCCTCCCCTGGTTGAATCACTACCATGGCCTTTACTTAGCATCTCTCTAGCTAAGCAAATCCATACTCTCCCCAATCCTCCCTGCATCAACAAACCCTTTTGTCAAATGCCTGTGTCACAGACCAAGGGCCAAGTGGAGCATTCGAAATAATACGACGATGAACATCTAAACCTCGTCAACTTGACTTCCTCTTAGGGTTTTCATCGACAGATAGATTGTATTTATAATAAACGTATTTACAATAATTGCATAGGGTGACCTCTATTGTACTCTATTTACAATATGAATTCTATCAAGTATCTCACGCCATAACACAGAATCAGGTGATACTAGCTATAAGCATTCCGACTCCTCCTCCTATTGTGATTAATGGTGGTAGGGTTTGACAAACCTTTGGGTAAAATCCGAAAATTTTTAAACCACATGAAGGTGTTTCAACCAGAATTTTCCAAAAAAAAAGAGGCAATTTTATTGTTCTCTGTGTTAAAATCTACTCAACTCAAATTTATCGTATAAACTTAATAAAGTTTTGTTTTCAAACCAATTGATAATATGATGGATAGTCGGACTAATTGATTCAAAATGTCCTCGCAAAATACAATAGAGAACATGCCTGATTGACATATCCTCGGACAAACGTCACTAACACCTCATTATCTTTATAGTTAACTCACATGTTAGAATTGTAAGACGAGACTGACTAGTCTAATCACTCTAATACAACGTCAAAGTGTATAACTTACTACATAATGAAATCATGTGCATACGGACAAACATGCACGTTAGATATAAGTCACACATAAGTCGGTGTATTTGTACCATAAAATTAATTAACAATACGAAAAATAGTGTATAAACCTTATTCACTAACTAAAATCACAGAGGACGTGAAATCTTAATTTTTTTCAATATTCTTTTTTTTTTGTTGGATGCATTATATAGTACGAAAAGTTTACCAAATAAACCCGGTGAAGAAATTTATTAACAATTGAGAAAGTAATACATTAATTTCATATAGAATTTATATATAGTATTAGTGGTTGTGGTATATATTTATTTCCACAATATTAATTAAATAGATGGTAAATTATAGCAAAAGAAAATTTGTTGATTTAGCCTCCGTTTAGTTATAATTTAGTTATAATTCCGTAAATGGAATGGAAATGAATCTAGTCCATATGTGTTCATTGTTTATGAAATTTTTGGGAATCATTGTGATTTTATCTAAAATACACTTGATTTCTCCCATTTTGTTACCCTATAGGGTATCAAAAGTAATCCAATTCTACTTCAATTACTTCGAACCATAAACTTTCATGAACAATTATATACGTATGAATTGGATACGTTTCCATTCCGTTTTCGTTTTCGGAGTTAAAACCAAACGGAACCTTAATAGGAATCATTAAAAGTTGCATGTTGTTAAGCACCGTTGAATGTTGGTTCCATTAATCATGAATCATTGCGACAAGCAATAAATACACAAAATCAGAATCATACAAATTATAAACAAATTAAAATAATAAAATAATATGATAATTATGGTTTGTCAACCCGTGTATGGAAGGGACAAAGGTCGCGTGTTTCCATAATAATAAAACAAAAAAAGATTCGCAATTACTACACTAATCGCTGTCTTACGTGGAGTTTACGGAGACCGTCAGCGAATGTAAGACATTCATTGACGACGTTAACTCTTGCGACAAATTCAATGTTTGCTCTGTCATCTCTGTCTGTCCATATTGGACCTCCCCACAATTCACTTCCTCCCTACGTTTGGATTTCCTTTTATCATTTTTTACACTCTATTAGATTCCGTTTTGCATTATATCAATCAAATTTACATACTTTTACGATTGCTTTGTAATTTTAATATTATTGATAGTATTATAATATTTAGAATTATAATAAATAGACGACAACGATGCTGCGTGTAACAACTTATTATATAGGAGAATGTGTACATTTTATTATTTATATACACTTGCAATTTGTTAGGATGTATAAAATATTATTTATTACGCAATGTCCAAAATATATCTTTACATATTATTAAATTCACATACTACAATAGCACCCTCGCCTAGGTATTTTTTTACTTCAAAAAATGTTTTGTCAATATTGTAATTGTAGGGCTTTTACCCCATCTTGAAAGGTGTATATTTATATATATATATAGGTGTGGTTCCCATGAGAACACCCCCTAACGTGAGAACATGAAAACAGTTGTACACCGTTGGATGTAAGTATTAAGGGTTGAGATTTAGAGTAGATATCAAAAATAATAATAATTAGGAATCCAACAATAACTACGAATAATTCACTCAATCAACAATAACTACGAATAATACATTAAACGATATGGCACATTCGTAACAAAACTAATAATAATTACGAATCTGTTCTCATGTTCTCACGTTAGGGGCTGTTCTCATAGGATCTATACTCTCTCTATATATATATATTTTCCATTTTTTTAATTAAAAAATATATTTTCTCTATATGTTTATCACATTTGCTCACCAAATTTAATTTTAAATCATTCTTTATGTATATGGAGTAGTAAAAATGGTTGGTTTATAACAAAATTAGCTTCGAAGATGAGAAGGATATGAGTTGTTTTTCAAACAATGTTTATGTTTGGGTTTGAAATCTTAATATCCAACCTAAAACATTTTTTTATTAAAAAAATTTAGGAAAAAAATTCGAAAAAAAGGTTAGACGAAAAAAGAATTGTTATAACAAAACATTGTGAATAGTGTACCAACCTTTTTAGGACTTCTTTCACCTGTTTATTAAATAAATTATTGTCAAAATTGATAGATCAATCTTAACCAACCTGAACACCATTAATCTTGAAAATAAGAAAAATTCCATGACCACCTACACCAAATAGAAAAAACAAGATTGGACCATCTATAAAAGGTATACCAATTTACCCGAACTAGTATGATACCCACACCTTTTGCGGGTTTTGAAAAAAAATAAGAAAGAATATTATGAAATAGGTTTTTTCATGAGATTTTGTTTTGTATACTTCTTTAATTTTTACCACTCTAATTGACTTACAACTATTACTTTATTAAGGATAAATTTACAAAATGAGATTATACTATGGACCTACTTAATAAAATAATATATATATAACAACATTTTTGTTTTTTTCAGGTTATATAATGAGTTTAGGGATTTTTTTTTATTACTTTTGATAATAACATTTTAGGGTCATCTATAAAAGGTATACCAATTTAACCGAATTCCGTTAAAAAAAAATATTTTGAGGATGACGATGGTGATCTTAGGGTTGTTAAAAATTGTTGATTTGTAACCACAAATGTATGCAAAAATTTTCACCAAAACGACACACGACACACAATAATAGAATCTATGTTAATATAGTTGATTTATGTTACAAAGTAAAGTTAAATTTAAAAGTCTTTATTATTATGTCTATATAATTTTTGAGTAATATTCCCGAAAAAGGAAAGACTTTCCTTGATATCTATCCAAGTGACGCAACATTATTGTGTATATTGCAAGCCCCACAATCCACTCCTCGGCCTTTATCTCATCCCTCTTTCGCCCACCAAACTCTCTTTTTATATCTCACCTGCTGCTTCCATACACAAACCCAGATCTCAACTCACACCATCCTTATTCATCTTCCTCTTCCATTCTCCATACCCAAACCCGGATTCGGGTTTCGACCCATACCCGAATCTGGGCGCTCCATTCGCTTTTCAGCTACCTTGTTCCCGACCGGCAATGCCGGAGCGACGACATTAGCCTAGTTGATAACACAGTTCATTGAAGAGATTAGTCAAGTTTACCGATCAGCAAAGTATACCGCCGGTAGCGGTGACGCCGGTAAGTATATCATCACTTCATCGTGTCGTCTTTCATATCTTCACAGTAGTCTATGGATGCACGTGATTCTTTTTATTTTTATTTTTTTATTTATATCAATATTTAAGCTTGCGTTGCCTGCACAGGCACAGCTGCACATCAATCAATCTAACCAGCTTCTATCTTATTGGGTTACATAATAAGAGTACGTATATGTCATTTTCAACTTAAATAATTTAATTATTTATACTTTAAAGGTAAAATGAAGTATATTTATTGAATTATGTATAAATAGTACCGTATAAATCTGTCCAGAAATTATGAAACTTCAGAATAATCCAATCGGATTGGCTAACATTTATACTATAATTTTTAATAAAAATAAAAATAATTATTTTTTTTACTGATATGGGTAAGCGATTAGGAAGGTCAACAGTTGACGATTTTATGTATCCTTTCGGATGATAAATTCAAGCGGGGTCGGGATTTTCGAGTTGATCATCGTCCCGTCTTGCTCCTGTAAAACCGCAGCATGGCCAAGAGTAGCCAGCATATCAGCAGCAAAATTGATTTGTCTGAAAATAATTAATATTATATATGCCCGTTTAATGATTTTTTTAATAAAAATAATTAAGGCCTAATTTGATTAATAGGCTTTTTTAAGTTTTACTTTTGGTAATTAGGACATTTAGTTTTTTAATTAGGTAAATATACCCAAATTTTTGTATTTTCTCTCAAACTCTAAACCCTCGTCTCTCAAAGAATACATTTACTAAAACTCATAAAATACTAGTAAATCAAATTATTTCAAGAATTAATATTATATTTTTCTACAATGAATGTCTACACTTACCGTTATTAATCACGATCATAAATAGTTTTATAAGAAAATAGCAATAAGTCATTTTAGGCTCATCATTAATACATTAATTTTTTTTTCTTGTTTGCAGTCGATGGTTGATAGCACTTCATATTGAAGGAATAATTATTAGTGGTTGTTGAATTATTGAAATTTATAAATGGTTATGGCTCGTGGGTTCCATCAACAATGATTTACTTTGTTGATGAATATGTCTTAAATTATGACTTTTTTTGCATAATTTTATTATGGCTACAATTTTGATATGTACAAAGTCTTATATGGACCCATTCGATAACATGACACGTTATTATAGAAATCATCTACTTCAAAGTTCAAGCACATATATGAACTAGTCTATGGGTTCGTTTGAAAAATATATGTTAGATAAAGGGTGTGTTTGAAAATCCAATTTTGAAAGTTTATGAAAATTTATCAAAATTATGAAAAATAAATAAATTCGATGTTGGGTATGTTGGAGCCAAAATTTATGAGAGTTTATATGAAATATTAAGTTGTTTTTATTTTATATGAAATAAGATTATACATAACTTACATTAGTTTACTGAATATATATTATAAATATTAGCCTAAAAAATTATTTTTTTTTAGTAATTTTAAAGTTACATAAGATTAAATAAGTTTTGTCTTCCCAAGCACCCATAAACTTATCAACAAAAAAATAAGTCGGTTAAATCAGTTATATATTTCAACTACCCAATAAAGTTCAATTTCAACTTCATCCACCAATAAGCTTCATCTACGATATTATTTATCAATAAACTTCATCTCAAGTTCCATTTGATTTTCCACGGGTGTTTACCATTTCTTGAATTTCTTGATAACATGATTTATATGCTTCATCATTAAGCTTATAGTTTCCAAACGGATTGAAGCTAGACGCTCCCGAGCAATTTGAGTAAATGCAGGTTGATAGCTGATAACATCGTATGATTTTGTTCGTCCGAGTTTGATGAATTGTTCATCGATTTAGGACTGGAAATCTATTGTTGGACTAGATTTGGATCGAATATCCAGGTCTGGTCTAGGTCATGTCCAGATGATTTGGACCAAGTTTTCTAGTACTTTTTTGGGTCCAAAAGGACATCTAAAATTGGTCAAATTAGCTATGTAAGTTTTTTAAGATTTTTCTGTAGTAACTAAGTCTACGGTATAAATATGTTTAATAAATGTATCTCTACTCAAACCCCCTACCTTTCAACTTCAATTTAATGAAAGTGATAAAATTGAGAGGTACACAATCGGAAATAGAAAATGGCCTATTTAACAAATCTTTCTTTAAGATATTTTGACTGATCGGTCTGAACTTGGACCTCGATTAGACTAAATATTCGATTCATATCCGGTTCAACAATAAACTTATGGTGTGTGTACATTTATAGACTTGAACAACCCTACCTATACCAATATTGCATTATTGTGTTTGTCAGATTATCGTAATTAATATTACATATTAAATTTTACTACTGTTATACTTCTGACAAGCGACAACTTCCGCCTAATTTTTTCCGAAGCTAATATATTTTAATGTAAATAAACTTTATTTATTTTGATTGCAGCAAAATGAGGGGTTGGACAAGCAAAATTGTGGGTCTGTTTAGCGTAATGTTGGTGTGTCAAGCCTATGCCGACACTAAGGCAGCGTCCATCTCCATCGACGCTTCTTCCGCTGCTTCTAAGCCCATTCCCGACACTCTTTTTGGGCTCTTCTTTGAGGTATATATGTTTAATTACATTGTTAGTCAAAATAATGTTGGTGTAATTTGAAAAATTAATTGAAGATACACATACGAAATAGTTTAACTTGAATTGATTTGTTTTTCCAGGAGATTAATCATGCAGGAGTGGGTGGATTATGGGCTGAGCTTGTGATGAATAGAGGTCATATTCACTTACTGACGAATTAAATTGCAAATATTGTTGTCATGTATCTCAGCTTGTTGTTTTGTCATGCAGGGTTTGAAGCCGGAGGTCAACACGCACCTTCGGAGATCAATCCTTGGGGAGTAATCGGCGACGAGGATTCCATTTCCGTGACAACCGAGCTCGTTTCGTCCTTCGAGCACAATAAGGTGGCTCTTCGAATGGACATTCTATGTGACCAAGATAGTTGCCCTGATGGCGGCGTTGGTGTATACAATCCCGGTTTTGGAGGCATGGTAAAGAACCTATTAAAGCCGATGTTTCATCTTAAAACCAATTGAGAAGAAATAGTTTTAAGGTTTATACATTAGGTTCACTTATTATTATATTGTCGATGTGAGACATTTTCATATTTATTACAGTAATAAATAAGCTTTGTCACATACATACGTACGTACATACTAGCTCATTTTGATTTTTGATTTGCAGAACATAGAGGAAGGAAAGAAGTACAAAGTAACGCTCTATGCTCGCTCCTCGGGGACACTCGATTTGTCTGTATCATTCACAGGATCGGAACAAAAGCAAGTCCTTGACACTGCATATTTTCTGTAAGATTCATCTTTATAGTTAGGGTTCATCTTATTAAAAACAACTTGTGCATCATGGAAAGTATTTTGAAGGGCGGATGATGGTGAGTCCGACGATTGGAAAAAGATGGAGACGACGCTTGTAGCAAAGGCGACGAGTAGAAATGCAAGCCTCCAAATCAGAACGAGCAACAAAGGCACCGTATGGTTGGATCAAGTGTCGGCCATACCCGACGATACCTACAAGGTAACATTCATCGAATTCAATATTATCTTGTAGTAGATCATCTGAAATACATATCTATATTGGAGATAATAAGTTCCCAAAAGTTGTGGACACTCCGAATCTAGCATATAAAGTCAATGGCTACTGCTCCTGTTGTCAATCGGGTTTATGTGTTGTGATTGAGCCTGCGCATGTGCGCTTGTATGCACGTGACCCGCTCTATCGTTCCGTCTGTATCGGACTTTGACACAACGTCTGCATTTGCACTTGGAAGTGCAGGGTCATGGTTTTCGGAAAGATCTCATGCAAATGCTTCTTGACTTGAAACCTCGGTTTCTTCGATTCCCAGGTGAATAGCTTATTTGGTTTACTTAACAATCAATGGAGCATTAGCTTACGTTAGTAGTTGTTTGGGCATTTGTTCTTAGGTGGATGTTTTGTCGAAGGAGCTATACTAAAGAACGCGTTTCGATGGAAAGAAACTGTCGGGCCATGGGAAGATAGACCGGGTCACTATGGTGATGTTTGGAACTATTGGACCGATGATGGCCTTGGCTATCTCGAATTCCTTCAGGTACATTTTCGGTTGCTCGACTGCTTTGGCGAATTGAATCACTATACGGTTTATGAATATGATTAAAATGCATGCAGTTAGCAGAGGACCTTGGTGCAATGCCTGTGTGGGTTATAAACGTCGGTACGTACACATGCTTATAAACGAACCCGGTTGAGTTGCATTTCTTGATTTTCTTTTGTTTCTTCTTAAATTGCCGTAGGAATTGCTCATAATGAACAAGTGAATACCAGCCTTGTTGACCCTTTTGTTCAAGTGAGTGTTGTATTCTTTCTCATACATTAACACAGTGAATCTCTTAACAGTAAGTTTAACAGATGAATTGATGCGTATAGGAATTGCTCGATAGCCTTGATTTCGCAATGGGTGATACAGAGTCTCAATGGGGATCTCTCCGGGCAAAATATGGTCACGCTAAGCCTTTTGATATCAAATATGTAGCTGTTGGAAATGAGGATTGTTGGGCAAAGTACACAATGTATAGAGGAAACTATCTCAAGTTCTACCACGCGATTAAAGCTAAATACCCGGATATCCAAGTTATCAACAACTGTGATGCTTCTTCTCAAAAACTAGATGTTCCAGCTGATTTGTTTGATTTTCATGTAAGTTTTTGTATGCTGATCATCTTTCCTCTCTTATTAATTGTATTTTACATTAGACAATGTTCAGCTGACATGATCATTGTATGTTACAGATATATACAGATCCTCAGAACATGTTTGCTAAGGCTCACCAATTTGATCAGCAACCAAGATCTGGCCCTAAGGTAACCACATTGCCGTTGAGTTCTTTGTAGTTGCCGTCGAGTTCTAACTTGGATGTCAATGCTTTTAGGTATTTGTTAGCGAATACGCTGTGACATACCCTAAGGAAACACAAGCAAAGGGAACCCTTATAGGTGCATTAGGTGAAGCTGGGTTCCTCATTGGATTAGAGAAGAATAGGTATGCTTAATCAAACAAATATTTCATACTGAAAGGCTCCTGCTCAATCTCTACTGAATCGCTATTGTTTTGTGCAACCAGTGATGTTGTTTCAATGGCGAGTTATGCGCCACTTTTGATGCATCAAAATGATCCAACGTGAGTTCTTGGTATACTCCTTTTGTAGGGAAATTTTTAGAATTTCGTTATAAGACGTGTTTGGTTTCATGTTTGATCAACTAGATGGAAGCCGGATGCTATTAACTTCAACTCTTGGCAAGCCTTCGGAGTACCTAGTTACTGGATGCAAACCTTCTTCATTGATTCAAGCGGAGCGACTCTTTTGAGTGTAAATCAATCAACAAGTGATCACTTCATTGCTTCTGCCATTAGTTATAAGAACTCTGATGACGGCAAGAACTACATCAAAGTCAAGGTATATTATGTAAATCAAAGCTTGAAGAGTAACACTCATTATTGTTTTGTGAAATTCTGCATAATTGTTGATGTTTCTTGGTTTTACAGGTTGTGAACTTTCAAAATAGTTATGTCAATGTAACTATTTCATTGAATGGAGTTGGTGAGAAATCAATCAAGGGATCAAAACAGACCATTCTAACATCTAATGATCCTTATGATATAAACACATTTGACACCCCTACAAAGGCATGTATTATCATTCGACTCTGTTTCAAAATTTTGCATAGTTCTTGATTGTTTTCTCGAGAAAATGACGTACTGTTTATGTGGGCAGGTGACACCGAAGTCAAGCTCATTGAACACAGACGGAAACGAGCTGAATGTGATCTTAAATCCATATTCACTTACTGCATTTGATTTGCTAAACATGTCAGAAGAAGCTAGCAAAACCCGAAAATCACTCCAAACAAAGCAAACTTCAAACCATGGAAGATTTGCAAAGGTCAGGAAGCAATTAAGGAGCAAATATACCAATTCTTAAGGGAAATAACAATTGGTATGATACAAGTTGATAGAAAAAAAAAAAAAAAAGTTTTAGGTTCGACTTCAAATTTCTCAATAAGTTTGTTAAGTGTAAGATAAGCCATTCTTATAGGTTTTCTTCAAATTTCTCAATAAGTTTGTCAATTGTGGGGGTTTAAAGGATGTCCCGTTGTGGTTGCAAAATTGCTAAGTGTATAGGTCAATTTGCTCATTGACAATGTTCTTAAATGTGCTTGTAAGCTTGAGAAACTCATTTCTAATTGCTCAATAGAATTCATTTCAGAATGAAAGATGCTGTATTATAAACAATGGCATTGAAAAAGGAGTTAATGCAGATAACAACATTGATTCCTTGCTCTTCACAATGAAGACTGTATAGAACTTCTCATTGATATAAGAATTACAATAAGAACGAAAAGAAACATACAGTTTGAAGGAAACAAATTCGCAAGACATAAATTGCTAAAACTACTAATTAGCAAAGACATTGACACGCACCCGTGCAGTAACTTCATTATGAAGCTTTATCTCTGCAATGTATTCTCCAGTTTCTCTGATCTCAGGGAGTGTTACAATTCTCTTATCCACATCCCTGAAAAGTATAATGAAATCCACCAATCTTACTATTTTTTAAGGTTTGAAACAAAATATTACTCGTATCCTGGTTATACACCCCTATACGATCTCCAGATGTGAGCACGAAACCAGCACTAAGAAAACATAAAAATGAGCAAAAATGCAAGTTCAAAATGAGCGAATGAGGAACAAACAATCACTGAAGAATCAGTCAATATTCACGGAGAATGAAAGCTAGTAAGGCAACGATTCTTTAATTCAAGCAATATCAAGATCAATCGAAATTCGAAACAAACAGTTGAAGAAAGTAAAATTGAAAATTCAGTTCAATCAAAATTGGGAGTAATTTGAAAACATATAATTACCTCTGCAACTGAGCTTTGATGATGTCCACAAGATCTTGAGCAGTAACCGAACCAAAAATCTGCTTATTCCCTCTACCAGCACCCTTCCTCTTAACCTTGAAAGCGCCAACGGTTTCCAAAACCCTAGCAAGCTGTTCGGCCTCTTCTCTCACCCTAATCTTCTCGGCTTCGATCCTATTCTCCTCCATTTTCATCTCCTTCACCAGCAATGGAGTCACAATCTGTGCCATTCCCAAGGGAAGTAGGTAATTTCGGTAGAAACCAGCCCTAACATCAAGAAGCTGCCCCTTCTTGCCTAAAGATTCGACATCCTCTTTCAGGATAATCTTTCTTGTCTTCTTCACTTTCTTTTGAGCTACAACTGAGAAAGCTGACGCTCTCTCTGGAACCGGGGATGAGTTTGGAGTTGTGTTGAATCTCGAAAGCCATGGAAGAGGCTGAGCTCTCAATGTCGCCATTGTTTCGACTTTTGTTATGCTTACTGTTAGTTGCTAGAGATCTTATCTGTTATGTAGTTGTTTATCTGCCTACTGGCGCCTCTCATGGTCTAAAATTCTCGGCGAGCAATGTGTGTGTTTGGGGTTCATACTGGGCTCATTGGCCCAACAGTTTATTACGTAGTCCACTCCGCCGGACCGAAATGCCCGTCCCGTCCAGCCCGGATAAAAATTAAATACATAAATATTATTTTATATATTATAAAATATTAATTATAATTAAAAAATATTTAGATGGTTATAAAATATTGAGTATAATTATAATAAATTTAATATATATTATATAGAATGTCTTAAACATATGTTTTATTTTTAACAAAAACAAAAGTTTAAATATTTTAAAAAAAATTACCCGTCAGTCCGGGTAATTATTTTACGGGTAAAGTACGCATCCATTGGCACAACACAGTGACTTAAATGAGTCATTTTTTGTTGTAATCTTGTTTACCAGGACCAGGATCTATCATCAAGTTGTACGTAGGAGGATTTAATGTTTTTTCACACGAATGTAGCCGCTTTTCGGTAATATTAATTTATCAACTTGCTTGTAATGTTGTAACTCTCTTGTGACATCAAATGTTGCGTTTAAAGCAATTGATAATCGATGCTACTTGATGGATACGTAGAAACCAACTTGGGTGCCGTGAGCATTATTCAACTCTTGTGTGTCAACCCTATGGAGAAAAAAATAGCACATCTAGTGTTTTTTCACTATTCAACTTTTTGGACATTTGTAAATAAAAACTAGTGTGACGAAAAATACCACACCAATTGTTATCTCACTTGTATTGCTCAATTAAAAAATGTTTTGGTGATGAACCACACCACAACACTCGACAAATACCTTGAATGCCCGATCATCAATGAAAGAGTGGGAAAATAATAAAGAAGATCTTTGATGGCATTAACAAAACAAATATTGAAATGGAAAGCTAACTCCTTATCACTAGAAGGCAAACATATCCTCATAAAACATAATATAGCGGCTAAACCGACTTTTGCTACGTAGAGCTTCATACTCCCGATCCATAATTTGGAGCATTTAGATAGAACATATAGAAAAGTTAATATGGAATGAAGGGGACAAGCACATGCATATCATTGGATAGATCAATCTTGAACGAACTCAACAACATTAGCTTTGGAAAAAAAGCTCGTGACCTCCTACAAGAAATAAAACAAAATTGGACTTAACAAGTTCGCATGTCTTGCAACTGTGTGGTGGAGCATCTGTTTCTTCAAGAATAGAATCATTTTTTAGAGGAACAGGGTAAGAGACTCGATCACCGTAAAACAATGATGAAATGACCACAAAAAAGGCGGACGGAAACAACCGTCAAGAGAATAATACAATACAAACCAAAAACTTCAACACAATAGAGAAAGGAGACGATGGAGAACAACCGCGGACCAAACATGGAGGTGACAGGAGAACTCCCTAAAGACGAAACAGGTGAAAAAACGAGACAAACACTGCCTAAGAAGCACCTTTGGAAGGAGGTACATTAAGAAACGAACTCTTTGGGAGTAGCATCCATTGACTATGTGATTCGAAATCACAATGGAGAGGTTATTAGCCTCGATGCTCAATAAGATAACTTCAACTCGAGAATAAAAGTTGAAGCTTTTGTTATTGAATATGGTTACAAGAGGCTATCATATTGCAAATAAAAAAAGATCAAAATTGAGGGTGATACTTTGTGTGTTATCAAGACACTCCAAGGTTCGTGGAGTTGTCCGTGGGAGGTCGAGATGATTATCCAGCTTGATATTGAATAAATAGAAATAATGAGAGAAAGAGGACCCAAAAATTTTTCATTTTGTGAAATGGGCCTCTAATAAATTTACTACATAAAATAGGTCTGAAAAGTATAAACTAGGCTACTGTAGACATTAAATTGAAAAGAGAGGGGTGCAGACTTTTTTTTTTAAATGATTTGATGTTAATTTTTTGGGAAAAAAAAAACACTACTTACCCACAAATATATTACCCAGGAATACATTACCAGGAATTTTGACCCAGAAATAGATTACCCAAAAAGTTTGACATTACCCAGGAAGTTTGACTGTTTTAGATTACCCCGAAATACATTACCCAGGAAGATGAGAAGTTTCAGCTTACCCCGAAATACATTACCCAGGAAGATGAGAAGTTGGAGATTATCCATGCATACAAACAAACACTGCTTACCCACAAATAGAAAATGTAAACAAACATTGCTTACCCACAAATAGTACAGGAAGTTTCAGTGTTTTAGATTCACAAAAAAGAAGAGATGAGAAGTTTCAGATTACCCACAAATACATTACCCAAGAAGTTTGAGATTACCCAGAAATAGGAACAAACACTACTTACCCAAAAATAGGAACAAATACTGCTTACCCACAAATACATTCCGGTGAAGAAGAAGCTCAACAAGAAGTCCAGATTTCTGCGTTTCAATGGGAAGAAGAAAAGAGTTGCATATGGATACCCAGAAATAAATTTAGGTTTGAAAGGAGGGAAGAAGAAGGGACAAGGGAGGGAAAAAGATGGGCTGACTGAATTGATTGGACTATTTTCTGATTTTTTCTACATGTCACCCATCAAATCAAATGAAACCTATGTCCCTTACTTTTCTGATTTTTTCTACTATAGGAGCCCATTTTCTAAATGAAATGATGAGAGACCCTAAATCTAAACTCTACATTGTAAAAGACCCACATTGCAAATTCAGCCTATTGAATATGATGTTCGATTCTTTGATGAAGTTCGGATCATGCATATTTTCATAGAAACAATTGTGTTGTTGACCGATTAACTCATCTGGTAATCTCGACCCTCACCACCAACTATTCTCTTTTTTTTTTTGTGGGAAGGAGAGTTAGTGATTTCCGGCGCATCTCGACGCGCTTTTATTTATTGAAAAAGAGGCTAAGTAGTCATCACACGGGGATAGCCCGACCCCTTACATAATCAAGTAAAAGATCAACTACACCCTCCGGCGGGTCATACAATACACTCAAACAATCGGAAAGTTCAGAGCAAAACTAGCAATACAATCCGCAACTCTGTTCGCCTCGCGGAAGGCATGACGAAGCTGGACATTCCAGCTTCTTTCAAAGAAGTCTTGGCATAGAGATATCTGACTAGCAAGAGGGTGATAGGGGGCTATGGTCTTGCTTAAAAGTTGAGTCAACAACTGGGAATCAGTTTCTACAATAACCGAGCTATACCCCAACTCCCAAACAAGCTTGAGTCCATGTGCCAATTTCCAAAACTCCGTCATGAAAAATGAGCACATCCCTAAATTGGCACCAAACCCTCTAATCCACTCTCCTGCAGAATTTATAACAATAACTGCAGCCACCGCAAGACCATCTTTACTTCTCGCACCATCTGTATTGACCTTAATGTAACCACCATGTGGCGGATCCGCACAACGTAGGTTTCACTAACTCGAATACTTTAGGATAGGTTGAACTATGTGTCACCACTAACTTTTCGTTTTTGGTAAGGAAACAAATTTGTATTCGAATCACAATTCACAAGCGTGCTAAAGAAAATCAGAAAAGTCAAATTGAGTACGTTTATTCCTCTTGAACGTATCATCTTAAGCCTTCATCTTTCTCACGTTCTGCGTAACTCGTCGATGGCGAGCTGAACGAGAGAGGAAAGAGAAATTGAGCGGTAAAATGGCAAGTAGCAGCATCATCGAAAACAAATGGGCGACAACGGTGGCCAGCATATGGATCCAATCAACAAGCGGCACTCCTTCCACCTTCGGAATCTACTCTTCCGCCCTCAAATCCTCCCAAAGCTACTCTCAATCCACTCTAGACACCGTCGCTCTCTTCAAAGACATCGGCGCTAACTTCGGTGTACTCGCCGGATTTCTCTACACCTTTGCCGTCCACCACCGTCCACGAAACCACCTCTTCGGCGGACCAAAGGTTGTCATCGTGGTTGGCTCTATCCAGTGCTTCCTTGGATTTTTTCTCACCTGGCTTACAGTCACCGGCGCTATCGGCCAGCCTCCCGTCGCCATCGTCTGCCTTTTCATGTTCCTCGCCGGACATTCTATGCCGTTCTTCAATACCGCGGATGTCGTCACCGCTGTTAATAACTTTAGGGGTTTCAGTGGCACCGCCGTAGGGATCATGAAGGTTGGTTTCATCTTTTTCTGTCTGTTTTTTTTTATCAAATCAACCGTCCTTGTATATAACTTTGAGAAGAAGTAAAGATCGTTTATCACTATTTGTTCAATATAGACTATTAAACCGCATAAATATTCATGTTTAGGGGGATTTTGTCTCCAGTTGGTTGGTTTGATCTGTAGAATTTGTCATATTCTGGCACATCTGAAACGATTGGAATAATGGAGTATCGCGAAGGATACTGGTAGTCATTTATTCCTGTATAATCTAAGCTTGATGTAGAAACTATTGAGCATTGATTCCTGAATTTGATATTGCAATATGTTGGTATTATGCAATGTCATAATTTTTCCTTCTTGTTTCCTTATTGAATGACTGACTGCTTGAGTTACCATAACGCAATGATTTGGAACATTCCTATCTAGCATGTTCATGAATTTTATCCTCACACTAGGTCAACTATCTAGCTTTACACTTGTACACTCAAACTTTGAGATTTTAGAGTAATGGACTCTCTTGTTGAGACACCCCCAAACCTGAGATTTGATGCAATGGGCACTGGGCGGTGAATTCCATACTGAGAATATTGAATTGAGACACTTTTGTTAGGGTTGGAGACTTAATTGGTTGTTTCACTTGTTTGAGTCTTGGTTGTGGACCTTGTGGTAGTGGTGGAGTTCAGTCTTTATGCTGCCCAGCACATTATTAGATAGTAGTTCAACTATATCACTTAATCGATTTGTAGTCATAAATTGCTCTTGATTTTGTGTCCGTGCAGACAAGTGATCTGGTATGTAGAACTTAGTTTTGGTTATATTTCACATCAATTTAACTGTCTTACAATGTCCAATCCATGTTTTTTTCTTTTATCAGAGCTTCCTGGGCCTGAGTGGAGCAATGCTGATCCAGGTATACCGAACTATATTCAAGGGGAAGCCAGCCAAGTTCCTTCTCTTGGTCTCTATAGTTTCAACTCTTAACCCTTTGTGGCTGATGTGGTTTGTAAAGATCCATGACACGGTTGACAAGGACGAGAAGCAACTTCTTGATAGATTCTCCGTTGTTATTCTGGGAATTGCTGCTTACCTTGTAGCTGTCATAATTCTCGAGAGCATCTTCACCTTGCAACTATGGTCACATATCTTTATACTTCTCGTACTTCTACTTCTGTTATCCTCCCCTCTTTGGATTGCCCTTACAGTGCTTTTAAAGAGCTCTGATGAGACATCCATAATAGATACAGAGCAATTTATTGAATACAGTCAGTTGCCTAGCAATGATGGCCAAGCCACAAGTACATCTGATGATCATACTAATAACACTTCAAGTGAATCTGAGGCAAACGTTAACCTATGGCAAGCAATGTGCACCGTAGATTTCTGGCTTTTGTTTATTGCTACAGCTTGTGCTTTTGGCTCAGGGTTGGCCATGGTGAACAACATCACTCAGATTGGAGAATCCCTAGGATACAGTTCCACAGTGACTAGCACACTGGTTTCCTTGTGGGGTATAGTGAACTCTCTTGGTCGATTTGGAGCCGGTTATGTATCTGATTACACCCTACGTTCAAAGGGCTGGGCTAGGCCTCTCATCATGGCCACAACTCTAGCAATCATGAGTATCGGACATGCTGTGGTTGCTTCAGGATTCTCCGGAGCACTTTATATAGGCACTGTTGTATTGGCCCTATGCTACGGTTCACAGCTCTCTTTAATGCCAACAATCACGTCTGAGATATTTGGTGTTGTAAACATGGGTACAATCTTCAACACCATTACAGTTGCAGGTCCGGTTGGATCGTACGTGCTCTCGGTGAGGGTGGTGGGATACATCTATGATCAGCATGCTTCTGGAGATGATGATACTTGTACTGGTGTTGACTGCTTTATGCTGTCGTTCTTCATCATGGCTGGTGTCACTCTTTTTGGGTCACTTTCTGCTGTAATATTGTTTTTCAGGACCCGGAAGTTCTATCAGCAAGTTGTGCGTAAGAGGATTCAACGAAATTTGCACAAATGAGGCTCCTGAGAACTTGAGGTACTCAGTTCTCTTAAGGTTCAATGCGTTTGGAATTGATCCCATCACTGGTGGCTGCAGCTGCATTGGTATATATATGTATATACTTTGTATGAGTGCTTAGCATTGACCATTTTTGAAATAATATCTCATGGTAAAATGAGTGGAAATATGTTTGTAGGTCATCAATATAAAGGGCCCAGTGAAAGTTTGTTAGCATTGATGTTTATCATCTACCTTACCTTGTAATATATTTGTACACTATTTCCTCTTGTAACATGTTTGGTGTTACATAATGATTCTTTTGTGGTGTTACAGGGTATTCCAAATTCAGTCAGATCCTCTATTGCCCTTCCCTATTGCCTTATCTACCCGTTCAATTAATTTGTCCACGTGGTACTGTATTTATCAATTGAAATTAATTAGAAAAAAATTAGGGATTTTATTGTATACAGAATCTTTCTCTCTCTTTCCTCCTTTTCAATGGAAGCTTTCATTCATCAAGTAATTCTTCTGGCTGAGGTATATACAGATAAGTCTCAACAATTTTTCCACCACTAAACAATTAACATCAATTAATCATAAACAAATTTCACAAATGATTTCATTTCTAGAAGGATGGGGTTGTGAGAGGCTGAGAGGAGCGAACGAGCCTGTTAGCCAACGTCCATCATCGAACCTCAATTGATTTGCAGTTTTGCTTTTGGTGCTTCAGCTTTGAATCAATCCTTAGGATTAGCTTCCAGCAAATTGTTTAATTAAAAAGAAGAATCTAGATAAGTTTAGGATTAGCTTAATAGTTATCATTGCGATTAGAAAAGGTAGGATTAGCTTAATAGCTTAGGATTAGCTTCTTCAGAAGACCGTCTACCTAAGAACTCAAGCAGCAGCCTCTCGTTGAACGTCCATCATCGAACCTCAACGGCTGCAGCAGCCTCTCGCTGAACTCAAGCAACCCCTCAAACGCCTCCGCCCTCTGCTCATACGAACACATATCAAACCTCCTCTGCCTACACTTGGAAGACGATTTGCTTGATAAGGCCCCACCGGAGCACTCTCTCCCACCCACCTGAGCGTCCTTAGGATCGTCTGCTCTACAATCTGAACGGTAACTTTTCCTTTTCCATCGAATACTCAACAGCGTCAGGCCCGTCCAACAAGGGGTGCCATTCGGCCCAATAGCACAGGCCCCCAGTTTTTTTGGGGCCCCATAATAATAGTGTTTAGTTAATATATTAAACAAAAGAGTGCTTGCCACATTGGTTAAACCTCAACATTAGGTGTAAATGGTCTTGGGTTCAAATTCCAATTCTACTATTTTTTTATTTTATTGTTTATATAATCTTTTTTTTATCTCCTCTTTTGCTTATTTTTTGGGGCCATTATAATTATATTTATATAATTTTTTTTATCTCCTCTTTTGCTTATTTTTATTTTTTTATCTCTTTTTTGCTTATTATTTTTTATCTCATCTTTTGCTTATTTTTTGGGGGCCCATTATAATTATGTTTATTTTAATCTATTAAACAAAAGAGTGCTTGCCACATTGTTTATAATTGATAAAAAAAAATATTGACACAGGGCCTCCGAAACTCATTGGACGGCCCTGAACAGCGTATAGGCTTCCTGTGTCCGGCGCATTGCCTAAAGACTGAGGCGCTTCCGTTCTTAGGTAGATGGTCTTCAGAAGAAGCTAATGGGAACTCCACAATCATGTTCATGTGTGGGACATTGACTCTTTGAAGGTTGGAAGTTGAAGCACTTAAGAAAAATTGCACATTAGTTTGTACCAATTTCTACCCCTTTTTCATGAAATACAAGCAGATCGAACAAGACAGCAAGAAGAATTACGGGATGAGCGAAAGCTTACATTGAAAAGGAGGAAAGAGAGAGAAAGATTTTGTAGAGTATAAAATCCCTAACTTTTTCCTAATTAATTTCAATCATAAAAATAGTGTCACGTGGACCAATTAATTGAATGAGGTAGAGAAGGCAATAGAGGATCCTCTCTGTTCCAAATTTCCAATGGGATACCGTTATCAATTGTACTTGTAAAAATAGATCTAAAGGTTTTCGAAGCTCTTAGTCGTAGATCCGACTAAGACAAATAAAAACGAATATAGTCGGTTGTTTATGCAGTTCCCAGAGAATTCCTATTTTTGTGGGACCTCAAGAGGGGAGATCCGATCCCAATATCCACTAGATTTCCGAAACAGTGTTACAAACAAGAACTTGCACATGTACAGCAAATCTAGCAAAACAAAGTAACAAGAACAAGCTAGAAAAGATAGATATGTGAAGAGATCGAAGAAAATCCCCTCAAAGACGCCTGCAAAGATTTGAGAAAGATCTCAAATTCTTCGTTTTCTTCTTCATCTTCCCTCCTTGTTGATCTTCAACATGCAACACTCTCTTTTACTTTTTTTGAAGAGCTCTCTAAGAACCCTAGCTGCTGAGCCTTTTTTTCACGTCGTTGCATGTTTATGTCTGAAGTTCTCTTTTTACCTTTTAACTCGCACCCAAAAAAGTTTCAAAAACGTGTTTTCAATTGCTAAGGAGTGACAAGTCAAACTTTGACTTCACGTGACTTGGGCTCAAAGTTTCAAAAACGTGTTTATGTCTAAACTCTACCAATATTGAGTACACTAGATGCAAGCAAGTTCAATTGTCCATTGTTCTTTGTTACAAGATAAAGAATTATAGAAACAAAAATACCAATATCTGATTTCGATATATAATCATCATCTATATACCCAAAACGGATATAGGATATCTTGATATCAATACTAAGCGAGCCCGGAACCGATAAAATGACAGGTATGTAACATCTCGTGTGGATAGACCGCTTACTCTAAACTATTTTTTTCTTAAATGAAAATTTAACTTAGTTTGACACTATCCAATTACGATCAAAACCAAAGAGAACTTCCATGCTTTCTAAATTCACCTCATTAATTCTGAGGATATTTTATTCAAAACAAGAATATGATCAGACCTGCAAGTTCTAACCCAACAGGTCGAGAATTCCTTATTCAATGTAGGTGCATATTTTCAATTGCACCTTATAGTAATACAAGTGAGAAAAAAAAATCAATGTAAAAAAACAATAACATGAAATCCTATAACTTTATCAGAACATGACTCCATCAATGAAGATAATCCTTCTTTTAGACTGCAAATAAGCTCATGAATGGTGATTTAGTTTTTGCTTGGATCAGTGAAGAATTTGTTGATGGATGGCATGATTTCAGGTTCTCTGTTGCGTACCGCCCTTCTAACGAAATGCTGTGAATACGTTTCTCCCTCAGAATGGTTGTCCAAGATTCCAGCTGCTCGATTTTCCTTGTTCACCCTACGATTAGAGTGCAATATATCAGCAAAACAAAATCATCGATACGTAATCCACCAATTTAGTAAATGAATTCCTCTCGAGTATGAAACCCTAATATTACAGGAAACAAAACACAGACAATCAACGAAAATTGAAATCGAAACCAGTAAATTAGGCGCAAGAAGATGATGGTGATAACCGAGGGACATAGATAAAGAGATCGGTGTATAGAGAAAATTAACCTAACTTCAGGATTGACACAGATGTTCCGGACCAATTGCATGACGCATATCCCGACGGCGACTGAGACGGAGCCGAGGAGAGGATAAACCTGCACGTAAAAATGTCGATTGAAATCGGAAACATCTGTTGGCAATGAATCTTTGGATTCAATTCAATGACGAAATAGATGATGAAACAGATAGAAAAAACGAACCTCAGGTCTCATCCAACGACCATACTTCCCCATTGGAGATTGTAATCCAGATGAACTGCAAAAACGACGACGGAGGAAGGAGGGGTTTGATGAAGAAGAGAGAATAGGCAAAATTGAGGTTCTAATGGAAAACGTAATGTCAGGAATCTCTAACCCTTTTAAATCGGTAACAAACAAGGGTAACGTTGAAGGTTTTTAGACAGTCTCCTGCATGTACTATTTTCATGGTTTTGCTAATTTATATGTACAAATAATAATAGGAGAATGTATATTAGAGATTTAATAAATATTATGAATTTATAATTTGTTGAGCTATTGTACCGTTACATTGGTTGCTTGGTATTATGAAAGTCCATTTCAATCCAGGAAAAGAAAATCTAATGTAATTTCTATTAAAAAGAATTAGAAAAGAAAATCCTCGAGAAAATGGCAAATGAAAGGGGATTTTAAGAATCAGGTTCAAATCCAATGGAAAGACGATCGAAATTTGATATTTTTAAGGGTCGAGTTATAATTATATATCCATCGGCCTATCAAAACTTATGTAAAGACGTCAAATCATGTGCAAAATAAAGCCATATGTACAGTAGTGTTGTTTCCACATTTAGAAAGAGTTATGAAGCTCAGTGAAAGTCAACCCCAAACCAAAGACTCGTGCTCTTGCTTATACCTAATCCGAGATAGAATGAACATTTCCTTACAAGTTAAGATTCCACGAGAGTAGTTGTTATCCGTTCTCACGTGAAATCTACTAAGAACACTTATAGACATCTTAAATAAGGCATTCCATTTAAATCGATGCCTTCGATTGTAATTTAAAAGAATATCTCAATTGAAATAATTTCAATATATCAAGCCGGTAAATGATGAACACCTAAATGATCCATGCCTACTCTTCTATTCAAAGTGTTATCTATCAAAACCTATGTCTATTGGTTGTGAATTCTAATAGATTGATCCTAACTAGGAAAAAAGCTCTCTTTTCTAGAAAAACCTAACTTTTGGGATAACCTCCCACTCAACACATGCTACCGCCGATCAACAAATCTCACCATATGTTCTTCCTAAAATGGCCGGCGCTGGCGTTTTGAACACCAGCTGCAAGCCTGCGAGGGTGGCGGACAGGCCTATGGGCTGAATATCCTTCTTCCTTATCAACATCTTTCGACCCCATCCACAATTTACCATTCATACAAGCAAGCTAAGGGACAAACTATCCTAAACATCAGGGTACCTGGAAGTGAACAAGCACTGAGAGGTTAAAATAAACACACAAGTTACCAAACTTACGAGCTACGGGGTCGATTGACTAACCCAAGAGATTCCGTGGTTGGTAGCTCCCTGTTGGAAGGCTTTTATAGCAGTTAACCCATGGTCTTGTGACTTGAAAAACCAAGTATGTCCACAAACGACACTTAAAACTTGATGTTGGTCACCGGAATCGCTTGATTCACCGGTGAATACCTCACAATCACGTCGGACTTAGCTTCCAACCTTCCAGCTATATTACCAAAGCTTAGTGTTAGCAGAATCTAGTTGTCACCCAACCTGTGTGCAGACTAACTTTCCGGTTCCGGTCTTGACACTCTTACCAGAAATTCTATACCCACGCCGGAGATACAATGTAATTTTGGTTTATTTCACAAATTGAAAGCTGGGAAAAACCTTTAATTTGGAGAACATCCAACTGAAATCGCGAGGATGTTGAGGTGGTAGTAGGTCCTCTTCTTTGCCTTTCTTCCGCTGATCCCTCGTCTCGTACACCCTGTTGAACACTTCCCTGCATTTCGATTTCCGTCGACCGTATGTGGCTAGGGTTCTTTGCCCGCCTTCCTTCTCCAAGGTTTCAACTAGGCCTGATGGCCCATTTGTTTTTCATTTTCATTTTGTCACTGGAGTTGCTCTAGTGCTTTTTACCTACGCCTTCCACCCACTTTTTCAACTTTCAATTGGGTTTATTGGCCCTTTTCTCATTCTCCAAATTTTGTGTTAGTTAAATGTAGAAAAAAGGGCTTTAAAAACAAAGAATAACAAAGTTTCATGTTACAATCACAACGTTATGCTAAGAAAGAGGGGGTTAATCCTCGACCCGAGGCAATAATCTTGTGGCCTAACGGCACTAATCTCAGCTTAACGGCACGAATTTCACCAACAATGAAATTCAAAGTCTCAAATTTTTATTGCCTAAGGAAATAAAGATTTTAAAAATAAAATCGAACAAAATCATAACTTTGCATTTATTTGTGCAAGCTCTTGTACTTTAAACCAATTATTTAACCAACTTTTTATGAACAATTTTCTCCTTATAAATCATTACTCTTCTATCCATCAAAGTTATACACATTTATACGTCATCATACTCGTGTTCTGTTGCACCGTCTTCTCAGTTTTGATGTTGTCTTGTGGTTGCAGTCCGAGCGTTTTGTCGAGAAGGAGGCGTGGATTTGTGATCGACTCCTGACGGTTCTGTTGCGGCCCAAATATGAGGTGTCCACAGTTGTTCCCCAGGCTCTTTGCCTGTGTACTTCCTTCAAGATGAACGGTGTTGCTCATCGCTTCCTACGGGCTTGATCATTCTGCTTTTCCCCGAAGACCTTTTAGCTTACGGGTCTTTATGATGTGTTTTTTATGTATTTCTTTTCTACTTTGTTATGGTTCTTCATGACGGTTAGTCCGTCTGCCGATCTTTTTCGGCCTTTCGATTCATTAGTCGGCACGCCGTCTAATGTTTCGAACCGCTTTCCATTTTCAAAAAAAAAATAAAAAAATAGATTGATCCTAACTTAGCAAGTTCTCAATATGCACTTATAGAAGTGAATCTAGCATAGTTTTATAAATTATCAATCAAACATCGTCATACATAATATACCATTAAATAAATTTCACATCAAAGAAGAAACAACTATCTATGCACAATTAAGTTTGAATTAAATAAAGAGATATATTCAATAATCTTTATAGTATTTGACTATATTTGTAGTAATTTCTTGCAAATAACACTTGTTTTTTTTAACAAGGTTACAAATAAATTATGTTGATTTGAATAAAAAAAAATAGATTTCCTTTTATAAATTTTTTTTTTTGGAAAACAAGGTAAATGACTCATTTACCGTGAAGTAATAGTGAAACGAGAGGCCGCGAAAAGACAACAGACAAAGACATCCGTCAAAAGAAGAATACAAACAAAAAAAATCAACAAGAAACAAGATGATGGAGAACAACAACGGAGCAAGCACGGATGTGATGGAAGAGCTCCAACAAGACGAAACAGGTGAAAACGAGTCAAGCATTGCCGAAGTAGCACCGTCAGAAGTAGGTACAACAGGAAACGAACTCCTGGGGAAGTGAAAGACGAGACTCCAAAGAAACATTTACCATCAAAAGGAGTTGTCAATAGACACATGACCACGACCGTGATTTACACACGACTCAAAACACTCACTCGCATTAACAGAATACCAAGAATGATTTTAGATAAATACTCAAAGAGTACTTATTAACGGGTTAGCATATAGAAGTCCGTAACTCGTGTTCATAAAGATCCTAAAAAGTATATATTTTCTTTGCTTCAAACTCCATACTTGAGTTGAGCATTAACAACGTCCAACATTTGTTTAAATACTTAAAAAAAAACATTTGTACAAATAATATATACTTTTTGTTTTGTTTTCGTTCAGTGCAATCTCCGTATTCATTTATTTATGTGATAATTATTGTCTCTTAATGTTAGTATCCTCTGCTACATTGGTTTCTAGTATAAAGTATTTGTGATCATGGAGACAATTCAGTTTTAGTTTTTAGAGAAACAAGAGTTAATAATTTGGTACATAGTGATCCAAATGATTGCCATACAAAGTGAGTTAATAATTTGGTACATAGTGATCCAAATGATTGCCATACAAAGTGAGTTTTCTAAAAACTATTCCTCAAGATTTTCAGTTCCAAATCTTGTGAATGAAGGATATTATTTCTCTACCCTTTTTCTTGTTACCAATAATGGGTTGGCATTTGGTCATTATTACTTGTCATTGGGATGAAGGCTTGATATGTTCGAGGAGTTTATCCTTTATTCCGTCTTCAGCTACTTTAGTTAAGCAAATCTCAGTTATTCTTGCTAGTAGTTTTGTGTCAGCTAGTTGTTCTTCATTTTGTTCATACTTGGTCGAGTCATTCACCTATTTAAAATAACTAATGATATAGTTAGGATATGCATAAATACGGTTCATATTACTTTCAGTTGTGTTCCATATGAACCATACCGTATCATACTTAATAGCCAAATTATATTAAAAAATTTTGGTCAAGTGTGGACATATCTTACTTGATATCTTCATTAAGTTCATGAAGTAACACTTTGTCTTACTCAAGGGTGCTTTCCCTTATAGCCTGCAATAATAGGAGAAGAGAAACGACTAGAACATTCCAAGCTAAAGGCTTTAATTTACATATGGTTATGCTATTATCCTTGACGGTAAAAAGAATTACTCATCAAGAGTTTGCATATAGGAGTCACAAATTGATGGTCAGTATCATCTATGCTAAGGCCATTTTCCTAAATTACTAGGATATAGAAGCCTAATATTGCATAATTGTTCAATATAGTTCATGAGCCTTGAGCGATCCATGAGTACAATTTTGTCAATTTTGTCTGGATCATTCAAAGATATCCAATTGCATATATGAGCACAAGTAGCACCTATCAAGTTATATTTTATAGGATTTATAGGTTCATAGCTCACTAGTGTATAGCTTAGAGGATTAGAAAATATACGAGAAAAACTAGGTTGCAACATTGCTCCTCTGAATCAGTCGAGAAAACTGCAACAAGTTAATTCCATTCCTTACGAGAAATAATAGGCAACCAAAGACTAAGCTTTCTAAAATTACAATACATAGTACTGCATAATTTACCAAAAAGGGATCCGAAAGAATTTCATATATCGATTCATGAGCATAGCCATGCATTGTGCAGGGTTTAAATCTAACAAGAAGGTCATGAGGGTGCTTAAACAACAACATTTGATGTATTTGTAACTTAATTTAAAAGTGGATGAGCATATTTTGTTAGCAGTAAGTATAATATTCAACATATATTTGCAAAAGGTGGTTTCATTTTCACTTATATGACAAGTGGAATGACTTCCGTCATAAATAGGTTCTTGACTAACCAAGTTATGAGACATGAGGCAAGAAAGTTTAGCAACATAACAATTGCAAATGACAGATAGTATTCTAACCACTTAGCAGGATTCATATAGCCTTGCTCAAGCAAGTAATAGTTCAGTGGTGACATACAACGCATAGGCCAGGGGTCAACAAAGAAATCGCATAAGATTAATTCAAATAAAATAACAATTGCCTATGGTTCTGAATAAGAGATTTCACTTAGCATTTTTGTTCTCTGCTAGAGTGGGTCATGTTCGATAGGGAACCCTTTGGGTTTTAGGTCAAGAGTAACCCCACAAGAAGCACCTCTAACTGATTTGATAATCTGAAAACTAACTGTCCTCGCTCCTCACAGCCTCCGCCGGCACCTTGCGACACTTGTGCCTACTCCCTTCTTCCATAACGAGCGATTAGATCTTCCCTTAATTTCGCCTCTATTTTGATGTGTACTTTGTGAGGTATACTTTTACTGACATTATTGATTCTTTCCTTATCTAGCAAAAGGAAGCCTTATTTCCCACAACAACCGGCCTGAGATCAAGAATTTAGATTATGAGAAAGTTGTAAAGTCATGAAGGCCATAAGAGGGAAGGATTTGAGGCGTAAGATGGGTCGAAATCGTTTTTTGGTTTTAATTTTTGAGAATTTTGAGAAGAAAGGGGGCAGACGCATGTGAACCCGCACGAAATCAATATTGAACCAACAATAATCGAGAAGGGCACCAAGCGGTATCGAGACCAAGAGAAGGTAGGACTTTCTTTTTAATGTTGAATGCTTTAACATATGGTTATTTTTATTATATATATAATAATACAATAATTAGCTGGTTAAATATAGTTTAAAGAAAACGCGTAAGATAATTTAAAAGCTTTCTTCATAGGTTATATAGGACAGGAGAAATCGACGGGAAGAGCAAACGACGTCTTCAGTCTTCCCCAACAAAGACCACTCCTCCTTTCGCTCCCAAATGCGTTTCTTGTCTAGGTTCTTCTCTTCTCGTCTTTTCTTGATACGTTGAAGAAATCGGAGGGAAGAGCGAACGAAGCGAAACCGATCGACCACGATATGTTCGTCTTCCCCAACAAGACCAGTCCTCTTCTTTCACTCCCAAAGGCGTTTCTTGTATAGGGTTCCTCTCTGTCTTTTCTTGATGCGTTGGAGAAATTGACGGGAATAGCGAACGAAGCGAAGCCGATCGACACGTCTTCGTCTTCCCCAACAAAAGATCAGTCCTTTCTTTCACTCCCAAAGGCGTTTCTTGTCTAGGTTCATCTCTGTCTTTTCTTTATGCGTTGGAGAAATTGAAGGGAATAGCGAACGAAGCGAAACCGATCGACCACGTCTTCGTCTTCCCCAACAAGATCAGTCCTCTTCTTTCAAGAATCATAAATTGAAGGGAAATTGAAGGCGTTTCTTTTCTTGATGCTTAAGTGACGGAAGAGCGAAACCCTAATCAGGCATAAACTTGTTGCCGCAGAGAAAGGAATCATAAATTGAATTCTCTCGGAAACAAAAAGCATGGATACTCATCAAGAATCGACTTGCGTATGTCCTAATAAATCCCTATCTTTTCGGTTTGTTGTTGTTGCAATTGTTTTGATCTGTATTCTGTTTTAAGCAAAAGATTTGGGGATATTGTTGCAATTGTAATTCGAATTGATTTCTCTGAAGGTAGGTGGTTTGGCTGGCCGAAATTTGATATAATATGCCTATAAATAATCACATGTTTGAGAATTTGTCATTTACGTTATAATTGAAAAAGATCTAGTTGTCAGTTCTCACCCTCGCCTTCTCCATCATTAGATACTTTTCTCATTGCTATGCTAATTATCTTATATGCTCTTTTGGTTGTTGGTATTGCAGTCTGATGATCACTGTTGCAACTCTTGTGAAGATGTTCGTGAAACTTATAGAAAGAAGGGTTGTGCACTTACAACTCCAGAATAGTTGACCAGGTATGATGGTTTCAGTTCAGACATATGTTGCAGTTTGCCTTCGTAAAAATAGTTGTTCAATGTTTGGTTTCAAGTAGATCTGTTCATGGGTCATACGTATGTCCTTGCATTCTTGTTTTCTGTCTTCACGATGATGTGTATGCACAGCTATACGTCCTTACTCAACAAAAGCATCCAAATAAGCTTAGCTGCATTTTGCTTTGTTGCGTGTTATAAGGTGTTTTTAATTTTCAATTTTTCTGGCAGCTAGAGGAAACAAAATGTATCAGTGTACTATAGTTAGTTGCATTATGCATGTCTCAATTTCCTGCTATGAAATTATTAAAATATAAATATGAGGCCTATTTTTCAAGAAAGAGGATACGATTTCTCGAAAAAAGGGGGAAATAAAGCAAGTGATTTTGTAGCAACAATTGTATCTTGTAAGATTGCGATGTTCTACTGAGAAATTTTTAAGAAACTCTGAAGAGGTGTCAGACTTTCAGATGCCAAGCAAATGATAGATGGATGCCTTTGCCCCGCCTTTGCCTCATGTCGCTTGGGAAGATTAACTCATTTACCGATGTTTTGAAATGATTTATCTATACAAAATTGATGCCTTGCCTCATGTCAGTTGATAAGTAAAAGTCATTTTCTGATTTTTGAAAATGGTTTATCTAAAAAACATAGATGTACCGCTTCATGGCCCTTGAAATATTTGAGTCATTTACATGATTTTTTGAAAAGTATCTTTCTGAAAAAGATGGAAATTGTCGTCTTTCCTTCCTTTGGTCCCTTGAGATTGATGCCTTGCCTGCCTCATCTCCCTTGAGAAATTTTAGTTAATTTCTAATATTTGAAAATGATTTTTCTGCAAAAGAAGGATATTGTTGTCTCTCTTCACTTGAGATGTTTTACTCATGCACCTGATTTTCAAAAATGAATAGTTTGAAAGAGATGGAAATTCTTGCCTCACTTCCCTTGAAAAATTGATCATTTACCTGATGTTTAAAGCAATATTTGAAAAAAGATGGTTGCCTTGCAATATGTCCCTTGAGAAGTTTTAGTTACTTGTTGATGTTTGGAAATTATTTATCTATAAAAGATTGATGTTGCTTCATGCCCCTTGAGAAACTTTATTCAAATTCTGATATTTGAAAGTGATTTTTCTGAAAAAGGAGGGAAATCGTTGCTCACTTCCCTTGAGAAGCTAAATAGTTTTCCTGATATTTGAAATGGGACGGGATGCCTTGTCTCATGCCCCCTTGAGATGTTTTAGTCATGTGCCTGATTTTCGAAAATGAACAGTCCGAAAGAGATGGAAATTGTTGTCACTTCCCTTGAAAAATTGATCATTTACATTATATTTAAAAGCAATATTTGAAAAAAGATGGTTGCCTTGCCGCATGTCCCTTGAGAAATTTAAGTTACTTGCAGATATTTGGAAATTATTTATCTTTAAAAGATTGATTTTGCTTCATGCCCCTTGAGAAACTTTATTCGAATTCTGATATTTGAAAGTGATTTTTCTGAAAAGGAGGGAAATCGTTGCTACTTTCCCTTGAGAAGCTAAATAGTTTTCCTGCTATTTGAAAGCGATATCTGAAATAGATCGCCTTGTTTCATGCCCCTTTGAGAAGTTTTAGTTATTTTCCTGATTTTCGAAAATGAACAGTCCGAAAGAGATGGAAATTGTTGTCAGATCGCCTTGTTTCATGCCCCTTTGAGAAGTTTTAGTTATTTTCCTGATTTTCGAAAATGAACAGTCCGAAAGAGATGGAAATTGTTGTCACTTCCCTTGAGAATTTGATCATTTACATCATATTTAAAGCAATATTTGAAAAAAGATGGTTGCCTTGCCACATGTCCCTTGAGAAATTTAAGTTACTTGCAGATATTTGGAAATTATTTATCTTTAAAAGATTGATGTTGCTTCATGCCCCTTGAGAAACTTTATTCGAATTCTGATATTTGAAAGTGATTTTTCTGAAAAAGGAGGGAAATTGTTGCTCCCTTCCCTTGAGAAGCTAAATAGTTTTCCTGCTATTTGAAAGCGATATCTGAAATAGATCGCCTTGTTTCATGCCCCTTTGAGAAGTTTTAGTTATTTTCCTGATTTTTGAAAATGAACAGTCCGAAAGAGATGGAAATTGTTGTCAGATCGCCTTGTTTCATGCCCCTTTGAGAAGTTTTAGTTATTTTCCTGATTTTCGAAAATGAACAGTCCGAAAGAGATGGAAATTGTTGTCACTTCCCTTGAGAATTTGATCATTTACATCATATTTAAAGCAATATTTGAAAAAAGATGGTTGCCTTGCCACATGTCCCTTGAGAAATTTAAGTTACTTGCAGATATTTGGAAATTATTTATCTTTAAAAGATTGATGTTGCTAAACTTTATTCGAATTCTGATATTTGAAAGTGATTTTTCTGAAAAAGGAGGGAAATTGTTGCTCCCTTCCCTTGAGAAGCTAAATAGTTTTCCTGCTATTTGAAAGCGATATCTGAAATAGATCGCCTTGTTTCATGCCCCTTTGAGAAGTTTTAGTTATTTTCCTGATTTTCGAAAATGAACAGTCCGAAAGAGATGGAAATTGTTGTCAGATCGCCTTGTTTCATGCCCCTTTGAGAAGTTTTAGTTATTTTCCTGATTTTCGAAAATGAACAGTCCGAAAGAGATGGAAATTGTTGTCACTTCCCTTGAGAATTTGATCATTTACATCATATTTAAAAGCAATATTTGAAAAAAGATGGTTGCCTTGCCGCATGTCCCTTGAGAAATATAAGTTACTTGCAGATATTTGGAAATTATTTGTCTTTAAAAGATTGATGTTGCTTCATGCCCCTTGAGAAACTTTATTCGAATTCTGATATTTGAAAGTGATTTTTCTTAAAAAGGAGGGAAATTGTTGCTCCCTTCCCTTGAGAAGCTAAATAGTTTTCCTGCTATTTGAAAGCGATATCTAAAATAGGATCGCCTTGTTTCATGCCCCTTTGAGAAGTTTTAGTCATTTTCCTGATTTTCGAAAATGAACAGTCCGAAAGAGATGGAAATTGTTGTCACTTCCCTTGAGAATTTGATCATTTACATCATATTTAAAAGCAATTTTTGAAAAAAGATGGTTGCCTTGCCGCATGTCCCTTGAGAAATTTAAGTTACTTGCAGATATTTAGAAATTATTTGTCTTTAAAAGATTGATGTTGCTTCATGCCCCTTGAGAAACTTTATTGGAATTCTGATATTTGAAAGTGATTTTTCTGAAAAAGGAGGGAAATCGTTGCTCCCTTTCCTTGAGAAGCTAAATAGTTTTCCTGCTATTTCAAAGCGATATCTGAAATAGGATCCCCTTGTTTCATGCCCCTTTGAGATGTTTTAGTCATTTTCCTCATTTACATCATATTTGAAAGCAATATTTGAATTCTGATATTTGAAAGCATGTTCCTTGAGAAATTTAAGTTACTTGCAGATATTTGGAAATTATTTATCTTTACAAGATTGATGTTGCTTCATGCCCCTTGAGAAACTTTATTCGAATTCTGATATTTGAAAGTGATTTTTCTGAAAAAGGAGGGAAATTGTTGCTCCCTTCCCTTGAGAAGCTAAATAGTTTTCCTGCTATTTGAAAGCGATATCTGAAATAGATCGCCTTGTTTCATGCCCCTTTGAGAAGTTTTAGTTATTTTCCTGATTTTCGAAAATGAACAGTCCGAAAGAGATGGAAATTGTTGTCAGATCGCCTTGTTTCATGCCCCTTTGAGAAGTTTTAGTTATTTTCCTGATTTTCGAAAATGAACAGTCCGAAAGAGATGGAAATTGTTGTCACTTCCCTTGTGAATTTGATCATTTACATCATGTTTAAAAGCAATATTTGAAAAAAGATGGTTGCCTTGCCGCATGTCCCTTGAGAAATTTAAGTTACTTGCAGATATTTGGAAATTATTTATCTTTAAAAGATTGATGTTGCTTCATGCCCCTTGAGAAACTTTATTCGAATTCTGATATTTGAAAGTGATTTTTCTGAAAAAGGAGGGAAATTGTTGCTCCTTTCCCTTGAGAAGCTAAATAGTTTTCCTGCTATTTGAAAGCGATATCTGAAATAGGATCGCCTTGTTTCATGCCCCTTTGAGAAGTTTTAGTCATTTTCCTGATTTTCGAAAATGAACAGTCCGAAAGAGATGGAAATTGTTGTCACTTCCCTTGAGAAATTGATCATTTACCTTATACTTAAAAGCAATATCTAGAAAAAAAGTTGGTTGCCTTGCCGCATGTCCCTTGAGAAGTTTAATTTACTTGCTGATATTTGGAAATTATTTTTCTATAAAAGATTGATGTTGTTTCATGCCCCTTGAGAAAATTTATTGAAATTCTGATATTTGAAAGTGATTTTTCTGGAAAAAAAAGGGAAGATGTTGCCTCATTTCCCTTGAGAAGCTATAGTGTACCTGATATTTGAAAGCCATATTTAAAATGGGATGGGATGCCTTGTCTCATGCCCCCTTGAGATGTTTTAGTCATGTACCTGATTTTCGAAAATGAATAGTCTGAAAGAGATGGAAATTGTTGCCTCACTTCCCTTGAGAAATTGGTCATTTACCTTATACTTAAAAGAATATTTGAAAAAAGATGGTTGCCTTGCCGCATGTCCCTTGAGAAATTTAAGTTCCTTGCTGATATTTGAAAATTATTTATCTATAAAAGATTGATGTTGCTTCATGTCCCTTGAGAAACTTTATTCGAATTCTGTTATTTGAAAGTGATTTTTTCTGAAAAAGGAGGGAAATCATTGCTCACTTCCCTTGAGAAGCTAAATAGTTTTCCTGCTATTTGAAAGCGATTTCTGAAATAGGATGGGATACCTTGTTCCATGCCCCTTTGAGATGTTTTAGTCATTTTCCTGATTTTCGAAAATGAACAGTCCGAAAGAGATGGAAATTGTTGTTACTTCCCTTGAGAAATTGATCATTTACCTGATACTTAAAAGCAATATCTGGAAGAAAAGATGGTTGCCTTGCCGTATGTCCCTTGAGAAGTTTAATTTACTTGCTGATATTTGGAAATCATTTATCTATAAAAGATTGATGTTCTTTCATGTCCCTTGAGAAACTTTATTGGAATTCTGATATTTGAAAGTGATTTTTCTGAAAGAAAGGGTAGATGTTGCCTCACTTTCCTTGAGAGGCTATAATGTACCTGATATTTGAAAATGATATTTGAAATGGGACGTGATGCCTTGTCTCATCCCCCCTTGAGATGTTTTAGTCATGTACATGATTTTCGAAAATAAATAGTGTGAAAGAGATGAAAATTGTTGCCTCACTTCCCTTGAGAAATTGATCATTTACCTTATACTTTAAAGCAATATTTGAAAAAAGATGGTTGCCTTGCCGCATGTCCCCTGAGAAATTTAAGTTACTTGCTGATATTTGGAAATTATTTATCTATAAAAGTTTGATCTCGCTTCATGTCCCTTTGAGAAACTTTATTCGAATTCTGATATTTGAAAGTGAATTTTCTGAAATAAGAGGGATATCATTGCTCATTTCCGTTGAGAAGCTAAATAAATTTCCCGATATTTGAAAGGGATATTTGAAATAGGATGGGATACCTTGTTTCATTCCCCTTTGAGATGTTTTAGTCATTTACCAGATTTTCAAAAATGAATAGTCTGAAAGAGATGGAAATTGTTGTCTCACTTCCATTGAGAAATTGATCATTTACCTCATACTTAAAAGCAGTATCTGGGAAAAAAGATGGTTCTCTTGCCGCATGTCCCTTGGGAAATTTAATTTACTTGCCGATTTTTGGAAATTATTTATCTATAAAAGATTGATGTTGTTTCATGTCCCTTAAGAAACTTTATTCGAATTCTGATATTTGAAAGTGATTTTTCTGAAAAAAGAGGGATTCTTTGCTCACATCCCTTGAGAAGCTAAATAAATTTCCTGATATTTGAAAGCGATATTTGAAATAGGTTGGGATACCTTGTTTCATGCCCCTTTGAGATGTTTTAGTCATTTACCAGATTTTCGAAAATGAATAGTCCGAAAGAGATGGAAATTGTTGTCTCACTTCCCTTAATTTTAGTCAATTCACGAAAGCAATATGTAAACTTTGATCCTCATGTCCCTTGAGAAGTTTAAGTCACCTATTGATATTTTGGAAATTATTTTTCTGAAAAAAAGCCGGTTGCCTTGTCTCATGACTCTTGAGAAGTTTTGGTCATTTACTTATCTATAAAAAAATGATGTCTTGCCTCATGTCCCTTGAGAACCTTAATTCATTTACCTGATATTCTATCTTAAAAAAGATAGATGTCTCGCCTCATTCCATTGAGAAAATTCAGTCATTTACTGATTTGAAACTGATCTTTATTAAAAATATGAAAGTTGTCTCACTTCCATTGAGAAGTTAATAGTTTACCTAATATTCGAAAGCAATACAATATAAATCATTTAGCACTTGCTCTATTTCTCACATACAAAATAATTAATGGGAAAATGATCTCTGATTGTGCCAGTGAAATGTAAATGCGAAGCCCTAAACTCCTAAAGAGGCTTAGTGCAATGAAAGTAATTATTGTGTTGATATGCTTTAGGTAAGGTTTTGGGAAGTGTGGCATAAATATGTTAGATTTTTAGTATAATATGAAATGTAACTGCAATTTGACCATAATTTACAGTCTGCAATCCTGGCTAGGGTGTTGTGCTATTGACTCCCAGTGTGAGGGTGGAAGCATCCTCTTAGATTCTTCCAAAACATTATGAAATTGCTGCAATGAGTAAAGTTGAAGGAACTCCCTTTGTCTATCCCGCTCTGAGCATCACATCTGCCTTGCAAAATTTTCTAGTATAGCCTTAATACTCTAGCAAATTTGTGGTAATTTTCGAAGTGCACTTGAACACCCCTCATCTGTGTGAATCTAGACGGCCCTTAAAATCTCTTGAAGAGAGCCCATGCTGTAGGTTGCAATTTGTGAGATATATGCACTCAGTCAAAGTTTGATTCATATTCTAATCAATGTCCAAGTTCACTTCTTACCATACAATACTATTGAACACAATTACTACTAAACGTGTGACAATTTCATCACTTACCATTTATGTGCCAGTTTCATCTTCCTTATCGTTAGGGAATTGGGTGTCGTGCTCTTGATTCTCCAATATCAGCGTATTCACATGAAATAATTAAATTACAATTGTGCGCCTTATCTTTGTTTTTGATCCCTCCAGAACCTCCGCTTACGTGCTTTTTTAACTAATTTGTGGGTGTGTACCCACTGTGTTTAGAACTTTTACATTGCAGAAACATAGAGACTGCAATGTTTGAGATTTATGTGTATGCCCTATATAGTACCACTCACTGTTCTTATTCCTGCATGACCCTGGCGTCTTCCTCTCACAGGGGTAAAAGGAAGAGTAGTTTGGTTCGGCTTTTGTAGTATGATTCTGATTTAATTTTTTTATGGTTCAGAAGGACAAGTATTTTGCTAAATTTTGTGGCTATGTCGTGGGCATAAGTGTGTAAGAGTCTTTTACATTATTTGTGTGGTGCTAAAAGCATGAAAAAACTGATGTGGTGTTATTTCCTATTGTTGATGGATTTATTCTTGAACTTACAGTTTTGGCTATAAATGGCTGACATGCAAATGATTTCTACTTCTCTGGTTGGCATGTTCTTTCTAAATTATCTTTCATTGTCATCAACATTTTTGTCGTGCTCGACACAGATTGAGAAGCCTTTTCCAGTTCATTCTCTCGAATTGATGTGTAGTCAAACATGACTGTAGCATTTTTGTTTCTAAGTTATCTTACAGAAAGGAAAAAAAGGATCCTTTAGAAATACTCGGTTTTGATACTAAACGATTGGTCAAAGTTCAGCCTCAATATTTTTGCTACCTGAGCTGGGTAACTTGTACACTAATTGAGAGTTGTGATGTCAACATGAGGGTTGCTCCCTTAAAATGGTCGGTGGAAATAACCAGATTACCAGGGATTTTTGCAAACTTTTGAGCTTTGACCGACTAATACTCTCTTTCTAGCATACCGTTTTTCAATATTTATCAACTTTTTTCTTATCGGTGGGACGATCATTGTCAAAAATGAATTATTAAACCTTAACTTACTTGCAGAAACATGACATAATCAAGAGAAATTTAGGTACTCATGTAAATGTGTTTGAGACAAGGCCGAGTGGAATTGATGGTTCCAAGGTTAGTAGATCAAAGTTCTCGACTCTTTGAAGTAAGAGATTTTCCAATATCTGAATCTTTTCACTTATTGTATCATTTGTATGCATTATGGCACAAATAAATAATTGGCTATGTAAATTGGTGTACCTGCATCAGTAAATGTGTGAGAATATGTGCCTTTTTTCTCTTTTCCTTTCCCCCGGGAAGAGGAGATGTTCTCCTTAAATACGGACCTTGAATCAGGTTTGTTTGCCTCCTATATTTCCAGTACAAGTATTTGATAAATTAGAAAGTGTTCAGATGCTTTTACATTGTGATTTTCTCTAGTTAATGCTCTAGGTAATTGACAGTAAGCGTCATTTTGTAGCAATCAATTTTGTTGCCAGAAATTTGAAGTTGACACTTGACATTATTATAAGGTTGAATGGATTGGTGGTTAAAACTTGGTTGTGCTTACTACGTAGCTCTGGAAATACTTAATATGGGTTATGGGCCTATATCATGTTTCAGCATGTCTCTCTCGGGTTTTCTCACATTTGTCTTTATTAACCTTCTATAATATAGTTTTTAGGAGACGTAGGTGTGGGCCAATTCACCATCGCTATTGTTTTAGCAGGATTAGTTGCTATCGTTGTAAACATAAAGATAAGAAAATTTGTTCTGTTTATTTCCATGGAAAACCCAATATAAATACAGAAAGATGCTAGAAGTAAGTTCATCTAAAATAGAGTAGAGTGGCTAAGGGTTCGTTCGGCAAGGCCTGGTTTTGGGATTATTGTACTCGGATTATTTTGACAAAAAAAAGGTAACCAAATACACTTGATTATCAAGTACTCATTCTGAATTGATGAACAAATTTGAAACTTTGTAGTTAAGGGAATTTATTTTGTCTTTGTTAGCTTAAATCTCCCCCTTCCCTCAATCCCTAGAAGGAATTGTGTCTTCTAATCATAGACAGCTGGAAGCTTGACCTATGAACAGCAGCTTTGCACCCGCTTAATTTGTGTCTTGAACTGAATGTGCATATCTAAATTTCTGTGTAGCTTCATCATATATGCTCATGTTTTGTGTAGTTCTTTGAGTGTGTCTTGAACTGAATGTGCATATGTAAATTTTTGTGCAGCTTCATCATATATATGCTCATGTTTAGGTGTAGTTCTTTTAGAGCGGTTTTCTGTTGCTCAATTGTACTGTGGTTGTGATTGTGAAGATATTGCAAGACCGTTGCATGCTCGCTTGCTTCTATGCTTGGTTCTCTTGTATGAACTGCACTCGGTTCTTCCTTATGCCTTTGTATGATTGGAACTTTGCGGTAATTCGTGGCATCTAGTTGACCGTTAATCTTATGCTTATTGTGTTAATTTTCAGCATGTGTTATCATTGAAAATGGGTGAAAAAGAACTTTGCAGTAAATCACCCGATAGCTTGAATAATTCCGAGTGGTTCAAGCACTAGTTTGCAAAACACTCAATCGAGAAAACCCAACGACTGTCGAGGTGACACTCCAGTTACGGAGGTGGGTCGCAAAGAGCGTAGGACGTGTGCTGTCTAAGGAACTTGAACTCGAATTCATGACCGACTGATATGACCCTGGCCCTGGGTCATATTTCAACTTATGATCTGTTCGGTAAGACGAGATTTTTAGGTAGTTTAAGTTTTTTTTGATACTTTAGCTTATTGTGTAGAGATTTTTTGGTAGTTTAAGATTTTTTGATACTTTAGCTTATTGTGTAGATGGTTGGGCAGTTTTTTTTTGTATAGTTTTATAAACTATGGAAAGCTATTTGAGTGTTTGGTAAAAGAAGATTTTTGGGTAGTTTTTTTTTCTTGCGCAGGAATATGAAGACAAAATGAAGGAAAAGGGTGAGACACCAGTTATGTTCAGGTGAGAATATCATGAGTATTGTAAGCAGAAAGGCCTAAATGACTCTCACATGCATTCTAATTTGTGGTAATTCTACTGCAGCCATTTCGGGCTACCTCGTAGAAGGAGTGCAGAAGAAGATGAGAGAGCAACACATCTACAACCTGAGGTAGCTTCTTACTTGTTCTGTATTATTTGTTTGTCAGGATTCTTTACATTTTCATCCAACACTGAATCCAACCGGAGCCCCTCCCCCGGGAAACCTCCTATGTACAAGTCTTCAATATGTTGACGCTCTTTCAATCCTTTGTCCTATTGTATTCCTTTTCAGTCATACTTTGCTGTTGTGTATTATGGGGAAATAAAACTATGTTTTGCTTTGTCTTACTTTAGGACCCAGGATTTCCTTGTCAGAGGGGCATCATCATCTGCCATGCCGCCTGGTGATGAAATGTTACCTGTACCTCCTCCTCCACCACCACCTTTTCCAAACTCTGATGGTTTGGATGAGGGAGATGCTTCTGCTTTACCGGAATTATTTCCTCTACCACCACTACCTCCGATGCCCCCAAAGCCTCCTGGTTTAAACACATCATTGGCCATGCCGCACTAGGCCCACTACCACCACCTTCTCCAGGTCCCCCACCTAAGGAACTTCCAAGGATTCATCTCAGGTTAGCTCTTTTCAAATACAATTCTTTTCCTCCATCCGACCGTAAATAATGTTTTGTCTAGCGAAAACCAGAAAAGTGTTGATGTCATTTTATTATTTGTTTTTATGCTGGTTTTGACTATGCTTCCTCCACCAGGTAACATTGCAGCATCAGAATCTATTGTGAACAATCAGACAGAGTACAAGGAGATTCCACAAATGTGTCCACCACCAAGATAGCATGCCCCACTCCCTGGGCTTCCTGTTCTTCCAACGTTACATCCAGATATTTTGCCTTCAGGAATTCCACACTTGCCCCTAATGCCACATATGCGATATGCCCGACATGCACCCACCAATAGCTGCTCCTGGAATGTTGCCCTTGATTCCTAGGCCACCTTTTGGTTCTCCACCTTTCTTACACCCACATGTTCTTCATTAGCCATCTTATGTTAAATCAGCACCAACAGTTGTTAAGAGGCCACTTGCTCAGCACCCTCCAGAGCTCACATCTATGGTAAGTGATAATTTCATTAGCTTATTCCTGATTTTTCACTGCAAGTCTTCCAAATCTACCTCACCATGGCGTATCATAATAAATTAAATTCTTATTCCGCTACTAATAACTATCATAGAGGAGGATACAAAGCTTCGCAATTTTAGTACCTGAATTTGAGGGTTTTCAAAGCAATTGGTGCCCTAGAAAGCGATCGAACACTTCCCTGATAAAAGATATCGTGCATAACGCCTCATTTTGATCTGGTGTTGCATATCTCTGCCTGAAATTATTTCAGATTTCGTAGCTTTAGCTTTTTCGATTAATTTCTTGCTCCCGCTACATGTTTGTCGATTGTGATGAATTTCCTGGTTGTGATGATATCTTGGGATGATTTTGTTCAGATTTGTCTGATAAGGAGGTAGAAGTTGTACCATTCCTATTGCGTTTATTTTGGATCTTTGATTACGATGAAATGATTTTTGAAGCCATTTCTTCTTCCCTCTGTCTGCCCTAGATTTGATTGCAAAAGACAGACTTCAGTTTCTGCTAAATTAATATCTTTCACATCATCTGTGACTTTTGCCTTTTTGTGCAAATGTATGATCATATTCATATATTGCGGTTACTAACGACGGGATCCATTTCAATAAACAGAAGCAAGTTGCCATTTACTGGAGAAGCAAGTCCGAGCATCTCCACCACTAAGCTTTACCTCCCTAATTAGGAATGAAGAGCGCGAAAAGAGTGAGGTTTAAGGTTTGCTGAAATCAATCGCTCTCATTCTGGAAGATCTGCAGCTCCGGCACGTGGTTTTCCATTTCCATAAGCAATTCATTAAGGTTTCGAAGACCTGAATCAATTCATTAATGGCTGTTTCGGTTAATTCTGATTAATGAATACTTGCTGCACATGACCCCAAAACCTCGGAGTTTGCTTTTTCAAGAAATTTAGGGAGGATGCTACTCTCAAACATCCTTCAAAGTCATCACCTGGCGGCAACATCTGGCTCATGTGTTCCAAAGGAATAACTGATGGTGGAGATGAGTGTTATACAGAAGCAAGGAATGTTAGAGGCGAGTTATTAGTACTATTTCCTTCTAAACGCCACATAAATCTCATTCTAACTGGGATTCTCCTCGATCGCTAAATGCTTGTGCATTATACTGTCGCTAATACTTCAGTTTTGTGCTTGTATAAGCCCCACCGGGGTTTCTAGTGGTATTACTTGTATTACTGAAGCCTCGCAATTGCATATTCATGCAGAAGTGGAAGGCAGTAAGAAAATCTACAACTCTTCATCGTTTTCCAAGAATGCAAGGCCCAGTGAAACAGGTTTTCTTCTTTCACATCAATTTGTTGGATTAAGGAGATCTAGATCGGGTATGTCCACTTTAAGTTGCAGTGTTTTTATTGGCATGCCTTATAAACAATTCTCAGGTGTGACGTGATCTCTCGTCTCCTCAACCGCTTGCTTCCTGACAGTTATGAAAGCAATGTACAGTCTTTTTCCATCAATTATCCAATTAGAAATTCTTACCTTACTTTATTGTGAAGCTGGGAACTTTCCTCTAACAGTGTGGTGAAAATCTCAAGTCAAGGCTAGATAATAAGCTGAAGGAAAGCTGGGGTCAGAGGAAACTAGTGAAGTACAAAGAACCCTCTTTGAGGGACGCTGATGCCTCTTCTTCTTGGTCGAACAAAGTCCACAGGTCATTTGTTCAAGAGGAACCAATTGTGAGTGCTGCTGCTTGCCTTTCCGCACTTGAATGTGCAGACCACATGGTTTTGGGACACCAAGACAGAGAAATAAAGCCCAATTACTTCTCAAATATAGATTACAATCGGTCTTGGGACAACAATTTTGCAGAAGCCTTTTGGAAAGAGGATGCACTCAAGGCTTGGGACAACAATTTTGCAGAAGCCCAATTACTTCTCAAATATAGAGCTGAGGGGTAAGCTTAGATCTTTTTTCATTCCACTACCTTCCTGCTCGGAGGCTTTGCTTTCTTCCTTGCTAATGTGAGCCTCTTACAACCTTCACAATATCAGAAACTAGATTGGAGAGAATTAATACGTACTGACGGTACTGTATAGGTACATTCTCTAGTTGTTTCTCGAAAAGAAAAAGATGTTGGAAGCATCCCCAAGCTTACTCGTGGTAGTAAGTGACTGCTTCTGCAATCATTTACTGTTTTGGTTATGCTCAACTAAACTCTCATATCTTGGATAATGCTGCAACGTTGTACTACATGCAACCTTGTAATATGCCTATAGATAATCACATGCTTGTGTGTTTGTCATTTACGTTATAGTTGAAAAAGATCTAGTTGTCAGTTGTCACCCTCGCCTCGACCATCATTAGATACTTTTCTCATTGCTATGCTAATTAGCCTAAATGCTGTTTTGGTTATTGGTTTTGCAGTATGATGATCATTGTTGCCACTCTTGTGAAGATGTTCGTGAAACTTACAGAAAGAAGGGTTGGGCACTTACAACTCCAGAATAGTTGACCAGGTATGATGGTTTCAGCTCAGACATATGTTGCAGTTTGCCTTCATAAAATAGATGTTGGATGTTTAGTTTCAAGTATATGTTTATGGATCATAAAAATAGATGTTGGGCACTGTTGTGAAGATGTTCGTGAAACTTACAGAAAGAAAGGTTGGGCACTTACAACTCCAGAATAGTTGACCAGGTATGATGGTTTCAGTTCTGACATATGTTGCAGTTTGCCGTCAAAAAAATAGATGTTGGATGTTTAGTTTCAAGTATATCTGTTCATGGGTGATAAGTATGTCCATGCATCCAAATAAGCTTAGCTGCATGTTTTAAGCAGTTTTTAATTTACAATGTTGCTGGCAGCTAGTGGAAACAAAATGTATTCGCCTACTCTAGTTAGTTGCATTTTGCATGTCTCAGTTTCCTGTTATGAAATTATTAAAATATAAATATGAGACTTATTTTTCAAGAAAGAGGATACAGTTCATCGAAAAAAGGGGGATATAAAGCAAGTGATTTTGTAACAACAATTATATCTATTAACGTGTAAGATTGCAATTTTCTACTGAGAAATCTGTAAGAAACTCTGAAGAGGTGTCAGACTTTCAGATGCCAACTAATTAAAATGAAAGATGGATGCCTTTGCCTCATGTCGTTTGGGAAAATTAACTCATTTACCGATGTTTTGAAATGATTTATCTATAAAAAATTGATGCCTTGCCTCATGTCAGTTGATAAGTTAAAGTCATTTTCTGATTTTTGAAAATGATTTATCTAAAAAAGATAGATGTATCGCTTCAGGTCCCTTGAAATATTTGAGTCATTTACATGATTTTTGAAAAGGATCTTTCTGAAAAAGATGAAAATTGTCGTCTTTCCTGCCTCTTGTCCCTTGAGATTGATGCCTTGCCTGCCTCATCTCCCTTGAGAAATTTCAGTAAATTTCTGATATTTGAAAATGATTTTTCTGCAAAAGAAGGAAATTGCTCTCTCTTCGCCTGAGAAATTTAATAGTTTATCTAAAATTTTAATATTATAAAGCGATTTCTGAAAACAGACAGATGCCTTGTCTCATGCTCCTTGGTCATTTACTAATATTTGAAAAAAAATTATCATCACAAAAATGATGCCTTGCCTCAGACAACATGTCCCTTGAGAAGTTTTAGTCATTTTACTTTGTATTTGAAAATGATCTATCCTATAAAAAAGATAGATGCCTCGCCTCGTGTTCCTTGAGAAAGTCTTGAGAAATTTTTGTCAACTCCTGATATTTGAAAAAAAGCCGGATGCATTGTCTCAAGTTCCTTGAGAAGTTTTAGTTATTTACTGATATTTGGAAATGATTTGTCTCTAAAAAAAATGATGCCTTGGCTCATGTCTCTTGAGATTTTTAAGTCATTTATCTGAATTTTGAAAATGATCCATCCATAAAAGATAGATCTCTTGCCTCATGTTCCTTAAAAAATCAGTTATTTACCAAATTTTCGAAAAAAGATGGAAATTACTGTCTTGCCTGCCTCATGTTCCATGAGAAATTTTAGTCAATTTGCGGTTTTATAAAATTTGAAAATGATCTTTCATGAAAAAGCCGGATGCCATGTCACCTACTGATATTTGGAAATGTATTATCTGTTAAAGATTGATGCCTTGCCTGCCTCATGTCCATTCAGAAAATTTAGTCGATTCATGATCTTTGAAAATGTTTTCTGAAAAGGAAGGAAATTGTTGCCTCACTTCTCATGAGAACCTAAATAGTTTACTTGATATTTGAAAGTGAAAAAAGACAGATGTGTTGCCTCATGCCCCTTGAGTTTTAGTCATTTATCTGATTTTTAAAAATGATCAATCTAAAAAAGATAGATGCCTTGTTTCATGCCCCTTTGAGATGTTTTAGTCATTTTCTAGATTTTTGAAAATGAACGGTCCAAAAGAGATGGAAATTGTTGTCTCACTTCCCTTGAGAAATTGATCATTTACCTGATACTTAAACGCAATATCTGAAAAACAAAAGATGGTTGCCTTGCCGCATGTCCCTTGAGAAGTTTAATTTACTTGGTGATATTTGGAAATTATTTATCTATAAAAGTTTGATGTTGCTTAATGTCCCTTGAGAAACTTTATTCGAATTCTGATATTTGAAAGTGATTTTTCTGAAAAAAAGAGGGAAGTTGTTGCCTCGCTTCCCTTGAGAAGCTAAATTGATTACCTGATATTTGAAAGCGATATTTGAAATGGGACAAGATGCCTTGTCTCATGCCCCCTTGAGATGTTTTAGTCATGTACTTGATTTCTGAAAAAAGAGGGAAGTTGTTGCCTCACTTCCCTTGAGAAGCGAAATTGATTACCAGATATTTGAAAGCGATATTTGAAATGGGATAGGATGCCTTGTCTCATGCCCCCTTGGGATGAAAATTGTTGCCTCACTTCCCTTGAGAAATTGATCACTTACCTTATACTTAAAAGCAATATTTGAAAAAAGATGGTTGCCTTGCCGCATGTCCCTTGAGAAGTTTAAGTTACTTGCTGATATTTGGAAATTATTTATCTATAAAAGATTGATGTTGCTTCATGTCCCTTAAGAAACTTCATTCGAATTCCGATATTTGAAAGTGTTTATTTTTGAAAAAAGAGGGAAGTTGTTGCCTCACTTCCCTTATGAAGCTAAATAGTTTACCTGATAATTGAAATAGATATTTAAAATAAGACGGAAGTTGTTGCCTCACTTGAGATGTTTTAGCTAAATATTTTCAAATATCATGAATTTTCTCATGCCCCCTTGAGATGTTTCAGTTATTTACTTGTTTGGAAATAATCTATCTATAAAAAAAATTGATGCATTGCCTCGTGTCCCTTTAGGAATTCAGTTCATTTTACTCGATATTTGAAATTTTTTATCCTAAAATAGATTGATGTCTCACCTCATGTCCCTTGAAAAGTTTTAGTAATTTACTTGATTTTTGGAAATGATCTTTCTGTACAAGATGGAAATTGTTACCTCACTTCCCTTGAGAAGTTAATAGTTCACCTGATTTATGACAGCAATATCTGAAAAAGATGGATGTCAGCCTCATGTCCCTTGAGAAGTTTAGTCACCTACTGATATTTGGAAACGATTTTATCTATAAAAGATTGAGGCCTTGTGTGCCTCATGTCTCTTAAGAAATTTTAGCCAATTCACGAAAGCAGTATATAAAATTAGATCCTCATGTCCCTTGAGATGTTTAAGTCACCTATTGATATTTGGAAATTATTTTTCTATAAAAAAGCCGGTTGCCTTGTCTCATGACTCTTGATAAGTTTTGGTCATTTACTTATCTATAAAAAAAAATGATGTCTTGCCTCTTGTCCCTTGAGAAGTTTAATTCATTTACCTGATATTTTATCTTAAAAAAGATAGATGTCTCGCCTCATTCCATTGCGAAAATTCAGTCATTTACTGATTTGAAACTGATCATTATGAAAATATGAAAATTGTTGCCTCACTTCCCTTGAGAAGTTAATAGTTTACCTAATATTCGAAAGCAATACAATATAAATCATTTAGCACTTGCTCTATTTCTCACATACAAAATAATTAATGGGAAAATGATCTCTGATTGTGCCAGTGAAATGTAAATGCGAAGCCCTAAACTCCTAAAGAGGCTTAGTGCAATGAAAGTAATTATTGTGTTGATATGCTTTAGGTAAGGTTTTGGGAAGTGTGGCATAAATATGTTAGATTTTTAGTATAATATGAAATGTAACTGCAATTTGACCATAATTTACAGTCTGCAATCCTGGCTAGGGTGTTGTGCTATTGACTCCCAGTGTGAGGGTGGAAGCATCCTCTTAGATTCTTCCAAAACATTATGAAATTGCTGCAATGAGTAAAGTTGAAGGAACTCCCTTTGTCTATCCCGCTCTGAGCATCACATCTGCCTTGCAAAATTTTCTAGTATAGCCTTAATACTCTAGCAAATTTGTGGTAATTTTCGAAGTGCACTTGAACACCCCTCATCTGTGTGAATCTAGACGGCCCTTAAAATCTCTTGAAGAGAGCCCATGCTGTAGGTTGCAATTTGTGAGATATATGCACTCAGTCAAAGTTTGATTCATATTCTAATCAATGTCCAAGTTCACTTCTTACCATACAATACTATTGAACACAATTACTACTAAACGTGTGACAATTTCATCATTTACCATTTATGTGTCAGTTTCATCTTCCTTATCGTTAGGGAATCGGGCATCATGCTCTTGATTCTCCAATATCTTCGTATTCAGATGAAATACTTAATTTCAATCGGGCATCTTATCTTTGTTTTTTTTTTCCTCCAGAACTTCCTACGTGCTTTTATGTCTAATTTGTGGGTGTGTACCCACTGTGTTTAGAACTTTTATATAGCAAAAACATAGAGACTGCAATGTTTGAGATTTATGTGTATGCCTTATATAGTACCACTCGCTGTTCTTATTCCTGCATAAGCCCGGTATGTTCTTGTTAGAGGGGTTACGTGTAGGGTAGTTTGGTTTGGCTTTTGTAGGATGATTCTTAGAGGGGTTAAGTGAAGGGTAGTTTGGTGGGCATAAGTGTCTAAGAGTCTTTTACATTATTTGTGTGGTGGTAAAAGCATGAAAACAGTGATGTGGTGTTATTTCCTAATGTTGATGGATTTATGTCTTGAACTTACAGTTTTGGCTATAAATGGCTGACATGCCACTGTTTTGTACTTCTCTGGTTGGCATGTTTTTTCTAAATTATTTTCCATTGTTATCAACATTTTTGTTGTGCTCGACACAGATTGAGATGCCTTTTCCAGTTCATTTTATTGAATTGATGTGTAGCAAAACATGACTGTAGCATTTTTGTTTCTAAGATATCTTACAGAAAGGAAAAAAGGATCCTTTAGAAATACTCAGTTTTGATACTAAACGATTGGTCAAAGCTCAACCTCAATATTTTTGCTACCTGAGTTGGGTAATTGTACACTAATTGAGAGTTGTGATGTCAACATGAGGGTCGCTCCCTTAAAATGGTCGGTGGAAATAACTAGATTACCAGGGATTTTTGCAAACTTTTGAGCTTTGACCGACTAATACTAGCTTTCTAGCATACCGTTTTTCAATATTTATCAACTTTTTCGTATCGGTGGGACTATCATTGTCAACAATGAATTATAAAACCTTAACATACTTGCAGAAACATGACATAATCAGGAGAAGGTTAGGTACTCATGTAAATGTGTTTGAGACAAGGCCGAGTAGATCAAAGTTCTCGATCGACTCTTTGAAGTAAGAGGTTTTTCAATATCTGAATCTTTTCACTTATTGTATCATTTGTATGTATTATGGCACAAATAAATAATTGGCTATGTAAATTGGCGTACCTGCATCAGTAAAAGTGTGAGAGTAGGTGCCTTTTTTCACCTTCCCTTTCCGCTGGGAAGAGAAGATGTTCACCATAAATATGGACCTTGAACTAGGTTTGTTTGCCTCCTATATTTCCAGTACAAGTATTTGATAAACTAGAAAGTTTTCAGATGCTTTTACATTGTGATTTTCTCTAGTTAATGCTCTAGGTAATTGACAGTAAGCATCGTTTTCTAGCAATCAATTTTGTTGCCAGAAGTAGACAATTTTATGTTGAAGTTGACACTTGACATTATTATAAGGCTGAATGGATTGGTGGTTAAAACTTGGTTGTGCTTACTACGTAGCTCTGGAAATACTTAATATGGGTTATGAGCCTATATCATGTTTCAACATGTCTCTCTCGGTTTCTCACATTTGTCTTCATTAACCTTCTATAATGTAGTTTTTAGGAGACGTACGTGTGAGCCAATTCGCCATCGCTTCTGTTTTAGCAGGATCAGTTGCTATCGTTGTAAACAGAAGGATAAGAAATTTTGTTTGTTTATTTCCATGGAAACTCCAGTATAAATACAGGAAGATGCTAGAAGTAAGTTCATCTAAAATAGAGTAGAGTGACCAAGGGTTCGTTCGACAAGCGCAGATTATGAGATTATTGTACTCGAGTATTTTAGGGGATTATTTTGACCAAAAAAAAAAAGTAACCAAATACACTTGATTATCAAGTCCTCATTTTGATTTGATGAACAAATTAGAAACGTTGCAGTTAAGGGAAATTAATTTGTCTTTGTTAGCTTAAATCTCTCCCTTCCCTCAATCCCTAGAAGGAATTGTGTCTTCAAGTCATAGACAACTGGAAGCTTGGCCTAAAAACAGCTTTGCACCCGCATAATTTGTGTCTTGAACTGAATGTGCATATCTAAATTTCTGTGTAGCTTCATCATATATGCTCATGTTTTGGTGTAGTGCTTTGAGTGCGTCTTGAACTGAATTTGCATATCTAAATTTTGTGTAACTTCATCATATATATGCTCATGTTTAGGTGTAGTTCTTTAAGAGCGGTTTTCTGTTGCTCAATTGCATTGTGGTTGTAATTGTGAAGATATTGCAAGACCGTTGCATGCTCGCTTGCTTCTATGCTTGGTTCTCCTTTATGAACTGCACTTGATAGCTTGAATTATTCCGAGTGGTTCAAGCACTAGTTTGCAAAACACTCAATCGAGAAAACCCAACTACTACCGAGGTGACACTCCAGTTTTGGAGGTGGGTCGCAAAGAGCATAGGGCGTGTGTTGTCTAAGGAAGTCGAACTCGAACTCATGACCGACTGATATGACCCTGGGTCATGTTTCAACTTAGGGCTCGTTTGATAAGATGAGATTTTTAGGTAGTTTAAGCTTCTGTTTTTTGATACTTTAGCTTATTGTGTAGAGATTTTTGGGTAATTCGTGGCACCAGGTGGTGCTTGCACTAGTCACAGTTATTTGTAGCTTTGGGAGTTTGAATCTCTAAGATGTTTCTTTTCCAAATACAATCCTTTTCCTCTATCCGTCTTCTTGCTTGGATACCGTAAATAATGTTTGTATGCAGGTTTTGACTATGCTTCCAGTTATTATCTTCTGAAACTGGCAGTGATAGGATAGAACGTCTAAAACTGGCAGTGATGTCTTGCTTATCTGAACCTTCAGCTGATTTTGGGGGTAGAAACTAACGAGGATAAGATACAATAGTTAAGCACATGCATCTAGCGGCAAAATAAATGAACTGCTTTGAAGGGCACTTTTAAAGAAGTGTTGCAGAGGGTATCTAGCAAGGGATTGTTTGTAGTCATGTAGTGTTGCAGAGGGGGAGAATTGCTAAACCTAGCCATGTTTCTACAGGTTCAAGCAATTCATGCATTGATGAAGAATTCCCTAAAACAACATTGCTCCCATGCACCTTCCAAAGCTCCACAACCAACTCAACTCGTGAATTGGTAGATGCGATAATGCCAAGGCCAAACTTCTCACCGGTGACCCAAGCCAAGCATCACGGGTCACGACGCAACCAAGAACAACATGGGTAGAGTCCTCCACCAGGCCACAATGAGAGCAATCAGGGAGCGCTATAATCCAACGATAGGCCGAAATAGCCGCTACCCCAATAGCATTGAAGCACATCTACATGTGAAGAGGATCACCTTCCTGGGGAGGCACAAGTTCCACACCCGAGCCCAAACAGAAGCATAGTCTCTAGAAAGAAGGCTTCTCTAGTCCTGGATACGTGAGCAGCGACCGAGCTAGTACGCCGAGCGTACCGTGAAAGACACCTCATTACCAGCTTGAGAGAGAACCTTTTCCTTCCACCCTTGCAGTTTCTTATGAACCCTCTCCTTCACATACGTAAACACTTCATGTTATGAGCGTCCAACAGTCGTAGAGAGAACCAAGTAATGGTTGTGTTTGTCCACAAGCTTTGTTTTCAAAATCCCGGCTAATCTCAATCTCTCCAGGCTCAGAACGTTAGCATTGAAAGACACCTCTGACTTGTCTAGGTTCACCTTTTGTTCAGTACCCTTCTCAAAGTACTCAATGGTCTTGACAAAGCTTTCACACCTCTGACTTGTCTAGATTGTTATATGCAAAAAGTTAGTGCGATACCATGGGGGTTGCCGTTCAACCCAACCTTATTAAGTCGGAAAAGACATGTGTGCAGATGACAAACCTAGCCACTAACTTACTAGCACCCCGAGGGGTTATCTAAAATGTATAAACCATAATATAATGATAAGACAAAATTGACTAACGGGTCCACTATCTTGTTATTTTCATTAAAAATGTGACCAAGTCTAATACCATGTACAATGGTAGGTTTTTAAACCCTCATCTCTTAACACTCTCTCTCCGCCACATCAGATTATAAAACTCTATCTACTTTTTCTCTACATTCATGGTTTCTTAACTCTATATTTATTTATATAATATATTTATATAATTATTGAAAATATGACGCTTTTAATTTATTTATAATTGTATTAATTTTATGTGTTATATTAATAATTTATATTATCAATATCAACTTAAAATCAATTCATTTGCTTATATTACTTATTTTTTATATAAAAAATTATGTATTTTAAACATACTCTAGACTCTATGAATAGAGAAAAATAAATTATAAATAATAAAAAATCAAAATATATCAAAATATATTTATATTAATCATGATATTCAATAAATTATAATCTAACAACTTTAAAAACAAACAAATGTTAAAACAAATTTCCTTTGACACATGGCACCAATCAAAATGAATAGATATTTATCTCTCATCGTTTTTTACTTAGAGATTTGGGAAGAGTTTTGTTTTGTACTTTATCACTTTTGTTCAATACTTATTATATTTTATAGATTAGAGACTCCCATTGTGGGTAGTCTAACGATTCATTATGAACTAACAAGCCTTCACACCTAGATATCAGGTTAAAAAGGTCGTTTTTTACTTAGAGATTTGGGAAGAGTTTTGTTTTGTACTTTATCACTTTTGTTCAATACTTATTATATTTTATAGATTAGAGACTCCCATTGTGGGTAGTCTAACGATTCATTATGAACTAACAAGCCTTCACACCTAGATATCAGGTTAAAAAGGGAGGCATAACCTGAACCTGAATAATCATATGAGAATCAAGCTTCACAAGTCGGAGCCGTGTTATTGGCCGCAAAGCCCGTCACTCACTCGCTGTTGTAGTCCACATATAACGCCAAAATTTATTAAGAATAAAAAAAAATAAACTAAGAAAAAAGTCATAAGGTAAAAATTTTATAATATAAAAACTACCTTATATGAATGGATTATAGATCGGGTGATGAGCGGATGAAACGTTCGCCTTGATTATACTCGATCCACCCCCTCAACTATCACCCCGCTTTCACCCATTTGTTGAAGAATTTTCATCCTTTACGGTTGTCAACTGATCAATCACGTGCGGGTCACGTGTCATTCATATTTTGGTGCCAATTTTGCCATTAGAAGACAAATAACTATCATGGACTATGTTCCATGGAGGAGCATACCAAGCTTCGCAATTTTAGTACCAAATTTCGAGAGTTTCTAAAGCAATTGGTGCCCTAGAAACACTTCCCCGATCAAAGATTTCGCGCATAATGCCTCATTTTGATCTGGTATTCCGTCTCTCTGCCTGAAATTATTTCAGATTTCGTAGCTTACTTTAGCTTTTTCGACTAATTTCTTGCTACTGCCTACATGTTTGTCGATTGTGATGAATTTACTGGTTGCGATGATATCTTGGGATGATTCTGTTCAGATTTGTCTGATAAGGAGATAGAAGTTGTACCATTTCTATCGCGTTGCTTTTGGATCTTTGATCACGATGAATTGATTTTTTAAGCCATTTCTTCTTCCTTCTGCCTGCCCTAGGATTTCTATTTGACTGCAGAAGACAAACTTCAGTTTCTGCTAAATTAATATCTTTCACATGCTCTGTGACTTTTGAGCAAATGTATGACCATCTTCATATGGATATTGCGTTTACTAACAATGGGATCCATTTCAATAAACAGAAGCAAATTGCCGTTTACTGGAGAAGCAAGTCCGAGCATTTCTAACGCTAAGCTTTACTTCCCTAATTAGGAATGAAGAGCGCAAAAAGAGTGAGGTTTAAAGTTGCTGAAATCGATCGCTCTCAATCTGGAAGATCTGAAGTTGCTTCTGCACCAGGTAATCCAACTGAAGCTCCGGACGTGGTTTTCCATTTCCATAAGCAATTCATTGAGGTTTCGAAGACTTAAATCAATCCATTAATGACTATTTTTGGTTAATTTTGATTAATGAATACTTGCAGCACATGACCCCAAAACCTCTGAGTTTGCGTTTTTCAAGAAATTTAGGGGGGATGCTACTCTCAAACATCCTTCAAAGTCATCACCTGGCGGGAACATCCGGCTTAAGTGTTCCAAAGGAATAACTGATGGTGGAGATGAGTGTTATACAGCAGCAAGGAATGTTAGAGGCGAGTTATTAGTACCTTCTAAACGCCACATAAATCTCATTGTAACTAGGATTCTCCTCGATCGCTAAATGATTGTGCATTATATACTGTTGCTAATGCTTCAGTTTTGTGTATGTATAAGCCCCACTGGAGTTTCAAATGGTAATACTTGTATTACTAAAACCTCGCAATTGCACATCCATGCAGAAGTGGAAGGCAGTGAGAAAATCTACAACTCTTCATCGTTTTCCGAGGATGCAAGGCCCAGTCAAAAAAATTTACTTCTTTCGCCTCAACTTGTTGGGTTAAGAAGATCTGGTATGTCCTCTTTAAGCTGCAGTGTTTTTATTGGCATCCCTACCAATTGTTATTCATATAGCATCCTTTAAGGACTATTATATGCTGAAAAGATTGGCATGGTAGAACAGGGTAACAACAATCCCGTGGCTTCCACACTCATCAAGACCAATGGGAGGAATGATCTAGTAAACCTCGAGTTTTCATCTCTTGTCAGAACTCCGGCATCCAGAGGACCTGACGATTTCTTCCTGGAAAGCGCTACTGAATCAGTAAGGACAGGTAGATTATTGTAAATTGTATTGCACATAAAAACTTGTTCATATGAATGATAGTCTGTAGTAGGGAAAACCCCTCTGATATATAATAAGGTGTATGCTTGATTACATTTTTACCGATCTGAAACAAGGATTGTGCTGTATTCATTCAGATACTCGCTGCATGGATGGGGACATATCCTCTAAGAAGAGAGCAAAGCTACAAAGTTGGGCTGCAAAAACAATATTTCCTGACAATGTTGAAGTCCTCAAGGGGTATAAGCACAAAATCTGCCACTTGAAGTTTTTCTTTTCTTTGTGACAATTTTTTCACAGACATGCGTTATAAACCATTCTCAGGTGTGACATGATCTCTCATCTCCTCAACCGCTTGCTTCCTGACAGTTCTGAAAGCAATGTACAGTCTTTTTCCATCAATTATCCAATTAGAAATTCTTTACCTTAGTTTATCGTGAAGCTGGGAACTTTCCTCTAACAGTGTTGTGAAAATCTCAAGTCAAGGCTAGATAATAAGCTGAAGGAAAGCTGGGGTCAGAGGAAACTAGTAAAGTACAAAGAATCCTCTTTCATGGACGCTGATTCCTTTTCTTCTTGGTCGAACAAAGTTCACAGGCCATTTGTTCAAGAGGAACCAGTTGTGAGTGCTTGCCTTCCCGCACTTGAATGTGCAGGCCACATGGCCCTTGGACACCAAGACAGAGAAATAAAGCCCTATTACTTCTCAAACATAGATTACAATCAGTCTTGGGACAACAATTCTGCAAGAGCCTTTCGGAAAGAGGATGCAAAAAGTTACGGCTCTAGAACGTATAGCCACAGCAGCACGACTCTTGAGTATGAACCAATACAAGGAAATTTCTTGAATGATGACCCTTCCAGTAGCTATCAATACGGATTAGACAATGTTCTTTCAGCACAGAATCGCTTACTTGTCAACGGTGAGAGTTCCACAGCTTGTATCAACAACCGTGACAGTCAGTTCCTTCTTGAGTATGAACAAAGGGAGCCCGAGTGGATCACAAACAGAACAGAAGTTCCAATTTCTGATCCGTTGTTGAATTGCACCTTTGGGGGCTCATTGTCACTGGGAAGACAATCTGCAGTGACATCTCTCATGGAATTAGATCAATCAAATGATGATCTAGGATGTTCAAGTTTCAGGAGAAAGCCATCAACTTTTCAGCCGGGATGGGATCCTGAGTACCAAAAGAGGGAACCTGAATGGATCACAAATGCTATGGAAGCTCCAAGTTCAGATTCTTGGTTGGATTCATCAACAGGGAACTGCAGACAATCTGCACTGAAAACTCTCACAGAATCAGATCGATTAAGTGATGATCTAGGACATTCCAGTTTCAGAAGAAAGCTGTCAAATGTTCTCTGGGGATTGGATCGTGAGTTTGAAAAAAGAGAACCTGAATGGATCATAAACAATGCAGAAGCTCCAAGTTCTGATTCCTGGTTGGATTCGTCATTGGGGGAATGCAGGCAACCTGCACTGACAACTCTGATGAAATTAGATCCATCGGATGATGGTTTAGGACATTTAGATCGGCCAGATGATGATTTAGGCCATTTAGATCAGTCAAATGATGATTTTGGATGTTTAGATCAGCCAAATGATTATTTTGGACATTTAGATCAGCCAAATGATGATTTGGGACATAACGGATTAAGAAAAGAGCCCTCAAATCTTCTCTTGGGTTGGGATGCTGACAGACTAAATGGGAATGAAACTGGATCCAGTTTCTCCTCCACTGCCTTCATGCATTACCAGCAGAGTCCGGAGACGACAACAGATCCAGATTGCTACTACTCATCATCCTACCTTCCGATATCTTCAGCATATGAACCCACCTACCTGGATAATACCCACCAAAGATTTGACACTCAAAACAATTATGTGCTTGCAAGATCTCATCCTGCATTTTGCACTCTAAGGGAACTCTCACCTTCTGAGAGTAGTTTCTCCCTCACTCCAAGTCAGCATTGGTTCCTTGATGAGATAATTCCTCATAGAAGCTATCCAACCGAGGAAACTATCCCGTACCGTGCAACAGCTAGTATTGCATACCGGCCCTTGCTTGAGTATCATGCACTCGAGGCTCCTGTAACCACCTATTCAAGTCCATACCTTTTGCTCGAAGGCCGAGCTGAGGGGTAAGCTTAGATCTTATTTCAATTCCACAACCTTCCTGCTCGGACGCTTTGCTTTCTTCCTTGCTAATGCGAAGCTCTTACAACCTTCACAATATCAGAAACTAGATTGGAGAGAATTAGTACGTACTGACGGTACTGTATTATGTATAGGTACGTTCTCTAGTTGTTCCTCGAAAAGTAAAAGATGCTGTTGGAAGCATCACCAGCTTACTTGTGTTAGTAAGTGACTGCTTCTGCTTTCATTTACTGTTTTGGTTCCGCTCAACTAAACTCTATACCTTGGATAATGCTGCAAGCCTGTAACGTTGTACTACATGTCTACATGCAACCTTGTATTACATGCTGATCCTATTGCTGTGAACTAATATGTAAAAATTATGAATTAATGTTACAAAACAAATATAACTACAACTCAATTGTGTATATATATATATATATATATATATATATATATATATATATATATATATATATATATATATATATATATATATATATATATATATAATGTGCACAACTAAGATGAATATTAACTACTTTGTGCACAATTGATTTCAACTTTTAGTATGTATAACTCGTGCATCAAATGACAAAAAATGTAGACAATGAAAGTGTCGTTAATTAGGTAAAACAGGTAAAGTTAATCATGCAATAGATGTATTCTTTTCTTAATAGGGACCTGATTAATTATTGCTCCTATATATTAATGTATCACAACCTTTAACTTTATGTAATTATGTGGCCGAAATTCGTTCTCATTTGTTACCGTAACTCGTAGAAAAATTATCGTCTGAATACCAACATCAGAAAGCTCTCAGAAAAAAAACATAAGCCTCTCTCTCTATATATATATATAGAGTATAGATACTATGAGAACACCCCCTAACGTGAGAACATGAGAACATATTCGTAATTATTATCAGTTTTGTTACGAATGTGCCATATTGTTTAATATATTATTCGTAGTTATTGTTGGTTGAGTGGATTATTCGTAGTTATTGTTGGATTCCTAATTATTATTATTCGTAGTTATTATTATTTTTGATATCTACTCTAAATCTCAACCCTTAATACTCACATACAACGGTGTACAATTGTTCTCATGTTCTCGAGTGTTCTCATGGGAACCACACCCTATATATATATATATATATATATATATATATATATATATATATATATATTGGTTTGTAGTAGTTTCAACGTTTTTTTTTTAAAAAAAAAAAACTACGAAAACCCTTCAAAAAAAGGGCGAGTGAAAATTTTTTAGGTTTTTTCCACTAGTTTTGCTTTAGGTATGTTTATCTGGAATTTTCTTTTATTGTGAATATTTATTTCAATAATTTAAAACCTTATTATTGTAGTTTTCCATAACTTTTTGGAAATATTTTGACCCATAACTTTTCCATGGTTTTTTTCAAATGAAAATGGTTATAATGACGTTATTATTGATCAACTAAAACAAGTTAAAAAAAAACAAAAAAAATGTGGCAACCATGTCATCAATTTAATAGTCGGAGTTGAGACCGTATTAGAATTGGTTTTGTACGTGATAGTTTGTAGACGATTTATTTTAATTTTGGACTATCTTTTTGTACATGGGTAATAGTGTATACTTTCTTTGATTATTTTTCAATAATAAATTGTAATACTTAACCAAACTATTAAAACTAATTATGATATTAATATTAATAACATAAATTTAGCTTGATTATGCTTCAACTTTAAAAATCATGTGATGTAATTTTAATGAATATAAGGTGATTATTTGCAAATATTTAAACACTAAGGGTGATTTTATGACAAAAATATTATAAGAAGTGATTATTGCAAATAGATGAATATGAAGGGTAATTTTTTGCTAAAAAGTGTATAAAAAGGTGATGTTATGTAAAAGAGCGATTATTAAGGGTGACTTTGTATAGTTTTCTCATAATATTGTGAATAAAAAGTATTTGATGACAAAAGGATGAAATTGGATATATGTGCAGTAAAAAGGATTTGATGACAAAATGATGAAATTGGATATATGTGCGGTAGTAGGGATTTTACTTGCACTAGCTAAAGGTTCGTGTCTCTTATATTACAAGCTAGTTTATTACTCGCACTTTTTGTAAATTTTGTCTAAAAAAGTCAACAAATAAAGATTTGGCTCACAATACAAAAACAATTCACAACAAATAACAAAAATATTTATTTATTTTATATATCTTCCAAGAAATCATCAAAGAGGAAGAAAGTTATAAGCCTCTTGTTGTCTCATTAAAGTATGGTCATTGAGTGATGAGTGATAAACTTTTGGACAAGAGGGGAAGAGTGGTCTCCATAAAGGAATAAGTTCACAACAACCTAAAGTCCTAACAACATGCATGACACATAAAAAGTTTTGACATAATTGATTCGGATCTCGTGGAGAGTATAATCAATACAAGGGGGCAATAAAAGTCAACACAAGATGGTGTTGTAGATCTAATTGCAAATAGTTGGTCAACTTTAATGGCGACCCGACAAAGTCCAATTATAGCGTTTGTTTGGACCAACAGAGAACTAGGAGTTTCATAGACTCAATTACAAATAAATAACATTTAAATCGGAATTTAAGGATGACATCGAGGGATGTGAGAACTCGTTTGAATGGGTGTCTTAGACTGTTCAACATATTCACCTTTTTTTCGATAGGGCTTGAACTTATACTTGAAGTACCGAAAGTATCAGATGACGCTTTGAAACAAATTGTGTCGAGTGATGACAAAATTGAAAATTGAGATCCTAAGTTTATATTGGAGTCTACTATTCTGTTTTCCTTCAAAGTCAACCAAAAATGTCTTGTACATCACCTTGGATCATAAACAAAAGAGAGGGATTGTTTGTCCAAGCAAGAGCGGTTTTGTTGTGTTGTTGTAGCAACAACAAATTGCTACAACTATTATCGTTATTAATGGGAGAATATGAGAAAAAAATTATCTTTGTTTTTTTGTGTTAGTACCAAGAGGAGGAATTTCCTCAAACAATGTAAAATAGGGACGTTAAAGAGTCAAGTGATGGGTGAACCGTAAATGTACCACTTTCGTCACCTGGTTCTTTACCTAAAATCTTTACTTGACACATAACTTTTGTCATAGGTATCTGTTTGGTGGACGAGTGGATCAACAAATTTTCGGGTGAGATTTTTTTAGGATAATATATAATCGAAATTTTAAACAAATTGAAATAGTGCAAGCCTTCACTCCTTACATTGTTGACACGAAAATTATAAATATGAAATATCTTACGTATTTCCAAAATATAAAATGAACCAAAAGTAAAAAAATCAAGAAAGAATTCGGCCAAATAAGCCATTTTCTATTTTCATTAGGTTTGTGTACCACTTCAATTTTTATCACTTTCATTACATTGAAGTTGGGAAGTAAGGGGTTTGATTAGGGGTACATTTATAAACATATTTATACCATGAGTCTGGTTACTAGGGAAAAATCTCAAAAAGACTTACTTAGCTAATTTGACCAAAAATCAAAACAATTAAACTAAGTAGCATTACACAAAATTGTCTTCAATTTCATCAGAATCTTAAAGTTGACTCGTCCTCTTTAGTAAATATATTATTGCCCGTAACAAAAATATATTTACCCTTAAAATTTCTGGAACTTGGAAGTTGGTTCCGCCGACAAGTTCATAAATTGTAACTAATACAATTAAAAAATCTCATACTAAACACAATTATTATTTTGTGGGGTCCATTACAAGGGAAGTGTTCAAGTAAGGCCCATTATTCCGGTAAGGCCGTGCGGCCGTCTGTACGGCCGACACGTGTCCCGAAAATTTTTTTTTTTTTTTTTTTTTTTTTTAAACGAGTAAAAGTAATAGTTCAAAACTTATTATGGAATAGTTCATAACTTATAAAAGGATAGTTCATGAATTATAATAGAATAGTTCATAGTATAAAATTTATAAAGGATTGAAAGTAATAGTTCAAAACTTATTAAGTAATAGTTCATAACTTCTAAAAGGATAGTTCATGAATTATAATAGAATAGTTCATAGTGCAAAATTTATAAAGGAGTGAAAGTAATAGTTCAAAACTTATTATGGGATAGTTCATGAATTATAATAGAATAGTTCATGAATTATAATAGAATAGTTTAAAGTGCAAAAATTTATAAAGGAGTGAAAGTAATAGTTCAAAACTTATTATGGGATAGTTCATGAATTATAATAGAATAGTTCATGGATTATATTAAAAAGTAATAGTTCATGGATTATATGGGAATAGTTCAAAGTTTATAGGATAATAGTGCATAAATTATAACATGGTAGTTCAAATAAATTTTCATTAGTTTCCGGAAAAAAAAAAAAAAAAGAAAAAAATCGTTTCAGAAAAGAGAAAAAAAAAAAAAAAAAATTCGGGACACGTGTCGCCCTGTCGTACGGCCGTACGACCGTACGGCAATAAAGCAACCGTACCTGAACATTTACCTCCATTACAAATCTAAAAAAATTTCAAATTTATGGTCACTAAACATGCCCTAAATGGTTCGAAACTAGGTTTTAATTTAAGTAAATATCAAATTACCCCTATTCCTAATTTATACATCAACACACCAGGAATGAAGGGTCGTTCTTCTCATTCTCCTGGTCGTCGCTCAAGACCTTATCCTTCTTCCTTATCCTTCTAACGGCCTTTGCTCAAGACAGGTGCTTATGCTTCGTTCTTCTCGTGGTCTTGGCTCATCGTTCTCATTCGTTCTTATCATGCCCTTTGCGCACAAACTTTTTTTGCGGTTGGACGGCTGGTGCTTCTCTCGCTCAGGAACTTTCCGTCATTAATGTTTGAAGAAGAGAAGAGCGAAGGACTGTAAAAAATGTTTGAGAAGAAGAACAAATTGGGAAAGAAACTCTCAAATTTGGTCCAAATTTTTGTGAATAATGCAGGGTATTGAAAAAAGAAAATGACACAAATGGTGAGTATGATAGGAGAAAACAATGGACATGAATGATACCCAATTTTTTAAAATCTCATTAACCTTTCGAAATCTTCAATCGACGAATTTTCAAAAGCCTAATATTCGAAACTTCAAAATCACAAATAATGTAATGAAATTCAAAATTGTAATCAAACATTATTCAAAACATTTCTCTCGTGTGTATCTCAGAAAAACTCCCAATTTTTGGGATGAAGATACTCTAAACTCACGTCAATGATAGTGTATAATGTGGAAAACAGCATATCTGATTGGTGGTATTTTGTAAATTGTAAATAAGTAAAATACACATTTTTGTGAGCTCTTCTCTTCCAACTCTCCTCTTTCTCGGTTTTCTCCCCCTTGTGCTTCTTCCACAAACCCTCTCTTCAATCTCTCCTTTGAGTCTCCTGCTCAGCATCATCCACTAAACTCAATTTCATAGCAATCTTCAATCACAGTCTGAATGCAAATTACAAGCTACTAGTATACAGGATATATCTACCGTCCTTGTTTTTACAAGCTTTTGATAAACAATTCTCTCCTTACTCCTCACCTTTCAAACACAAACCCTAATTTACCCCCTATTTCCGATGCAAGCTCATGATCCACCCCCAAATCCCTCCTCCCCCAACCAAAACACCCCCATCGTCGATCAACCTACAATGAACGGCGAGGTTTCAATCCTGATCAACGCTCAGAACCCCTCTCCACCACCGCTCGAGTCCGAGGCCACCACAATCAGGAAAAACGAGGTAGCGGAAACTGCGCAGAGCAATGGGGAAGCTGAAATTGAGGGTGAAAAGAAAGAGAACGGAAAAATCGAGAGCAAGAAAAGCAGTAACAAGAGTAGCAAGAACGGGGGCAATGATGTGGTAGTGGCGAGGAAGGAAAGGCCTACTAGAGCGTGCACAGTACGCGCTAAGTTGTACGCGGAGCCGCCGTTGATTGAGCTCCGGTCCCGGCCGACGAAGAAGGAGAAGGTTAAAGTTGCGGCGGTGGTGGTGAAGGAAGCTGCGGAGGAGGAGGAGGAGAAAGATGGGGAGGACAGTGGGAAGGGGCAATTTGGTAAAATCATTACGCCATTGTTGAATGAACCCCCGCCTGGGCAGATACCTAGGTGGAATTTGAGAGCTATGTGGGAGTTGGGTTCTATACTTAATTTTTTTAATGTGAGTGTTTGGGGATGAAAATTTATTAAAGTTTAGCAGTGATTTTTGTTAGAAGATGCTTCGAGGGCTTAATTTCTGATGGAAGCTTGTTTTCTTTGTATTGGGTGTTGTAGGTTTTTAGGCCGCTATTGAACATTACAGTTGAATTTTCTGCCGAGGAGTTTGAGACATCACTGATAACACCGAATGATACGTTGAGTTATATACACATACCATTGCTAAAGGTTGGTTCTTTATTCCTTTCCTCACTTCGTCAAATTTAGAGCTTTTGCAAGTATTATGTTACATGTCTGTTGACTTTGTTTCTTCTTGACAAATTGAAGAATTGAGGATTTCTTGTTTGTTCCTCTGTGCTGGGAATGTGTTGACAGCTTTCAATGATGCCATGTATACGATATTAAGGTTTCACTATCTACTATCTAGAAAGAAAGTGCTCATTAGCGTAACCTTTTTTTTTTCTTTTATGAAATGTGGTGCATTGCGAACAGACATAGTCTATGATGGGACTAGAGGAGAATTCACTAAGTTGGTCATATAACTTACTGGAGGCTAGGTTTGGACCAATTTGAGTGCAAGTCCATCTAGATTGAGATTTAATAAAATTGGGAACTTTTTTTTACCGAAGTAGGAATGTTTAGGTGTAGCCGAATCTTCCTTATAAATACTATAGGATTTTGTTTGTTCCTACTTTTTCTGTTTCTATAATTCAATTCTATTGGATCTTGTTTTCCCTTCCTTTCAAACATTGTGCCTATTTCTTGAGCATTCCTCCTGTGGCAATTTTTGGCTTAGCATAGATACTCTATGTTCTGCCTTTTATTACTTTGTCAATGATTGTGATTCTGTCTATCTGCACTCTGTTGGCTGATTCTTGGGGGAATTTTTCCTAGGAAAAATGAAAAAATAAAAACCCCAAATACATTACTGAACACGATCATGTAGGAGGGACATAACAGAAATTCTCTTCATGCCCCTAGGATTTGAGGGCATGTAGGATGGGCTATTTTGCATCTGTAGGCTGATTATTGGAGGGGCTAAATTATTTAACAAAGAAATTTAATTGTATTTTTCGTTGTAGAAATTCACCTTTCTCGTGGACAATTTTATCCATTCAAGGAAAGAAAATATCCCAAGGGAAGTTATGGTCCTAAAAATTGAAGTCATACTCATACATAACAGTGAATAAAAATAAGAAACTAGCTTGCTAGATAAATCAAACTCATCCATGAGAGAGGGTGGGTTTCTAGGTTGCACCTCCTTTCTCAGAGAAAAAACTGTAATACCTATTGATCATGGCCTTCAGCCTTCTACGCTTCATAGATTGTATCTACCATATAATTCCCTGAGGTAAGTTACCCGTTACTCTGTCTTGTAATGCCTTTGCACGTAATTGTGCCTTAGATTAATGGTCTGTTTGGTGCACAGTTAAAACTAGCTTTTACTTAATAAATACGATCAGAAAGCTAGTAAAATAAAAATGTAGGTGTTTAATGAAGATAAGCTTACCCTCATTATTTCTATTCAATTACTACTTAGGCTGTAAATATCCTTCAATAAAATGTTTATCCATGATTGTATGCCTATTGGCTAAATTTAGAAAATATTGGTGATTTTTCAAATGTGGGTGTAGGTCTTCTCCACATAAAGGTGATAAAGCTGTCCAAAGATAATAATTCCATGTATTGATATTCAGGAGTTTGTCAAGCAAATGCCAAGTTCCTATATGCTGACGAATTTTTTGGCATTTGTTTACTGAATTTTCCACCACGCAAGAGCTAATGAACATACTTACCTACTATATTTGATATCCAATGTTTTGGAAATGAGTATACTTTCTATAATCACTACTGACTACCCACCTTCTATATTGTAATTAGCCTAGAAGGATGGATTCATCATATAATAAGACATTTTCATCTGGCGATAACATTTTGGACAAGTCTTGAAAGTTGAAACATCTTTACTTGTGGAGTTTCACTTTAAGATTTTTAATTTTCATTCATTAAGCCATTGAAATTTTTCATCAAATATTAAGGATATCTACCTTCTATGAATATCAGTTCTGTTAATATGGTAATTTCCTTGTAACTCCTCAATACATCACTTATGCTAGGGCTCTTTTTATGATTTGGCATCAGCTGGTTTTGTCAATTGTTTGAAATTCTTGAATGCAGTAGCTACCTTTCTTTACTTTTTGCTTTGGACGGGAGCATATTTGAGTGTTTGACAAACTCATTAGGAGTATGGCTGTCCTACTGTGTGTCATTACTAAAAGTTTGGCATGATGACTTGTTCAGGCTGTTGAATTTAGTTAGAAACAGAAGCCAAGCATATGAAAGAATAAATTTCATTTTCATCTTTCCATGATTTTGATGACACTCTGGTTTCTGCAATTGATTTCACATTGTTATACCAATTTTATAGTGTAAAATCACAGGATCTTCTGCAAATGGAGGTTGTATATGCATTATAAATCTCTAGTTCCATTTTGGCAGGCAATCCCTCCTGTCACTAGGATGGCTTGTGGACGGGAAACATGGGTTACAGTTCTCTGTAGGAAGTTAAGAGACTGGTGGCATTGGGTAAACTGCATTACTTGTTATTCTTTCATCCCTTGAGGTAGGTTTGTTTCTTGAAATCTCATTTCTTCATTTGAATTGCAGGTAGCTGAGGGAGACTTACCAATTGTTGCTGCACATGGGTGAGTCGGAATCTGATCATAGTTATTAGTTTGATTATGAATTTACTCTCCCCTTGTAAGGATCTTATGTTTATGTAAGTTTTTTGTTTTCCTCCTTAGAGCTGAAATTGAAGCTTACAAGACTCTTGAGCCCGCTGTTCGTGTTGTGATCCTTAAAGCTTTATGTGACATTCGTGTTGAGGTATCCTTTAATTTTTATGAAAGATCTCCTTAGTTTCTCGTAGTTCTTCTCTAGCCCCACATAGATCTGCAAATACATCTTGTATTTTTGGTAGTAGATAGGTTCAAAGTGCAAGATTTCAGTTGAATTTTTCTCTCAATACCTTAGGTAAACAGACTTTTTTTTTCAGTGCCTTGCATATTCTTGGCTCAATACATAGTTGGCCAGCTATTTTTAGTTAATTTACCCCTTGTAACTCAGTAGCTATGGACTTACCAACCCTATCATCATTGTCACCGTCAGTGTGAAGTTTATTTTTCTTATGGATCAAATCAGCTATGTTATGTGTGGCATGTAATTTTGGAATACCTTGTTTAGAATATAGGCATATTGTACTTTGCTCTTTGGCTAGATATTGACAAGAGGATTTGCATCCTATAATACACAGCAAGAAGATATCAGGAGCTATATAGATGATCGCATGAAACATGGAATTCATCTTTCAACATTTCGTAAAGAACGAATTGGAGGTGATTCGCATGGGGTTTCCTACTGGTACAGTAATGCATATGTGATAAATTGTGAATTTTCCTTCTGAACATTTTTTTGTAGTAATTTTGGCATCTTTCAGGAAATTTTGATCTACTAGTTTTTTTTTTTGATGAAAATTTTGATCTACTAGTTATGACCCTTCTGAAACGTCTCCTGTTTTGCCGTACATTGAGTCTGGGCAACATTTACACTTTACTGAATAGCTATTGCCCTTGATGTAATTGATGCAGGTATGAAGATGATGTGATAGTTGGTCATAGATTGTATCGGGAAACGAGGAAGGTTGAAATGAAAAAAGCTAAGATAAAAGGGTCCAGTGTTCTTCCTAGTACTACATATGAGTGGGAGACTGTTGCAACTAACTTGGATGAATTTCAAGTTGTTTCAGTAAGTTACATGTCCTGCTCATGAACAAGGTTAATGGTCACACTTTGCTTGTTATTCTTTAATTCTGTTTAAAGGTTTTGTCATCTGGCTCTCTTCTAAGTTAAACAGGAGAGGCAATATAAGTTGGCAAGATTCCTGTCTTTTGATATCAATGACATGTCACCACCGTAGAAATAAGCGAGCTATGAACTTGTGATGTTTAAAGCATTTTGTACCTTTCCAGGCATGTCTGTTCTGTATGCTTTTCTAGTTCAAAATATGTGGAGTGTGGATAGATGACTGCCTCTGCGAAAGGCCAGACATTAATATGCCTTTTCTGGTTCAATTGTCTTTGGTCTGATCATGAGCACTCTTTTCCTTGTAGTGTTATTGTGCAAAACAGTTATTTTTTTGATATTACACTAAACTTCCATTTTATCATTTGTGGGACCTGGGACAATTTATGGGCATCATGCACCATTCGTAAAATCCCGTATGGATTGCTGTTGAGGGTGGTTTACAATATATCTTTGCTGATTCAGGTTGATATTGTATGGGATTGAAACTCAGTGAATCATTGGTTCAAGTAGAAAGTGGTATCTCACTATCAATTTGGAGCCGCCTTGAATGTTTTTCATGAAAGTTTTGAACTTGATCCATATGCCCAAGTGCCCAACAAGCTCCTTTTATAACAAATCAACTCAAACAACAATTTACTTCTCCTCCCACTGTTTTTTATTGTGAGATCTCCTTTTGCTTTATTTCATTTTCTGGGGAATCAATTTGACGCATATTAATTGCTCCCGATATTTTATTTCATCTTGTACAATACTCTTGTGGTAATGATGTGTACACTTGAGTGATTGTTTTTCAGTGTGTATTTCTTATTTCTTGTGTGTGCTGCTTTTGCAGGAGAAACTGTTTTCTAGCAAAAATAGAACAGAAGCTTCCCTTGGCAAGAAGTTGAAGAATGATTTTCTGCCTGAGATTGAAAAGATTCATAAGGTAAAAACACTTCCTTCTCTGTCATCTTTTCGCTTTTTAATACTACATTTATGTACTCCAAATTCATAAGGTAACAACACTTCCTTGACTGTCATGTTTTCCACTTTCATGCCACAGAGGAAGGAGAAGTTGCTGAAAAAGCAACAGAGAGAAGCTCTTCTACTTGATAGCTTTGTGAACATGGATGGATTCGTGGCTGGGCGTTCACTTCGTGACAGGAAACCTGTAACGTACACATTTGGTATGAAGAATTTAGCTGTTACATTATCCAAATATTGGACACTTGTGAACGTTGTCTTTTCAAATCTGTTTCCTTTGCTCATAAAGCGCAGTATACTGCTAAAGAAAGATATTGTGGTGCACTTAGTATGATTTCGTTACTGCATCCCCCATACTTGTTCGTTTTACATTCTTATTCTGAAAACCTCATTGCATTTTATGAATCATGTGGAAGTTTACCTTCAATACTGCAGAGTAGGTATAACGTTACTTATGTAACTATATACTATTGGATATACTGTTATATTTTTTTATTCAGACAACTGGATATCTGATCCTATATGTTGATTTATTTTTCAGATGCCTTTGATCGCTCGATTAATGAGGCTATAAAGATAACCAAGTATGTTCTATTCCCCATAAAAGATACAGCTTTCTTCTTCCCTAACAAAAACATTGCTCAGTTTTTTCCGCACATATAGATTCATGGTAAGACACTTTTTCTCAATCTCTAACTTACATATCTCCACCAGGCAGAAGCAGTCATCTCCAGAGCCTGGTGTGAAGAGAGAAGCATATGGAAGATCTGAACCATCTGCAAATGGCACATGGTCTGAAGCTTCCCATGCACCTGACAATGGCTTTTTCAGCCCACCATCTCCTCCTGATTATGATGATGAAATGGACCAAGAGGATCGTAAATCTCAAGAGCAGTTGGATCGTAGGTAAGCTCCTCTCTCGAGTTTTTGTCTCACCTTTCTCACAATGCACTTGCTGATTCGTTTCTTCCAAAATTTGAAGTGATAGAAGACGACGAAGGCCGCAAAGGTATTCAGAAAAGGAGTTTGTTGACGAGGTTTCTGAAAATGATCGAAATTCTGACAGTGATGATGACATAGTTGGAGAAGCAGTGTATGACGAGGAATATCTAAAAAGGAAGAAGAGGAAAAGGACATCCAGTGGCTCTGAAGGTGACGAGGAGTATCACTGGAGTGAAGAAAATGGAGAAGAGGAAGAGGAGGAAGAAGAGGATTATTCATCAAGTATGAGTGATGACAGTGACAGCCCTCGAAAGTCAAAGAAACTCCCCGGTCGTACTCGAAAAGAAACCAAGTCAAGATTAGCTGACGATCTACAGTCCGGATTGAGGCGTAGCAAGAGGTCTACCAGAAACCGTATAAATTACCAGCATTACGAGGTATCAGAGTCCGATCCTGATTCAGCAAAACAGGACAAGTCAAATGCATCTGCAAGTTACTCAGCTGGGAGCGATAAGGAAGAATTTACTATGGAAAGCCCAGATTCCGATGCTCATGGTGATAGGGACGAAATGGCGTTTGATATACCACTGGTTGAAGAAGGCTATCCCGTCAACGTAGATGAAAAACTTGAACATCCAGACGGACCCTCCTATGAGCTGAACAGTGCAAACCCGGAAATGGGTGAGGTGAGAAAAGCGCGATTCCTTGACCTAAATGAAGCAGCACCCGGATCCAGTTTTGATGATGGACCCAGTGCTTTGATGAAGGATGGAGGTAAAAATGACTCATAGAAGCTCTTGTTTCAAGTTTAGTGAAAAGGGTTTATTTGGAAGTATATCACATTCATTTCGGCCCAGGAAAGCATGTTTTGAAAAGAAAAGAAAATCATGTAGATCTAAGTAGAGCTATTTTTTAGCAGTTGGTATTTGAGGAAGAAAACATTACAAGAGATGAAGAGAAGTTGGTTGCCAATGTACAATACTGTTAACCTGAAATATTGTACCAAAGACCCTGAAATCCACTTTCCTATTGATGAAAATTAGGGATTGGTTGGTTCTGTGGATAAAATCAACATTTGTTTGTAAAATAGAACCATCCTCCCTTATATTAGTGTCCCTTGTTTTTTCCTTCTACATGTTTTGTTTCATATTGCTTGCTTTTGTGCCAAGTTGTCAACATTGATTAGAGTGATTTGTAGTTTCTTGAATAAAGAAGGTAAATTTTGGTCAATTTTGGTAATTAGGTCTTTTTGAAAAACTAGAGTATTAACTATTAACACTTTTTAATTGAATTTAATATTTTAATTAAGTAAATATATTCTAACCTTTTGTATTTATTCTCACTCTTCTCTGGTACATTTACAAAATACAAAACTAAAAAAAAGCCTAATAAACCAAATTATTTCAATAAAAAAAGGGTAAATTATACTAATTAGCACGAGCTTTGATTCGGTTGATTTGGTCACAAGGACATGGTAAATTATTCTAATTAGCACGAGCATGCACAATTGGAGAGCATATAAGAGTTATCTTCTGTCACTTTTTTTTTTTACTTTTGATTTTTTCTTTGTTTACCATGTCAGCCTTCGGTTTAAAAATGTAACTACTGTAGTTTTCGGGTATAATTTTAAATTTTTAGTTTTAATGGTAAATAATTTTTTTAATTTATAGCAAATTTTAATGTAACATAATAGTTTAATTTATTAACTTAAATAGAAATTAATATTTTATTATTTAAATTAATGAAAAATGACCGAAAATCCAAACTTGTGAACCAAACTTGGATAAATATATATTTTTTGAAGATTAAATAGTATAATACATTTTGAGTTAAATTCTTAACTAAATTAAATTTTGTTGATACTATTTAAGAAAAACTGATTTTGAGAACAAATCCAAACACAAAAAATGAGATGTGAAAGGAATAAATATATGAAGGAAATAATATCAGAGGTTTACAAAAAAAATGATTTTGTCTCCCAAATCCTTTAGCACGATAAGTTGAAGATGTTAGAATATCTTTTCGGTCTATTAGCTAAGAATATATTGTAAAATTAAATTATCTCATATCGATTATCAAGACTCGTAATTCGAGAGTATAAAAAATATAAAAGGTTTGTATAGGTCACTAGCTAATATTAAGTATAATATTATTTCTTATCATTTTAATATTTGGGTTTACTATTGAGGAAACAATAAATATTCTTAACGGGTATGATAATCACAGGTAAAAAAAATATATGTAATGGGAAATGAGAAATTATAAGGAAGGAAAAAATACATAGTTTTACATATGTATTACTTTTTATGTAAAGTTTTTATGTAAAAATTATTAGAAGTGTTTTAAAAGTATAATATAATTTTTTATGAGACTGTATTGGACCGTTTGTAATGGTCCGGTTCTGATCCGTTCAAAAACCACAATTGGACTGTAGTATTCACGAGGATTTGCGTTATGAAAGGAATCAAACTCATAATAAATTGGATATTTATAAGGCATAAATAATATATAACTTATTAAATCAAACCGACCCTAAACTTAAAATTATTGTCCAAAACAGTCAAATTCTAAATAAAATATGATAAGATGGGTTAAATCAATCCAAATATAACTAATTCGTTCTTTACGGTTCATATTGTATTAGGCCGTTTGTAACGGTCCGGTTTAAATCCGATTCACGGTCTTGGATTATAAAATATATGGTCCATCAGTTTAAAACTGGACCGCTATTTTGGCCCATCGTGAGCGTATATACAACCCTATATATATAATTTTTTGAACAATATAAAATAGCATAAAACTAAAATAGACAAAAACAAAATGGCCCATGTCATTATCAATTGTATTACAAACGTTTGAAAGCAGAACCTTGATGGGGACTTTTAATAGGTGCTTGTAGGTTTATCTAATAAAACCTCACCAATATTTGTGATTGATAAAAGTAACCATTTCGGAATTGGGAGATTTTGGAAATTTGAGGTTGTTTCTAAACTTTACATGTTAGATTTTAGGTTAATTTTAAATTTATAAAATTCCAAATGAATCATTTAGTTTTCAAATACTATATCAATTTTAAACTTTTTAAAAACTATTATTTGTATTCTATAAAAACAATACTTTGGTGTTGTCCCTGGGAGATCGAGATGATCATATCCGACTCCACACTGAATCTTCGCGCTTCTTTGAGGAAGTCCAGGTCAGACATGTGTTCAAAGAAATTAACTATGTTGCTGATCGATAGATCCATTTGAAAATTTCGAACCCCAACACACCCTTTTCTGACAATCCCGAACTTCGTATTCTCATCCGCAAGGATGTTTTAGAGTTGACTAAAGATAGTCCTGTTTAACCGCTCTCCATTTAAAAAAAAAAAAAACTTTGTCGAGAAAAGAAAAGAAAGAAAAATGATCGTGTATCCTTTAGCTATTGGTGCGTGACACACTGACACGCCAAGAGAGAGCGTGAAAAGCCGTTACCCAGCTTGGGCGAGTGGGGATCACCGGATCCGATCTGCCAAAACAAAAACAATATTTCTCAGCTCGAACTCAATAAATTAATAATAATTATTTAAAAAAACACAAACAAAATTTCCCATACAAGCTGAACTGGATCTTCCAAGAACGCTTCTTCTTCATCATCTGCTGCTAAACTGCGCCAGCTGAGCGCACTTTACCACTGTTCTCCTCCCTCATTTTCTTGTACAGACTAAAGCTGCCACGGATCACTGTTCCTCTTACCATATGCGCACTTTAACCTGCCACCCCCCATAGTTCCTCTGCATGTAAGCGACGTATACTATTACCCCCTTCCTCCATTTTCGATTTCTAACCTAATTTTGTGCTACTTTGATCTCTTCGTTTACGGTTTTCTTGAAGAAGAATTGAGGGGATTTGGACTTCTTTTTTCGGTTCTGGCTCTACTTCTATTCGAACACTAGCGCTGAAGATTTTGTAGAATTCCGGTTTTGGATGTGACAAGTAATGGATCCTCCGTTGATCAGCGAAGGTTCTTTCTCCTCTGCGAATCCTTCGCTTGCGGAAATTTGGCCGTTCAATGGTGGAGGTCGAGGGGGAGCAATTGGTGATTTTAGTGGACTGTTAGGACTGAGGATGGCCAGCGACGGTGGAGGATTCACGTCGAGCTTGATGGCTGGATTAATGGACACAGACGGTGGCGTGGTAAACCGTGATGTTTCGATTGAGGAGTCAACCGTGACGGAGCAGAGCGGAAGCCTCAGCGGCGGAGCTGGGAGGAAGAGGAGAGCGGTGGCTCCGGAGGACGCATCTTCGAAGATGTTTTCTGCTACGGCTACTACTACTACCAACAGTGGCAATGAATTGGTATATTCTTGATTTCTCTGTTTAATTTTGCTTTTTGTATTTTTTTTTCAGTTGTTTCTTCGAGTTACACTGACAAAATTCTCAATCCTCCCTTGTTTGTGAGAATTTGGTGTTCAATGAAACAGCACAACAGGTTTGGGTGGGTGGATTATGGATACCTCTTTGACTATATTTAGGATGTTAAGATTTTGAATAGAGAATGTTCCTTGTATGTGAAAGTCCAATTTGAGATCTTTACTCACCTTTTTACCTTAAATTTTGGGGGTATGCCATTGATATATGAGAGGTGGGTAGAGCATATTCAGAATTGCCATTATTGATAAAAACAGCAAATAACTTTCTTTGGAATCCACTCTGTAGATATTATGAGTTTTTAATTTTAGATGGAACAGTTGGGAGTGCAGTTTATTTGTTATAAGCTAGATATGCACCAAATCTAATTAATGTGGGGAATCTTTGCGTTCATGGTATATGGTCCAAACCTGTTTATTAACCAGAGTGTTTAGTTGAATAGTTAAGTGTAATGTCTGTAATGAGCATTTCTGATGCTACTTTTTGGTTTTATAGGGAGAACCTGCCCATGAGTTATTAGAGAAATTTCATGTCCATTAGCTGTGGCATAGATTATGACTTGATCAAAACCGCTACACTTTTAATTTTTAAATCTATTTTGGTGCTTTTACGTTGGTGGCTTTTGTGTCTTTGATCTTCTCTATCATTCATTCAGAACGAGCCAGTCAGTAAGCAAATGAAGCTATTGGCATCCAAGGATGAGAATGGAGTTTTGAAATCTGGAACAGAAGCAAGTTCAGATGTTGCTGAGAAACCTTCTGAGAAAAATAATCAGCCGACTGAGTCTCCAAAAGACTATATTCATGTTAGAGCAAGAAGAGGTCAAGCTACCGATAGCCACAGTCTGGCTGAGAGGGTAAATTTTCTTGCTCCCTGCAATCTAAACTTAGCATGCATCATCATTGATTTAACTTTTAAGTAATGCTAATTTACCTCTCTTCTGTCAGGCTAGGAGGGAAAAAATTAGTGAGAGAATGAAGCTTCTGCAAGATTTAGTGCCTGGATGCAATAAGGTTTGGTGACTTTAGGACCTTCTTTCTAATTGTCTAATTAGAAAACATGAAGTAATTTTCTACTTCTACCTGAATGTGCACATCATGCTCTCATAATTTTAGGTAACATTTTTGTCCTGGACAGGTCATTGGAAAAGCACTTGTCCTGGACGAGATAATCAATTATATTCAATCATTACAACGGCAGGTTGAGGTAATTGGGCTTGAATTTTCTTATACATCAGATTTTAAATTATTTGAGGCAGCATCTAATTTTTTTAATCTAGAATACTATAGCAAAGTAAACTCTCGATTTCAGTTCTGACAAAGTTAAATATTTCTTTGAATTTGGTTTTGATCTAGTTAGATTCAAAATATTGTAAATAGAAAGGTGATCTAGAATGCATTGTTTCCTCAGTTATGCCAACAAACTCTATGAGGGTAAAATGCAGCTTTCCTCCTCTATTAATTGTCAGTTTTTTTTAGAATTGAAGAGTTCTGGCTAAGCCATGAAAACCTTACTGAAAGTCCTTAGAACTGCAGTGATAAGGGCTAGTATACTGTATACGTGGTCCTTCCTAGTACTTCTTTTTTGGAAATCTAGGTACACTTTGCAACTTTACACAGGGATATGGTCATATGGGTCTTGTTCTTTTCTATGTACTTGTCAGAGTTCTCCATGACTAGATTCATTTATGAATCAACAACTCTCTAAGAAATATTTTTGTCTTCCTTTTTCTTTAGTTCCTGTCCATGAAGCTTGAAGCAGTTAATTCAGGAATAAATCCAGCTATCAGTGGGTTCCCTTCAAAAGATGTAAGTTCTTAATTTTGCATTTGTACTTCTTACTGCAGTATTACTTCTCCTAATTACTGCAACAATGATCCATCTTGTGGCATATCCGAGAGATACACTGATTTATTAAGCTACTAACTTGTGTTTGAGAAGCCGAGTAATATCTTCTGAATTTCTTTTGTACTTTGACTTGAAATTTGAGGTATATAAAAAGAGAGAACTTTTGATAATGAAGGTGGTTTGTGGGTGCTCTATTTATTTCATTATCTTTCATTTTCATATTCATATTCTTCTTGTGAATTGCATCGCTGGCATTTGAAGTTAGTGTGATGGGTTACTTATCAGTACTGCAATTGACCGGAACAGGATAAGTAAGGTACATCTTATTTTGATCGGGGGGGCTCTCTTTCCAAATTAGGGGGGACCATTCTTTTGTTTTCTTCTCATAGTTACCTCCAAAATTTACTTCTTTTCTGCAAAGATACTGCCTTCACATAGAAGATATTTAAGAGAAAAGCATCACTTGTTCCTTTCATATCTGGCCTAACAGTAGAGTTTCTGAGTTAGGATGAAAAGCTACCATGGATGAGCCTGTTCTTTCCAATTTCTATGCTTCGCTTTTAATTGATAATTTGACTTACCTAAACCTCAAGCTTCCATGGAAATATTTCACTCTTGATGAGTAATGATGAGATGATTGGGAATTTAGGATACAAGTTGGTGAAACGTTGAGAGTAGCTATTTCTTGTTTTTTCTTATCCATTATAATCCTTGCTTTCTCGAATTTCTTTTGTTGTATTGTGTAATGACAAATGATGGATGCTTTGTTCTGACTCTTTTGTGGTAGCTCAAAGTAGTGTCTCTCTTTCGTGTTTAGCTCATCTTATGAAAGTTATGAGTATCGTTAAGCTTCTATCTATTCTTTCAGTCTTCTTATCTTTTGGAATTAGGATATAGTATCTTGAAGTGAAAAGATAGCATTGGTCTTTAAACTAGATTTCGTGGAAACATTCAAGTGATAAATTCTGAAAGAACATTTACATGGATTCTTTTAGACTAAAGCCTGTGGCATTTTCAAATTTGTCTATGGAGCCATGTCCACATATTTTATTGTTACTAGTTTAGTGCCCGCACCTTGTGCGGGATTGTTTAAATAAAAATATTATATTTTTACTTTCATGCATCATATATTTGATATTAATCTATAAAAAAAAATATTTTTTATTAACTAATATGACTAACATGTGAGGATTATGTTTTTTTAAATAAATAAAAGGATATAACTAAAATTCTATTACAAAGATCATTATTCGAGTATTATATTTATACCTCACTAAATTATCACTTTTACTTATATTAAGCTAGTTGAGCAAATTTTGATTTAGTTTTATAACAAATGTGTCAAATCTTGTTAGAAGATTTTCGTTAGATTTTCTCAACAAATCGAGTTAGAATTAAAATATGTTAGTTTGTTAATTTTGATTGGTAGATAAGTAGATTTAATTTTTTTTTATTATTTATTTTAATAAAATTGACGTGGCATGATGACTGTTTACCGATTTTAATAAAAAAATTCCTTATAGAATAAGTAATGGCAAATCTGTAAATACGTTGTGGCAAATCTGTAAATAAACTGAAAAAATGCTGACGTGGACGGCCTTAGAGGTTGACACGTGTACAAAATGGGTGTTGTTTTAGTGATATATATAGATATGATTCCTACCTGAAGTTCAACCTTAGGGTCAATATGATCATTTTCTAATGCTTTATATATGCTTATCTCAGTCTGGCCCCCCCACATTTGATGCAACTGGGATGATATTTGGCTCTCAAGCAGGGAGAGAATATGCACCTGTTATGGACACATAATGGCTACACATGCACTTGGGTGGTGGTGGCGGTAGCTTTGAAAGAACGCCATAACTACAAAATCTACTGTGTCCCTCTCCAGTCAGTAAGAACTAGCAGATACTACATTCAAAGTTGGATAAAATGATCATCTGGGTGTGTTCTATTGGTGAATCCGGCCGTCGAGATGGGTAGCCATAAAAAAACATGTGTATAGACCTTGCATTTGCAATAGCAAAGCTAGAGGTCTCCTGTAGAGGATTTGCATTCTTCTGTCCCTCTTCTGTGTGTATTATCTTCCTCTCATTGTAGTCGCCCCTAGCGGGATAGTGTGCTTGAATAACAGATGTATGTAATGAAGGACACTCTGGATGTTTGTAGATCCGTTCATTGTTATTCTTCCAATTAATGTGTTATTATGGAGAACGCAAAATGCGACATGTTTATATTAGTAGTCTGATGTTTTTCTATCTGTAGCTCTAGCTTCAAAAGGCTTTGCAGTAATGTTCTTATACCGGTTGAATTCAGGGTCATTCGAGTTGAAAATACTGGACGTCGCAAGTGTTATTACTTAGTTTCCTAACTCATTCTCTCATTTACAATTCTCATTAAGTCATTATCAATGGATCATCGACTATGACGGAATCCTAAGCCGGCTTTTTGAAGAATTTAGGGGTAGTTTTGTAACTAAAATTCAAAAGGAAACTATCACATAGTGGTGTCTAGTAGATGTCTATTAGGTTGGACGGGTTGTTTTGGGTTCGCCAATCTGAATAATGTCTAGAAACGTTAAACCTTTTGGGTTCATGTCGGGCCACTCTGAATCTGATCATATCTCTAAAATGTAAAACCTAAACCAAAAAATAACTCCCCTTGCCTTAGGTTATTGAAAATTAGTGTGCGTTTGTTAAGAGATGGAAGTTATTTTGAAGATTAATCTAGATGGAATTTAAAAGGGGTTAAATTTTATATGAGATTTATTAGGGATTATTTGATATAAAATAATTTACGTGAAGTTGTTTGGTTGAAGATCTTTTAATAGGTTTAATTGATATTGATTTACAAATTTACCCTTATTTTAACCTTAAAATAATGAACGTCAAAGACTGGATCTCTATTGATAACAAATAAGAAATATCTTCACCAACATCGAGCAAAAGAGAGCTAGCAACACATTATTAAACATCACATGTAGGTCGATAGAACCATCTCCATTGGCAACAAACAAGAAATATCTTCATCAACAACTAGTAAAAGAGACCAATCAACACAATAAACATCACATGTAGATCGATAGAACCACCAGTAAATCGATGGTGAGGGTAGGTTCACGCCCTTTAGAATCGGTAGATTTTGATACCATGATGGATTGATGAATTGATGAATTATGGTGGATAAAATCACATGTATATATTAACTTTATAAAATTACAAGAAAACAATATAGATATTCCTTATGATATCGAATCTAAACTACCTAAATAGAAACATAAAAGAAGATAATAAACGAATATTACTATTCTCACGTTGGGTAAGAAAATTTTAGGTTTGGGTTGACCCATCAAATTATTTGTTGGGCTAAAAAATTTTAGGTTTATTTGGCAATTTAAAATTTGGCTAAGCAATAACAATATAAATAATACATGATAAAATAAACCAATGTGTAATTGACATATTATGTATTAAAATATATATTGTTTAACCATAATTTAAATTGTTTAACAATAAATCACAAGTTATTTTACGAACCAATTAAGTTGGGTTGACTTGTAGCCCACCCAAAAACATTACGGGTTAACAAATGTCCGGATTATTATTTTTTTTTTTTTGTCAGAAGGAGGTTGATAATACTCTATCAAAGATTCAATTCAAATAGGACCGGATTTAGAGCGATTCAATCATTCAAAAACATATGAACACAAATCAGTTTGGTGACGCAGTTCGAGATAAGCTCTACTCTGCGGGATCTCAGGAGGGGAGAATCAGTCCAATCTACTAAGCAGATGTACAATATAGAACGATTACAGGATAGGCAAAACGACAATCAAAAACCATAACAGATTAAAGTAAAAGACAAGAAAACAAGGGATAGACGATTTGTCTGTAAACCACCAAGGTAACGATCTGTGCTTTGAGGCAAAGCAAGATCAAGACAATAGAGAACACTTCAAGACCAATCTTGAGTGAAGCATTAGACTCGTATCTCTCTCTCAGGACTTCTCTCTAGTTTTTCTCTCTTCTCACTTTCTCAGATCTAGGGTTCTAAGCTGAAGTGTTTTCGGCGCTAGGGTTGAAGGAAGGGAGCTTAAGTACTTTGTGTCCAGAAGTGAACCTTAACAACGCATCGTTTCATTGTCGTCCAACAGCTCAGGATAACATTCCGTTTCAATCAGATGAGATGGACTGGAGCTTTTGTAGTTGGACCTCGATCAACCATGCCCAACTTGCTCTGCATTCAGCTCATCACCAACTTAACACAATTACCTTGTCCAACTCTTCCTCAAACTAAACCGGCCTAACACTCAGTTCTCAGACCCAACTAAAACGGGATTAGACTCGAACCGGGTTTAACTCTAAATCCTAACAGAGGTCCACCACCCTCTAAGCGTCTAGTCATGCATATCATAACGTGGTTGGATTATCTATGATTTCAAGTTAAGATATTTGCATAATTTACTTCAATAGTCGGTTTGGGTCGCATTCTCGGGTGAGGACCCATTTTGACAGCTTTACATCATAATAATAATTTCACCAATTTCAGTAGATGCAAAGGGACCCATACATAATCCAAGCATTTTTTGACCCGTAAAATTCTGGGGCCGGGTATAGATCAACCCATTAACTTGATTGGGTCGCATTCTCGCCATACTGCTCAAAATATATTTTCCCTGGTAATCCATACGGACCCAAATATGTAAATACAAGAACAGTAATATACATCCGATGGTTAAAGAATAAAGATTTACTTACCCTCATCATCATATATATGTTTCTTATCATCCAAGCCGCTAGAATCACATACTCATTACTAGAATCATGACTGAACACAGTATTTGACTTGTTTTTCTAATCAAACCCCTTCAAGTGTAAATAAATCTTATATGTTACTGATTGTTTTCGCTCCATCTTTATGCAGTTTTCAAAACCCATATGCAACAAATGAGAAATAATTGAACACTGGAATTTTCTGTAACAAACAAGAAACTCTTTCTGAAGTCTGAACCGCTTTGAAAAAGTCAAAAATCATACACAGTAAAGTACATACAAAAACTGAAAAACTGTCACGCTACTAAAAGGAGGGCCATGAATAATAATTTCACCAATTTCAGTAAATGCAGCGCTTCAATCATACAACAGAATTTAGATAAATCAATAAAAAGAGCACTATAAATTGTATAAATATCAAGCTAAGAAGGTAAAGGGAACATTCTCACAGGCATTTGCAGGTCTTGTATAGACTTCAGATAGATCTTGTTCTACAGTCATTTTTCATGCTTCATCCTGTGTATCAAACGGACAAAATGAGAAAGCAAAATTCCTAATGCCATTGTAGTCTCACTTTTGGGGCATTTTGATGATTATATATTCCCAGCCAATTTAGGTGCTAAAAATAGGGAGATATCACAATGAAGAACAGTTTGAAGGCACCATAGTGATATGACCAATCTTAAAGTGGAGGAACATTGGATTACCTAAGAAGTGCAGCTTCAGAAATGGGGGTGACACCAGCTGGGGACACTAGAGCATCAATTAAGACGTCATTTGGTGTTACTGGGATCACATCCTCATCCAGAATCTGCAACGAATATGATAGAGCAACTACAGAAGCAGACACAAGGGGATTGTCAACAGTGGCGGCAAAAACAACAATTTGTTATCGTATTCCCATGCAAAAATAAAATTACATGTAGCAACATTTTGTACATGAAGGTGTGAACAGGGATGTACCAAGCAGGGGTTGCTTCCAACTCCGCTCATTTGCAAGCTTTTGGTAACTCCTCAAGAATGTATCATAGTAACTGTCCAAGGTGTATCATACCAACAGAAAACAAAGATAGCTATTACATGTCAAAAAAGCGATAGAGATACATATAAATTTGCAAGAATGAATCAGGAAGAACGTGTTGGGGGTAGAAAAGGTGAAAAACAACAGATACTAGATAAAGATGGAGCAAAATAATATTTATTTTGTAAATATGCTCGGACATACCCTCCACCACGGCCCAAGCGTCTCCCAGATTTGTCAAAGGCAAGTCCTACATGAACAATGCAAAAGGATTAAGGCTTTGTACTTCTGTGCAAAACCCCTTACTGTAAATAATGTCTGCGACAAGGAATTGACTTGTAGGAGCATTACCTGGAAGCAAGAGTAGGTCAACTGGTTCACTTGCCAGCATAACTGCATCGAAAGGAAGATTGTTAGCAAATAGTCTATTTGTCAGCTCGGCAAGGCTTTTAAGCCTCCACTGGTACCCATTCAGTGTAGCAGCTGCAGGCCAGCAAATCTTATATAGTAATACTTGTGTTCATATATTCCTGCTCATAAATACTAAAAAAGATTCTTCATAGATCACTCATTACTAAATGCAGCATGCATTCCTGTTTTATAAAAAAAAAAAACAAGATTCCTCGCGAATTTTGCTCTTCTAATTAAATCTTGCGGTCAAATATAGGGCGAGGGACGAAGCGCCAATAAGCTTGTGACCTCATTATAGTGATCGGAAAAGATACATGAGGAGTAACACACCTAATACTACAACATCAGGACTCATCATTCTATAACAAGAAATTCTCGAAAATGGGCAGTGTTGTGAGTAGTTGTGCAAAGTCTGGCCTGAACTGTAAACTGCGAGCATGTGTGCTACCTCTTTTGCATGGTACAGATCTGATTACGAGCCAAGAGCTTATTGTTAACAGTCTTAAGACAGAAGACTGCAGACCACCTCCATTAGCCCACTTGAAGGATCATACTGAGTTGGATTTGTAGAATCAATGATCAAAAGTTCAAAGCAAACTACCTCCTGTCTTTCGTCATCTTTTTGTACCATTTACACTTTCATCATCTTCTTGTACTAATTAGAGATTATTACTCCGTGATTTTGGAGGGAAAAGATGTTAGCAGACCAGACGATTTTATTTGTATAACTTCCATATCAAAATTTTAGTATGGTTACTGACGAATGGCTATTATAGTCTATCACAAGGACAAGGAACAAGCTATCAAATTTAAAGCAATTAGCAATATGTGGCAAATAAAGGTGATCTCTTGGAGGAAATAATTACCATCCTCCCGTTGAATTCCATTACTGTCCACTGGAGAAGGCTCCAAAATGTTCATTGAATTAGCTATAAGATCTTCAGTGCTTGAAATGTTAAACATCCGCATGTGACTGTTCTTGTCTTCCACTCGTGGAACATAAAGTGTTTTTGCATTGAGTTCTTTGGTATCTAGAAAAGTACAAGGTTTTGAAAATGTCAAAGTTCAATTAGTTTCCTAAAATTTGAAAATACCAAGAATTCTGCCTAATAGGCAGCAAAGCACTGAAATCAGCAGAGTCAAACCTTTGGTTGAATTACGCAGAATCTCATTCAAGACCTTTGATGTATCGACTTCTCGTAATGCACTGCAGCTTATGTATGCACATAATCTTTTACTAGACTTGAACCATGGAGCTTCCAGAATTATGCGTTGAATAATACTGTCTGTAACGTCAAAAATAGAACTTCAACCAAAACCTCGAGAGGGTGACAATAAATACCAAGTAGAGTACTCAATATGATGGGATATGTAAGAACTAGGAAATGATATTAAGTTATATAGGCTTCTTCTAGGGATAATGGTATGGGCCAAATTCTTGATTTATTTTACCACATTGACTGACAATCCAAACCAGAAAAATACACGAGATTTTTGGAAATATCCCTGTATGTCATATAAGTTTCATGAACAATCATTTAACTCCCACGGTTGCTGGAAACAGACCCAAACAGTTCAACAAGCAACTATCAGACATCAGATCAGGTAAATGCGTTCCAAAACGAAATTCATTTTGGAATGATGATCAAAGAGTTACATAAACCATCTCAAACACTGAAGATATTCGAATCAATTTAGGTAATTTCAGTCAACAAATTCCCAAGGCAACAATTTTATACTCTAGATAGGCGAAAATCCACCGAAATCCAATTCGAAACCACAAATGAAGCACAAAAACTAGGAGAAAAAGTCTTAATCAGCGTACCTTCGAGTGATCGGATGGCGGGATCCATCTCTTTGAGCGCCTTTCTGACCTTCGATCGGATGGTTTTCTTGTGCTTGAAAACGGAATCTAGGTCGGCATGGATCCCGGTGGCAGCATTACTCGTAGAATCGCCGGCGACGGAGCTCATGGTGGCGGTAGAGCGTGGGGAGTAGCAGGCCGACGGGCGTAGAATACCGATGGAGAAGGCAGGTTTTGCTAATGTGCACGGTACGGACATGAACGCCAAATCCTTGGCCTTTTGTCTTAGTCCACTAGTCACCATTACTTGCTAGCCTTTTACCAAAACCATTTGGGTCCGCTCAATATTTTTTTGTATACTGTAAAGTTATTTCCAGAAAATCCTATATACAATATATGTTTGAGTTGAAGATTACTACAGTAATGGGCTTTATAACCTCACCGACGGCCCATTGGACAAATCAGCTGCTTTATTGTAGTTATTGTGGCTGGTTATCAAGGCCCAACAGTGGAATATACTATCGCCTGAAAAGGAATGCCCACTTTTGGCCCCTTCTCACTGTTCTTCCTGCAGCCTGCTGAGTAGCCAACGCGTGGTACTGGCGTGTTTCTCTTAGCTCTTGCCAACGCCGCTTCCTTCCGTCGGTCATTCTTCTTAGTGGCGTGGGGTCTTCTTTTCTTGCCACCGGATGTAGGTACGTGTCAATCCTTCTTCTTCTTCTTCTGCATATTTAAATTAGAAAGTTATGAAATTTTCAAACCCTAACTTTTATTTGGGTTCCAAATTCTGATATTTGATGACGGATATGAATATCCCAACTCAAGATGGGGCCTTTTCATTCGGATTCAGCTAGCCATGGCGATCTATCTTCGTTGTGCTCTTCGCGCTTTTGTTTGTCTGATCCGCCCACAATACATAGTTAGAGTTTGTGGTGCTCTTTCACTTTTTTCTCGCTTTGCTTTCTTACCCATTTCTCTCTACGCTTCAGTGAACATGAAATTTGGGGGAGTCTACTCAACAATTTGCCAATTTCTATTCATACCTCCTCTAGACAAGAGAAAAGGGTAACGATTTATCCTTTGTTTTTCTTCCTTTCCATGTTAAGCCGTCAAATCGATTTGACCGACTATTTGTTTGTTGTGGTGTGTTTGAGTTCCTTGTCAAGATGTTTCTTGCTAGAATATTGATAGTTCCTGCTTTGCAAACTAATTCATGTTCAATTTGTCACAGTTCATCAATTTTGCTTTCAATTGATGGTTTCTTGTTTGACGCACACCAGGTGTTCGTAAAAATGCCCAAAACAACATCAAGTGTTTGAAAGCACCACAAACATGATATAGGAGGAACATGATATAGGAGGATCATAGGTACAGATTTGTTCCTCTACTTTCTCTTTATGTTTTCTCTCTTTAGAGGAGTTTTTGCATCAGCTCCAAAAGCACCATCTTAGAACTAAGGTTCTAAATCCTTTTCTTGTTCTAATTTTAATCTGTTATGACTCACCGTGTTCTTGTAAGGTTTGAACAAAATTAATCCAAGCTGAAATCTATTATGACTCATTGTTTCCTTGAAGGAGCAGAACCTAATATTGAGTTGAATATGTGGAATTTTGAAACCAAGGCAGATAATTGTTCGGTTTGTTCCCTTAGTTTGACATCAACCGTGAAGCCAGATGTTTTCCCTTAGTTTGACACCAACAGTGAAGCCAGATGTTTCTAATATCGGTAAGAAGACTTGTTTTCATTCAGGTTGTTAGTTTTGATATATAAATTTCACTTAAAAGCAAAAAAAATCTAACTAAGTTCTCCTGCTTCTATATGAAATGAACCCAACAAAATGCTATAGAAAATTATGCTTTTTCTGTAAAGCGGCTGTTGATAAATATTTGCTGATAAATATTCGTCCAGGCTATTTAGCGCATTTGTTTTTACTAAGTAATGCCCATTTGTCCGTGACGGACAAATGGCCTTTGTCCGTGACGGACAAATGGCCTTTGTCCGTAACGGACAAATGGCCTTTGCCTCTGCTGAAGTAAAATTATGTTAGTAGTAAATTAGTTCAACATGTTGTAGTTGCTCAACTGGTTGAAGAGTGAGGGTTGTACCAGTAGGTCATTGGTTCGAATCCCTTGAATTACAAAATTTAAATTTTTGTTTGGCTCCGCCACTGGTTGTCCGTGACGGACAAAGAAGATTTGTCCGTCACGGACAAGGTGTTCGTCACGGACAGATGCACTTTGTCCGTGACGGACATACTTAAATATATAAGTGGTAATATTCACTTCGTCCGTCACGGACAAATGGCATTTGTCCGTGACGGACAACTTTAATAAAAATACTAAATAACACGCATTTGTCCGTTACGACAAATGTGCGTTGTTAGTAAAAAAAAAATGCGCTAAATAACAGTGGCCTAAATATTTGCTAATAAACATTATGTACGATTTCCAAATTAGTATAGTATACTTTGCAACCCATTTTAACCTTCTCTGTTTACTGCATTTTCTCTTTCCATGACATTGCATATTCTCATTATGGGTTGTTTGCCAAGGATGGCATTTGGGTGCTCTCTATTTGCAGCTTCATGTCTCAGGTGCTTCACAATTCTATTTCTTTCAAAATGTTCACTAAAATTACATTATCTAAACATCAGTCTTGCCTATCTATTTGGATTCCACTCAATGTCAAATATTACACTTAAACCCATCGACAAATTGGTGTTTGTTAGCTATCTCCACTATATGTAATATTGGATAATGAGATAGTTGGTTGTTCATCCATCCTCATGTTGGTTCCTAATTCCCTACTTAAGTATAGGAAGCATATAAACCTTTGTCTTCCTACCATTGCCTCCGGAAAGGGTTTTGGGTAAAATTAAACTTTTTTATTTTAAAAAGGAATGATATAGCTTTTTTAGTCAATATCAGTGCTTCAGGCATACATTTGGATTGATTATTTTTTTTCTCTACCTCTCATGGGTGATAGAGAACAAGGAGAACTATTCAACTATATGATAGTAATTTTTTATTGTTGTCAATTCCTTCAAAGATTTTCAAATATTACGAAGCTGATTGTTGTCAATTCCTTCAAAGATTTTCAAATATTATGAAGCTACCGCAACAATGTCAAAGACAAGCATTCTTGATTGAATTGTATCTTGATTAGTTAACAGTTGTGAGTTGCTGCAATGGAGCTGCAGGTACCCGGATGAATTGGAGAAGCTGGTATTGGCCTTTCAAACCGGACTCACCAAGAACCAAAGTCAGTCACTGAATTTGTTGAATGTTGAAGAGAGTCTTATTGGCATTGTTCTGCACTAATTTGTATATTAGCTTGATGTTGTTTTTTTTTAGGGTTTTTTATTTTTATTTTTTTTGGTTCTATAATAATTTTGAGTTAGTTTAATATTCTTGTTAAGTTTAGTTTCTCTTGTTCAATTGATAAAAGACATATAACCGGACAAATTTGTATGCCGGTTTCATTCCTTTACTTTTAGCGATACCAAAAGACATGTACCCGGACAAATTTGTATGAACTCTAACAATAAATCATAATATGGCACGCGCGCGCGTTGCGCGCGCCGGCGCGCCTAGTAATCAGAAAAAGTTAAGCCTAACCACAAAATGTGAGGGACCAGTTGTCAAAGTCCGATACAGATGGACCTTTAGAGCGGAGTCGTGTGCATACAAGCGCCAACCCTAACACATAATTCCTAAAACTAATTGGCAATAGGAGTAGCTCAACGAGCTTATATACTAGGCTCGGAATGTCCTATTTTTCGATGTGGGAACTTATTATCTCCAACACGCCCCGCAAGTGCAACTAGAGGATATAGACCGAGTTGCTTTTGTCCACAACTTAAGATCGCGAGCCGAATAGAGACTAACCGCTCTAATACCATGTTAATGTCCGATACAAACGGATTGGTAGAGTGGGGGTCATGTGATACGAGCGCACATGCACATTAGGCCCGAGCCCAACAAATAAACCCGATGAAGTTTCATCCTAAAACCAATTGACAATAGGAGGAGTAGATGCTCATCGAGCTTATATACTAGGCTAACCGCTCTAATTGTTTTATCTTGAGTGGGGTGTTTAGAGAATGTTGATATAATGACGGTAGTTATTATGAAAAGTGTTAAGGATCGATGAATAATGATTATGAAAAGTGTTACAAATAGCGATGAGAGAGTAAGATGTGATTTTTACGAGTATCTAGATTTGATGACATGTGATAGTATGGACGATGACATGCATGGATGTATGTTTGGATGATAGAAGATGTTGACGGTGATGGTGAAAGGTATAAGTTGATGATTGCATGTAATGGAAGAATATATGATATGATTAGGATTGTGATAGTTATGTGATTGTTTAGTTGACGGTTATGGTGAAAGGTATAAGTTGATGATTGCATGTAATGGAAGAACATATGATATGATTATAACAATATGCAAATGATGTAATGCAATTAATGTATCTCTCATCTTAAGGTATCCTAGGCAGCAAGTGATGTCTATGGTCTTTTAAGGTGAGTTGACTAAGAGTTTGATTTAGTTTTGAGCAAGTGAATGATAAGTATCCTTATGAGACTTGTGTAGATAGATGTTTTGGGGACGAGAATGATATGGTGTTATGAGTTTTAAGACGAGTAGTTGAGTGGATGATTGTGTTGTGTGATGATGATGTGATAATTGACTTTGAGGATGTGTTGAAATTGGATACGTTGAGAAACCTGTGTTGCAAGTTAGGTTGTGTTGTATGTGAATATAGTTGCTTTTTTTATTTTGGAGATCGTTTTATAGACTTAAATACCTACTATTTTATAAATGACAACCACCGGTACGGTCATGAACATGGTGATCGCGATGAGGGAGTGATGTCTCAAGCATGGTCGTGGACTTGGTGAGGTCCCCCTTCCATATATAAAAATGTTCATGCATGTTTTGGACGGTCTATAGTAGAGATCGAGCCGGAAAAAGGTGGATATTATAAAATGAGATAGGGAATTACAAATCTCCGAAATCATTAGTATGCCGGAGGGGTACATGTGGGCTTGAGAGTGTTGTGTTACCTTGCGTTGTCGAAAGATGAGAGATACATTCATTGCATTACATCATATGCATATTGTCATAATCATTATCACCGTGAGCATTATCACAACTTTTGAGTATTATAGTATTTATTCCAGTTTATGATTAGCTCTTCATATTTACTCATACATTTTAAGTAATTATATTATTTATTTCGCACCTATATACATAGTTAATGTGATTACAAGTTCACTGGTTTAGTGTACCTAATATTTCTTAACCTTCTTTATACTTGGAATATCTTGGTTGCCTTTTCGATAATTATGTCTCGATATTTTATTAAGAGATTATATAGTTTGACATGTTGAATATTGACTTATGTGTGTCTTGTTTGTTTTATGACGAATTATGGTTTTTATATGATTTGGACCAAGACATATTACAAGTATTTTGGTGATGTTTCTTGCCTCATATATGCAAGTTTGATTTGATTCTTGAGCTTCGGCTCTGATTTTGGGGCGATAGCCAACGGTTTTAAAAAGTTGTTGATTATAGGATAAGTTTCAGTTCTAGGTATGTTCACGATAAACTTCTCGGTGTTGGTGATCAGTCGGACCCACGTGTGTCTTAGGATCTTGAAAGATTGGTGTACTCTTGATCATCTTTATGTTTTGATCTTGAGATTAAGTCATTAAGGTTGTATCGGTCTTTGTCCTTTTTGTTTTTCTATGTTTTAAAGTGCGTGTTACTACCATTATTTGCAAATATAAGATCGGACATGTTTTATAGTTTTTTGTGCTCTTTTTGGAAGGTCCGATAATGAATTTGTTGTCGAGCTAAATCTAGTGAACTCACTATGTGGTTCATATCCTACATTCCTACTGACACTCCGGGTTTCCAAATTCGACGCGTTACAGTTTAGTACCGTCTCCAATCATTTGGTTGAGACGAGCTCCTATAACCCCATTGTCATTGTCCAAGTTTCTTTGACGAAATCCGTTGAAATTTTTGGAATTGTGCCGGTTTATTCACTTAAAAAATAAAGATAAAAATAAGCATGTAGTACTATGGTTTATTCACCTAAAAATTAATCAAAACCGTAGTTTAGTGTTACTATATTAACTTGTTTAAAAAAATCATCTTGATATCCTTTAAATTTGGATTTTTCCTCTTGATACCCTCATAGGTTAATTTATTTCCCCCTTATACTATTCTTAATATATTACATTAAAAATTCAATTATAAAATATAAAATATCAGAAAAATAAATTTGAAACTAATTATGACCTCGTTAAAAATTCAATTTATTTCCCCCTCGTATTTGAACATTAGAGTTACTATTGATGACTTGTTTAATATGTATGTTTCTACTATGCATCAAGTGGACAGACATCAAGAGAGTTCATTCAATCATAGTTCTAGCATGAGCTTGCATGATTGTGGTCAAAATAATGGACTTATTGATTACTCTGCATTGTTGAATGAAAAGTTTCAAATGAAGATGGGTTATGATAGTGTTAATAACAATTATGAGTTGGAAATGTATCTAGAGGAATCGTGTCAAAGTTGATCTACGAGTTTAAGTGTGCTACAGTAGTGGAATGACAATCAGAAGAGGTATCATATTGTGTCAAGATGGCTCAAGATGTGCCAGTTATTCATATTTCTACTATTGCTTCTAAATCTGCTTTTAGTACTATGGGATATATTCTTGATTCATTTCGTACCTCTTTGTCACCAAAAATGGTAGAAGCTCTCATTTGTGCACAAAAATGGTATTGTAAATATGTCACTCCTATCATGATTGAGAAGACTTTACTTGCAATGAAAAAATTAGAAGAAGGAAATTTTCTATTTCTTTGTTACTTTTTTATTGTTTAAAGGAAAAATGACCAAAAAATAATACAAACTATCACATGTGAACCAAAATTAATACGAACTTTAAAAATTACCAATTCGTATACAAAGTATCACCTAATAAACCAATTTCGATACAAACATTTCTCCGGGCAAAATTCTGGTCACTATTGTTAATTTGGCTATCGGGAAAAAAAATTGGGCTAAAAAATTTAATTAGCAAGAAGTTTGAATCATAAATGTAATTTGGGTGAAATTGAGGTTACATTTGCGACTTGCCTTCTTCTGTAACATATCCCACCATGTCTTCTTCAGATCTTCTTCATCTCCACTTCAATGGGTTTCTAGTGAATATGTACTTGCAAATGAGATTGATGCGCATTTAATGTTGCCTCCGTGTTTTCATTTTAGATTCGTGCAATTTTGATCTTCAACATGGTTGCAACTAAAGAACCCAAAAATTTCAAATCACAAGTTGAACCTATAAATTAGGGCTCTTGAAACTTAGGGTTTTCCTATCAAAATTTGATTTGAGCATACGAGTCTCTTGGCGGAGTCTCTTGGCAGCATGGCTCACGCCGGATTAAGATGGGTTGAGCCGCTGAGTAAGGTGGTTGGTCTTGACCTCCATTAAAGACAGAGTAAGGTGGAAGACGAGCAAAAACATCATGCGATGGCAAAAATGTTGGGAGAGATCGAGATTCGAGAAAAATAAGGAAGAGAGAAGGGAGGTTCGAAGCGGCATTTTCATACGTGGATCGATGAAAACAATGAGAAAATTTCTGTGATTTTCTTCTGATATATATAGTTTTTAATTTGAATCTCATGAAATTGCTGGTCATCTCCCACTGCAGTGCCTTCGATGGATGTTTCTTTGATTATATGTGATACCAAACGAGTCCTAATTTGTTGACTAATCTTTAGATTCTATCGCTCATCCGCTTTTCATCTCCATTAATGGCTTTACTCCCCTAACCTTGTGATGATTCCTTTCTGAAAGTTACATTTAAACAAAAGTAGAGTAAGGTGGAAGATGATGTTTGATGAAGATGAACATACAAATGATGCGAGCCATTTAAAAATTAATTAATTGTATCCCTTATTTAGTAAGTATTTACATTTTCAGGCCCAAACTTCTTTTCCGACTGCCACGTCATCAAAATTGTCGGAATTTTGGCCGAAAAGAAAATTGTATCAAAATTGGTTTAATAGGTGATAGTTTATATACGAATTAGTAATTTTTAAAGTTCGTATTAATTTTGGTTCACATGTAATAGTTTGTATTATTTTTGCTCATTTTTCCTTGTTCAAATTACTAATAAATCATTGATTACATGCTTTGTTTTGTTTTATATTTATAGGGTTAAAGGACTTGATCTTGAAACAACCAAATACTAATCGATGAATCTCAAGACTCTTGATCTATGCACGACTTGTTACTTATAAAACTAGCAAGTTATATCATTTAAATCTTGTAATTTCCAATTAACAATTAATAATAAACCCAATTTATGTATTTTACTTTGTATTGATTTTGTAGGATGAACTACTTTTGATTAATGATCTTAGATCTTGTAACTTTAAAACTATGTTTGTGGTGAATATTTGATGTAATTTCGTATTTCTTTGAACTTTGGCATTTGTTCTTTGGACTTTCGGATCGGTCGAATCTCAAATCATTCAGATCAGTCTGGTCAAAATGTTGTCGTTCGGATCGAACGAAGTGCCCGAATATCCGCGATAAAGATTCAATCCGACCCGGCTAAAACAAAATTGGATACCATTATACCACTATTTACATTTTGGATCAAACGGATCGGTCAGATATCCGCGGATAATTATCTGATCCGACAAAAACTTTCTAATATCCGGCCCAATTTGGATCAGATAGGATCGATCCGAAGCCCACCCATTACAAATGAGTTTTCACACGTGACGCTCCCTACAAGAAGGGAAACCAGCTTTCCATTATAAAAAACCCTAATGGTCTCAACATTATTTCGCAGCCACTAAAGACTTGTCTGACCAAAAAAAACCACTAAAGACTTGTACCATTCAAATCAACAAGGATAGTGCAGCTACTGTTTTGGATTCAGTTTTGGTACAGTATATCGTCTAATCCAATCAGATCATATCAATATCCTAATAAATGCACCCACCACTTACACAACTACCACTGTTTACAGCAATTCTTTTCGACTCAACTACCTTCGTCTTATGACAAAAATTCTATCTGCTTGACTTTAAGATTATGAGTTTGCAACAAAACATTTACCTTAGTGGCTGTAAGCAAACTCGTCACCTTCATTTGTATCAACCTCGCATCCCCATCACGAATTGAATACATTCAACGAGCATATTCCTTGAATTAATTTCACTTGACCCGAAACCAGGAAGAATAGACAACAACAGATAAGCATATTTCCCATTAAGATTAAAAGGTCACAGTAGCAGCAGTTTGGGATACAACAAGCAAGAACAAGGTGACATTTTACAGTCTGTACATTAAACAAGATCTGAAATTATCAATTAGACCAGCTAATTGAGTTACTGTTAAATATCTTAGTTCACATCTAATACAAACCATGGTTCTGTTTGAAAAACTCTTTCCCCACCATACCTTCAAGCAACACTGATCATGCTATCCCCGTTAGAGAAGCTTGGAAGAGCTAGGAAAGCCTGTCTCTGACCAGAAGAAAGTGACAGTGACAGATTCAGGGATAATGGAGATGTTTCGATCATTGAGGTGTCGTTCAAATCGAAACTTGTTGCGACAACTGGAAGAATTGGAGTAGGTTGGATGAGATTGATGTTTTGTGGATTCTTTTCTGGCAGGTACTGACCAATGGCAGCAGACGATGCCATTGGATTGATTGAAAAGCTAATATTGGATATCTCAGATGAAGTTCCTTGCACGGATGTGCGTGGCTGTGATTCACAAGTTACATTTGCTTTATTGGTATTCTGTTCGGCTACTGGGCTTCCAGTCACCTAACATCACGATAACATCAAATCAGCAAGGAACTAAACGACTAATTTGAAACATAGCGAACAACTGATCTGATTCAGATGAGATTTGGATTGATCGGATTTAACTCAGGCCTAACATTATGAAATAAAATGTCAGATTTTGGAAAGATTATTTGCTAATCGATCAATTCATCAGAAACAAGTGAAATTAACTCTTGGTTATTCCAATTAAAAGAAACCTAATCGGTAAGTGCTTCTCGATCAAGATTAAATAGCATACTCAAATTCCTATTTTCAAAGGCTTCAATCATCAGAACTCGTTCAAATCATCAGAGATTAAAAACAATTAATAATGTGAGAGCTGGTATTATTCAGACTAACTAATTGCGATCTCAGGCCGATGATAAGATTATTAGAATATAAGAACAGTACCGTATCTGTTGTGATGTCAAAGAGGCTAGATCTGCGGCGCCGGCGATTGAGATTGCAGCGTCTGAGGAAATACTTTTGAGCATGGCTAGCCACTTGAGTTGGAGTGCGAGACTTCACGAACTTTTTAGAAATTCCTCTCCAATCTCCTTTCCCAACCTTCTGCAATCCGAGCAAGAATAACTTGTGCTCGTCCTCGGTCCATGGAACACCTGTATCACAGCACAATCCAAAATGGATAAAAACATAAACAAAATCTCAATCACAAAACTGATCAGATATTCAGCAACACAGTCCAACGATTAAAAATAAATTTTACTATAACTACAGAAAACAAACCACCTCGTTTGCGTTCGCGGTTGCCGGAAGCAGCGGAAGGGGAGCGATTGTGGATACCGACGGCAGATTCGTCGGCGGAGACATAGCCGGGGGGGAGAACGTCCTTGTCGGAGGCTGCTGTGACGAGTGGATCCTGAGGATGAGCGTACTGAGAAAGGTTGTTGAGGGAGACGCTCTTCCTCATCGAGTCGACTACGAGGCGGACTCCGAACAGCATGATCTCTCCGGAAGAAGTACCGGAACTCTCGCCGGAATTTGACATTATCAGGTAGCGGAGACTGGAAGTGGTTGAGGGAGAGGGGATGAGAGTTTTTGAGGGGTAAAAGTAGGAGCACTGGGCTTTCTTCCTGTTCTTTTCTTCAACGCTTGGCCTTCGTTGGGAAGGAATCCTGTACAATAACCAATAAGCTATCGCACGGATGGGTTTATTTATTTATAACTTATTTTCATACAGGGTAGTATATATTATTACTATTCATAATAATAATAATAATAATAATAATAATAATAATAATATACTTTAGCTTTTTCGAATATTCATTTATATTACTTGTATCGGTTTCATTTTGAGGTATTTTTGTGTATTTCTTTTCTTCCTTGTTTGTGTTTTGACGGTTAGACCGTATGCCGATTTTTTCGGCCTTTCGACCCACTAGACGGCGCGCCATCTAATTGTTTCGAACCGCTTTCCTTTTTCAAAAAAAAAAATCCATTTAGGGTTGTCCATAAATTCCGCCAATCTCGAAGGACATTTCGGTCTCGTCCCAACTCCGAAGGTTTTTCATCCAAAATTACAAATTCCGTTCCAAAAAAAATTAGGTGAATTTGTGAGTGTTTTCATACCTCGTAATGTAATATTGAATAGGCTAAAGTTTTTTCGTATAAAAGAAATTATCCCTTTTATTTTATGTAAATCCTAATTTACTCTTAATAACCTCCCATCTAAACAATCAAAAGTATTTCATAAATGAATTCAACGTATTTTTTTATACAAAAATAGGATCTTCCTCGTTCAATATTTTTCAAAACAATGCTTAGGTGTGTTTTTTTTTTTTTGTTATTGTACCTTTTTTTTTTTTTGTGTATAAAAAATAACATGATTATTTAGATGCAAGAAGTGACATGCGAGAAGATTATTTACATAAAATAATAAATCAATATTTATGTGTAGGAATAATGAAAACATATTGAAACTTAATGTTGATTTTGTGCAGGGTAATTAATAGAAAATATTTTATTTATAAATATAATCTTAATCATGGATAGTGTATTAATGATTTAATGTTTAGTTGATTTATTTATTCACCCAAGGATCCTAAAATATGTATAGGTTATTAATAATTTAGTCTTTATAGAGGGTAAAAGGTTGGTGTAATAGTGCGTTGAAAGCTCCTTGTAATTAATTTTACAATAAATCTAATTTTGTGTTAATTTATGTTAGTTGTGGTAGTTGGTGTAATTAGTTTGTTAATTGGTGAAAAGGTTACATGTGATTATCTTTGAAGCAATTGGTGTTAATCGGTTCTTATTTAACCTAAAACTTTGTTAGACGTTGTGTAGATCAATGTGTGTCGATTTGTGTTAAGTTGTTTGGTGTCAGTTCTTTTTTGTGTAAGTTTATGTAAAATGCGATTGTAAATCTTCCGCGTTTGTTGTGATTGATGTATCTTTTTTTATTGAAAGAATTTAGTTAAATAGTCTCTCTTTTTTTTATAGCTTTTAGTTTTGTAGACCCCTCTAATTTTAACCAACTGTAATTGATTTTAGGTTAAAACAATGGGGTTGATTTTAACTTACTCTTACTAACGCGTCTCTACTATTCTCTATCCCATCCTAGGTGTTTCCTTCTTCTCCTTCCACTTCTCCCTTGAATATCGCTTTATAAACTAAATCGTTGAGCTTTGTATCCATCTGAGATCGATTAGAACTCTACAGTTAAAGTTGGGTTTAATTGATTTATGAGAATTATGGCCTCAACTAAAAGCAAGAAATCAGCGTCTTCAACATCTCCGGCGTCGGAAGTTCTTGGGCAACCGATGACGATGAAGCAACACATGGTGGATAAAGGCGCTCAGATGATGTAGTCTCTGAAACCCACCAACGAGATCTCTGAACACGTATGCACCTTTGCTTTTATATACGTATGAGTTTCTCGTATCAGTCTCGTATGGTTTTTGGTATGAGTTTGATATGTGTTTCTGGTATGTTTGTTTGGTATGAGTTTGTAGTATGTTTGTCCGGTATGGTTTCTAGTATGAGTTTGATATGGTTTCTGGTATGAGTTTGATATGGATTTCCGGTATGTTTGTTTGATATAAGTTTCTGGTATGTTTGTCTGATATGGTTTATAGTATGAGTTTCTAGTATTAGTTTTTGGTATGACCCTGGTATCGTTTATGGTATGAGTTTGATATGGATTTCCGGTATGTTTGTTTGATATAAGTTTCTGGTATGTTTGTCTGATATGGTTTATAGTATGAGTTTCTAGTATTAGTTTTTGGTATGACCCTGGTATGGTTTATCGGATCCAGTCTTGTTGATACACGGGGACATAGGCGATGTTCGGGAGATCCTCGTGTCACAATATAAGTTGAATTAGTAATGTATTACTTAATACAAGATAATAAATGAACTTTTTTGTAAACATGATGCGTGTTTCGTTTATGCAATGACGGGTGTGTGCTATTATAATTAATTGTTAACTAAAGGTTTTACCCATCGTTGTAGATGTCTTGCAGGATAGGGTCTCTACCGAGTGATTTAGACGGAGTGGTAAGCCGGGTTTTTGTACATTATAGGATGAGTTGTGGGTTTCTTTAACCCCGTCTTCCTTTTTGCATTTTAAGTAGTTTAGAGTGTCGTACGGTCATAGTACTCGGTTGAGTGTCCTTCCTTTTGATCATTGGTCATGACATTATTACATTTTATTTACTTAGGTTTTACTTTTATTTGTACTTTATTGCAAGATCCGGTGAAATTGTGGTCAGATTAGGATCAGAACCCATTGTGAGGTCCAAACCCGTAACGCCCCGATTACAAAGAATTGAGTGTTACATTTAATGTCTCACACTCTTTTGAACAAATAAGAAAGAATCTTTACCTAAAAGTAAAGTATAAAAAATAATTTTTAAGAATAAATCTCATAATCACTACTTACTTACTGGTCTAGAAAATTTAAAACGATAAATGATTATGATCAAACTTTTCATGTTAAAACAATATTTGGTTATAATCTGGGAGAGTATGCGGTTGTTAAAATAAAAATAGTTAAAATAAAAATAGTTGTAAATATCGTTGACCAACATGATGATATGAGAAAAGGGGCTCCAACTTGCCATTACTTACACAATTAGGAATTAAGTTGACTATGCTTGGTGCACAGTCCAATGCTACGACCCATTTAATTAGTAGGTTTTGTATCTATAATTTTTTCTTTATAACAATTGGTACCAATTAGACCACTACATTTAAAATTTCTATAATCTATCCTATCAGTATTTTTTTTTCACAAAAATTATAGGCTTTTGATCAAAATTTTAAGGTTTAAATTTTTTCTCATTTGAGGTTCACTTTCATTTTAATTTTATATGTAAGATAATAAGTGTGATGGGGTAGATAAAAAAAAGGTAAGAGAGAATTTTGTGAGTTATTTTTAAGATTTATTGTTGTTAGGATAAAAGAAAATTTGTTAAAAAAAAAATGAGTCGTGTGGTTAAAATGATAAAGTTTCATCTAAAACCAATTGACAATAGAAGAAGTAGTCAACCGAGCTTAAATTAATTTCGATGTGAGAACTTATTATTTCCAACAATATATAGATATCTAAAAAAAGTAAGTTTGGTGAGTAGAAATTATATATGTATTATGTAATTTAATTATTTTAGTATCCGCCGGTGAGTTTATTGATGTTGTACGAAAGGTTTTAGCAATCCTCCATATGAATTGGGTGTGCGTCGCGATATGTTAGTAGTTTTGACGGTATCACTATCATGTATCATTGTAGAATCCGGTAAAAATCTTGTATGACTAGCAGTTCAAAGGGTTTAGGTTATGTAAGACTTCGCTTTCGGGCAGCATATCCCATAAAAAGTAGAATTAATAAAAAATAACTCATTTTATTTCAAAAATAAATTAACTCATCAAAATTAAAATAAAATAATTTGACTAAATAGAGTAATAGAATCTTCTAATTTTCATTAGGTTTGTGTACTTTTTCAATTTTTACCACTTTTATTAAATTGAAGTTGAAAAATAAGGGATTAGATTAGGTATACATTCAATAAACATATTTATACCACGAGTCTAATTACTATAGAGAAATCCTAAAAAAAACTTACTTAGCTAATTTGGCTCTAATAATTAATTATCATAAATGATGAAAATTTTATCAATTATTATTATAACTTTTGGAATTTTTTTTTACTTACTCTTGTCGGAGTAAAACAACTCTTCTAATTGATGAAAAGTTGAGCTTACTAGTAAGTTATTAACACATGTAAAATCAAAATAACAACCCAAATCAAACGAGGGCTAATATACTCGTTAATTCAAAAACTAAAAGTAACAACATTAAAAAAAAATGAGTATATTATCATCTCATAATCTTATATCTGTTAAAACAGAAGCCTATTTTACCGCGTGTCAACGTTACGTTTTTCGAAGCACAAAATTTTATTTTAAATAGTAATTTTTAATATTAATATAAATTGGAAAGTAAATCTAAATTTTTATAAAAATATTTTTATAAAAATAGTTTTTAATAATTAAAATTATATGGGAACATATTATTTTAATTATTCCAAAATATTTTAAACTCATCAAAACGGATATATATATAGAGTATAGATCCTATGAGAACACCCCCTAACGTGAGAACATGAGAACAGATTTGTAATTATTATTAGTTTTGTTACGAATATGCCATATCGTTTAATGTCTTATTCGTAGTTATTGTTGGTTGAGTGGATTATTCGTAGTTATTGTTGGATTTCTAATTATTATTATTCGTAGTTATTATTATTCTTGATATCTACTCTAAATCTCAACCCTTAATACTCACATCCAACGGTGTACGATTGTTCTCATGTTCTCACGTTAGGGGGTGTTCTCATGGGAACCACACCCTAACGTGAGAACATGAGAACAATCGTACACCGTTGGATGTGAGTATTAAGGGTTGAGATTTAGAGTAGATATCAAGAATAATAATAACTACGAATAATAATAATTAGAAATCCAACAATAACTACGAATAATAATAAAATAGGAATTCAACAATAACTACGAATAATCCACTCAACCAACAATAACTATGAATAATACATTAAACGATATGGCACATTCGTAACAAAACTAATAATAACTACGAATCTGTTCTCATGTTCTCACGTTATGGGGTGTTCTCATATGATATATACTCTCTCTCTCTCTCTATATATATATATATATATATATATATATGGGTTAATGTTCAGGTAAGGCTCTTTTATTGCGGTACACGTGTCCCGAAAAAAAAAAAATTTTTTTTTTTTTTTTTTTTTCCTCTCTTTTCTGAAACGATTTTTTTTTTTTTTTTTTTTTTTTTTTTTTTTTTACGGAAACTAATGAAAATTTATTTGAACTACCATGTTATAATTTATGCACTATTATCCTATAAACTTTGAACTATTCCTATATAATCCATGAATTATTACTTTTTAATATAATCCATGAACTATTCTATTATAATTCATGAACTATCCCATAATAAGTTTTGAACTATTACTTTCACTCCTTTATAAATTTTTGCACTTTAAACTATTCTATTATAATTCATGAACTATTCTATTATAATTCATGAACTATCCCATAATAAGTTTTGAACTATTACTTTCACTCCTTTATAAATTTTGCACTATGAACTATTCTATTATAATTCATGAACTATGCTTTTAGAAGTTATGAACTATTACTTAATAAGTTTTGAACTATTACTTTCAATCCTTTATAAATTTTACACTATGAACTATTCTATTATAATTCATGAACTATCCTTTTATAAGTTATGAACTATTCCATAATAAGTTTTGAACTATTACTTTTACTCGTTTAAAAAAAAAAAAAAAAAAAAAAAAAAAAAAATTTATATTTTTTTTTCGGGACACGTGTCGCCCTGCGGTACGGCCGCACGGCCGTACCACAATAATGGGCCTTACTTGAATAATACCCTATATATATATATATATATATATATATATATATATATATATATATATATATATATATATATATATATATATATTTATATAGGGTGTGGTTCTCATGAAAACACCCCTAACGTGAGAAACATGAGAACAATCATACACTGGTGGGCATTAAGGGTTGAGATTTAGAGTAGATATCATAATTAATAATAACTACGAATAATAATAATTAGGAATCCAACAATAACTACGAATAATCCACTCAACCAACAATAACTACGAATAATACATTAAACGATATGACACATTCGTAACAAAACTAATAATAATTACGAATCTGTTCTCATGTTCTCACGTTAGCGGGTGTTCTCATAGGATCTATACTATATATATATATACATTAATAAGGTGTGGGTATTACAATAGTTTATATATAAATAAAAAATTTGAGAAAATGATAGCAAGCATACACATTCGGGGTTAATTTGTGAGAGTGCAGGGTCTCTGTCCAAGTAGATAAAAATTTATGGAGGAAGATGATAAGGTGACATGGCTGTCAGATTGAAGATAAGAACTGTACCATGTGGCGAGGATGAAGCACTCCGAGGCTATTGTCGTCGATTCACTGCTTGGACACGTGGCGGTAACTTGTCGGTCTACCCTGACTTCCGCCCTCTCTTGGATTTTCTTCCCATGCCTATTTCCACGTGTCGAAATTACTATGCGCCAATATATGGGGTCATAACCTCGTGCTCATAAATATGTTGCAGCACAACAACCCTAGTTCGCGTCCGACCTTTTTCAAACTATATTATTAATATCGATTTTCGCTTTTTTTTTTTTTTTTTTTTTTTGAAAATGGCAAGCGGTTCGAAACCATTAGACGGCGCGCCGTCTAGTGGGTCGAAAGGCCGAAAAAATCGGCAGACGGTCTAACCGTCATGAAGGACAACAAACAAAGGAGAAAAGAAATACACAAAAATACATCAAAATAAAACCGAAAGCAAAAAAAAGTCTTCAAGGGAAAGCAGGATGATGCAACCAGCAGATGGCAACGAGCATAAACGTTCATCTTCGAAGGAAGTACACAGGGAGGAAGTCTGGGGAACAACTGTGGACACCTCAGATTTGGGCTGTAACAGAGCCGTCAGGAGTCGATCACAAATCCACGCCTCCTTCTCGACAAACGCACGAAACCGCCTGGAAATAACTGCATCAAACCTCAGAAGACGAGATTGCAGAGCACGGATATCTTGATGGACAAATGTGTAGAACTTGGTTGATAAAAGAAAGATGACTTGAAGGGAGATGATAGTTCATAAATAGTTAATTTATGTTGTCGGGAGTGATTATTTTGGGCTTTGTTAAAGCATAAAGCCTTTAAATCTTAATTAATTTACTTGTATTTATCAATTATGTTCTTTTGAAGAACAAACTAAAACGTATAGTAGATATAGCTTCTCCGAAAAGATCGGTGTCGTTAGACTTGTAATAATTGTTAAACTTTGTTTTAACAACATTTAATGTTGTTTTTGTTTAATTAATTTTTTTTTAATTTTATTTCTGCTTTGGTTAGCAATAAATATAAGGAGATTAAACCATGGGCCCAAAGGCCCAATGAAAGCAGCAAATAGGTTTAGAAAGGGCATTGCAATTTGCAAATGCTGGAGATCCGTTGAAAACCTAGCAGGAGCCGTCATCTTCTCCACTTGGACTCCTTACTGTTTAAGAGAGCTTGTTGATGAGGCAGATCCGAGAAGAAACCCATTGAAGAACACAAGTCGGATTGCTTTGGTTTAAAGCATAGAGAAGCCGAAGGAGATAGGGATTGCTCGGTGAAGATCCGGGATTTCCGGAAGAAACCGAGGACGTATAAACTGAAGGGGTAACCTCTTCCTGATTAAGGTTTAATCCTTGTGTTGTTTCTTAACAGTGTGATCTAGATCAAAGGCAGGACAAGCATCCGACAATCGGATCCAAAAAACAAAAACATAAACGAGATGAATCCAAAATCGAGCACAAAACAAGCTTCTTCCTTGTAGAAGAACTGCGACCACGAGTTCTACTTAGGCAGTAGAAGCGTCGGTTGAGACGAAATCGGTGTGAAAGAGACGGCTCTCGGTGGCGGCGAAGAGGAGGAGAGCCCTATTGCTTTGGGGGGATTTTTGTACTGGTGGTAACCCTGAGATAGGTGTATTATGCTGTTGTGCTTGTTGATCGAAGACAGATCTGGTTATAGGTTGTACCTCTTACCATAGCCATAAATTACACTTTGAATCCAGAGTTATTTTACCTCTTCGATTCGAAATAGCATATGAGGGGTTTCCTCTTGTTTAGAGTATGATTTGAATGAGAAGATGGTGTTCGTTTTATTAAAACTTGTTGGTTATGTTGAGATCTGAGAAGGGTGGAACACCTTCGGTTTTTCAAGGATGAGGGGTTTCCTCACTTGTGTACAGTAGAGAGGTTTTTCCCTCTTAGAATCTTTTCTTGTCAAGTGTTGAAGGAGGATTTATATCGATTTTCGCTATTGGTACGCCCGCGAAATGTGTAGTTTCGCTTTTTTGAATTTAAACTATGTGTTTAACAGTGTAGTTGGAGTCGTCGTGAGCCGGTTGAAGTAGGTGAAGAATTTTGTTTTTTTGAATAACTGCATATCTACGCTAATGGTAAGCGTAGTTAAATTATTTTTTTTAATACAACTTCGGTAATGGCTACTAAAGTTGGAGTTTTTTTTTTTTAATAAATTCACTCCAACTACGCTTATCATTAGCGTAGTTGGAGCTTTCTTTTTTAAAATATAACTTTAAATACGCTTATGACAAGCGTAGTTAATCGACTCCACCTCGGCTCTAACTACGCACGCAACAAGCGTAGTTAGATTCCGAAACTGAAAAACGAAACTACGCATTTCACGGGCGTAGTTTAGGTTACTAATATCGTTTTTCGCTCATACATCTATTATCAGCCTTATTAAAATTTCTTAATTTCATCCAATTTTATCTATCGGGTTGCAATTTTTTAAATGTAAAAATGCATATTTATTTACTTTTTCTTGTTAAGTTTCTAGAAAGCTACCCGCATGGGAAATTCCTAATAGTTGACATTTTTGAATTATGAGTTTTTTAATTTTTGGATCATCTTTATAAACTTTAGGTATTTTAAAATTGGATCATTTATAAATTAATATTTTAATAAAAATAAATAAATTATTAGATATTTAAAATAACGATTAACAATTACTATTAAATAATAATTATATTTTTTAAAATATTAATTTATATGACAGAATCATATGTTCTAAAATTTATAAGGCTCAAAAACATCCTTCAGAAACTAAAAAGTTAGATCATAATTAAAAAAAATCCAAAATACAATAGCCCAATCCACATTTTCCCTATGATATATCAAATCGCATATGTGTTTGGTAGGAAGCACTTGAAATAGGAAGTTCCCTACATCTCACAAGTGTGTCTTTCTGAAAAAATTATAACATTTACTTTTCTGTAGTTCAACTTTTTGCTTTTTTTTTTTTTTTTTTTTTTTTTGAAAATGAAAAGCGGTTAGGACGGTCTAATTTCTAGAGGTAGTCCATCCTAAAACATTATTGCGGATAATAACACGAAGTTCGGGATCGTTAGAAGAGGGTATGTTGGAGTTCGAAATTTTCAAATAGGTCAATCCGTCAGCAACACAGTAAAAGTTCAACTTTTTACATTAATTTAAATAGTTAGTTCAAATATTTGTATTATTATTTTATACATTCAAAAGTTTAATTAATATATTATTAACTAATATTTGATATGTTACCAACTTTCACACCGAATTTTAGTTGAATATATAGCGCCCTTATTATATTACATTAGTTTGATTATAAGATTTGAAAAGTACTGTAGTAGATATTTTTAGAAAATAAGAACAATTATGTTTTATTTACATGTAAGGGTGAAGTTTGGATGAACGGGAATCCTTAAAAGTTAAAATGTACGAAAAATATCTTTTTTTTTTTTTTGCTTAAAGATATAAAAAAACATCACATTGAGTATACAAATATGAAAAGTCTAATTTAAAAAGTTAATGCACTACCCTTTTATTATTTATAGATTTAGGATGAAACATTGACTTTTGTGTTTGGCTTGTGATACAACTCGACTTATCAACGCGTTTATGTTGTTCTTGATACAGACCCCTAAAATTAAGGGCATCTAAAAATTCCAAGCATGTAAAAAAGTTAATAAAGCATGTTGGCCCGGTTTGTACTAAGCTTTATAACATTACATAATGGTCTCCATGTTCGATTTCTCTAAGTGACAAATTGTTAAAATGTGCGAAAATTGACTTTTGTGTTGGGCTTGTGACACAAGTATGCACACATGTTCCATTTAATAACGCGTTTATGTTAATCTTGGTACAGGGCCTCTATAATTAAGGACATCTAAAAATTACAAACATGTAAAAAAGTTAATAAAACATATGTTGGTCCGGTTTGTACTAAGCTTTATAACTTTACATAATGATCTCCATGTTCGATTCTTCAAAGTGACGTATTGTTTAATTGTACGAAAAATACTTATAAGTGATTTTTAATTATCTACTAATAAAATAGTTTTTCTTCTTCTCAAACTATAATTCAAATAGGTCATTTTTTTATAAGGGTTCAAATGAAAATTTTCTATAATCAAGTGATAATTCATTATAAAAACATACATGATTATACCATTATTTTTTTTGAAACGAAAAGCGGTTCGAACCATTAGACGACGCACCATCTCTAGTGGATCGTCGAAAAAATTCGGAGGATCAGACATAATTATACGATATTGTATATTAAATAGTCTAATTGTAACATCGTACAGTGTCTCCTACAGTATTGAGACGGCCATACATGTAGACCCATACGACATGTGAACCCCCATTATTTGGTTTGCCGGAATTCATGGTATATTTTTTTGTATAGCATATTCCAGTTTTAATTTTTTCCTAGTATATTGAGTTTATCGTTAAGGTATGACGCCAAGTGTTCTAAACAATTTTGTAGGGTTAAAATTATCATCGTATTGATGATAAAAATATTGTAATAGGTGTCAAATTGCGTCATATCTTCTTCGGTCGATGGAGTACATGGCCATTATTAGGATGTGACGCTCTTTGAGGAACGATTTCCTCTCTTCTAATGGTATTTAAGAAGCTTGAGGCCTTTGTGAATGCCCATCGGTGTGGAATTGCAGTGACTGGGCGTGACCGGCGAGGTACTATACGTGGTTCTTGTTGCTTTCAAAACGATTCAAGCTAGTACGCTTCCGGAGATAGCGGAGACTGAAGCAATTGGTTGGGTGCCAAGGAAATGCAATAAGGTAGCTTGGGTGCCAAGGAAAAGCAATCAGGTGGCACATTCCTTAACCCCGTTTGGTTGGAGCTCTGAAAATGAAAATGAAAACGAAAACGAAATGAAAATGGATTTAATTCATATACGTACTTTTCATGAAATTCTTTGGAATCGTTTCTTAAGATTTCATGCAAAAAGCATTTGGTTCCCCTCATTTTGTTTTTTTATGGGGTATTAAAACTAATCAATTTTAATTCCAATTACTTCGAACCACAAAGAAATGATTCCAAAATACTTAATGAACAAAGATATACATACGAACTAATATTCCGTTTTCGTTTTCAGAGTTACAACCGAACGATTTCTAAATATATTAAATTATATAATAAAATATTATGTATGTTTTATACATTCAATAATTACACGATCATTAATGTTCGACGCATATTGCCAATGTACTCAAAATATAAAATATATTTTTAAATACTCGTGCACAGCAGGGCTCTAAACTGGTATACATAAATTTAGGCGCCCCCGAAACAATAATTGAGGTTAGAACTTGCCAAATTTTTACAGTTGAACAAATAAACCAAACTAATCCCGTTTGGTTGTAACTCTGGAAACGAAAATATAATGAAAATGAATATAGTCCATATGTGTGCCCTTGTTCGTAATTTTTTTAGAATCATTCCTTGTGATTTCATGTAAAATATATTTATTTTCGACTAAATGAGGGAAATAGGGCTCCTAAAATTTTACTTTTGCAAAGTGGGCTCCTAGTATAATTTAAGCCTGCAAAAAAATTAATAGGTGTATTTGTGGGCCTCCCAAAAAAAGATGGATTGATGGGCTGTCAAAAAAATTGAATTTTAAATGACTGTTGATATTATTTGCAAAGAAGAAAGAGAAAACACTCATTCTCTTTGTAAAGAGAGAGAAAACAGATCTAGAAAGGAACGAAAGAGAGGAAGGAGAAATAGAGGATGAAACGGAGATCCGCCGGAGTTTCAACGACAGGGAGCACTGTTTCGCCGCCAGGACATTTAGCCACCAAGCCGACACCGAAGGGTGAGCGAGAGATCCAGGGTTTCCTTCGAGCGGGAGAAGGGCAAGCGAGAGATCTAGGGTTTCGCCGTCAAGGTTGACACGAGGAGGGGCTACGCCACTGGTTTCCGGCGCCGGCGCCGCTGTCTAATCGTCGTTCCGTCACCAACCCTCCTCTCTCTCACCGTTGTATGCTCCGTCGTTGCCGGGAACCAAATGTGTATTTTTGGGTAAGCTATTTTTGGTATGCATTTGATTCGTTTTAGTAAGTAGTAGTGAGTATGTGTTTGATTTTGTGTGTGTAGTTTAGGTATGTATTACGAAAGAGATTGATTACTTAATGTTTGCATTTATTGGGTATTGTTTTAAATTGAGTCTATGTGTGTGCATTTTGAGTATGCAGTATCGAAGATATGCTTTTTTTGTTTGGGTATGTATTTGTTATTGAGGATAGGGTTTTTTTGGGTATTGATTATTGAGTATATGTGTGTGCAGTTTGGGTATGCATTTTTGAGTATATGTGTGTGCAGTTTTGGGTATTTGAGTATTGAGTGATTGATATGCATTTTTTTGGGTATGCATTTTTTAGGTATTGTTGCTTATTGAGGGATTGATATGTATTTTTTGGGTATTGATTATTAAGTATGTGTGTTCAGTTTGGGTATTGCTTATTAAGTATGTGTGTTCAGTTTGGGTATGCATTTTTGAGTATATATGTGTGCAGTTTTGAATATTGCTTATTGAGTGATTGATATGTATACTTTTGGGTATGCATATCTTTGGGTATGCATTTTTGGTATTGCTTATTGAGTGATTATTGATATGCATTTTTTTTGTATTGCTTATTGACTATATACGTGTGCAGTTTGGGTATGCAGTTTTGGATATTGCTTACCCAAAAACATACGTTGCTGCTTACCCAGAAATAGAACAGGGGATTGCTTCCAGATTCTGGTTAAGGAAAGAAGAAAGGACCTGCGTTTGGAATAATTTGAGCTATGGAAGAAGAAAGGACCTGCATTTGAAGGGAAGAAGAAGGGACGTGAGTTTACAAATAGGGAAGAAAAAAGGTTGCATTTATTTAACACAAATTCCTTGTAAAATGTCCATCAACATTGTCACCAATCAAATCAATGACTATCACTTTTTGTACTTTTTCTGATTTCATCTAGTATATAAGAGCCCATTTTCTAAATAAATAATTGAGAGACCCTAAATCCAAACTCTATATTGTAAAAGGCCTAAATTGCAAATTCAGCCTTTATTTTCCCCCATTTTGCTTCCAATTCTAATACAAGTACTTTAAACCATGAGAATGTTCCAAAAAATTCTATGAATAATGGTATACTTATGAAATAGATTCATTGTTATTCCGTTTTCAGAGTTAAACCAAACGGACCCTAAATCGATATAGAGCTAATTTGTATACTTTATGACTTTATGTAATTAAATTTAAGAGTAAATTACACAAAACCACCTCTTATTCAACCCACTTTTCACTTAACCACCTCTTATAATTTTTTTTTCAATTAACCACCTTAATATTAGATCCGTTAACAAATAACCACCAAAAAATTCTCCGTCATTTGTTCTGTCAATGGGTCCTACACAAATTCTTATAAAAATATATTTTAATAGTTAAAAGGTAAAAATATATTTAAAGAAAGAAGTATCAGATTGTCTAACAAGAAGATATAGATCTGATTCTTCTTCGTCCGTTTCCACATCTTCTAATCGATGTTCTCTACACATCGACACTATCCCTTTCATAGCTATCGCTGCCAAACAAGTTAAGAATAAAGAGCGGAATTCGAAGCAAAACCCTAGGTGGAGACTCGAAGGTCGAATCTGGCATCGTATTGTGTTTGGACGCTCCAAAGTATGAAATAGCAAAATCAGTAAATCAACAAGATCATTGAAGCAATGGAAGCTCATAATACCTCATTCAACGGAGCCACATCATAAATTTGGGTTTATTCCTCCCTAATCGCAAGAGGGTGACAATTTCAATCGCTTTTTTGATCTTGTGATGGAAGCTCAAAAACCTCGTTCATCGAAGCCAGTTCGCCCTATCTCGGAAAATAGAGATCGTTCTTGTGTTTAGATCGGAAGACATATGGGTTTGTGATACTCAACTACCTCTGCGGGAAGGATTCTTGTGTTTAGATCGGAAGAAATTTGGGTTTGTAGTACTCAACTGTCTCTGCCAGAATGGTTGCTGTGTTTAGATTGGAAGAAATCTGGGTTTGTAGCACTGCCGCAGCGCGAAGGAAAGGCTTCATATACAAGCTTATTCTTCTTGAAAGTTATTGCTTAGTTTTGTCAACAATGGTGGATGAAATTATGTTGTTCTTGATTTTGTCTTGGTCTTCTTGAAAGTTACTGCCTATGCGGGAAGGAAAGGCTCCATATTCAATTAACTTATTTAATTAACTTATTTTTTTGAGAAGAATTATTAATTAACTTATTTAATTGTTGTATGGACCCCACTGACGGAATATGTAACGGAGTGTACCAATGGTGTTCGTTTGTTAACAAAATTAAAATAGAGGTGGTTAATTGAAATTTTTTTAATAAGGGGTGGTTAAGTGAAAAAAGGGGTATATAAAAGGTGGTTCTATGTAATTTACTCTAAATTTAATTCAATAAAAACATAACAAGTATAATAACATGCAGTTAATATTTTTATATTGACTAATTGAAGTAAGATTGAGAGGGTTCGTAATTTCGTATTGCAAGCGATCTCATATTTTCAATTGAAATATATTATAATTTTTAAAATGAAATATATTAATTGACTTATTTTATTATTATTTTTTCTCAATTTATTGTATAAATGTTATGATGAATATGCTTTATAATAAAGAAAGTTATTGGAAAATATGATATATTATATTTAGAGAAGTTATCTTATTATTTTAGAATAGTTTCTATTTTATATGATCTTGTGTAATCTTTATTATTCTCCCATAACCCTATAAATAGGGTCATAATAAACACAATAAACGTGTGGTTCTACCTCCACCATTCGTGTGGTCGAATTCACCAAAACTCTTTCAAAAGTAATATTCATTTTATTTCAAGCAATGTGATATAGTAAATTAATACTTTTGGTGTTTAATAAATATTTTTTATATTTAGAATGATAATAAATTGGATTATAACACATATAGAAAACAAACAAATCGCAAATTACATATTTTAAAATGAAAATTCAGCGATAGTTATTCCTTAAAAAACAACGTACGTACATCAAACCCTAGAATCGTGGTTTACAATAGTTTGATTTAGTACATGAACCGGTCTCCGAAAAATACTTGCGTAAATGCAACATCCAAAACAAAATCCAAATAGTACGATTTTATGTTACATAAATGCTAGTTTCCATAAGTAAATGATTATAAAAAATTCACCTAGTCAGTTATTATATTAATAGAAATGTTAAACAAATCTATTAACTGATAAAGATGTTCTATTATTATTTATATATATTATAATTTCAAATTAATCTTATAATACGGTAATCCTATACAACTGTACTTTCAAAAAGCTAAAAATATATCATTAATTTTAAATTAATTTACTAAAAAAAATTTGCTCAAAATTTAAGAAAATAGGTTTGTCGAATAATACAATAGACTATCTCTCATATATATATATATATATATATATATATATATATATATATATATATATATATATATATATATATATATATATATATATATATATAAATAAGATTGGGGGCTAACCCATTGAGAAACACTACTATTAGTATTTGTAGTATTTTGTATTTTTACTAGTGTTTGTGTTTTAAAAACATAATGACTGTCTGTTTGTCTAAACTAGTGTTTTTATAGTGTTTGTAAGGACAAGTATGTCTTCTTGTACAAAAAGCAATACTTAGAAACACAAACCGTGTTTTTTTATAGTGTTGCCAAAACACTTTGTAAAAAACTAAACGCTGGTGTTTTGGTGCTTAGCAAGCACCGGCTAAAACACTACACACTAGTGTTTTGTGCTTAGCAAACACTATCTAAGTAAAAATTTTTTTATTTAAAGAATCGTGATAATTTATATTTTAACTCATGTGATATATTATGATAAAATTATATGAATATTCTTATGATTAAATTATGTATTTTAGACGTAAATAAATATATGGTTGTTAGTTTATCATGTATGATTATTATATTAATTTACTAGTTCATAGCATATGCACATATATTTGTTAATAAATGGTTTAAAACTTGTGTATGTTAATGATATAAACCAAAAAAATACCGTCAACGTATATAATTGGTTTGATATAATGATATTCGGAAAAAAAAAAACTATCTTTTCTATTTGCAATAACATAGATATCAATAAAATTTTATATGACATAATGAACCGATAACATAAAACTATCAATCTATCACTCATAACATAAAACTACCAATCTATCACTCATACATGATCGTGTTGAACCCCTTAGAATCGAATGATTATAACACATTAAGGAGACACAACGATGAAAAAGTTATTTTCCTAGGTCAAGTGATTGAATGTTGACCTGAAATAATGAAAAGGATTCTTGTTTGTAGTAACATGAGAGGTTGATGAATCCACCACAATTAGGTGATCCATATATATGGCGGAAAATAAAGCGGAGTTATGATAGAGTTGCTCCCGCTAGTTTTATGTTAAAAATAGCTTATCTAAAAAGTTTTAATTTTGTGATTATCCAACAAATTTTATTTTATTTTTCTTAAAATTTTAGATTAAAATAGAGTTTATCCGACAAGATTGTTATTGACAAATCTCTACGTTACCAGGATAACCAACAAAATTATTTTTAAGAATCTTGTTTTTTTTTAAACAAAAAAAATTATCAACTTAATTACTTGTTTAGTAAAAAAGTTTAAAAAAAATATAAGATTGTGACGTCACATGCAATGTCGCCTATTTTAATAAATATATATAAGAGATTTAATTTATAAATTTTACGTCATCTAATATAAGGCATGGATACTATGCTAGTAAATATAAAAAAATTCTTAAATACACAATCATTAAAATCCTATTTACAATAAGTTGGGTATATTGGACAACGAGTGTTGAAACGTAGACCGAGTAAGTGCAGTCGGTCCAAATGTTGCATGGCATTTCAAGAGAAGAAGAATTATTATTATTATTATTATTATTATTATTATTATTATTATTATTATTATTATTATTATTATTATTATTATTATTATTATTATTATTATTATTATTATTATTATTATTATTATTATTATTATTATTATTATTATTATTATTATTATTATTATTATTATTATTATTATTATTATTATTATTATTATTATTATTATTATTATTATTATTATTATTATTATTATTATTATTATTATTATTATTATTATTATTATTATTATTATTATTATTATTATTATTATTATTATTATTATTATTATTATTATTATTATTATTATTATTATTATTATTATTATTATTATTATTATTATTATTATATTATTATTATTATTATTATTATTATTATTATTATTATTATTATTATTATTATTATTATTATTATTATTATTATTATTATTATTATTATTATTATTATTATTATTATTATTATTATTATTATTATTATTATTATTATTATTATTATTATTATTATTATTATTATTATTATTATTATTATTATTATTATTATTATTATTATTATTATTATTATTATTATTATTATTATTATTATTATTATTATTATTATTATTATTATTATTATTATTATTATTATTATTATTATTATTATTATTATTATTATTATTATTATTATTATTTATTCTTTATTCTTTATTCTTTATTTATTTATTCTTTATTTATTTATTTATGGATTTTTCCGTTTGGTGCCCCTGAATTTTTGGCTTTTCCGGATGGTGCCCAAAGTTTTTCACGATTCCGTTTGGTACCCCTGAGTTTTTGGCTTTTCCGGATGGTGTCCAAAGTTTTTCACGTTTCCGCTTGGTACCCTTGAGGTTTCGGCTTTTCCGGATGGTACCCTTATTTCTTATTAATTGTCTAAAATAACGTTTCTTATATTAAATCTATAAAAAAAAAATAGGGGGAAAAATTATAACAATTTATATTATAAATTTTGAAGACAAGTATATTTTAATTGAACAAATTTAATCAACTATTAATAAATTATGATATTTTTAAAAATATAAGGTTTTTACATATTATTTTATGATTTTTAATATATTTATTACTATTTGATACTTTATCATATTTTGTATCAAAACATGAATTTTTTTTATATTTTATGAAAACTATTTTTTATAAAAAAAAATTTTATTATCAAACTTTCTCCCTATTTTTTTATAAATTTAATATAAGAAACGTTATTTTGCATCAAAACATGATTTTTATACAATTTTTTTTTATCATATTTGTTAAAATAATTTGAGAAGATTTAGTTATTAGGGTAGTTTTTGTTTAGAGAATACTAACTAGGCCCCTACTTTTTTTACAATGAAAAATAAAGATAAAATAAATAAGATGATTTTAATTTAAAGGAGTAAATTATGGTAACTGCTATAATTTATTAAAAGAAACTACCAAAAACAAATAAAAATAAAAGGAAACTATATTTCAAAGATTGTGGAAGATCTTCCAAGAAACTACCAAAAACAGATAAAAATAAAAGGAAACTGTATTTCAAAGATTGTGGAAGATCTTCCAAACGTCCATTCACGCACATAATCGTTTCTTCATTCTTCTCGCCGTCGCCATTAGCAATCTATCTTCACGTCTCGCCATTGCCGCCGTCTTGTATACACAAAAACACAAATTGTGTACATGAATTAAACAATACAAACGTACACAAACACCGAAACATAAACACCGAAACATAAAATTAAGTGAAGCAATACAAACATATACAAAAACGGAAACATAAAATTATGAGTTCAACAACACACAAATTGTGTACATGAATTAAACAATACAAACGTACACAAACACCGAAACATAAAATTAAGTGAAGCAACACAAACAGTTTGTACATATTTTATGCGAACTATTACAAATTTTGTGCATGAATTGAATAGTACAAACGTACACATCCACATAAACATAAAATTAAGTAAATCAACACAAACATTATGTACATATTTTCTGCACAGTAGTACATAATTGTTTTTATCACAATCGATTACATAACATATGCAATCGATTACATATTTTGTATCTCGCGAGATTACGTACATAAACATGTATACTAGTTCGTTGAGTACATCACGCCATTGAAGCAGTTATAGTAGAACAAATAACGAATCGATCAAAATTTCAGAAATAAACTTACCGATAAGTGGATGTTATATCGACGCGAACAAAAACCGAGATTAAATCGCCCAGGATCAATGGCGGAATCAAGCACCAGTAATGGAAACCGCCGTCTTTTGTTTCGGAGGAGGATGAAGATGAACAACTAGCTACAAACGTGGTTGAAGGTTATTGAATGATTCCTTAAATAACGGTTGTTAGTAGCAATTACCATTTTTATTAAAGGAAATAAATAATTTTTAAGATGAGAGAGAAAGATTATAGGATCTTTATTTTTTATAAATAATAAATTTTTTGTTGGTAATTAGAGGGGCCTAGTTTTGTTAATTAAAACACAAAACTACCTACTTTGTACACAATGATGCAAAAAGTGCCTACTTAACCAATTTTACCCAAATAATTTTTATGTTTTATTTATAATTATATATGAAATAAATCATTGATAAATGTGTAACGCAAAATATTCAAATTGGACATTCGGTTTTTCAAAAAAAAATAATAATTATTGATAAATGTCCGATTTGAATACTATTTCCACTTTTCAAAATGAAAAAAAATAAAAAATCCTACTTAAATTTTAACAAAACTATTGAAATGTACATACAAAACTCATGTTTTTTTTTATAAAGATTATTTCTATTACATGTATTATAAGTTCATGATATGTATAGAATATGTTAAGTTTTTTTTATAAAAATCCTACTTTTCAAAATGTCCTTTTTTAAAAAAAAAATTAATAATTTTTATGTTTTGAAACACCGAATGTCCAATTTGAATATTTTGTGTTATACATTTATCAATGATTTATTTCATATATAATTATAAATAAAACATAAAAATTATTTTAAAAAATATGATAAAAAAATTTGTATAAAAATCATGTTTTGATGCAAAATAACGTTTTTTATATTAAATTTATAAAAAAAATAGGAAAAAATTTTGATAATAAATTTTTTTTTATAAAAATTCGTTTCCATATAACATAAAAAAAAATTCATGTTTTGATGCAAAATATAATAAAGTATCAAATAGTAATGCATATATTAAAAAATCATAAAATAATATGTAAAAACCTTATATTTTAAAAAATATCATAATATTAATAGTTGATTAAATTTTTTCAATTAAAATATACTTGTCTTTAAAATTTATAATATAAAATTGTTATAATTTTTTTCCCTATTTTTTTTTTTTTATAAATTTAATATAAGAAACATTATTTTAGACAAATAATAAGAAAGAAGGGTACCATCCGGAAAAGCCGAAACCTCAGGGGTACCAAGCGGAAACGTGAAAAACTTTGGACACCATCCGGAAAAGCCAAAAACTCAGGGGGGTACCAAACGAAAACATGAAAAACTTTGGGCACCATCTGGAAAAACCAAAAACACAGAGGCACCAAACGGAAAAATCCTTTATTTATTTACTTATTTATTTATTTTACCGACATACAACTTTTTTCATGTCTTAGGCTTGTTTAAATTTGGGCCGTTACTCCTCGCATTCGGCCTGCTGCGTGTAAGCCCTCTTCTCACATAACATAGTGTAAATAGTGAATTATTGATCGCCGATTCGCCGAGGTAACATCTCCCCAAAAATCAAGGTTTTAAAATATATAAACAATTAACAACAATTTGTAAACAAACGATAAAAAGAAAATTGGTTTAATAGAACCATTTTTATACCTGAGCTTCTCATTATAAATTAATTTATATATTAATTAAACTAAAATTTAAAGGATCAGTGAAAATCTTTATAGTTAATTTTTGTTAGAAATAATAAGATAATACATCGAAAGTGGAGAACATTTCGAGTGTTGTATATAAGGTCGGTGAACTCTTTCTCTTATGGTCAATTGGTTCTAGAAGAAAACCTTATCGAATTGTCCACCTACCTTAGACATAAACCCTAAGCCTTAAATTGCATAAGTCTCAAATTTCTACCAAAATTCTTCCTTGTGAATTGAAGACCGAAGGCCATGGATCAAGGGTCTTCGTTTGGGTCTTCAGGCTCGACTTATATGGTAATTCTCTCTCCTCTTCTGCACTTCATCCACCATTCCGACACCTATACCAACAACCCTCCATATTCTCTTCCGTAGTGAGTATTTAAGCTTCATCAATGGCGGAAGCAACACCTCTTCTTCATAATCAAGCCCCAAATTTCCTAAACCCCAAATTACCGTTTGTGAATAACAATCCCAAAGGTCATATTCCGATCGGATTAGGTCATTTTGATGATCTAGTTTCGATGGAAACTTGTGTAGGACGCCGAAGGGAAGTGCGGTTCTTTGAGCAAGAAGAATCTGGGGATTATAATCGCCGCTGATGTTTTTGGCGCCGCTGGTTTGTTTTTGTTAGTTTTGGTACTTTTCCAAGGCTAGTGATAAGAGGAAGAACAGTTATGGAATTGGGAGAGGTGATGATTCCAGTTGGACTGATAAATTGAGAGTTCGTCGTCTTGTTCAAGTTACTTTGTTTTAGAAACTGATTGTGAAGGTCAAGCTTGCTAATCTAATGGTTGCTACTAACAATTTCAGCCAAGTGAGTGTGCTGTTTTCGAATCGGATGTGGATTACGTATGAAGTTGTTTTGCCTGATGATTCGCATTGGCTGTGAAGAAGTTGAATGCTTGCAGGATGAACGAGAAGCAACTTCGAACATAGATGAATAAGTTAGGGATGTTGAGGCTTGATCCATTGCCTCCCGTCTTCAATTTACAAGGTAGAGTTTTGGTAGAAATATGGGACTTAGGAAAATTGGGGCTTAGAGTTTATGTCTATGGTAGGTGGACAATTTTGCCCCTGATATTTAACCGATCTATTAACTTAACGTGTGAACAGTAATCAAAGTATTAATCTTTGGTCGGGCTCAATAGGTGAGTTACTGTTCTATAGTTTAAATGACGGGGTACTAAAGTCTAGTCAGCTTAAAAGATGGGGTACTATTTAGGTAATTTTCTCTTTCATATTGTTGCTCGTCTATAGAGAGATCCCTTGAAATATACGTTGTGATTTGTGAAGAAGGGTATTGAGCCAATCGAAGTTAAGTCCATAATTTGGTTTGCATGTAAAGTCTTCTCCGTGGACCAAATATTCTTAGGGCTTATTTGGTAGCGCTAAAACTCATTTTTAGTAATGGAATAATTCCTAATCAATAAAAAAAAAAAACTATTTTGTTTAGAGGTATTTTAACACATGAAAGTAATCCCATCATTTTCATTTACTTTCTTCACCCTTATCCGATTTCATTCCGTATTCATTCTACCGTTCCAACCAAACGGCACCTTAGTATATATTAAAGATAGAATTAGGGTTAAGTTGAAGGACCAGTCCGTAAATAAAAAGTTTTACGATAACTAAATTTTACACAATATATATGACTCTAAAACACAAATTCTAGTTGTGCCGTCATCACCGCCGTCGGCGGCTATGAATCTACTGGCGTCGACATGTTGTTATTGCCATCCTATACCTACTAACGCCCTAGTACGTCAACCTATCGACGCCCTAGAGCCGAACCTATTGGCGTGTTATTATTGCCAACAAAACAAAGACAAATTAAAGAGGAGGGTCATCAAGTCCTCATTTCATCTCTTCGTATCAACTCCCTAGGGCCAACCTATCGGCATCGTATTGACACCAACAAACCAAAGACCAATGTAGGGGAGATGGTTCATCAAGTCCTTATTAGGGTCAAACTTACTCTAAGACGTCAATCTACCTGCGTCAAGACTCAACCTACCGGTGTCATATCAACTCCCTAGGTCGCCAACCTACTTGCACCTTAGAGCTCAACCTACCGGCGTGCAATTTTTGCCAACAAAACAAAGAAAAGAGGTTCATCAAGTCCTTCTCGCATCTCTTAACTCCTTTGCCTTGTATTAACTTAGGCTAATTTTAACCGCTAATTTTGTTTATGCATAGCTCTTGTTCCTTTGAGAAATCACTTTGTAGTTTGATTATTTGTTTCACGATTTCATGTCATCACTCTTCACTTCCTGTCCAAACAAGTATCCATCTCAACCGTCGGATCCTGCCATTAAGCATCTCTAGTGAAAAAGTACTGCAACGAGGACCACATAATATTCCCTTTGGTAGTTTGGTGTGATGTTCTTCTATTCTCTTTCTATATATACACACATTGCAGTCCAATGAAGAACACATCTGAGCTCCAACAATGGAGAATATAGACAAAGGGAAGAAACCCATTAGAGGATCCACAGTGAAGAATAGAGGGCCATGGATCGTTCGAAGAGCCACGAAGAAGGGCACAGTCACGTGCCTTCGCTTTCCTAGTGACTTTCAGCGAGAGAAGAACAAGATAAGGGAGAGGATGAGAAGAATGGTCACGAGTAAGATATTTTCCGGCCTTTGAGCTCACGGCGGCTACAACTTACCCAACAATGCCGATAACAATCTCGTCTTGATTGCACTCTGTGAAGAGGCTGGATGGCATGTTCAACAAGATGGATCCATTTCTAGGAAGGATTTGAACAAAAACGATGGTGTTGCCGACAGCCATAGTGTAATCATAGAAGATAACAGGATCAACTTATCACTATCTTTATAAGACTTAAATAAAAGTTAATCTCAATATTAAAGAACCGAGCTTATTACTTCTATATGTATATATACTGAGAATGTAAATTAATATATAAAGTTATGAAAAAAAATATATTTTTGGTTTATTTGCTATCAGAATGTAAATTATTTGAAGTATTTACTTATTAAAATCTTCTGAATATAATAATTTTTCATTAAGTATTGATGATTTGAGAATACTCAGAGGATTATGGGGGTTGTACGTGAAAGAAAGCATGAGATAAAATCTTATAAGAAACAATAATGTGGTTGAGAATGTACGTTTTACAACCGGACGGGGCTAATTTGTTACGGTCCGGTCTACACCGGAACGGATATGGTTCAGTCCACGGTCCTTTTTTTTCCGATTTCGGTCCAGGTCTTGGACCATAAAAAATTGTGAGAATGACTCACAGCTCTTGGATGAAAATAATCAAGGATTGAACCATTGATCATACAATTTCGAATATAGTCGATCAATTGGTATATTTGAACAATTTCGAATATATTTGAACAGTTTTTAGTTGAACAAATAGATGTTATATTTTCTTACTTTTGACGCTAAGACCCGTTATATATATTTATAATTTTTGAAATCCTACATTGATTACCAAGTAAATCTGTACCGTTTTGGTTTTGTACCATACAAGTTAACGCATGAGCCTCGCGAAAGAAATCGGTCCAGTCTCAGGCTTGTCTACAAGCCTGTCTATGGTCCAACATTCGCCGAAATTATGATCCGTCCTCCAAACAAGATGCACACTCCTACGCACACTTATCACTTATAACACGTATTTTCATATAGTTTTAGATACGCAAAATATTGTGGGGATCTACTAAATGTTTGGTGTGAATAACATATTTTGTTTCAAGATTTGTAATACCACAATTTGGGCTTCTCAGCCCATGTGAACAAAACTGGACCTTTTCCTTAACCAAATTTACCCGAAATGTAATGGTGGGTGAAGGACTCCACAAACTCATCCGACCCGATTCGCTCGAATGGCGTACAATCTTTATTCCAAATATGCATATTCAGCTCAAACTTATCCATAAAACCTAAACGTTAGATTATCTTTTGGTAGGCAACGTTTGAATATTGTGCTTAAACAGGTATTATAGATACATTATATTATAAAATTAGGAGAGTATACATGCAAAGGATCTAGTTCAGTACAAAGCAGAAATACAGGTACGCTTCTATGGAATGATATGTATCGTTGATCTATTTGATCCAACTGTTCAGATTTGTTCACGTCATTTATTGAATTCCTTGAAGTACGGTAGCATTTTTATAATTGTAGAAAGTTCAGTCGACATTTTTATACCTTTGAAAATCCGTTTTAAAAGAGGGGCCGCAGTGACAATTTTGTAATTTTCATGAGATAACTTTAACATTTATTATCTCAGTTCACGAGTTCAGTTCAATCTGTTTGTTCTAATAATTCATATTTTTGTTCAACTGGTTCAAACGGTTTATTTTTTACACACTTTTTTCGTTCAAATTTTTAATATTTTTGTTCAAACATTTTCTAAATAATAGTATAAAATTTTGAATTTTTTACTCCAATTTTCCCCTTTATTTTCATAATTCAAATTGTTAGTTATAATGGTTCATATTTTTGTTCAATTAGTTCAAATTATTTATTATTTATTCTAGTAGTTCTTTTTTTAACACCTTTTCCGTTCAAAATTTCTATACATTTTCGTTCAAATAATTTTAAATTAATAGCATAAATTTTTGAAATTTTTTATTTTAGTTATTCCTCCATTTATTTTCTTAGTTCAAATTATTTGTTCTAATGATTTGTATTTTTGTTCAATTAGTTTAAATTGTCTATTCTAGTAGTTCTTGTTTTTTTAACACTCAATTCAAATTGTTTATAATATTAGTTCAAAAATTTTGATATCATTAATTATTAATTTGAATATTGTTATTTCAAACATTATATTTTTTAGTTCAAACATGTACAAGTAACAAAGTGCATAAAAATATAACTATAAAATTAACAGAATAATACATGAACTAATTATAGAGAATATCATAATTGATAGTGTATACTTTTGAACGAATTGAACTATATTATGAACCTTTATAATATTAGTTCTAAATTTTGGTATCATTAACTTGTATATTGTGTATTGTTAGTTCATATATTGTGTGTTTATTAGTCTAGACAAAAAAGTGCATAAAAACATAACCACTAAATTAACAAAATAATGCGTGAACTAACTATAGAAAATATTAGAACTTACAGTTTTATGATCAAATTGAACAAAGTTATGAATTGAGATAACAATTGTTACAATTTTTTCATAAAAATTACAAAAAATGTCACCGTTTTCCCCTCTTTTAAAATAAATTTTATGAAAAGACAAAATTGTTCCCGTACTTTCTAAAAATTGCAAAATTATCACCATACCTCTCATCTTATTCAATAAATATGGATAATTGTAAATCGTTGGATCAAGTAAATCAATAATCAAAATTACTCCGTAAAGCCTTACCACAAAAACACTTCTTACTTGAAACAATTTATGCAAACAAACCATATTAGCAAAATAGAATTGATAAAACTAGATATTATAATATTAACATTATACCCTAATGTTGAAAATTTGTTAAATACATGATGCTATTAATTTGAAGTCGGTTAATGAAATATTTCAAGTGATTTTTACAATACTTCTTAAATAAAACGATACAAAAAAATATATTTTATTATAAAGTTAAAAAACACAAGACCCATCTCAATCTATTTTCATGTATAATAGCTTGGATAAAAAATACCTCAAAGGATCTTAACGTTTGCACAAGAAGTTCATACTCTCATTTTGTCTTATGTTAACCGAAAGGGAAATCAGGCAGCTCATATTCTAGCAAGTGTGATCCCTGTCGAACCCATATTTTCCTTGCGGCACATAAACCCGACGAGGTTCCATCCTAAAATCAATTGACAATAGGAGGAGTAATCCACCGACCTTATATACTAGGCTCGGAGTGTCCCATCAATTGACGAGGTTATGATCGCGAGCCGTATTGAGGCTAACCGCTTTGATACCATGTCAAAGTCCGTATAGACGGACCGGTTGAGCGGGGGTCGTGTGCATTCGAGCGCACATGCGCGTTAGGCCTAAGCTCAGCACATAAAACCGACGAGGTTTCATCCTAAAACCAATTGACAATAGGAGAAGTAATCCGCCGACCTTATATACTATGCTCGGAGTGTCCCCATGTTTCGATGTGAGACCTTATTATCTCCAAAAGTATCCATAATGAATTAAAAAAAAAAAGCCATATATTGTATTAGCAAATTATACAAGTAGGCCAAATTGCAAAAAAAGTATTATTTAAAAAGGGAATTATACGTGCATAGTTTCCCCAGCTTCCATAAAAGGCCACTAGCCACTAATCGACAAATTAGAAGCAGTGGGTACTCGACAACATGGACTACTCAATTTAACTCTTTTTGCACGTGAACTTCACATTTCACCTCTTTAAACCACTTTGCAACTTGGACATTTTTGTCCTACTTTTGCCTCAACTCATTCATTTCATACCAAAATACAAATACTCTTAGGGCCCGTTTGGTTTGAACTCCGGAATCGAAAACGGAATGGAAACGAACCTAGTCCATATATACACCCTTGTTCATGAAAGTTGTTGGATCATTCATTGTGATTTGAAGTAATTGAAGTTGAATTTGATTATTTTTGATACCCTATAGGGTAACAAAATATGGGGAGACAAGTGTATTTTGTATGTAAACACAAGGAATGATTCCATAGAATTTCTTGAATATGGATATACATATGGACTAAATTCGTTTCTATTCCGTTTCCGTTTCCGGAGTTGGAACCAAACGGGCCCTTAACTTATTTCATTATCAACATGTTAAATAATAACCTTTTAGTTATCAAGACACTCAAAGAATTGTAGAGTTGTCCGTAAGAGATCGAGATGATTATTTCCAACTTCATGCCGGATCTTCACTTTTTTGACGAAGTTCAGATCAGACATATTTTCAGAAAAACCAACTTTATTGCTCACTGACTGACCCATCTGGGAAAATCTAAACCCAAAACCTGTTTTTCTGACGATCACGAACTTCGTATTCTCATCCACAAGGATATTTTAGAGTAGACTACCTCTAGGAGGTAATTCAACCTAACTGTTTTTCGTTTTTCAAAAAAAAATAAAAAAAATAATAGTATTCATGATCATGCTTCACTTCTTCAAGATGTGCTATAGATAATTAGCGTTAACTTCGTTAATATTTAGTTTATATGCTTTTACTGTTTTATCAGGTTGATAATGTGTATATAATCGCCTGCTTGATGGTATCATTAAAACGGAATGAAAAATGAATTTATCTTATATATACTCACAATGAAAATTTTTCTTTATATTTTAAAGTAGTTGGTGAGAAATTTAATTAATTTTAATACTTATAAATGGTGAAAATAAAACACATTTTGTGTTAAACCATATAGATTAATGTTATAAACGAACAATAATAATAAAATAAACTAGACAAGTTATCGTTATATTTCCAAAGTTAAAACCAAATAATTACTAAAAACTAGCATGAAAGGATAATATATTTATATTTCTCTTTTTCACCTCATGCTGCTATATACCGCTTTCATTATTATATATATTTTTTCTTTAGTATTTATAGACTTTGGCGTTATATATACTAGATCTTTTAGATGGTCGCACACTGGCACTCTAGGTTTAAAGAAAACCACGGCTAGTAATCAATATATATCTTACATATATATTTGGTACATATTCAGAAGAAACGGAGTTTTGCGCAACTTGATCGAAGTATCAACTTAAAAGAGGTAAAATATAATTATTAAATTGCAAACTCTGCACCTACAATCTTACATGTATGATTCGTGTGAATGTACGTTGAACACTGCCATGGATGAATTTGAATATTTACAAATTCCTAGAAAAAATGGAACCTCCATTGTAGCCTTTACCCACTTGTCATAAACTACACACATTTCCATATCACTACCCATGTCTGATAGGTAGAACATCTTCATCCTACACACTCAAAGTCTCCTTAGAGGATTTCTTATCAATTTTTTTAATCACTTTTTATGCTTAAAATTATTTAAGAAACCTCTCTCTTCTATCCCAAAATCTTTTTTTTTTTTTTTTTTTAATTTTTATAAATTACGTAACTCCAATAGAAGAAATCCTACTCCCCTACAACTGGGCAAGCAGAAACTTATCGGAATTCATTTCTTTCCAGAAAAACTTCTTTCCACTCATAACATAGATTCTTTAACCCATTGTAACATTAATTTTTATTTTTATTTTAAGAAATAGCTAACTAAATTATCAGTATATGGGTTGAAGATGCTCTTATGGTTATATATGAGACAAGCTACTCGAGCTCGGTTCGTTAAAAGTTCGGCTCAGCTTCATCTCGTTTATAAACGAGGCGGATTGAGCATGCTAAAACTCGGCTCGTTTGTGTAAAGCTCGACTTGTTCGGCTAAAATAACATTATATTAACATTATTTTAGACGAGCTACTCGTACTCGGCTCGTATACGACCCTACTCATACTCGCATCTATCGTGCTTGTAGCTATGGCGATTGAAAATATTCGATTGGACTAATATGAAGATTTGATCCGAAAAATCTGTTCTGTTAATTAATTAACTGAGTTCTACCAGACTTAAGAAGAATTTTCGGATCATCGAATTGGATATAGATAGAGGTTTTGAGATAAAGTTGGATCGGATATATCCGATGAATCTAGTAATAATTACTTGATCGGATATCCGAATGTTTTTGGATAGGATTCGGATACACCAACAAGTTCAACACTATCTACTTAATTCATTTTAATATGAGCCTGAAAAGGCCTTAAATATCTGCAACTTGTAAATAGTCCAAATCTACCAACCGCCAAACCCAATTCGCAATTATATATAGTCTCGCTTTCTCTGTATGATATGTACGCACCATTTCTCTTCTCCTTTATCGTATAAAACAAAACCACAAAATGCCGCAATCTTCCGTCCTTCTCCACCGCATCACGCCAACCCACCCCCACATAACCTCCACCCACCACGCTCACAACCACGACCACCACCAATCGTCGGCCGGCGGCGGAAAGATCGAGATCCCCGATAATGTCGTCCGGTTTCACGCCTACGCTGTTGGGCCCGACCAGTGCTGCTCAGCCGTGATCCAGCAGATCCAGGCCCCTATTACCGCCGTTTGGTCGATAGTCCGTCGGTTCGACAAGCCTCAGCTTTACAAGCACTTCGTCAGGAGCTGCAATCTCGTCGGTGACGGTGATGTGGCCGTTGGTAGCCTCCGATGTGTCAACGTCATCTCCGGGCTCCCTGCCGCTACGAGCACCGAGCGACTTGAGATACTTGATGACGAGAGCCACGTTATCAGCTTTAGTGTTGTCGGTGGGGATCACCGACTGATCAACTACAAGTCCGTGACGACACTCCACCGGAACGAGGAGGGGACGGTGGTGGTGGAGTCGTACGTCGTTGACACGCCGGTGGGGAATACAAATGAGGAGACTTGCGTCTTCGTCGATACTATCGTTAGATGCAACTTGCAGTCTCTCGCTCATATCGCTGAGAATCTGGCCACATGATAAATGACAAATTCGACTTCGTTTCTGGTTTTTTTTTTTAATTCTTTTTTTAGTGTCTTTTATATTTTTGTCACAACTCAAGTCAAGACAATACAAGTATACAATTACTGTGCTAAAAAGAAGGAAGAGGAAAAGAAAACGCTGCGTTTTTCATTCTGTTCTCGTACGACGACGCGTTTCAGTCAAATTTTGATGTTATATGTGTGTTTGTATAAGTACTAGTTTGTTTGTAGCTTGTACATACACGAATACTAGTCTACAATCCATATTGAATTTTAAGATTGTGAGACTAGTAATTAGGTATGTTAGCTAATTTTTATATTATCGATTGTTTTTAGTATGAAATATCACGACATAATATAAATCTAAAACATGCAAATGTATTTTCGTTCCTTCTGTATTAGACTTTAACATAAATTTGATAAGAACTTGAGTTATAAACTAATTTATAGAGGATCAAACCAAAAAAAAAAAAGCTATTCTGGATTTGATTAAAAAATGATATATAATATTAAAACCAGATTGATCCTAATTATTAACAAAATTCTAATCATTTTACAAAAAGATGGTAATAACTGGAATCGTCAAAACATAACCAAATTTGTGGCATGATATTTTTATAAATTTTGAGTTTTGACTAATATATGTTAACATGAAAAATGAAACATTCTATTATAAGTAATAAAGATGATGTAATAAAATCTTAAATATGTTATAAATACTAATTATAAAAAGTTGTAATCATTTTTTTATTAAAATTGCATGGCATCCATCAAAATGAAGCTGATTATTACAACATGTAATAAGTAGTAAAACAAATTTAAAAAAATTGTAAAAGCAAGAGAAATTGTGTCGATGTCTAAACATTATATTAGGGTTTGTTTCCTTGTAAATTGGTTTATTTTTGGGTTTATAAACTAAATGGGTTTATATGAGTTTATAGCTTATTTTCAGGTTTATTTCTCGATGGGTTTATATAAATAAATCAGATAATACTGTTTACTTGAAGTTTATTTTTTGGTTTATTTTACTTCAAACGAATCTCATGCCCCTAAAAAAACCGAACAATAACGTTGAATACCTAGAGATGAACAAATAATATGAAGATGGAAAACCACAAGGCCAAAATCGAATTTTAAACAAAAATAAACTCATGCAAGCAAAAATAACATTGATTTGAAAAGTTTATTTTTGAGTGGTTTATAAACCCAAATAAACCCCTAGAAAAATAAACTCATTCCTAAGTAAACACCTACAAAAATAAAATTCATGGTTTATAAACTAAATGAAATACAAATAAGTTACAAGTAAACAGACCCTTAATTATGACGGGAGTATATATAAAACATAAAAACTTAGGACTTTTAGGAGTACTGATTCTTATCTTAGAAGGTAGCTTACAAAGTACAAACCCTACATTTTCAATCGTAGTAGCTTCTGGTAATTAAAGCAAAGATATTGTATTTTTTTTTTTTACTTTGTAGATATAATATGATATGATATGTTGATATATCACTTTATATTAGATAGGATGAACCTCAAGAATAAAATGTTGGTTAAATAAACATATTAAGCGACGTGGTACTATTATCTTATATGAATGTTTATAAGATATAATTACTTAATTAGTGCGTAAAATAGAAGCTTAATTACTAATGTACGTGTTAGTGTGGTTAACAATGCATTTGGGCTATTTTTTGGATTTATTCATTTTTGTAGAGTGTGGGAATAATTTTTTTTGAAACAATTTGATTTAGTAGGCTTTTTCTAATTTTGTGTTTAGTAAATGTACCCCTTCAGAGAAGAGTGTGTAGAATTTGAAAATAAATACAAAAGGTTGGGGTATATTTATTTAATTGAAATATTAAAAAGCCTAGTTACTACTCTAATTTTTCATAAAGGTCTAGTTATCAAAATTGTCCATTTTTTATTATATAGGAAAATGTACGTATGGAAATTACTTAGAAAATATGCTTAAGATATAGTCAAACAACAATAATTAGTGTATGATGCATAGCAAAATAATGTGAAGCTATAATCATAAAATCCTAAACAAAATACGTCAAATTCATAGGCTGTCCACTTTCTTTTTTTTTCTTTTGAATGTTGTTTTGGCTTTGTTCTTCATGTTCCTTCCTTCTATTTATTATTATTATTATTATTATTATTATTATTATTATTATTATTATTATTATTATTATTATTATTATTATTATTTTTTTTTTTTTTTTTATTATAATAATAATAATAATCGAAGGTAAAACACCTTACGTACCGTTGGATGAGAGCTGACTAATAAGTTGGGCTCCACGTCCCTTTTGAATGGTAAACGCAATCCTAGTCAAAATAAAGCATGCACTCCTATTATATCCGGGTATTCTTTCTTGTGCTGATACTTTGCATTTTGTCTTTCTGGCTTCGAGATTTTAGACCCGGCCCGTATCTTGCAGGATCATACCTTGAAGCTTTCTGGTGTTTCAGGCAATGGAGTTGTTTTTGAGACGGTTGCTGCTTGTTGGGTCAACTTCTGTAAAGACTACGACTTGGACATGACTGTGATACGTCCAACCCCCCATTTAATAAAGAAATTTGCTAGATGTTATTACAATATCGTGTTTAAGGGTTTTCTAAGGGACTTTGACCTTTCGATATAAGCTTCAAAAAATGTGAGAAAATCGCAAGTAAACTCGATGAAAAGAGTGCACCACCACAATTAAGTGAATTAACATAACCTAATTCAGTAAATTATCTGAAATTGAAATATGATTGAAGTCGAATCAACTTAAAATTATGCATCTAGTTGCAGTAAAATAAAAAGGCCAGCTGGGTACGTTGGTGCATTGTTCTTTCCTCAATATATAAGAGTAATGGACCGTCATGCAAGTTGCAATTCTTGTCATACATATCTTACTTATTTTTAAATATTTCTAACCTTTTATATATTCACATTCGTCAGATAATCGTTTTCATTTTCTCTACGTTTTTTACTATTTAAATCACATTATTTCATTTTTTATTTCACATTTATCTCTTCTTTTCGAAATATATTATATAAATTTATTGTAACACTTATTTTTATTATATGATACTTATAAAAGTTTTGGTACATGGATAGTGTGTATCTGTATGTTCATCGTTTTAGTGTGAAAGTAATCGTACACACGTACATCACGAAATAGGCAAAGAAATGGAAAAGAAAACATGCAAGTTGAGGGTTGGATGGGTATCTTGGTGCAAGTTGCAACATGCAATGCTTTAAATGTATCACGTGCATTGCGTTATTCGCTTTTCCCCATCTTCTTCTTTATTTTTTCTTCATATCAAACACTTTCAAAATGTGGATTGACTTCGATGTACAGCCAACTTAGCGTCCGTTTGGATTATTTGGAAGATTAAAATTTCACAATAATTTTCAATAATCTCGATAATTCATGTTGAAGTGGATGAAAAAAAATGGGTAGAATAATCTCCCAAAATAATCTCCCGAGATTATAATACTCAATAACCTCGATATTCTATGTCCACCGAACACACTACATTACCATTTTTTTAAAGGGAAGCATATCAATACATTAGTTTTTTTTGTATTGCGTTTATTCATCAAAATGTACAATTAAAATGGATAATGTGAGAAATAGTCAATCCCTAAATATTATTAGACATAAAAGTGAAAACATTCTTAAAATAATTAGACAAAACAACATATAAGAGCATCTTAATCATAAATTATTTTTACATATCGTGTTTTTTATACGACTATATTTTAAAACTATTGTTTTATATAATAAATTTATATAAATGTTATATATTTTTTTATTTAGTATGATTAAATGTGATAATTATCATACTAAAAATTTGTGATGAATTATATTAAAATAGATAATATTTTAGAGTTTTAAATATATATAAATGAAAAAATTTTAAAAATATAAATGATTAAAATTTAAAAAAAAAAAACTCAGTGGAAAGATAAAAAAAAGTTATTAGTGTTAGATGAGATTTAAAACTTAATACATCTAGTTATAAAATGAATGATTTTTAAGTAATTTTTGAAAAATAAATTATTAGTTATAAACTGAAGCACGACCTATGTTTTACTTTTTTTTAGTTAAAAATAAATATTCAATTGATAATTAATGTTATTAAATTTAGAATAACTCTTATTGTTGATTAAAGAATTATAAAATCAAATTGTTATTTAGGAGATTAAACAGAACTATCAAATTTAACATATAAAATTTAAGTAAATTTGAATTTGTAAGATTGAAGTAATTAAAATTTATAACAAAATAAAGAAATCGGACAGAGTTCCAGGCTAGTTAATAGTCTACTTAATAATATATATAAATACATTTAAATATTATGTTGATTATATTTATTTTTCCTTTTAATTTTTTTATCTCCAACCAAAAATATTATATATGTTTAATCCAACCTACCAGTAAGATTGTGATTTTTTGCAATAAGTTTTGTCTCAATTAATGAATGTTATTAAATACATTTTTTAGTTAATTTTTTAAAAATAAATTTTATCTTAATTAATGTATGTAATCAAACACGTTCTTTACTTATCAAATATGTGTTTAAAATTAGTTATAAAAAAATTAAATTAAAAATTATTTACAAATTTTTACTTATATACAAAATAAAATTTCTTACAATAGATTTTATCTCAATAAATGTAATCTAATCACAACCCTTCATACTAAATATGTATTTTACACCAATATTTATAATTAAAATTTATATACATATAAGACTAGAATTTTGTAATAAATTTTGTTACGCTTTTTGTAATATCATCAAACATATCTCTTTATTAGAATATATGTATTTAAAATAGAAAGTGATATTTATATTTTAAGTTTTAAGTATCAACTCAGAACTTTCAATCTAACGTATTAAATGATTCGCAAATACTTTATACAATAAATATATTGAAAGTTCAATCGTTTTAAAAAAATAAAACTAATTTACGGTTGGTTTTTGCTAAAACAATTAAGAAAAATATTTGTTATCGAAATTATCAATTAAAAATAATTATTTATTTACTTTTAGAAATACCCATGCATAGTCCGGACCTATATATATATAGGTTTAGGGGTGTAATAGGAGCCCGAACGAGCCGAGCATCGGCATGCTCAAGTTTGACTCGTTTATAAACGAGTCGAGCCTAAAATTTATACGAGCTTTTTAAAATGTGCTCAAGCTTGTCTCGTTTAGAAGGTAAACGAGCTCGAGCCGAGCCCGAGTAGATCGGCTAAAATAATGCTCCTATAGTGCTATTTTAGCCAAACGAGCCAAACTTTACACGAACGACCCAAGCATTGACATGCTCAAGCTCGGCTCGTTTATAAACGAATCGAACCTAAAATTTATACGAGTTTTAAAATGTGCTCAAGCTTGGCTCGTTTAGAAAGTGAACGAGTTCGAGCCGAGCTTTTGGCGAGCCGAGCCCGATGTCTCATATTACAGCCCTATATAGGTTCCATAAGCTGGGATAAGGAATCCGGTAGAGTAATAATCTGCAGGTATTGTGCAAGATTGCATGTAAAAAAAAAGCTCAAATTTGTCTTGTTTTGAATGAACAAGCTAGGAAATTAATGGCTGAATGTACACAACAAAATGTTTTCCTACATTAGATAGAGCATGTGAACCATGAGTTCATTCTTCGTCCTCGTCGGCATCATCACCATCCTCCTCATCCTCCGTTTTCTGAGCCCGTGTTGGTTTAGGCTGATCATAACCCGTATCGAGGTCTTGCTCTTGGAAGAACCAAAACCCTCTATCCCGGTAGTTCTTCTTCCGCTGAAGCCAATTCTTCCAACGGGCTTGCTTCTTCTCGAATTGTGCCTTTGACATCTGCTCCACTTTGTCAAATGCAGGAACTGAACTTTGTAGTACCTTGTATCCTGAGCGGTAAAGGGTTATCCATGCCTTCAACAGTTCCTGCAAATGGTAAAAGGCAATCACCAAGTTAAATACATCAACAAAGCTTACGCGAATTTAGCAGAGTAACAATCTTCTAAGAGATTACACACTGAGCATCCGAGTGCTCAGTTTATCAAGTTTAGAGGAGCATAAGCAAAGCCCATAACATCTTTGAGGCTTCAATGACATCATAAAAGTAATGTGAGAATTGGGTGTAGGAGCTTCAGCTGTTAGATAATATTATGACAAGAGATTATTTCAAATTTTAGTATATTAGGCATGGAATTATGTAAATACACCTTCAAAAAGAACTATTTTCTTGTGGTCTTAAGAAAAAAGTATTTACGCATGCCGTAAATTTTGTTGAAAGATTCGACACTTGCAAAACATCATGGTTAACCTTCGTCGGTGAAAAGTTGTTAAAGGCTACTAAGATATATAATTTGGTAGACCATTTAGATCAGATACCTTTGTGATAAAACTCAAACGAAAGATTCCATTAGCTTAAATTTCTTCCCCTATCTCTCCTTTACATTATCTTTTGGTTTAAATACTCTCTTTAACAAATACTCAAAGATGGGAAGGCGATGCTTTTGCTCCCGTGTTGAAACCTTATTAAAATAGGCACAAATAAAGAAGGCTGAAGAAGGTAGGTTCCACTTTCATTTCCTCACAAATTGATTGGAAGAACATGCACAAGATCTCCAATTTGCAAATAAGGAATTATTTCTTTACTATAAACTTAAAAAAGAAGATACTCTAATCAGGAAGCTCAAAGCAGAGGTGAGAGATATTTGTTCCTGTTTAGAAAATCTATGAAGAGAATGGGAGGATCTGAATCAAAGTGCGAGATTTTGGATATGTTCAAAGTTGGGAGTTTCAGTTTCTCAGATCTTATCAAACCAAAACCTACTGTGTTTCTACACCCATAACTCAAAGAAGCGGAAAAGTTCTCATCCTTGGCAACAGATCCTTTCAAAACACTTATACCTAACCAATTCAAGTCTCCTAAAGGCCTAGTTTTAGTTTTCACTACATTAGACACTGATTAAAGCAGTATTAGTATTATAAATGCATAGCAACTGATAAGCAAGCTTATGAAAGAATTTCATGTGAAGAACAAGTGAACAACCCAGAGATCAAAAACTGATGTCCTTCGGATTTTAAAACAAAATCTGTTCCCGTATTCTTGTTGTCTCCAAGAATTTAGGATGAGAAAACACGAGGATCCAAACATTTCGGTACAACAAAATGAGGATAATAGAAGTCAAAGCCATGCAATCAAAGTGCAGTTTACCAGCTTAGGTGAACCAAAAAATTATTCATGAAAGGAAGGAGGTAGACATTAAGGACATACCATCAAATCAGTGTTATAATGTCTGATATATGGTGGGCCTGTCATGTAGCACCCAAGTGGTTCACGGTACCACTCTCCACCAAATGTAATCTGATCCATGGCTTGCTCTACGCTGAGAATCTCCCATGGCCGTAATCCAGGAATATGTTTGGCGAGTAGTTTCCTGACAAATGAAAACAGAAGAACACAAAATTAAGCTTTAATATACAAATATTTTATCATATCACATAACAACAACAAACAATGTTAATCCTCCTGATTAAGGGCACATACTTTATTAACTAGCTACAGAAAAACTGTTCTGACTAATAATAACTATAAAAAATGTTCACTAAATTAAGCATTTGAAAAACATAGCAAGCTACAAAAAGAACAAAGTCACTCTTCAACTTTATGGTGTATTGTAACATTTGAACAAGAGAAAAATGTTCAACTAAATCAAGCATGCATTTCCCATTTCAATATTTTGTTAGCTAGCTACAGAAAAAGTAAACATAATACCTAAGCTCTCTTGGTATGAACTTGTTTGGCATGTGGTCCTCTTCTAATATGTTGGTTAGTTCAGAACCGCTAGCCCAAAGAAATAATGCATGGCTGGGAGTTCTAACTCCAGGCCAGAGGCCACCATTAGCCTTGATAACAGCCAGATCACGCTTCTTGCTCTCTATAGCCTCCTCCTGGAGCTGCTTGTATGTTTTTTTCTCATGCCCTTTAAGGGGAACATGTGCTGGTATTCCTTTCTGAAGCCTATGCAGAAAGGCTGTAGCCGAAGCTCCCATCCTCACTGCAATTGACCCAGAGAAAAGAGGATGGCATTGTTCGTCACACAAAAGAGAGGTTTATGCTTAAAAAGAGGGAGATTTCTCGGTATTTAAGTTTGTAGCTAAACAGTGAAATTAGTCATGGAGAACAACTTGCACTACCATGACTACTTGCTAGTTCAAAACAACCAGCATGTCATTAGAATGAACATCTTAGTCTTGGCATCCAAGAACTCGATTGAAGTTTAATCAATTTTAGCATGTATACAAGCAGACACAACAGCAGTGACATATATCCCAAACTGACTAGTAAAGATTGTGCTGCATCACTTTCCTAGCGACTTTGATTAACATTTTGACAAATTTAAGGGCATTTTCTGAAATCGTATAAGTTCCAGATGCTTTCCAGAAAGACTCTAGCGATTCGAAAATCATCCAACAAAGATTAAAGACAATATTCAAAATGTCTAGAAACTCAGAGCACTAACTATAAGTTCAATCATCAAACATTGCAAGTTGCAGTTTCACCAAACAAAAATGCCAATTGATATTTGTCAAACCACCAGCCCCTATGTTCAAGGTTATCTACCAATTGTTGACTGACCTTAACATAAACTGGTGAAATAAAGAAAAGTACAGAAAACTAATAAAAAAACTGACATATGAATCTCATGTGCAACACAAACTGATCTTGAGCTAGAGGAAACTAGAGACAGATTGTAAGGTCATCATACATGCAAGTCGGTCCCTCAAAACCTAACTAGTTTCTTCCATAACTATTTCAGTCATGGAACCAAGATAAAGAAGATAGGTGAAATTAGATATTAGAAACTGCATGGTCCCTATTGGAATGAAGGGTTTTGACTTCTGAAGGTTATTGCATTAGGTCAAAATGAAAGGGTTAAGTGGATAAATACTCTGAATAGCAACAAAGGCAAAATTGTGCAGCAGAGCCTTTCAATTACCGGTATAAAACACTCATCCATTTTGGTCTTGTGATATAATGGAGTACTCATCCAATAAATCAAAATGCAACACAGTCGAACTGAAAACAAAATCAAATCACTCACCTTCCCAAGTGGCAATTGCAGGTTCCAGGCCATAAACCATGCTTATTGGCGCCCATTCATCCATGTCCTCTCCCCATATAAAGGTGTCCTTATCAATGATCCCACCACCCCAAGCAGTCTTTAACTGGATAAGTTCACAAGGTCCCCTTGTACGACCCAAACGGTCTTTGTAGTACCAACCACTAGTCTTCATAATAACTAATCCAGTAAAAAATGTTGTTAAAAATCATTGCATGATGAATTACAGTGCCAGGAGGAAAATAATAAAAACTCCAGACAAATAATGCATAGAAAAATCTTCTCTTGTGTTATTTACATTGCAAATGTTGAAGATAACATTTATCAAGCAACTCTTTTTAACAAACAAAAATCTGAAGACACAAGCATCTCTTAGCATCATGAAAAAACTAGCAATCTAACGTTATGTTCTCTATCCATATCCATATAAATCTCTTATCAAACAAATTAATCCCACACAGCTAATATAAATCATAGGAAAATACATATATAATACACCTTCAAAATGGCACGCCAGAAGCACTTAATCTAATTTGAACAAGTAAGCCGACCACATCATTAACCTAATAGCACTGGAAGAAGAGGGTGGGCCAGTGGGCCGTGGATTGAGCCGGAAAAATGTCGAACTGGATAAGGTTGGAAGGAGATGTAGAGCCAGTAGAACTCGACGGGAACAGATGCAGAAAGGGACAGGGACGGGCGGAGAGACTGGGACTGAAGAAAGCCGTGCCCACAGAGGCACAGAGATGGAACTTGAAAAGGGAAGACAAGATCTTTAAGCGTGACATACCAAGAGGGAAGGCCACTTTTTTAGACAAGGCCATAACATCGATACCCTATGGGGAGATGGGTACCGCATAAAGACACAAGGGGTGGACGAGGAGCAAGCTTTTGAGGAGCGAGTGACGCATGGTTAGTATCAGGCAACCGACACACGGAGATGAGATTAAGATGGAGGTGAGCAAAAAGAACCTGAAAAGGACATTGATTTTGAAGTGTGGTTGTAGGCATTATCTTAAGAAGGTAGTACACAGTTGCAGTAGCATACGGCCAGTAGCCCAATGGTAAATGGGCATGGAGGAAAAGTGTACGAAGTGTATTGGTGATAGAGCGAATGATACATTTGGGACCACACATCTTACTGTGATATCTCCTCCACCTCCTAAATTTTCACCGAATATATACACTCACGAGATAAGAGCAAAAGACAACACATCTGACTTATAGCGTTGTCAGTAATAATGAAGCCACGATGCTATCAAGGACAAGGTCATCCATCCAATATATCAAGGAACTACCAAAAACCTACTACGCCTTCAAACCATCTATTATACTCTTTCTATTCCACAATGACCTTTCCTCCTCAAAACCACGATGACCAGAGGAACGAAAAGCATCCTTCAAAATTAACATTCGTCAACATTATGAAATACAAGGATCCATTCAAATCCTAGATCACAACACTGCAAGTAGAGGGACCCAAAAACATTCAAAACCTAGTTTAATGCATCTCGTTCATAGGAAATGTAAAGACATGTGTGTCTTGGCATCATGATAAATTTAACAAGTTGCCATAATGCCGTGACCGCTATCCATCACCATAATAATCTTACATCAAAGCAGCAACCTGACAGATATAATACAAAATATAGGAAACTATACATGTAATACAGCATCACCAGAAGAACATAACCAAATTAGAACAAGATAGCATATACAAACAAGACAAAATCAAGCCAACAAGCAAAATACACAACTTTAATATCTCTTCCACATCCAATACTTTCACCCAACACATATACCCTCGTGTGTTGTCAATAACAGAACCAATAATGAAGATCAATGCTATCAAAGATAAATTTATCTATGCAATATGCCAAAGAACTGCCAAAACCCTACTGAACTTTCAAATCATCTACTATACCCTACGTCTCTACCTATACTTTTCCTCAATAGCTTTCCTCCTGATACCACATTGATCGAGGAATCAAAAGCACCAAGCAGGATCAATCCACATCACATAACGCAAGTTAAGGGAACCAAAAAATCATTAGTCTCGTTGCAAAATACAAAATGGCCTAAAGTACAAACTTACAATCATAGTATCTTTTCTCGAGCTGCTTATACCCAATAGCTTGAGCAACGTCATTTGGCTTCCCAGGCGGATAGGGCCGCTGCCTATACCCCCAAAGCCCAAAGAAGAACTGCTTGGCAAAATCCCAAAACTTATCATCCGATTCCTCCCTATTATTGATCGATTTCCTGGGCATCGGCCTCCCGTCCAATCCGGGCACGTGCGGCACAGCATTCCACAATCTCGAATCCTCCTTCCTATACGGCCTTTTATTCCTGCTTAAATGCTCTTCGTTGAATTCATCTTTAAGTTCCTCCACCTGAGCAAGGAACTTCACAACTGGGTTGCTCCGAATTTCCTCCAAAAGACGCTTATTCTCTTCAATCTCTTCTTGGGTAGGGTTTTCCTTGGTTTCGAAAACAGGGTCTTCTTTCAAAATGCGGTCCACTTCCGGTGACTGACGATAATCGGGGATGTTTTCGCATTCCCAGAAGTACTGGTCGAGCATTTCCTTGTATTTGCCAGGGTTGTTGGAGTCCTTGTTCTTAGGGCTTGTGGGGTTGGTTCCAGGTGAGTTTGAGACGGATATGGAAGAGAAATTGAGAGATTTCGATGGGGGAGAGAGGGAAAATGCGGATGAGAGAAGGCCTAGAGGGGTGAGAGGATTTGTGGGTTTTTGAAACCACTCAAATTCCCCGAAGGGTCCTAAGTTGATGGAAGCCATGGGCGATCAGGTTTAGGGAGGTTGAAGGTAGCTGGGAATGGAGGGTTTTGATGGGGTTTGTGAAATGATGAAAAAGAAGCTGGTTGCTGGTTAGGGTGGGAATGGGGAAGAAGATAAGGCTTGGAGTGACAATTCGAGCTAACAAGCAAAGCAAGCATTGGGCCATGGGGTGAGGATCCGGCTCCGGGTACAGAAATTAAGAAAATAAAATATTTTTGGATGGTGTCATGTCATATATATTTTTTTTATATACATTAGTAAACAACAGGAGGATCGGCTTTTAAAAACTGATCGGCCTAAAACATCCTTTCGGATGAAGTCTTAAACGTCTTCTGGGATTGCATCAGTATACCGTTCCTTATTATGTCCGTGCAACGTAATCTTGTCCGCAACCGTATTAATCTCCTTAAAGATGTGCTGAGCGGTATAGACTTGGAAGCTAGCAATAATAATTGAGATGTCATTAATGATCATATCGAGTTTTCACGGAGGCTTCCATATTCGGTTAATCGAATTGATCAACGTAAGGTTATCTCCTTCAATCTCGATAGTTGTAATTCCAATCTCCTTAGCCTTTTGAAGGTCATACCGCAAAGCAATAGCTTCAACTTCCAACACTGAATCGGCATTGCAACTGCCGCTTCCTAAAGCAATAGGAATCGCATGGTGGTTTCGAATGATAAATCCATACGAACATTTATTTGTTAAACTTTGTGAGGCATCAAAGTTGAGTTTATAGAAACCTTCCCTTGGTCGTTTCCACTTTAGGTTTTTCTTTCTTCTCCTTGGTGCTTTCTTTCTTCATGTCATATGTGGTTTGGGGCCGGATTTTTTTTTTTTTAGTTCGAATGGGTCCTTGTGTTTTACTTCATAGTTTTCGAAACATGCTTAATTCCGTTTAAATTGTAAGTGGTGACAACTTAAACTAATTTTTTTAAAAGACCTATGTACAAATATTTAGCCTTTTTATCATTTTTTTTAAAAGGAGATTTTTTCATTTTAAAAAATATATTTTAGTTGACATACATTTATAATTAAAACGGAATCGGACATTTTTCAGAAAATACTAAAATATAAGGGCACCATCCGAACTAAAAAAACTCTTGACAAAATTCGAAAAACCCCAAACCACAAGGATACCATCCGGAATTTTCCTAAAAAATAATATTTTTTCGAAATAAAGTTTGAAAATATCCACAAATCTAAACTTTAAAAATTATACTATCAATTTTTTACTAACAAATACTATATACGAATAACTAAATAACAATGAAACCCGAAAACCCTCTCTCGTATACCTAGAATGGTTCGGTTCCACATCTTAAAAGTACAGGAACCAAACCGCATAACTAAAATGGTTCGATTCCTGGTTCCTAAAAAAATCATTGTTTAGGAGCCGTTTTAAGAGCTCTAGTCGGAACTAGTTGTACTGTGGGCAAGAGAGTTGTGCTTAATCTTAAAGACCCACTTACAATTGACTTTACGATGTCCTTTGGTCAGCTAACTCCTAAACTTTGTTTGTATCCATATGTTTTATTTTATTTTATTTTTTTACTAATACGGGTAAGAGATTATGAATGATCAACATCTATCAGTTGGCCATCCTATGACATCCTTTCGGATGATAACATCAAACGGAGTCGGGACCCTCGAGTTAACCATCGTCTCGTCCTGCTTCCGGGGAACCACAACATGGTCGTCGTGGCCAAGAGTTGCTAGCTTATCAGCCACACTATTAATCTCTCTGAAAATGTGGTTGACTTGAACCTGATTAAAACCTGAAAGATAGAAATATCCGTAATGGTAATGTTCAATTCCCATGGTGGCATCCAGATTTTTTTCACGGAATTAATAACTGAAAGGTTATCTCCTTCAATATCAATTTTGCTTAGGCCTGGTTGTCTTGCTTTAATTAAGCCCATTTTTAGCGCGTATGCTTCAGTTTGGAGGATAGAAATTTTCCCACACCTTCCGTAGTCCAATGCAATAACTGAGGCATTATGATCTCTTAATATATACTCAAAGGTACTTTGGTCATCGTTTCGTTTAGATCCATCGAAATTGAGTTTAACAACTCCTGGAAGTGGCGCGGACCATTTAATGTTCCTCGTTTTCCTTTTATTAACTTTTGTTGTTACTTTTTTTTTCCTTCGATTTATCCCAGTCCGATAGTTGTGACTCAACGGTGTGTGAAATGTTCCTAATTTTTTCGTTGTTAAAGATAATCTTGTTCCTCATGAACCAAACGTTCCACCAAGTGACGAGAAGAGTGGTGATAGAGGATTCTGCAAGTTTAGTTCTAACAAAGGACATCACATCCCTTAGCTTCATATTGATCATGTCTATACTTTGTAAAAATCTTCTTATTTTGTTGTTAGCTATGTCCATGGTATACGGGCAGTTGAAGAAAATATGTTTTGCACTCTCGTATGGATACTAGCAAAGAACGCAGGATATATGTGTAGGTACCTTTTGTTTTTCAAGGTTTTCCTTGGTAGGAAGGTCGTCCATTGCTAGTTTCCAAGTAAAGTTTTGGACCTTGGGCATAGTTTCTATGCTCCATATCCATGACATGTCTTGTTGTCCTATACTAGTGTTGTGTTTATCATACATGAAGAAGAGAGCATCTTTTGTACGGAACCAACCATCCTTACTAGGGGCCCAATATAGTTTATCTTTGATATCACTCGTTGGGAGCGGGTGGGTTAATATGTTGTTGATAATGTTTTGGTTGTTCAAACAGTTTTTCAAATTTTCTATCCTCGCGTGATCACACTTTTTGTTCGTAATAAGGGTGCTTACTGTGTCCTCGATGTTGGTTATTAATTCCTTATTTGAAACTAGTTGTTTTAACGGACGATCATCAATCCAACGATCCTTCCAAATCCTAATAGTTTCACCGTCTCCGACATTCCATCTAATTCCTTGTTCAAAATCTGGCCGTAAACTTATCAGTCTCTTCCATTGCCAGGATGTGTTGTTACCCAGTTTGTACTTCCATAACTGGTTCCCTTTTAGGTATTTTTCCTCAATGATTTTTACCCAAATGTTGTCTGGTTCTGCCATAATTTTCCATAGAAGTTTCATTTGCAGCGCTTTGTTCATATCTTCAGCTTTTCTTATCCCAACCCCCCTTTATTCTTTGGCTTGCAGATCTTGTCCTACCTTACGAGCGGATGGTAGTTTGGTCCTTTGTTCCAGAAAAATTGTCTATTGATTTGGTCTAATTCTTTGTGTATCGATGATGGGAGCATGAAACTCTGCTTTATATAGTTTGGCTTTGCATTTAGGTTGGCTTTGATAAGTACTGTTCGACCTTCTTTAGATAAGGAGGATGCTTTCGATTTGGTTAACTGTTTCCTATAGCTCTCAATGACGTCTTGAAATGTCGTTTTATTTACCCGCCCATTGATGATTGGGCAGCCCAAGTATTTTTCCAAACAGTTGCTCGGCAGAATACCTGTATTTTGTTGTATCATTCTTTTTGTTTGGTTATATAGATTTCCGGATGTTTGGAAGGCCTATTTATGATAATTTACTTTTTGTCCAGAGACTTGGCAGTTTTTTGTTAGGATATCCAGAACTTTATTGTAGGCTTGGTTTGCAAAGATAATGATATCATTTGCAAACGCTAAGAATGGGATAGTGGTTCCCGCTATAGTGATTGGGAAGCCAATGTTTTTCTTATCCTCAATACTGGCTTTTTGTATATTTCTAACCAATACTTCAACAACTAGGTTAAAAATTAGCGGGATAGTGGGCCACCCTATCTAAGCCCTGTGGTTGGGTGTATGATTTTAGTCAGTTTGTCATTGATTAGAATGGAGTAGGAGGTTGTCGAAATGCATTCTTTAATCCATCCAATAAATTTTCCTACAAATCCCAGTTTCTTGAGAATGGCCAAAACGCATGGCTATTCCACCCTATCATATGATTTTTTCATGTCAAGTTTGATGGCTACAAAACCTTCCTTGCCTTTCTTTGATTTAAAGCCGTGAAAATTTTCATGAGCAATCAAGATGTTATCATGGATGGATCTAATTTGGGTGAACGCCCCCTGGTATAGGTGAATTAGCTTAGGGAGAATTTTCTTAAGTTTGTTTGTTAGAATCTTTGCAATGACTCTATAGATCGTTGAGCATAAACTGATAGGTCTATAGTGTGATGTTAGTGATGAGTTGTCTATTTTTGGGATAAGGGAATGAATGTGTGGTTAATTTGCTTGAGGATTTTTCCATTTATGTAGAAACTCTTAACCGCTCGGGTGACATCCGGGCCCACAATGTGCCAGTATTTTTGGAAGAAACCAGCTAGCAAGCCATCTGGCCCCGGGGACTTCTCACATCCAATCTCAAAAGTTGCCGTTTTAATGTCATCATCTGTAAAGGGTCCTGTCAACACACTATTTTCTCTTTCAGTGATTTCATTTTGTAGAACTTCAAGTTGTTTGTGGAGCTCGACCAAGTTTACATTCGAGGCTTTGAATCGGGTTTCATAATCCAAGATAAATTATTTCTTAATTTCTTCATCTGAGGTTAGTGTCATCCCATTATTTGTGCTAATAGCCGCTATGTTTTTGTGATTTCTTCTTCCCGTTGCTCTGCGGTGGTGGAATTTCGTGTTTTTGTCACCCAGACGAAGGTGATTTGATTTTGCTCGTTGTGTCCAATACTTGTGTTGGTAGTTAATGAGGCATTCTCTTTTTTTATTTAGTCTATTTAACTTGGCTTCCGTTTGCAACGAATAATTTGTGATGATCATATTTTGTAACTTTTCAATGTCAGATTCCACTTCACCCACTTGCTTGTTGATGTTCCCAAAATTTACTTTGCTCCATGCTTTCAATTTGACTTTTAGTAGACTGATTTTTTTACAAGGTTATACATATCGGTCCCGTGGTATTGTGTTCTCCAAGTTTGTTTAATTAGATTATCACAATCTTTCCTTTCTGTCCACATCATTTCAAATCGAAAAGGTTTGTTCCTAGTTAGTTGTTCTGGATTTTGGAGATTTATCGAAATACGACAGTGATCCGATGTAGTGAAGGCGTGGTTCCATGTAAAAATGTTCGGGTATGCTTGTATAACTGCTTGTTGAGTCATCGCCCTATCAAGTTTTTCAAAGGTGTTATCAATACCCTCTTTGCGTTTTCTCCAAGTGAATTTATTTCCATTAGTAGCTAGGTCTACAAGATTACACTGTTGGGTGAACTCATAGAGTCTCTTGGTTCTACTGGTGGTGGGCTCTATACCTCCCTTTTTGTCAGATAATTGAAGCAAGTCATTAAAGTCACCTATGACAATGGTAGGCAAGTTTCTTGTGTTGATATGATTTTTTAATTGGGTCCAGAAAGTTTCTTTTTGGTTCTCATGTGGAGGGGCATAGATGAAAGTAATGTGAATACTAGTATTATTCATTAGATTCTTATGCAAAATCGCTACACACCTGTTTTCTTTTGTGATTATCTCAACCTGCTCATTTAGAATTTGTTAACTTTTTCAAAGGAGGCATAATCCTCCCGAAAGGCCATCTGCAGGGACAAAGCAAATGTTATCAAAACCCATCCCTTTCCAACATTTATCATCAGGTTCAATACTCGTTTTCAATTATGCTAGCATGATCATTTGAATTTTATCATTTTTGCATGTAATGTTAAGATCCGTCCAGAAGTTCTTTTTGTTCATACCTCTGCAGTTCCAGAAAGCCACTTGCATTATAAAGATTTTGGATTTTTGGGTGGAGAGCTCATGGTTAGCTCCGGAGTTTGTCTTTTCTTTTGAATCATTTGAATAAATGAGTTCAATCTTTTTAAGGTTTTCGAAGGTAGAGTTTATTTTGGAGGGGTAAATCCTCGACCAGATGGTGGCCGAGGAACATCTGCATTCTTGAGAAAATTTATTACTTTCTTTTAGTTCATACCTAATAGTCCTGACCTTGTGACATAATAGTTCAGTTATAATCATCAATTCGATCTTTAGGCTTTCTAGAAGTTCCAGAATCTGTCTGTCATAAGGTAAGATGAAATACCCCTTATTACTTCTTCTGATTCCGCGTTTGCTACAGTCGGGATTTGATCCCTTTTTATCCCTATTATCAATAAGCAGAACGAGTCTATCGGATTGCATTGCCAGTAAGGTTGGAGCTTCTTTGTTTTTTTGCTTTTGGGCCTGAATTTCTCGGCTCAGTATGCTCGTATTACACATGCTCGTATTACGCAATGTTTTATTTAATCAAATACAAATTTGATTCATTTATCAAAATCTCCACTTTTCATGGCTTGTGAATATGTAGTCGGATCTTTTTATGATCCCATATTTAATTCACATTCTTGCGAATACAATGATACAATAAATAGTCGTCATAAATAGTGGATCTTCAAGGACTTGTGGACCTCATTAATGATACTTCATACATTGTGTAATATATATATAAAAGGTGTGGTTCCCATGAGAACACCCCTAACGTGAGAACATGAGAACAATCGTATACCGTTGGATGTGAGTATTAAGGGTTGAGATTTAGAGTAGATATCAAAAATAATAATAACTACGAACAATAATAATTAGGAATCCAACAATAACTACGAATAATACATTAAACGATATGACATATTCGTAACAAAACTAATAATAATTACGAATATGTTCTCATGTTCTCACGTTAGGGGGTGTTCTCATCGGATCTATACTATATATATATATATATATATATATATATATATATATATATATATATATATATATATAAAAGACAATCATAATAATTATGGTGTACATGGTCATTGACATTTGATTTTGCACTGTTGGTTGGACCAACATTATTAGGCGAAATAATGTTTGTCGAAATCTTGGTCTTAGAATTGGTATTGCTGTCCGAATTTTCTCTGATGATCACTTCTCTAACTATATCACTCCCATTGACTTTTCACTCTCAGGTAATTCAACATTGCCAACTTCTACGGTTATAGTGCTATGATTAGGATAATAACATATAAAACTCGTTTGATAATTTTGGGTACCCAATAAACAAACCCGTTTATGATTTCTTTTCACATGGACTATAAGTGCGTGTCGTTGTTAGGTATCCCATTCATGCAAATGTCTTAAACCAAGCTTTCATCCTTTCATGTATGAGAAACAACTTTTATTAGAGCTAGTTCAAGACGTACACAACAATCATAATGACATGCATCCAAAACAACATGAGTAAGTTATAATTACTCATCATACTCCTCCTAATCATAACTAATGTACGTCTCTCAACAACACCATTCATTTATGGCGAACCGAACATTATGTACGAAGGTACGATGACTAACTTATTTTCGCCAAAAGATGGATAATTGCTTGAAATCATATAATTTCAAACAATTTTGTACTTCTGGTGCTCCCTATTTAGGATGCTTGGGTTGCTTTTCCTTAATGCAATATGTACAAACCTCAAAATCAGTAAAGTCAAAAAAGACTAAGAAGGATGTCTTATTTCACAAATTAGGTAAATCTTTTATTTTTGGATATATGATACAATCTTTAATGTCACAAGAATGAAGAAGTCCTACTACACTTCAAACTAGACATGTTACCGGTTCAAACCAAACCGCCGAACCGGCGGTTTGTGAACCGGCTCAAACCGCCGGTTTGACCAAACCGGCGGTTTAGGTTTGCCGGTTTGGTTGAACCGGCGGTTCACGGTTTAGGTTTAGGTTTGGTTCAACCTCAAACCTAAACCGACGGTTCGAACCGGTGGTTAACCGCCGGTTTGAGGCTTTTTTTTATTTTTTTTTTATTTTTTTTTTGGCCAAACCGGCGGTTAACCGGCGGTTTGGCCAAAAAAAAGGTCTCTTTGCAATTTTAAAGTTATAAAATAATTTTAATTAATATATATTATACATTTATACATATATATTATATTACTTATATATATATATATATATATATATATATATATATATATATATATATATATATATATATATATATATATATATATATATTTTTAAAAGTCATGTGCCAAACCGCCAAACCGGCGGTTCCTCATTGGCCGGTTTAGGAACCGGCAACATGTCTACTTCAAACCCACTTTAAGATGCAAGTTCGCATTAAGAGGTTTAAAAAATGAATTATCAAAAGCGAGTTGATACAACCCATTAACTAAAATTTTCGAGTTTACTAAAACATTACCATTAAACAAACCAAATCACCCATAAGTTGTATACGGGGATAAACCTTTTATATAAGGTTTAGACAAGGAAGTCAAATTACGATAAACCGAAGGAGCATAATAATTAAAGAGTATTCTCTAAATATAACTAAAAAACAATGCTTAATACTAAACGAAAAGTTATAATGACTTCTATTTGTGCTTTCATCCTGTTTCATGTCTAAAGATAGAATTCGTTTGTGCTTGTGTAATGGGTTGTAAGGAACACCTACATCGAGTTTGAAATATCAACATTAGAATCAAGATCAATCCACCAAATGTTAGAAAATACAAAGTGTTTCTACAAAGTTTGGTTAGAAACATACTAAAGCTAATGCTTACTTTTCTTTTCGAACCATTTATAGCATTTAGAGCAATCATTCTGAAAGTGTTCAACCTTCTTACAAATGTTGCAACTCTCATTTCTTTTAACTTTCTTTGACGTAGATCAAAAAGACTGTTGGAGGGACTATTATGTTCAGAGGAACTTACCGTCATTCCAATTCTTCTTCCAACTTTGTTCCCATTCCCATTTCCATGCATGTAATTTGCATTAGGAATATGGCTGTTTTGTTGCTTAATCTTCACCTCTCCATGTTCCAACTTAACGGCCAATCTATATATACTACTAAAGCGACACCCATTTGTCCACGTGTCAGCCTCTAATGCCGTCTACATCAGCTTTTTTCAATTTATTTACAGATTTGCGACAACTTATTTACAGATTTGCCATTAATTATTTTGTAAGAAAATTTGTTATTAGAATTTATAAACATTCATCATGCCACGTCAATTTTATTAAAATATATAATTAAAAAAATTAAATCTACTTATCTACCAATCAAAATTTGTTGAGAAAATCTAACGCAAATCTTCTAACAAGATTTGACACATTTGTTAAATTTAAAACTAAATCAAATTTTGTTCCTCGATCTAAATCTAAGTAAAAGTTATAATATATTAAGGTATAAATATAATACTCGAATAATAATCTTTGAAATAGAATTTTAATTATGTTCTTTTATTTATTTAAAAAAAATTAATCCTCACATGTTAGTCATATTAATTAATAAAAATAAATTTTATTATAGATTGATATCAAATATAATGATGCATGAAAGTGAAAATATAATATTTTTTATTTAGACAATCCCGCACAAGGTGCGAGCACTAAACTAGTTGATTTATATTTCACTTTTCCTTAATCTTGTTATAATGTATTCGAAAGGATCGTACTATTGAGGCAAATATTTGAGAAAAATATGGAATGTTAACAAATCTTGTATTTTCATGCTCAAGTTTTCATACTTTACAAATATATTAACCATAACAAATACATTTTTAAATGCAAGAAATGTTTATAGACTCGAATAAGCGTTTTTATAAACTCGAGAAGAATATTATCAAGATACGAAACTAACATAGAAGAATGCTAGATTCCATGTAGCTCGACTAAAAAAGCGTATCATAAGTAAAGGCACAACAAAATATGAAACAAAATTAACAACTAAACTCTTTTTAGGTTAAACGACCTTAAATTTTTTGCATATATTAAAAATAAAATAAAATTTCCAATTAATTTAAATAAAATAGATCTATTGGTAAAACAAAAAGTTCAATTGACAAATTTTATTTACCAATCTAATTATAATACAAACATAAAAATCATTGCACATTATAAAACGGATACCACAAAACTTTTACTATAATCGCAAAATATGGTATAAAATTTCTTCTAAAATCTCAATAAATCTTCAACTTGAATTTAAGGTTTAACATTTGAACAAGTCCAATGTTTAAAGGTTCAAAATACATCAATATATTTTTGTAAGTACAATTATTTTAAAATCGAATCAAAATTCAAAGTTAAAAAAGGTAAGTTATGTTGAGATTTATTTAAAATTAATTAAATTTATAATAAATTTGTAATTGTGGTAAAAATTACGAAACCCAGTGAAAGAACAAACCGAATGCCAAAAATTGACACGTCATTGATTCTTACTAAAAAAAAATACGAGTGATATTTTCTTGTAAAGACTAACCTAACCCAAGGGCACCAGGTGACTCACTCACCCTAACACCATTCCTCATTCTCAGCCTCCCTCTTCAACTCTTCCTTCTCCATCTCTCCTCTCACAGCCGCGGTCGCCGACATATATGAGCAACAAGGTTAGATTCCCTCTGTTTAGATTTCATTTTGTTTATTGTTTTTCCCATTTCGAAATCGGACTTCTCGATTCTTTGAAAGAAGGCCTTCTCTAATGGCGAATCATCTGAAAAATCGCAGTTCTGTTCACTATATGCTTCCTGAAAAGAGACCTCTCGGTGCACAGGCCGTTGAGGAAGTCGGCGACAAGGACGAAGTCGAAGTCACCGTCAATTTTAAGAAGCCTTGTCTGATATCTTCTACCTGCACCACCGGAGCTCCGACAAGCACCGCATCCACCACGACGGCGTCGGGAACTAGTAACGGGACTAAGAGCGAAGAGAACGGCCGCGGAGTCGTATCTGATTCGTCGATCATGGGATTTGGTGACGGGACTAGCGGTAATCCGATGGATATAGATGAGGATTTGCACAGCCGACAGCTTGCGGTCTACGGTCGCGAAACGATGCGGCGGCTGTTCGCTTCAAACGTGCTCGTTTCTGGCTTACAAGGGCTTGGTGCTGAAATTGGTAGGGTTTTTTTTTACCTTTTTATATTTTCATTGTCCGATTGTGTAGGTTTTGATTCAGAGATGTTCAATATCTTCCTTCTACTTGTTAATTAACGATGTGTTCATTGTCCGATTCCGGTTTTTTTAACGGGATTATCATAAAATGCGTTGAAATGTACAATCGATGTAAACCGGAGTTTGATTTTGACGAGATTCCATACATGGCTACTTCTAAAGGCTTTATTCAGCATGCTAATCTGTTTTACGTATGATGACTTCTTGGTTTCTCTAAATTGAAAGATGCAGCTTGTTGGAGCAGACATTTTCTTTGTGAAATTTTGAACGTATTGTTGGTCGTTTGTTGAATTGTTGTTTGTTTGCTTACAGAGCAGAGATCACAAAAATGGTATTAGTTTCCCTTGATCTGTAGTTCTTTGTTGTAAAAGTTCTCCTAGGAAAATTATGGTTCCTTGATTTAGGTCATGAGTTGTAGCCCGATTGTTGTTGTACTAGCATTTGTATTGTCAATTAAGAAAAATAAGAAAAAGTTGCATCTAAACTGTGGCGTGCGGTTTTGGTTGTAGATTTTTTTGTTTGGTTTGTAAGATATTGTATGAAACTGCAGAGTTTGCTATTAGTTTGACGAACTTTTTGAGCAAGTAAGAATTTAGAGAGTGATTTAGAGGTAGACTGATTGGAAGAGACGAATATAGTTCTTTTCTCGAACCCAAAAGGAGTTACACTGGTCCAGAATACACACAAGGCAGATCAATGATGGATCTGACCTATTGCGTGATATTTATGATAATTTTGGTTCTGATCCACAGGATTATGAATTTTTCTGTCATTGATATTTAATGAAGGCTGGAGCTGGGATAGGATATGCATGAGTGGACACTGTTGGATTTGCTAATATGCTGATATAAGTATTATATTTTGGTTATTGACTATCTATCTTTTAATATTCGTTTTCTTGCAGCTAAAAATCTTATTCTTGCTGGTGTGAAATCTGTCACACTACACGACGAAGGAGCTGTGGAGCTGTGGGACTTGTCTAGTAATTTCCTATTTTCTGAGAATGACATTGGAAAGAACCGTGCCCTTGCTTCTGTCCAAAAGCTGCAAGAACTGAACAATGCTGTTTTAGTTAATTCCTTGACTACAGAACTCACCAAGGAAAATCTTTCACAGTTTCAGGTACTACGACAGTAGTTGTTCTTTGTTGAGGATATGACAAACTCACAGGTGGATCATGGACTAAGGGCTCTTTATCTTTGAATCAGTTAGGGGTTATAGTATAATTTTAAGAGGCCGAGTGTATCTTACATATGACTTGTGGCTTAAGAGCTTATGTTCCATGTAATAGAAGGATGATGCAATGATGGTATTTTGAGGTGAGAAAGGCTCCAGCTGATGATAGCATACTGGCATGCCTGTACTAAGCGCCAATCACTCTCAGAAAATAAGTACTATGCTCCATCACTCTTAACACTGGAGGAAACGAGTCACTTTATTCATTCACAAAATTTATTGGACCGAATTTTGTGTCCTCCCTCCCCCTTCTCTTTTTTGTTTTGTGATCTTCGTGTACTAATTTTGCTGCTGCGGCTGCGGCTGCAATAGTTTGTATACGTATTGGTTTGCCTACAAGTGCTCGACTTAGTCAATTATATGTCAATCAGTTGAGTTATTTTGGAGCTGGCATTTACAGGCTAATAGAGATTGAAGTGTTCTTATCATCTCTTACTTGAGTAAATTTTGCATTGCAGGCTGTTGTGTTCACTGACATCAGCTTGGAGAAAGCAACTGAATTTGATGAATACTGTCATCATCATCAGCCTCCGATAGCATTTATCAAAACTGAAGTACGCGGACTTTTTGGAAATGTCTTCTGTGACTTTGGCCCGCAGTTCACTGTTGTAGATGTTGATGGTGAAGAACCACATACTGGCATTATAGCATCAATCAGCAATGACAACCCAGCTCTTATTACGTGTGTGGATGACGAGAGGCTGGAGTTTCAGGATGGAGATCTGGTTGTGTTTTCTGAAGTCCGAGGAATGACCGAGTTGAATGATGGAAAACCAAGGAAGATAAAAAGTGCAAAGCCTTACTCCTTTACCCTGGATGAAGACACTACAAGTTATGGAGCATATGAGAGAGGTGGTATCGTCACCCAAGCAAAGCAGCCCAAGGAATTAAATTTCAAACCTCTGAGTGTGGCACTCAAGGTCCCTGGTGATTTCCTCCTCAGTGACTTCTCTAAGTTTGATCGTCCACCTCTGTTACATTTGGCATTTCAAGCTTTGGATAGGTTCAGGAAAGAGTTGGGTCGTTTCCCTATTTCTGGATCTGAGGAGGATGCTCAGAAACTGATTTCTATCACAAATAGCATCAATGACAGCTCTGTTGATGGGAAGGTTGAAGAAATTGACCATAAACTGCTTAGGCATTTTGCTTTTGGTGCGAAGGCTGTTCTAAATCCCATGGCTGCTATGTTTGGTGGTATTGTTGGTCAAGAAGTTGTGAAAGCATGCTCTGGAAAGTTCCATCCCCTCTTCCAGGTTGGCTAATTTACATTGAATATTTTTGAGGCGCTCTTCCTTGGTTATGCACTTTACTTTCCCCCTCCTGTAATCTTGTTTTTTTGTCTTATTTATCTGCCTTCTATATAAGGGATTTTATATATATTTTCTCACTCATATATATTGTGTGATTGTTTGTGCACAGTTTTTCTACTTTGATTCTGTTGAGTCACTTCCCAGTGAACCCCTGAATCCTGAGGACCTCAAGCCACTGAACAGCAGATATGATGCACAAATCTCTGTTTTCGGAGCAAAACTTCAAAAGAAACTTGAGGAGTCAAAGGTGTTCATTGTTGGAGCTGGTGCTCTCGGGTGTGAATTTCTCAAGAATGTTGCATTAATGGGAGTTTCATGCGGTGGTCATGGGAAATTAACAGTCACGGATGACGATGTCATTGAGAAGAGTAATCTTAGCAGGCAGTTCCTGTTTCGTGATTGGAATATTGGACAATCAAAATCAACTGTTGCTGCTTCTGCTGCCACTTCAATAAACCCAAATTTTCATATTGAAGCTCTTCAAAACCGTGCAAGCCCTGAGACAGAAAATGTTTTCGATGACACTTTCTGGGAGAATTTAAATGTTGTCATCAATGCGCTAGACAATGTCACTGCCAGGCTCTACATTGATTCAAGATGTGTCTATTTTCAGAAGCCTCTTCTGGAATCTGGAACCCTTGGTGCAAAGTGCAACACTCAGATGGTCATACCTCATCTCACTGAGAACTATGGAGCATCTCGTGATCCACCAGAAAGACAGGCACCTATGTGCACAGTTCATTCTTTCCCACATAACATTGACCATTGCCTTACATGGGCTCGGTCAGAGTTTGAAGGCCTTCTGGAGAAGACACCTGCTGAAGTAAATGCCTTTCTTGGAAATCCGAGTGAATACACCTCTTCCATGAGGAATGCTGGTGACGCTCAAGCTAGGGACACGTTGGAGCGTGTTCTTGAGTGCCTTGATAAGGATAGATGTGAATCATTCCAGGACTGCATATCCTGGGCACGTTTGAAGTAATTTTCTAGATGCAGTTTTGTTCTTTTCTAGCTTTCTTTTCTTGATAGTGTATAATTGTGGAGTGACTTCAATGAATTCAGGTTTGAAGATTACTTCGCTGATCGTGTAAAACAGTTGACGTATACCTTCCCAGAGGATGCTGTTACCAGTAGTGGAGCACCCTTCTGGTCCGCTCCCAAACGTTTTCCACGCCCACTGCAGTTCTCAGTTGATGATCCAAGCTACCTCCAGTTTGTGTTGGCAGCCGCAATATTACGGGCAGAGACATTTGGTATTCCCAAACCAGATTGGATAAAGTCTTCACAAAAAGTTGCTGATGCTATTAATAATGTGATAGTTCCTGATTTTGTACCAAAGAAGGATGCGAAGATCGTGACCGATGAAAAAGCAACTAGCCTTTCAGCTGCATCTATAGACGATTCTACTGTGATTGAGCAATTGATAGCTAGGCTAGAGAACTGCCACAGAAGTCTGCCTCAAGGTTTCAAGATGAGCCCTGTGCAATTTGAGAAGGTTAATCTCTTTTGACTTTCTTTTATATGTGTAGATAATTAATTAGTTTTGGGATGAATATGTTCTAAATTGTTCAGTGGCAAGCCTTATTAGCACAATATAGGGCACTCATTAGGTGCCCCCCTTGGACAATCCTTCTCTTGAGCAATTGATAGCTTGGTTAGATAAGTAATTTGTTTTGGATGGATAGGTTCTAAACCCGGTCTAATGACCTCAATAAGCTAGTTGACTGCAATGATACTGTGGTTTCAAATGATTTCTACCGTCTACTAGCCCATGTATATCCCCAAGTGACAAGCAAGTTCCCTTTTCTTTGCCCATTTCCAACCATTGTATGCTTGACATCCTACCTTGGTGCGATCTTATGTTATCTCTGTCAAGTTATAATAGAGCAAGGGATGATTCATAGGGTGTGTACTTTGGAGGTTTATAATCTCTTTCTTATGTGCAGGATGATGACACCAACTATCACATGGATGTGATAGCTGGGCTTGCCAATATGAGGGCCAGGAACTATGGCATCCCTGAAGTCGATAAGCTGAAGGCTAAATTCATTGCTGGAAGAATCATTCCTGCAATTGCTACGTCAACTGCTATGGCTACAGGTTTTGTCTGTCTCGAGCTTTACAAGGCTTTGGATGGAGGACACAAGCTAGAAGACTACAGGAACACATTTGCCAACCTCGCACTCCCTCTCTTCTCAATCGCTGAGCCGGTTCCTCCCAAGCTGACAAAACACCAAGACATGAGCTGGACAGTGTGGGATCGGTGGGTCCTTAAAGACAATCCGACCCTTAGAGGGCTCCTGGATTGGCTACAAGAGAAAGGTCTCAGTGCTTACAGTATCTCGTATGGCAGTTGCTTGCTCTACAACAGCATGTTTCCTCGCCACAAAGATAGAATGGACAAGAAACTAGTTGATCTCGTGAGGGACGTAGCCAAGGCGGAACTGCCAGCGTACCGCCGACATTTTGATGTGGTGGTGGCTTGTGAAGACGAAGAAGGGGAAGACGTTGATATTCCTCAGGTGTCTGTCTACTTCAGGTAAGTCTTTTTATATGATGAATCATAAATCGAAGGAGGATAGTGTTTCATGACTTCGCTGAGGGAATTTGATTCCAAACATTTGTTGTTGCGGTTTGAAACTGATGATACTGTGTTTGTCTTTCGGTACTGATATTCGCCGAGCCGAGTTTCCTATTTACTGCTTTCTAGACCAGAAGGAATATATGCCCTGAAACTGTTGTTTAACTGTTTCCTAGCTTTGCTGTTGGACATGTCAATCAGTTTTTTTTGCCGTTTATTTGAGGGATAATAGTTCCAAAATAATCTGTGTTTTGTGCCGAATGGGGCTAAGTTAGTATATTCAGCGCTCCTGGTTACATAATTTATAGCCTTTAACAATTATGTTTTCTAGCCTCCTGGTTACATAAGAAGATGGGCCTACACGTTACCGCGGAAGAGCTTGCAACCCACAGCTTTGGATTTGGAGTGATTCAGTAGTTAATCAACTGTCAACCGTGTTCAAAAAATCTCGTTGCTGGAGCCTCGAGTGATGATGATGGATTTAGTTACTTCAACTCAACTTCTCAATAAGGATAGAAAGAAGAATTTATTTAGGAAAATCAGCTTACTTTTCATCAATATTTTTCAAACAATATATATATCTATATATACCAAGTAAGATTACTTTTGTGTCCTCCTATAAATTTAGTTGAATAATTCTTTTTTGGACAAAAGAGAGGAATAAAAAAAATTTGAATAATTTATAAAAGGAAATAACCCCCACAAGTTTATTGTGGTAAGGTGGTAATCGGTGATATCATCCAAAAAGCACAAAATAAGTATTGTATTTTGTGTTTGAAAAAGTCAAATCAAACAACATTAAACTAAACTTTATGCTAAAAAGGAATATTAAATTTTAAGAGAAGAAAGTGAATATAAATAGTGAATTTATAACAAGATTAATAATTAGTCAATTTTTATGATATGTAGATTAAAAATGTTGATAAATTGAAATATATAGTTGATTCAAATAGTTTGTTAATTATTAAAAATATAGAAGAACAGTTAGCGAAGTGGAGGTGAGAAAGTTAGAGAGTAGAGTGAAGGTTAATGAATGTAATTTATTAGTGAGAAAATTGGATGAAATGCCCCCATCATAAAATTTATTAACTAAATAACATAGGCTGATAATATATATTAACAAAATAACATCTTTTAATCTTTAATACCTGATTTGTCCCTACTAATATATCTCAAATTTACCCAAATTAATTACAAGAGAATCTGCTAATTGATTATACACTAATCCTAATTTAAGAAAGTAAATAATAAATAGAATCATTTTAATATCTTATTCAAAACAGCGTTGAACGTCATTACAACAAAGAAGCAAAAAAGTTGAAGCATCAACTTGTCTTCCTTCTTTTTCCTTCTTTGCCTGAGTAGTTGAATCGTTCCTTCGGATTTCTTTCTAGAGAAGAGTGTTGAAGATATCACCGTTTTTGTAAAACTTGGAAGAAATTAATGAGACATGATCTACATTATGAGTACAAGCATCATATATAAGAATGTTAGACGTTACCTACAAGTAGTATAATGATACATGCTTACAAGAACACTTGCAGTCATCAATCCAGTAATATGAATATCAGATCGTATAATAACTTTTTACAAGAATTGATAAATCAAACATGTTACAAGAACATAAGCCAGTTAATTCGGTCCTATGGATATCATATCATACAATAAACTTTAATATACTAAAGCAAGATACATGATTTCTGATACAAGATTTACATGGACATCAGATTATTAAACTCCATTTACAAGATTATCAGGTTTGCAGAAACTATACTCGGTGGACTATGCAGTGTTGATCTTTCAAATTTGGCCGAAAGAATTACAATAATTCCTATTTAGTTGCAGGCAAATTACAAGACTTACAAGACTTACATAGAATGAACATAGTTGCACGCAAATTACAAGCATTTACAGGAAGATCAAAAGTTTACAGAAAGTAGACTCGTAAAGAATGCAGTATAGATCTATCAAATTTGGAAGAAACAAATACAACAATTATCATTTAGTATAGACATAGTACAAGAATTACCTTCATTCAATTTCATTTGTAGATTTCAATGAGAATGCAATAGACCTTTTGATCGAGAAATGAACATCGACTATTCAGCCTTGTAGAAGAAACCAGTAGATTTCAGTCTATAAAATCAACATTTAATTTTATAATTGCTAATTGATTCAGCTAATTAAAATTGATAACTCTTTCAATATATACCTTCTTCAATTAGGGAATATGGGATAATTATAAAGGCAATAATCATAGTGGATCAATTAAAGCCAATAATCAATTAAAAATATTTTAGATTCTTGTATAAGGGTAAGTTTGTCTATAAAAATTAAAAAGGGTCATTTACTAAGAAAATTATTGAACTGCACATTTACTAATCAAAATTAGTGATCTAAAGCTATATACCAAATTCACTCTTTATTTGTTCATCCCCACCACCGGTCAAACACGACTTCAAAAATCCAAAACACCAGCTGTGTCCTCTTCATCCTCCGTGTGCTCCTATAAATAACACAACCAGCATCATCCATTTACCCTTAGCCTGCGTCTAGCTTGTCCTTGCAGTTCAACATACTGATTTCTAGCCTTAATAAAAATCCAAAGTGCTTGATTTCTATCTCCTTAGCCTGCGCACTTTAACAAATAGGAGGACACAGAAGTAATCTTATAATGAAGAAAACATAATCCAATTACATTTGTCAGGCTTCTTCATTTTGCTGTATCTTTTGTTTTGGACATTTTTTTTACCAAATATTCAACATACTCCCATTTGTTTGGGGTTGGTCTTAGACACTTCCTTTGTTGACTCAAGCATTATTTGTTGTAGTGTTTGTGAGCTATGAGTCAATAAGTTGATGATAGATTTTGGTGGAGAAAGACCACACGAATGGTGGAAATAGAACCACACAAAAGGTGGAGGTAGAACCACAAATATATTGATGCAGCAATGACCCTTTATATAGGGATTACAATAAAATAAGAATAAAATAATAAAGATTACAATCATAGAATCAAATATAAACTAGGCTAATATAACGGAATAATATCATTATTTATTTAATAGGAAGATATTGTGATATGTATCTTCCAATACGCCCCCGCAGTCGAAGCGTGGGTAGACAAACAAAGCTGAAGGCTGAACCATTTCATTGACCATGAGCAAAGAGAACACTTCGATCAACAATGAGCGGTGACACAAACACCACTTGTAAAATCGATATGACCATCAGTAGATCGGTGACAACATTAGATCGATAGGACCACCAGTAAATCGGTGATAAATGTAGATTTAGACGAGGTTGAGGTACCGAATCGAACCCGCTTTGATACCATGATAGATTTTGGTGGAGAAAGACCACACGAATGGTGGAAATAGAACCACACAAAAGGCGGAGGTAGAACCACAAATATATTGATGCAGCAATGACCCTTTATATAGGTATTACAATAGAATAAGAATAAAATAATAAAGATTACAATCATAGAATCAAATATAAACTAGCCTAATATAACGGAATAATATCATTTTTATTTAATAGAAAGATATTGTGATAGGTATCTTTCAATAGTTGAGAACTTGTAATGTAATTTTATTTCATTGTTGTTATTTTGGTCCGTTATTCCAAATCCTCAAATGGGATAAGGTCATTAAAAGTATTTCCCTAGCACGAGGTGCCTACTAATATAGAAACAATAAAGGAGTTACAAAATTATACATGATGCAGTTTCCGAGTAATTTAGGCAGGCGTAGAGTTATTAAATGGAGGGCGATTGTAAAGTAGGAGAGTGAGAGAAGAAGGCAATCGAAAAAATGGAAGGTGAGAAGAGGGAGATCCATGGCGTGAAGATCTGGAGGAACCCACCGGAGACAATGCTGTCTGATTTAGGGGTCTTAAGTGAGTGGAAGAGGTACGCATCTGGTCCTGCAACTATCCCGTGGGTGTTTAATTCCGGCAGGGAGAAGATGTACCTTGTAAAGGGCAAGGTGAGTGTCTACTGCGAGGGGCACGAGGACGAGCCTTTTCAGATCGGCGCCGGTGACCTCGCGGAGTTCCCGAGAGGAATGAAGATCGTCTTCGAGGTGGTTGAAGCCGTAGAGAAGCACTACCTTGTGATTGAAGAGTAGATTATTGGTAATGAATAAGAATGGTTAGACTGTATTTCCAATTTGATGGTGTGTTGTTGTTTTTGCTGGTTTCCCCTTTTCATTGGGTAAACCCTAGTTGTCGATGCCATTTGAGTATTGTTATGATAACGTTCTCAATTCTGTCCATCGACACTAAAATAAGAGCTTGTCTCAGAGAAACGTTTGAGCTCCTTGAGAAGAGATTTAGAGATAGAGTAGTTGATGAAGGGTATGATCCTAGCTATGGGGCTAGACCCTTGAGAAGAGCTATTATGAGACTCTTGGAAGATAGCATGGCTGAGAAGATGCTTGCTGGAGAGATCAAGGAGGGCGATTCCGTAATCAATCGTGGACGTCGATTTCAATGGACAGGTGGTTGTACTCAATGGTACCAGTGATTCACCTCTTCATTATAAGATTACATATTTTTTTATTAAGGCTAGAAATCAGTATGTTGAACTGCAAGGACAAGCTAGAGGCAGGCTAAGGGTAAATGGATGATGCTGGTTGCAGGGCTATTGGCCAAGAAGGGTTGTCATCCGTGCTAGCCTGGGCGGGAAGGCATGAACAGAAGCTCCGTGACAAGGAGCTGCTGCGTCGCCTATCACCACCAACCCCAACATCCATAAAACGGAACCAACCAGATACTCAAATTGCAAGACTTTTTTAAAAAAACGAAAATCAAAATCCACAAGTAAGAACTTTCAAGTGCTCCTGCACTAATTATGTAAATTTCATTATCACTGGAATTTAGATTAAGCCAAAACCTAGGATTTTCCCGTCAAATTTCACATGAGTGAAAATTGGGCCCTTTTCGGGACTTAAAAAAATGAAAAAGACGTAACCCTGCATAATGAACAACAATCCGATCTTGATTATTAACCGTTTCTAAAACATACCAAACGAGCACTAAGTCAATGTTATGATTAATTATGCATTTGATTTCTTGTTTTACAATAGTAAGTCAATGTTATGATTTTATGTCCGTTTGATTGTTATCGTTTTTATATTTGTACTTAGCTTACTTAATCGGTTGTTCCCATACTTTTCACTTACTGATTTATGTTTCCGATTTATGTATCTATTCGAATATTATTACTAGATATGTGTTCCTCACATGATATATACGGGTTTGATCTGATTATGTGACTTAGACTCTATATTTTAAACGTTACCTAATGATTATCCTGTTGTCGTTGTATGACACTTTTCAAATTTTGGACATGTCTTGGAGACTAGCGGGAAAGTTTGGAGAGTTAGAAATGTGCAAGCATTAGAGATAGAGATATAGATGAGTATTGTGCAAAACTAAAAATTTTGATGATTAATTTTACAATATATACTTTTAAAGGATTATTTCCAATATTTACTCAATTTTAAAGTCAGTTAGTTTAAGAGTTTAGTTTAAAAATCTGAAAAAAAAACCAATGGTCTACTTTTGTCTCCGTATAATACTTCAGAGTTTATGAGTTTACTTATCCGTTTGATCCTTTAATACGTAGGTCAATTATATGTATAGGGTAAGTTCTTTTAAAGATTAATTCATTCAATTTTGTAAAACGGCACGTGAAAATTGAAGGTATGTTCAGTAACCGTTGCATATTATTATGAGATTACTAGTGCATATCCCGCACCTTGTGCGGGTATATTTATATAATGAATATTTTGGGTAATATGTCATGAGTCATGCGAAATGTATATTTATGAAATATAATAATAGAAATTCACCTTTAATTATTCACAAAATGATTAAATAGTCACGAATAAATAATTTCTTATTATACACTAAAAATAGAAGACGAAAACGAAATACTTAGTAAAATAGTACCCGTAAAGTAATATTTTTATTTAAAAAACATATATTAGATTTTAAAAAATTGGAATTTGAAACTTTGTAAATTAAAACAAAACAGTTTATAGATAAAAATATTTATATTAAAAAACAAACTTGTTACTTTAATTTTATAAACAATAATTTTAGTATGTTAAATTTAAAATGTATAAGTCAACTATTTAATCATATTGACGTGACTTTACGATGGTACTAAACATTATTATCAAAATTATATTTTAAAGTATAATATATTTTACAATTTTAAATTATAAGAATTCAATTTTTGTAAAATTGTATTTCTTATAGTAAATTTGTTTTTGCGACATTTTTAATCATATGATTCAAAACAATTCCGATAGTTATTTAAAAATAATTCATCAATTAAGAATGTCATAATTAAAAAATAAAAAAAATTATGGGTTTTATGATGAACGGAAAAAAAGAATATGGATCGCAGTTTCTAATTATTATGGTAAAAAAATAATAAATTGAATCATCTTAATTTAATTACTGGTAAGAAGATTTAATGCAAAATAAGATATATGAAATATTTTAAAATAATAAACCACTTTCTAACATATATTGAAAAAAATTAACAATTTTTTTAGTAAAAACATAAGCCGAACGAAATCTTGAGACAACAAAACTGATTTCTGAAGCGACTTTTTTAAAAAGTAAACGAATTTTAAAAAAATTTGAAATATCAAATATTTTAACAATAAATAAATTTTGAAAGGAACTATGTAAATAACAACACAATAAATTTTAACAGTGACGAAATTTATTTTTATTTTTATTTTTTTTTTTGTAAAAAATTGATTAAATTATTTTTGCCTCCTCAGCATTATTTTTGTAAAAATTTAATCTGAACCGAAAGATTTGCAATAGAAAAGTTTGGAAGAAAAAAAAATATTAATCTAACAAAATCCAAATCAGAATGCAAAAAAAATATTTTAAAAATCCAAATCATTAATTTTTTTATTATTAAAAATCGATATTAGTCTAACAAAATTCAAATCAGATGTTAGTCATAAATATATGATGCATGAAAGTGAAAATATTAATCTAACAAAATTCAAATCAGATGCAAAAAAAAATATTTTAAAAAAACAAAAAAAAGGAAGAAGATGAAACAAAAAGATTGGGAGCAGATAAGGTGGAGGGACGAAAGCTTATCCGATTATTGGGAGCAAAAATTGGGAGCAAAAAAGTTAAGTAAAACAAAGAATGGGAAGGGAAAGCAGAAGAGGATGCAAAAAGATTGGGAGCAAAATAACACCTGAAGCTTTATTAAGCGAGTCGATGAATGGCAATTCGTTCGTAAAAAAAATGAATCACAGTAGAGGGATAACAATATGAAAAATAACCTGAAAATTCAAAAGAAGTACCTTTGAAATATTCTCCGAGTTTCAGATTGCAGATAATAGGATTCCTCGTCGAAGCCTGAAAATCAAAACACGTAAAAAGATCAGTATTATGAAAATGTTAGACTCAATTGTTTAGGTATTTATAGTAAATAGGAAGGTAGTTAAGCGTACGGGATACGCAACTCATGAGATACACTTATAAATAATATCTTTTAATTTTAAAATTTGGAAAAAAAATAAAAGAAGAGGAAGTATTATTTAATCGGAATTTAGTTAGTAGAATCCAAATTTAAATACTTTAAAATTGGAACTAATAAAAGAAAAGATCCACGCTACGTATAGATTTGCCTAAAAGATTCGGGCTATCTTTTAAACAAATCTAGATTTATTAGAGATGATGTAGCCTAATTAATTATAAATTTAAAAAATCTGAATACTTTAGGCGAATTCTTCTAAAGTTGATATCAAAATAAAAAAAAATCTTACCCAAATCCAAAATAAATATGAAGTTTAGTAAATATAAAATGATAATTTGAAATAATTAATTGTTATAACCAATTAATACTTGTAAAGATACGTTCAAGTTAAAAAATTAAAATTTGTTTAATTAGTTATTTTAGAAAATTTTTTTAATCCTTTTCAGTAGATATTTTTAGATTTAATAGATTTTAATATAGATTTGCTAAAACGTATAGGTGACGTGGTTATGGATTTTTAATTTTTATTAGATTAGTTAAAAAAATAATTTAGATTTTGTTTTAGTAAAAAAATGTTTTATGGCTTAATTCTTGATTTAATAAAAGATTTAATCCGAGAAAAAACCTAGAGTCGCCACGTCAGCATTAGTGTAGTCTAGTTTAGTAATATATATAGATTATTTTCATAACCCTTCAATAACTTGACAATTCATGTAACACCCCGAATCCGCGGGACTCGGGATGTCACATTGGGCTAGGATCTCACAATGGATCCTGACCCTAGCCTGACAACAAGTTCACTGGACCTTACAACATGACACTGACAGATATAAAACAAATACATAAAACAGTATAAACTGTACGACCCAAAGTAAACAACAACATAGCCGAGTATATAAAACGACATCCTCACATAGGAGGTACAAAAGATCATCCTCACGCGGGAGGGGAAACACAACAACCCCAAACCAACCACCTAATGTACGAGAGTCCTCGGCCTGTCACCCTGCCAGATCACTCAGTAGCGCCTAACCTGTAAACATCTACAACACGGTATGAAACCGTTAGCTAACCATACATATATGAGGTAATGCATAAGCACAATCACACATAGGGAAAGATAAACATATCAACATGCTTTCACTCATTTACCCATTTATTCATCTCAATATAATGGTCATTCACTCAAATCGTATAGATATAGTATATATGAAACTAGGTGACACGAGGACCGATACATCCTCGCCTCTGAGCCTGCTAGCCAGCCGTACTAGTATCGGTCACACAATCCGTGTACCCTATGGGAGTGGATTGCGCCCTTCCTGTAAACCGGTCTGGCCTGACATCAGAGAACCTCCCAGACTCCACGGCGGAATGAAAGGGAAAGGTTATCACAGCCACGCAGTGGGGCAATCAATAAAACATAGGTCGGTAAATACGACATCACATGCTATCATAGCAAACATATAAGGCACACACCACTCATACAAACACCCAATATAAGGATGGTAGCTAAGTAAGTCCTACGGACTTACCTCAACCTCGTATAAAGCTCAACCACAACTGGATCACCTCAACACTGGAGGAACAACACAGCCTATAGACAAGGCATAAAGAGATGTCACATCCCTTATCAAGCAAAGGGTCACACCTAGACCCAAAGGGATCCATAGGGATCATATACATCCTATAACCTCGAATAACATGCTAAACCTAAAAGCCACATCAGGGCATAAATCCAACTCATGATATCATCACCAACTAAAATCCCATAATTACCAGAATAATGTAACGAGCATAATGGAAATTCCAATTATCCATTTTAACCAACTCAAGGTCAATTTATACTAACCCGCAATACTGAAAACGAATAAATTCATAACTTATTCGTTACTAACCCGATATACGATCCGGAAGAAGATACGGACTCCTGGCAATACGGGGAGTAAGAGCACGGTATGAAACCTTACATTTGATGACTTGTGGTGGTCCGTCGGCGTTCCGATAGCGGTAAACGGAAGCTTTACCAAAAAGTTAAATAACGGAAAATAGATTTGTACCACGATTTAGAGGATAAGATAAGGAACTCGATGGTACAAACGGATTTGAAATTGGATCGAAGACGAATGATTTATGAGAGATGGAAGGTGGTTCGAAGGCTCGTTCTATCGGCTCTCTGTAAATTGCAATGTATTGCAAATGGTGAGAATGAAGGTATCGGAACTGCCTTTCACTTAGTAAAGGTATAATATATAAATATATAAATATCTTAGATATCTTTTTTATTTATGTATAGAATTGAAGAGATAAGTTCCACGTGCAGCTTTCACAAATGTATAATATATATATATATATATATATATATATATAAATGAAACTAAAGCTGCCGCTACATCTGCAACTTATTTATATAATATATATATATATATATATATATATATATATAAAGTTTGTTCAAATATTTAATTGAAACGCGGTTATATTTTATGGTCTCCAAACTTTATCAAATTGAAATATAAAATCCGGAATATTATGGGGATAAATATTCCATAACTATCTCGTAAAATGGGCATCGCTAAGCCGTATTTCTTAACCGCTAAGAATCGGAATAGCGGCTCTTTTGTCCGTTTCGTCTTTTTATATTATTTCACATCTAAGACATATCCGATGTCCCGATCATTTCCCTCAACTGCAACTTTATTTATTGGAGCTCCCAAATGCTCCAAATAACACCGGAGGGTAACAATAATTACCCGGGGGAAAAAGTAAAAATTTCCCCAAACGTCCAAAATTACGCGAGGAACATAACGGTGGGACTCATACTCATCACTAGCGAAATCTTCGCGAGTTATATGTCAATTACTATGAACGATTAAGTTAATCAACATTAATTAGAATTCGGAAATTCTAGCTATTACATCACACACCCCTTAAAAAAAAGTTTCGTCCCGAAACTTGAACCATTCCCAAATCCTCTCGGACCCATACGCCGAGGTATAACTCTCACTCTTTCTATCGGAGGTATCACATCTCCGTTCAAAAGATCACAACCTATAACAATCTATAACCTCAAGTATAAACATGGAGGAATCATCACTCCAGGAAACAGGGCCATAACGCTACCCAAAGGCGTAGAGGAATCACGTCTCTCGCCATACCACATCACAAGGCATAGAGGAAGCACATCTCTAGCCAAAACATATCACATGCATAGAGGAAATACGTCTCTAGCCAACCCATAAACATATACATCGCATAGAGGAATCACATCTCCACTGAACTATGTCCATCAAGGTAGCATGGAGGAAAGAACCATCTCCAGCTGAATCCTAATCCCACTCAAATAGCATGGAAGAAAGAACCATCTCTAGCTATAAATATGATCATACTCGGATAGCGTGGAGGAAGTAATCATCTCCAGCTATAGCATACATCACGCTAGCACATCAAGATCTACTAAGATCATAAATCACATCACAACTAGCATGGGATAACACATCAAGGCATATAAGCATATAAGCACATAAGCACAACATTCATCAAGATAGCACTAAGATATACTCGTGCTCCCACAAATGGGTCTGTCCCAACATACACTCTGGATAGTTCCTCAGGACACTATCCTCAGTCTCTCACATAGCCTCTTCAGGTCTTCATCTCGACCATAATATCCTCAATATGAGAATGTCTTTCGAATGCAAGCGTTTCATATCTCATTCCAAGAATGTAATCAAATGCTCAACAAAAGTGTGGTTGAACTCAACCACCAAATCATCGTAACTCACAAGGTGTCTCGAGTCTGGTATATACTTCCTCATTTGAGACATAAGAAACACTGGGTGGATATCCTATAATCTCAGAGGCAAAGCTAAACATCATGCTGCCTTCTCCGTACTGGTCAATCTCAAATAAACCATCATATTGGAAACTCACTTCGCTTTCCATATTAACACGTCTAACGTCTCACAACTGAGATACTTTCAGCCGGACATGAACTCTCGCTTGAACTTTAGAGGTTAACGCCTCTTGTCTACATATAATATCTGGCGACTCTGTACAGCCAGCATTTTTCCTTCAATCAACGTTACTTGAGCTATAAAATCCTGAATCTGGTCAGGTGTTATTCCACTACTATTGCTAGATCACTTCTAGCATAAGGATATACAACATCTATGTCTATATATTGCCTCATAGGGCAATCCCAGAAAGATGCACGTCCTTCATTATTATATAATAAACTCATTAATGGAAGGTAATATAACAATCCACGTTTCCCATTCGACTTACAACTTATAATAGATCTTTAAGATCTAGATGATCCTCTCTAACTGACCATCTGTCAGGGGGTGAAGTGTAGTCATGAGGTACAGACTCGTCCCCAAAGCAGTCTGAATCTGCTGCCCAAAATCTCAAATTAAAAACATCCATCTCGATCAGAAATGATCATTCTCGGTATACCATGGAGTCTCACTATCTGTCTAGTGTACTCCTCAACCAATTCATTCACTAGCCACGTCTTTCTAATAGAAATGAAATGTGCCAGTTTCATTAATCTGTTACCAACAATCCAAACAACAATAATCTTCTACAGGGTCACAATCCCATAACAAAGTTCATAAAGATGTCCTCCCAAATTCTACTATTGCACTGGTAGTGGGTGGGGGCTTATCTCTAGATTGGAAATACTCTTTCTGGACCTGCTGACATGTCACACACTATATCACAAATCTGGTTATATCGGCTTCATACAATATAATCGTCTCATCTCGTGGTACATCTTACTCATACCTGAATGTACTGAATAAGCATACAGTGGGTATACCGTAATATTCTGTCTCCATCTGCATCAGCAGGAACACAAAAGCGGTCATGACTCTTCATCAGTCCATCTACTCCTATGGAGAACTATGGTGCCTCAGTACGAGACATCCTTTCTCTAAACCTTGTCAAGGCCCGGCAGGTCTCCTGCTTCTGTTGGACCTCATCCAACAGACCAGGTAGAACCTCTGAGGTATAAATGGGTATCCTTATCAAGGAACTGATTGTCCAACTCTAGCCAAGCTAGATCTCTCTAAAGCTGAGGCTGAACTATCAGTCTCACAATCATCTTCTCTTGGAGCGTCTTTTCATTCAAGTTATCGGCGACAACATTCAATTTCTCTGAATGATATGGAATCTTCAAGTCAAAGTCTTGATCAACTTAAGCTCTTAATACTGGCAGTTATTCAACCCCTGTTGCATAAAATATACTTCAGATTTCTATAATCTATAGAAATCTGACATGAAGATCACACCGGTATAGTCTTCAAAACTTAAAGGCTTGAACTACCACTACTAACTCTAAATCATGAGTCGGGTAGTTCTCATCATACGTTCTCAGTTGTAAACACATATCAATAACCCTACTCCTCTGTAGTAATACACATCTCAGACTTAGCTGGGATGTATCACCGTAAATCACGGGATCCAAAAATCTTCTAACTACAACAAAATGGAAGCAGAGGTCAAGTGCCTCCTCAACTTTTCAGAACATAGACACACTGCTTTCATCACGTAGTTATGGTGGTCTTCTCAAAAGACTCGCAAATGAATACGTAATCATATAAAATCCTTCCTCAAAGCATTGGTAGAAATTGGCTGAGCCGAGAAAACTACGTATTCCTTAATGTTCATCAGTATCTCCCATGTTACAACATACTTAATTCTCGCTAGGTCAACCATGATCCCACTGGCGGAGACAACATGGCCTAAAAAGGCTACCACTGGTATCTCAACTTACACTTAGAGAGCGTAGAATACAACCCTCTATCTCTCAAAATCTGCAGAACGGTCCTCAGACGATCGGTCTACTATTCTCTACTATGAGAGTATACCGACATGTCATCAATGAATTCCACCACCAACTAATCAAGGAAGTCGGTGAAGATAATGTTCATCAACTCCATAAAAACTACTAAAACATTCGTCACCCAAATGACATCACTACAAACTCGTAGTGTTCATAACGGGTATGAGATGCTATCTCATACACATGTTGCTCTCTCATCCAAGACTAGGGATATCTTGAGCACAAAGGAATCCTGAAAACACAATTGCTTCTTGAAGCTAACTCATCAGGTCGTCAATACGGAACATGGAACCCACTAGGGTAAAAGAAGCCCGTTTCAGTCAACTTTTCAAGTTATCAGTACAATATCTCAACAAGCACTGTATAGTGTGGCTTTCCCATTCAATCTTGTATCATACTTCAACTCGATAACAATGTCCACACTCCGCTGAGGTGGCAACTAGACGGTTCAGTAACATGTCTATAAACTTATAAACAGCTGGAATACCTTCCAATGTTGGACTATCTCGCTCCTTCATGGTATAACACTAGAAGGCGTCACAACCCTGTGCTATCAGCTCGCTGCTCGTACAGTCCTGATGACAAACCCGTCTCTTCAAAGGTCTTAACCTCAGAAGACCTCTATTTAACTCAACTCAGTAAAGACTATAATAGTCTTACTATTAAAAGCTAACACCACATGATATCTATTCATCCAAACCATACACATAATGACTTCCTCATGCACCTACGACATGACAAAGAAGTCTGCAACCATACACGAGTCCCTGAAATAAGGGAACAAACACGCATCTCACGGGTATCTCATACCCAAAAAGGTAATCCTATAAAGGAAAATCCACCTTCTACTATATACCAAAATTCAACCATTAACGCATGCATCGAAAGACATGACGTGCATAGCACTCACAACAAGCAAAACTCCACCAGGTAAACCATTAACGAGAATGGTACCTATAACAGCTAAAACTCGTAGCTCTTCCACATATCATCACTCAATGTCAAATCTATGCTCCTCAGGTATCACTGAGGTCATTACTATAGCCTCCACTGCCACTCTTTCTGCACCGGAAAGAGGAAGGTCTTGCTGGGAAGAAACACCACCGTGCTGACAGAAAGAGCCAGATGGCCTAGCTCACCACAAGTGAAACAAGCTATCAGTGCCAAAGGGCACACAGAACGCTAATGATTTGGATAGCCACAACTGAAACATAATCATCCCATCCTTGCAACCTGTACAACTGAAGGGTAACTCGACCTTCGTCGTCCACCTGGAATGATCTCACTCTTGAAGGGAACCTGTAAAGGCAATGCCTTGCCCTGTCGACAAAACTTCGCTCTATGCCCTGCTTTACCACACGTAAAGCATATGATGGGCGCCTTTGGGCACACAGCTCGCTAGTGTCCCAATTTCCACGCAATTAAAACACTGTAGTTCCTTGCTAGTCATCTTCATGGCCAAATGATCACTAGATTGTCCTAATATTGGATTTGGTTCCCCATTCATCATCTTTGCTTTTCCAGTAACGGATTCAGTCCATTGCTTCTTTCCGGATCCATAAGCTTCAGTTGATCTCACAATTGTTGGTAAATCCGGTGTGGATCTACCCGCTATCACCGCTTCATATACTTGTTACATATATTCTTGAAACTCTGATCTACTCATGGAGACACGATCAGCCTCTTCAAACTCGTTCTTTGCCATAAGCAAAACAACAACGGAAACTGGTCCCTAACTTATCACCACTGGAGGAAGAGGGGGTGTACCCCTACCTCATCCCACTACAGATACTACTCTAGTCTGAGTCATCTGTAGGATATACGCACCTAATCTTATAAGGCTATATATATGCCATAGGTATCGATATGTATATAATACATCCACATAATCCATAGTACACACAGATATATATACATATCTACGCTGCAGAGATCCATGGCAGAGGTGACGACTTCTCGTACATTCTATCCCAAAACCACACTTAAAACCAAAACCTTTGAAAACGTCAGATCCCATGTGGGCTCTGTTTATTTTACCTATCAAACCTCATTGCAGGTAGCAAGTGCCATTGTTGTCAACCTGGGCTCTGATACCAACTCTGTAACACCCCGAATCCGCGGGACTCGGGATGTCACATTGGGCTAGGATCTCACAATGGATCCTGACCCTAGCCTGACAACAAGTTCACTGGACCTTACAACATGGCACTGACAGATATAAAACAAATACATAAAACAGTATAAACTGTACGACCCAAAGTAAACAACAACATAGCCGAGTATATAAAACGACATCCTCACATAGGAGGTACAAAAGATCATCCTCACGCGGGAGGGGAAACACAACAACCCCAAACCAACCACCTAATGTACGAGAGTCCTCGGCCTGTCACCCTTCCAGATCACTCAGTAGCGCCTAACCTGTAAACATCTACAACACGGTATGAAACCGTTAGCTAACCATACATATATGAGGTAATGCATAAGCACAATCACACATAGGGAAAGATAAACATATCAACATGCTTTCACTCATTTACCCATTTATTCATCTCAATATAATGGTCATTCACTCAAATCGTATAGATATAGTATATATGAAACTAGGTGACACGAGGACCGATACATCCTCGCCTCTGAGCCTGCTAGCCAGCCGTACTAGTATCGGTCACACAATCCGTGTACCCTATGGGAGTGGATTGCGCCCTTCCTGTAAACCGGTCTGGCCTGACATCAGAGAACCTCCCAGACTCCACGGCGGAATGAAAGGGAAAGGTTATCACAGCCACGCAGTGGGGCAATCAATAAAACATAGGTCGGTAAATACGACATCACATGCTATCATAGCAAACATATAAGGCACACACCACTCATACAAACACCCAATATAAGGATGGTAGCTAAGTAAGTCCTACGGACTTACCTCAACCTCGTATAAAGCTCAACCACAACTAGATCACCTCAACACTGGAGGAACAACACAGCCTATAGACAAGGCATAAAGAGATGTCACATCCCTTATCAAGCAAAGGGTCACACCTAGACCCAAAGGGATCCATAGGGATCATATACATCCTATAACCTCGAATAACATGCTAAACCTAAAAGCCACATCAGGGCATAAATCCAACTCATGATATCATCACCAACTAAAATCCCATAATTACCAGAATAATGTAACGAGCATAATGGAAATTCCAATTATCCATTTTAACCAACTCAAGGTCAATTTATACTAACCCGCAATACTGAAAACGAATAAATTCATAACTTATTCGTTACTAACCCGATATACGATCCGGAAGAAGATACGGACTCCTGGCAATACGGGGAGTAAGAGCACGGTATGAAACCTTACATTTGATGACTTGTGGTGGTCCGTCGGCGTTCCGATAGCGGTAAACGGAAGCTTTACCAAAAAGCTAACAAACGGAAAATAGATTTGTACCACGATTTAGAGGATAAGATAAGGAACTCGATGGTACAAACGGATTTGAAATTGGATCGAAGACGAATGATTTATGAGAGATGGAAGGTGGTTCGAAGGCTCGTTCTATCGGCTCTCTGTAAATTACAATGTATTGCAAATGGTGAGAATGAAGGTATCGGAACTGCCTTTCACTTAGTAAAGGTATAATATATAAATATATAAATATCTTAGATATCTTTTTTATTTATGTATAGAATTGAAGAGATAAGTTCCACGTGCAGCTTTCACAAATGTATAATATATATATATATATATATATATATATATATATATATATATATATATATATATATATATATATAAATGAAACTAAAGCTGCCGCTACATCTGCAACTTATTTATATAATATATATATATATATATATATATATATATATATATATATATATATATATATATATATATATATATATATAAAAAAAGTTTGTTCAAATATTTAATTGAAACGCGGTTATATTTTATGGTCTCCAAACTTTATCAAATTGGAATATAAAATCCGGAATATTATGGGGATAAATATATATCATAACTATCTCGTAAAATGGGCATCCCTAAGCCGTATTTCTTAACCGCTAAGAATCGGAATAGCGGCTCTTTTGTCCGTTTCGTCTTTTTATATTATTTCACATCTAAGACATATCCGATGTCCCGATCATTTCCCTCAACTGCAACTTTATTTATTGGAGCTCCCAAATGCTCCAAATAACACCGGAGGGTAACAATAATTACCCGGGGGAAAAAGTAAAAATTTCCCCAAACGTCCAAAATTACGCGAGGAACATAACGGTGGGACTCATACTCATCACTAGCGAAATCTTCGCGAGTTATATGTCAATTACTATGAACGATTAAGTTAATCAACATTAATTAGAATTCGGAAATTCTAGCTATTACAATTCATGTGTATTTGGTTTTTTTTTTCTTTTTAAAATAATCTCTCCAATAACCCCGTTAAAAATACATCTGAACGGATTGTTGAAACGGAAGTTTGCTTTCAGGCACGGCCATACGGACTACATTTACAGTATGGATTTGTGCTAAAAGGTTTTTTTATAGCCCGCATTGTTAATTACAGAATACGAAATATTAGTTTATTTTCTTAAACATAAATTGTTAGTTAATAAATAATGATTAGAGGAATGAAAAGAGATTAAAAATGCAATACTTATTACAAAGAGTAGATTCATATTATTTGAAACAAAATTGATTGTTAAAACCAACAATGTCACATGCACAAATCCACATATAACTACGTGAATTGATCCAACAATATAACTAATCTTATGAGAATTGAAAATGCAACGGACTAAAATAAGAGACGAACAACGACACATTTTGGATCACTGGGGGTTTGGAGGACGGCTGTTGGCTGCACATACCCTTGAGCCCCATTCAAGTAACTCTTTGCTCGTATCGTCCTTGTGCACAATCACTTCAATGAAGCATAGACAATCCTTCATCGCTCCTGTTGCAGTTTCAATTGCTTCAATTAACTCTTCTTCGCACCTAACCTACAATTTAAGACGTTGATGATGAGTCGCTGTCAAACTGTCAAGTGTACGAGTATCAATATTGCGTGCTTACCTTGCATGTCCAGCATTTGCCTTCGCCGTTGTGGATGGCATCCACGAGGGCGGTGTAGTTCCAGTTCTTTATAACATTATAGGGTCCGTCGTGGATCTCTACTTCTATGGTGTATCCGCCATTGTTGATCAGGAAAATGATGCTCTTCTGGCCACACCGCAACATTGTAGACACATCTTGTGCTGTCACCTATGAGACAATAATCGATTGATCAACTCAACTGTCCTTCATTTAGCAAAAGAGGCACATCAAGCAACTGATGATACTGTTCTACAACAAACTACTTATTTTATTGTAACATCTTTAAACAACTATAGTTGAAATTAAACATGATTTGTACCTGAAAGCTCCCATCACCAATGAAAGCAATGACACGCTTATCCTTAGCAGCTTGAGCATAACCAAGAGTAGCCCCAACAGACCAACCAATTGATCCATACTGCATTTGGAACTCATATCTGCAAAAACATGCTCACAATTGTCCACACCGTCACAATGGTATACATCAATCATATATCTTTTTAAACTAAAAACTCAAAGATTATAACATACCCACAACCCTCAGGTAATTTGAGTTTCTGGCAATTGAACCATGAGTCCCCAGTCTCAGCAATCACAACAGATTTGCCCGAGATCATGGTCTGTATATGTTGGAACATAACATTAACCCTCAAGGGCTCCTTTGGCTTACCCTTGAGAGGGTGTCCCTCAGGAACGAATATCCTCTTATAGTTCTCGTAAGCAGTCGGGTTTTTCTTGATCTTCTTAGCTAATGCCTTAAGAAAGTCATTCATCAGAACGCACCCGAAAGCAGGTCCATTACCTATCACCACCCTATCAGGCTGCACGATGATCGCCTTCTCCTTCTTCAACAAGAGGGAGTATCCCACCGAGCTGTAGTCATTGAAGATGGGTCCCACAAACACATAAGCGTCAGCTGATTCAACTATTTCTGCACAGAATGGAGTGCTGATTGCACCCCAGTAGGTGCCAATGAAGTGGGGGTGGTGCTCTGGGACCATACCCTTAGCAGAGGGCATCACCACAATCGGATAACCACTTGCATCGGCTAGCTCTACGAAGGCATTGGAGGCCTTGGACGTGCGGAGCTTCGGCCCACCAACCATGACAGGCTTCACGGCCTTGTTTAGGAACTCTGCTGCAGCTTCCACAGCTGCTTCAATCCCCTGTTGGTTGCTCAGTCTAGTATGAAGTAGAAGAATGAAACATGTTAAAATACAAACTCAAAGCCACCGTTGTTTTATCACGTCATCTACAAGAATAATTCTCAAATCTAAAAGAATAATCCATTAATACGCTAATGGAGTTTGTTTCAATCGAATATCTGTTTGAGCTGATAGTGAATTGCAACTTCTTACTTTACAAATCCCAAAATTAAGAATAATAACAATCCTTACAAATAATCGATTCCCATATTCACATCAGCACATGCAAATGACAGTAAGGCATAGGCCACAATAACAATTTCGTTTCAAGCACTTAGTTATGATTTCTGTTTTTACTTTGGTAAAATGTCAGTTTTGCTAACTAAATTGTTTTAGGTTGGTGAACAGTTTTTAAATGGCCGAGTTAGAACAATCGTTAGTTTTTCTAGTTCTTTTACCACATAACTATATGTCTATACATCAGGAAAAGAGAAAACAAACGGTGATTATGGGGCGATTTCATATTTCATGTTTAATTTACCGTGAGTCTGTGGTTTGAAAAAAGGTCGTTTACAAAAATCAATTTCAATATCTGAGTACATCATTGGTTATAAAAAAAAAGAAGAATATGATGAACAGGGAAGAGGAGACATTAAAGAAGAATATATACCTAGGTGTGAGGGAGAACTTAGCCGGGTCTATGCTGAAAGTATGATGAGGAATAGCAGCCAAATTACAACTGATGCTGATGTAGACCGGCTTGCTCTCCTTCAACGCAGTCGAGATTGCAGTGTCGATCTGCTCATGCGCATCATCTAGATTGTTCACCACCGCCTGCAAATCCATATCGCGACAAATTACCAAGCAAAAGAGTAGAGAAATAGATTAACTAAACCATAAAATTGGGGGAGAAAATGGACAAACAGACGAAACGGTACAAGAAAACGAAAAAATCAATCGACACTAACCTGATAACAAGTCACGGCTTGGAAACAACGGAGTTCCTGGCTGAAATCCGGCAAACCGATAGTGTGATGAAGAATCCGGTTCGTACCGTAATCGTTGGAGTTTGGACCTCCGACGATGCAGATCAAGGGAAGATTTTCACTGTACGCACCGGCAATCGCATTTAGAACGCTAAGTCCACCAACGGTGAACGTAACAACGCAAGCTCCGACGCCACGACACCGAGCGAAGCCGTCGGCGGCGTATCCAGCGTTAAGCTCGTTACAACAACCGATGACATTCAGTCCAGGCTCGGCGATGAGGAAGTCAAGAAGCGTTAGGTTGAAGTCGCCGGGAACAGAAAAGACGTCGGAGGCTCCGATCTCGACAAGTCGGCGAGCGAGGTGACTGCCTAGAGTGGATTCCGACAAGGATTTTATCGATGTCGGGTCGGAATTCTGGATGGCGTAAACGGATGCACTTCCGTTAGGACAACAAACGTCGCCACTAACCGCCTTGCATGCCTTCAGCGAGCCGATTTGAGTGTCCATAGAGAAGGATCGAGAATGGTAGAAAAGCTAAGGGGAGTTCCCTCTCAAAGTTTGAATTGACAAGTGTGTAGGAAGGATTTACACTTTGTTGAGGGTTTTATAGGGGATTTGTTTCGTAGCTTTGTGTGGGGAAGAAGAAAGAGAGAACAAATATAGAAAGTGTTTGGGAGCGATGGCGGGAATCCAAAAACCATAAACCATGAATCAAGGTGCGGTTTCTGGTTTTTGAGCTCGACAGTTGTATATTTTTGTAGCAGTAATACGTGTTACTTTTTTTTCGATATGTCCGGAGAGTACACGTCCGGTGAACCACACATACAAGCACACGGTTTTCACTGTAAAACCAATTGACAATAGAAGGAGTAGTCGGATGCTTATATGATAGGTGTTCTTGATTGCGTGTTATCGATGTGAGATTCTTTCCCGACGTCTCAACAATACTTGGATGCTCCGATTTCGAAATGGATCTGTATAGTTATGGTCGCAAGACTGGCAACTAGTGAAAGATCACAATAGATAGTAATTCTTTGATTACAAATAAGGTCTAAAAATGCATGATTTCTCTCTAAAAAAAATTGGCACTTTTTTAAGATAAAAATCAAAATTGATAAGCTTTTATTTGTTTCTGTTCTAATGACCAATTTACAATGTATGGCCTTGTTCACGTGCTGTTTGAGAGGACGTAGTTTTACATGCTAAATGGTTTCTTGTTTTGAAAAGTTGTGTGCAAGCTTTTCTTTCCAATTTTTTTCGAGGATCTACTTTGCTTCCCATTACAAAATAACTAGGAGAGGAGGGAGGGAGGAAGGTAGGCGGTGGATTTGGAGTTGTCGCCGGCGACGCCAGCGCCTGTAGCGCCGGATTTGGCGGAGGAGAGGAGGGAGGAGTGGCGAGAGATGAGACGAGAGTAAAACTTCAATAGCCATGCATGTAAAACTTATATTATATAATATTGGAAGATTTAAGTACACTTTACAAATTCAACCATTATTTAGTAGATGAATTTTATAAGTGTAAAACTTCAATAGCCATGCATGACTTATATATTGAATCCTCTTTTTAAGCAAACAACACCACATGATGTCAAGATACTTTGTACTCTTACTTAGTTGTATGCTCGTAGCTTTAAGGTCAAAAGATGTCAAGATACTCCAATTTCTCCGAAATGCATTCATTATAATATGACTGTTGACGATTTATAGATGTTGTATAAAGCTAAATTTGTTCTACGATATGTATTCCTTACTTCTTAGACCTTGGAACCTAGATTAATTAAAATGTAACATTAATATTAATTAAAAACACAAATTAACACCTACATGGACCAACTTGGCGATCCCTTTGACTAGCCAACCAACACAATTCTGCATTCCCAGCCGTGACAGTAGACTAACACTGCCTCAAGTTTTGTATTTTTGTTCATTTTCAAATTTCAGTCGTTTACAACGAGAATGTTAAATACACGGAGCATTTTGTTAAAGGTCAAATTATTTACGTAAGTTTTTTTTTTATTTTTCTCTAGTAATTAGGTTCATGTATAAAATGTTTAGTATTGTACTTCTAATCAATCCCTTAAAAGTGATAAAATGAAGGTGTAAACAAACATAATGAAAGTAGAAAATGAACTATTTGACCAAATTCTTTCTTTATTAATACATATTTAACGTGTAGTGTCTTAGACAATAAAAAGATATTGACGCGTATTGTGATTGTGCGTCAGCATCATTAAAATTTTATTTTATTTTTAAAAAAATTGAAAAATACAAAGAAAACTCAACTCTAAATTTCTAGGTCATAACTTTGAGTCGCATGTTTAAAATATATTATTATTATTATTTTATAAAATTATATTTATAAAATATGTTAAACAAGCTATCCACAGTTTTTCTCCATACATCTTATGAACTGAAAAAAAAATTAAACTTTAATAAGTTTAGGCTTTCAAACATATAAATATAACAACTTGAAAGATAAATGGAAACATATTTGGAAAGGTCATAAACTACGTAAAAAATATAAAGTTTCGAAATATTGATGGTACTAGGGTGTGTTTGGTTGGAGATTAAAAGAGGTTCAGATTAAATTTAGAAGATTAAATTTGTGTAAATGTTTGAATGAAGGTGGAGATTATGGAAAAAAATTATAGAAAGATTAATTGGATTAAAAAGGGCCAAAAAATAAACTTATATTATAAGGTTAAAGGAGATTAATTTTCAAATATCAATTAGGATTCCACTCATGTCCCCTATTTAAGGTTAAAATAAGGGTAAATTTGTAAATCAATATCAATTAAACCTGTTAAAAGATCTTCAACCAAACAGTTTCACGTAAATTATTTTATATCCAATAATCTCTAATAAGTCCCATATAAAATTTATCCCTTTTAAATTCCATCTAAATTAATTTTTAAAATAACCTCCATCTCTTACCAAACACCCTCTAAATGCGAGAGCGAGAGTTGAAAGTCCACCGATTTGCAAAAGGAATACCAAAAACCACTCGACGGTGATCGTCTCCTCTCCCTTCTCCTACATTTTCAGATGACCTACCTGTAACCTATCTGGCATGCACTTCTCTTTCTCATTTGCTAATATACACGTGGCTTTGATATATACACCAAACAACTCCATGGGAATTGATCATCAACCTACTCAAAAGTGTTAAATGAATTATTTACAAATCAATATCTTATTGAAGTTTGAAGCTTGAATTTATTGATGGTTTTAAAACTTTTATTTTTTTAATAAGTTTGATATGCTCAAAATGGAATTTAAAGGAAAAATTAATAAAATTTGAGTTATAGTTTAAAAAGATCATAAATTGTATTTGATTGTGCAAAATTAGCTTAAGTGTTCACATAATAATTTACATTGATTATTTGTCTTAAATATTTTATTTTTTTTGTTATTAATGAAAATGAAATAATAGATTGGTATTTATAACAAAATTTTAGTTATTCACGAAAAAAATATAATCATAAAGAGTATTTTAAAAAATAGTAGCAAAAGTACAAAATTTTAATTGATTTATTAACGATATTTTGATCATATATTATAATATTTTACTAGAAAACGATTATGATTGATAAATTTTATAATTTATATCATATAGGTGGCTAAATTTTTTCATTTAATCTACCCATCGTAATAGCGTGACAATCTCAAGGATGATAGTGCGATGTCAAGGAACTATATCCCCATCTCGAACATTTAGGGGGTGTATTCAATTAAGAGTTTATAGGAATTTTTTGGAGTTTAAAAGTCTATAGATATTGAATATAGATTTTTAAAAGTGAGGTATTCAATTAGGATTTAAAATTTTCCATAAAATTTCTATGGTATTTAGACAGATATTTAATAGAACGGTTCAATTCTAAACGCTTTCAATGGATTGATAGTTTGGATTACTTTGGAACAAACAATAGGTTGAGGGCCAATTTGAAACAAACAGAAAAAGTTGGAGATCAAACAGATAATTTATCCAAAGTTTATCTCATAGAAACAAAATAGAAAGGATCAATATTTGATGTTACACCTTGCAAATTTACTCAAACAATTACCAAAGACAAAGGGGGAAGCCTGAAGGTGAAAATTTCAGGAAGCATGTTCTGTTTTGGTAAGATTGTTCTCTTAAGATTAAGCTACAGCACCATTCACCAAGCATGTTCCGTTTAGGTAATAAAATATTTTTTAAAAAAAGATATTTATTAAAAAAAATACTTAAAAATATAATTTATTCAAATCAACTTATAAATCTAAATTAATAATTTGATATTTTAATTTATGAAGGCCATAAACTACCAAAAAAAAGCCTTTGTTATTCATCAATGTATTGTAGAATAAAGAAGTGTTGCCTTTGTTATGCATTAATACACATTACACAGTGAAGCAATGGTAAACAGAAGATTATGGCTAAACTAATGCTAATCTTGTCCGCTTAACTAAGAAAACAGAAACTATAGCCAAAGAAAGAAGGAAATATTACAAAATCAATAATATTCTCATATTGTATTATAAGTTATATGTTTTGAGTTGATTTTAATTTGTCAGATGATTAGAGTTAAATATTTTTTTTTAGTTTTATCATTGTTTTTTTTTTTTTTGTGGAAATTTAGTTCTATCATTGTGCAATTATGATGAATTTAGGTAATAAAATATTTTAAAAAAATTGATTAAAAAAATATTTTAAAATTTAATTTATTCAAATCAACTTATAAACCTAAAAACAATTTTGATATTTTAATTTATCACATTATATAGTTTTCTTTTTATATAATCGCTCTAATATTATGCAAGTATAGTTTTTTTTAAGGAAAAAGTACTTACAAATTAAATTTAATAAAATCGAATTTTAAAGTTAAATTAATAATTTGATATCTTAGTTAGCAACATTGTAAACTTTTCTTGTTATCTAATTGTTATAATATTGTGTAACTATAGTCTTATATAATATTGACAAAACACTAAAATTGAGTTATAATTGGGTTGATGCTCTTTTTCGTAATTTTACATTTATATTATCTTCGATAAGATCGTGGTTCCCAAACACCCAACAATCTTATCAAATTGATATCTTACTTAGCAACATTGTAATTTTGTCTTGTTATCTAATTGTAATAATGTTGTGTAACTATAGTTTCTATTTAATATTAGAAAACACTAAAATTATAATAGGAAAGATTTCCATTTCGTAATAATACATTTATACCATTTTTGATAAGATTATGTAGGGCTGATACATGAGACAAGCTTCTCGGGCTCGGCTCGCGTTCGGCTCGTCAAAAGCTCGACTCGGGCTCGTCTCGTTTATAAACGAGCCGAGCTTGAGCATGTCAATGCTCGGCTCGTTCGGTTAAAATAACACTATATGAGCATTATTTTAGACGAGCTATTCGGGTTCGGCTCGGGCTCGGCTCGTCAAAAGCTCGGCTCGGGCTCGGGCTCGGCTCGTTTAAACGAGTCGAGCTTGAGCATGCTAAGGCTCGGCTCGTATAACACCCCTAAGATTATGTTTCCCAAACACCCAACAATCTTATAAAAAAAACCAATCAACTGTTTTAATCAGCTACTTATTTGTAATTACTCAATCAGCCTCAATAAACTTAAGTTGCAATAAGCTATTCAATAAACTTAAGCAACAATATACTAGAAGTTTTCAAACAGTCCCCTATGTCACCCTTATCCAGGGAGTGTCCTAAAGAGTAACTGCCTATGAGCTTATTTCAGTAGGATTACAATGATTGTTTGCAAGAGATTATACAAATCTACAGATTGCTCGGTTATACAAATTTGTTTCTATTTTTATAATGATTGTTTTGGTCATTCATTTATGATTCAATGAGGTGAGACAAGTTCGTGCAAAATCAGCAAACGCACATTTCCTAATTTCATTTGCCTAGCAAATTTTAACTGATTGTGATGGTTTATGCAGCAAGCCAGCAAATACAATCTTTCTGAAAGGCAGCCTCAATAACCCAAAATATAATGGGCAAACATTAAGTTTATCTCATAAAAACAAAAACAGACAAGGATCAACATCTGATGTAACACCTTCCAAATTTACTCAACAGCTACCAAAGAGACAAAGGGGGAAATGTGATTGTTGATGGGTGAAAATTTCAGCAAGCATGTTCTGTTCTGTTTTGGTGACTGTTCTATCTTAAGATTAAGCTGTTGCACCATTCGCAGTATCCATTGGCTCGGCCTCTGCAGATTCGTCTGCTTTCTCACCCTTCTTGCCTGCAAAAACCACCAAAGTCGCAAAGTTAGTAATAGGCTGTGTGGATATGGTGAGGAAAATGGAAGCGCAAATGAATCATGTATCATTTGAGTTACTGCCACAGCATACCTTTCTTCTTCTTTCCACCACCTTTCTTCTTTGTCTTTGTGCCTAAAGCTAACCATGCCTTGATTTCTGGATCCTCGATAGTCTTTGTAGGTTGTAGCTCTTGCAGCGGATGAGCAGTGACACGGTCCGATCCATTAGGCATGAGAAGCACCGTGAATTTTATATGAGCGACAAAATCTCCTGCACAGTTAGAAGCACGTCAAGTACTACGTTGTTCTTCAAAATCAAGTACTATTTTGTTCTTCAAACTCTAGTGTATATCTGATAATCGTCAAAATGCCAGATGAAGTACTCCTCTTACCAGGCTTTTCATGCAGAACGGGATATGGCTGCAGAAGGTCGTGATTGACACATTCTACCAGACCAAGACGAGCACGCTTTTCTTCCAATGCCCTATTGTTGAGTAATTTAAGCACACGTGAGAAATAACAGTGATATTGTAGTTAACAGGATAATCTAATGCAAAACTGCACTTGCCTTGCTGTGAATGGCATGATTGGGAATTTTTGATTAATTTCACTGAAAATGAACCTAGATGCTTTCATCTTCAAATGATAATTCCTTTCCACAGCCCTTTTGTAAATAGTAGTTTGCTTCTCATCCAACAGCTTAGGCTGAAAAACAAAAGCAAGATATGCAAGGATGAAGTAGAGAGACATGAAGTTTAGCTTCGTACAGTATCAATTTCAAAACATAAAAAATTAAGTGATACTCAGAAGCCGGTAAGAAAAACAAGTCCCGTGTCATTACCTTTCCTTCACCAGTGCTTGTCACAATATCTATTGCATAGACTTCATTCTCCTCAAATTCAGCATCATCAACTCTAGTTTCAGGGTTGGCAACACTCAATACAACCTTGTTCCCATCAATCACAAATTGCTTTAATTGGTGACTGAGAACACCTTCAACAATTTTGCAGTCATAAGCAGCAGCAACCTTCTGGACTGCTTCAGTTACATCTTTATTCTGTCACCAATTAGGACAATAGTTTTGAGTAAACAAGCAAGAGATTGTGATATCATTATTCACCCATTAATGCAAAAGTGCATCCAAGAACCAACTTGAAAAACATAACAGTTCTATCTCTGAAAAATAAATAACTTCAGAAATACATTTGCATGTCATACATACTGCATACAGAAGAGGACAGAAGCATGATAGAGCAAGGGTAATTCTAAAATATTCGACATTTGCTGTAAAATGCTATTTACAAAAATGCACAATATTCAGTAGAGAAACAAAAGCGTAATTAAAACGTCAAGGCAACTTCATGCTGTTTCGTCAAGATAAAGGACAGTGGTATGAGGGGAGTGATGACAACTTGAACAAAATATATATAATTGAACAGACCACAAGTTCAAAATATTTGCAAAGCTTGTATGTGCAACCACCAACAGGGAAATGAATAAACAAGTACAGAAATCCTTGATCTCCTGGACAAAGTTGCCATAATTGGGATTCATCGAACACACACCAGTACACCACTAACAATTTTCAGTGCATTAAGGATGCAGAATTCATACATAAAGAAAGAAAAACTAGACATCCAGTCAAACTCCAACCAAGGAAAATATAAGAGACTCGATGACTTTTTATAACTGTAAAGTAAGCGAGTACACAGCTTCATACAAAACCAAAAGAGTACTTTGCCTGGTTAAAGCAAGTAGACAAAAAAAAAAAACAAGTCAGGATCTTTGTCTTCAGCTCAACATAATGTAGAACCATATTGGACAACAGGAAACACATACAAGTACGCCAACTTGATTGTTCGTGTCAACTTCAGGAAACAAAAAAAAAGCTATCAAACCAGTCATCGGTGCCAGATTTAGTTTTGCTCTACTCAAATAATAGGGTCTTATTGCTCTACTCAAATAATAGGGTCTTATTGTTATTTCAGGCCTTCATGTCCAGCACCAAACATGCTTATGAAGTTCCTAAAAACTGTCCACCTTGATCATGGCCGAATTTGCTGTTATACAGGTACCGTGGGTATAACAAACTACATATCTAGAAGGATAATGACAACAAAACTAATTCCTACAGAATATTGAAAACCCAAAACCTTATCATAATATGGACCTGAAAATAGCATCACTAGACCACGACAAAAAAATGTTTTATCCTAAATTCATTTGATATTTTGAAACGTATTTTGATTGTTGAAATTTATCAGAAAGAAATACCAAAATATGACTCGTATATATTTTTTGTATCATATTTTGTCCATCAACGAAAGCAAATCCCTTATACCAACACTAAGTAGTTATCAACAGTAACTTCACAAAAATGAAGCTGAAGAAAATAATGGGTGGTAAAAAACATATTAAGATAAATACCTTCTTCCCCGGCCTCACGAGCCTGAGAGCAACTTCTGCAGCAGTGTTGGCAGCTGCAATAACATCAGCTTTCTTACCAGTTAAGGGTCCTCCTTGAATTACATGGGTATGTGCAACAACAGCAATAAATCCGTCAATATGGCACCCCATATCGCTGCAGAGATCAAACATATGATGTTAGTTCTTAGACCAATTCTACATGTATTGACAATATATAGACAGTCAAGAACTCCAGAGAAGCTTACATTTTCACAATATCGCCTTCTTCTAGCACAGTCTCATCACTTGCAAGTGGTGAAAAATGGCAAACGGTGTTGTTTACGGAAACACACGTAGGGAAGGCAACCCCTCTCTCAATCTTCTTCTTCACATTCTTGTACATATTTCCAGCTTGTCTGTATTTATTACAACAACCCAAAACAAGCATCACTAGACCATTCAGAAACAACATATTGAGGACCTAAAATCGCAAATTAAGTGAGCTATACAACTACCTTAGCTGGTACCAGTTTTGCAATAATGGGGAAAAATTTGCTATCGAACAAATTTAAGCTACAATTCACACTATTGAACTATTTAAAAAAAGGACGAGAATGCTCACAAAGCAAACCAGTCATTTCTTAAATCACTTCACAATTACAGCTAAAAACCGGTACAAAATCTCATTCCCCGATTTCTTAAAAGAAAAAACTCAAACAATTGACTGCATCATAACGAATCGAAAATAAACGTGTTAATTATAAGTTTATAACATACTGCAGGGAACACCCACAAAATAGGAAAAGCTGAAAACAACTTCTTCCATTAGAAAGCACTCACTCTGTGATAAAAGAGTCTCCTTTCTCGCATAGGTCGACAATTTTGACCTTGGGCTTACATTCTAAGACAACAAGCTGCAAAGCCTCTGCAGGAAGTTTGAGATTCAAATCCGTTTAAATATTGAAAGGAAACAATTAGAAATGTCAAAGAACACGATAGATTCAGAATAGAAGCTTTAACTGTTCAAAATTTCAGCAGCGCTCTTGTACTTGGTAACGACATCAGGAGAGGTAAGATCCAACTCCTTCTCCTCCCTCTCGTCGTCCGACATCTTCGTCTTCTCTACCAAACAATAAATAAAAAGCGCAAGTCTTATAGGCCGAAACAGCACAAAGAAGAAGATTTCAAACAGATAGATGAATCAATTTAGGGCAAATTTGAAATTAAAGAGAAAACGATGTTACGAGTGAATGCGGGATCTGGAACGGGAGCAAGGAAGCTGCAATGGAAACTAGGGTTTATCAGTGGGGAGATAGAGAAGGGTTTTGAGGTGAATTAGACGGCGAAGTGTTGGCCTCAAATGCTTTATATAGTGGCTCACCGCATTGCCTGTACTTTCGACATTGTGTACAAACAAAATGTGTCAAATATCAATACTGATTTTTCTTCTAAATTTAATTTTATCATTTATTTTTAAAAAGTGGCGTACCATAAAATATTATTCTAAATTAAATGAAATTGCCTTATTTGGGAAAAGAAATATTCTTTAGGAGAGATCGACCTATATATTTATTGAGAAAATAGTAGGAAAATTATTTATAAATTTTATTTGAAAATCTAACCTTTTAAAAAAGTATTTTTAGCCATGGAGATCAGTTATGTTTGTTCATTTAGGTGGAGTGGTAAAGTTTAAAGCAAAAATGTAGATGAGATTGCATAATTCATGGTCGCTATATATAATTGGGTAGAATTGAGTGTCTCGATTAGGTCAAATGGTCAGGCACACAATTTATTTTTTTGTAGCCGTGTGTTGTCAACTTCGTCCAAAAAACGAAGATCCGTCATTGAGTAAAAAAATGAACTTTTTGGTCTCCCAAACACAAGTCAAAAAGTCTTGGAGAGTCCAAATAACACAAACGTTGTCGCCTTCGGTTTTCAGTTTCTTTAATAAATTAAGGTTAGTTTTTTTTTTGCATTCATCCTATTTCATCAGATCCGGGATGTGATATGGTTCCGATGGATAACACGAATACGGACACTTCCAATAAGATTTCTGATGTGGGACCATCTCCAATACAAGGATCAGTTACACGTTCAAAGGCTAAGGCATTAAAGGAGAAGCCAACAACTCCTTCACTTTCACCTTCTTCAGATTCGAGTATGGATGGAGCAATCACACGGTCAAGAGCTAAGGCAATCCAATATGAAGTTACGGATCTTCTCATGACATTTATCCTCAAGGAAACTCTCATCACTCTCAAGGGTTCCTTAGTGACATTGCTAGCTGTTGTAGAAGAATCAAACCACGACCAAGAAGATCCATCAAGCAAGGAAGAAGGATAAGAGCAAAGACGAGTTCCAAAGAGAAATATCTACCGATTTTCCCAAGAAATCGACCGATTTTCAGGAAAATCGATTGATTTTCGTGGTCATTTTCTTTCATTTGGAACGAGAGTTGCAAATGGTCCGGCATGATCTTCTATCTTTTTGGAAAATATATCTTGCATAATTCCTTAATATCTCTCAGACTATCTTAGGGAATTATTTAGATTATATCTTTTTTAGATTTTATATTTTATATCTTTTTAAGATATCTTTTCTAGATTGTCTTTCACAAGATATATTTTATAAATCATATCTTTTTAGTTTTTCCTAGTTTTAGTAGGTTTAATCTTCCCTATAAATAGCCTTAGAGGGGGAGACTGTTTGGTAGATTAGATTTGAGAAATTTTCCACATATTGTGTGACTTACGGCTTCACTTACGGAGTTCGTATTTTATTCATTGTTATTCAATTAAAGGAGAGTTTTGGTTGAATTGTTGTGACGTTCTTGCTAGATTGTGCTTGTGTGTGTTAATCTTGTTGAAGGTCGGTGCTCCTGATCGATCCTAGTCCCTCCTTATGCTTGCCTTACTTAGAAGGCTTGTGTAAGGTTAAAGAAGTGCGGGTTTGTGACGTTCTTGCTAGATTGTGCTTGTGTGTGTTAATCTTGTTGAAGGTCGGTGCTCCTGATCGATCTTAGTCCCTCCTTGTGCTTGCCTTACTTAGAAAGCTTGTGTAAGGTTAAAGAAGTGCTGGTTAAGGTGATCTTCTCGTTTAAGGATTTTGACACATCATTGGTAAAGGTTCTTTTGCGGAAATATCTTGGTTCATATATTCCTATATCTTCCATTTATCATTCCATAATCATCTTCTTATCTTCCCATATCATTCACTAATCCGTGTCTTGAGTTCATCGAAAAATCGACTTGTTCTTGAGATAAATCGGCCGATTTTTCTATAGAACAACCCAATTTTTATTCCACTTAAAGACTTTCAATCTAGATCGGGAACTGCGGCTTATCCCCACATCAATTTCATTCTTGGCCTTCGGCCAATTATGATCATCAACAATAAGTCAAGCGACCCCGGGACTCAATAGAGCTCACTACCTTCCATTACCCATACCCATCCCTACCCCTATTATCCATCATTTTGACATGGAAAGCCATTTCTCTGCCATAGATAAATCATTTCCTCTAGTCATGGAGTTTCCACACTTGAAAAAAGAAACTTGGGATGTGTCGCCCAATACATTGGTCCAATACTAGATGTAGCATTTACATAGGCAAACTACCTAATATTTACATCGATTTGGTCATTAAGGGCCAAGATACTTGATTGAGAATAGTATATGTGGCTACTGCTGTTTTATCAGTACGTCTGTCTCCAATAATTAATTCTCATTGTCTACGACCTATAGAGATTATCGAATCAATGACAATAAGCCCCGTTTGAAGAGGCTCATATAGGGAACGTCTTGCCTCTAGAATAAAGTTGTAACCCATTAAAAACCCAATTTAAAAAATTGTTAATCTTGATTTTTCTCAGTTGATCTTTTTGTAATTGCTAGTTGGCCTTACTTGTTTTCTAGCTATCATAATCTTGATCGTCAATTTTAGTTTCTTTTTTTTCAACTAAGGATTTGATTTTTAATAAATTTGAAAGTGCTCAAAATTGTGTCATGTGAGTTGTTTTGAAAAACTTTTTAAAACTTATTGTATCCCGGATTATCCACCTATAGATGTTAGATATACAAGAACCACATGTTTTGATGAGTTTTGGTAATCAAAGGATTTGATTTTAACTAAGGATTTGATTTTTAATAAGGATTTGATTTTAATATATTTCAACTAAGGATTTGATATTTTAATAAATTCTAACTAAGGATTTTATTTTTTAATAAATTTGAAAGTACTTGCAATAATAACCTAAACCTACTAAACAAACCCACGATGTATGGATCGTTCGGTAGAAAGGCAAATACTCCAAGGTCGAACACAGATATTAAAGCAAAATCAATATGTGCGATGATCAAAGATAGTATGAACATGGACTACAAAAAGAGAAAGATGGTAAAAAAATGAAAACCATATGTTTTGATGAGTTTTGGTGATCAAAGATCAGTTCTGAATTCAACAAAATAAAACACAACCAAACACAATCAAGATATGATATAAGATAAGAGGAAATGCGGATTATAGGACTCAAGGTCTTTGGTTGTGGCTAAGGATTCAAGACTTCTACAAACTAGGACAAGGTTGGGATTGCTAAGAGGGGAATTGATGTTTCTCTTATGATAATGATCACGGGGAAGGTCTCGCATTCCGTTATCCATCTCCCAATCAGCTATTACCGGGTACGTCTCAAGGCACTAAGGATAGGACTTATGCTCAAACCGATCACTCTACCTAAGGGATTTAACTAACCATCACCGGGTAAGTCTAGGTTAAGCTCAACTCAAGCAGGCAATCTAACACACTCAATTCAATACAGGGTTTTGAAGCCGCAACTACCTAGAATTTATGATCATTTGTACCTAAGCAAGGAAACTACCGGGTAAGTCTCATCCCTAATCTAGTTTTCTAACCTTAGAGGAATCTAAGATTATGATTCACTCAACAAAGACTAGGATTTGAACAATCTAACACCCTAACATACAGATTCGTCAACTACGGATCAACATAAGAAATATTGGGTTGTTCATACCTAATCTCGGCCGAGAGTCATGAAGAACAGACCGAGATTCTTAAGAGCAAGAGAAATGCCAACCAAAACGTCATAAACACAACATTCAAGTCCAAACTATCATCATCCAAACCACAACCAACAACTTATCACCCTAGAATCGCACATATTTAGCCTACAACATGTGTTTCTATGTCAAATATAATCAAACACAAACTCAAATATTCCATGGAAATAAAGGTAAAGGAAAGAAAGAAATACTCGACAAAGATTTTATTCAAACTTTAATAGAAATGTATTCCAGACACAATAACAATGTATTCTTTAGTCCAAATCCGAAAATGCAAACCCTAAGTATTCTTTCTCTCCAAAAACACTCTTTCCAAAGTCTTTATATTTTTTCATCTAGAATGTGGCCTCCTTTGGATGAAATGAGGATTCCTTGGGGGTTAGGTGTTAGCTCACTCGTGCCACCACCCAATTTGGAAGTTACATTGTCGGTCTTAACTTGCAATACGTCATGGGTTGTCCAAACGAGGAATCTCAGTTGATTTGAGCGAAAATCTCGGCCGAGATCCTTCACATGTCGGGATCGAGATTTTTTCAAGTTTGTCTTCAGTTCCACATAAATCTCGGGTAGTGCAAAAGTATAAAATCTCGCCCGAGATCAATACTAGACACCCGATATGTCATGGGTCATCCTCCTTTGCTCCAACTCTCGCTCCTTCGGTGGATTTCCTTGCTTCCTTCGGGACTCGATTACGTGTCGCCTCGAGATTCAATCCTCATATGTGTCAATCTGCTCCAAAGTTTGCTGAAATGCTTGAAAATGAGACAAAAGTCCGTATAGACATCTTTTCTAGCATAATATGCAAAGTCAAGCATAAATGTCACGAACTTATGTCAATGCATGCAAAACAAATGGAAGGTCTACCTAAATGCAAGTCTAATCTAATTTCATAATTTATGTTATCAACGATTACGGAGCGGAGCAAGTTGCGGTATATGTAATCTTCGGGTAATTAAAATCGAGTAATTAAACTCGGATAATAAAAAGACATGCTTTATTAGCTAGATTATCAAATGACTTCCCTGTCACCCTAAAGACAAAATAAGCTTACTTCCCCTATAAGTCATCCTCTTTTTAGTATATTGTTATATGAGAAATATAATATATGGAGCTAATGAAATTTGTTCCTATGTATTTCTTTCAGATAGCAATTTCTTTTGTATATTTTTTTTAAACTTTATATAAATTAGGGTATAATCTAAAACTAATTATTTTTACAAGTTTATAAATTAAGCTGAAATTTTAACCGGTCATTTTTATGGTTTTATTTAGGAAATCAACCCTCATTTTTTCCCTCTTTTGGTTATATGTGTTGATAAATGGAAAAAGATTCTACATTATCAAAAAAAATTGGCATATTCGAGAGATCGGAAAATCGGCAAACGGGCTAACCGTCGTTAAAAAAAAGAACAAGAAAATCACTAAAAAGTTTTTTTTTAAAAAAAAAAAATCCCAACAAACGGTATAAACATACCGAAAATGAAAGCGAGAAACGCTTGAGGGTAACGGAACATGGAGATAACACATGATGGATGTTCAATGGCTTTTGTGATTTGTCGGGAGCATGCTGGTAACCCTCTACACGGAAAAGTGACACCTAAGAAAATGTGGATCACACGGTGTTCTCACACTTGTAAGAAAGGTATCCGGAGATCTCAAACACAACCTTTATCCACGAGAAACGCGTGACTATGGCCTCATCCAAAACAATCATTCAGACCACACTCAAGAAACAACTTCAAAAGAAATGTCTTACCGACTAAGAAATGTTAGAACAAGGTTCACATTTATATAACCATGTTGTTGCTCGACTCCTAGGAAAAATGATCAATTTAAGCACATGACAATCGGATGAAGTTATCTCCCGCATAACTATGATTGCATTTTATATTGTGGAGTTGTCAACTGATTAAGCACATGGAACCACATTGTTGTCACCCCTTTGATCGCAAAGCGACTTGTTGAGATCAAATGAAATATTCCAGATAGAAAAATTAGTGCGGAAACGAGATTGAAGATATAGGAAAAAGGGAATAGTGTTTGTCGTTGAATTGAGGACTTATGGTCAATCACGACATTAGAGTGAGCTCGTGAGTGCCCCAAGGTACACAAAATACCGCTGGTACAAAGCAATTCATGAAGCATGCCATGACATAAGTTTGAGTCGAATCATACTAGTAGATAGTGGGACGATTGCACTCATTCATAATTATTATGTAGTAGATATCTCCGTCCTATAACTTAGTAGGTGAATAGGAAATTAAAAGGGTAAAATGGTTAAGTAGGCACTTCTTGCATCATTGTGTACAAAATAGGTAGTTTTGTGTTTTAATTAACAAACTAGGCCCTTTGAATATGTAAAGAAAAGATTTAATAATTAACAAAATATAGATCCCGTGATCTTTCTCTCTCCAATTAAAAAATATTTATTTCCAAAATTAATTCTGCTAATTAAAGATAATAATTGTCTAGGAAGCATTAACAACCACGATCTTCTCACATTATTTTCTATTTTTTACGATATAAGTTCACCATTTTCAACAAAAACAAAAGATGGAGGTTTATGGGTTTTTATGCGTTTTTATGCGTTCAGGTTTGGGCAATTGTCTGCGTTCACGTTTTGGCGATTGGAGAAATACACTGCATCGGTTGTTTGGTTTTAGTAGCATCATCTATCATAAATCGGTAAGGTGAAAGTCAAATTTATGGTGTTTCGAAGCTTTTTGATGCTTTAATGGAGGACGAAACTTATGCTGTTATTTTGTGTTTCTTTTGACTTGTTAGTGCACATATATGATGAAAATAGTAATTCTGTTGTTGAAATTGTGTAACTATGTTGTTGTAATCTTGAATCATGATGTATGCCATTTTCTGGATAAATGACGATTGTCTAGATTGACGATATTATGGTGACGAAGATAACTTGTGTACACATTTTAGGTACAGTAATGTACGTATGTGTTTTGAACCCTATGTATGATATATACATATCTGTTACATATTATGTGTGTGTAATTGTGTATATATTAAGTGCATTAATGTACATCTTCGTTGTGTGTAATAGTACATATTGTGTATGTACGATCGATGTGTAATTGTGTACATAATGTTTACATAAATGTACGTATGCCTTTTATGCCATGTGTATCTGAATTCTATGTATGATATATAGATATATGTTACAAGTATGTTTACAGTTGCAAAAATGGCAGACGAAGTTATTGCAAAGCTCGGAATGAACGACAATGACAATTAGGCGATTCTGGTTGACAGAATAGAAAAGCACGAAACCTACCTTCCGATTTCTCGGGACGAAGTTGTAGTTGATACGATGGGGCGAAGATTTGCAGAATCTTCTTACTTTACGGTTTCCATTTTCCAATAACCACTATTTTAATTAAAGGAAACTTTTAATAAATGAAATTATTGTAATTGCTCAAACCACCTCTTATAATTATGCTTGGTCTCTTTTATTTATCTTTTTTTAGTGATAATTTCCTAGGGACCTAGTTAGTATCTAATAAACCAAAATTGCCCTAATGGCTAAATTTTCTCAAATTAAAACATATAATGCCGGATTTGTCCTTATATTTTGTCTTATTATATCCTAATCGGTTACAAAATAATATGAGAAGATTGGTGTAATAGGCCTTTTTTGTATCTTTGATAAAAACTAGACCATTCTATTTTTTGCCTAAATATTAATTCTAAAAATAATTAATTAAAGGGGCATAAGAGGAAACCTTAAAATGTAAACCCTATAAAATCATCCACAGATCCCATGTCTGAAGCAGTTAGAGTTTCTCGTAGTCGTTCCAAAAGTTGGTGATCTTCTTCAACCTTCATCCCCGACAGTTTGCTTCTAGCAGCTTCGAAGCCTTCTTTCCAGTCACGTGTAGCAGTGTTGCGGCAAGCAACGACAACAGTGGCGGCGGATCTTAGCAGCGATGTCGGTGGATCTGGGCAATTTGCTTCTCCAGTACATGATTCTTCTTTGTTCGTCAAAAAACTATTGATTTCCCTTTTGACTCTCTTTTTATTATTCTCTCACTAAACACCGGTAGATCTAGTGGAAACATATATTGGTTCTTTGTTAATTAGTCTCTTGCTATACTACTCAATACCGGTTGATTTTTTGAAAGTTTTCCGGTCAAACGACGTAAACTTGTTGTGTTTTGGAACAACAAAGATCCATATTTGGCATTAGATATAGTGGAAACTGATATTGGATCCATATTTAACGAGAGAAAACATTCGATGAACATCAGAATTCCGGCACCAATACATGCGCCGAAGAAATCGATTGTACTTGCCAAATATGGATTTCTTCGATTTATGCGTATACGTCGGCGGTGGTTTGCTAGTTAAATATGGATCTAGTACCTGCCTGCTCGCAGATATGAAGAAATCGAAGAACTCCAGCACTAGTACTAACGAGCAAGCCACTGAAAAATTTTGTGTTGCATAAAGGTGCAGTCCTGCTCGCACCAGTTCGCCTATTATACATGTCTCTTCGTCGTACCAAAGTGTATGATTTGTTTAATTTAGGTAATTGATGAAAAATGCCATGTTGGATTAAAAAAGGTGTGCTTGCCGCTGCCATCACTCCTCCTTCACCGATTAGGATTTGTTTAATTTAGGTAATTTACAACAAAGAATCCTATCTTTTATATTACGATATTGGACCAAATTTTTTAAAATTGCAAATTTGCCCTAAATGAATAATTACAGAAAATGACCGTGTTTTTTAATTGCAGGAAAGACCCAAAGTTTTGAAAGTTCACAAATAGCCCAATTTATTTAATTACTGAATTTGACCCAAGTTTATCAGTACGGGATATTGCCTACATTTTTTATAGTTATAATTGGGCTTGTGTAACTCAATGAGGTTGAACTTGTGTAATCAAATCTTATGTAAATGACGGAATTGTATGACGGACTTTTGGGATTGTGTAACTCATTTGAGATTGTGTAACTCAACTATATGTAAACAACGGAACTTGTGTAATTGGAAAATGACCGAGTTTGATAACTACATAAAATTACAATGTAAATGAAATTGTCTATTAGGAGTGTGTAATTTAAATTATGTATTAACATTGTGTAATTGAAATTGCGTATTAAAATTGTGTATTAACATTGTGCATTAATACCGTGTATCAACAAGAGAATACACTAAGTTCAATTAGTACAAACTGCTATAAGAGGGGCCTAATTTGTCACATAATAAGCTAAAAGCTTACTTGACACTGCAATAGGCAAAAAAGTCTAGGTAGTCAACTCACCAAAACCAAATCAACTTAGTTAGATAGAATGTGTTAATTTTATTATCTTGATTGGGCTTTTAAGTATATAGGTCTTGCTTGAACTTTTATTCTATAAAAGCATTTTTTTTAATAAATAAATTCACATCAGATCCACTTAATCATACTTTATGTGATGACTTGAACAAATTGACTGCCACATCATCACCGGAATCGGGATTCTCGCCTGAAAAGGTAAATTAGTTATTAAGATGATCTTTATTAGGCAGTTACCGATTTTAAGGAGAGTAATTAATTATTATAATATATTAATTATGCTAAAAAGTAAATTAGATATTGAGATGATCTTTGTTAGACAGTTACCGATTTTAAGGATAGATAGTTAATTATTAGAATATATTAACTATGCTAAAAGGTAAATTAGATATTAAGATGATATTTATTAGACAATTACTGATTTTAAGGAGAGATAATTAATTATTAGAATATATCAATTGCTAAAAGGTAAGTTAGATATTAAGATTATCTTTACTACGCAATTACCGATTTTAAGGAGATATAATTAAATATTAGAATATATTAATTGTGTTAAAAATAAGGAAACCGGTTAACAAAATTTTGGTAACCCCTATAAAATCACCACAATCGCCCAGTTAGGGTTTTTAGTAGTCGGTCGTCTCGCTAAAAAGCCGTATATTTCTCGATTGGAATAAACCGCTCGAAACCGCATGAAACCGTCTGGTCGGAGAAGACAACTAGATCGAAGAAAAGTGCGTGCATGGCAAGACCACCATTGATGAAGGCGGCTGCAAGGCTTCAATTGAGCGCATCTCTGGTAACGTTTCTCTTTTGATTTTGCGCTTCTTCTCTTTTCGTTTATGTGTGGGGTTCGTCTTTTGTATGTCGTCAAGTGAATGCATATCTGATAAGGTTTCTCTTTCAAGGACCACCCAACCCCGCCATTGTTGAAGGTTGTGAGGATATGCGAGGGTTTGCTTGAAGTGCGAGTCCATAACCGTTTGAGAAGACGACTCTGAAAACCCTCGCTGGAACCGCCGCAAACGCCGCAACCATCACCTATAACCGTCGGAATCACCTACAACTCTATCTCGTTGGGAGCCTATTTGTTCAAGGCTGTGTTTGGTAAGCAGTTTAAACTAGTGTTTGGTGGTGTAAAGTGTTTCCGTATCAGTTAACCGATGTTTGCTATGCGTTATATCAGTATTGTAAAGTGTTTCCCGTGGGTGTATTCAAACACACCCAACTTCTCTGGTTGTGTTTCATGATGGTGTGTTTCAAGGGTAAAAGGACAAATATACCCCTGTCATTTACACCAATTTACATCATCCACCATGTATATAAGGAGCTTCTAATTTTTTTTAGGGCTCTTTTCCTCTCCTTTCCAGCGTTTTCGTTCGCTTTGAGCATCGTTAGCCTCCATTGAAGACACTGAGGAGGGATATGTACAACCAGTGGATTCGCAATCGAAGAAGCTTTCAATCGAGGTTCGATTTTTAATTATCGCCCTGTCCTAGTCGAGGTGTTAATTTTATTTGTTGCCTTGTATCTTATGTTGGAGATCTTCCCTAGCCCTAATCGTTAAATGCATATGAAGAGATTGTGGATTTCTTCCTTCGCTCAATATGTTTATTTCATAAATTTGTTGATTTCATCACGCTTATTCACGAATCGTTAAATACATTTGTTGTGATTCTTGCATTTTGGTGTTAGTAGTGTTAGCATATGAAGATATTTGACAACTGTTGGTGTTACGAGTGTCATGTGAAAGATATTTGACAACTGTTAGGAGTGTTAGCTTCTTCCCTAGCCCTATTTTGTTGTGAGAAGTTGTTTTATCCAGGTGGTGGTACTAGTGTCATATGAAGACCATAGACAACTGTTGGTGTTAGGAATGTATAAACTTGGTTTTGTGTGTTTTGTTGTGATTTTATTTTGATAATTTACATCAATTGTAGTTTGCTTGAACTTTATTTAAATTGTTGTAAGGTTAGAAGACTGCAGGTTTATATAAGGATTGTTAGCATAGCATATATATAAGGATTGTTAGCATAAGGATTGTTAGCATCATGAAACATATATATATATATATATATATATATATATATATATAATAGAGCATAGTCAGCTGGTGTTAGTGTTAGCACATGACCTTCTAACTTGGTAATGTGATCCTTGCAATTTACATTCCTTTGAAATTCTTGCATTTTATATAAGGATTGTTAGCATATATATATCTATTGTCATCTTCAGATCCTGTTGCTCTCTTTCAAGTCTGAGCATCTTCTTTCTGTGTTAATAGAACCACTTTTAATGACATGAGACAATGCAAAATTAAACTTCTATTATCCTTACCAAAATGTGTGAAGTAGCAGAGAGTGTGAAACTCAAAAAAGCTGAGTAAATTGTCTCATATATAGATGGTGTTAGTGTTAGCACATGACTATCTATAATTAACAAGTCTGAGCATCTTCCTTGCTAATGTGATAATGTGTGTAGTAGAGAGTTTGAAATGCTTGCTGCTTCTAACTTGGTAATGTGATCCTGTTGCTCTCTTTCAAGTCTGAGCATCTTCCTACTGCAGCAACTTCAGATTATTTGAATTTCATAGAGTGCTTTATATAAGGATTGTTAGCATATATAGATGGTGTTAGTGTTAGTACATGACATGAGACAATTCAAATTGTCTCATATCATGTGTTATTACAGTTTCATGGATGATGCACTTGTGAAATCCTTTGAATTTCTTGCTCATGGTAATTCAGGTATTGGTATTTAGTTTCATGGATGATGCACTTGTGATTTTAGTAGCATACTGGCATTGCTATTTGTTTGGTATGCTTGGCAAATTGTTATGTTAGCTTATGGGTGAAATTGATGAAACTATGCTGTTTTGAAATCCTGGCTTTATATAATTGAAGTTGTTGATGGTGATTATTTTCTGGATATACCTTGATCATGTAGCAGTCTTATTTTGGTCCATTTGCCTGAATCATGTAGTTGGTTAATGAATGAATGGAATTGTTTTTGTGGTTTTTACCATTTTTTCTATTAAAAAACTCTAAAGTGCTGTTGTTTATTGGTTAGAATTGAAATTGTTTTTGTGGTTAGATAGGATTGACAAAAATGCTTCACAAAGTCGTACTAGGGGTCCTAACTATGCATGGAACAATCAGTTGGTGAGACTTCTTGTTGAAATTCTTCATGCTTATCAACGAAAGAATGGAAAGCAACCGTACAACTGGGTAATAATTAGTGAAGAGTTTTTTAAGAGGAGTGGAACGACAGGAGTGAAGGATGTATGTAGGAATAAATTTGAGGCCATGAAAAAGGATTACAAGGCCTGAAATTTGCTTAGAAATGCAGAGACCGGACTTGGTTGGGATGAAAGCACACGCACGATCACTGCTTCTCAAGAATGGTGGGATCGAAAGATTATGGTACATTTGCAATAATCATTACCACATTATTATTTATGTATTGGATCATTTACATATTATTAAGTATTCTAAATTGCAATAATTATTTCAGGAAGACACAAATTGTAAAAAATTCAGAACGAAGGGAATGGATGCCGCATATGAAGAGATTTTGCATTCTCTGTTCAGTGGAAATGTGGCAACTGGGCGACTAGCGAGGTCAGCTGCAATGGATGTTGAATTAAGTCCCCAACCCGATGAGCCTGAGACTGAAATTGAGACAACTGCTGTTGAACTAGAAGGGCTTGGAACAGAGAGGGGATTCTTTCGCTCTTTTGTAGACACTATCATAGATGACGGAGCATCAAATCAATCTGGTGTTGGAGCAGATTGCAATGATGATCCAGTTCAGTCTACTCAAACACCATTAACAAATCTAGAGGCTAGAATTACAATTGAAAAGCAAACAGTTAAGAGGAAAAGAAGGCAATCCGTTGGGTCATCTAGGTTTGAAGAACATCTGGCACATAGTAGAGCAAACAGTGACAGAATGGTTGCACTCTTTCAAGAAGAAGTCAACTCTAGGTACCGGGCCAATGAGGATAAGGTGAAGACTTGTGCAGACATCATTCGTCGGATGACCCAACAGGGTTTATTGGTGAAGGGAACCCCACTTTGGTGTTTTGCTATATCTGTTACCAAATCAAAGACGCTGATGAACGTCTTTCTTAATTGCTTTGATGATGATGATGAAAGAATAAAGTGGTTGACGTGGGAATTTGAGAAGAGCGAGAAGTAGTTGTGTTGATGACTTTGTTTGCTGTTGCGTTTGAAGTTCGTTGCTGTGTTTTGAAGTTTGCTGTTTGTGTCTGAAGTTTGCTGCTGCGTTTATTTCATGTTGTGTTTGAAGTTTGTAAACATACATGCTTGTTTTTAGACGCTGATGAATTGTATCTTGTTTGTTATGAATTATGATTCCCGTAATGACTTTGTTCATTTTGTTTTATGATAATACTATCGATTCGCAATGTTCAGAAATCAGATTTTTCACCATTTTATGGTTTCTCGTTGATTTGCAGGATATGTAATTTTAGTCAGAAATGTCAAGTTCCTCTTCTGAATATAGCATCACGTCTGGTGATAGCACAGATAGTGAATCTGGGACATTATGTACTCGTAGGCTTGCCCAAAAACTTGTTGAATGTCATGAATGGATACAAAGCGAGAATGCCCTGTTGGCTGAACATTTCTACAAACATATGTTCAAACAGCCTTGCTATATAGAGTATGAGCGAGGAAGGTTATGGATGGAGGATATAGTGCAAGGACATCATATTCGTACTATTAACATGTTCAGAATGGATGCCGAAGTCCTTTTACGACTATGCAACGATCTAGAACAAAGTCATGGGCTCACTCCATCAAGAGAAGTCTCAGTGCTTGAAAAAGTTGGCTTATTTCTGTACACCCTTGCTCAAGGAAGTTCATTTCGTGTTGTAGCTGAGCATTTTCAAAGGTCAACTGAAACTGTGCATCGATCATTCCATGAAGTTTTAGACTCCATAACTGGTAGGAATGGAGGCGAGGGTCTAGTACGTGATATGATAAGACCAAGAAACACCAATTTTCCTAGGACACCAACGCATATTGCTGCAGATCCTAGATATAAAGATTACTTCAAGGTACACCAATTTTACTTATTCATGTTACTTTTTATTTACCATTGTGTATGAACGTCACACTAAACCTTGCATCTACAGGATTGTATTGGTTGTCTAGACGGCACACACATTAACGCGTGCATCAAAGAGCTTGATCAAGGTCCATTTAGAGGTCGAAAAAGTTTGGTCACCTTCAATGTACTCGCCGTTTGTGATTTTAATATGCTATTCACCTTTGTTCTATCTGGTTGGGAAGGTTCTGCTCATGACGCAAAGGTTCTCGACAACGCCATATGTAACCCGGCTAACAACTTCCCACATCCGCCATCTGGCAAGTACTACTTGTGTGACAAAGGCTATGCAGATAGACCGGGGTATCTGGTTCCGTATTCCAAGGTTCGTTACCACCTCAACCAGTTTGACATTGAGCCACCGAGCAATAAGAAGGAAGCGTTTAATCGGGCACACTCTTCTTTAAGAGTTGTATAGAACGTTGTTTCGGCATTCTCAAAAAGAGATGGAAGTTGTTATCCACAATGCCATGTTACCGAGACTACACACAAGTGGATATTCATATGGCTTGTTTCGCACTACACAACTTCATTCGATTATTTTCTGGATATGATGATCTTTCTGAAGATGAGGATGAAATCCCCATATCTAATACAGAACAAGTGGAGCAAGAAGGGAAACAGGATGATGACCAAAGCTTTGGAGGTATGAGCCACATTCGCGATCGTATAGCGAATGCAATTTGGAGTTCTAGAAGGGTTTAGTATTTGCAAGTACTTATGAGGATTATTCCTTTTGTTTACCTGACAAACTATGTTTTAGCTTGTTTTTTTGTACACCAATTTGCAAGTACGTGCAAGGACATCATTCCTTTTGTTTAACCTTACATTTCAATAAGTCACTCGATAATTCAAATGTTTGACAAGGATTACTAACATTAGTTCATAACACAAATGTGTTACAAGGATTAACAACTTAGTTCATAATACAAATGCCATATAATATGGTCTCTTACAAGCATTACCAAAGTCAATAATACATTGCATAAATGACAACAAAAATCCCAATGACAAGTCCCAATACAAACGCATTCAATCTATGAGATTCAACCTCCTTGTTTCGCTCCTTCAGTTGAATTATCCCATGCTCTAAAGAGTCAACTAAAAGCCTCTTATATTCAAGATTGTCGCGTAGTCCATGGACTTCATTCGTCAGATTCTTTTTTATCTCCCTTAAGCCAGTGACGTAGTCCCGTAATGAACTTGAGCTATCATTAAATTCGTGAGCATATTCTAGCATTTCATCCTCAATAGCCTCCTCGATGAACTCATTGACACTGTCATCACTAGAATCATCTGAGGGTTGGCTCACCATTTCAACAACTGTTTTAAAATAACATATGACTATTGTTAGATCAGAAAACCTTGTGCAGTTCACAACCATGCTCACAACTTCAATGATTAGTTCACAGCTAATGTGAAGGTTTGTGCAGTTCACATTCATGCTCATAAATCAAAGAACAAACAATTAACAAAAACAAGTCATCCTCTAATAATCAAGTAGTAACAATAGAATGAGATGATGCAGTAAATGACAGTAGCATGAAATGATGCAGTAAACGAGTCATCATTGTTCAGAAGCAACAACAACCAGAAATGAATTGTGCTTGTGCAGTAACACAAGTCGGTGCAGTAACACAAGTCGGAAGTCGGAAGCAGTAACACAAATCGAAAGCAGTAACACAACTCGGAAGCACCAATGTTCATATAATCGGAAGAATTGTGCTAGTGCAATAACACAAATCGAAAGCACCAACAACTGCTCAAACGAAAACCCTAAAAACCAAAATCAAGTTGGTGCAGAAACGACCCATCAAACCCTAGCCTTCTCCTTCTCCGACCTTTGTGTTCTCAATTGAAACCCATCAAACCCTAAATCACTTCAAATGAATCGATACTCGAATCGATACTCAAACCAGAAATGAATGGTAGTATATACCTGAGCGAATCGATATTTGCTCCCTTCTCCGGCCTTTGTGTGCTCCTTCTCCGACCTTTGTGTTCTCCCTTCTCCGGCCTTCTCCTTCGCTTGTCTTGCTGCTGCGTGCGAGAAACAAAAATCCAACAAATCGTTCTCCTTACCATAGCTGTGTGCGAGAATCAAAATACCCCTCAAAATGCCTCACGTGTATGTCACATGGTTGAAACACTAGCGTTTTGCTAGCAAACACCCGTTAGCTGTTTTGAAACACACACACTCCTAAACTCTCACTTTTTGGTTCAAAACACAACACAACACTTTACACTAGTGTTTGGTGGTTGCATGACAAACACAGCCCAAGGCTTTGATTAGAGACTTTGATGACAGACTTGTGTAAATGACGGACTTGTATAAATGACGGACTTGTATAAATGCGGTCTTGTATAAATGACGGTCTTGTATAAATGACGGTCTTGTGTAAATGACGGTGTTGTGTAAATGACGGACTTGTGTAACCAAAACTTGTGTAAATGACGGACTTGAGTAACCAAACCTAGTGTTAATGAAAAACTTGTGTAACCAAATCACGTGTAAATGACAAACTTGTGTACATGACATAAACAAACATGATTAAAAAACGACCGAATGTGTTAACTACGTAAATTGATACAACAAATGAAATTGTATAATTGAAATTGTGTATGAACATTGTGCAATTGAAATTATGTATTAATATTGTGTAATTTAAATTGTGTATTAATATTGTGCATCATCAAAATTAAATATAATTAAGAGGAGAGAAGAATAATTTATTACCCTAATTAACAAATTAAAAATATAATAGTAGGAGAGAGAAAAATCCTTTAATTTATATTTATAGGAGAGAGAAAAACTTCTAATTTTCATAATCTCCTTTCTTTTTAATATATTTTTTTTATAAAATCTGAAGCGACTTAGTTTATCTTCATTATCCTTCATAGATAGTAGATACACACTTGCCTATTGTTTCTACATTGATTCATTAACTGCCTACATGTTCATTTTTCTCATAAATCTATAGTTTGTATCATTGTCGGTAATTTTTAAAGTTGGTATTATTTTGGGTTGAATGTTGATAGTTGATATTATTTTAAGTTTCTTTTTCCTATTATAAATACCGGTGAAGTAGTTTATAAAAAGAGATGATAATGACACTCATTTACATTGATACCAACACCCACATTTTATTATTATTTGGCCTCTCTCATACTATGTGCGAGAGACTTAATTTTATTTTTTTAGAATTTGGACGTGCGAGAGGCCAATTTTATTAATAAATAGTCTAATATCCGCACCTTGTGCGGGAAAAAAATTGAAAATTTATTATCTAAACAATTTACAATTTTTTTTATAAAAAAAAGCGCTAAATGTTAAGAAAAATATATTAATATCAATCTGATGAGATCATGTAACAAAAAATAAATTATTAAATTTATAATAATTGCCAAAGTGTTAATAAAAAAAATTATGTAACAAATTTCTAATTTTTTTTAAATATTATTACATATAACTAAAAGATTAAAGTTTTTGTTAAAAAAAATTGTTTTATAAAATCGATTATTTTTTTTAGAAAAAATTGATTTAATAAAACGATTATTAAAATCTTTATTAACGATAATACAAATTTTTTAAAAATAAAATATTGTTATATCTCATATTGTAACCAATAAGATTTAAATGTTAGTTCAGATTTATTTTGTAAAATTTAGAATCCAAACAAAATCCATTGAAATCTCTAAATTCGGTTAGGTGATATGATATTTTTTTTAAAATTATTTTTATAACAATAAGATATTGAAAATGATGACATGAAATTATTTTTGTTGAATTGACATAATGAGATGGAAAATATTTTAACTTTGACTTAAAATATTTATTGAACAATGGCATAATAGTAATTATAAAGTGGCAAAATTGTAAATATTTGACAAAAAGTACTAGGTGACATGGTTAAAGTGTTGTCATGTAGACGGAAATGATTCTATTTTAGTAGTATATATAGATTTTTTTTATTTTTATTTTTTATTTAATCGAAGTTAAACCTTTCGTACCCTATGTGCGAGAAAATTTTGCTTTTTAATCAAGAAATAATTAATTCTATATTTGAATGTGTTTTATAATTTTGTTGACATTTTTTTCGGTTAAAAATTTATGGATGCAAGTATCAAATTTATTTGGGTCCGAAGAAGGACCTTGTTACAAAATAGGTTAAAAGCGTTCATCCTTCGGTGACATGCCGTCTTCCGTCATTCTCCACTCTCGACGCCCTAAAATTAAAAGGCCCAACCGCCCAACAATTCTTTCTAATATATAAATACCACCCTTCCCCTTCCATAGACAATTACAAACAGCTCACCCTGCACAAGAGCCTCCTCTAGTGCTCGGGGATCGAGAAGCCTTGCCCAATCACAAATACTCTCCTCCTTTCTCTCCCCTAGGGTTTAATCGAAATCGTGTTGCTTACATCTTCAAAATTTAAATTAACTAGAGCAATTCGGAGAAGGTTTCCGAATATTGCTCGCCGGCGATGGATGCATATGCTCTTCATCTCGCCTTGGCGGCACTAGTCGGAGCCTCCGTTGTCGCCGTCTCCGCATTATTCATGCAGCGGAAGACGGTCAACGAGTGGCTCGAGTTGGTCAAGGCCATGGAGCGAGACCGCCAGAAGGACAAGGATGACGTAGATGGCGAGGTATTATCACCACGGCTTCCCAGTCGAGTCACCGATAAGCGGCGTACCAATGCTGGTGGAGGCAGCGGAGAAGCAAGGACAAAGAGTATGACCAGTTACCGTCGGGTGTCGTCATCGTTGCCTGACGTAAGGACTATTCATCGCAACATTAAAAGTGCCGAAGAAGTGGCGGAGGAGGGGCAGAATGATCCCGTGCTTTCCGTTAGCGGGATTCCAGCCGGGTTGCCGCGGTTGCAGACGCTTGCTGAAGGTATGGCTTTGCTGGACTTTCGGCTGGGATATCAATGACTGGAATACTTGTTGAGCATTGACCTTTGTTTTTTTTTTATCATCGGGATCTATGCTTAAATTTTTCATGATGGCAGTGGAGTTCATTACGTAGGCGATATGTTGAGTTGAAGTAGCGGAGATAGAGTAGAACCTTGTGTCATGTAATTGGAGAAGTTTTGTAGAGTTTTGAGAGTTTTGTTAAGCTGCGCAGTATTTTAGACTTCAGGTTATGCTAAATGAGTTGACTACTTTTAAAAAGAGCTCCGTGTTTCATTCCTTGCAATTCAGTTCTGACTTTTGAGCATTGCATGCACTGAATTTAGGTGCCAGTTAATTATGAGCTTTAAAGAAGTTTGACGCTGGATTTGGTTCTAGAGATGATGGTTATATGCCAAAGATAAGTGAGGTGGTTGTTAAGGGTGTAAAGTGTTCCCTCCGTGTAGAGGCTAAAGACTTTCTCCGATTTTCAGCTTTCTTTCTATGAAATTGTTTCTCTATTTGTTTGGCTGTGAAGATGCATAAACTCATTAACATGAGAGGCGGATTCACTTTTGTGTTTCATTAGTTATTACTTCAGATACAGTCTTGCTATGATGTATTAAAACAACAGCAAATGCAATTCAAACACAGTGTATGTCAAACAGGTGTTTTTGAACGGGGGATGGACCTTAGGCTCCATTTGGATGATGACATATCTGTGATTGTATTATTGTTTTAGTGTTATATAATTGAAGAGAACGGTAATTATAGTATTGAAGCAATGCAAATAAGTAATTTCGCATGTGCTCAAACTTTTATCTGACTATTTTTTCAGTTTGGACTCATGTGGTTGTTAATTTTGTTGTATGCTCTCCAAGACTTTCTGTACTCGTGACTCAATAATAAAACCCTGATTGCTTCATGTAATGTTAATGAATTCTCTGCTTATTTTTTGTCCTCTTTTTAAGTTCCGCATTTGGTTGGTCTCTCCTTTTCATGTTTTCATTGTGTTTACTTACTTTTAAATGGAACATACAACTTTACAGGAAATTTGGCTAATCATGCTCATTCAAATAGCAGAGCTGCTAATCTAGTTAGGCCTACATCGCCAAAGTCCCCTGGCGGAAGTGCATTTGAAAGTATAGAGGAATCTGACGACGAAGATATCTTGACAGAAAGTTCTAAACTTGATGACTTGTATATGCAATCAAATGGGAATGCTGTAAGTTCCAATTAGACGCTGGCAGTTGTAACTTTTTATGCCAAAATATTAAATATGTGAATGTCACAGGAAGGTCTTGACATGACTATATGTTATTCTTTATATTTGCCTCTTTCAAGTAGGATTCTCTGCTGAATCAATTTGAATATCTCAAAACCAGGAAATCCCAGAAGAAAACATCAACGGTGAACAAATACCTCATGCTTCTCAAAGCATGATTAGATCACACAGTAAATCTGGTGACTTGCATGGTGTTCCACCTTACCCTGTAGCTGCTGATATGCTGAGGAAGGAACCTGAGCATGAAACTTTTGTGAGACTTAATATCAATCCCTTTGGTAAACATCCGTGCTCCTACCCATTATAAGAATACATTTTCTGCTTGTATGAGTTGATGTATGAATTAGCATACTTAGGTTCATTTATCTTGTCAAAGCTGTTATATTAAATCGTCCCATTATGGAAGCTAAATCATGAAACTCACTTATTTGATTCTGTTATCCTATGTTGAATGTTATGCATCAATCTTTCGTAGAATTTTTGAACTCAAATATTTTTTTTGAAAAACTTAGCTAGTTTATGCACCACATAACTAATATTAGTTAGTTAACATGCCACACCAATGTCTCGTATCCATAGTTTTGCCATCGACAAGTCTTGTTGAATGCTTACTGAACAAAAATAAGTAATTGAAGTGATTTATTCTTTTAGTCCTGAGAATGCACCTCATCATAAAGATTATTTCACATGCCATATGAACTTTTCTCACCATTGGAAATTCTTTTCTCTATGTGACACACAATAATGCCAGTTGCCGTTGTCTAGTAATTGCCAATTGTATCGGTTGATGGTACTTCTTGCACTTCCTTTAAAGTGCGTGTTGTACAACATGATTTGCCGTTTGGTAAATTTATCAATCTAGCATCTAATCATCCGCACTTGTGTTTTCTTGTATTTGTTGATTGCAAACACGCTATTTTACCATCAACTAAATGCACACATTTGCAATTTGATAGTATAATATTTTAATTGAATTGTCTGGGTTTTCAAATGGAAATGACATAATCTGATGGTGAATTTAAATATGTTTTATTGTAAGATTGACTTGTGATAACGAGAATAGGATTAAAAAGCCTTACTCATCAATGTGAATTAGTCAATTGTGCAATTCATCTCTGTACAACCTTTATATAACTATGTACGCAAGCTGAGTGCTTTGTAATAATTTCTTGTTCTTCTCTCAAACCAGAGATGCCTACATCTGACGAAGTCGAGTCATACATGGTCCTTCAAAAATGTCTTGAACTGCGAGAAAGTTACATATTCAGGGAAATGGTTGCACCTTGGGAAAAGGAAGTTATATCTGACCCTAGCACACCAAAGCCCAATCTAAATCCATTTCAGTACTCTCCTGAGGGGAAAAGTGATGTGAGTTGAATATTGATATGGCTAATGTATTGTTAGTTTCTACTGTCTCCACTAAAAATATTTGTATAATTTGCAGCATTGTTTTCAAATGGAGGATGGAGTAGTTCAAGTGTATGCAAATAAAGACTGTAAGTTCATAATGGTTGGGTTTGGCCATTTTGTCATTTGCGGAAGTATCTTGGAAACGTGTACTAACTTATTTTTTTGTTTGTTTATATTTTGATGCTTTCAGCAAAAGAAAAGATGTTCCATGTTGCTGGTGCAACAACATTTTTCACTGATTTACATCACATTCTTCGGGTTATAGCAGCTGGGAATATTAGAACTCTATGTCATCACAGGCTTGTTCTTCTGGAGCAAGTACTGATCTTTGATTGTCATTCAAGCTATTTCTATTTGGTTACTGTTCAGTATTTTGGCATTTGATTAATGTTTATCTCGCAGAAATTTAATCTTCATGTAATGCTTAATGCGGACAAGGAGTTCCTTGCTCAGAAAAGTGCTCCACATCGTGATTTCTATAATGTTAGGAAGGTTGACACACATGTTCATCACTCGGCATGCATGAATCAGAAGCATCTTTTGAGATTTATAAAGTCAAAGCTAAGGAAAGAGCCTGATGAGGTAATGGATTGGGCCACAGTATGGGAAGTTCAGATTTTCTGTTTTTGGCTACTTACATCCTATCTTCTTAATTTTTGAGTTGAGTTGTTATAACCAATAATGTGATATGCTAAGGTTCTTTTCCGTTTCTTACTTTCTGATGTTTTGACTTTTTTTAGGTTGTGATATTTCGAGATGGCACCTACTTAACTTTAAAAGAAGTCTTTGAGAGTTTGGATTTGACTGGGTGAGGAAGTGATGGTGTTAATTGTTGTTACTTGCTCCTTCTGCCTATTTTTCTGTTCATAAACTGTTTCTGCTGATTTTATTTGTAAACATGCTTATTTTACTACCTTTTCTGGACAGATATGACCTCAATGTTGACCTATTAGACGTTCATGCTGACAAAAGCACATTTCACCGTTTTGACAAGTTCAATCTCAAGTACAATCCCTGTGGTCAAAGTAGGCTCAGAGAGATTTTTCTTAAGCAGGATAATCTCATCCAAGGTATATTATGCACGATTGTCTATATGGCAAGTATGCAAATCAGAAATGGAAGCCAGCTCTCGTTTTTTTTATTTTTGGAAGATAAATTAATAGTCCTATAAAGGCAAGTATATCATCTTTTTTTACAATATCATAGGCTGTAGGTTTGTAGACAAAAAAAATCAATTCCCCTACTGCTACTATTGCCATCCCGCTAAGGTGGGAAGTTGGACGGAGTTGGTTGTTGGGTTGAATTTTTAAGCTGAGTGTTTTGGAAGATAGATTGAGAGTTCAATTAGAGGTTCATTTTGTTTTTAGAAGATTGGCTAGAAGTTTTTAAAAGTCAAGTTGGAGGGAATTTTTGAACTTGGTGTTTTACTGGCGAGAGGGAGGGAGTTGGTTTGGTGGGTTTGATAGGGTGGGAAGTTGGAGGAACTTTCACAGAACTCAAAAGTAGAACCGAGTGTTTTGGAAGATAGATTAAGAGTTCAATTAGAGGTTCATTTTGTTTTTGGAAGATTAGCTAAAAGTTTTTAAAATTCAAGTTGGAGGGAATTTTTGAACTTAGTGTTTTACTGGCGAGAGGGAGGAGTTGGCTTGGTGGGTTTGATAGGGTGGGAAGTTGGAGGAACTTTCATAGAACTTAAAAGTAAAACTGTTAAGACTCTAAAGGTGTTAGGGAATTGGATTTTAATATGAATTTTAAAATTAGACCTTAAAACTTAGTAACATGGGAGACCGGGCCCATGCTTGAGTATGAATATCTGAGTACAAGTTTAGAAGGCACTTCCTAGATAACAAGGCAAGCTTTCTTCAGTTTAAGAATTCTGAGGTAGAGGTGTACATGCCTCGTCAAGGCAGAGAAGTTGAAAAGGAACCCAAGTCCCTGATTTCATATGTAATTCTCTCTTTCACACAGACACACATATGCTCACTCAACACTCACTCGCTCGCACATTCACCTGCTTGTTCTGTTTCTAGGCACACAAAATCCTTTCTCTTAGGCCTTGTTTGGTTAATATTAGTGTGGAGTTTAGAAATTTGACACAGTAGCTTATTGGAGAGATTAAATTTTAAGGGAGGTTTTTGAGGTGATTTTGAAGAGGTTTTAAATAGCAAGTGGAGATAGGTTTGATGAGAGATTATTGAGAAGCTTTCATTTTCTTATTTCAACCTTACCCCCTTTATCATAACTCTTATATATTACAAAAATGTTTCAGTATTTGTCTTTTTCGGTAAATCCACCATTTAAATCTACCCACAAATCTTTTCCTACCAAACCTCAAATAGATTTTTCATTAGAATTTCAAATTTCACAAACCCTTTCAATAGCCTTATCAAACAACTACCTAACAAGCTAAAACTCACGAAAGATCTCGTGAGGCCGAACATGCCCTTAGTCCTCAGCTCTCTTTACATAAAAGTTTTCTCTCCTCTCCTCTCTTGTGTTCTCATTTATTTTGGTTTCTGCATAGATTAGTAGAGTTGGGATGAAGTATCATGAAAGAATTGTGATTTATGGAATTATAGATTGCTGTATTTTTTGCTGCATTGTGTTTCTAGTTTCAAATTTCATTGCCTCCGGCTGAATTGGATTTTAGTGATCTGTTGTGAGGCAGGTTTGTACATTATTTCCATGTATTGTCTTTTCTTTTATGTTCATGTTTTGCTCAAGTAATAGCATATTTCTATTTCGAATCTATTGAAGTTGGAGCTCCTACGGGATCTTTTTTTGTCTCCGCTGTTTCCTGAGAGATATGTAGCATGAGCATGTAGATATGTAGCATGAGCATCTCCCGTTCTTTTACTAGTTGGACTGCTTGCATTTTTTAGATATTACTTCATTTTGAAAATTCTAATGCTTGTTAATTTCCATTTCTGTTACATCAAAATTTGACTTGACAACCCATAATATCACGATGGTTGTGAGTAAGCCAAATGACGGAATGGAAAGACCTAGGATGTCGAATGTCATAATGAGTGATTCGGCAGATTGGAATTCCTATATATCTGCTCATGTGGCACTTAATTGTATGATAAATAGAAGATCCATCTGTATAGATATCATCATCTACATCCAGAAAGCCATATGCTTTGGATGAAGCTTGTACAGTTCGGGCAGGGGTTTCAATTGATAAAAAAGAAGAATCTACTTCAACCAATATGCCCTTACGCACATCCATACATAAGGTTAACATAACATAGCAATCACACGTGCCAACATTTTATCCTACTTCTTTAGATGAGTTTTAAAATTGATTTTTGCTACTTCTGTTCTTCAGAAAAGTTATTTTGATTCCTGGACTTTCTAGACTTCGAATTGCATTCTACTGGATTCTAGCTATATGGTAATTTTCTTGATTCAATTTTTAGTATGTGTATGCATTTTCAATATAGTAAAGCGGTCAAGTCATGTACTAACTTCTGCTTTCCTCTTAGTGGAATATTTGATGGTGCCCAGAATTATTTTTGATATCACGTACAAGAACCTGCCTTGTCCTTTTGGTATGTAATTTTTGAATTGTGAAATTTATTATCGCAGGTCGTTTTCTCGCTGAGGTGACAAAGGAAGTTTTCTCTGATCTAACTGCTAGTAAATATCAGGTATATCTTTACCTTCAAATCCTTTTGCTCCATACTTGTAGTAACAATGGGATTCTGAAGAACTAAATAAGTGTAAGTTATCAGATGTATCATGTGTATTTTGACTAGCATTTCTGGACTATACTGCCAAGTATCTTGAAGTATTAAATTGCGTGATTTGCTAGTCGTTCGAGGACCATCACTAGTATTGTTTCTCCATTCATCACAACCCCCCTTTATTGCTGATTGAAAGAGGGCAAGTTGCTGGTGAATAATGGGGTAGTGCTTAGACAAATTCTTATCAGTTTCTTTAGCAATGTCTCAAAGCATTGCATTCAGATGCTTTTGTGAAATATGTTTACTGATTAAGGATCATAGTTTGTGCAATAGTTCTTGAAGCATGCTATTTGTCTTGTGATAGTATGCTCAAGTTATCCATCACCAAGCTGAACTTTGTCATTGTTGGAGTAATAAATAATATTTTGTGTTTGCTGAAAAGTCTCGACCGTTTTTTACCTTACATTTTCTGAATGCTATGATGCAGATGGCTGAATACAGGATATCAATATATGGCAGAAAGCAAAGTGAATGGGACACGTTAGCAAGTTGGATCGTGAATAATGATCTGTATAGTGAGAACGTTGTTTGGTTGATTCAGGTATGTTTTCATCTGGTATGCAAATTTTCCGTATTGCAGCAGCTAGCTGTGAAGTTAAAAATTGAGAATTTCATGCTAGGTTCAGGTTCATTTGAGTGGAGAGGGTGCAGAAAATAATTTCCTTGGAAGCTAAATTTTTGGAAATGTGTTTGTTAAAATTTTACTTTTTAGGTGAATTTAAATGGGGGTAGCTAAATTTTGATTTGAAAAAAGGTTACCCCCCCCCCCCCCCTTTTTTTTTTTAAAAATTATTTCATCTTTTTTTTAATAAAATTTTAACCAAACACATACATTGAACACTACTTCCTGGGATTTTTTTACTCTTGGGTTGGCTAGACAAGCTCTTAGGCTTCCTCAAAGCTTGTGTCTGTTGTTTTTATGTTATTTCTAATCTCTATTACATGGTTTCTGCTACTGTCATTGGTCACCACTTACCACCTCTGGTTAATACTTAGAATGCGCTCATTGCTGAATTTGGATGGGTCTTGTTTGGTTGTGTTCTCTTTTGCCTGTTGCCTAATGTAGTGCGGTGTTGAGCAAAGGGCTGTTTTTTTGGTCTTGAATTTAAGTGTTGAAGTATACTGATACCTAATTTTCATTTCAATGGAAAAATAGCTCTTATTTTGTACTGTACCTCCTCTGCTAATAATAAAATATTCTTCACGTTTGCAGCTTCCACGGTTGTACAATGTGTACAAGGACATGGGAATTGTTACATCATTTCAGAATATGCTTGATAACATTTTCCTGCCTCTGTTTGAGGTCACTGTTAATCCAGACTCACATCCCCACTTACATCTATTCCTGAAGCAGGTTTGTGCTTGGCCTCTGTTACTGATAAATTTTTTACTTTGCTGTTACCGACAGCTATTATCTGGTTAATCTATCTGCCTCCTTTAAGGACATTTAGTTGTGTTTAAATCATAACTGTTACAATGCTCAATGAACTTTGCTGACAAAGTATCCTATTTTAACTGAGGTGGGAAATAAGAAATATCATTAACTTCAATACTCAATAGTAAATTTATCATGTATTGTGAAACTTATGACTCCCCATTTATTCTGCAGTGCTAAGAATCTCTATCAATATAAGAGGTTGTAAGCCCTTTCTGTCTTTACTATTAAAGGTGGACAGTAAGGACATTTGATCTCTATTGTTGTACACAATTGTTTTGGAGCTAGAACATGAAGTTGTTGGATGTTTGCAGCAGTTGAAATGTGAAATAGGCCCTAACCATATTAGAACTTACAACACCTCATTGGGAAAGGTCCTCGCTTCTGGTCACAAACCCACCCTCATTATTTGTTCTTGATAGCTGTTCTAGTTTTCCATCTCTATTCCCCATCTCAATCATTTGCTCCCCAAAATAAATATTGATCGCTCATTTAGGTTATTTACTGGTGTAATCTTGACAGTGGCTCAGAAGGGAGTGAATATGGCTGTTTTGGTGTCTTTCATTTCTCTCCATGTCGCACAATGGTCTTCTTATGTGTTTTCTCTTTGACATGGATTTGCAGGTAGTTGGCCTAGATTTGGTAGATGATGAAAGCAAGCCGGAAAGACGTCCCACAAAACACATGCCAACTCCATCTCAGTGGACTAATGTTTTCAATCCTGCCTTCTCATATTATGCATACTATTGCTATGCGAACCTATACACACTGAATAAGGTCATTCTAAAGCTTTTACCTCTCTAAAGTAGTAATTTTTTTTTTATGATTGTTATGTGGCATCAGAAAATGAATCATTTTGTTGTAACTGCAGCTCCGTGAATCAAAAGGTATGACAACGATTAAGTTCCGTCCACATGCAGGGGAGGTAAGCAGATAACACTATCGGGCCTTGAGAATTTTGCATTGCGTTTTTGGTTGGGTCTGTAGCTATTATGTCTCCATCACGATATAAAAGAACCAATTGGTTCTTAAGAATTGTAGGATTTACCTTCTAAGTTGTTTTTTTTATTGTGATGATGAACTCTAATTTACCACTTTTCAGGCTGGAGATATTGATCACCTTGCGGCTACATTTCTGACTGCTCATAATATTGCTCATGGAATAAACTTGAGAAAATCCCCTGTACTTCAATATCTCTATTATCTTGCTCAGGTACAGAAATCACACCCAACATTTGCTTCTGATTTTTGGTTGATGCTGTTTCTCAATTTTACGTTTGATTTGTCAGATTGGCCTGGCAATGTCCCCTCTGAGCAACAATTCTCTTTTCCTGGACTATCATCGGAATCCTTTACCTATGTTTTTCTTCCGGGGGCTTAATGTATCCCTTTCTACTGATGATCCTTTGCAAATCCATCTTACAAAGGAGCCACTAGTAGAGGAATACAGTATTGCTGCCAAAGTGAGTGGTTGTGCAATTAAATTTCAGAAACTTGATTAACATCGAAGGATTTAGATTGATTTGAGATGTTCACTTTCTCAGGTGTGGAAGTTAAGTTCATGTGACTTGTGTGAGATTGCGCGTAATTCAGTCCTGCAGTCAGGCTTTTCTCATGCTTTCAAGGTAACCGGACGTTCAATTGCCAGGTTCCTGGACTGTGTTTTTACCTATGTGGTGTCATGTCGTTTAAAGTTAAAACTTAAAAATATTGTTAGTTTGTTTCATTGAACTTTGAAGAATAAATAATACCATCGACCAATTAAACTTGTGATACACTGATATATGTACAAATAAATTACTAAAAGATGTTTCCATACAATACAACATTTTCTAGGTCTTGTTCCTAAGGATATGTGCACAAAAACCTTTAACTATTGAAAAGATGGCTCGGAGCTTTGAATCTCACTCATGTTCCTGAGTTTCATTATAGAGTAGGTTGTCGAGTCAGGTTTTAGTTTGAAACTTTGACTGTACAAAGTGAATCTTTTTACTTGAATTTGTTAATATCCCTGTCAAGTTATGATTTCTAGTAGCAATATAGATAACTCTAGCTAATTTAAATGTGAGGTCCTTGGTATCCATTTTCTGATGCACCACCTCTCGTGTTCTTAGCTTTTGACTATGAGTCGTCAGCCACTAGTGTGATTATAATAATTTGATCATAATAATTTGATGTCAGTCACTGCCACTGGTGATTGTAAGCAAATGTTTTGGAAAGCTGCATTAAAGACATGAGTTTCCGAGTCTCCTCGCTTTTACGTAGCTACAGAACATATATGCTGACATATTCATCTCAGTCTATACATATATTGAACTCGAGCTTTTGCTTTCAGTCTCGGTGAGTTACGACCGGTAAAAGCAAGGAGTGTGTTGAATAATAGAGAGCTATTCTGTAGCAGTCTACCACCTTTAAAGCATTGTAGTTCATCAACGAGCTATTGATAGCCTATTTCTATGATGCAATCTTAGTTTCCTTCCCAGTCCACCTCGTACTCATGGTTGTCCTGACTGTAGTTGGTGATATCCGTATCTAAAGTTGTGCCTTTCATTACCTATTATTTACCTTTTTTTATTTAAATATTTATATGCAAGCCTTATGTCTTTGTTATATGGATTTAAAGGATTCACTTTTTTCTATTTTCTGAATGTTCTTGTACTGTATTCCATAATGCTCCTCTTTTATTATTGTAAAGGCTCATTGGATTGGGAAAGAATACTACAGAAGAGGTTCAACCGGAAATGACATCCACAGGACAAACGTGCCTCATATTCGGCTTGAATTCCGTGACATGGTACGTGTTTGATGCCTCAAGCATGTTGACATGGCTTTTATCTCCATGAAAGTATGTGCATTAGCTTGTCTTTGACTAAGAGCAAGAATCTAACTAAAGGCTAACCTCAATCATCGTTTCCTGAGCAAGCTCCACTTCCGTTCTCTTATGCACATTATCCCACGTAGTTAAATAGTTATATGCCAAATATCCTAAAGGTTGTGTTTGCTGTTAAAGTCTTAAACGATCATAATAAATTGTTGGATTATTTTTCGTTCTTCTGATTTATTAGCTTCATTGGAAATTGTCCTGTATATCTTCCCTATTGCTTTAGTTCCTTGACCGACTTCCAATTTTTGCGAAAAAGATAATCCACTATTCTTCATTGACTGTCTTCCAATGTATTTCTGTTAAATATGAAGAATCAATATCCTATATATTATAGATTGTATTGCCTAGATATTTGGGGCAGTGGTAGAGCTTAAGAATTTAGCTTATAGTTGCTGACACAACATGCAACACTATCCAATTTCTGTTTCCAGATATGGAAGGAAGAAATGCAGCAGGTCTATCTAGGGTACGCTAATATTCCCGAAGAAGTGGATCAATAATTTGCCAACAATAAGTTATAAACAAGATATATGTATACTGCACATTGGAAGGTATGAACATACTCTCATTTTCCGCGATGTAGAATTTGCATTTTTTTTCAGCTCAAATATCTGATTTCTTTTCCTTTCCTACCTTAACTAGTGCGTAGCCGGGGTTGAGACTATACCCCGTCCTTATGTGTTAAGACAGAATAGACGAAGGAGCAGAGCAGCAAATTTGCAAAATATACCTCTTGTAACCCCGTGATCCATGTAAATGAGAGCCAACGACCCATGACATATACAAGCTGCCTCCCACAAAAAGTACACAGGAATGCGAACTGTGTTGTTCTGATAGAAACAAATTTTTGCATCGAAATATTTGTGGCAGTGTTAAGAATTTGGTTGTAACTTACAAGTTCTTTTTAGGAGCTGTGTTTTATTGGACGTAGAGCTACTCTTTCTTGGACGTGTTTAAAATGGGACGTGTTTCACGCAGAATAACAAAGCTTTAAATTTAATAAGTCGATGAGAAATCTATATGTATTCAAATAATGGATTTGATTGATGTAGTTTATTGTCAAATTTGCAGTAGCATCCTTTAAAATGTTTCTTTTCAGTATATATCTGATTGGATGAGATGCCCGAATATGTATATATCCTTGAAACATGTATACATCCAGTAGGACACATTTTTGTAAAGATATATCTCTGTAAGATACAACAGCAGCTTAGTACCAAAAGTCTTCATCCTCCAACCCTATACAACGTAATCATCCACACATACGTAGCAATAGTCTTGAATCTGAACTGAGACTCCACACTGTTCCAAAGTAAAGACATTCCCGGTAACTAACGATTCACCTTTTACAAATTCTCCCAACTTTTAGAGAACGTAACGTTTTGTTGTAACTAGTTGAGTGCAAGATTAGGTAAAATCTTATATATTATTACATGAGTGATTTTTTAAAAGCTAAAATTATAAGTCTTACTTCACAATTGAAATGAGATATTGTGAGATAGCAAAATTCATGACTATTGCTACGTATGCGTGAAGTCTACAATTTGAGAACTTGTAATGAGAAGTTGTAAATGAGGTGAAGTCTACAATTTGAGAACTTGTAATGAGAAGTTGTAAATGAGATGTAAGACGTAAGACTTACAAATAATGACAGACTTGTATAGTTAGCTTTTAAAAAGTAAAGTTAAAAAGGAAAAGTATAAGCAGACTTGTATAGTTAGCTTTTAAAAAGTAAAGTTAAAAAAGAAACTTATAAATTATTAGATGAATAACCTTATTAAATAAATAATAACATATTTGTCCTTATTTATTATAATAAATTTTATCTTAATTTAGACGTTACTTCACTAATATTTCTTGTAAATGAGACGTATATCTTGTAACTTATTGCTGTAAATGTCTTCCTCTCACTCTAATACCAACCAGACAAGTTTGATCTCACGATTTATCTTTTTTTTAAAAATTACAAATATACGCTAAGCATGATATTTAAATTTTCTCTTGTGCACTAATTTCTTGTACAAGAATTATTGTAGCTAATTTTCTTGTACACGATTATTGTACCGAAAAAATTAATGTTCAAGATGAAGAGTAGTAGACGCTTCAGATCCCGAGAAAAATCTTGTAATTGCTTGTACGATGGTAATCTAAATTTATTACGTTAATCCAAATTATTAATCATTAACGATTCACCTCCTACAATTAGAGTGTATCATGATTTAAAAGGTAATAATAATTACACAAATTTTATAATTACTTATATGAGGGTAATTTAATCTAAAATTTTCAAATAATGTCATATTCTAATAAAATTAGTGAGATGTACATATATAAAAAAAATATTAATAACCTAATGTTAAACAATAAATTCACCCTTATTTTTATCTCAATATTATCATTACGTATGTTAAGAACCAGATTGTAACCCGCCGACTGTACTTTATTTGAAGAGGTGAGTTCTCCTTTCTCTACCCACCTATATTGATTTGTTTTGAATTGCACGTATTTGTCTATATGCATGACTCCTTCGTATGCCCAAGATGCGACTGATCGTGTGTGATTCAGTACCGGTCTTATTATTCAATAACTAAAAATATAAAATAAAATAAAATTCCTTCTCTTCGCATTCTTTTAACTTCTTGTTGGGTAAAATCATCCTCATGCAGTCCGCCGGTTTTGCTGTACACACTTCGATTAATCGGGACCCCACGAGTTACAATTATTATGGATTTTACAAATCATTTTAATGTGGGTCCCGATATCCACGTGGAACCCCACACGTGTCAAAGTCAAGTCATGCAGCAGCAACAGCAGCAGCTAGATTCATACATAAGTGGGTACATGAATCCGTCCCACAATTCTTTTGCTGGGCAACATTCCTGCATCCACAATACCCATTCATATATATATATATATATATGTCCCTGAAACTATACATATTTTTATAAGGGAAATATATTCTGTACGTTAACTCATTTATTAGATTATCTTTTCGAATAACCAGTAGGAAATATACATATTTTTATAAGGGAAATATATTCTGTACGTTAACTCATTTATTAGATTATCTTTTCGAATAACCAGTAGGAAATTAAATCTAGATTGAATATACCCTTCATCTTTAGAATGAGTACAATACATAGGGCTGAGCAGATTGCGGTTCGGTGAACCGAACCGCAACCGAACCGCAAATTGCGGTCCAAACCGCAACCGAACCGCAAATTGCGGTCCAAACCGCAACCGAACCGCACTTAATCGATTCGGTTTGCGGTCTGCAAGTTTTTGTTTTGCGGTTTGCAGTTCGGTTTGCGGTTCAAACCACAAAACCGCAAAAAAAGCGCAAACCGCAAAACAAACCGCAAAAAAAAACCGCAAACCGCAAAAAAAACCGAAAAAAAAAAACCGCAAAAAAACCGCAAAACCGCAAATTGCGGTTCATTTGCGGTTCGAACCGCAACCGAACCGCAACCGTGCGGTTCATACCGCAAACCGAACCGCATATTTGCGGTTCGGTTTGCGGTCTATGTTTTTCAGGTTTGCGGTTTGCGGTTCGGTTTGTGGTTTGCGGTTTTGGACCGATGCTCAGCCCTAACAATACATTTATCTATTAACATATTTGAAAATATAAATCAATACAAATTTTCTTAAACGTGGTTAAAATTTATCTTAAATCTGATATCAACATTTTTAATTCTTCTATAGACAATACTAAGCCTTGAATTTTTTTTTTGGATTTTGTAGATGCAGGCATGTATAAATTGCATGTGATTGTGTCTAGGGGTGAACATTTCCGGATATCCGATCTGAAATAACTCGGATATCCGTTCCGACGTCTCGAATATTCGTTCCGACAATCTTATAAAAGTCCGATCCGAATCCAATCTGAGAGCTTCCGTATATCCGACAATTTTATCCGGATCGGATATCCGATCTAAAGATTCAATCCGGATATTCGATCCGATCCGAGTATTTATTCTTAGTCTAGTCGAATATATCCGATCCGACTTTTTCCTCAAAACCTCCATATTCAATCCGAAGATCCAAAAAAAATGTCCGGATCATCGGAATCAGAACACCAATTGCCGGATATTTTCGGATTCGAATTTTTTCGGATCGAATGTTCAAATTATCAGATCTGACTAATCAGATCTGATATTTTTGCTCACCCTGAATTTGTGTCCTTTATATGTATATTATATGAGCAGTGGCCGTTGCAGTAGACCCATGCCAAACAACAAGGCATGATATTCGGAAAGAAGAGGCGTCAGAAGAACATTTAACTGTTCGACCCCGCAACTAGGGGTGGGCATAAATCCCGCTTAATCCCGTCCCGTCCCGCATCCCGTCCCGATCCCGGCGGGATTTGGAAAAAAAAAATGTGTATCTCGTCCCGTCCCGTCCCGCAAAAAATTTGCGGGACGGGACGCGGGATGAAGACTTCCCATCCCGGTTAATCCCGTCTCGTCCCGCATATATATATATAAATTATATTTTTATAAATATTATATAGATAAATAATATACATAAATTATAATTTTTAAAAATATTTTTTTATTTTTAAAATTATTAGATCGATGATTCTTCGTCATTCATTCACTCATTCTTTACTACTCATTCTGTTGGATCTAAAATACTAGAGTTTCTGATCTCGCTTGATTTAGTCCGTTTGCCGCCTTGCTCTGGACCGTTCCATCGACACCCTTGCTGCTCTAGTCGGTTCCATCGCCCTTGTATTTGTGTATTACCGCAATTGTAATCTATAGTTAAATAAATATAATTTTCATTAAATTATCTGTTGTTATTTTTTGAATGTGAGTCGGTAAGACATTTTGATGTAACTGAAATTTGTTTTCAATGTATAAACTACTAATGTAGGCGTCATGAATCGATAATTCGGTATCGAGTTTTTTCCCGATCATTTATGTCTTTGAACACGAGAGAAAACAAGTATACATATTAAATATAATCGGTTCGTAATTTTCGCGGGATTTGTCCCGTCCCGTCCCACATGGGACAGGGCCCGCGCGGGACGAAGAAAAAATGTCATAAATCCCGTCCCGTCCCGTCCCATCCCGCAAGTTATTTGCGGGACGGGACGCGGGACGACCCCTATCCCGTCCCGTCTCATGCCCACCCCTGTCCGCAACAATGATAAACCCATTAGCCCTAACAACGCACCATTTGTATTACAAAGCTTGTGCAACCTTACAAAACAAAAATAAAAATAAAAATAAAATGTTATCAACTTACAAGTGAATTCGAATCGGTGGCCTGACAAGGAAACTATTACAAAATTGTTGGCTTTATGTGATTGATTATAAAATAAAAATCAAAGTTATCAACTTATGTACATGCTAAGGGATGACGTTTTTGGTTGATTATAAAATAAAAATAATAATAAAATGTTATTGTAAGTTGCTGAATATGAATATAATAAATTAATATTTTTTTTAATCTAAAATACTTAAAAGACTAATATATCTCAATGATATTAAAATTTTATAAATTCTTCAAGTATAATGTTTTTTCATTTGTATGTAGCATAGTTTTATAAGCCTTTTAATTTACTTTAAGTGCATTTCTTAGTCGGCCACACAATTGAGATTGGATTTAAGTTTCTAATTTGGCAATTCGAGAAGATTTCTTTACCCCAACTTGATTCATCAATTTTGTCTTTGTGTGTAGTTACTAGTTCAGGGCTATAACTAGTAATTACACAAAGGCAATGTGGGCCCTTCAATCTCCGGTTCCTTTTCACGTGGGCCCTTCAATGTCTCCAGCTCCTCTCCTTATAAATACGTGACGAAGAGAGAAAATGATGAGAGAAAAACGAACAGAAGAGAGAATGAGCAATACGGCATCGTTTAAGGCATTCGTGGAAGGGTGGGAGGCGAAGCAAAGGGAGTTGCTGAAGGAGATATCAGCGGCTCGAGTCAAGGATGGGCTTCTGGAGGAAGAAAAGATGAGGGAGTTGATCAGACGCGCTCTTTCGCAGTTCGACGAGTACTATGAGGAAAAATCACGCGCCGCCCAACGAGACGCTTTCCAGATGTTCTCGCTGGAGTGGTGCTCGAAGTTAGAGTGCGCCTCCTACTGGATCTCCGGCTTCCGCCCCACCGCCATGCTCCGGCTAGTCGAAACATCTGTCGATGACTTGTCTTCAGATCAGCTCCTTCTCCTCGACAGGTGAGTCCCTTCCAAACATGCCTTAAACGGTGCCGTATTGCTCATTCTCTCTTCTGTTCGTTTTTTTTTCTCATCACTTTCTCTGTTCACTAACCTTTGGGGAAAAAATATTAAAATACAATATTGAAAAAGACTAAAATAACTATAAAGCTAACTATATTGAAAAAAATAGCTCAAATAACTAATACTACGACAACCAAAGGTTAAGGGCACATCGAGTCATTCATACAATTCTTAAGATTTAAGTTAAGTATCAAACAACTTCGGATTTATAATTTTTTGTACTTTTATCTCTTGTTAATATTAACTATCGTTTTAAATCAATGTAAAAATCTTAGAAGTGCTGAATATGCTTATAATGACGGAAAAATAATATAATGGGAAGTGACTATACTGGTATTGAGTAAAAAATGCATTACAAATTTACAATTCATAGTTTTAAGTAATTACATTGATTAATATTTATACGTAAAAGAAAGTTCTAATTTTAATTAAAACCCTGCCACATGACCCCCACAAAAATTCGGCCGGTTAGATTATGTCATGCCGTGTAGTCACCCTGCACGGCTGCACCCTGCAGGGCACTCCCAAAACGACAATGATACGGAAAAAAACGACAATGTTTTACTCAAAAATAGAAAGAAAAAAAATACGGAAAATTTAGGAGCCGACCCTAATGTTTGGGCCGGCTTCAGGGTATTAGGGTCGGCTTCAGGGTCGGGACTACTTTTCATTGTGGAGGGTCTAATGGTCACTTTCTATTATGGGTTAGTTTGGCTGGTAACTATTTCCTCTAGTTAGTTATTTACCTGTCTGGCAGAAGTTTTCTTAGCTCTCTCTTAACAGAATGAAATCTGAGACAAAATGGGAAGAAAGGGTAATATCGGACGAGCAAGCTAGGATCCAGGAAACCATAGCCGCACCGCCAATAGCAGGTGCAATTAAGCGTGTTGGTTTGCAGCCTCATAACATCGAAGATGGGGGCCAACAGCCCGAAGAGGCACTAAAAATCTTACATCGTGAGTTGGAGGCGCTGGTGACCCATGCTGACAACCTAAGAACTAGGACTGCTCTCGGGGCAATTGAGATTCTGACGATGAAACAGAGCTTAAGTTTCCTTCAGGAAGCCATTCGGCTACAACAAAGCATGAGGATTTGGGGCTTGGGAAGACATAGTGACTCAGGAGTAAATGATGGCCTTGCTTAGACGACGACTGCTACTGCTACTACTACTTACTTTTGGTTTCAAACTCTTGTTACCAAAACTTTGAAATTCTGGTAAGGAGTTTAAAACTGCTATTTGCTGTACGCTCTTGGCGCCAAGTATTCACTCTTGGCCCGTCTTTCGCTTTCCTTGCTTACTTTTTGGCGGGTTTGGAATCTTTCATGTTCCTTGCTTACCTGTCTTTCTTTTTTATGACAGAAACTCGCCTTGGTTATGTGTCCTGAACAAAAGTACATGGTATTTAATGAATGAAGTACAACAGACAAGTAAATGCTGTAGAACAATTTAGTTCTCCTATCATTGAAGTCTACCTTTGTTGCACTGTGTTCATACCAGCACTCAACTGTCTTGATGCTTGAAACATCCTGGTAACGCAATTGCAAGAAACACATGAAAACCATCACTGAGATGTGTGAACAGAATAGAATTACGAGTTTACATATATTTGATGCAGATACAGGAAATCAGGGCAGCTCAAGTACATCATAACTCACTATTCAGCCAATAACAGCAAAAACATCAAGATTTCGCCGACAGTGATACTTCATTCTCAGGGTTTTATGGACTGAAAATTTCAATTCGGTCAACACCATAACTCACTATTCAGCCAATAATTTAGGTATCAAGATCAGGGATCAAAGCTCAGGATTTCCAATGGAAAAGAAGACAACCCGGGCAGTTCCTTCAAATTTGTTAATGGGTTCGAGGTCACAGAATGTCTGAAGGATTCGAACTTTAGCATGCCTGAAATACCACAGAACAATTTTGTGGAAATATAACTTTAAACTAGCTTCAAACAGCCCTCAATGTTATTGCACAACTTTCTGGGCTAGCATGACCAGGGGAAGTCATTTTCCTTGCCATGTACAATTTACAAAGACGCCAACCCACGAGAAGCATTGCTCGAACACCGCCGAGCAACTGACTATCTGAGCAAGTTCTGCTGAAAAAATTGGAAATCAGACAATGGTGCACTCCCCTGTTGCAAGTACCTTCAGGAAAATTATCAGGATCATAATACAAAAAATTGTTACAGTTTTAGTACCGGTCACATGAATCATAGACACCCATTGATATGCCAACAGACTGCTAAGCAACCATAGCTTGAGAAACTGTCAGCACCTATTTTCACGCCTTTAAAACAAGGGAATGGTGAATGCATAGACTAATTCAAATCAGGAAAAGTAAGAAGGCAAGTCAGTATAGTAGAGTAGCCATACATTATTTTAATTCGACCTAGAAAAATTCTCAAAAACAATTTACAAAAACTTTCAGGAGGATATTATACTAATCACACCATATACTGGCCATGCGAAGAAAATATCTTAGATGGCCAAGATGGGTAAACAAATTAGCACCTTGTTTGTATCGAGGAAGGAATTAACCCCAGGAAGGTGGTCATCCTTGGGGAAGTTTTTTTTAATTCAATAGGATATCACCATTCTGAACAATCTTGTCCAAACAGCTCATGGTTCAATCAACTGGAGTAGGTAATAATCAACCTGATATCCAAAATCATGCACTCTTTTCAGCTATGTAAAGATTGATGTAATAAGAACCAATCAAGTTCAGTTACTGATCATTAGACATCCATTTCCTGCAAATCACACTGTAAACACTGAATAATCCCCCATTTGATGCTTCATCTCCATTCCCAGAGAAATTCTACGTATCCAAAAAGACAGAAATTACTAAAAGAAATAATTCCTTCATCAGAAGACTGGCATGTTGGAACTAAATTATAAATGTAATATGAATTATACATGTTTTTAACACATGGTGCGCCGGACACTTTTCTGACACATTTCCGGTGGCTTTTCTGCGAGCTCTTGCTCGTGGTATATTCGTATGTTAAATTTGAGTTCAGTTTGAATGAGAAATGGAGACCTGAAGTTGGTTGCTTGATAGACAATAAATTGGGGAATTATTCAAAAAATGGGGCAATCCCACCTCGACTATATTGAGGGAAATCCAATAGGATATATAGAGGAGTAATGCACTAAAGGTCACTACCCATTTTCAATGGTAACTTACAGACTTCAATTAAAAATTATAATCGGATTGAATTTCAATTTCCGTACAAAAAATTGAAATATATACTGACAACCGTGTCCTGCATATCTTGACTGTTGTTGCGGGTGGAGGAAGCGGTCTACCACCGGTTGTCCTGCCAAACCCAAGCGGGTGGAGGAAGCGGTCTACCACCAGTTGTCCTGCCAAACCCAACGATCGGGGCTGACCCACTTCAAAGTGATTAACAGTCCGATCATTAACCTGTCCCTTAGACAATACCAATGGTAGACCACAAGCCTATCATGTCTGGCTCTAAAGGGAACTTTGGGTTGCCCTAGAGACTTCCATATGGTAGATCACAAGCCTATCAGGGAGCAAGGTGAGAAGCTACAAACTCTAGTCCACGATATCATTGCTGAAAGCATGAATATCAGTGAGCCATTTTCAGGTAGCAGCATTCATCGGGAAACTCCCTCCGTCTTGGAAAGATTTCAAGAGTTACCTCCTTCATAAGACAAAGGAAATGAATATGGAAGATTTCATGGTCAAGCTGCGGATTGAATCAAACAACCGCAACGCTGAACGGAAAAGTTAGAGAAAGCTCCAAGAAACGGAAGTTTCAACCCAAGGTCCCAACAAACAACCAGCAAAGAAGAAGTTTGCGGGCAAATGTCACAACTGTGACAAAATGGGTCACAAGTCCGACGAATGTCGGAGCGGCAAAATGGGTCACAAGTCCGACGAATGTCGAAGCAAGGTGACTCACGCAAAGGCAAGGGCAAAGCACAAACCCAAGTAGTTGAAGGCGATCTAACAGTGGTTGAGATGGCTGTTGTGACGTCTAAAGTTACATGGTCGGAGCAACCCGGTATGACACTGGTGCTACCCGCCACATCTGTTCTAACAAGGGGATGTTCACCACATATCAGAAGAATAAATAGACGAACAACTGTTTATGGTGAATTCGTCCACCTCAAAGGTCGAAGGTCATGGCAAGATACTGCTGAGAATGACGTCTGGGAAAGAGCTAACTCTCAATAACGTCATGCACGTGTTAGACATCCGGAAGAACTTGTTTTCCGGAGCTCTGCTTAGCAAGTACGGAATCGAAGTGAAAGTAGGATCCGATAAGCTAACTCTCACTAAACGTGGGATTTATGTAGGCGAGGGATACGTAAAAGATGGGTTATTCAAAATGTGTGTATTGACAGTCATCCCAAAATTGTAACTGACGATGTTTCAATGAATAAAACTCCTATTGCTTATGTTGTTGAGTCTTTTTATATATGTAAATTATAAGTCTATCCAAAGACTAATGAATTTAAACCTAATTTCAAAATGCAAATTAAAACAAAGACAAATGTGAAGTATGCGTACAAGCAAAACTCACAAAAACGCCATCTCCACACGTGGAGAGAACAACCGAACATCTAGTTAATTCACACGGATTTGTGTGATTTGAAGATTATACAAACTAGAGGAGGTAAAAAGTACTTCGTCACATTTATTGACGATTGTATAAGATATTGTTATATCTACTTGCTAAGAATAAAGGATGAGGCCTTGAGAAAATTCAAGGGATATAAGTTGGAAGTTGAAAACCAACTTAGTAAAACAATAACGCTGTGAACTGAGAAGACGACTAAAACACAAATTTAAATTTGACTTTTATTTTTGCCATAGATGCTTGTGAAAAAGAGAGAGTGAGGGCCAGGGAGAGAGTTCACAAGTTGATGCTTTTTGAGACTGCAATCAAGCACAAGGGAAGCTATATATAAATATAGAAATGGATCACGTTGATAACGCGTGCTCCATATGATTGTAGAACATTGTTTTGTACACAAATATAGAAAGTTTAAATTGATGCACTTCCTTAGAGAGAAAAAAAAAAGTGCACCAACTCAAAAACTAATTACATCTAGGGCTCCAATGAGAACTGAGAACAATTCACATTTCTTTAGAAACTGGTTCAGATTTATGTACAAACCGGTTGAGACTAGATAAATTTGACCATTCTCAATTCTCAAGGGAGCGCTTGTTCTCACATAATCCATTTCCTTACATACATATATGTGTTTGTGTTAAACAGGACAACAAATACTCGACTCTTATTTTAAAATATTATATATAAAGTTTTTTTGCATCAGTTAATACTTCAAACTAAAATTTTACAAAAAAAAAACCTCGGTTGGTGCCTTTCAATTTCCAGTCGGTGGCCCCATACTCTGAACACCAGCATGTGCCCCTACCCATTGCAAACATTAGGTATGTTAGAAGTTGATTCAAAAGAAAAGGAAAAATCAACAAATAATGGAACAATATAGATGACTGGCACCAGGTTGCGTTTTGATCAGGCTTGACACGTTCTTCCTCAAACTAAACCTCAAGTGCCAAAGCATCCTCAAATTGACCCATATCACTATTCCCAAAAATCATAGAAGTCCAAGCATACAGTAGAAAATGTTGAAATGATTGATCTGATTTACAGAGTTGCAGCCACTAGTGTCCACTACAGCTTCCTATTCTATCTCATTATGGGACCGTATCTCTACTCTAAACTGACCACCAAGGTAACTCTTCAAGAGGGGAAATTCCCTAGTTAATCCTATTTCTAGCATAAAAATCGTTTGGATTGTGCACAATCTCCTATTTAGAGAAAGTGAAAAGACAAACCTGATTCAAATAAGGGTCAGCTAAATAGCTTCAAATTAGAGAAAACATGGAAAATGGCTTTACGAGTCAGATATAGCAGCATCTGACACCGACGAATGAGATCCCTCATCCTCTCCCGCCACCCACAGACACACATCAAAAGGTCCCCCAACAGCCTTCAAAATTCAAACAGAACCCCAAACAAAAGATGGAAAATAATGGTGAAAGCCGCAGAGGAAGTATGAATGGTTGAATAGAGTAAGAGAGAAACTTTAGAGTTTGAAAGGATAAAGACTGTTCCAGAAGAAGTAGGCGATCACGTGAACATTTCATCGAACAATTGATGGGGATTCTCTATCTGGCCGTCTGCAGCGTGTAACAGGTATAATCTGAGAAGCTTCGAAGAAACTCCAGAATGCTTCCTCAGAATCTTGATCAGAAGCATCCTGTGATTTCGATTTCCGATCAAGAGCCCCTGATCAGATTCTTTGATTAATATATTGAAGTACGCAGTCTCCTTGCCTTCTAAACAAAGACGATTTCAAACGAGTTGCTTCGAAGAGAGTGAGGGAGAGAAAGACTGCCCTGATCAGGTAACTGCTTCTGCTCGGCATCAGGATTTGCAGACAAGGGAGGTGGTGTTGCAGTCTTGCGGGAAGCGGGGAGGTGAGGATGAAGACCAAGACAGATTTTCCCGCTCTCCCTGATGCATTATCTTTTTCATTTAGGGGAATCTTCGACGCTTCTAATATTTTCAAAGTTTGTTCCACCAAATATATGGAGGTCTTATCGTGTAATAACGAGAAATTACAATTTTTCAAAGTTTGTTCCTCAGAACAGTATATTTACTCATAAATTATTTTATAAGAATATTTGTATTAGAAATTACAATTTTTTTTTTGTATTTTAGCTAAAACCAAATATAATATTTATACATATCGGATTAATATAAAAAATATGGATTAATGACCTATTAGTATGGAGTCGTTGACGTAGAGGAGCGTTCACCTACTCACATGTGAATCCTACTGTTTTAAATAAAATTGTGTGGACAATGAACTAGTTAAGCGAAAACGCTTTGATGTCAAAAATCGATACAACGGTCCGTAGAGCGAGAGTCGTGTGCATACGAGCGCATATGTGCGTTAGGTCCAAACCCAACCCATAAACCCAACGAATTCCATCTAAGTAGCCCTTCAACCTTATATAGTTATATACTAGTCTTAAAATATTCCTACTTTAACATGAGAACGACCTTTGATATTTCAAAAACTAATCCCGCGTGCCAGAAGAGAAAGCAAGATTGATATGATAATTTCGGGTTATAAGTTTATAACAGATGTTACAGATGTTTTTGGCAATACAAACGTCAGAAATATATTATTACATCATGATTTCCTTTGTTGCATTGTGTTCCAATCAGCATTGTAGTGTCCTGATGATTCCTGCTAATAAAAAGCAGCACCATGCATTCCTTTATTGCATTGTGTTCCAATCATCATTCTAGTGTCCTGATGCAATCAGCAGGAAGCAAAATGACGCGTTAAGCGTATATGTGACAGAGATATTGGAAATCAGGTCAGCTCAAGCACATAATCCAGATAAAGAAAATTTTTATAACAACATAGTTCATTCTTAGGGTTTGATGGACTGAAAATATCAATTAAAACAACACCATAATAACACTATACTCAGCTATTAGTTAAAGTTAAGCATCTCTTAGAACAGGGATCATGATACAAACCCAGGAATGAAAAAAATACAAGGATAGAATTCTGAAAGCAATTTGCAGTTCAGCCAACTTGAGAAATCATCAGAAGCTCTGTGATCCCATTTCAATAATCAAGTTTGTAGAATTATAACCTGCAGTCCTCATTTTGTATTAGGAAACGCAATAACAAACTCCTAAAGTTAAATTAAACGAACTAATCCTACAAAATTTGCAACTAAACTTAGTGGAAAACATGGAGGTAGTGGTGAAAATGGGGAAGTTGAAGAAAATAACTGAAAACAGCAAAAATAAAACAATTGACTAAATCTACTATAATTTATGTCTGGGTTTGTATCATATCACACCTCTGAGTTCGCACATTTGGAGGTACTACCATTCAGCACAAAATTCAGCTAAGACAGAATGACAATTGCATCCTCTAGCAGGAAATATATTTCCGAATGGAATGAAAAACATTCTAGATACTTGCATCATAAGCGACTTCGTTTGGTTGATGCAGCTGGTTTGAAGCTTGCAATGCCAGTGATTTCCCTAGCCGTGACCAATGTGTTGATGTCATAGGTTCCTTCAAATGTGTAAATAGGTTCCAGGTCGCAAAATGCCTGAGAGGTTCCAATGAGAAAAAATGAGACATGTGATGACATCTCAACAAGTCAATCAACTAAAACTACAATGATTATTTTGTGCAAAGACTTTGGTTGCAACAAAAACTACAATGATTAGTTATACTAAATTTTTAGATGGTTTTTTTGTTTAAACACTGTCTGCTCAGATGAAATATATGTTCTTGCTCAGAAGTAGAGGTGTGGAATCGAAAACATGTACACCTCTACCAGATTACCAAATTTATACTTAGTAGTCTATTGCATAGCTTAATACGTGGAACTGACCACTTTTATAGTCATACTCCAAATTCAAGTCATGTTTAACCTTGACTTTTGTAATGAGAATCTGGAGATCATTTAGACTTCATGGAAACAACGAATAGAGTTGGAATTTTCTCGATTGTGGTTGAATGATTTTTAAGTGATTGCATTTCACACAAGAAACTCAAATTATCATGAGAAGCAAGGGATATTGGTTGGATACAGAACTTCATCATCCTGAAAGTATGAATGGCACTTCACTTATAAGGAAAATTGAACTACAGTGCAAGAATCCAGATAAAGAACATTTTAGAGAGAATTGGTGTAAATGGGCCTTTTTTGTATTAGTATAAAGAAAATTTATACTCAGGAGTCTATTGCATAGTTTCGACCATAGCCCGTTTCCACCCTGTTCCCACCCTATTCCGCCTAATTGAATCTCATGTTTTTATTCTTCTTTAATATTATAATTATATCTTAATTATAATACCCAAAGCCTTGTAACCAAATTTTATTACTTCAATGTCAATACCTAAAACGTAATACCCAAATATTGTACTTGAAGTTCAACAATCTAAACTTAGTACCCAAAACATATACCCGAACCTATTACCTAAAATTCAATAACTGAATTACAATACCAAAACACATACCCAAATTCTAAACGCCTGCTTTATTAACTAGAATACAAAAAGGTCTACTTTGTGACCTATAGTCATAAAAGGCCCACTCTCCCACTTCACCCAAAATTTTAAGATGAGCATAGAAACATCATCAAAGTACTATGAATAAAACATGGAAAAGGAAAAGAACGGAAATGTTCATACCTTTCCGATTAAAAAATCAGCAAGGATTCCATTGCCTCCAAGAAGCTCTCGTCCCACAGCAACAGTCTCCCTAGCCTTTGAACTTATCCAAGCCTGAAATATAAGAGAAAACAATTTCATGGAAAATTTAAGTTTGAACTAGTTTTTGGACAGCCCTCACATAGTGTCATTGCCTCACCTTTCCCAGGCTAGCATGACCAGGAGTCATTTTCCCTGCCTCATACAACTTACATAGACGCCAGCCAACAAGAAACATCGCTTGAACATTGCCGAGCATCTGAGCAAGTTTCTGCTGATTTATCTGAAAAGCAGCCAATGGGGCCCCGAATTGCTTCCTTTCTTGCAAATACCTACAAGAAAATTATCAGGACAAAGTTACACTACAGGAAAAGATTATTAGAGCCATCTTGATGGATATCTGCATCATAGTTTGAAGTACCGGTGACACATATCATAGACGCCCATAGATATTCCAATAGGCTGCCAAGCAACCATAACTCGAGAAACTGCCAAAACCTGTTTTGACACCATTGATAACAAGGAATCGGTGAATGCTTAGACTAATTGAAACAAATGAAACCAGGAAAAGTAAGAAGGCAAACCAGTATCATATGCCACATATTGGAAGAAATCGAATTCAAAAAGAAAAATAAAAAACAAGTTGCAAAATCATTTATGCAACTATAAAGTATGCACTGCTCCACTTCAAAATTCACTGTCCTAAAGCTTACACGTAGATATAGGAAGCCTCCCAAAATTAAAAGAACAGACTAAGCATTTTTCTATTGTGAAGCTCAAAGTTTTGTATGTAGGCTTACTCCAGCATAAGCACATGGAGTGATGGAGGTTACCCATGCACATTATAGATAGACACCAAGAGATAGGGTAGCCTAAACTTTCAATTATGCAGATCCTAATTTATAAGATTAATGTTGACCACAAAACAGTTAGCATCCTAATTCCTAGCACAGAGACCCGTAAGAAGAATGCAGTAAACTATTATGCCGTGTCACCGTGTGTGATGCCCAGAAGAGCAACAACTAAACAGAAAAATGGACCCAATTACCATGCCACTGAAAAGAACAGCAAAAAAAGAACCAAGGAACATGATCAGCAAATTTATTTTCAAAACAAAGATATATGTGCTGGGCATGTAAAGAACACGTCTTATCACACCTTGTTTGTATCTTGGAAGGAATTGACACCAGGTAGGCGATCCTCATCAGGTACAAAAACTTTCTTTAGGAGGACATCACCATTTTGAACCATGCGTAGGCCAATTTTATTTTCCATTTTTGTAGCAGTAAGTCCAGGGGCATCCTTCTTTACAATATAGCTGGAACCAGCCAAATAATAGTACATATAAGAAAATCATCGAGTCAAGAACCAAGCTACTTTGGCACAAAAAGAAGTGAAATATACAGTAAACAGAAGATATATAATTCATGCAACAAAAATAACAAATAAGAGAAGACAGAAATGATTATCGAAAATCCACATATGTAGTAGTGTCAGGCCATAGCTTTAGAAGCAGTGGTCATGAGAATACCCAATAAGTTGTTATGTTAAGTCACTCAGAGGGCAAAGCCTAGAGTAAGGGGATTTATTCACGAAACAGCAACAATGAAAGTCATTGATCTTCATCAACTCCACCCATCAACCTTCACCCTATATTCTGTTGCTGTCAATCCTCTCAACACTATATATTGCAGTTCTTAAGGATTCAGACTATGCTGAATCCGATAATATCTTCTTCCTCTTTGTTTTTTCCTGAGTAGGAAACAATATACTATTTTATTAAATTACTCACTCAACAATGACACAACATGTTCTGCCAGAACTATCTACACCTACATAGTCAACGATGACACAACAGGCTTATGTTTATGACCTATGCTCATAACCAAAGATTTTGATGTCAGTATGGCACACAAACTGTATGGTAGCATCTCATCTCTCTTTTATTATTTAATGACTGTATTCTAAAATGTCTATACCACAGAACATAATACCTGTACATTATATACAAGTAACTGAATTACAGAAAATTAACTTCTCAGTGACTTATAGAACTCACCCATTTATTTGATTTGTATCTGTGTTCCTGGCAAAAATAATCAGCACATCAGCAAATGTACTATTACCAATCCACCGTTTTTGGCCTTCCAGTATCCAGCCTCCAGAGACCTAATTGTCATTTGTATGCCATGAAAGCTCTTTAGTTTATAACTTGAAGCAAATCATGAACACTTTCTTCCTAAATTACATTAACTATATTTAGCAAGACCTTTGTGGCAGTTGTTTTCAAGCCACTTGCATCACTTCCATAGTCGGGCTCTGTCAAGGCCTAAGAAATGGATAAAATCAAGCTTTTTGATTCAAACGGTAGTTGAAGTTCACAGAGATCTTTTTGTGAACAGTTCTTCAATGCTTCTTACCCAGCAGCCTATAGTATTAAATTCCGCCATAGATGGTAAGTAGTTCTGCTTCTGTTCCTCGGATCCACAGAGTGCTATCCTTGATAGTACAAGAAAGTTAGTCCACGAAGCCATAATCAGGCTAGTTACATTTTTCCAAAATAACCCCAACAGAAATATTTCAAGCAATAAGCAGAAACAGAGAGACTGATAAAGCTAAGAGTTCAAGACTTCACCGATTGTGAGCATAGCTAAAGAAGAGTGCACCAGAAAGAAAGTCGCACAACTTGCATCAACCCTACATATTTCTGCAGTGACCATGGCACTGCCAATGATAGAGAGGCCTGGGCAACCATAGCCCTGATTACAAAAAAGGTTTATTACCGTTTCAGGCATCTGCATATTACAGAAAACAATATGCATGAAATACCTTGATTGTACTCCCAGCAACACGAAGGGTGCTAAGCTTTGGAATAATATGGAATGGAAATTCAGCCCTCTCCCAATACTGCAACAAAGTTAACAGAAGCATTAATCATCCTTCATAAATGTATTCTGTGAGTATGATGGAGGAAAAATCTACCAGGAACAGTAAATTAGGGTCTGGTACTCTGGTGTATAAACATCTTTACACCTTCCCAAGAAAATATCTTTATTGTCAAATGACTGTTATTACCTCTGCCATAATTGGAGCGATTTCTTGTTCCATAAACTCCCTAACCTTCACTTTGATGGATTTCTCACTGGGGGTCAGCAGATCATCAAATTGATAATAGTCACTTGCTGACAATTTAAAACAAATAAGCTTATCAACATACAGATTCTGAAGACTCAATTGCCCCCCAGAAACATTAAGGCTGGACAATATTGTTTCCCCATTCCACAACAACTTATAGATGGATGGATGGAGAAAGTAAAGGGAATAAAAATGGCCTCACCACAAGGGGGGAAGATTGATGCAGGTGTTGCCTGTGGAAATGCTATCCGCACATCAAGAGCTGGTAGATGAAAATAAGAACTCTTCACAAGCTTCTCTTTGTGGCCTAAATGATACAAGAATAATATAGATCACAAAAAGTTGTCCTTAAAAATTGCTGGCATTGTTATGCAGAAAGCCGCAATGTGATTGAGGGCCCGTTTGGTTTTAACTCCGGAATCGGAAACGAAATGGAAACGAATCTAGTCCATACGTATACCTTTTTGGAATCATTCCTTGTGGTTTGAAGTAATTGGGGTAGAATTTGATTACTTTTGATACTTATAGGGAAACAAAATGTGGAGAAACAAGTGCTTCTTGCATGAAATTTCATGCATAGTATAAATTCGTTTCCATTCCATTTCCACTTCCGGAGTTGGAACCAAACGGACCCTGAATGCTTTCAGTTTTGTAGCCAAATATAAGTAGCTTATTTCTGCTACGGTGCTAGACATACCTAAATCACGATGCCTGTGATGTTCAGATAAAAAGCAGAATCAAACATCAAGAAGCAACCCTTTAGAAATCAACAAAACCTCTAGTATTTACATATCAATTTTCCAAGTTATGTTTTTGCAAAAGCTCCACCGAAGAAAAAAGACGAATATCAATCCACAAATGTTTTCCACGCAGAGATAGGAATGGCGAACCAATCAATTCCAAATACTCATCACTAGGGCATCAAATTCTCGCAAATCACACAATAAAAATTGAATAATCCACATTCATTGTTTTGACCCCCCCAAAAAAAAAAAACCATTCGTTGCTTCACTTTCAGTTCTCAAATAAATTTGAGCACGAAGACGATGAATTCGTCAAATATGGGTAACTTTTATACTCAATTCTATGAATTCAAATAGACAGATTTGATCAAAAGCAAGCGTTTTCATGATCGGAAGAATGTGGCAAACATGCGAATTGAAAAGAAGTCGACTAAGACGCACCTTGGGATTTGTCTTGCTTCGTCGTCATAGTTGTCCAAGGAGTTCTGTAAGATGCGCTTGAGAGAGAAGATAAGTTAATGGTCCAGACTGCAATGAAGCTGGACGGAAGCTGCGAAAATGGTTAAAATAGAGACGTCAACTGCACAACTCTTTATGCTTATCAAAAAAAACCTGCATACTCCGTGACTCATCTTTTAAAGATTGTTTAAAGTCCGCGTATTATATACACTGCCATCATATTCACAAGGATTATCAAAATTTGTAAGGGTCCGGTGTTTAATTTGAGTGTCCGTCGACGTCTATATATTTAAATTAAATTCAATTACACTGCTTTCATATTCACAAGGATTATCAAAATTTGTAAGGGTTCAGTGATTAATTTGAGTGTCCGTCGACGTCTAAAATTTTAAATAAAATTCAATTAAGGTGCCGGTGAATAAATTTTCCTTTTTCTTTAATAAAATTTTTAGAGAAAAAAAAATGGGCGCGGAACCTTGACGCTGCGCACATATGGAATATAATTTGAGAAGATTAAGGAGGTAGGGTAACTTTTTTTTAAAAAAACAAACTAGGCCCCTAGTATTTTACATGTTTTAAGAAAAGATTAATTAATAATAAGTGAATCTTGAATAAGCAGTTAATGAAAAATATTTATTCTGTAAAATATATTTATTAACCGTAAAATAAGGAAACAAGTTAAACAAGGTAAATGTGATGAGATTTTCAATATTAAATATCCACAATTTTAGCAATTCAATATCTACAATGTTGATGAAGAATCGAATATCTTCAGTTTCGTCATAGCCGGTACTCTCGACCACGGCTTGTTGATTCCGATATCGCACTACCTCATCGCGTTCGCAGGCGGTCTTTGTGGCGGAGAAGTGAGCAAGCGGCAACGACGGCTTGTCGACTTCCTCCTGGGTATTTGGACAAAGATCAAATCGACGCCGGTCGCCTCAACCAAACCGTCGACTTCTACCGGTCACCTGAGCAATTGTAATTATGTAACCTTTTTTCCGTCTCTCTCTGTTCAAATCTGGAAGTAGTTACCGAAACTTTCAATGATTTTGTGCACTGTCGGTGGAGGAAGCCGGAGAAGATGAAGCTAATTCGCTTGCTCTGTCGTCAAAGGCGGACTCTTTGTTGACAGCGGCAGCGGGTACCATTGTTAAACAGTCGTCTTCAACAGGTATAAGTTACCAATTTTTTCAAAGGATTATGTACATATGTAGTTTGTGTACATCTGATATTTGGATTGTGCTGAAATACAAAATATTTTGTGTGTACATATAACATGTTGTCGATTAGAATATGTACAGTAGAACAAAACATGTTGTAATATAAACTTTTATTGTGTTTACATGTACATATGTTTGTGATTATGTACATATGTTGATGCGAAAGTGTTACTGACTAATTATATATATGTACATATGTTTTGCAGTCTTTGGCGATTATGTACATATGTTACTGGCGATTATGTACATATGTTGCTGCGAAAATTTTGGATGAACGCAAGTTGAATTCACAACCGTCTGTTACGAAAATTTTGGAGAGGATGAACAAAATAAGATATTCTGATTCTCATTTTGTAATAATTAGTTGCTTAATAAATGGAGAGAGAAAGATATTTCGATTTCCTTAATATCCTCTTTTTATTTTAATAAATTGTTTTTATATAATGTGGAGGGGCCTATTTTGTACACATTATTAACTTGGGGCCCTTTATATGCTCATGGTTACAAAACTTGCCTACTCTCCCATTTTACCCATATAATTTTATCTACGGTAGCGTATCGAAATTCGTGTAATTAGTTTTTTCGTTTTTAATCTATATAAAATAGCCTAAATTTTTATATTTTTTTTATATGTTTATTCAAAATCTAAATTTTAATGCATTAGAAAAACTGCATTAAAATGGTAAAGAATACAAAAAGGCATCTTATCTCTTATGATGCACCCACAAATGTTAAAATAGTGAAATGATAGAATTAGGGTTGGACATAAATTCCGATTAATCTTGTTCCGTTTCGGTCCCGTCTCGATTCCGGCGGAATTTGAAAAAAAAATGTGTATCTCTTCCCGAGTATATTAGGAAATGAATACATGAGAAATAATTTTTTTATCAAAATTAAAATGTATTTAGTAGGTATAAATATGAAGATATTGTATTTTAGATTAATAATATTTTATTTCATCTTAATTTATATGGTAAAAATACCTAGATTTTAGTTAATGAAAAATATAATTAAAATAAATAAATAAAAAATAGTAAAAGGTAAATTATGATATCCAATAAATAAATGAATGATATGTGACTTTAAGTATTTTTTATTTTATATAGAATATAGATATAGAATATATATATATATATATATATATATATATATATATATATATAGATAGATAGATGTACGTTTGTTAACTTAATGAGCAATTACTAACTAAATAAGACCTATATATTTATATATTAAAGCTTGAAAATAAAAATTATCTAACCATCTTATAAATAAAAGTGGGACAAAAATTTTAAAAAATATTTGATAAGAATATCTTAAAATATTTAGAAGATCGGGGTAGAAACAGAAACAATATACGTAATGTTGTAAGTAAAGTTAAAAAAAATAGATATATAGTACTACTTTTTGGTTGTAATGTTTTAAATGTTTTAAACAATATGCGTGATGTTGTAGGTAAACAACGGGTTCTTAATTGAAGTTCAATGCATAAAAGAGCCGTAAACTGCGGTTTATTGCTCAGCTCAACGCTAGTCAACTACGCTCAAAATGAAAAAGAAACAAAAATAGTTTGAACACATTTGGTCATAGTTAAAGTTTACAAAAATTATTCAACTATAGTCACTTGCGTCTAAAACTATTCTTTTTTTTAAAAAAAATTCCTCTTACTCAAAGTTTAAATGTTTAATTTCGTCGCAATGAGCTGAAAAATGTCTTTTTTTCAACGCAGTCTAACTATGTTGAGTTTGTAAATCAAACACCGCGAACAATAAAATCCTTGTATGATTGAGAGTGAATGGGTCTCACGGACAAGAGAACATAAACCGCCTCTTTCAATTTTGGATCAAAATCACTATCCTAAACACTTCTTTTTTTGTTCAAAGTGCTCCGGAGAGCTCCCTGTCCAAACTAAGAAAATTTTTAAACATCCCACTGACTCTCCTTCTCACCAAAATAAAAAAATTCTTAAACATTACCAAAGAAATAGTTATGTTGCGCTTGAAAATATTTTGGGTAACAAGCCTTTAAATTTTGTGAATGCAATCATCGTTGTTTTATCTTATAATAGTTTATTAAAGTTATACAATTTTTATGAAGGAAGATTGTTAATATTATATATATATATATAGGGTGTGGTTCCCATGAGAACAACCTCTAACATGAGAACATGAGAACAATCACAGACCGTAGGATTGTTTATTATTAAGGGTCGAGATTTAGGGTTAGTATCGTAATTATTAATAAAATTTCAACACACACGCGCTTCCAAATATAGCACAATTTGGAATCCCTAATTTCACTCCATACAAGCTGCACATTAGGAAAGACGGTTTTAGGGTTGTGGCGGTCGAATAGGGTGTTCTGAAGCCGAATCAACGAACCTCCCGGTGTTGGTGGCGCAACAAAGACGACGAGGAGCATTCTGGAACTCAGTTGCGGTTGTCCTGTACTGCGTCCGGCTACCTCCAGGCGGCTCGTCGTGGATCTAGATCAACCGGCGGCTCGTTTGCCCTCTACTGCGTCCGGCGACCTCCAGGCGGCTCTGCGTCCGGCGAACTCCAGGCGGCTCTGCGTACGGAGAACTCCAGGCGGCTCTGCGTCCGGCGAACTCCAGGCGGCTCTGCGTACGGCGAACTCCAGGCGGCTCTGCGTACGGCGATTCGGTTGTGGCCGCACCAGCAGCGGTTTTTCTGTCGTTGTAATTCGTCGGCTGTTCAGGATCCTGCTTACCCTAAATACAAGGTCTGTGAACTTCCCATTAGAGGTTTTGAGTTTCTGCATTCATAGATAGAAGGATTGCTATATTTCTTTTACAATAAACTTTCTACTTAATTTTACAAAATAGAAGCTCAATCAAATCAAATGGAACAAAGCACGAGGAGAGGGAATAATAGCTAAAATACCTGTGATCCATCCCAAATTTGTCCCCAGTAAACACTTCCAAAAGCACCTTCTCCGAGCTTGTTATCATAATTAAATAGTTAGTACCTTTTTCTGAAACTAAGCTGCACTTGTTTTTTCTCCGAGCTTGTTATCGTATAAATTATTCATAATTACTGTGTATTCATAATTTCAATAATTATGAATAAATGACGCAAAAACCATGCTGTACCTTTTTCTGAAATCTGGAGGTTTGGTGTACGGGTTTTCACTTTGTTTATTTGATGGTTGTTTTTGCATACTAACTTATTATTACGTTATATGTAGGGGAATTTGTTTCGTGTCAGAGATCTATTGTGAAGTTTGCTTGATTGGAGAGGATATTTTCGGGGGTAATGGCAGATTCTTCTATAGGTATGTCTTGCTTGCATTGCTTGATTGAATATTGTTGGTGGTTTTGTGATTGGTGTGTTGATATTTGCTTGCATTGATGTTTTTGATTAATTATGAATAATCTTAGACCGACCTTAAAGTAATGTTGGTGGAATATGTTGATGAAATATATTCTATAATTACGAATGATATTGATGCTGCACTTTTTGTTATCAACAATATAGTTTGTAAATATTATTCATAGTTATTAATTTGTTTTACGCGTTTTAAGCTTATGTTCTCTACTATAAGTTAACATATATGATGCATATGTTTTCAACTAACTACGAATAATGCGAATATGAAGTGCATATTAGATTTGAAAACATAAACTAACTATGAATAATTATTGTGTAGACTATTTATGTATGTTAATACTGTAATTATATGGAACGCGTATTAGGTTTGAAGAAACTACACTAACTAGGAATAGTAACTGTGTATACTGATTATGTTTATTAGTTATGTTGTCATTTTGTGTGTTGTATAATAAAAACTATCTTGTGTGTTAGATAATGAAGACTATTTTGTGTTGTATAATGAAAACTATAGATATGAGTTCCAAAAGGAAGCGTATTCCGAGGTCTGGATCAGTGCGTACAAAGAAATCGGGAAAGAAGAAAGGAATTCCAAAGGGGGAACACAGCGTTTGTGATGATGGTAGTTCTGAAGATTTTGAAGACGTGCCTATTTCTAAGATACTGGATAGAAAGACTAGAGGAAAGAGCACGATTTTAATGATAGAAAATCGTAAGAATGATGAAGGTATGTTTTTATTTCCTAACAAACTGTATTGGGTGCATTTGTATTTTAAACCTTATTTTTATGTTTGCTATACAAAAACTCGTAGGCATGGAATTAATTAGTCAACATGTTCTCATATTTATTATACAAAAAATTTCGATTGACATGTAAAATAGTAGTTAATTATGAATAAATTGTGATTACATCGATTTACTAATATGATAATGCATTATTAATTACGAATAATAACGAGTAATGAAAATGTTGTTTATGCAGTTGTGAAGAATGTCGCCAAGCCTAAGGACATTAAAGGAAAGGGTAAAACAAACGGAAGAGAGTTGCTAAAGGTCCAAGGCAAAGCAGGGGGGAGCTTGAAGGGTACAACAACTTGCCTACCAGGTGCTCTCCGAAATCTTTTGTGAATGGCATTAAAGAACTTTTGTCGGATGGAGAAAAGCATGTTGTGCAGATAAATGCAATTAGGGACATTGGATTTGGTAGTTTCTTGGAATTGGAATTAAGAAATACGCCATTCTCCCTTTGTTCTTGGTTAGTTGATCACTTTGATCCTAACAAGTCCAGCTTAGAATTTGAGGATGGATGAAGCCTTTACATAACACCTAAAGATGTTCATAGTTGTCTTGGGTTGCCGTTGGGTGGTAACAAAGAAAGTGGAAAGAAGGAGAGTGATACCGACAAGGTTAGGGATAAATGGAGGCTTCAATATACTCAAAAATATGTTAATTTGAGGCCATATCATGTAAGGCAACGAATGGTTGAGGGTTTGGATGGAGGGCTTGAGTTTCTTCAGAATTTTCTAGTGTTGTTTGATACTTGTGTGGTAAACAGCATTAAGAGCGGTTGTGTGAATAATGTCACCAAGCCTAAGGACATTAAAGGAAAGGGAAAAGAGAAGTTGACTAGTGATGAAGAGGAACGGGAGCTTGACTTTTAGATAGACTTCCTTGACTTAATGTAATCTACTAGTTGCAACTTGACATCTTCAAACTTAGCTGTGTTTTTGGTTTTTTAAGACTATTGTTGGATTTATTTTGTTTATGTCTACTTTGATTTGACTGATTGTTAATCGATGTGTCGTGTGTTTTTTTAGGATATGTGTTTGACATAATAGCGATTATTCGTAATTACAACCGTTTTTTAAGTGGGATATTATAATGTATACAAGCAATTATTCGTAATTACAAACGTTTTTTAAGTGATCTATAAGAATGTATACAAGCATTAAGTTCGTAATTACAAGCGTTTTTTTAGTGAGACATAACAATGTATAGAAACATTAAGTTCGTAATTACAAACGGTCAATGCTAAGATCATTTAGATATACTTCATTTAGTTAATGTACTCTACTACTAGCAATTTGAAATCTTCAAACTTAACTGTTTTTTTTGTTTTTTAGGATTATTGTTTGACTTATTTTGTGAATGTCTACTTTGATTTGACTAGTTATTAATCGATGCGTCGTGGATGTTTGCATAATTTACACTATGAAGTTTCTAAACCAAAATGCCAATAATATATTATTTACTTGTGTTTGACATAATAGTGATTATTCGTAATTACAAATGTTTTTAAAGTGAGATTTAACAATGTATATAAGCAGAAAATTCGTAATTACAAACGTTTTTTAAGTGAAATAATACATTGTTGATAAGCATTTGTTTTTAAAGATAAAACAACAACTATTAATCAAAAGTCTTAAGTCCTAAATGGACTGAAAGGTTTCAATAATTATGAATTCAAATAATGTAATAATACACTAACTATATTCTACATAACTTCCTTGTAGTTCCGTTTGTCATGATCTGTAAGTTTCTTACACCGAGCACACTTCTTTAAAGGTTTTACAACCTTGGTTGTTGCATTTTCCAGGGAACCTTTCATATGAGTACCTTTGTTCTTGGCTTTGACAGGATCTTCAACCTCAAGAACCTCTCCTCCCTTGTCACTTTGGAGGAAATTAAGTTGGCCATTTTCTCCATGGGTGATGACAAGGCACCTGATTCTGACGGCTTCAACTCTTATTCAAAGCTTCTTGGGATACTATCAAGGACAACTTCATTAACACCATTACGAACTTCTTTGTCTCTAGAAAACTCTTGAAGCAAATACTCTATTAGACTTATGAACCTCCCATTGTTTGGTTGTGCCTGAAAAAATAAATACTCTATTAGACGTCAATTTATTTTATTCGTAATTATAATGATCTATTCAACTGAAACTAAAATGATACAAATGTGTTATTCGTAGTTACTCTGTTTATTATATTTATTATCAACCTGGAATTTGTTTATTCGTACTTATAATGTTTTTTTTAACTGAAACTAAATATAATACAAGTGTGTTATTCGTAGTTAATCTATTTATTATCAACAACGATTTTTTTTTTGTCTATCGGTTCTTCTTACGAGTTTCACCAATGCAACTCTACAATTCATGCGGTTATTCACACGATTTATGTCAAAGCGATTCAATTACAACGATTAAATTTGAATACATACACTTACTCAGATTTGCATATGGAGAAACAAACTACTTTCTTGACGGGATATGATTTTCTTGACAGGATATGACAACTTGTTGAATTCTGTTGTTATGATCGACTTGAACAGATGTTGTAGAGAGGCCGAATTGAATAAATTTGCAAATGCACACTCAACCTGAGTTTTCCATTGTTTCGTTTTTTGATTTGGCGGAATTGGGGAGAACTGTTAATGGAATTTACGTATAATAGAGATGAGGAAGGAGATATCTGGTGAATCTTTTTTAACTAACGGTTTCCTATAATACAATATATATTTTTAAAAAACAATTAAGAAAGAGTGAGTTCACTCTCTTTTAATGAGAGTGAGTAATTATTATACATTATTTGGTTTCCTATTTATCATTTTCTACCATTAATCTAGACCATTGAATTTTAAAAATTGGATGGCCATGATTTGTTCTCATGTTAGAGGTTGTTCTCATATGATCTATCCTCTATATATATATATATTGGTTTATGCCACGTGTTGTAAACGGGTATTTATAATATATATACTATTATAGTAAACATTATATTTCGAATATATTGATGATATGTATTGAATATTGCTGTGATGTGAGAGATAAAATATTCCACATCGATAACACAAACTTGTGAGCCTAATATATAAGTCAATGTGACATTTCTCTACTGACAATTGATCTTAAGATGGAACACGTGTACTTACATGTATGGCTCACTAGACGTCTACCCTCCACGTCTAAGATTTTGGGACGAATAAAAAAAAGATAAAATTAACATACGGGGTTCCATCCCGGGACCTTAGACGTGAAGGACACACATCCTCCTCCACGTTCAGTAAGTCACGTGCATAAGCGCACGGGGTTTCATCCTAAAACCAATTGACAATAGGAGAAGCTAGTTACCCATAAACTTATATATTAAGCTCACAACTTATTGTGTTATCGATGTGGGACATGTTGTAACACCTCGAATCCGCGGGACTCGGAGTGCCACATTGGGCTAGGATCTCACAATGAATCCTGACCTTAGCCTGACAACAAGTTCAATGGACCTTACAACATGGCACTGACAGATATGAAACAAATACATAAAACCGTATAAACTATACAACCAAAGGTAAACAACAACATAGCCGAGTATAAAACAACATCCTGACATAGGAGGTAACCAAGACATCATCCTCACGCAGGAGGGGAAACGTAAACAAACCCAAAACCAACCACCTAATGTACGAGAGTCCTCGGCCTGTCACCCTGCCAGATCACCCAACAGTGCCTATCCTGCAACATCTACAACACGGTATGAAACCGTTAGCTAACCATACATATATGAGGTAATGCATAAGCACAAGCACAATCATGAAAGATAAACACATCAGCATGCTATCACACATTTACTCATTTATTATCTTTATATAATAATCATTCACTCAAATCGTATATATATAGATAGATGAAACTGTGTGACACGAGGACCGTATCATCCCCGCCTCTGAGTGCTATGTCCAATTGTACGAGTATCGGTCACACAATCCGTGTACCCTATGGGAGTGGATTGCGTCCTTCCTGTAAACCAGTCTGGCCTGACATCAGATAACCTCCCAAACTCCATGGCAGGATGAAAGGAAAAGGTTATCACAGCCACGCAACGGGGCAGTCAATAAAAACATAGGTCAGTATAAACGATATCTCATGCTATCATAGCAAACATGTAACACACACCACTCATGCAAACACCCAATATAAGGATGGTAGTAAAGTAAGTCCTACGGATTTACCTCAACCTCGTATAACCTCAACCACGATCAACCTCCAATACTGAGAGAAGGGCACTACCTAATAACAAGGCATAGAAAGATATCAACCTCTATTCATCAAAGGGGTCACATCTAGACCCAAGGGATCCATATGATCATTCTCAACTTTGACCTCACAACCTATAATCCTCAAAAGCCGTATAAGGCATAACATGATCATATATCATCCAACCACTCTCATCTAGCCCTGGCAAGCTACTACACTCTCACATGAGGAAAGAAAGAGGCAATGTCATCCATAGGCAAGCCTAGAAGCAAGACACACCTGTAGAACCAAGTGTAACACCAAGCTGGGGCGGTCCAGGAGTGGCGCAGGGGCGGCTGGTGTGCAGAAAGTGCACCTCCGGTTGTCCTTTGCTTCTTCACTCGATCCTCTTCACTTCTTCTCCATCCAGCAGCCATACACATACATATACATACATATATATATATATCAACAAAAGCCAATCAAGGCTGCCACAAGATCAAACTTGTGGAACCTAAGCTCTAGATAAAGAAAAGAAGGAAAGATGCAAGAAAGAAAGAAGATAGGAAGAGATGGGAGATAGACTCACCAAGCTGAATCCAATCAAGATCAAAACACCATCAAAACCTCAAGGCTAGCTATCAATAAGCACAACAACATCCACAAGCATCAACCTCAAGCAAAGCCATGCTTATAAGCTTCCAATCTCACACAAACTTAAGCATTGAGCAAGAAGAGATCCAAAGGAAGAGAGGGAAAAGATGAACGTAGGGAGAGAGATGGGGCTACAAATGGGGAACCCTCATCAGAAGGAAAGAGAAGAAGCTTATAAAGGAAGGAAAAGGGTAAAGCACGGGTCAAGGGGTCAACAAAGACAGCTGCAGCCACATAGAGCCGCAGGTGCGGCCCAGGCAAACCGCAGGGGCGGCCTCTGGGTCACACAGGGGCGGTTTAGACTAGATCAAGTCCTCAGCTCACACACTCAGCAACTCAGCAACTAGGCTCTTACACACGTGTTCTTACATCTCAACATTATCTCTCAGGTACCGCTGTTAACTACTTGAATTAGTGAGCACTTGACATAGTCAAGCATCTCAATTATTTTATATTTCTCTTACAACTTTTTCAACGGGTTTCACATCTCATTCTATTTTAACTAATCCCGAAGTCAAGAAGACGGATCTGGATCAGACCTGCTCTTATACCATGTTAATTACTCAATATAATATCAACGATCAACAAGTTACGCTAGGGGTGTGAACCATTAGTATAAGTAATTTGAGCTAACATAACAAAAAAACTTGAACGAATTCTACGAAAATTTTGAACTAAAAAGTGTCTATCGGAAAAAAACCCACTCCATCTTTCCATATTCACATAATTGTCACCGCACCTCTAATAATAATAATAATAATAATAATAATAATAATAATAAAATGTAGCGTAACTTGTAGGAGATAACAACTTGATACATCTAAAGTAGGAGTGTGTAGATTTGAACTGAACCGAAAACTGGGCCGGGTTTGATCCTGGACTGTAATGGTTGGATTGGTCCGGTCTAGTGCAGTTCTGGTCCATGATATTACGGTCCGGTCCATAATGTTCTGGTTTGGACCGTTTGTTTACACTTATTCGAAAAGGGCATGGATACGGTTCAGACCGAACCGTAATGGTTGGATACGGTCTAGTCCTGGACCTTGATGTTTCAGTTCGGCCCGTTTGTTTACACTTTTTGGAAAAGGGCATGAATACGGTTCAGTCCGAATTTTGACCGGACCGTTTTTAACCAATAAAAAAATTGAAAAAATAGTAAAAAAATCAATACAGTCTAGACTGGACCATAGTGGACTGGACCTTTAGAGTCCGGTCCGGTCTGATCCATGAATTGTTTCATAGAAGCAGAGTCCATCCGGTCTGAACCGTTGCACAACCCCATTCTAAAATCGGAAAATTTGAGTCTAGTATATAATATCGGTGATCTACTCCGACTGTTAGTTGATTATGTGATAAAACTTTAAGCTTTGGCATTTGATTTAAGGAAAATGTACTCTCGTGCGTGTGTGTGTATATACACGCAATTACGCACACAAGGCTACGAAGTCCAATGGACGTTAGCACAACTGACCACATGATAACAACATTTACTTGGTGCTTAAGCAACAATAGCTCTTCTTGCTTAAGCTAGATTCAAAGGTGCATAAAAAACAGGAAGAAGCGTGATTAAAATATACTAATTAAAGAACTATATACAATAGTAATACATGTATTAGCATTCTCTCTAATCTGCCCCCTAGATCTCCCAATCAATCGATTCTCAAATTAACCTAGAATAAAAAAGAATCCAAGCTAGCTAAATATCGTCACCTCTCCTTAGCCTATTCAAAAGTTGAGTAATAAGAGCATCCCTCTTTTGAGACCTAGCCTCCTCCCTCACCCACCTTTGCTCCTCCCTCTCCCTCCAACTCCTCTCCATCCTCCTCCTCTCTTCTTGCAACGCCTCCATCGTCCTCCGCCACGTCTCCTCCCTCCTCCTCCGCTCCTCCTCCCTTGCTTCGTACACCTCTCTCCAACGCGCCTCCATCTCCGCTTGCTCTTTCATAAACCCCTCCAACAACTCCCTCAATTCCCCTCCATTCTCCTCACTCTTCGTCTTTTTCTTCCTTTTCCTACCTACAGTTTTCCTCGACCCTTTATTATTCTCTTCTTCAGTATCCTCGTCCTCATCCTCATCATCAGACGACATATGTTTAGATGTCGTTGCCAATGCCTTCCTCTTTTTGCCTACGGTGGAGCTTGTGACACCGCCTTGTATGGTTGCCGCAGATCCCTCAGCCTCCGCCCATAGCATTTGTTGCAACCTCGATGAGAAGATGGCATGCAACTCGTTATAGAATGGAAATTGCTGCCTCATTGCCTCCGGCTCCATTGTCTCGCATCCCTAATCATCAATTTCATATCATTTCATGAAACATGACTCTTTGTTGGAGATAATAAGTTCATATATCGAATTGTGGATATTCTGAGCCTAATAGATAAGGTCGGTGGACTTTCAATTCAATTTAGAATAAAAACTCATAGGATTTATGTGTAAGACTTGGACACAATGTACATGTGCGTTTGTACGCACACGACCCGATATTGGACTTCGGCACTCTTTACCTATAATTGCCCTAATTTCAAATTCCTCCTCTACAGTTTTTAGCTGGTAACTTATTTCTTGTACGTACACACTTGTGTCTTTTAATATTTGAATGAACCTAACCTTGTAGCGGGTGACGAGGTTTTTCCACTTGGACTTGCACTGTTCAGCGCTACGACCGAAGCCCTTTTCCTTCAACCTAGCAGCCATGACTTCCCACAGCACCTTATTTCGCTTCGTCTCCATGAAAGTTCGATCAAGCTCTGCTCGTATCAACAAGAACTCGTTCGTCTCTTGCGTACTCCACTGCGGAAACCGATCCCCTGACGCCGACGACTCTCCGGCAACCACAAGCGCAGATCCGCCCATCATCTGCTGTTGCTGCTGCTGATATGGATGCTGATATCTCTCCATCAAGACTTGTAAGTGCTGTTTGGTTGGTTTGATAAGGATTATTGAATTGCCTGTACGTGTGCGAATATATGAGAAGGTGTGAATCAAAGGTGTGAAAACTGGGTAAGGCGATTATTATATCAAGAAAAAATTAATGCTGTGTTTAGATTTGTAAGTGCTGTTTGGTGTTCTGGATTTACGGGGACAGAAGAGAATCAAAGCAGAAGAAATCTGGTCGAATTTGGAATAGTAGTAATTGTGGGGTTTCCTCCTCTGCAAGTTTGGGAGCACAAATCGGATTGGTCTTGTCATCTCCTCTTCTCATCTGTCTACGCGGAAATTCTACTTTTTGTCCTCTGTTTTCTATTTTTAGCTTTTATTTTATTTTTTTTTCAAATATTACTTATTTAGCCGATGTTTCTTACGTTTTGAATGACGTCATGCTTTTCTAATAAAGATGCGGGGCCACAACCGCAAGCGTCGACTCTTTTTAGCCTTTGGAAGGAGACTGTGGTGAGGGAGAAACCTTGCACGATAAGCTATTTGTACTTCCAGAATGCATTTTTTCTTTTTTAAATGAAATAATTTGATGCTCTAGACTCTAGAGGATAATAACTATATAATTAATATATCAAAAAAATCCTATACACGAAATATATCAAAATATGAGAATATGTTACAATAAAATTAATAAATAAATTAAATCAAAAAAAGTATGGAATAAAATGAACCTTAAACCGAAGAATGCGATGAAAAATAGAACATAAAAATGATAAAAAGTAGGGGCGGGGAAACTTTGTTATTTCTTTTATTACGCTTTTCAAAAATACAAAACCGTCACTCACGTGTTTTAAAAACACTATCAAAAACAACAAGCACTAGTTTTTCTTGTTTTTTTTTTAAAAAAAGAAAGCGGTTCGAAACCAATAGACGGCGCGCCGTCTAGTGGGTCGAAAGGCCGAAAAAATCGGCAGACGGACAAACCGTCATGACACAAATAAATGAGAAAAAAAAAATACAAGAAATTACATCAAAATAAAACCGAAAGCAAAAAGGTCTTCAAGGAGAAAGCATGATGATCCAGCCGACAGGAGGCAACGAGTAAAGAAGTTCATCTTGAAGGAAGTACACATGGGAAGCCTGGGGAACAACTGTGGACACCTCAGATTTGGACTGCAACAGAGCCGTCAGGAGTCGATCACAAATCCACGCCTCATTCTCGATAAACGCACGAAACCGCCAGCAAATGACTGAATCAATCCTCAGAAGACGAGATTGCAGAACACGTGTTCTTGATGAAAAAAAGTGTAGAACTTGATGGGTAAAAGAAAAGTGATTTGTATGGAGAAGATCGTAATAGGAGTTGATTTATGTAATCGGGAGTGATTGAAAATGATTGTTTTTTGTTTTTTTAATAATGTAAGCACTATACATGAGCCCAACACTACTAAACACTGAAAAATATTTGACACTAAATTTATAAATTATTTTTTAATAAAAATCTGCAGCATGGTAAAACCTATTTCCAGCTGAAAATATTTCATAAACATTACGAAGTAAATCGGAAGAAAAAAATTGTTTTGAACTAAAAATAATGTATAGGAAACACTGAAATTGAGTAAAGCATTCCATTTTGGTAAAGTTTCAGAACTTGAAGATCCGGAGTTAAAAACTCAATTGTTAGGTTGATATTTTATTTAATTTGCCCAAAACGATAGAATCACCATATCACTTGATCAAATTGTCCGTTTGGGTGAACCACGTGTTAAACAGTTCTACATGGCTGTCAATATTTGTAATTGAATACACAAGTTAAGACTCAACCTGAGAATAATGAGTAGTAGATAAGACTATACTCACACTCACACTAGTTTATCATATAAAGATACACCGGAGGCGAGCATAGAAAAACAGCACTTTCCTACAAGAAGCTACACACTTCAAAAACACCTTAAGACCCATTATCTGCTATGAACCACATTGCATAAACAGAATACTTCTTTAACAAATGCTACACTAAGTCAATCCACCAGGAATATAGCACTTTAGTCGGCTGGGTTTTTCGGCCTTCGGAGCCTGCTGTTACTGCCTACCTTTCTTCATGCAAGATGGACATTTGTATTGCTTGATGTTCTCTGCCTTGGCTGGGGTTATCTTCACACATCTCCCGTGGAACCACCGTTCACAAACATCACAGCCTATCCAGAACTCCTCAGGACTGTAGTTTCCGTTACAACTTCCACATATGGTATCACCTTGCTCATCTTCATCGTCTTCAAAGCTCTCATCAGCCAGCTTAGAGTTAGGGTTAGGGTTAGGGCTTGGGTTTGGGTTTGGGTTTGGGTTTGGATTTGGGTTTGGGTTTGGATTAGGGTTTGGGTTTGGATTAGTGTTTGTTTTTATCTGTCCGTCACTTGACCTCTGTAAAGACAATAGAAAATTTCCATTTAACCAAGATTTGAAAGCATTACAAGAACAGCATCTAGTCATAAATACTTACAAAAAAATCCATCCATTTATAATCAATATAGTGCAAATAATAACAATAATAATAGGGTTCAGGTAAAAGAAAAGAAACCTTTGCACTTCCCCTAGATTTGCTTCCACTGTCAACACTGGGCTTGTCTTTCATAGTCTTTCTCTCTGCTACAACTTCAAAAACTGTTGGCAAGTCGTTCATCATACTGAACAGCCGCTTCCTACTTGCCAAAAAAGGAAAGATTACCTCTAAAGATAAGCACTTTGTTGTGAAAAATACTATAACCCATGCAGATCTAATGGCATAACACATCTAGCATGAGTGGTTACATTTTCTTCACTGGAAACACATAGATACATAAGAGAGCTCCAAAGGAACGTGTAAGGATTTTGCCTTTCTGTTCACATATTGCATATAACCCTCCTAGAATCCTATTGAAACTCAAAAAGAGCTTGACATGGATTGGACGGTTAGACCTAAAGCTAATTGCCATAAAAAAGTTCGAAAGAATCATTATAAATGAGAGAATTTTTATTCTTGGGCAGAAAGATGTTCTGTAATAATTGATAATCACAATATCTTTTTCCTAAAGCATTAAAAACACAGAAGCCTCAGAAAGAGTCTTGTGCAATCATGGGACAAAAAATGCCTTTTACAATGAATCTTGAAATAAGACTAGCTTCCAAGAGAAGTTAACAAACCTCAAATAATTAAATTTCACAAAACACCCAATCTATTAGCTATTACATCAACTGGATTAAAATTTTCCAACAGTTACCAAAGCTGATGCAAGATATATGATAAAACATTGTAGATCTGAATAATCAAATACATTGAATCACTGGAAGAAGAAAGGGGTGACAATGAGGCAAATTCTGACTTCACATAAAATTATATGAGCAAGTGATTAAGACTACTTGGTGACTATAGCAATTGCAGAGAGTATCTAAAAAGTAAAAACTATATGGAACAAGGTAACTACATGATGCAAATTGCAAAACCTAAAGAAAGCCACAGAAAACCAGGGAAGGAAGCAAATTCAGTGTTTAGGCATGTATAAGGAAGCATGGGCAGAAGGATGGTTTGCACTAGATCAATTAGCTGGATTACAAACTACTTACCATAAAAGGCAAGAATCACCCTATATAGACTTAAAAAGGAAAATCAACAGAAAATGGTTAGACTATTAGTGGAGTGTGGATTACATCTTCCATCCATCAGAGGTAGTATAATAATCGCCATAGTGGATTACATCAGAGGTGGTATAAGAAAATGTGCCTTTTAAATGTCATCAGATATGCAGTCCTGCAGCCTGCTACTCCAGGAAAGCTAGAATAGTGGAAAGGAACGATCTAAAACACTGACACACCATAAGATCAAAGCAAGAAGATTACACCAAGAGAGGAAACTAGGTCGTCTTAGTTATTATTATAAGGACCACAAACATGATCACGCTGCCAAAGGATTTCCAGTAAACAGAAACGACTCCAAGAGCCTTTCCAGAACGACATTAAAAACAAAATTAACCTGTCTAGCATAGTAGTACGTTTACAGTTATATTGCCCACATGGGCTACATCAACACTCGTGATGAAGATAAGTACTATGTTTTAATCAATTACCCATCATGGAAAGACATGAAACTGGCACCAAATTCAAACAAAGGTGACAAGCTAAAGCTAGCATCTCAAGCATAACATAGCAACACCCATGCAGGTACCCCAACTAGGAGACCCTCTTGTTTGCTTTAGATATGATCTGTAGAGTCCCAACAAGCAGGACAAGAAAAATATTGTATAGGTCAACATAAGAAGTACCACCATCTCAAGACAAACGCAGAATGTCAAGTCATCAAATACATCTAGGTAGTAACAAAATCCGAGCAACCACAAAGTACATGTTTTTGAAACAAACGCCGTCCGTCGGCTATGTAGGTTATTAAAGGTTAAGATGGTTCATATACCATTTTCCAAAGTCATAAAATAACCTTCTTCAACTAGACCTTTGACACTACATGTCTAAACCAATGATTACTGAAAGTAACAATGCAAGCGCACGAATGGGCAACATATGTGAGAAACTAGAAGCATAAAGTCCTGGTTCCCTCTGAAGGAAAAAACATAAGTAGGTAGTAACTGATGGGGTTTCCATTGAGTTGAAATCGAGTAGCAAACCAAATGAGGCATTAAATTATTATTACTTATTCAACCTGATGATTTCAAAGCAGAAAACAATAACCAATTACCTCTCATTCCGGTTAAGACGGGCACCAAAATAAAAAGCAACTGAAAGCAACCAGCAGTCACTGTGCACAGCAACAAGCGAAAGCCAATCTCTTCGGTTCATTCCATCTCTTGCAAAATTAATCCCAAGAGCTGGCTCTGGGAGCTCAGGAGGAACTTCCTCGGCAGGGAGGTTGACTTCCCATGATTCATCCTGATGTCCGTACAGACATAGATTGTCCTTCTCTGCAGGCAAACAATTTCATAACCAACAAGTGTTAATTTGCAATCTACTGAATAGAAAAAACGTACCAATTTCACTTTTAAAACGAAGTACGCAACCAATTCTCTTAAACAAACACTCAGTTGATAACCTAAATTGAAAAGACTAGCGCTTGAATTCGCAATTAGACAACGAGCAAGATCAGGTAGCCCATTTTTTACATGAAAACATGAGAATGTATGAAAAAGGAAATTATCAACTTCAATTAACAACAATCAAATGAAAAGCGTCAACTTCCGAATCATAAACGAATCGTTCGAAGAAGAAGCATCCGAGAGAGTATACCTGGATCACAGAGTCCGTAGAATTCATCTACATCTGCGCAGGAGGGAGAAACGGAAAACCCAAATTGGAAACATAAAATTGAGAAATTGAGATTCAGGAGATGAAATTAAAGGGGAAAACAGCTCACCAGAAGTGAGCGCACGGACAATTCCAACACGACGAGCGCTGAAATCCTTGAAGATCTCTTCGACTGTTCGTGGATTCGAAGACGTCGCTGACATTTTTTGCCTTGTTTTTTTGGGTGGTTGGATTTGTGTGTAAATTTATTTATTTTGGAGGGTATCCGAGCGTTTGCTGTAGGAATTTATAAAAGGAAACAAAAATTACGTGAAATCTGAAAGGATATATAAAGGGTTTTGAATAGGATAGACATGAAATTGAAGGGAAGAGAGAGAAAGAGAAATGCAGGAGAGGGAGAAGATCGCAATTTCGCAAAGATGAAGGGGGCTTTTGAAGAACGGAGGGCGTTAAGTCATGTGCAGGAAACGTGACTATCACGGAGGAGTGAGAGAGAACGCCGTAGTCCATAGGTAAAAGTTAAAACGACACCGTTTTCATTGATTCCGCGTGGTGACGACTGACGAAACATCAATGGTTAGTTTTGTAATTCAGGGTTAATATCGATCCAAACTACTTTTAGGCAAATGACTCATTTGGTTAAAGCATGATCTTTAACAAGGGATCAAGCATATTTTGAAAAAAAAAAAATTAATCTATTTAACATAAATTAAAATTTTAAACTAAAAAACGATGATAATAATATTTACGTCAAGGTAGAAGGTAGACCCAACAATTGTGCATCACCTCCTTCCGAATAGCAAACCCGGTCCTCGTAAAAACTAAGTCTGAAGATGTAGGCTACACAACATTACTATGCAAGACTCGTTGCACCCTCTTAAAAATCTCGACGGCATGCAAGCTTTTTCATGTTTGGCCACTTTCGTAGAGGTCACGTTGAGGGTCGCCTTACCCACCACAAAAGGTCCGCTATCCAAACAAAACAGAGCAGAGACTCCATCAAATCAATACATACATGTTTTTCACCCAGTCATTCAAACACTAACACATCCACCGGCCTCAATGTAGACCTTCCTTCCCGCGGATAAGTCAATAAGATCACAAGCGCCTCCTTCTTAGCTGAAACTTATGCTCTCCTAAACACGTCACATATAACATCACGAACCTGATTATGCATATTTCTGAAAGCTAGGGAGTTCTTTACAATGCACTACATGTTCCCAAAAGCATTCAAAAGCATTCAACAATTGAGCATATGACAAATCGCATCAACAGGGAACAAAGAAATCATTAGGCGATACTTCAGGATGAGGTGATACTACTCAACATGATACATATACTGTTAAAGTCCATCAATGGGTATCGCAGGAAGGAACTTGGCTATGCGGTAACTGTAGACACTTAAAAATCGTTATTTTATCTAAGGATCAAATCAAAAGTCGTTTCCATCGCCTGCACTGTCTTAATGAAAAGAGCACTCGTCAAAGCATGTTGGGCTTTATGGGGACAATGTTCTTGACAACATCCTCTCACGGGAAGTCTCTATTGATGCTTGAATATGTCCAATATGGTCAATGACCATCAAGTCGATGTTCTCCATCACCAACTGAGATTCTTGCACGGTAGAACGCAACGTACTATTTAACAATGAGTGTGCAGACTCACACCTATGAATCAATATCAAATCATTATACTATTGAATTTTCACAATTAGAAAACTTACGAAATATATGATTGAGTTCTTATACGTTTGTTGTCCTCGTGTCAAAGTGAATATGCAAGTCGAACCAAGCTCGATCAATTGCTTCCTTGTATGGGATTAGCCATGTAGTTTCCAAATACTCCATCAACCTCGGATAACCTTGCCAATACACTTCTCACCCAAACGTCATTCGTAACTCTCAAGAGATCTAAGTTAAATAAGAGCATGGTAGTGTGATGCAAAACTACTTGTAATTCCTTTGACCGTGTCACCACCCAAGATCTATGTTGAATGTTGCACTTTATATGAAAGGTGCAAATCATGTGCTTCACATCTAAAAAACGACACCGAGTGCACTTATGACTCCAAGCTCTCTATCCGTCACAATCACCCCCAGTGTAACATTTATGCACACATGTCGAAGTGTCCATAATGCTCACTCGTAGTGATCGATTGGCGTTTCCTTGGCCATGAAAACAAATGTTATTGCAAACGTCACCCTCGTGCTAGTGATTCCGAGACAACGGCATCTTGTACCTATAGAGGTCATACAAAGAAGTTTGTAGTTTTGTTTAACTTCAAACCAAATAATCATGTAATATATAAAGAATCGTAAACCACATGTATAATAAAACTTACTCGTTCGTCTTGTAGGTCGTGTTCATTATGATATCGTAAGGAAATGGGTTGAGAAGATGTCTTAAATCCGGATGCATGATGAAAAAACTAAAACTTCATCCGATTTCGGCTATCTTCTAACATTGATGTAGTAACAACGTTGCTCTAAAGTATGAAGTACTTGTTGGAGTGGACTTCTTCTTTCGGATGTAGCATCATAATCTTCAATCCAACATTGTATATTTGTGTTATGGTGCTGACGTTGTGGGGATCATCCAACTGTAGTGACTTCAAAATCATCATCGGCTTGAAACCGGATCCAAGCTCACGCCTCACTCTTCGAAATTGTTTCTCATCCAATCGGCCGGCATATGTGTCCCTTTAACTGCTCGGGAAGTGTACGGTTGTGCACTCCGTTTATAACATGCAACATCCATTTCTTAACCTTGCTTTGTACGCCCTCAAGCTCAAATGTACAACCGTATTTTCTCGATTTGTGTGCTTGGCTAGACGACGACTCCATATCAAGATCAACGTCTTTCTTCTTACAAGGGGTTTTGAAACGATGGCTTGTCAAACGAAACTTATCAAATCCCCTAGCGTTTCTCCGTGACCTACTTGTAACCAATACCATGTTCATAGTACCTCCCATGAATCGAGCCCAATCCACCATTGTCTCGCGATCGTGGAAAAAGCCGCGAAATTCAAACAGTCGCATATAATCGGTCCGTTCGTCTCGAGAATAATTCGGAAGACCCTAGTTCATATAAAATAGAAAGGATAAGATTTCTTGTTTTTCGGTTTGATAAAAATCGTAAACCTACAATAACTAATGTTTATACCATAAATTTCGTTGATAAAGAACAACAATAAGTTGTAATATACTTACCTCGAAATGTCGAAGAAACTCGTATGGGTTACTAAATTTTGTATCGTCGAACGGAATCATCATCTCATCATCCTCATGTATTGACATTCCCTTAAGTGTTTTTTGGAGATTTTGTAAGCGTTTTTTTTAAAGAGAGAATTTGTAAGCGTTAATCATTTCTTCTTTCACTCTCAATATATATAGCTGATGGAAATACACAACTTTCTAATTACAATAGTCATATTTATTACCGTTACACAACGTTTCAATTACAACGTTCAAAAAAATAACAATGGTCAAATAATGACGGTTACGCAATGCGTGACCGCCACGGTCACGCATTCCGTAACCGTGATAAAAAGTTCACGGTTACGGAATATGTGACCGTGGCGGTCACGCATTGCGTAACCGTCGTGCCTTATTGAAAGGAACGCCGTGCGTGTAACACCCCTCTAAAAAAATATTGAACATATGCTATTTTTTTAGAATCGATATGATATTGTATGTAACTCCTTGCCTTATATACATATATATATGATAAAAGAGTTTCATACGAAGGAGATTTAACGAATTTATTGTTTATTCACCGTTCTACATCCGGTCTACAAGAAAAACCTCGAGCCTATGCTATTTTCTATAAAAGTCAAGTCCAAATTCAGATCATAAAACAAAGAGCCAAAATTCACCCTAGAAGACGGTTCAAAACAATTTGATAAACAATAGCAAGGTAGATACACTTTTTTTATATTAATTAATAATGGTATTTTCATCCGTGGAGAAGGGGTCCTCATTTAGCTTAACATCAGGAGTGACTTACACATTGATATTGTGGACAAAGATGATGAGGAAGCTCATTGTAAAGATGATTGGAGGGGATATGACACATACCAAAATAAGTCATTGTGTGATTTGACATATACGCTGGAGAATACTGAAGGGTATAAAGGTCCAAAAATATGTAGTCAAGATATACCGTTCATTATTAAATAGTCGTATTTTATAGATCTCTATATTTAGACATTTTATTTCGAGTCACGAGTTTGAATTCAACTTTGTAAACTGTAAAAGAACAAATTGATTTTGTTCAACACGATTCTAGTTGTGTTATTAAGTCTATTTTTACGGTATATTATTCTTTTCAAAATAAATTTTTTACACTTAGAATACATTTTATTGAATAAAAGTTACAATAGATTATAATTACATGACACTTCTTATGTCATACCACAAAAGACACATAAGGCCGAGAGGTGAAACATTTAAAATAAAGAAGCCAACCATTACTATATAAAGAAAACCAAATTAACAAGACTATTATATTTCCTTATGAAAACGGCTAAAGTTGAATTCAAAGTAATAGTTCATGAATTATACGAGAATAGTTCAAAATTTATAGGAGAATAGGGCAAAATTTATAATATGGTAGTTCAAAAAAGTTTCATTCATTTTAAAAAAAAAAAAAAATCAATCATTTCTGAAAAAAAAAAAAAGAAAATTTTTTTTTTTGAACACATGTCAATAGCCGCACAACCGTACCTATGAACAAAATTTTATATACAATTTGTTCAGCCTAAATAACAAGAATAACCTAACCAAGATACTCCGTAACAATTTGACAAAAAGAATCTTACAAAAATTAAAATCGAAAATTGATACTAAATAATCTCGCGTCGGTCCACCTTGCCACTTATCATCCGCTTCGGACAGGGTGTTAAGTTGTCTATTAAACAAAATCAACGGAAATACCAACCAACGCCCCATAACTTCTCCCATCGCCCAAAACTACCATCGTCATTATTCTCGCTCTTCAAGGGTATAATAGTAATCAACCACCACCATAGACCATAGCTTTGAAGCTGAGCGCACCCGAAACTCAGAAACTGGAAAAGCACATCTCTCTCTGTCTCTCTTTCTCTTCACTGTCCCTCTTTCCTCACCTCCCTTTGCCGGCCGAAGAAGAATTACTGAAATCAGATCTGACAGCAAACGGATCCGGTTGTTTGATTCGAATTGATCTTCGATTTATCTTGATCTTACCTCGATTCCTCCCTCCCGATGGGGGATTTTAACCTAGCTTTAATAATCGTAGCGATAATCGTTTGTATTCTGGTCTTCATCTTCAATGTCTACCTTTTAGTGAACTACCAGCATCCGGACGATGTCAATCAGGCCTATTTTCCCAAATTTGTCGTCGTTTTGGGGCTCTCAGTCGCTGTCATTTCTATTCTCATGCTCCCAGCCGATGTCGCCAATCGACAGGCCTGTCGACACGCGATTTACAATGGCGCTTGTAACCTGACCCTGCCAATGAAGGATCTTTGGCTCGCAGTTTATATTCTTGACGCTATACTCGTCTTCTTCGTAATTCCTTTCGCTATGTTCTATTATGAGGGCGACCAGGACAAGTTGCGTGGATTTTTCTTGTCATTTTCTATTTTCCGGAGTTTGATTTTGTTCACTTCATGAATTAATTGTGTGCAATACGGTGTTTTTTGTGCAGGAGCGTTGGAAAACGGGTGAAGAGTGCGCTGATTTGGGTGACTGTGACTGCAATCGTCTGCGCACTTCTGCTCGGGATCTTATACGGTATGTAGTTCTTATCTGATATTTTGCCAGGTTCATAGATGATTGAAGAATTGATATCTTACACTCTGGATTTTTCCTCCTTTGGTGGACTGTGCTTACTTGTAACTAGTATCATTTTGCAATCTAATGTGACATCTTGCTGTTTAGGATAGGAACTTAATTATAGCTTGTAAGTTCAGAGTTAAATAGGGTGTGAAACTGACGAAAAGTGGGACTCAAGTGTACTCTCTGGTAAATCTGGCGTAACCCTATTGAACAAACTTGACTAAAGATAGTGGTGCGGGTCTTTTTTTATAGATTATGTTATCTTAAACTGGGAATAGTTGGCAATCCCAAGCCCTACTGACATTAATCAACGGTTTGTGCTCAAGCATCTCAGACCACTGGTACGCTGCTGTATTTATTTGATTAGATTTGTGAGCAACTATAGGCTGTTTTTGACTGAATAAGTGAATAGCTCTTATTTTTATCAAGGTTAAGTGTATCATCAAAAAGTTTCTTCTGATAAAGTATGTCACCCTTGAGTATACGTGTACGCAGTGAAGTTATTTTTGTTCTTGATTATGGGTCAGGAAATGCATCATATAACTCATTGAAGATTTTATATCACGGTGATTTTGTATGCTTGCTGAAGATATAAGATTTTATATCATCGTATCACTCATTTGAAAAGATAAATTAGATGATTATGATAGAGTGGGACTGCATTGGTAGTAGATGAAAAGAGGAATAATTTTTACAGCTTGTTATTTGAGAGTGAGCTTTGTATAGTAATGAAATATCCTTATGCTCCATGTATGCCTTCTTCTCATGAATAAACTGGATAGTCTTCCTGCTACTGTACACATCTTGTGCTTGATATTTTCTAACTCACGGGTCTTCTCATCTTCGTGCTTAATATTTCCTCTTAAAATACCATTTTGTTTTACCTTAGGTCTGCTTGGAAAGGTAGATTTCACTGTCAGACATCTCTCATCAAGCACTTCCCAATTTCCTAGCTCATGGGACTTTTCTAGTGGCCAACCCTGTGTTGGGAGTGCAAAGCAGGTTTGAAAATTCATGATCTTCTGAAAGTGTGACTGCTTGTTCTGTATGCTTCTCCTTAAAATGCATCATCTTGGCTTGAAGAATTCTGTGCTAAAGGTACCTTTTATATTCTGTCATTCAGTGTTCTGCTTATTCAGCAAGTGCTTCATCTGAAACCACATGGACTATGCGGACTACTTTTCCAGAATATGTTGTTGCTCTTGCTACAATTGCAGGATCTGTGCTTTTCATGGTATGCTCTCTAGTAAATGTAACTATGCAGTTAAGTTTTGTCATTGTATTTCATTTTCAATTCTGACGTACTTTCACCGGAGAGGGAGAAATGGAGATGTTTTGTTTTTCTTTCAAAAAGGGTGTTTTTTATAGTTAAAAGAACAAAAACTAATAGATAAATCATAAATGTAACAATTGAAAGTTATGTCTAGACACTACAGACTGCCATGAATCTAATTCTCTAAATTAGTTAAAATTATTTGCTGTATGTTGAGTCTTAAGCTGGACAGCCATGTGGCGGAGTTTATGTTGATAGTTTCACAAAGTGAGTTTTTTTCATGCTTCGAGTCATGATTGAGCTGAGGATATTCGGTTTGTTGTTGTGTTCGGTAGACGGGTAGAGTATCCCTATCCTGTCTTGTATACTGCTAGTCGCAGAGAGGAGAGAAGCAATAAATATCACATTTTTTGTGTTTGTTGATTCTTGTAATTAGTACAATGTCTAATTTGGTGATACTGGGGGATCCATATCCTTCAGCAGAGGGCATCATACTGTGTACTCAAGATAGATGCGAATTTGTTTCATTGAAGCTGTTGCTTGCTATATGGAAAGTATCTAGCTGGTTTTTATTGTATGGACATTCTGTATTATATGATAGTTACATTTCTTATTTTTCTGTATTTTGACCCAGATATTTGGCGGTGTTGGCATTGCTTGTCTGCCTCTTGGACTCATCTTTGCATTTATTCGGCGGCCAAAGGCAGTTATCACCCGTTCACAATACATAAAGGTTCCTTTTAAGCTTATCCTATATTTGACAATTATACAGTTCTCCTTTATGATTATTTTGCTTTCGGAACATTCCTATATGCATCTTAAAGATTCTTCTGTTACACATCAACTATCTGTTAGGAAGCTACTGAGCTTGGTAAAAGGGCGAAGGATTTGAAGAAAGCTGGTGAGGCTCTTCGTCAGGAAGAAAAAAGTGGAAGTAAGGGCAGGAAATGGAGGAAGAATGTCAAATCAGTAGAAAAGGTACATAAACATGTCAATCTCACATTGTGATGTACCTGTGCTGCTGTGCAAATGTTTTAGTCTTTCAATGATATAGTTGCCTGATCAGCATCTGTGGCTGTATAAATTAAGATTTAGAAGTTCTGCCAGGATTATCAATATGAAGTTTTGAGTTATTTTAAGGCTGTCTTTCTTCATGTTCTCAAGTAAAACCTTCTTACCTGAATTAGTATACTCCTATGATGTTGTCTACAACTTGCCACTACTAACCCATGATGTTAAAGTTACAGTATGTGTTTTAGTGTGTTTAATGTTTGCTGCAGATTTATATAGTTGTATAGATTTCTGTTTGCTCTCATATTAGAGGCTGTAGATCAAAGATAGCGGAGAACTGAATTTTCGGGCACGGATATTTTCTATCTTCTTTGTCAAAGGTAGTGACGAACTGAAAATTTAGGCACAGAGGAGTTTTGTTTGTATTTGAAAAATAAGCTTAGCAGCTCACATGTCACAAGAGAAACCATGAGGCACTTTATTTGGGCCTTCTGAAGTTCCTTTCCTTGATGGCCTCAATATGACCCAGCCAAATGCCGTTTTTCTCTCTTGAGGCAGACCTTTTTTTGTCCTCATACATAAAATTTGACAATTTATGCTTTCCAGGAGTTGCTTCTACTAGAAGAGGATTGTAAGGCTTTAGAAGAAGTTTATCCTCAGGGAGAACAGGTTGGAAAACATACCATTTAATGGTTTTTCATTTTATATACTATTCTTCTTTCCTTTATGTCAAATATTGTTCTTCTGATGTTATTTATGTGTAATTTGATCCATACAGGCGGAGACTTCTTGGGCTTTCACTGTTCTTGGATACTTGGCAAAATTCATATTGGGAATATTAGGGTATGTACTTAAACCTTATTATAATTTTCATTTGCAGTACTTTCTGGAAATTAATTACTATAGGGCTATTAACCATCCATGTTCTATAATAGGTTGATTGTTTCCGTGGCTTGGATAGCTCACATTGTGATATATCTGTTGATCAATCCCCCTCTTTCACCTTTCTTGAACTGGATCTTCATCAAGTTGGACGATGTTTGGGGTACGTGAGTGTTTTCCAATATTTTGCTTCATTTGTGATGCTGAATGTAACATAAATTTACGTTGAATATTTCCAGGTCTCCTGGGAACTGCAGCATTTGCATTCTTCTGCTTTTATCTTTTGGTTGCCGTGGTGGCTGGGGCTATGTTGATAGGCTTGAGATTAGTTTTTGTGACAATCCACCCAATGAAGTAATGGATCTTTTACATATTAAGCTTTCCTTCTGATTGAACGTGTCTTCTATGATGCTTATGTAGTTGACCTGTGAACAGGTGGGGAGCTACCCTAATGAACTCGTTTTTGTTTAACGTCGGTCTCATTCTTCTTTGCTCCATAAGGTTTGTTTCTTTTCCTTAAGTATTAAAGTTAGGCTGCTTTTTACACACTCATACTTGATGGATTGTTAACTTACCCAGTTTTTGCTGCTGATAAGTTAGGTCGTGGTAATTTGTGATAATTACATTTGTTTTGTAAACATTTTTTTTTCTTTCTGCACGTTATCTATAAATGTGTACACAAAGAAGTTATACTATCCAGTTTCCTCTTATCGCTGAAACATTTATAAATGTGTAAAAGAAGGTTGTCCTGTGTTCAGCATATTAATGCATGAGTTTTTATTGCTATTATCAAATGATCTTGGTTATAACTGCTGACGCGTTCATTTTGTTTAATTTTCAGTGTCATTCAGTTCTGTTCCACTGCATTTGCATACTATGCTCAAGCCACTGCTGCTGAGGAGATATTTGGTCATACCCTACAGTCCCTCAGGGGAATCAAGTACCTATACAAGTAAATTTTCTTTTTTTCTCAAGTGTCCAAATCAATTTGCTAAAACACAAAAGAATCTTCGATAATCTGTTCCCTAATCTGCCTTTTAACAGGTATAATGTGTTCCAAATCGGGTTTGTTGCACTAGCAATATTAACCCTTTTCTACTATGCCATCTTTGTAAGTTACCTTCTCAATCTTTTTGCCCTCGGAAATTATTTCCTTTTCTTGTACCTCAAAAAAGGACGTATTCTTATGGCTGTCTGAATCCTCAGGGGTGGAGGAGAAAGAAGCCTTCAGGCAGGTTCCAGCTTTCCTCCTAAAGCTTTCATTTGGGTCTGCCTTATTTTGATATCCAAGTAGTTTCAATCTCGTGATGGGGTGGTTTCGTTTTCAATGGATTAACTTGTATCTGGTTGGCACACGGTGAATATGCTTACATATCCGGTATTCGAAATTGGTTGGGTTAGCACAAGTTTCGGCCTGTACTGCTCTGCTGCTACTACTACTATTCTATTTGCTTTTTCTTTTTGGTACCCGTTGTATGTATATCTTCTGTTCTAATTTTACAACACCGTGTGTAAGGGTGAAGCACTCGACAGTTTGTTTGGGGAAATTTCAGGGACTGGGTGTTTACGAGTTATGCGATGTTGTAATGTAAAGCGTATTTGAGCAGACCTGAAAGCATTGAAGATTAAAATTCATTTGTTTGTGGATGCATACAAGTATACGAGGCAATCTTTGGCATTGCAATGTCATGTTATTTTTTCAATCTCTAAAGTGAATTTAGCTTCTTGGAAATTGTTGACCTCAGAGATTCTGAAGACGTCAACAGTAAAAATGCCCCAATAAATTGGATGATGAGTTGAGATAAAAACTCCCTCACCAATGTTCCTTTAAACTGTATAGCTTGGACTGAACAAATTCACCATGGAGGAAGCAATCCAGGAACAATCACCCATCTCAAGAATAACTGGAACTCGCCAACAATTCTGCAAGGATAATAGAACACGCTAGCATAACCCTTATCAACCCTACAAAAGAAACCAGTGACGAGCTCATACATGCACGCAAAAACTGGCACTCGACATATATCATCAAATTACATCACTACATATTCTGCTTCATTTGATTTGCTCGTCAAAAACCAAAAAAAAAAAAAAAAAGAAGAAAGAATTAAGATAGGGTATTGGCCAATAACAATTGGCCTTATGTGTATATATACACATACCTCCAATGAAAGATTGCCTATTGTTTGGCAGGTTCCCTTGGGAGTTATTAGTAGCTTTGTAGTGCTGCTCACAGACTCCACAGGCCTTGGAGGTTTCCAACGTCTACTTGTGCAAAAAGCCTTCATTTTCAGTCAGAAGTCAGTCCAAACTCCAAGCAGGATTCAATGTAGAAACTATTGGCAGCAAACGTAGATTTTAAGAAAAAGCTGCTGGAAACATACTATAGGTAGGTTATTGGGTCAGTGTGGTGGATCAGCAACTCAAAACATTGCTGTGGGTTTGAACGATGGCTCCTGCAGAAGGTGTCACCGTTTTGGTACTGATGTCACAGCCTGACAGGATGTTTTTCTGTGTCAATAGTTAGATATGAAGTGAGTTATTGCACAAACTCTCAAAAGATAGGAATGAAAGTAACCCATGCATCACAATTCACAAGCTCTCAAAAGATAGGAATGAAAGTAACCCATACATCAGCATTAAGATTTGATAACAAATAGAAAATGGAAGAATAAGTAATTCTAATGTAGAATATAAATTGATCCAAAATAAAAAGAGTCGGTCAAAGCTGCAAAATCTTGGCTTTAGCTGAACAAGATGGCAGTCTTAGAAAAGAACCCATGCATCACAATTCACAAGTAAGATGATTTAGTACCAGAGTAATAATTAAATGACAGTATCTTCTTAATCACATAATTCAAAAAGCTTGAAAAATAACACTTACAACGGGATCAAAATCAGGGCTAGCCAGGTTCATAGTGAGATTTTTCATCAATAACAGAACCTGCAAAAATCATCAATATGTCAACAACCCCCTGGCAGTGTCACAGGTACAAATACACTGCTCTGTTTTTTTTGGTTAGCAATAGATTGGCAGTAATGAAGAATACTTGATTATTTTACCCTTTATGTACTATCTTAAAATGACTATGTTATCCATCCATAAAGTGTAAGATATATTTCCCCAAAAAAGGTGTGCCCAGATGTGACTGATCATTCCACAAATGCCTCCAGGAATGGACCCTAAAATATCGTAAAACTGAATTCATTTACCTCGTTCAAAATAGAGACACGATATTATCAAATGTGAAATGTATATAAATCGATCTATCCACTAAATCATCATTTCATAGGCTCCATATTGACTTTTTTCAAAACACTCGTGCAACATGAGTATGGAAGAACTACCAAGTTACGGTGATAAAGAGCTGGAAATTAGGTCAGAACAGCTGATGCATTCCATTTAAACTTAATTCCAGGACATGAGAAGTATAAATAAGGAACTTAATCCATTCAACGGAAAAAAAAAAATCCATTTTCCAGGATCTGGATCTTAAGCTATTATTGAAGGTAGAGTCGGCTTGAAAAATGGGCTTAGAACTCTATTCTGAGATCTTGTCACCAGATTTTTTCACTTTACTATGATGACGTAGGTTTTATACCAAGTTGTTTCTAATGGACTCATCCAGGCATCCAGCCGAATAATGGAAATAGTTGGAAGTTCCAAGCCAACATTGGAGAGCAGGAAAACAGCAAACTAGATCTGATGACTCTCCTTATTCTACATTTTATTTGCACGTGCAACAACATTTCAATCAATAGGCAAGCAGGAATGCTTTGTTTCATTCAGCACCTCAGTTTTTATTATCATTTTTCAAATCTTAGAAAGTGCAGCTTATTTGTCCATCTCTATTCTCCGTTCCTGTCTCCCTCCCACCCTCAGTACCAACCTATCTCTCTCCCTTGCCACACTGATTGAAAAGAGCTTGATACTATAGCAAAGATTTAACACAGTGCCATTATGAAAATTCTAAAATTTTTAAAAACAAATATTTCAGAAACTCACTGTTTCAAAATTGATTGGATCCATTTCTTTGAGTTTCTGCACATGACCCTTAGTGTCAGGGTCAAAAACACCGCCAATGAAGCTATATACCTCGGCAAAATCAGGAAGACCTGCAACATGTATCAGCTCAATTTAGTAGCCAACAGAGAACAACCTTTATTCTGAATTTCATGTTCATCATCCTTAATGGTGACATACAAAGAGCCTGAACTACCAAATAAAATGGAGTATGCTAAGATCACTAAATAAAACTTAAGTATCTAGTGCAGATGGAAGGATACAACACCTCAAAAGACAAGGAGAATTTAATTTTATCACAGTGGAAACAATATGCAGAACATGTTTCTGTGCGTTCAAAATTAATCATATCGGTGAAGGAGTGATTAAGAACTATACCATGAAGCACATAACCTTTCTCCCTTTTTGGTAACTCGGTTGCTGGTGGCTTTGCACCAGAGCTAACAATGGTGTTTACAGAACTGTTGGGGATCGTTGTATAGCCTTCTGAGCCGGCATCTTTGATATCAAGATATGAATTAGTATGACCCCGAAGTAAAAGTTTCCAAAGGCTTCAAGATGTATAAATTAAAAATTCTGTATATGGACATAGTTACGGACATAGTTACGGACATACCTTCAACTCCATTAAGACACTGGTCATCCTGGGAAGGCATACTACTTGAGGTTGTGTTCATATGCAAAGAAGCATCATCCCACACAGGGTACCCAGGTGCTAAGGAATTTAAAGATGAGTATCCCATTGGTATAGGCATAGGCACTAACACTGTACAAATATTAACAATACCATGTTAAGAAACATGTCCATCAGTTGAATTCCTCCAGCTGATTTAAATTTTACAACATTGCTTCAGACAAACCATTTTTCGATGCCTTCTGTGGATAAGGATGAGATGCTTTGCGCTTAGGACGAGGAGGTGGCACATGTGCTGCTGTCCCACTCTTTTGAACTTTCAGAAAGTACTTTTGAGCATGACTGCGAATCTGAGAAAGGAAGTTTCTATTAAATAAATAGGTCCTTTCCGAGGTAGTCTTGTAAGTGAGAACTTTGAGACGATCTCATTCTGGAGAAGATAGAATCAAGCTAAATGCATGTGCATGAAAAAAAACTTAATAGAATATAAACAGAAGAAGCTCATTCTGTATCAACGTTGCAATATATATCTATTAAAAAGGATTGTGTGCAACATCAGGAAAATCCATCTATTTCTTGGGATTGTCAAGTGACTTAAATAAGGTTCAGAACATAAGTTAAAAATACACAAACATATAATGTTCTCATGGCATCAGCTTTCTCTTCAATCAAACTAATAGACATGGATCCACCTCTAGTTGGGCTGGAACTTGGGAGTACTGGATAACTAAATGCAAGCATGACATATGTCTGACTATTTGACAAAGCAAACTGATTATGGTTGTGCACATAAAACGAAGATTTCAATGATTATAAGTAAATATGCTTTGAAATAACAGATGTATGGAGTTTTTTTCATAGCAAAAAATTTCAATTCAGCCCCAATCCATGTCAAACCAAATGACTCAGATAGGATCTCCATCATGTATGGAAGTAAAAATCAAAGTGTCCAAGTTTGGCCTTTCCTATATATAAATTTAATGATTGCTAAATCACTGAAGATGAGATGGCTCTATATAGATGTGGCTTTTATATTGGATACGCTTTCATGTGCCAGATCTTTTATAAATCACAAGTGAAATGCCTCTAGAAAATTCTCAAAATTACTAATTTATTTGACTAGTAGTAAACATATCGTCAACTCATACTGATCTGTTATAAGAGAGCACTGAATACTATTCAAGCCAAAGGCAAGCGATTATGCAGTATTGTAAGCAAGAGAGTAACCTGGATCACAGTCTTTGAACCAACAAAATCTTCAATTTTCTTCCAGTCACGGTCAAACCTAAACGTCAATAACAAGTGCACTTCAGAGCTTTGTTTTATTAGAAGCTAAAACCAATAACTTAAGTATTGTGCAATCACATACTAAAAACCAAACAAATGGCTATTTGCATTATTCGGGACAGTGTTACATTCATTTTCCGCTTGCACTTCGACAGACCTTTGAAATAACTTTGGATCCCTGTGTAAGTAAAGGCTAAAAACATTTGGATCTTTATCACAAAAGACTTGGACTCGAAAAACCAAAGGGAACCTGCAAATCGAATCCGAACTATCCCAAATTACAAGGCCAACTATGAATTTCATTACTGTGATATCAATGGAGTGAACAGATCTGGTTCCTGCTTCTGAAATTCAAACTTTGCTGACTTAAACTCAATGCTCGAATGCACTTTTGCCTAATGACAATTCTAATACAACGTAAAGAAGAACACCTGCAGAATCGTGGTCGGGGTATAGACACAATTACTGATGGGTTTTCCGAGAGAAAATTTATAAGGCAGAAGCAATTTATTGATGTTGATGGATCCCAACCCATCACTCATAGGTTGTTCAGCAAAGCTTTTAGAATGACCTTCACTTGAACAAGAATCACAATTGCTTTGTATTTTTGTGTTCAATTCCCATCCTTCATTTGCAATCCTTTATTTCCTCCTTTTTAGAATGACCTTCAGTTGACTTTTTATGTTAAGTTGGAAGAAGAATCTTAAACTAGGGGGGAATCTTTTCATATGCTACCTCCAGAGACTCCCGTCAATTCAGAAAAGGACACCATCCATGAATCCATCATAGCCGTTGATCAGATAAATGGCCATAATTGCATCTCTTTACCACTCTCGTCTTTTCATGATTTGTTGTCACGAACAGACGTTAATCTAACAATTCACTAAAATTAATCAATCAGTATTAATTTAGCAGGACAAGTCTTTCACCAAACTCCAAAGCACGACAAGAACACGTAGATAACTCGATGGACACACAGATCTATACCACACACCCGAAACGCAAAAGCAGATAATCAGAAACAAGTTTAGGCTTCGTAAACCTAATTTCCAAATCAGAGCATCAACTACCAGCAAAAACGAACTTTAAAACCAAAAATCGCCGAGAATTTCGACCTTCCTGTCATTTTAAAAGCAGATTTGGATGCCCGTACAGACGAGAAGAAAAGACACAAAAATTTCAATCGAGATTCAAGAGAAAAACGAGCTGAAAAATCAAGTCATCCAAACAATTAGTAATAAATCAAAACTAACAAGCACAGAAGAGAAGCAAATTACAGTTGGAGAGCCTCTAGAAACTTGTCATGTTCTTCTTCGGTCCAGCTCTCTCTTGATTTGGTAATTGTGTACGGCTTTCTAATCTTTTTCCCTGAGCTACCGTCGGTGGCTGTTGCTGACGCTGCCGGCGCCGAAGAAGACGGTTGCGCTGATGAATTTGGCGCACTTGAGTTCATCTTACTGCTACCCCAGCAAAGCGATTGGAACCTGAAGAGAGAAAGAGATGCGAGGAAGGGAGTGGTGATGGTTAGAAGAAAGGAGAGAGACTCGGGGCTATATATGTGGGTGATAGAGGAGAAAGATTTTGCGTGGGGTCAGTTGACATTACGTGTCGGCTTTCTCTGTTTCGTTTTTTCCTTTTAATACAATCAATTTTTTTTTTTTAAACAACAAAAACACATTCGAAAGGTGCACAACCTATAGTTTTTTTTTTTTTGCATACGAGGATATTGAATATGGAGTTCTTTAAATGGGTGAGAATCGGCGATACGGGTCATGGTTAAAATCAACTAACATATGGGTTATAACTTGTAACTTGACTTTTACGAAGATGTGGCGGATAAAATGAACCTAAACGGTGTTATTATATGAAATAATTGAATGATTTTCAACTTTTATCGATGTTATTATTGATTGTGAAATTACCTCCTTTTACTTTCGATTCTTCCTAATTTGTATGCTTTGAGAAGGTGAATTGTTACACTAATTTGTATGCTTTGAGAAGGTGAATTGTTAGTGTAATTGATTTTACTGTGGAGAGAAATATTATTACATTTATGATAACATATCTATAAAAGTAATTTCTATTTTACAATTTTTATTTTATCTCTATGAAGCATATAGTTTAGTCTGATAACATATCTATGAATAAAACTTGGAGTAAAATTGATGTTATGCTGAAAATAAAAAAATTTCTATGAAAACTAACACTAGATGGTTTACCTACAAAGAAGAATCTCGATATATAAAGAATTTTTGGTCGTGATGAATTGTGAATTTTGTAATCACAATACAGAAAGTGTCAAACACTTGTTCTTTCAGTGTCCATACATGTAACATTAATCGACAATCCAAAATTTTCATCGATTTTACGGAACTACGACATTGACAATGACAACATTGCAAAGGTCCTTTTTGACCTTAAAGGAACAATAACACCTACTGAGTTGATATACCATGCCGTCATTTGGTGGAACATTTAGATGGTGAGGAATCAGTTCATCTTCAATAAAACTACAATTCCACACAACCTCAAAACAACAATTCTTAATCAGATCGATGAGTAAGAGCAAGCAAACAAAAATCTGATCAACAACTAAACAAAAATTAGAAAGCAAAGAAGGAAAACTAAAAACATAAAATGGAAAAGACCAAATGACGGATTTCTTAAGCTTAACTTTGACGCCTCAAAAAGTTTAGCGAAGCAATTCTATTTTGGTTACATTATTAGAAATCAATGCGCCATTCTTATTGCTACAGGAAGCGGTAGATGCAACGTTGAATTTGTGCTAGAAGTAGAAGCGCTTTCTTTTCGTGAGGGCCTACAAAAGGTCAAGGGGCTAGGAGTTATATCAATCGAGATCGAAAGAGATAACTTAATGCTTATCAATGCGATTAATCGAATATGAAAACCTCCATGGGAGGTGAACATGATCATCACTAATATTACTAATATTATTTCGGGATTTTCTAACTCCTTAGCACAACATATTTACAAGGAAATCAATATTGTCACGAACAAAGTTGTCATGCATGGACACAATCTCTCATGCATGGACACAATCTCTCGCTGGACGTCAATGCTATTTCTACAGATGTTCAAGACCTCATCCGCAAGGATGGTTTAGGTCGATCTGTTTCTAGAAATTGATTCATTTAATTCTGTTACCTATGTATAAAAAAAATGAACTCGATTTTCACACAAATGTTTTCCTTCTTTCTTTTTTGAGTTTTGTCGTCATCATATGCACAATGACTTTCCATTTATTTACTTTTAAAATTTCTAAAAACCAATACTAATTTTTTAGTTATTCCATGTGATACAAACTATAAAATATATGTTTAGAAAACTTGAATAAATTAGAGTTAAATACTTCACTTTTTTGTTACTTTTATGGGGTATTTTTACTCGTACTTGTATTTCATGTTTCTCTTTTATGTCACCCGTTTGTTATTATGCCTTTTTCCCCTTTCCTTGAGGCTTTTACCTTTCCACATACATTCATAAACACAAAAATATAGCATTTAATATAGATTGAGTCGATTCTCATCATTTTTACTTCTAAAAATTGGAATATGCTATGTTGTTTTCATGTTTAGTATCTTTTTGAACATGTGATTGAATCTCTCTCAAAACTACATGCTCATTTGATTCTATATGTTATGATAATTAAATTATCGAGACCCTCTTTGATAGCATGAATTATAGTCTATATTTTGGGGTTTGTTTTGACGTTTTATCTTTCATAATCTGCATGTTTGTATGTGCATTATGTGATTTCACTACCATTTCATCTACCTTTGCGGGAATCGAGGTCTACACCTAGTTTTGTTGTAATTGCAGGTAATTTGGTACGTTTTTGCATAAAAAAGGAGCGAAAGGAGTCATGAGTCATTTGGAGCTACATCCAGGGAGCATAGCCATGGATTAAAGATTTACTTTGGACCAGTTTTGAGAGATTTCACATTCAGTTATGACTCACCTCGGTTGACCAGAGATTCATCTCGACCGAGGTGATCCAGAGACGCCGACTCGACCGAGGCGAACACCTAGGACGCGGCGGGAATATTTTATTCTTGGATGAGATCTTTTAAATTTGGAAAGTGATCTTATATTTTTGGGCTTGGCTCCTGGAAGGAAGGAGATATGCAGAATCATATATTTTACCTATATTTATGGGAGAATATCTTTCTAAGATTTATTATTTTTGGAGGGTTATTTTCCTATAAAAAGGGTTGGATTTTCCACAAATCCAAGGACCGCATACGATCCGCTATCATTCAGAAGATCACACAGCAGCAGCATACTCCAGTTGGGAGAGTTTCGAAGAACCTTTTTGGAAGGTTGAAGGAAGATTGAAGTCTATAGCTTTTATAGCTTTTTGAAGGGTTTTGTAAGATTGTCTTCAATTCCCTCACTTGTTGTCTTGTCTTGTTGGATTGCTATCCAAGGAACGTTTTTGTTGTGATATTTGATTCAGTTATTGAAGTCTTTTCATTAAATTCTTCTTGTTCAAATATTCATTTTTTTTCCCACATACTTGATTAATACTTTCATGATGATGAGTGGCTAATTTCCTTGTGTGATTCTAGGGTGATTGGCTGAAGGTTGTGGGAAAAACAATGATAGAATAATCTTAGATTCCAGTAGGATCCTGAAAGTTCGAGTCTTTAACCTTAACCCTAAGCATCTCGTTCAGTCGATGAACATTTCGGCCGAGGTGGAAACTGGCTGATCGAGGTGACTTATCTGGTCCATAACTGAGAGTTAAGTGTTAGAGTTTGCCAAATCCTATTCTTATTACACCTTTCCTGGTCCAAAGCAAGCTTAGGATGAGACTTACCCGGTAATTCCTTAGTTTGTGTACCAACGATCATAAGTGTAGGTAATAAAGGTTTATCCTTTATTGGGGTTTGAGTGTGCTTCCATCCCATCTTTGTGAGTTAGCCTGAGACTTACCCGGTAAAGGTTGATTCTATTCCCTTAGATGGTGTGTTAGTTTGAGGTTATAGTTCTTTATCTTGATTCCTTGAGACTTACCCGGTAATAGGAGTTACGGTTTAGGATTAGTGTGTAGTGAGACTTACCCGGTGATCTACTCCACTTTAGAAACACCTTCCCCACGCAAAAATCTCAGCTTTGTCCGCTTATCTATAGATCTTGAGTTGGAACCACAACTAGATGCTTTAATCCCTAGAATTGCATGTTTGCTTTATTGACTTCTTATTCATCTTTGATTGTGTTAATCGCTCTTGTGGTTAGTATTGACATAAGCACACCGTATTGACTCTGTTTCACCGAGTCCCTGTGATCGACCCCTGGAATTTTCTTGCTTTTACTACGATTGACCCGTACACTGCGGGTTCGCATCCTTGTTTTAAGCTTAAGTCTAGGGTTATAAATTTAAAGCTTGCACACACCGTTTGGAGCGAACAAGTTTTTGGCGCCGTTGCCGGGGACTTGGTCTAGACCGAGCCGGTACGGTTTGCTCTTGGGGCGATTGCCCCGTTTCATCTAACCACTCTACTTGAGTGACTTTTGCAGGTTCTTTCTTAGGTATATGCGAAGAACCCGCGCTGGGAAGGAAATCGTTCCTTACGATCCCGAACCAGAAAAGACATATAAGCGACGCTTAAGAGAAGCGAAGATGGCCCAAAAAGACGATTGTGATCTTGCGGCCCAATTGAAAGAGGCGCTAGAGCTGCTACGCCTCAGCAAGGAAGAACTCAGGCAAGAGAAAGAAGAGAATCGCACCAGGACTGCAGCAATCGAAGCTGAGATAGCAGTCATACGAGACCAGATTCTACTTCGACCGAGGGAAGATCCTCCTGTTGATCCTCGACCGATGCAGGATCCAGTAGTTGACCCGCGACCGAGGCAGATTCCAGTACCTGACGCCCCGGCCGATGTACCTCTACCTCGGATGCCAGTCCGAGATGTTCTTCTTGCAGGAATCCCACAAACCCTAGGTCAAAGGATGGACCCTAATCAACAGCTGAGGCGTCCAGGAGTGAACCTAGGAGATCCAGCAGATCATGACTACGAACTTCGACCGCAAGTTCTAGCCATGATTCGCCAATGCCAGTTCGGAGGGCTAGAGAAGGAGTCGCCGCATCAACATCTTCAAAACTACGAGATCTTGATGGAAACCTTGCGACCTCCCAGAATTGAGAATAACAACTACAAGCTAAGACCTTTTTACTTTTCTTTAAAAGATAGAGCTCTTACTTGGTATCAATCTCTTCCTCCAGGAAAAATTAGCACATGGGAGGAGATGACTACGGAATTCTTGACCAAATTCTTTCCCCCCTCAAAGACCGCTAAAATGAGAGGGAAGATCAACGCTTTCATTATGAAGGACAAGGAGAGCTTGTCAAATCTTGGGAGCGGTTCAAGGATATCCTCTTGGATTTCCCACATCATGGGATTCCAAAGATCGAGTTGCTGGAGATCTATTTCAAAGGGCTGGACGGAAGCACCCAGTTCAATCTCCAACTACTCTCCGCCGGTACCTTCATGGACATGGCGATTGATGAGGCTTGGGACTTCATTGAGAAGCAAGCCTTGCACATGGAGAAATACACCCACCAAGGAGTTGAAGGTGGAGTTAAAAGAGTCAACTTTCAAGAGACTCAATCCAACAACAATCAACTCACGTCTTTGACGAATGACGTGAAGCAATTGAAGGAGCTCTTGATGGCTCAAACTAAGAAGGAAGAACAAGGGCAAAGGAACAACAACAATAACGGGTACCGTAACAACAACAACGGTCCCCGAAACAACAACTACAACAACAACAATAGAGGATCTAATAGCAACAACTGGAGGACGAATAACCAAAACTACGGTAACAATCATTCAAACTCCACCTCTAATGATTCCTCTAACCCTTTCCTCTCTTCCCCTTCTTCTTCTTCTACTCCATTGAAAAGCCAAGGGCAAGGATCAAGTTCGTCTCAGCCAGAAAAGAAAGACGCAGTTCTGGAGGCAATCTTGATCAAGCTTAGCGCTATGGAGAATTCCATGACTTCATTTTCGAGGGCCCAAAAGTCCTTCGAACAACAACTTGCTAATAAGGCGAATGAAGCGCCAAGAGATCCAGGGAAGCTTCCAGCAAAGACGGAAACTAACCCTAAGGGCCAATGCATGGCCATAACGACGAGGAGTGGACTGAAAACTGCAGATCCAGTACCTCGCTCGACGCAGACCACCTCGGTCCAGATCCAGTCGAAGAACACCTCGACCGAGATGCCAACCGAGGCGGAGCAACAGAAAGCAGGAGGGACGACAGAAACTTATGTTCCACCTCCTGCATACAAACCACCACTTCCATTCCCTCAGTCCAGAGCTAGAGCACATCTAGACAAGCACTTCGGTAAGTTTCTTGACTTGATGAATAAGCTACATATTAATATTCCTTTCCTTGATGCTATTTTAGGTATGCCCGCCTATGGGAAGTTCTTGAAAGAAATCTTATCAAGGAAGAGGAAGCTGGAGGATGTTGGTGAAGTTAGGATGACATCTAAATCTTCGGAGCTTATCAAAATCATGAAGGAAAAGATGCCACCTAAGTTGCGAGATCCCGGCTCATTTTGTATTCCCATTCAAGTTGGGGATGTAACTTGTGAAGCCCTTTGTGATCTAGGAGCCAGCGTGAGCATCATCCCGCTGGAGCTATGCACGAAGATCGGTCTTGGAGAGCCCAAGCCGGTCAAGATTCGACTTTACATGGCGGATCGCTCCATTACCCATCCCGTGGGCATTTTGGAAGACGTTCCGGTCAAGTTAGGTAACTTCTATCTTCCCATAGATTTTGTTGTACTTGACATTCCCGTAGATTATCCTGTTCCTATTATTCTCGGGAGGCCATTTCTAGCAACTTCGGGTTGCAACGTGGATTGCAAGAACGCCAAGTTGAAATTCAACGTTGGTGGGGAAGAGGTGGAGTTCGCGCTACTTGCAACCATGAAAGGGGAGCAACTAACTAATGATATCTTCAACATCTACGATGAAGAAGAATCAAGAGAATTGGTGAGCTCTATCCTTATTAACGATCCACTCGAAAGAGTTATTAGCTTCAGTTTAATGGAGGAAGGTATAGATGCTTCTTGTGATGCAGATATACGGAGCTTGAAGGCATTGGAAGAGGATCCAGGAGCTAAAACTGAGAAGCTAACCCAGGAGACGAAGATCTCCAGTATCGGATCCAGTAGCAGTACCTCGACCGAGGCACTTTCTGGACTGAGCGAGGCGACCGAAGAACATCTCGGTCAACGCTTATGCGCCTCGACCGAAGTCGATGGCGAGATGATGACAACTGAGATTGCCGAGAATAACAAACTTCTTACTCCCTCTTCTGATATTCATCCACTGTTGGTGGAGCATTCCATCCACCAATTTTCTGATAATAAAGGTCCTTGGTATGCTGATATTGTGAATTATCTTGTTTGCCAGGAGACACCACCCGGATTGACGTACTCTCAAAAGAAAAGATTCTTCAAGGAAGTACGACATTATTACTGGGATGAGCCGCTACTATTCAAGCGCGGACCGGATGGGATGCTTCGAAGGTGCGTTCCGGAGGATGAAGTTAATAGCGTCATAAGGCATTGTCATTCACTTCCTTGTGGGGGGCATGCTAGCACCGATAAAACATGCGCTAAGGTATTGCGTTCCGGTTTCTTTTGGCCTACATTATTTAAGGATGTGCAATCTTTTGTTGTCTCTTGTGATGCATGCCAAAGAACAGGGAACTTATCAAGGAGGAACGAGATGCCACTTAATAAAATCCAAGAAGTGAAAATCTTTGATGTATGGGGGATTGACTTCATGGGACCTTTCCCATCCTCCGGAGGAAACCTCTACATTCTCCTTGCAGTTGATTACGTCTCTAGATGGGTTGAAGCCATTGCTTCTCCCACTAACGACGCCAAAGTGGTTGTGAAGTTCTTGAATAGAACTATCTTTCCACGGTTTGGAACTCCACGCATCATCATTAGCGATGGAGGAACGCATTTTATCAACCGGAAGTTCAAGGCACTTCTATCGAAGTATGGGGTAACCCACAGGGTATCAACTGCTTATCACCCTCAAACTAGTGGACAGGTCGAGATCTCGAATAGAGAAATCAAGGCAATTTTGGAGAAGACCGTCTCTAGAACGAGGAAGGATTGGTCCATGAAGTTGGACGATGCTCTTTGGGCGTACAGGACCGCATTCAAGACTCCCATAGGTACCACTCCTTATAATTTGGTATATGGGAAGTCTTGCCATCTGCCCGTTGAATTGGAACACAAGGCATATTGGGCGATCAAATGGTTGAATTTCGACATCAAAGAGGCTGGTGAAAAGCGACTATTGGAACTCAACGAGCTGGAGGAGCTGCGTTTGAACGCTTATGAGAATGCCAAAATCTACAAGGAAAGGACGAAGAGATGGCATGACAAGCGTATCGTCCCAAAGGAGCTTAACGAAGGAGACTTAGTTCTACTCTTCAACTCCCGCCTCCGCCTTTTTCCAGGTAAGTTGAAATCTAGATGGACCGGGCCTTATGTTGTGAAACATGTTTTCCCTCATGGTGCAGTTGAGATATGGGGCGAAACTAGCGGAAGCTTCAAGGTCAACGGTCATAGACTTAAGAAATACCAACCGGAAACGCCGGTTGAGGAGGTTGCACCAATATACCTCATTTGAGACGCATTATGGTCCAGCTAGCGACCTTAAATCAAGCGCTTCTTGGGAGGCAACCCAAGGTATTGCTTTCTTTTCCCGTTTTCTAGTCTAGCTTAGATAGTTTTTATTTTTGCTTTGCTTTGCTTTGTTTTTGGCGTTCTGGACAGACAGCAGGGAATATCTAAGGAAGGAGCACAACTGGAAGGACAGAAGTTCGAGATTTTGAGAAGACAGAAGCATCTCGGTCACTGTCAGAGCATCTCGACCGAGTTGATTCCTGAGCAACCGAGGCGACTAGGGTTTCTGCAGAACCACCTCGGTCCGTACCACCTCGGTCCAGTCGAGACCATCTCGACCGAGGTGACAGCAGATCCAGTAAAAGTATAAAAGGGGGAAAAATTACTTTTCACTTTTTATTCACCTTCCTCGACCGCGGCGACAGATCTACCTCGCCTCCTTCGTTCCTCGCTCGTTTTCGAAGATTTCCGCTTCCAAACTGCAATTAAAGAGTAGAGGATCATATTGCAACTGCAGATCTGCAAGAAATTCGAGTGAATCGGCCGGAACGAGGTAAAAACGATCGAAACCCTAACTCGTTCGTTTACTTCGATTTGGGCTTTGGTTGCCCTTGAATCTGTTGAGGAAAGGCATAAGTACCCCTTAGGAAGCAATTGTAGTGATTTTAGGGGGAAAAGAACTGAAAATCTGAGATTTGGAATCGAAACTGCTGCGCCTCGGTCCAGTCGAACTGCATCTCGACCAAGGTGATTCTTGGAGATTGTCAGTGACCGAGGTAGTCTGACAGATTTGAAGTAAAAATGAGTTCAGATCGTCGTTTAGCCCTGAGAGACAGATCCTCCCCCTCCCCTTCCTCTTCTTCTTCCCGTCCTTACCGCCCAGTTATCCACGAGAGGTGCCGGGTAGACTATGAGCGGATAGCTAGCCGTCCAGTTATCGCACCTCGATTTCTGGACGTGTCGGCTTTTGATTGCCTAGGGTTAGATGCTGACCTTAGGAGGATGATTGCTACTGTCGGGCTGGATCAGTTTACTGAGATCCGAGCCCCAGCTTACTTGGAGCCCACCTTGGAGTTTGTTAGCTCCTTCTCCTACCTCCCCACAGACCGTTCTGTGAAGTACCGGTTGATGAGCCGGAACTTCATAGTTCCTTTAGAGATATGGAGAGAGATTTTTGGTTTCTCTGAGCCCACCGCTACTGATTTCCCCTCCCGATCCGTAGCTAGGGAGTTCTGGGGGCAGATTGCCCATATTACTGAGCATGCAGACAGATGGCGCCCTGGAGATTCCAGGGAGAAGGTCATCTTTCATCCGGCCTTCAGACTAGCCCACAGGATTTTCAGCGAGACACTTCTGGCGCGTACTGAGACGCCCCAGAAGATCAGACAGGGCGAGCTCTTCAGCCTCTACTGCATGGTTACAGGAGGTTTCCCAGACTTTGGCTTGCTCTTGGCAGAGGATCTGCACAGGATCAAGGCCAAGGCGAAGGGAGACATTTGCTGCGGAGGTCTAGTCACCCATATCGCTACCTACCACGGGATAGACCTCAGTGTTTGCACGATGGCGGCGGCTCCGAAGCCGCTGGGATTACAGGAGATGATCACACGGAGGATTCTGGTTCCCCGTGGTTTGACCACTCCATACGTAGCCATGCCTTGGGAGCGGACTGCACCTTAGGGGATCCGCTGGTCTGCTCAGTTCACAGTCTTTGATCCGCACTATTGGCAGACAGCATGGACTCCACTGATGGAGGATCACAGAGAGGCAGCAGCTGCCCCTGCTGAGGCTGAGGAGGATGACGACGACGATGAGGAGACGATGGACGAGAGAGATGGTGGAGTCCCGATGGATACAGGGACAGATACTGCAGGGACGAGCGCGCCACCGATCATCGACTTAGATGATGAGGAGGAGACAGAGCCTGCACCATCTGAGACTTCTCCGATCAGACCCGCTGGACGCAGGAGGCGCGGAGCGAGAGATCGGGCTGCTCACAGACGGATCGATGACCTGACGGATCAGGTTATTGACTCGTATGCTGCATTATCGCTGGATATCCGCGAGATGCAGGAGCGGCAACACCATCAGCACATCATGGCCCAGCTTCAGTTCGAGCATGTCATGGGCTATCCATACGATCCGACTCAGTATCCGTACGTACCACCACCACCGCCGGATCGAGACTATTGAGGAGCTGCAGGACTTTCTTTATTCTATTTTTATGCAGTTCAGCTTTTTATCCGGTGAGTACTCTTGTCTCTAGACTTTTTATTTGACCCACTGGGACAGTGTGTCCCAAGTATGGGGTGTTTGTACTTATATGACTACTTGATGTATTCGACTACTTTTGATGTATTACATTTCATCGGATATTCTATTTATGCTTCACTTCTGCATTTATATGATTATCTGATATTACATGCATACCTACAGGTTATTTGATTGAGAAAAACGTCGAAACTGAAATAAAACTGTTTTTAAAAAAAAAAAAAAAAAAAAATTTGACCTCGACCGAGTCAGTCTTGGCCAAACGAGGCGTTTCACCTCGGTTGACCCAAGAACACCTCGACCGAGGTGGGTTAACTGAGAGTTTTCAAAAACGATTTTGTGTTGCTTATCTGGGTATGACCTCAGTGAAGATCTTGTTTACTGACTGGTTTTAAATTCTTTATGTGTTTAAAAGGTTTTATAATATGTTTAAGTTGCTAAATGCTTTGTTTGAAATTATTGGCATGTTTAATACTTTGTTTTTATCCAAATTATGTTGAATTTGAAGGTTGACACCGCAGGTTAAGTTCTCTCACTTTCTTCTTGGAAAGACCAAGACAATTCATTCTCTTCTTCTTCTTCTTCTTCTTGATCATGCTTAGCCCCTCATATACATTTTGCCTCCCTTTACCTATCCGGGAATTTGGAAGCAAGCAAAGTGGTGAAAGCAAGTGAAGTAAAAGTTGAGAAGTTGGCTGGAAGTGAAAGTGTTAGAAAGTAATAAATAGGTTTGGGGAAATCAATCATGAAGATGAGTAACTCGGCACCATTCACATAGCCGGGTGTTTGTGTCTTGCCAAAGTCGGATTGAGCGATATTCCTAACGGGTCATGGTATGTGCATCAAGGGTTTGATGCATCTCAAGAAATTGATGATTGCTAATCTCCCAGGCTTCGGTTATTGTGCACCTCTGTCCATGCATCCCAAAAAGTAAAGTAAAAGAAAAGTGCGAAATAAGCAAAGCTTATTGGTGGAAGATGTTGCAAGTCAAAGTGGAAGTGAAGTTCATCCCTTTTCCCGGATTCTAGCACCACATTACCTTACATACATCCCTACCCTACACGTTTCTTGACCTTTTCTTTTGGGAAGCCCTTGAGACCTTGAGCTTGTTGATTGACTTAGCGGTTTAAATCGGATTATACATGATTAATTTTGATAATTATGATTTATTATGCATTCTATGATTTTATGCAAAGATGAACAACTTTTCTATATTTATAAAATGTTTTGATCATGTTGAGTTTTTAAATTCCAGGAAGTACTCTCTTAGAGTGATCTATGATAGTTGCACACCATAAAATGTTTTTGGAAGACTTTTTCATTGATTTTCTTGACTTATAATCCATTCTATCTTGTCTTCTATATGTAGAACTTGCTTGGGGACAAGCAAGGGCTAAGTATGGGGTATTTTGATAGCATGAATTATAGTCTATATTTTGGGGTTTGTTTTGACGTTTTATCTTTCATAATCTGCATGTTTGTATGTGCATTATGTGATTTCACTACCATTTCATCTACCTTTGCGGGAATCGAGGTCTACACCAAGTTTTGTTGTAATTGCAGGTAATTTGGTACGTTTTTGAATCAAAAAGGATCGAAAGGAGTCATGAGTCATTTGGAGCTACATCCAGGGAGCATAGCCATGGATTAAAGATTTACTTTGGACCAGTTTTGAGAGATTTCACATTCAGTTATGACTCACCTCGGTTGACCAGAGATTCATCTCGACCGAGGTGATCCAGAGACGCCGACTCGACCGAGGCGAACACTTAGGACGCAGCGGGAATATTTTATTCTTGGATGAGATCTTTTAAATTTAGAAAGTGATCTTATATTTTTGGGCTTGGCTCCTGGAAGGAAGGAGATATGCAGAATCATATATTTTACCTATATTTATGGAAGAATATCTTTCTAAGATTTATTATTTTTGGAGGGTTATTTTCCTATAAAAAGGGTTGGATTTTCCACAAATCTAAGGACCGCATACGATCCGCTATCATTCAGAAGATCACACAGCAGCAGCATACTCCAGTTGGGAGAGTTTCGAAGAACCTTTTTGGAAGGTTGAAGGAAGATTGAAGTCTATAGCTTTTATAGCTTTTTGAAGGGTTTTGTAAGATTGTCTTCAATTCCCTCACTTGTTGTCTTGTCTTGTTGGATTGCTATCCAAGGAACGTTTTTGTTGTGATATTTAATTCAGTTATTGAAGTCTTTTCATTAAATTCTTCTTGTTCAAATATTCATTTTTTTCCCACATACTTGATTAATACTTTCATGATGATGAGTGGCTAATTTCCTTGTGTGATTCTAGGGTGATTGGCTGAAGGTTGTGGGAAAAACAATGATAGAATAATCTTAGATTCCAGTAGGATCCTGAAAGTTCGAGTCTTTAACCTTAACCCTAAGCATCTCGTTCAGTCGATGAACATTTCGGCCGAGGTGGAAACTGGCTGACCGAGGTGACTTATCTGGTCCATAACTGAGAGTTAAGTGTTAGAGTTTGCCAAATCCTATTCTTATTACACCTTTCCTGGTCCAAAGCAAGCTTAGGATGAGACTTACCCGGTAATTCCTTAGTTTGTGTACCAACGATCATAAGTGTAGGTAATAAAGGTTTATCCTTTATTGGGGTTTGAGTGTGCTTCCATCCCATCTTTGTGAGTTAGCCTGAGACTTACCCGGTAAAGGTTGATTCTATTCCCTTAGATGGTGTGTTAGTTTGAGGTTATAGTTCTTTATCTTGATTCCTTGAGACTTACCCGGTAATAGGAGTTACGGTTTAGGATTAGTGTGTAGTGAGACTTACCCGGTGATCTACTCCACTTTAGAAACACCTTCCCCACGCAAAAATCTCAGCTTTGTCCGCTTATCTATAGATCTTGAGTTGGAACCACAACTAGATGCTTTAATCCCTAGAATTGCATGTTTGCTTTATTGACTTCTTATTCATCTTTGATTGTGTTAATCGCTCTTGTGGTTAGTATTGACATAAGCACACCGTATTGACTCTGTTTCACCGAGTCCCTGTGATCGACCCCTGGAATTTTCTTGCTTTTACTACGATTGACCCGTACACTGCGGGTTCGCATCCTTGTTTTAAGCTTAAGTGATACGCCCCCGGATGGCGATGCCATCCATGTTCCGGCTAGAAGGACCCGCACATTTTGGAAGACCGTTATTATTATTCGGCTATTTAATAATAAGTCTTTTTGTATTCGGAACTTTAATTCCGGAACTTAATTCCGTGAATTAAATTCCGACCTTTCATATTTTAGGCTTTTCATATTCGGAACTTAATTCCGACTTTTAATTCCGTCATTTATGTTAAAACTCTTTGTATGACCTCCATCCACTATATAAGGATGGCTTGGCTCATTTGTAAAATCATGTCTAAGTTGAATACTAGGTATTGAGAAGGAAAACCCTCTTACTTAGTTTAGGCATCATCTCTTCCTCCATCCTCTTAGAGTTCTTGCTTGGATCTAGTCTTTGATCCAAGCCTCCACATTCGAGGATCCTTTTGAAGGATCAAACCTAACGCTTCCGCCACCCAAACTCACATTTGATCCAACTCAAACAATCAAGAAGGAGTAGTTGAAGTTTCTCCTCGATCTAGATCGCCCGTATTTCTATCATTGGTATCAGAGCTCGGGATCGAGGTCAAGTTCTTTACTAAAGTTCTTGATTGTTCTTCATCAAAATTTTTTTTTCTTCAGTGTTCTTTGAAGATCTTCAACCGTTCTTCAGTGTTCTTCGAAGATATTCAAGAGTTCTTTGAAGATCTTCATTGTTCATCATGTATTATGACGATGATGATCAGTTTGATATATATGGAGAATGGTTGCCTTCTCCTCATGAATTAAGGCTCAAAGCGGCCAAACAAACCTCCCGGAGATACCGACGGAGACAATATTTTGAGGATGAGGAGTGGTTGCCTCCTCCGGATCCACCAAGGCCGACTTTTTCCATGGATGAGCACCACCGATATCCACATGAACACCGACAACGTGTTGCCGTCTTAGCCAAAGAGAATATCGCTCTAAAGCATGAGATAGAAGCTTTGAAGGCACAAATGGTTTCTCTCATGACGGCCGCCCAACAAGAACAACCGTTGTGTGATGTTCCATTAGAAGAGGCAAAGGAAGAAATCATCATTCCCGAGGTATCCCCGATCATTCCAATTCATCTTGTCAATCCGTTATGTGGAGAATATTTTGAAGATCACAAAGATGAGATCATCATCAAGGGTGAAGAAGTCATCAATCATGACAATGACACATTTATATTGTTGGACTACAAATTCGAGCCGGTTGACCCGAGGTTTGATTTTGTTTTGTCTAATGATATATTTACCGGCTTACCCTTGCTTCTTTCCGGCATGCCTCCGCCGTTCAAAGTCAAGACTAGTTACGGCATAAGAGACAAACTCCATAGCACCGCCACCTTGAGGGATTACATATTCAACAAACGCCGCAAAGCCACAATGTTGAAGGACTACAAGTCCAAGCCTCCCGACAATGTGCATTCGGTGTTGATTTTCAAGGGTCTTGGTCCTCCAGTGACTCCTTTCTTTTTTTACGGTGAAACGAGGACGTTTCACATTTAAGAGGAGGAGAATGATACGCCCCCGGATGGCGATGCCATCCATGTTCCGGCTAGAAGGACCCGCACATTTTGGAAGACCGTTATTATTATTCGGCTATTTAATAATAAGTCTTTTTGTATTCGGAACTTTAATTCCGGAACTTAATTCCGTGAATTAAATTCCGACCTTTCATATTTTAGGCTTTTCATATTCGGAACTTAATTCCGACTTTTAATTCCGTCATTTATGTTAAAACTCTTTGTATGACCTCCATCCACTATATAAGGATGGCTTGGCTCATTTGTAAAATCATGTCTAAGTTGAATACTAGGTATTGAGAAGGAAAACCCTCTTACTTAGTTTAGGCATCATCTCTTCCTCCATCCTCTTAGAGTTCTTGCTTGGATCTAGTCTTTGATCCAAGCCTCCACATTCGAGGATCCTTTTGAAGGATCAAACCTAACGCTTCCGCCACCCAAACTCACATTTGATCCAACTCAAACAATCAAGAAGGAGTAGTTGAAGTTTCTCCTCGATCTAGATCGCCCGTATTTCTATCAGTAGAGTTTGGGTGGCGGAACCGTTGAGTTTGATCCTTGAAAAGGATCCTCGAATGTGGAGGCTTGGATCAAAGACTAGATCCAAGCAAGAACTCTAAGAGGATGGAGGAAGGGGTGATGCCTAAACTAAGTAAGAGGGTTTTCCTTCTCAATACTTAGTATTCAACTTAGACATGATTTTACAAATGAGCCAAGCCATCCTTATATAGTGGATGGAGGTCATACAAAGAGTTTTAACATAAATGACGGAATTAAAAGTCGGAATTAAGTTCCGAATATGAAAAGCCTAAAATATGAAAGGTCGGAATTTAATTCACGGAATTAAGTTCCGGAATTAAAGTTCCGAATACAAAAAGACTTATTATTAAATAGCCGAATAATAATAACGGTCTTCCAAAATGTGCGGGTCCTTCTAGCCGGAACATGGATGGCATCGCCATCCGGGGGCGTATCATTAAGTCTAGGGTTATAAATTTAAAGCTTGCACACACCGTTTGGAGCGAACACTCTTTAATAAACTTATGTGACATTTTCTACCTTTACAAATGTTTCTCTTCTATTAACCACTCTTGCCTTTATTTTTCCTTCATTGGTTACCCTAAAAAAGTCTCACAACCATGCATAACCTCATTTGACTCTATATGGGGTTGTGATATAAGGAGAGAATGAAGAAATCGTATGAGGTGTTTCCATGAAGTGTGAAAGTGAATTCAAGAAGCAAATGCGCGAGTTCAGATGCATATTGTCATTATTGAAGATATTTTCATGTTTGGTGAAGAGGACAAAAAGTTACCGTCAAACATGCTGCAACAAATAAATTGTGATTGGTTCAAAAGTAAAGAAAAGCTTATTCTTGAAAGAGAAATCAAATGCTACAAAGATCAAAAGTGTTATGGTTCATGAAGAAGCACAAATTACAAAGAAAAGTGTGAAGTGACAATGCCTTAAAAGTGGTTCGAGTTATAAAGATTTGGTACCCCGGATACTCTGTTTGTCACTTGACCTACTTTTTGGCCTATCAACATCACTTTTCATGTCACATATCCCCGTTACACCTTTATAAAAAAGATATCGTGATATTTATCTTGCATTTTAGTTTCATTAGACATGTGGTGGAGTTTGAGAACGCATTGACAAGTCTATGGTAAAATCTATTCATGTTTGTTGAGTTTGAGAGTTTATTGATATATGCATAAACACATACTATGACATTGAGAGCAAATACATTACCCTCAGCGTTTGGATTGATATGATTCTATATTTTTCCTCCTACAATGATTGATGTTATGATGAGATGATTTGAGTTGTTTGTTTTTCTCTTAGTTGGGATACTCATTTATTCTTACACATAGTATGCATATATCCATGCATTTCATACCTCTTTTACTCTCTCATACATCATTATTTGTATAGAAAGTGTCCACTTTCCGTATTCGGTATCTACCTTGGATTTTCAATGTTTCAGGCATTTGCGGTATCAGTTGTGCTAGAAATGCATCATTCATGAAGTTAGAGCTAAAGAGAAGACCTTACATATTGAGGAACTGTAACATGAAGTCCCCTAAATATACCTTAAAGTGAAGATCTACGTTTTGAAGCAATAAAGAAGTCAAACGGCTAGATAAAACGACCTTGCAGACCCTATGGTGGCCTTTTCGAAGACATCATCGTTGTAGAAGATTCCATCGAATCCCATTTTGAAGTGCAACCCAAATTTTCCATTACAACATGGTGAAACGACCTATGAACGACTTAAGATTGTGATATTGCTTCTTTTCAAAGTGTTTCATTCATACCTTTTATTTATCTTCGAAATAAGTGGTGTTTATAACTGGTCTTGATAAAACAATTGAAGAGTCACAAGCGAAGGTGTTTTATTAGATTTATTGAAAAGAACCTGGTTTCGAGAGCACTAGTTTATCAAAGCTTCGAGGATTTCTAACTATCGTAGAAAGTTATAGTATTTATACATTTTTCTAACCGAAGAGCCAAAAACAAAGGTTATTCTTGGTCTTTTCCGAATTTCTAAGTTTTTAATGGGGTTTCCTATCCTTGTCGAACCACTAGATTGAGAGCTACGCGATTGGAAAGCCTGGTCTTTGTTTGTCTATGTCAAATGTTATTTTAGATGATTACCTACATTTATTCACATATCAATGTTCATGAGTCATATATATGCAACACTATTTTTGTAATAGCTAGGATTTCCGAATTCTAATTAATGTTGATTAACTTAATCGTTGATAGTAATTGACATATAACTCGCGAAGATTTTGCAAGTGATGAGTATGAGTCCCACCGTTATGTTCCTCGCGTAATTTTGGACGTTTGGGGAAATTTTTACTTTTTCCCCGGGTAATAATTTTTACCATCCGGTGTTGTTTGGAGCATTTGGGAGCTCCAATTAATAAAAATGCAGTTGAGAGAAATGAGCAGGACATCGGATATGTCCTAGATTTGAAATAACATGGAGAGGCAAAACGGCCAAAAAAGTCGCTATTTCGTTTCTTAACGGTTAAGAAAGACGGCTTATGAATACACGTTTTCCGAGACAGTTTTGGAATAATTATCCCTACAATATTTCAGATTTAGTATTCCAATCTCGAGAAGTTTGAAGAAAGAGGTTCGACCCGCCTTTGGATCGGTTAAAGGATAATTATCGTCTTCACTATAAATAGCGGAAAATCCTTTATTAATTCATTTCCTTTCACGTTTCCTCATAAAAGACACGATTTCTTTCGACCTTCAAACTCAGATCTACTATCCGTTTCTAATCCGATTTCAATTCCGTTTGAGTTTCTGGATTCCTCTCTTCATTCTCTTCATATCGGTACCGAGTTTCTGCATTTCCGACTATATGGAGGTCTGGTCGAGCATATATGTCACCAGAACGGTCCCGTCGCTCAGATTCCGGTGAATTTGATGCTGTCCATGCGTAGCTCGTGTCGTTGTGATTCCGAATCTTCTTTCATATCGTCAATCGGGTTAGTAACGAATAAGTTATGATTTTATTCGTTTTTTGTACTGCGATTTGGCCTAAATTGACTTTAGGCTTGTCAAAATGGATAATTAGAAATTCCATTATGGTTTTTATATTATTCTGGTGATTATGGGCTGTTTGTGTGATAAAATTTGATGACAAGGGGTTTAGAAATTGCATGCGGGCAAAACGTTATTCTGGCGAAATCTAATTAATTAATTAAAGTTTAATTAATTAAATTAGGATTAGAATTGAGATTGAGGAATGTCGATTAGATACTACCTTGAGGTTTGAGGAATCGTGAGTTATGGTGAGATATTGAGGTTTAATTGGTTGTGAGGCTTATAGATTGAGTATGATCCTTATGGATCCCTTTGGGTCTAGGTGTGACCCCTTTGATGAATAGAGGTTGATATATCTCTTTATGCCTTGTTTATAGGCCGTGTTGTCCCTCCAGTGTAGAGGTGATCGTGGTTGAGTTTGTACAAGGTTGAGGTAAGTCCGTAGGACTTACTTAGCTACCATCCTTATATTGGGTGTTTGCATGAGTAGTGTGTTCTTATATGTTTTCTATGATAGTATGAGATGTCGTTTATACCGACCTATGTTTTATTGACTGCCCCACTACGTGGTTGTGATGACCTTTCCCTTTCATCCCGTAGTGGAGTCTGGGAGGTTCTTTGTCGTCAGACCAGACTGATTTACATTAAGGGCGCAATCCACTCCTATAGGGTACACGAATTGTGTGACCGATACTCGTACAACTGGATATAACACTCAGAGGCGGGGATGTATCGGTCCTCGTGTCACACACACACACATATATATATACGATTTGAGTGAATGACTATTATATTGTTCGCCCCTAGAGGTGTGTGCAAATAAGCTTTAAATTTATAAAACTAGAATCAAGCAGCGAACCCGCAGTGTACGGATCGATATAGTTAAGCAAGAATTCCAGAGTATCGAACACAGGGATTTGGGGGGTTAAATCCAGTTATAGGTTATCAAGCGAGTAAATGTAAGAGCTTTGCAAATTATTGGGAAAACAACAATCCTAGAGATCCAAGTATCCAGCTGTGGCAATCGATTCAAGATATACTTAATGATGTAAAGACAGAGTTGAGATATGCAAAGGTATACTAATGTAAGGTAACCGTACGATGAAGTTCCAAAAACCTTATATAACTCACCTACAAGGCACTCTCTATACAGGTTGTTGAGGCTCAATATAGAAGGATTCTAGAGGCGAGAATTAGTGTCAAATACCCAAACTTATAATCCAAGGATCAAGACTAACTTAACCGATTGAGGTTGTGACACTCACAATCGAGGTAGAGGTTGTTGAGGCTTCACTACCACCTAGAAAAGACAAGTCTAAACTAAGCTAAAGCAAATCTTTAACTTTAGATTAAAGTAAAAGCAGGTTCGTAGACTTAAGGGAAATCACGGTTAGTTCTTGAGGTTTCACGGCCGTGGACTCAAGAACAGGCCGTAATTTAGGGTTGTCGGCGATATTTCTCTAACTCTCAGGGTCTAATCTGTTAGCGATCGATCTATCATCATCTAGGCCACAACTATCAACCCTTCACCTTAGAATTGTTAAGGGTTTTTAGCCAATAACAGTCATGTTGATATCAATTCAAGAATTAAAAGATAAAAAGATGAAAACTTTCAAGAACTTTCAATAATCTTCAATTCAATCTCAAAGTCACAAAGAGAACAAGCAATGTCAAAAGATTCACAATAGAACAAGTAATCGTAATCCTAGGAAAGAAAAGAAAACGGGATGTCAATCCGTTTTCCAAATCAAACCTAATCAAGAAGAGAGATCTTCTTGCAAAATCTTCCAAGAACTTCGATCTTCCGCAAATCCTGGAGATCTCAACGGCAATCTCCACCAAAAGTGCGAGATTAGAGGAATTCCAAACACGAACTTCGATCTCCCAAAGAGATGTCAATTGCTTCCAAGCAAGCTAAGCGAAGTGTCTTCGTGTCTAAGCGGTGATGAATGAGGGTAAGCAGGGCGTAAGCGAAGGTGTCGGAATCTTGCTTCGTCCGTCTTTTTATAGTGTAGGGCAAAATGTCGGCCCGGCCCAATCTTTAAAAGATCGTGGCTTCAAAGTGTGGCGAAAAGATTTGCCAAGATCACGGTCGTGGAAGTGTTCCACGACCGTAATTTTGAGCGTGGAAACAAATACGGTTTGCAACATATGTTCCACGGCCGTGTAATCCCCTGGAATGAACATGAATTTCTGACTCCAAATCCACGGCCGTAATTCTGAACGTGGTTTGTGATACGGCCGTATTTTAGAGCGTGGTTTAGGGCAAGAACGCGATTCTTCCCTAAACTCGTGCATTCCTCAAGCTAAGACTCCAAATTGCTTCCAAAGAATGTCCTCAATCTATGGACATATCAACTCAACTCTCCTTTGCTCGATTCCGTTCGGAAATAGCTCCAAATCACCTATAATCAACATAGAACTAGTGTAGACATCCATATCGACAATATAGGTAATACTAGCTCACATATGCACAAAGTTCAATCAAAGACTATCAATATGAATCAAATACGTTTAGAAAACGTGCCTCAAATATCACAATATTTCATGCTAACATATATGAAGATAATAAAATGGGTAAATGTGTGATAGCATGATTATGTGTTTATCTTTCATGACTTGTGCTGGTGCTTATGCATTACCTTATATATGTATGGTTAGCTAACGGTTTCATACCGTGTTGTATATGTTTGCAGGATAGGTGATGTTGGGTGATCTGGCAGGGTGACAAGCCGAGGACTCTCGTACATTAGGTGGTTGGTTTTGGGGTTGTTTATGTTTTTCCTCCTGCGTGAGGATAATGTCTTGTTTACCTCCTATGTGAGGATGTCGTTTCATACTCGGCTATGTTGTTGTTTACCTTTGGTTATACAGTTTATGCGGTTTTATGTATTTGTTTTTATATCTTACAGTGCCATGTTGTAAGGTCCAGTGAACTTGTTGTCAGGTTAGGGTCAGGATCCATTGTGAGATCCTAACCCAATGTGACATCCCGAGTCCCACGAAATCGGGGTGATACAATTTTAATTCATTATAGCGGGAATTTCTGCTTACTTAGATCGCTTCCATCATACATATGTTTACAATTATTATTTATTCACGTGCTATCATTGTTGTCTTATTGCTTTCTTTTACTTAAATGAATAATTATTAGTGTCATTCATATCAAACGCGGTCCCTGAGAACTCAATACACGAATATATTACATCCGATTCCGTGATACTTGCGGGGGGTTGTTGTTACCATTCGGTAAAACTCCCATGGTTGATCTTTTACGTTGCGATGTAAGGGAGTGAACTATCCCCACTCGTGGAACACTTACCATTTTTCTTTTTTCATAGAAAGTGCGATCAAATGTGCGGAGACCACCGACTCTCCTTTCAACCCAAAAATAAAGATATGTGTTGTAACACCCTAGTCTAACATCTTACTAGGTTTGCTACAACACTAGCGGTTCCTTTATTACTACTAAAATCCGCTTTAAGCTAATTAATAAGACTTCAACGAGTTATATAATAAAAAAAAGAAAAATTATTTATTTATTTTAATAATAAATTAAAATAGTGAGTTTTTTTTTTTAATTTTTTAAAAGAGTCCTTATTTTATTTATTTTTAAAATAAAGTATAATTTTTAGATTTTGTTAAAAAAATGTTAATCCATTTTATTTATTTTTAAAATAAATAAAACACTGATTTTTTTGAATTTTTTAAAAATTACTAATTTATTTATTTTTAAATTAATATAAAATATTTTTGTTTAAAAAAAAAAGTTACTGTTTTACTTTATTTTTAAAATAAATAAATTATTCTTTCTATTTTAATATGTTTTTTTTTAATTTATTTTCTTTTGTATGTTTTTAATGGAATTTAAAAAAGTGTAATGAATTTGGGCAAAATCCGGAAAACAACATAAACTTAAGGGTACGATCCGAATTTGAAAAAATTGTTGGGCAAAATTTGGAATACCTCAAACCACGAGGGTACCATCCGGAATTTCCCTTGAATTAATTATACATTGCATGTGTGTCACTTGTGTTGTCCACCACGAGGTTTTGTGAAAGTGAATTGTGATACGAATGTGTGTTATACGGTTGTGGTATTGGAGGTATTTGCAAGGATGATAATGGCATGGTGGTCCTCGTAGCGGCTATTTGTTGGGTGTTTCTTTGGTTGCTGATTATTCTTACCATAGGGCAATGTCTCAATCGGATAGTTTAAATCTGATTCAACGTTTACGGAAGAGGGAGCCTCCGAGGGATATATTGGGTTATGTTCTTCGGAAAATTCTTCATGACAAGATTGACAACAATAGCTTGGAGCTGGGTGAAGAGGGAGTGCAATACATGTCCACATTTGTTAAGCGCGCTCATGCGAACGAAGAAGAAAACGAACCACTCGACTTAATACATTAAATAAACAAAAATGCATTATTGAAAGGACTATGAAAGTGTCAGTCATATTCATAATATGATAGTCAAAGACAAAAGAGATACTTATCATCTTTACTATGATAGTTCTCAATTTGATCAAGTAGAGGAGCATGACAATTCGCAAACTAATCCACCAATAGAGATGCAATACTTTATTCAAAATCGGGTTCAAATAAGAGACACGAGTATTAAAACTCTAGATTATTAGTTGCTTATTACTTGTTCGTAATATTTTCAATATCATTTTTTTATTTAAATAATATTTAATAGTTTTGTAGATGAGTAACATCTACTTAAGTATTGTCCTATATTGTGTTGTTGATTATTTAATCTAATTATTGTACTGTAATTTTTATTATTAATTGATGTAATTTTTTTAGTTTTATAGTGAGATATTAAATTTTTATGACTTTCAAATTTATTTAATATATATGGCCCCACTCCTTGTCTGCGTGGGAGGGCCATGGATTTCAATTTTCAGGTAGTGGATGTAATTCAATTAAGTAGAAGAGAGAAGATCATCCGATCTCAACATTCCCATGGATATTCTGTTCCCAGTAGGACGAATTTCAATTAGTCGATCTTCCTACCACTCTAGCTTTCCACGGTCTCCAAATTCTCCTCTTTCCTCTGATCCTTGTTCTTCTTCCCTACCACGTCCGCCGTCGCCGTCTTTCAGAACCCGCTGTAATCGGGGGAGCTCACAGAAACCCAGCGATGGCGCCGACAATGGAGACAATAACAAAGGTCGCAGTTCCAAACCTTAATCTCAGTGCTTTATCCTCTTTCGTTCTGCTGAATTGAATGTGTTTCACTGTACTTTCCCTTTCACCACTTCATTCTTGTGGGTGTATTGTGATTTGTTTCGATTTAGTTTAAGTTTTTGGTTAGGTTTCACCGATTTTTCCGATTATCTCTCGCCGAAACCACTGAGTGAATTTTAGGGATCTTTTGGAAATTAGAAGAGTCTAAACCGTCTCCAGCAAGATTAACATTGTATTTGGCTGATCCGAACATGAAGTAAAGACTAGCGAGGCTGAATTGCGGCTAGTAAGAAGCGGTAATCTTGTGATTATGCTGAGTTATTGGTATAGTAATGAATTTGCTTTCACCAAGACTCCTAACTTTATAAAATAGTATAAGAAGGGCTTCTTTTTTTTTTTTGTCATTGTGAAGTTTGAATAGGGCATCGATATATAAGAATACCATGATTAAGCATCATTAGATTATGTCCATTTTTCCAGGAAGATTTTCATATGTTCAGATCTTCTGCTAATGGCATCAAATACAGTTCATAATGTTGAAGGCCGGGTTCAAGGTCAAGGCTGACCATTACAATTCTCAGTAAACTTGTTAGCTTTTGGTCATTTTTCCAATTCAACCCATCTCAAGGAATTCTGTTTATGAACCATATAGAATGTGGTGCAATCTTATTTACTGATTCACCTTATTGAGTTATTGGTCATATCATCTTCAATCACCCCATCTTTTTTATATTGATTTGGTGATTTGCAGTTAATTTAGCCCCCTTGCTTTGAATGTGTAACCAAAATATATCTGCTGATTAGAGCTCTAAGACCCCATTGCATTCCTGAACTGCGATTTCTTTTCCGTATGAGTTAATAGACAATCTGGATGCAGCAATGGCTGCAATGCGGTTGATAAAACCCTAATCGACAAAGATTAAGTCGTTCTCTCGTCATTTTGATATCCGATTTGTCTACTGATTCATTAGGATGATGATGCTGTTCTCAAAATCATTCCATGTAGCATTTAGGCATGTTTAATATAGAGATTCAGTAGTAGATAACCCAAACTCATGCTATTTACTCGGTCTCACTATCTCTTTCTTTTCTTTACTATAAAAATAGTCGGGATTATTGATGACTTATGGATCTTCCTCGAGTATTATGCTCTATTTGTTACAAGACATATAGGGTTGTTAATTGTTATATGAGACGAGCTGCTCGGCTTGAAAAAAGTTTTATTCCAGCTCATTCACTTTTTATTCGAGTCTAGTATGAGTACAACTTAAAGCTCGGGATCAGCTCATTCGGCTATAATAACACGGTAGGGTTGTTATATTAGCCAAGGTACCCGGTCTTGGCTAAAAAAAAGCTCCACTCTCCGCTCGGTCATTTTCTAAACGAGCCAAATATGAACCCATTTTTAAAGTTTGTTTAAAAATTTAGGCTCGGATTTTTATAAACTAGTCAAGTGTTTGAGCATGTCAATCTCGTTCGACTCATATAACAACCCTAAAGACAAAATGACAAGTAAGAAAGAAGATAATAACTTGTTTGGTTTATTTCAGACGAGAAATCTGCTATGGATTGGGACAGTGCATGGTCCAACTTCAGAAAACAAGGGAGAAAGCGCCCCTCTTCACAATTTTCCCCAAACAAGTACGTAAGCTGGAATCCGAGACGCTCAAACTACCCGCTCTCTGAAGAGGTTGATCCCATCAAGAGAACAGAGAGATCAAACCTGATGCTATGGACCAGTCCCAGGTTCACATTAGGTGTCGCTATAGTGATAGTAACATTGCTTTTGGTCTACACATTGCTTGCACCGATAAGGTAAGACGTAAAATTGTGATGTGATTTGTAACAGAATCAGTGTTTTGAAGTCTATGAATTGATTTACACTGGCTTAAGCTCTGCAAGATTGGTCGTGGAATAGAGGGAGCTTTCTTGCTTGTAGGTGCATTTGAATGGAGCCATGAATGTACTTGTGTAGTAAATATGGAATTCTTGTTTCCCGCTACCACTTTCTCAAGTCTGCTTGGAGGAATAAATTTACTTAGGACCTCAGGCACAACATACCAAAAGCACTAATCACTCAGCTGGTGTTTTTCGACTGTTTAACTTGCACATTATTAGCTATTTGTTGTGTGCCTAGGTTATGTTGTGCTTCCTTGTTGTTTGCTCAGGTTACGTTGTGCTTCTCGTTTGGGGGTTGCGCATTACTGAATTGCCCCCCACGTTTAAACGGCGATTGTGCTGCATCAAGGTGCTTTGCCTTTTGCACCCACAAAATTCCAGTAGACCCAATACCCATGTCGACCTCAGCTGTTAGATTTTGGTTCGATGTAGCTCCGGCATTCTTTACTGAACTTTTATTTGCTAATACAATATCAATTTGAAATTCAAATGTTTCGAATATCACGTGAGGTTTCGTCGTACATCCGAGCGCACATCCAGGTTGGGTATGAATCCAACCATAAGCTAAATAAGGTTTAGTCATAAAACCAACTTACATGTGGAAACATTTCGTTTTAGCTCAATCGGACGGGACAATCAGTACATAGTCATAAAACCAACTTACATGTGGAAACATTTCGTTTTAGCTCAATCGGACGGGACAATCAGTACACAAGATCATGTGAAATTTAACGTGTCAAAAATCCTAAAACCAATTTATTCGCAAACCGAACCGCAACCGAACCGCAAACCGCAAACCTGAAAAACATGGACCGCAAACCGAACCGCAAATTTGCGGTTCGGTTTGCGGTTTGAACCGCACGGTTGCGGTTCGAACCGCAAATGAACCGCAATCACAGTGAATGGCGAGGAGGCGATTGGAGAGGAGGCGAATGGGTCGGACTGGGCGACGGCTGGGCTGACCGGCGACTGAGGCGGATGGGTCGGACTGGCGAGGACCGGCGACTGAGACAGTCGGACTAGCGAGGAGGCGACTGACGATTGGAGAGGAGGCGACTGACGATTGGAGAGGAGGCGAATGGGTCGGAGACTCGGAGGGACGACTGGACGAATGGGTCGGACAAGGCGACGGCTGGGCTGACCGGCTACTGAGGCGGATGGGTCGGAATGGCGAGGACCGGCGACTGAGACTGTCGGACTGGTGAGGAGGCGTCGAGGCGAGTGTCTTTCCCCTTTCCTGAATGTGTGATTGAGATAGTCGAACTGTCGAAGAACTGCTCAGCGCCTCAGCCATCCCTAATTCACAATTCACGCGTTCCCCTTTCCCTCCCAGCCCTAAGCTGCAATTTTTTTTTTAATATGAGCACAGTTGCGGTTTGCGGTTCGAACCGCAAACCGCAAAATACAATATGACGGACCGCAAACCGAACCACACTCAAGCAGTTCGGTTGCGGTTTGGACCAAAAAATGCGGTTCGGTGAACCGAACCGCAACCTGCTCAGCCCTAGAGAAACGGAAAGCGGTAAGGTTGGTCTATCTCCTAGAGGTACTCCACCCTAAAGCATTCCTGCGGATGAGAAGACGAAGTTCGGGCTCGACAGAAAAACAAGTGTTGGGGTTCGATAGTTCACCATTCTTATATATTAGCTCCGTTTCTCTTTATTATCGATGTGAAAACATTTCATCCTCAACAATTAAGAGTAAAGGAGACGGGTATATAAGATTTTATTGTCTCCCTACCCATGCTTCAAAAGACCTTGAATTGAGATTTGGTTTCTAGAATACAAGAGGCTTGAGCCGAAATAACTTTTAGACAAGTCTTGAAAAAAATGTAAAATCACAAAATAAACATTGTGGCTTCGGTCAAAACAAATTAGGGACACCACCTAATGACAAAGTGAGGAAAATCTACTAGCTTAGATATCGATGCCCGCTGATCGTGAAAGTTTTACCCAATTGTAACAACAACCTCCTCACAAGGATACGGGATCAGATGTAGTATATTCTGATATCAAATTCACAAGAATCACGTCTGTTTGAGATGTAATTAATAGACAATTATGTTAAGTAAAAAAGGAGAAAAAACAATGTCTTTTGGTGAAATAACGATAAAAAGGAAAATAAGAGAAATTAATGATATGCAAATAATAGAGGGATGTGATATAAGAAAAAACAATGTCTTTTGCAATGTGGGCCTTTTACAATGTATAGTTTAGATTTAGGGTCTCTCATCATTTCATTTAGAAAATGGGCTCCTATTGTAGAAAAAATCAGAAAAGTAAGGGACATAGGTTTCATCTGATTTGATGGGTGACATGTAGAAAAAATCAGAAAATAGTCCAATCAATTCAGCCAGCCCATCTTTTTTCCTCCTTTGTCCCTTCTTCTTCTCTCCTTTCAAACCTAAATTTATTTCTGGGTATCCATATGCAGCTCTTTTCTTCTTCCCATTAAAACGCAGGATTCTGGACTGCTTGTTGAGATTCTTCTTCACCGGAATGTATTTGTGGGTAAGCAGTGTTTGTTCCTATTTTTGGGTAAGCAGTGTTTGTTCCTATTTTTGGGTAATCTCAAACTTCTTGGGTAATGTATTTGTGGGTAATCTGAAACTTCTCATCTCTTCTTTTTATGAATCTAAAACACTTAAACTTCTTGTTCTATTTGTGGGTAAGCAATGTTTGTTTACATTTTCTATTTGTGGGTAAGCAGTGTTTGTTTGTATCCATGGATAATCTCCAACTTCTCATCTTCCTGGGTAATGTATTTCGGGGTAATCTAAAACAGTCAAACTTCTTGGGTAATGTCAAACTTCCTGGGTAATGTCAAACTTCCTGGGTAATCTATTTCTGGGTAATCTCAAAATTTTTGGGTAATGTATTCCTGGGTAATCTATTTGTGGGTAAGCAGTTTTTTTTTTCCAAAAAAATTAACATCAAATCATTTCAAAAAAAAGCCTGCACCCCTCTCTTTTCAATTCAATGTCTACAGTAGCCTAGTTTATACTTTTAAGACCTATTTTATGTAGTAAATTTATTAGAGACCCATTTCACAAAATGAAAAATTTTAGGGTCCTCTTTCTCTCATTATGGAAAGAGGACCCCATAAGAAAAAATTAGGGAAAGAGGACCCCATAATTTTCCATTTTGTGAAGTGGGCTTCTACTAAATTTGCTACAAAAAATAGGTCTGAAAATGGAATCTAGACTACTGTGGACATTGAAAAGGGGTACATTGAAAAGGGGCATGATTTGACGTTAACTTCTTGGGGAAAAAAAACAAATTAATTGTTAATATTCATTTGCCCTACTCTCCCAGCAGTTCATCCTCTTTCTCTAATTATCTCCGCACTCTCCGAGCAGTTCACGAAGGCGGCGAACTCCTTCTTCCTTACCCAAAGCCGGCGCACTCCTACAGAAACCGGCGAACTCCTTCTCCGGCGCACTCCTCCTTCGCAGTCTCAACCAACCAAGGCGGCGCACTCCTTCTCCGTCGCAGTCTCCGTTCACTAAGGCGGCGAACTCCTTCTTCCTTACCCAAAGCCGGCGCACTCCTACAGAAACCGGCGAACTCCTTCTCCGGCGCACTCCTTCTCCTTCGCACATTTAGGTCACGAAGGCGGCGCACTCCTTCTCCGTTGCAATCTCAGTTCACGAAGGCGGCACACTCATTCTCCGTCGCTGAAGCCGGCGCCCCTATTCTTCAACATTACCCAAAACCGGCGCCCAAACCTCTCTTTATTTCCCCTCTTCTTCCTCCCCTGAAACCGAAAGTTGCTTTAATGGCGGATCTCCCTTCCACTTCTGCTCAGATTCCGGCGCCGTCTTACAGTCTAGGGTTTACGCAAGCTGTTATTGAAGCAGAGGAACGTAGGATGGCGGATGAAGTTAGGGTTTCCGCTGATACTAGGGCCCCCGAGTCCGGCAAGGCTACAGATCGTGAGGAGCATGGAGGTATCGAGTCTCCCATTGATGAGGAATCGGTAAGTACTATGCTTTGGGTATGTATTGATTTGAATGGTTGAGTAAAATTAGTATATGTATTGCTTTGGGTATGTATTGGTTTGAATTAGTCATACTTTGGGTATCTATTCCCTTGAATTGAGGAATGTGTGAGCACTCTAGATATGTATTGGTTTGAATTGTTGGGTATGTATTGGTTTGAATTGTTTTGGGTATGTATTGCTTTGAATTGAGGAATGTGTTGATTTGAATTGAGGAATGTGTGAGCAGTCATACCCAATTTGTTTGAATTGTTGAGTAAATTGAGTATATGTATTGCTTTGTGTATGTATTGGTTTGAATTGTAGAGTAAATTGAGTATATGTATTGATTTGGGTATGTATGTATTGCTTTCAACCTCTCTTTCAATTGAGTATATGTATTGGTTTGAATTGTAGAGTAGATTGAGTATATGTATTGATTTGGGTATGTATTATTTTAAATTGGTAAGTCTTACTTTGGGTATGAAGCTATGGTTACTTAATGTTTGGATCTTATGGGTATTGCTTTCAATTGACTATATGTATTGCTTTTAGTGTACTGCGGGCTTTCCAAATCATTAGTAAGGGTTGATTGTTTAGTAATAGGTCTGAAAATTGTATAGTAATAAAATTATACTGAAACATAATTGTATAGTAATAAAATTATATGGAATAAAAATTTAATAGTACATGTCTCTTTGTTTGCAGTGGTAGTTGTGGTGTGTTTGCTATCAAACACATTCAACATCTGGTTGCTGACCATGACTTAACCTCGGTATGTGAAGACAATATTCCAGGTATGAGGGAGGAACTAGCTATGGTCCTATTCAAAAGGCAGTGGAGAAGGCCTTTTAAGTTTTAGAATTTCATTGAGTGTTGGTTAATCGTTGTAAAACTTTGTGGTAAAACTTTGAGCATGCATTTATGGTTATGTCCTCAACAAAACTTGTGTATGAATGGTCGAAGACTTTTGGTTATCAAAAATGGGTTGCCCCAAAAATTTAACAGTACATGTCTCTTTTTTGGGTATCTATTACATAACACTTACCCAATAACATCCAGATATTTTTTCAGAAAACCTATATTCAAATGAAATCTTACCCAAATACTGCCGCACCAAATTCATTGAAACTTACTCCCCAATAGATGAAACTTACTAATTGAAACTTATTGCGATTTATGTTGTGGAAAAACTATATTGTGGTAACCTTCATTCAAACTTAATGCGATTTATGGTTATATCCTCATCAAATGACAGCTTACCCAATATACTGCCGTACCAAATTCATTGAAAGGAATAACATTGTCATACCAATGTCATCTTACCCAAAATACTGCATTCAAACTTATCCAATTGTATGCTTACCCAATCTGTTTTATGATTGTTGGTTATATCCTCATCAAATGACATCTTACCCAATATACTGCCAAATTCATTGAAAGGAATAACATTGTAAACTTCGTTACCCAAAATACTGCCGTACAAAATTCATCTTACCCAAAATACATCATTCAAATGACAATAATTGTGTGATACCCAAAAAATTATAGAAAAGCATTGTAAACTAGGATACCCAAAAAGAACCATAACAACATTCCTTTTAACCCTTGCTAACAATGGGTTGGTTCCAACATGTTTTCTTGTTATGTCCCAACATTCCACAACACAACTCTTACCGTTGCTTACCCACAAATAGAAAATGTAAACACACATTGGGGTAAGCTGAAACTTCATACAACATGAAGTTTCAGCTTACCCCGAAATATATTACCCAGGAACTTTGAGATAACCCAGAAATAGGAACAAACTTGCTTACCCAGAAAATGTAAACAAACACTGATTCACACCTCTTACCCAGGAAGAAGAGAAGTTTCAGCTTACCCAGAAATATATTACCCAAAAACTTTGATATAACCCAGAAATAGGAACAAACTTGCTTACCCACAAATAGAAAATGTAAACAAACACTGTTTACCCACAAATAGAACATGAAGTTTCAGTGTTTTAGATTCACACCTCTTACCCAGGAAGATGAGAAGTTTCAGCTTACCCCGAAATATATTACCCAGGAACTTTGAGATAACCCAGAAATAGGAACAAACACTGCTTACCCAAAAATAGAACAGGGCTATGTAAGCAGTCCAGATTCCGTTGAAGAAGAAGCTGAACAAGTACTCCAGATTCCTGCGTTTCAATGGGAAGAAGAAGCTCAACAAACACTGCTTACCCAGAAAAGAGCTGGGCTATGTAAGCAGTTCAGATTGATATGTTTTTGAGATAACCCAGAAATAGGAACAAACTGCTTACCCAGAAATAGAATAGGGCTATGTAAGCAGTCCAGATTCCGGTGAAGAAGAAGTTGAACAAGCAGTCCAGATTCTTGCGTTTCAATGGGAAGAAGAAGCTCAACCAACACTGCTTACCCAGAAAAGAGCTGGGCTATCTATGAAGAAGAAGCTCAACAAAACAGCTGCTGCGTTTCAATAGGATACGAACCAAAAGGCCTCATATGAATTCCTGCGTTTCAAATGGGAAGATGAAGGGACAGTGGAGGGAAGGAGATGGGCTAGCTGAATTGATTGGGCTTTTTTTAATATTTTTCTACATGTCACCCATCAAATCAGTCCACATATCTATGACATTTACTTTTCTGCTTTTTGCTACAATAGCAGCCCATTTTCTAAATAAAATTTGCAGAGGCCCAAAATCCAAACTCTATAATGTAAAAAGCCTACATTGCAAATTTTGCCTATAAGAAAACACGAATCTCTAGTATAATGAATTAAAATAATATTGCTAACATGATACTCATGACCATTGATATATGAATATTGCAATTAACTATCTAACATAACCTTGACATTGACAAATAAAGATCATGCTTTCCAACTCACGTAGCTTTCAATCTGGAGGTTCAACAAGTATATGAAAACTCTTTAAGAACTTTGAAATCTAGAAAATACAAAGAGAAAACTTTGCTTGTAGCTCTTCAGTTAGAAAAGGTACAAAGACCGGAACTTTCTATGATAGCTATAAAACCTCGAAGTAGAATATAGGATTCAATCCCTTACATATGAAAATAAAAGGTGGGAACGAAGTACTTTGAAAAGAAGCAATGTCATAATCTCAATTCACAAACATATATGCAACAATAAATCAAACCATTATAGGGATCATCCAATCTTGATCAAGAAATAGATTAGTCGAACATGATTGAATGCAAAACAATATTTACAAAATATTGAAAACGCATAAACAAACTCACAATATTCGGTTCCAACACAACGAGGCAAACCTTCAAGCAAGAAATTAAAATCTACTCTAGAACTACTTGACGGCAACGGGTGAGAGGATGGTGGTAGCCGCGTGGATGTAAAACTAGGGTTGATACATGTGTTTATATAGGGTCTAAAACGGATCCTAAAAGATATAGAATTATATGTTTCCAAAGATAATATTAAAAATATGATTCGGACCAACAACACATGTCAAACGGCCACCAAACGGCATCACTATGGTCATAAGTTAGCCGTAGACAAGCCCTTTGCATGTCATTTGGCAACGTTGTTTGACAGATTTTTCTACAGTCAATAAAAATGACTTTCCACGTGCTATGGTTGGAACTACGTGACTCATGAGTACTACTTTTGAAGCTCTTTCGAAGATCTACAACTTTGCAGTTTTCATATTGTCCAAATTCAAAGGTAAGATATGCAAAATCGAGAATCTCTTAGAGGTCGTCATAAATGACATCCAACTCCAATGGTTTTCACTTGACTTCTTTAATCTTCAGTCGATCTTGATGTTTCTATGTATTCTCCGACTCCACGGAAGATTGATTCCTCGTTCTTTGGTATTTTCATGCCATTATACTCCATAAAGGACCTGCATGAAACACGAAATAAAGCGAAGTAAACACCGAAATATGGAAAGGGGAGCTTTCTACACTAAAACAAAGCATAAACAAGCTATATGGATATGAAAATGCATGATTCTAATTTCTAAAGTTTATATGATGTTAAATTTGACACTCGTCAATTATCTCATACTTAAATCTTGCTCGTCCTCGAGTAAGATCATGTCGTATGCATACTACATGTAAGAACAAATGATTGCCTCAACTAAGAGAAAAAATAAGCAACTCAAATCATGTCATCATAACATCAATCATTGTATGAGAATAAATAATGAATTATAGCATTTCAAACCGCTCAAGAGAAATGTGTTTGCTCTTAATATCACAATATGTGTTTATACATATATCAATAATCACTCAAACTCAACAGACATGAGGATTTTACCGTAGGCTTGTCAAGACGTTCTCAAACTCCACCACTTGTCAAATGAAACTAACATGCAAGATTTGTATCATAAGTTCTTTATGAGGGTTGTAATGGGATATGTGACATGGAAAACACATTTCCATCATGTGCATTGCGCTTCCTTCTACGACATGCACTATACTTTCCGTTCTCGAGTGACTAAGGGTTTGTTTGGTATCGTATGGGTATTCTTTTTTTAGATTCTTCTTGATGAGATTCTTGAGATTATTGGAGATTGTCAGGGATGGAGATTCTTAAAGATTTTTTTTTTGTGTAAATTTTACGTGTTTAATATTAGATTATTATACAGATTGTTTACGGGATGATTACGACAATACCCCTATCTTCTTCTTCTCTTTTTCTTGTTGAACGACGATTCGTTTCCATGGTCCTCGTTCAAAAACAAAGTAACAACCAAGTAGCCAATCCACTTGAAGAGAATGTTGTCGTCGTGCGTCATCTTGACAGCATGAATGCACCCAAAGGAGGCGTCATGGCCAATTTTTTTCGACATAGGCAAGGCGTCATGGCCTTCATCTGGCGCTTGGGGATATCAGGCTCGGCAATTTGGCGCTTAAGAATATCAATCTCAGCGAGAACGATTTTGTCCTCTTTGATATTTATGAAAGTCTAGGGTTCAAGCTCTCCTTTCCTTCCCAGTTCTCTCTCTCGGTCTATTGCTTTGCTGTTGATTTCAATTCTAGGGTTCAAGCTCTCCTTTCCTTCTGAATTGAACTGGTGTTGTTCCAGTGATTTCAATTCTCAAATCAAGAGAATTGCTTTGTTGTTAATCACATGCCTGTTGATTTCAATTCTCCTGTTCTTTCATAGATTATTTGAAAGCGCCAAATCTAGGGCCATAACAATGAGAACTCACGGAAGAAGAATGAAAGAGACGAATGAACGCGAGAAGGGCACAAGGGGAATTGAAAAGAATCTAACCCGAATTCCCAAAAAGCTTGGGTGGGAAGCTTCTTTTTACGGGATTCTTTAGTCAAAAAAATTTCGTAAAAGAATACAATACATAAGCTGCATATGATACCAAGCAGTGACATTTTTCCCATCAGAAGAATACATTGAAAAAGAATATAAATGAATCCCCTTCTAATACCAAACATGCCCTAACTCGCTCTCCTTTCACTTGAAGATTTTGCCGATTACGGGTCTACTTCTTGTACGGTTGTGTTTTTCTTTGATGTTCTTTATTATGATTTTTTTAGGCCGGTTCGTTCGTCTGTCGATTTTTCGGACTTTCGATCTATTAGACAATACGTCGTCTGGGGCATCAAATTATTTTACTTTCCAAAAAAAAAAACTCACATGAGGTAGTTTCCCTTTTTGATAAATATAGTATCTTCTACTGGTTAGATTTTCTTCAATGTTTGGCCTTGATAGACTCCTGCCTTCCAAATTCAATCCTCTCCCAAAAGGCTTTTCTTTAAAAGAACGGAAGAAGAAGAAAGTCTCAGTGAGGAGATAAACGGTCGTTAACAGACTTTATTCTTCCTCGTGCTTCCTCCATTTCCACCCATTCCAAAGCTCTATCTTCTCACTCAGATACTGCCATGAGAAATCCTGTAGTCGTCATTACCGGATCTTCCTCTTCTTCATCCTCTTCATCTTCCATTTTCACCACCAAAGTCTGCCATCAACACCACCGCCTTCCCAAGCAAAAATTCCCACTTTCCACTTTCAAACTCCAACAATCCTCTTCTCCAAGTTCTTCTTCGCCTTCTTCTCTCGCATCCACACTATCCAAGCCCCTTATTCCCCCAACATTCAACCCCTCAAATAACGTAAACGACGGCGATAGTGGATTCCAGGAGAACAGTCTTGGTTACCATGCGGAAATCGCTTCAGCGTTGGTTGAAGAAGGTCGGTTCGAGGAATTCAGTGCAGTTGTGGATGGTCTAGTGGATTTGGGGGAGACTGAGGCGGTTGCGTTTGGTAGGCTGTTGAATTTGGACCTTTTGCTCGCGGGGATTGGTAAGGGTTTGAAAGAAGGGAGGGTCAGAGATGTGGTTCAGTTGCTGAGTAGTGTTCGCAAAATGCGGGTTGATGTTGTGGGGCTAATTGATGGAGTTGCTCTGCAGTCAATTACTATGGAGGTTCGAAATATCTTGGCTGATGGACATGTGGAGGAAGCTGTTGAGCTCATGGACATTCTATCAGGTAATTTCATAATTAAAGCTCAAATTAGAAACATTTCAGCTAGAGTGATCCTTTTGATTACTTTCTTTGGGCTCTGGGGCTCTCCATGATTCTATCTCATTTAAGAAAGTTGGTACTGGTACTTATGTAATGGAACCTTTTTATAATTTGGATTCATATGTGATTAATTATGATCAACATTGATTGAGGACATAAACATGCTGCTTTTGAGTTGAACTACGCACTGTATGTTTCTATTTTTGTTCTTTGTTTGTCAAACAATTTTGCACAAATAAGGCGTTCATCTACTTCCTTTGGTAGATTATGTACATATGTTGGATTTACGGAAGTTTCTCAAGGAAAGATTAGCTTGTCTTAGTCATCCTTGGTTAATCTGATAACTTTTTCGTGAATGGGATGGTTTGTATATCATTATGAGGGGCCTGCCTATTTTTGAAGGTTTGCTCTTGGATAAGTTTTGTATTTTGGACATTTTGTACTTCTACCCACTTGACTCCAAACAGATTGGAGTTATTTCAGTATTGTATCATAGTTTCTATAATGTAGCTTTCTGTTTTCGGGAGTCTGAGAATCTATAAGAAGTGATAAACATGATCATCTTATGTAAGTCTTGTGGTAACGTGCTCATTCTTTTTTCCTTCCTTTCTGTGCATCTGTAAATCCCTATCTGTTTTTTAACAAAAGCAGCTGTTTGTAATCGATGATTTTTTGTCTAATTTTATTTAGGTTTCCGGCTCTCAGTGAGGCACTTGGTAAATCCAAATGATATGATTAAAAAATGTGTTGACAAACGCAAGCCACATATCGCTGTGAGGTAAAGATCTTTTTCTTGAAATGGTTTTGCTGGTTTGTCATCGAGTTTATTGCCCTTCCAAGAACAAACGGCCTCTTTCTGTAATTTTCTTTCCTCCCCTTGAGGTGGCTATAAAATAAAGAACGTAATATACTTGAGGTATTAAAGACCCAAATACTTTTGCCACGCACATATATCCATTCAATCACATTCTTATAGCGTTCTTTTTTCCGTTTCTTTGTTTCACAAATTGTATGGATATGTTTTTTACAAAACTAATATAATCCTGCTAACCTCGCTCCATTGTGCAAATTCATAGAAGACAAAAAAAAGGAAACATAAAAGAGAAAAGTTAGGAGCTATAAACCACACAGTTCCCATTCTGATCCCGTTTTTTCTGTTGTTGAAATATTGGATTTTGGAAAGTTGATTGACAGTTATTCTCGATGAACTACTGCAGTCAGTTGTAGTACACCTACATATTCTATTGACTTCTTGGGGATCCAAGAAGTAAGTTTAGTAACAGTTTAACTTGTCAGTCATGGCCCTCATTGATCTGAGTGGGCCTTTGGATATTTCCATTCTTGTTTACATATTATCTGCATGACCATCTGGAAATCACTTTTGGAAATAAATCCATTATTCATGCTTCAAAGTAGTAAACTCTAAGTCACTAGAAGTGTGTCTCGCACAGACATACATAACCGTTTGAATCTGAATAAAAATGGTACAGGCATGGATAGATTACTACTAATCTCGTTTTTTTTCTCACAAGATAATTTCCTTTTAGTTTTACTGATGGCATGCTACACAAGTGCTTTTGTTCGACTATTCACTACGGATTCTGCTCTGCTATAATTTTTTTCCCATAAGAATGCTTATAGTTTTGAGCAAATATGTGGTTATTGTTACTGCTTCATTTCATGTGAAATTAATTTATGATGTGAACTGATGCATTGCAGATATGCATCTCTCCTCCCACACTTAGAAATATTATTTTGTACAATTATTAAAGAATTTGGGAAGAAAGGTGACCTGGTATCTGCTCTAACTGTATTTGAAGTTTCCGAGCAGAAGTTGACGGGCCATAATATGTTCATTTACCGCTCAATAATTGATGCATGTGGACTCTGTGGTGATTCCTTCAAATCCAGAACGATATATGAGGTAACAGTTTAGATTGCTTGGATGTTCGTGAGGGCTGAGGTTTGTTGATATTTAGGTAATTTTAGATTTCAGAATCCATGTCACTATTTATATTTTATGTTATTTATATACAAAATAATTCTAATAAAATCTATGTCTAAAATTTGATAAATTATAGTTTCTATAGTACACGGTATTGGATTCTTCTTGAATTGTTCTTTGATTAACAACTCATGCCTCTCTTCTGTTTCATCTGGTGGTGGAACTAGGTTTGTTGGGAATTAATTCTCTATCATAAGCTCGGGTTCATCATGTTCCTTGTTTCCTCATGTTTTAGCCTAGAACTCGTGTAGAAATGAGCTTGAAACTTGAAAGACCACTTGAGCTCTGAGCCTGATTTTACCACCTTTGTTCCATAATTTCCATTGATAATGTTGATGCAAAAGAACATTTCTTGCTTCTTCACTTGTCATCCTTGAATCAACTGCATTTTAAATATAAAGACATCAATGCATTTTGCTCATAGAAGGTGGTGAACATCAAACGTTATATATTAACCCGTTGCTTTCTTGATGTATCAGTAGCATGGTCTTGGTGATAGAGTGTAAATTGGGAATCAACACTAAACACACAAAGTGATAGATTAAACACACAAAGTAAGAACAGTCTTATGGAAACCAAAAAGGAAAATCCACTAAGCCACCCAAGGGAGCAACTCCATGTGAGTTAATCTCAAAGAAGAAAACATCCTAAGAGCCAAAGGCAAAAGCCTTATGCAAATATTATTCTGGATAACTATAAATGAGGCATACTGCCTTATTCATCCTTGTACCCCAATGTTGAATGCTTTTTCTTGCTATTCTTATGTTTTTTTATATATCAGGGATCAGACGTGTTTTAATGAAAGACATTTGTATGTTTTACTGCAGGATTTACTCAATCAAAAGGTTATCCCCAATATATATGTCTTCAACAGTGTCATGAATGTCAATGCATTTGATTTGAGCTACACAATGGATGTGTACAGGGAAATGCAAGTATGCCTCCTGTCTGTCGTTCTTGTACATTGTATTGCGGTTATACTCTGGTGTACTTTCCAATAGATTAATATCTTTTCCTCTCCAAACAATACTGGTTAGAATGCTTTGTATGATACTAAGCAGCTTAATAACTTCTAAAGCGTCTACACCATACATTATTGAAGTCTTTAATCTTATAGTCTTCTTAATGCTTTATTTGGTTAGCAGATTCAGGTTGAAAAAGTGCCTTGATTTTTCCTTTGTGCATAGCATCTATAAGGAGTACATAGATAGGTTTTAAGAGAGTTCTTCATCCACAAACTTGTTTTAGTTTTTTATTGGAGTATTGTGGAGGGAGAGGTAGCAATTCCTTCTCAATGTTTATCCTCGTTTTTTTGTACAAAACATGTTCTCTCTCTTTGGTCCTCCCTCAGTCCCACCTCTTTTATCCTATTCAGAAAGTGTTTGATAAATGAATCCTCTGTTGAGTCTGCATGGAAGCTTTTAAATTAGGAAAATTGATTAGTTTTTTTTTCTTCCTGAAATATTTCCTCTTCTGTTCCGTAAGTCATAACAATGGATTAGTAATTCTTCAGCATAATCACTACTGCTCTCTCTGACCTTCAAGATTAAGAAGCAATAGAAAAAAATATGTCCAAATCATTCAAGTGTAAATCTAATCCTCTTCAAACTAAAATGTCCAGGAATTGGGTGTTGAGGCAGACATGACATCGTATAATATCCTTCTGAAAGCCTGCTGTCTAGCAGGAAGAGTTGATCTGGCCCAGGATATTTATGGGGAAGTGCGGAATCTGGAATTGACCGGAGTACTTAAGTTGGATCTTTTTACTTACAGCACCATTGTAAAGGTAAGCGTTGAAGCAATTTGTGAGTAATTATGGGTCCATTCCTTTGAGTCTAGTTTAAGGGAAATAAGCAGTTGAAGGGGTTGAAATTTATCAATTTCCTTCAACCAACTAGTGGTAGATTATGGATTTACGGGTTGAAAGTGTAGTTTACACAAACTACTTATATACTAAATTTAGCCTATGTCATTTCTATGCCTGTTCAAAAACTTACAACCTCTTGTCTTTTTTGACAAGTTGTAGACTCGTTTGATAGTACGCCTGCCTGTTTCTCGTTTATGCATTCATTTGAATATGTTCATCAATTTTCCAGGTTTTTGCAGATGCAAATTTATGGCAAATGGCAATGAACATCAAAGAAGATATGCTGTCAGCTGGAGTTGTCCCAAATACAGTTACTTGGTCATCTTTGATCAGTGCATGTGCTAATGCAGGTCATGTAGATCAAGCAATTAAATTGTTTAATGAGATGCTTCTGGCTGGTTGCAAACCTAATTCGCAGTGCTTTAACACAATTCTTCATGCCTGTGTTGAGGCTCACCAGTATGATCGGGCCTTTCGTCTTTTTGAGACCTGGAAGGCCAGTGGATCTGAGGAAGCTTGTTATGAAGACTATCTAGGCAATGAAAATGCCATCTCAAGTGTTAACAATGCAGATGGAAATCATAATTCATTTGTTCCTTCTCGTGTAACTGTATCAGAACATGTGAAATTTGCTAAAAGTGTCCCGTTCAGACCCACAGTTGCAACTTATAACACACTCATGAAAGCTTGTGGTTCTGACTTCTACCGTGCAAAGTCTTTGATGAATGATATGAAGATCATGGGTCTGTCTCCTAATCACATAACCTGGTCAATTTTAATCAATATATTTGGAAATGCGGGGAATGTGGATGGTGCTTTGCAGGTAAGTGAATTGATACCTTCAGTACTTCAGATTCTTATAGCACTCACTATGCTTGGTTTTAATGCTTAGACAGGGATTAAGTTTTTTTCTCTGGATGACAAACTTTTTGGGGGCTCAATTTGGTCCTTAATTTGTGAAACATGCGATTATACTATTTTAGATCATTTAGGCCAGATGGGAAATAACATAGGTAGCAAGAAAAGGTTGAACTTGACACTACTAGCAAGAAAATGTTGAAGTTGACATCAGGAAATATATGGTACATTAGAAACTGCACATATAAATAAAAGGGGGCTGGATTTTGTTTTTATCACTATTGTAATCTACAATTGCTGATACATTAGACATTTTAGTGTTAGACTACAATCAGATCCATATCACTTCCTTGTTTGCTCAACAGTTCTTATGTTGAAAGGTGTTCTTCTGCACGATGTTTTGGATGATGTCGAATTCTAGCATCTGCAACTTGAAGGAAGCTTAATGAAAATTATTTGTCATGATTGCATCATATATGAATGGAATGTATTCTGGCACTGGATTTCATTTGAATAAGAGTAGTGATTTCTAGCATCTTCTTTAATAAGCTTCCTTGAGTTGCCGTATACTACTCTTCACCTTTCTTTTTCTTCACAGATCCTGAATTCTATGCGTGACGCTGGATGCACGCCTGATGTAATTGCATACACTGCAACAATCAAGGTTGGTGCTTTATAAATTTGGTGACATGTTCACTCAGGAATACTGATGTTAAAAAGCCTAATCAGAGCTCTAAATGGATTTTGGCTGTCTTTACAGGTTTGTGTAAAGGATAAGAAGCTGAAGCATGCATTTTCTTTATATGCTGAAATGAAGAGATATGCCATAAAACCAAATCTGGTGAGCCACAATTGTAAACACTTGTCAGTTTTGCATCTTTAGCTTGTCTCAAGCTATTGTGTGATCTGCCTCACAGGTGACGTATAACACACTCCTTCGAGCCCGTGATAGATATGGCTCGTTTCAGGAAGTTCAACAATGTTTAGCCATATATCAGGACAAGCGAAAAGCAGGGTATATCATATATAGTGATTTTTATGCCACCTTTTTATTCGTTTGTCATCAATCTAAAACATATATTTTAGTTTTAGCTTATGAAGACCTGCTAGAATAACACCTTTTTCAATTAGTCATGAAGCAAAGACCCTTTCTTACAATCATCTTAGTTTTGAAACGGTCAACTGTATTATTCTGATAAAACAACGCCTTTTTCAGCTATAAAGCTAATGACTACTATCTTAAGCAACTCATAGAAGAGTGGTGTGAGGGAGTCATACACAACAACAACAACAATAACAATGACGTAAGAGAAGATGAATCCAATGCTTACAATACAGCTGATACATGGGGCCCGGATAATGTACTACTAGAAAGAGTTGCATTACACTTGCAGCAGGGTACATCTGAACGCCTTGTGGTGGACATCCAAGGTCTTACAAAGGTGCAACTAAACCAAACTGGGAATCTGTTATCTTATCTATTTGTTTTTCAATTGTTGAAATTCTAAATGCAAAATCCCTGCTCTTCGCATTTCATACAAGCATACGCAAGTCACCAATTTGTCATAATAGTTTAAACGATATAAGTTGGCTTTGACAGGTAGAGGCCCGAATTGTAGTCTTGGCTGTGCTGCGAATGATTAAAGAGAATCACTCATTGGGTATGAATGTTGCTCTATTCACTTCTATAATTACAGTATCCACTTAAGTTTTTCACTAAATGACGAATGGAGCTTCATGTTATGTGTTTGCAGGTGATACTGTAGATGATGACCTGATAATCATACTAGGTGTGGTGAAGCTCGGCTCAGTATCCACTGTCAAAGACACGATAAGTCGTCTTTTGAGAGATGAATTAGGACTCGAAGTTATCCCTGTTAACCCCGGCACCCACGTCGAAAGAAAGGTTGATACTGGACCAGTTTCGAGTTCCGATACAAAGGTGGAAAACCCAGACGTAGTACAGAAACTCCCTTCTAGGAGACCTGCAGTTATGCAAAGGCTAATAGTCACGAGAAAATCCCTTTTTCAGTGGTTGCGGAAAAGATCAAGTGCCAGTAGAAGATGATTTTGTGCCTTTTTCTATCTACTCTTGATGTTGTTTCACGCAAAATTCTGGTTTACTGTATTATATGTAAGTAAACACGATGAATGACACTGTATCCTATCTGAAAGTGCTGAGAAGCTGTTTCTGTGTTTCCGCTCAATAGAATCCACACGTCTGTTTTTTCGGTTACGCTTGCTGCACTGGAAACAACCGAACAAGTATTTAGCCTTGAGGCTAATAGTCTGTTTTTAGAATTAACATCATCATACAAGGAACCCTGAGTATGTATGGTTGAGATTCAAGAGAAGAACGTATTTCCAATGCGCATGAGAAATAATATGCCTCAATTGTGTGAGCATTTCGAATCTTGGCTAGCACAATTCCAAAAAGAATTGTATTTGCTTTGTGGGTCTCTTAACTTTAAAGAGTTCCGTAAGCAATTACCCCATGCTAGGGATTTTATAGAGAGAAAATTATCCGAATAGTATCCATCTTTTAGGGGTACTAAAATTTAGTACCCAATCATTTAATTATCAGAACGGTACATCAACTATGACCAAAGATTAGTATCTATATTACTTTTCATTAACGGTAACTCACCGTTTTGATAGTTTAAACGACGGAGTACTAAAATTTAGTCACCCTAAAATGGGATACTATTTAATCAATTTTCTCTTTTATAAAATGAGACGAGTTATTTGAACTTGGTTCGGGTTCGGTTCATTTACTTTCTGAACGAGCAGAATCTGCACACATTTTAAAAATCTCGAATAGAATTTAGCTCGACTCGTTTATAAACGAGTCGAGCCGAGCTTAAACATGTCAATGTTTGACTCGTTCAGCTCTTTAGTTAAAATAACGCTATAAGATTGGTAAGGCGAGCTACTCGGCTTGGACTAGACTCATAATAAGCTCGGCTCAAGCTCGTTCACTTTTTAAAATGCCAAATACGAACATTCTTTAAAAGCTTTTAAAATTTATGTTTGGCTAGTTTATAAATGAGTCGAGTTTGAGCATGTCAATACTCGACCCATTCGACTTGTATAAGAGTCCTACCCATGGCCCCATGTCATACTTGAATATATTTTAATGACAACAAATCACAACATATTGGAAACGAAAATTGCATCTCAAAGTTACCACCGTAACTTATAAATATCGACCCATGAAGGGGTTTGATAACCAACGTAAAAATAGTTCGTTCGCGTTGCTTTTCAATTTGAAAATGTTATATTCATGTTAACTCATGACATGAAAATGTTCGTTTCCAAAATGACTTTTGGTGTGAAAGCGTTGTTTCACATTGACTCCTAACGTAAAAAGGTTGTTTCCACATTAATTTCATTTTAACTCAACGTGTTCAACATTTAGACATAATAAATTTTCTGACTTATGGTTTTCAATCATTTATAATCAATTTTGTTGTCAAATAACATCAATTCATGCATTCTTAACATGATTAAAGCTATACTTTATAAATAAAAAAAGCAACTCAAAATTGAACAAGATTGAAATTTAATATATTCAACAAAATCCTAAATGCCGAAAAACAAAAATTGGAAATTGACTTGATTTAGATTGTTTTTTCTATTACATTGTACATGAAAATACTTATACATATTTCGTTTGTTGTAGATGTGATTTGAGTCCTCCAAAAATATTAAACCATCGCCACAAAATTTATTGCACATTAAAATCGAAACTTGTATCCTCAAATATTGAATCAGACCAAGAAATTGAAATTGAAATTGAAATTGAAATTGAATATTGAATATTGAAAATTTTAAGAGAAAGGAGAACATAAAGAGCATACGAGTTTGGATTTTAATGTGCAATAACTTTTATGGCAATGATTTGAAGATTTTTTTGTGATTTGACTATTGAAGATATTTTTTCAATTTTAATACATTAAGCTATTACTTATTCTTTTTTTTCTAGTTATTTTTTTTGTAATATCTTTCTAGACGAATGAGTTATTTATTTTTCTAACTCGTATGTGAAATGTTTTGAAAGAGAAGATAAAAATATCAAATGAAGACTAGTTGAAAGCTTATTACAGAAAACCAAATATCAAAACCTACTTCTATTAAAAAAATAGTAAAATAGGTAATGAAACCTTAATTTTCTGTTTTCCCCAAATTGTGGCTTTGTATTATTTTTTATCAAAGCTCTCGAACCAATTTATTTTGTTGGCTCAAATCTAGGTAAAATTCAACGTTTAAAAATCTAAATTATATTTATAACCAAACGAATGATGTATTTTGATGTATAACTTTTCAAAAACATTAAATTACCCCCAAATTGCAAATTTTGTTTTGGTATAGTTTAGAGTTTAGGTGAGTATATAAAATTTCATTTTTGTTCAAATTTGAGTTATTTTTTTATGGATTAAAGTTTGAAGTAGGTTAATAATGCATGAAATGAATCAAATGATATTATCTGATAACAATTTTGATCAATAAACGATTGAAATGCACAAAACGAGAAATCTGCAATGTTGAACCGTTGAACACATTGAGCACAAAATCAGAAAATCTACAATGTCGAAATGTGAAGTTAGTGTTTTCACGTGAGAAGTCAAAGTGAAAACACCATTTTAATTTAAGAGTCAACGTGAAAATCAGCGGGAGGTTATACATTGAAACACATCATTCCTTCGTTATAAATTTCTAGATAAATTTATAATCTAAAATACATACAAAAAATGATACATTAAATTAGAAGAAAATTATTTATTTATACGTCAAAATTCACTTTAAATCCTGAAATAAGTCAAAATATTAATAAATATTAACTAAGTTGATTTTGTTATTAAGCATACATTTTAAGTTTATCCGAGGAGGTCATAACATTAGTAATTCTACACAAAAAAAAAATATATATATATATATATATATATATATATATATATATATATATATATATATATATATATATATATATATATATATATAGGGTCCAGTTCCGATGAGGAGGACCCTTGCAGATAGGAATGAGGAGAGCAGGGGTGGTGAGATGTGGCATGCCACCTCACCAGTTTTTTTTTTTCCAGATTTTCTTTTTGAAATAAAATTGGTGTTCATATTTTTATAAGTATGTGTTCATTTAAAAGTGTCATTGTTCATATTTTATCAATAAATGTTCATTTTTTCTCAACACTAACTTTCATTTTTTAACATCAATTGTTATTTTTGTATTTTTTAAAAACATTTTTTCAGAATTTTTTTTGAAAATTATGCTATTCTTTCAAATCCTGTTAATAAAATATGATGTTCATTTTTTTATAAGTATGTATTCATTTTTTTTTACAGTTATGGTGTTTATTGTAACACCCCGAATCCGCGGTACTCGGAGTGTCACATTGGGATAGGATCTCACAATGGATCCTGACCCTAGCCTGACAACAAGTTCACTGGACCTTACAACATGGCACTGACAGATATAAAACAAATACATAAAACAGTATAAACTGTACAACCCAAAGTAAACAACAACATAGCCGAGTATATAAAACGACAACCTCACACAGGAGGTACAAAAGAACATCCTCACGCATGAGGGGAACACAACAAACCCCAAACCAACCACCTAATGTACGAGAGTCCTCGGCCTGTCACCCTGCCAGATCACTCAGCAGTGCCTAACCTGTAGGGCATCTACAACATGGTAATAACCATTAGCTATCCATACACATATATAGAGTAATGCATAAGCACAATCACACATAGGGAAAGATAAACATATCAGCATGCTTTCACTCATTTACCCATTTATTCATCTCAATATAATGGTCATTCACTCAAATCGTATAGATATAATATATATGAAACTAGGTGACACGGGGACCGATACATCCTCGCCTCTGAGCCTGCTAGCCAGCCGTACTAGTATCGGTCACACAATCCGTGTACCCTATGGGAGTGGATTGCGCCCTTCCTGTAAACCGGTCTGGCCTGACATCAGAGAACCTCCCAGACTCCACGGCGGGATGAAAGGGAAAGGTTATCACAGCCACGCAGTGGGGCAATTAATAAAACATAGGTCGGTAAATACGACATCACATGCTATCATAGCAAACATATAAGGCACACACCACTCATACAAACACCCCATATAAGGATGGTAGCTAAGTAAGTCCTACGGACTTACCTCAACCTCGATCGAACTCAACCACGATCACCTTTACACTGGAGGGATAACACAACCTATAAACAAGGTATAAAGAGATGTCACATCTCTTATCAAGCAAAGGGTCACACCTAGACCCAAAGGGATCCATAGGGATCATATACATCCTATAACCTCGAATAATATGCTAAACCTTAAACCCACATCAGGGCATATATCCAACTCACGATATCATCACCAACTAAAATCCCATAATTACTAGAATAATGTAACAAGCGTAATGGAAATTCCAATTATCCATTTTAACCAACTTAAGGTCAATTTATACTAACCCACAATACGGAAAACGAATAAATTCATAACTTATTCGTTACTAACCCGATATACGAACCGGAAGAAGATCCAGACTCCTAGCGATACGGGGAGTAAGAGCGCGGTATGCAACCTTACATTTGATGACTTGCGGTGGTCCGTCGGCGTTCCGATAGCGGTAAACGGAAGCTTTACCAAAAAGCTAACAAACGGAAAATAACTTTGTACCACGATGTAGAGGACAAGATAAGGGACTCGTAGGTACAAACGGATTTGAAAACCGGTCGAAGACGAGTAATTTGTGGATGACTAAAGATGGATACGTACGTTCGGCGATTCTCTCGACTTTCTCTGGGTGAATTGCAATTGAAATTGCAATTGAAGATGAGGATGCCGACCTCTGTAATTGTATATATATAAACAATATAATAATATATATTATGTACACTATCACCTCTGAATCTTTATACATATATAATATGATAAAGATATGAAATGGAATTGAAGAATGAAGATTGTAAAAGTCTGCTAGCCGCCTTTCAATTTATTTTATATATATATATATATATATGATCAAAACTATTTAATTGAAATGCCGTTATAATTTCCGCTCTCCAATTTTTACCAAATTGGAATATAAAATTCGGAATATCATCGGGATAATTAATCCATAATTATCTCGTAAAATGGGCATTCCTAAGCCACATTTCTTAACCGCTACGAATCGGAATAGCGACTCTTTTATCCGTTTCGTCTTTTTATATTATCTCACTTCTAAGACATATCCGATGTCCCAATTATTTCTCTCAACTGCATTTTTATTAATTGGAGCTCCCAAATGCTCCAAATAACACCGGAGGGTAAAAATAATTACCCGAAGGAAAAAGTAAAAATTTCCCCAAACGTCCAAAATTACGCGAGGAACATAACGGTGGAACTCATACTCATCACTTGGGAAATCTTCGCAAGTTATATGTCAATTACTATCAACGATTAAGTTAATCAACATTAATTAGAATTCGGAAATCCTAGCTATTACATCACACACCCCTAAAAAAAAAGTTTCGTCCCGAAACTTGAACAATTCCTAAATTCTCTCGGACCCATACGCCGAGGTATAACTCTCACTCTTTCTATCGGAGGTATCACATCTCCGTTCAAAAGATCACAACCTATAACAATCTATAACCTCAAGTATAAACATGGAGGAATCATCATCTCCAGGAAATAGGGCCATAACGCTACCCAAAGGCGTAGAGGAATCACGTCTCTCGCCATACCACATCACAAGGATAGAGGAAGCACATCTCTAGCCCAAACATATCACAGGCATAGAGGAAATACGTCTCTAGCAAACCATAAGCATATATATCGCATGGAGGAATCACATCTCCACTAAAACTATGTCCATCAAGGTAGCATGGAGGAAAGAACCATCTCCAGCTGAATCCTAATCACACTCAAATAGCATGGAGGAAAGAACCATCTCTAGCTATAAATATGATCATACTCGGGTAGCGTGGAGGAAGTAAACATCTCCAGCTATAGCATACATCACGCTAGCACATCAAGATCTACTAAGATCATAAATCACATCACAACTAGCATAGAATAACATATCAAGGCATATAAGCACATAAGCACAACATTCATCAAGATAGCACTAAGATCTACTCGTGCTCCCACAAATGGGTATGTCCTAACATATACTCTGGATAGTTCATCAGGACACTATCTTCAGTCTCTCACATAGCCTCTTCAGGTCTTCATCTTTACCATCATATCCTCAATATGGGAATGTCTTTCGAATGCATGCGTTTCATATCTCATTCCAATAATGTAATCGAATGCTCAACAAAAGTGTGTTTGGACTCAACCATCAAATCATCGTAACTCACAAGGTGTCTCGAGTCTGGTATATACTTCCTCAGTTGAGACATAAGAAACACTGGGTGGATATCCTCTAATCTCAGAGGCAAAGCTAAACATCATGCTACTTTCTCCGTACTGGTCGATCTCAAATAAACCTTCATATTGGAAACTCAGTTTCCTTTCCATATTAACACGTCTAATGTCTCGCAGCTGAGATACTTACAGCCGCACATGAACTCTCGCTTGAACTTTAGAGGTTAACGCCTCTTGTCTACATATAATATCTGGCGACTCTGTACAGCCAGCATTCTTCCTTCAATCAACGTTACTTGAACTATAAAATCCTGAATCTGGTCAGGTGTTATTTCACTACTACTGCTAGATCACTTCTAGCATAAGGATATACGACATCAATGTCTATATATATTGCCTCATAGGGCCATCCCAGAAAGATGCACGTTCTTCATTGTTATATAATAAAATCAGTAATAGAAGGTAATATAACCATCAACGTTTCCCATTCAACTTACAACTTATAATAGATCTTTAAGATCTAGATGATCCTCTCTAAATGACCATCTATCACGGGGTGAATTGTAGTCATGAGGTACAGACTCATCCCCAAAGCAGTCTGAATCTGCTGCCTAAATTCTCAAAGTAATAACATCCATCTCGATCAGAAATAATCGTTCTCGGTATACCATGGAGTCTCACTATTTGTCTAGTGTACTCCTCAACCAATTCATTCACTAGCCACGTCCTTCTGATAGAAATGAAACGTGCCGGTTTCATTAATCTGTTACCAACAATCCAAATAACATCAATCTTCTACAGGGTCACAATCCCATAACAAAGTCGATAAAGATGTCCTCCCAAATTCTATTACTGCACTGGTAGTGGGTGGGGCTTATCTCTAGATCGGAAATACTCTATCTGAACCTGCTGTCAGGTCACACACTGTATCACAAATCTGGTTATATCGGCTTCATACAATATAATCGTTTCATCTTGTGGTACATCTTACTCGTACCTGAATGTACTGAATAAGGTGTACAGTGGGTATACCGTAATATTCTCTGTCTCCATCTGCATCAGTAGGTACACAAAAGCGGTCATGACTCTTCATCAGTTCATCTACTCCCATGGAGAACTATGGTGCCTCAGTACGAGACATCCTTTCTCTAAACCTTGTCAAGGTCGGGCAGGTCTCCTGCTTCTGTTGGACCTCATCCAATAGACCAGGTATAACCTTTGAGGTATAACTAAGTATCCTCATCAAGGTACTGAATGTCCAACTCTAGCCAAGCTAGATCTCTCTGAAGCTGAGGCTGAACTATCAATCTCACAATTATCTTCTCTTGGACCATCTTTCCATTCAAGTTATCGGTGACAATATTCAACTTCTCTAAATGATATGGAATCTTCAAGTCAAAGTCTTGATCAACTTAAGCTCTTAACACTGGCGGTTATTCAACCCCTATTGCATAAAATATACTTCAGATTTCTATGATCTATAGAAATCTGACATGAAGATCACACTGGTAAGGTCTTCAAAACTTAAAGGCTTGAACTACCACTACTAACTCTAAACCATGAGTCGGGTAGTTCTCATCATACGTTCTCAGTTGTAAACACACATATCAATAACCCTACTCCTCTGTAGTAATACACATCTCAGAATTAGCTGGGATGTATCACCGTAAATCACGGGATCCCAAAAATCTTCCAACTACACAGAATGGAAGAAGAGGTTAAATGCCTCCTCAACTCTTCAGAACATAGACACACTACTTTCATCACGTAGTTATGTTGGTCTTCTCAAAAGACTCGCAAATGAATACGTAATCATATAAAATCCTTCCTCAAAGCATTGATAGCAATCGGCTGAGCCGAGAAAACTACGTATTCCTTAATGATTATCAGTATCTCTCATGTTACAACATACTTAATTCTCGCCAAGTCAACCATGATCCCACTGGCGGAGACAACATGGCCTAAAAAGGCTACCACTGGCATCTCAACTTACACTTAGAGAGCGTATCATACAACCCTCTATCTCTCGAAATCTGCAGAACGGTCCTCAGACGATCGGTCTACTATTCTCTGCTATGAGTGTATACCGACATGTAATCCATGAAGTCCACCACCAACTAATCAAGGAAGTCGATGAAGATACTATTCATCAACTCCATAAAAACTACTAAAACATTTGTCAACCCAAATGACATCACTACAAACTTGTAGTGTCCATAACGGGTATGGGATGCTATCTCATACACATGCTGCTCTCTCATCCATGACTAGGGATATCTTGAGCACAAAGGAATCCTGAAAACACAATTGCTTCTTGAAGCTAACTCATCAGGTCGTCAATACGGAACATGGAACCCACTAGGGTAAACCCGTTTCGATCAACTTTTCAAGTTATCAGTACAATATCTCAACAAGCACCATATAGTGTGGCTTTCCCATTCAATCTTGTATCATACTTCAACTCGATAACAATGTCCACACTCCGCTGAGGTGGAAACTAGACGGTTCAGTAACACGTCTATAAACTCATAAACAACTGGAATACCTTCCATTGTTGGACTATCTCGCTCCTTCATGGTATAACACTAGAAGGCATCACATCCCTGTGCTATCAGCTCGCTGCTCGTACAATCCTGATGACAAACCCGTCTCTTCAAAGGTCTTAACCTTAGAAGACCTCTAATTACCATCTCAGTAAAGACTATAATAGCCTTACTATTAATATCTAACACCGCATGATATCTATTCATACAATCCATACACATAATGACTTCCTCATGCACCTACGGCATGACAAAGAAGTCTACAAGCCATACACAAGTCCCGGAATAAGGGAACAAACACATATCTCGCGGGTACCTCAGACCCCTAACTGGTAATCCTGTAACGGAAAGTCCACCTTCTACTATATATCAAAGATCAACCATTAACGCATGCATCGAAAGACAAGAAGTGCATAGCACTCATAACAAACAAAACTCCACTAGGTAAACCATTAACGAGAATGGTACCTGTAACAGCTAACTCCCGTAGCTCCACTACATATCATCACTCGATCTCGGATCTATGCTCCTCAAGTATCACTGAGGTCCTCACTACAGCCTCCACTTCCACTCTTTCAACACCGGAAAGAGGAAGGTCTTGCTGGGAAGAAACACTACCTTGCTGACAGAAAAGGGCCAGATGGCCTAGTTCACCACAGATGAAACAAGCTATCGGTACCAAATGGCACTCAAAACGCAAATGATCTGGATAGCCACAATTGTAACATAATTGTCCCATTCTTGCAACCTGTGCAACTGAAGGGTAACTCGATCTTCGTCGTCCACCTTGAATGATCTTATTCCGAGAGGGAACTTGTAAAGGCAACGCCTTTCCCTGTCGAAAAAACTTTGCTCTATGCCCTGCTTTACCACACGTAAAGCATATTATGGGCGTCTTTGGGCACACATCTCGCCGGTGTCCATACTTCCCGCAATTAAAACACTGTAGTTCCGTGCCAGTCGTCTTCATGGCCAAAGGACCACTTGGTTGTCCTGGTATCTGACTTGGTTCACCATTCATCATCTTTGCTTCTTCTCTGATCCAGAAGCTTCAGTTGATCTCACAGATGTTGGTAAATCCGGTGTGGATCTACCCGCTATCACCGCTTCATATACTTGTTACATATATTCTTGAAACTCGGATCTACTCATGGAGACACGATCAGTCTCTTCAAACTCGTTCTCTGCCATAAGCGAAACAACAGCGGAAACTGGTCCCTGACTTATCACCATTGGAGGAAGAGGGGGTGTACCCCTACCTCATCCCACTACAGATACTACTCTAGTCTGAGTCATCTGTAGGATATACACACCTGATCTTATAAGGCTATATATATGCCATAGGTATCGATATGTATATAATACATCCACATAATCCATAGTACACACAGATATATATACATATCTACGCTGCAGAGATCCATGGCAGAGGTGACGACTTCTCGTACATTCTATCCCAAAACCACACTTAAAACCAAAACCTTTGAAAACGTCAGATCCCATGTGGGCTCTGTTTATTTTACCTATCAAACCTCATTGCAGGTAGCAAGTGCCATTGTTGTCAACCTGGGCTCTGATACCAACTCTGTAACACCCCGAATCCGCGGGACTCGGAGTGTCACATTGGGCTAGGATCTCACAATGGATCCTGACCCTAGCCTGACAACAAGTTCACTGGACCTTACAACATGGCACTGACAGATATAAAACAAATACATAAAACAGTATAAACTGTACAACCCAAAGTAAACAACAACATAGCCGAGTATATAAAACGACAACCTCACACAGGAGGTACAAAAGAACATCCTCACGCATGAGGGGAACACAACAAACCCCAAACCAACCACCTAATGTACGAGAGTCCTCGGCCTGTCACCCTGCCAGATCACTCAGCAGTGCCTAACCTGTAGGGCATCTACAACATGGTAATAACCATTAGCTATCCATACACATATATAGAGTAATGCATAAGCACAATCACACATAGGGAAAGATAAACATATCAGCATGCTTTCACTCATTTACCCATTTATTCATCTCAATATAATGGTCATTCACTCAAATCGTATAGATATAATATATATGAAACTAGGTGACACGGGGACCGATACATCCTCGCCTCTGAGCCTGCTAGCCAGCCGTACTAGTATCGGTCACACAATCCGTGTACCCTATGGGAGTGGATTGCGCCCTTCCTGTAAACCGGTCTGGCCTGACATCAGAGAACCTCCCAGACTCCACGGCGGGATGAAAGGGAAAGGTTATCACAGCCACGCAGTGGGGCAATTAATAAAACATAGGTCGGTAAATACGACATCACATGCTATCATAGCAAACATATAAGGCACACACCACTCATACAAACACCCCATATAAGGATGGTAGCTAAGTAAGTCCTACGGACTTACCTCAACCTCGATCGAACTCAACCACGATCACCTTTACACTGGAGGGATAACACAACCTATAAACAAGGTATAAAGAGATGTCACATCTCGATGTCACATCTCTTATCAAGCAAAGGGTCACACCTAGACCCAAAGGGATCCATAGGGATCATATACATCCTATAACCTCGAATAATATGCTAAACCTTAAACCCACATCAGGGCATATATCCAACTCACGATATCATCACCAACTAAAATCCCATAATTACTAGAATAATGTAACAAGCGTAATGGAAATTCCAATTATCCATTTTAACCAACTTAAGGTCAATTTATACTAACCCACAATACGGAAAACGAATAAATTCATAACTTATTCGTTACTAACCCGATATACGAACCGGAAGAAGATCCAGACTCCTAGCGATACGGGGAGTAAGAGCGCGGTATGCAACCTTACATTTGATGACTTGCGGTGGTCCGTCGGCGTTCCGATAGCGGTAAACGGAAGCTTTACCAAAAAGCTAACAAACGGAAAATAACTTTGTACCACGATGTAGAGGACAAGATAAGGGACTCGTAGGTACAAACGGATTTGAAAACCGGTCGAAGACGAGTAATTTGTGGATGACTAAAGATGGATACGTACGTTCGGCGATTCTCTCGACTTTCTCTGGGTGAATTGCAATTGAAATTGCAATTGAAGATGAGGATGCCGACCTCTGTAATTGTATATATATAAACAATATAATAATATATATTATGTACACTATCACCTCTGAATCTTTATACATATATAATATGATAAAGATATGAAATGGAATTGAAGAATGAAGATTGTAAAAGTCTGCTAGCCGCCTTTCAATTTATTTTATATATATATATATATATATGATCAAAACTATTTAATTGAAATGCCGTTATAATTTCCGCTCTCCAATTTTTACCAAATTGGAATATAAAATTCGGAATATCATCGGGATAATTAATCCATAATTATCTCGTAAAATGGGCATTCCTAAGCCACATTTCTTAACCGCTACGAATCGGAATAGCGACTCTTTTATCCGTTTCGTCTTTTTATATTATCTCACATCTAAGACATATCCGATGTCCCAATTATTTCTCTCAACTGCATTTTTATTAATTGGAGCTCCCAAATGCTCCAAATAACACCGGAGGGTAAAAATAATTACCCGAAGGAAAAAGTAAAAATTTCCCCAAACGTCCAAAATTACGCGAGGAACATAACGGTGGAACTCATACTCATCACTTGGGAAATCTTCGCAAGTTATATGTCAATTACTATCAACGATTAAGTTAATCAACATTAATTAGAATTCGGAAATCCTAGCTATTACATTTATAATATGATGTTCATTTTTTTTTTTGAAAATTATACTTTTCTTTAAAATCGTGTTTATAATATTCAGTGATCGATTACATAAAAAATTGTGAAATCAAAGAGAATACAAGACGATTCAGGTTTTGTTTCTTCGAATTTCTACTCTCACTGTTTCAATTTTAATTCTTAAGGTTTAGGTTTCATTATGATTGATGTTTGTGTTCGAAATCAAATTTGTTTGAAATATTTTGTGTTTGATAAGTTTGATTGAGAAAATACATGTATATACATATGTTGATATGGTCTAATAGCTCCAATTGAATAATCTATATGCTCCTTTTAGTGCGCACGCAAACTGTTCGGCAAAATGCCTTATAGAAAAATAGTGTATAATATTTACATGAACAATGACATAAAAAGTATGAACACTGACGAATAAAAACATGAACAATGATGTATAAAAGTATGAACACCGATGAGTTATCTATAACTTTGACACATACATAACATATTATGATCATCTTTTAACATTTTGTGATGAATTTTTTTATTTTTTGTGGTTATATACTGTAAATGAACATCTATGCTTTATAAAATGAACACAAAAGAATAAATGGACATGACACTTTGATGAATAAAAATACTATGAACACTGATGTATAAAAACATGAACAATGACATATAAAAGTATGAACACCGATGACTATTTTGAACGTAAGGGTATTTTTCCAGATTTTAAGTCAATTTACAAAAATGCCATTAATGATGAGCGTGTGAGAGCCCTTGATTTAAATCTATCCAATGGCTTACAACCCTTCTAATTCCTATCTACAAGCTTTCTCCTCACTTGAACTAAAATCTATCTATATATATATATATATATAGAGAGAGAGAGAGAGAGAGAGTTTGGCTCCCATGTAAACAACCCTTATAGTGTTCAATGAGAACGAATTATATTCGTTGGATCAATATAATAGACGGCTGAGATTAAGCAATTTCTTAATTAACAAAAAATATATATATAAATGCTAAACACTTTTAAGGAAGTTGCAGGCGCGTGTGATACATACTCTCCATAACTTCCCTCAATTTTAAAATTTTCCTTTAATAAAACCACTAAATATTCTACGGTTATTTCGTATCCCGCTTATTCCTCCATAACACAATCCCGTGTTCTTCAACTGGCGTTTCTTTGGTGCCGATAGTTGCAGGAGATTTCTGTGGTCGCCTTTCTTCCCCATTCATCTACACAAGCAACCGTGTCCGACTTTCTACGTCTTCACTCGAGGTATTCATGAAGAACACTCTTTTTTTTTCGATTCTTCAATTTAGGGTTTTTTCATGATTTGAACTAACGAAATCCCTAATTTTCTTGTGCCTATCTTCTTCTTCAACTGCTGCATTCAAAAATTCATAGCCATTGAAGGCGCCGGCCAAGTGGTTGGAGATCGATTTCATATTCGGTTTTGTGGTCGACTGTATTCGGAGTTGTAGAACTGAATAACTGGTTAGTTGCCATATTCTGTTGTTACATTGACTGTATTCGGCGTTCTTGATTCTCCCTTCATCGTCTTCAGTAGAGGTAATGAACATTCTTGAATGCCCTAGTTTTTTTCGATTTTTCAATTTAGGGGTTTTTGTGGGCTAAAAAGTTATGAGGTGTTCTACATCATATTATCCTGTTTGGTGACCGTATTCAGTATATTAAGTTACTATATGTCGTACGGCATCATAATATTCTGTTCTTCGTCTATTCTTACACAAATTTGGGTTTCTATTGTTTTCGATGCCTTTTTGATTGATGCATTTGCTATGCGGATTATATATTCAGAATTTGATGTATTATATTCGTCGTTGTTTGATTGTTGTGTTTAGAAAACAAGATGGTTTCAGACAAGAAACAACAAATTAGAAGTGGGAAAAGGAAGATTGTTTCAATGCAAGAATCTTCAGACGATTTAGAAGATGCTAACATTGTAAGGAATTCAAGAACAAAAAGAAAACATGATAAACCAGCAATTTCGGCTAATAGCGATGATGACTTCATAGATCCTGTTCCTACAAGACACAACCGTTTGGAATCCGGTAACATTTATACAGTTTAATTTGTTTTTTTTGCAGGTTTACTTATTTTTTAATTCATAACATCTAGTTTTGTTCTTCTTTTGAGATATTATGAAAAAATTGATTTGTTTGTCTTTTGTTAATGAGTTGATATTCGATGATTTATAATGTATATATTCGATATTGTATGATTTTTTATTCAGTATCTATTTCCTTTATTTTGCTCCATTCATAAGTATGAAATTTTTGTTCTTAATACAGAAAGTGATGATGAGAAGCCTACACGTGGAAGAAAAAGAAGAACGGCTAATGTTGTGGGCAAGTTCCCAAAGTTGGATACTAGGGGATCACCCAAGACCTTAGTCAATTGTTTGAAAAGCTTGAATGAAGCGCAGGTAGAGGCTGTGAAAGGTATTCGCTTAGGTAGCTTGTTGGAGTTGGGGTTGTCGAAGCAACCACTCACATTGGGGAAGTGGTTGGTTGACAATTTTGACGAGAATAATTGTAGTTTGGAATTGCCAGGAGGGCGTAGCATTTACATTACTGAGATTGATGTTCATATATGTTTTGGACTTCCACTGGGAGGCAAACGGATTAGTACTACTGGCCTTGAGGAAACTAGTGAGGTCGTAAAGGAATGGAAGTCTCAGTTTCGTAACAACTCGCTAAAGCTCAGGTTTGAGGAGTTGAATGAAAAAATAAGATCGTGTAGTGATGGAGGCTTCAAGTTTATTCAGAATTTCGTGGTGTTATTCTACACGACTCTAGTTCGCAGCCACCAGTGTGGTAAAATTAACAAGGGCATTGTGAAGCACTTGTGTAGTGTGGATGAAATCAAACAATTAGATTGGTGCGAATACATTATTCGTAACCTTGTTGAATCGAAGAGAGACTACAGGTTGAATGAAAAAGGAAGTTTTAGAGGTCCAGTCTTGTTACTCATTGTGAGTATTTCAATATTTTATTTTACTTTATTTGTGTAAAGTTAACGTATATAATATATAACTGTTTTTGAATTTGTGTTTGCAGCTTGTGTATATTGATCGGGTTGTTAACGTGAACAACAGACTTGTGGAAAGGGGAGTCCCTGCTTTCAAATTCTGGACAAATGACTTGATATACGAAAGGGAGAAGATAGACAAGAACAATGCTTCTTTTGGCAAAGGTCGTGTAGATCCACCCATTACAACAGTTGAGATCCTACAAACACATATTGGTAAACAATGTGGTCCCACTGATAGTAGTGACATACCAACAAATGGTGATAGAGTGAATTCAATGAAAGAAAATGAATCTGTTGAGGTATTCTGTTGAATAATTTATTATATTGATAACGAATATATTCTGCTTGTTTCCATATTCAACATATTTTGCTGCAATTTTTTTTTTATTTATATACTTTTTTTCCTTTATTATGCACAGGAATTTCTTGGAAAGTTTGTAGATGTGTTTGTGGAGATGCCGGGTGCTGTAACTAAAGTCATTGATATGGTGAAAGAGACGCCAAAGGAATATACGAGTCATCCCGCTATTCAAGCTGCATATGGGTTATTTAAGTCAATGTTAGGTGGTGGTGAATCAAGCTCCGGTGGTAGCACAAGTGACGTTGCAACACAATTGGGGTGTGTAATGACTCAGTCAAATACTCAAATATTCAACGATGAGACATTGTTGGCGAACATGAAGAAAATTGATGATGCGATGAAGTTGCGGGATGCGGTTTTAGCTGAGAAAAACAAATGGCCTTCCTTTGACCTTGGGATACCCGGTGTTAGGGGTAAGAGTTTGGATCCCGTCGATGTTGTCATCGCAAACATCCTAAAGGGACAGGACTTGACCGTTGATAAAGATGATGAAATCATCAACCGGACGGATGAACAAGAAGATATTATATTTAATTCACCGCATGTCGCACCAGAGGTGATTTATTTATTCGTTTACAAATGTTTATTATTATATATATATATAATGCTATTTTAATATTTGATGTTCCAGGTACGAGTTGTTGATGAGGATGAAGCAACTGATGGTGATACACTGTGTGCGGATAATACCATGCGGTCAGGGGCTGTTGACAAATCTAGTGTATGTATTTCATTAAGTTTTATTCACAATTATTATGTATTTATATTCAATTGCTTGTGTTTATATATTCGGTTCCATGTGTGTGTATTTATAAACTTGTAAGTGTACGTTTTGGACTTATCTATAAATGTGCAGGGAAAGGATGTCGACATTGATAATCAAATCACCGCAACAACAGCGCCACAAACTTCCAACGTTGCATTGCAGATGGATGTGTCGTTTAACTCATCAAAGGTATGCATATTAATATCTTACATTCATCTATTTATTGATGTGTATTCATTTGAATTTTATATTATATTCGGTTTGTTTGTAAAATCATCTATTACTTGTTTACGTTATTTTGTTGTTGTATATGTGCAGGGGAAGGAAATCGTTGTTTATGATCCTGATAAGATCAAAAACAATGTTCAAGATTTTGTACGAGATGTGCAAACAGGGGTCACATTGGTTTCGTCAAAGGTATGATGTTGAATATATATGCTGCACATTTGACAGGTAGATTTTATAAAGTTATATTTGACATGTATATAACCTTTATGCTTATGGTAAGAAAGTGGATGCTCCCACTGTTGTCAAGTCAAAAACTCCGCGTCCAAAGAGGGAGATGAAGAGATCTGTGTATGATAAAAGTCCATATGTTGATAGGGTTGTGAAAATTGCAGGCCGAAGTTCTGCTGAGGAGAATTCATTGAACAAGTTCGTAGGGGCATTGAATGTCAGGTAATTGTGATTGGTCTTCCTAGCAGTTGTAATTGTTATTTATAACTTAAATTTGTATTAATAATATATTGTTGGTTAAAATAAAACTACCATATTGTTTAGGAAAATACTATTCAAACGTGGAGCAATTGTTATGGATACTGAAATATGTAAATCCATCCAAGGAAACTCAAATGTGGCGCCAGCTATTGTGGATGCTTGGGCATCATATTTAAACGCACTTGAGTGGTATAGAGGAGAAAACTCACCGAAAATCTTTTTTGTGGGTGTGTCGTGCACGGTAATGTGAAAAATTAATATATATTCTGTCATTTTGTGTATATATATTCAATACCATTTCAATTAATATTCTGTATAATCTTATTTGTTTCTAACCGAAACTTAACGTTGTCAATTGGTGCAACATTGTACGCAGCTACTTTCAATGGGTGACGAAGAGGAAGTTGAGTTCGAAGAAATGTACAGAATTTTCAATTACGAGCTCAACAAGTGCATATTATCAACAAATCATATGGAAGATTTCAGAAATCTTGATATGGTAACATAAAATTAATTTTTTTTAAAAATTAACATTATAATATTTATAGAATATGAACTAAGGCTATATTTTATTTGTATCGCAGGTTATGTTTCCGATGTGCGTATATGAACATTATTACGTTATGTGCTTCAAAATGAAGGAGGGGGTCATAGACATACTTGACAACTCACTGGGTGGACCACCAACTCTCAATCATCCATACATTAAACACTTCACTTTAATTGTGAGTTTTATTTCAATTAACACGTGCGTTGGTCTTGCTAAGGTGCTATATGCGTACATATTTGCTGACCAATTGTGAGTTTGTGTGTGATGTAGAAGCGGCTATTCCAAGCCTATTTGTTGGAGGATGATTATGCGGATCTGGCTCATAAAGTGAAAAGCATGGTCAGAATGCACAACGTGAATATGAAATGGAGAGATACGCGTGTTAGCCAAGACAGCGGTATATATGCGATGCGTCACATGGAAACTTACAAGGGGGATGTCAACTGGGAGTGTAACTTTGCAAGAGGAACCAGGAAAAGTATTGGGGTGTTGAGGGTCAAATATTTATATACTTTGTTCCATTGGTCTGAGAACACATTGTTGCATGACATACCGCGTATGATTGCTAGAGGGGCTTTGGAGATGAACAACGCTAAAGATGATGATGAATAGACGGACCAAGCTGGTGTCTTATTATGTTGCTTTGTAAAACAATTTCGCTACAGTCTCTCAAACTATATTCTAACGTGTCTTTCTGTGTTTTGCTATTTTGACCACTTATGAATGGATTATTGTGTTTGACACTACTGTCTTTATTAATGTCAATTCACTAATTTACAACAGTCGTTCGTGTATGATTTGATTCTTGTATGCTAACTCCAATTAATGACCCTTACCTTTAAATATATGTTAGTGTGTTGTACGTTAATGACCATTACCTTTGAATATCTGCGAAATATGTACTGAATATAAAGGATTGAACTGCCGAATATAATCGATATAGACAATATAAGTATGTTGTTTGCTGATGATCAAGTTACTGAATATAGTCAATATATGTAACGAATATATATGTTCAAGTTGTCGCATATATAATATGTAGTATGTTGATAATAACAACCTTTACATTTTTTACCGTATGTGATGTTAAATTCTGTATAATAGACAGTGTATATTTGACTGATATCTAATATATTAGTGGGTTATATATTTATGATCTCTTCTATTGAATACAGACGATGTAAAGTGTAGAATATAAAGATTTGAGTTCTCGAATATATCCGATAATACTGTCTTAGTGTTATAAAGAGTCAACTAATACAGACAATTTATTGCAACTTCATGAGCATATAATACTCATTCGAGGGACTCCTTGCAATTCCTCTTGTCGTGTGTGGTGAGCTGACCACATCTTGCACACTTGCGTAGTGGTTTGTTTGCTTTCGTAGTTGCAGTTTCGAGACTACTTTTTATACGAGTGCCTTTGTTTTTTGCTTTCACTGGTGGCTGAATGGTAACATCTGGTGGAACTTTTATGCCAACAAAACTCTCAACCATGTCTTGTTTTGATGGATTTACAGTGAGTAACACATCATCAGACTTCATGTATTCGGCTCTTTTTGCATTGAGGGTTTGCAACAAATCTTTTAGCATTGCAGTGTCATCAACTGCACTTCCAACTGTCGAGTATATTGCACTCCATACCTTATTTGTTAACTCTTTTTTCTCTTCCAATGCAATACACTGTTGGACAACTACCTGATCTATGTTCGTGCTGGCTACCCGTCTAGCATCCTTCCTCCACCGAGGTAACACCATCTCATTCGGGATCTCCTTCATATACATATATTTGTAGGTGCAGAATATGTGAAGGCAAGGGATACCAACCCTATTAAATATGTTGCACGTACATGTTGATTTTCTCACATCCGAATCATGTTGGACAGTGAATAATCCAAACCCTTCGTCACGAACAACATGTGTCTTATAACCATCCACAACAGTCTCCTCAGTGACATTGCAGTTAATACACGCAAAGTATATCTCATATTGTACCTTTAAAAATGTCTTGAGAGTGTATACAGACGATGCAAACCTCTCTATTTCATGCGGTGTTTTGTAATTGGGTGTCATGGTTGCGGATTCCATGTCCAACTTTGATTGGGCATGCCTTTGAGCATCCATAGCACTATCAAACTGCATCATGAGCTCTATGAGTGTGAAATTCCGCTTGTTGTATCTACCGAAAAAGCTATTGGCTGATTCAGATATCGAAGTTGTACGCATCAGTCCACCCAATAGTACGTCCCTAAAATATGCAGGAATCCATAATTGTCGCAAAGAGTACATTAATGAAAGCCAAGTGTTTGCACCCAAGTCAAATTCATCGATCATTTCCCCCCATTGTTGTTCAAACTCCGTGACTGTAGTCTCGTAACTCCAAACAACCTTGTTAATCTTCAGCCTAAAATCCTTGTTCAACAGCACAACTTTGTCCACCTGTCAGATCGTAAAGAATGATAATTGTTAAATATATGCAATGAAATAGTATAATATATTCGTCAATGAATCGATTATATATGCGACATCTAAAACTTGTATACCAAATATACAACTGTGATCCTTACGTGAAGCGGCAATTTCATCATTATATGCCACATACAAAAGCGGTGTCTAGTATCGGGGAATACGTCTGGCACAACAATCCTAAGGGCAGGATCTTGATCGGTGACAATAACAGCGGGATCCCTGAACATTGCTTCCTTAAAGTGGCGTAGAATCCATTTGTAAGAATCTACGTCCTCTTTCAAAAGTAGACCGGCACCAAATGTGACAGATTTACGATGGTTATCCATTCCTGTAAAGGGAGCGAATACCATACTATACCTGCAGTGTGCGATGATATGTTCATGATACAATAAATAGTTTTAATTATACCGAATTAATGAATTATGCTGATTGAATATAAAATAACTATTTAAACTTACTTGTTTGATCGATACGTAGAGTCGAAAGATACCACATCGCCAAACGCTGCAAAATTTGACCTAGCAATTGGGTCACACCAAAACAACCTTGTGAGTCTTTTTTGTTCGTCCACGTCATATGCAAAGTAGAAACCACTGCACCGCTCTTGTTTCTTGTGGAATGTATCCAGAATCATTTGTGCATCCGCACCGGATATGTATGCCATTAAATCCCTCTTGAAATTTCGACAATCCTTTACAATAGGTCCCACATCTCCGCACCCTCCCATAATTTCATTCATCAAACGGTGTGACATAGCTGGACCTAAATTAGCTTTTGCGCAGTTTATAAGAAACTTCTGATGTCCGTAATCAAGCTTCCTGTTCGTTTTCATGAATTTCTTCGACACTCCTTCAAGTAGCGAATGATTATGTTGAGCCTCAAATTTTGATACAATGTACCCGTCGTTTCCGGCATACTTAATAGCAAATATTGCTTTGCAACCAACCCGATTTGAAACTCTATGACGCTTTCCGGTAGTGGGTACATTTCCCTTGAATCCTGCCCGACTACACAATATGCGACGATGCAATAAAGTCCCATCTTTTGAGCATATACGTGAAGATGACAACCGAATATCAAAACCGACCTCTTTAGCATACGTCTTATAAAAATCTATACCTTCCTCCGGCGTCTTGAAACACATTCCAATACGTGGATGGTTTGATTCATCATAATGCGGAGTCCAATATTTAGTTTTACCCGGCGATTGCGTCATGACTATTCCGGCATTGAATTCTTCGTTTGCCGCTGCTTCATAAAATTCATCCATACCCTCCATGTTAGCATCAATACCGGATCCATCAACATCCCAATCTCTTATACATGGAGAATCTGTAAAAAATTCAATAAATATTTATATTATGATAATTTAAATACGAGTTGTTTAATAGTTGATATTTAGGTAAACCTTCACCGTCACCGAATCGTATTCAGTGGTATATTCAATTATATTCGTTATTATGAAACCAAATATCCGTTAACATATTACTTTAAATGTTTATGTTGTTCCACGCTCAGTTACCTTCTTCCATCGATTCCGGATCTATTTCTTGCCTGAATCCCCTACACAAATTAACCGATCAATTGAGGACATATATTGATGAAAAATGAACAATCTGAGTACAAATCAACCGATTATTGGATGACGAGAATATTGTATACTGAACAAGAAATACTTACTTTTGACTATTCCGGCGAAAATATGTTCAGTTCTTCCGGCGACAATGGAGTGTATGGCGTTTCAGCAAAACGTATCATCCATATAATTGATATTGCTTTGATCGATTTTGTTGAAATTAATTGGAAGATTCTGTATATTGTAACTATCTGAAATAGTGGAAGAAGATCTCATTTATAATTTTTTAAAAATATTGTAATTTCCTTATTTTGGAGAGTGTATTACACATTCCAATGAGGAGAGTGTGCTGATTTTTTCATTGAATATTTATGTTAATTTTCAGCCTTTAGATTAATCAGATCAAGGGCTACGATTTGTTCTCATTGTACACTATAAGGGCTGTTTACATGGGAGTATGATTCTATATATATATATATATATATATATATATATATATATATATATATATATATATATATATCATTTTACAAAATAATAAAGTAAGAATTAAAATTAGAATCTTAAAGGTGCACTTTCCGGTAGGTAAACATAAGTCCAAAATCGATTTGAACCGCAATAAATCAAAGCAAATTTAAAACCGATTTTTCTAAAATTTTGGACCGAAAACCGAACCTATTAGAGTCGGTTTCGGTTCGATTTATATTTTGGAGCTAAACGGATTTAAAAATTAATTGCTAATATGATTATTCCATGTTTTTTTTAATAATAATTCGTTTTTTCGATTTATACATTGGTTTTACGGTTTTTAACCAAAATCGAAACAAAACCTAATTTTTTCAAAAACACAAATATAATATCGAACCCAAACTATCTATTTTTTGGTTCAATCTGAATCAAAGCTGCTCAGTTTAGTTCGATAAATCGAACCTAACTTATTCGATCCTACTTTCCAGTTGAAAGAAATTGGTACCCTGCACACGAAATCACGTATGTTCGGAAGACTTTTCTATGTTAAAAAAGCAATGAAATAAAAACCTAGCAGAGTAGTCGGTCCAACCAATCTTGGAGAAGAGAGACAAAAGAAAGCGAAGGAGAGCATTTCCCCAAACTTCAGCTTTCCTTCCTCTCGTCTCACTGCGATGGCTGCCGTAAGTCGCTTATGCCAGTCAAGGCTCGTATCATACGCTTCTCCGTCGATCTGGAGATCCGTCTCCTCCGCAACAGCAACAGCAACAGCAACCCAGACCACCGGCTCCGCCTTGCCGACGGCGGCAGATCGGAAGAAGGGGAACATTCAGTGGGTGTTTCTCGGCTGCCCCGGCGTCGGTAAGGGCACCTATGCCAGTCGTCTCTCCTCTCTTCTCGGCGTTCCTCATATCGCCACCGGTGACCTTGTCCGCAACGAGCTCTCTTCCTCCGGTCCTCTTTCCAAACAGGTTCCTCTTTCTCTCTCCGATTTTCTGGATTCGAATAATTATGCGTGGAGGAATTAATTTAGGGTTTGTTTGTGTTAGATTTTTCTGAACTGTAGCAATCGGGATGAAATTCCATGCTGCGACTTATGCTTGTAGGGCAGTTCGGATATTCGATCCGCTGAACTTTGATATTGTAGCCTTTTAGGTGTCTAATCTGTGTGTGTGGTTGGGGGATCCTGAATCTTGGACCGTTGACATGTATATTTCATGTAAAAGCTGATGGTTATTGTAGTGACACATCTGCAGGAGGTTGTACTCGGATAGCAGATTTTACCCCCCAACAAGTTCTATCTTATCAGTGTAGTGAATTATGCCCTAGTGACTCACTGACTCCTAGTGACTAATGAATCAGGCAATGATGGCAATTTTTCTGGTCTTCACTCATCAGAATGCATGATCGAATCAAAATGCATAGTACTTGTTCGATTTTTTGTTGTATAGCTGAATTTCTCAATCCTAATGTTCCTTTTCTACTTCAGCTTGCCGAAATTGTCAACCAGGGTAAATTGGTTTCTGATGAAATTATTATAGCTCTACTCTCAAAAAGACTTGAAGCTGGTGAAGCTGAAGGAGAGGCCGGGTTTATTCTTGATGGATTTCCTCGTACAATCAAACAAGCGGTGAGATATGTTTTCTTTGCTTGTGTGCCTGTCTTCGTTTCTTGACATCATCTTTTTAGTTCCCTGTATGAAGTTACTATAAAATTGGTGTGGTGTTGGATGCTTTCAAGCCTCTCATATATTGCCATCATCGTCATCCGATATGTTCTAATAAAAATTAAAGAGTTGAGGACAATTGAGGCTGACATACATGAATTTTGTTATGTTTCAATCACTTGCTGTGAATGATTTTTGATGCGAGTATTGGAATATACACGAACTCCTTCCAGAAGAATCTCTGGTAGGAGTCGTGAGATAAAATTTCCCATTTTCCTTTTGCTGATTTCTCACCGAGGCGATTCTGGTTTCTCATATAGGAAATCTTGGAAGGGATAATGGAAATAGATTTGGTGGTAAATTTAAAGCTTCCAGAACAAGCACTGATCGACAAATGCCTTGGAAGAAGGATCTGCAGCGAGTGTGGTAAAAACTTCAACGTTGCCACCATAGATATCAAGGGTGAGAATGGAAAACCTGGAATTACTATGGCTCCACTTAACCCTCCCTCACAGTGTGTTTCAAAGCTCATCACACGAGCTGATGACACCGAAGAAGTTGTTAAGCACAGGCTTCGTGTATACAGTGAAATGGTAAACTTCCACAATTTTAGTCTCCCTTGAATAATTTTGGCATAAATGTGTCACGGATATTATATGTCATAATATCATGTTGTTACTACTGATGTACCAATCCGAAGGTTTTATACACGTCCGGATGTGTAGTTGCCATTGTCATGCTCTACCGACCACAACTGAAATAAATTCCATCTGGTTATCAGCTTCTCTTTTTGTTTTGTTGCAGAGCCAGCCTCTTGAGGACTTCTACAAGAACAGGGGTAAATTACTGGAGTTTGACCTACCAGGAGGAATCCCAGAATCCTGGCCCAAGTTGTTGCAGGCCCTTGACCTTGAAGAGCCTGAGAAGTTGTCTGTTGCCACGGCATAGCAATCACACTTCTAAAGTAGCATCTATTTTTATGTCAGCATTTATTCTTTGCATGTCTTAATTGGAGCATGCCGGGACGATTTTGTTGGAAGGAACCTATCTTATAGTCTAAATTTGTAACTGTAAGTTGAGATCCAGGCGGATGCCTGGTGGTAATGTTTTTGGTTTCCGATTCACAGTAAGCAAACGGTAGATTTGTATGGGACAATAGGTGAAGATCGGTAAGAAGTGTTATATTTCAGCTATGGGGGATTGATCTCGAGTCAAACGCTTGATTGTGTGATTGGAATAAACTTACTGTATTATAGTCATTGCTCCGTGTAAAATGCACAATCGTTGATACGTCGTTGCTTTTTAGGATGACCAAATCATGACATTGTAAACCTGAAATGGGAAGTCATCTGAAGTTCGGAATGTTCTTGGAATCGAAAGAATCTGTGAAAATGTTGTAGTTTCGCCAGAGTAATCATAACAACTTCAATAAAATTGTCCATTTGACCATCAGGGTGATTTAAGCCCTCAATGATATTTCCCTGAGGGGATTAGAACGAAAACCTTCCACCTCCTATAACAAATTCAAGAGCAAAAGAACGTATAGTTGCATTTAAATGGCTACAAGAGTACTGCTGCTGTCCTGAAAGCATCCCTTTACTGTCAAATTTTGTCATCCAAAATGATTTTGCACGAGCCTATTTGCCACACTGATGACTGCAAGATTGACTTGAGAGAGTTTCCTGACAATAACTGGAGGCTGTAAAATTAAGAAGATGACTGAAACAGATATATAAACTAATGACAATAATTATCTAAGGTTGTCCTCAAATCTGCCAACCAACCTGGGAAAATATACTATCATTCAGAAATGAAGATAGAAACCTGATCACCCAATCAATAACTGCTACTAAACACGAGTTGAGCTACTAGGCTTACTCAAGTCATGAGGAATGAAGGAAGCTAGCAGTTTCTTACTGGATATTGTGTCTGTTCAATCAGCAATCTGTTTTTGTGGTAGATGGATGCAGTAAATGCGGGATCCAAGATGCTGAACTTCAAGGTCGTTATCCTCACAACCCTTAAAAAAGATCGATTCATCCTCTTTCCCAATTCTCCGTCTCCAACTCATCAAAAATGCAGGGTAAGGGAGCCCTGTACATGAGAAGAAATTTAAGAAGATTAACATCATCACCTGTTTCTAAGGAGCCCGTGAGTTCAGAATCTAAAAGCAGATTACCAGTGTCATTGTCATTCTTGGAAGTTGAAACTCGTGTGATTTCCTTTGGTTTGTAAGACTTTAAGAGAAAGGATAATGTCTTTATCAAGTTAGGGTATTGCTTCACATCTACAAAAAAAACACAAGATAAGTAACAACTTTGGAACAGAATCATTTTGGAAGATAGAGAAAGCATCCATGGTTAGCCCTCTCAATGAAGGGAAACAGAAAAATGAAGTACAAATATTCAGACAACAACAAAGTGTTGAAGAAAATGTTTGGAAGGAACAAAAAAAAAAATTCATCCCACAGTGATTAAGATAAAAGAAAACGTGAATGGATGGTTATCAAAATATTTGCATGTTACACACTTAGCTGTTGAAACAGGATAAAAAAATTATGATTTTCAAAAAATAGATAACTCTGCCGTCTGACATAAAAAAGGATCATCGTCAATTTATGATTTACAAAAGCTCGATACAGGACAAAAACATTAATACCCAAGGTTTAACTAATCTACCATTACAAAGGAAAATGAAAAAGGATTAAAAGTTAGAAACAAGTAGCCATGACCAAAAGAGAAAAATAAGATCAAAACATCCATACTAGGTCTAACGATCGAATAAAAAATTATTTAGACAGAAAAAGTTTGTTGCCACAAGGAAAAAGGATCGAAGAAATATATGATGATAAGATATCCTTATAATTGCTTTGAAATATCTACTTCTTTTACATTTTATTGTAACAGTTTTGAGGATCCAAAGCAACCTGAAATAAATTATCTCTTGCATATTTTAAATAAAAAGGTACACTCACAAATTACATATACTACTAAGTCAATTTACGGAAGCAACTTTTATAAATCATGAAGCTATACATACATGATGATACATGTAGGCAAAAGCATAAAATATTCACATCCAGGTAAAACCATAAAATTCCACTTACATAACAATATATCACTAGCAAGTATCAGGTCCCATTCAGGGCTAGGAACTGGGAAAGCATCACCCCATGTATCTGAAAATGCAATTGACTTTCTCAGTGGAACTGTGACTTAATTAGCAATGTAACGAGAATGCCATTAGCAGATAAAATGAAACGCAGCAGGCCCGGTGAATAACATCGTTTGGGTGGGCTGCCAACCCAGGCACCATGAGTAGTAGGGGGCAAATCTAGTTTACTAAAATTAGCAGTATATAGATCGATAATGTTTTTTAATAAATTTTTTGTTATTATTTACGGAAAAGAGCCCAAGATTTATTGAATTAAGGTATTTCATTGTCGAAGCAATCTCTTAGTAAGGTTATTAATAGTGTTATTGTAAACTTTCAAGTATGTTTTTCGCTTGTATATTAAAGCCTTTGATTAGTTTGACTCGAGCTCCGACCCTGTGCGCAAGAGAAAAATCTTTATCACACAGAATACTTTCATATGCTCCATTCAATCAACATTAGCTGTTTCAACTCAAGCATGTAATGATCCTTCCAAGTGCAGCACACTGATGTGAACAAATTCAAACCAGTAACAAGATGCGCCTTTTTCTTCTTCAAAAATGGAAATCCAAATAAAATGTAACAAAAGAGGCCGAACCATAGTAAGACAAATCAGGCTGCATGTTCAGAGAAATAAATAATATTTTGGTTGCTCAAATTATGAGTGAAACAGTAAAAAGCAGAAATGCCAGAGATAGAAACAGCTGACAAAGATGAAGAGGTAACTAACGCTTGATGTGAGTAAGAGCTGGAATGATTCCATTTATCTTGCAATTATGAGCTATGTTCTCTTCAATTTCATGATCATCATAGTCTGAAGTTGTAATGTCAAGTTCCAAAGATTTTTTCAAGAATATTGCAAGAGCGCCGGTACCACTGCCATAAGAAAAACATCAATGAGCTTGAATATTTTGAAATGAATGTGTAAGAGTATCCAGCGTTATGCAAAAAAGATAGAGAACAATTTGATCTAATCATTTAGAAAAAGAATCAGTGTACACTTTGTTTTATGCTATTGACTAGAACATTAACTCGCTCATACATTCTTGTCACTATCTTTACATTCCCAAATCACCAAGCCTTCTATATTGGCTCAGTAACAGGTATCAAACAAATTTATTCACCCGAACATGACGTTTACTCGTTAAGCACATCAAGTTGAGTAGATAAAATATGGATGAAATCAATAATATGCATGGCCATCACATTTCAGGTAAGTTTAAGCAAAAATTTCCTTTTCCCACACCAAGCGCAATTTCTGTAACAGCTGCACACATGAATCAAGTAGGAATCTTAGCAACAGCAAAGTGAAGCCAAAATTTTCACATGCATGCCCATGTGCGTGCATACACACACAAAAATTGGATTTCTCAACACTCAAACATCTAAAAGCTATAATTTTAGGAAGATAATGTTGCAAAAGCCAAAGGATGTTATTGCATTAGTATTTTCCACCCTTGGTACTGCATAGAACTTTTACACTTCTCGCTTCAAATTTTTAGGCATTTGTAAGATTCAAACAGAACTATTATATATTTTCAAATACTGTCCATAATTATTAGAACTATATATTGACTTAGAATTTACATGTGCATCTAATATTATGATTAAGGGGGCATCCATGGCACTCAAGACCAAACTCAGCATCTTAAAAAAATAATGTAATTACCAAACTACACGTTTTAACTTGTCTTAGAATAAAGTTCAACAGCTATTGCTTAACAGAAGAATACAGGGATGGGATGGTAATCAATATGGTTAACATTATACTACTTACCTTCCCAGTTCAATAATTTTCCTTCCATCTATCTTTGATCGATGTTGAACCAACCATTCGGCAAAAGAAAATGTCCCTGGCCAGAGCAAATTAGCATTCAGCTCATGAAAAGAAAATTCACGAACAAGCAACTCCTGCAACAATCACAAATAATTGGTAGAGGAAAATAATATCACTAAAAAGAATAACCGTGAGCAAGATAATCATGCATTGCTTGTAATAGATCATATACATGCTATGTTCCAACAGTCTCCTACACTCCTACTGAATGTGGATTTTCTGAGAATCTGATTGCACTTTTCATTATTTTAGGCTAAACACTTTAATCCCCAAAGCAACCAAGTTTTGATGCTCTTATGCAATCAGAATGGGGATAATAAACCCTAATTATACAGATCAAAACATAGAAACCAAGCAATTTTCACTAAATTTCCATAAACATCAACAAAAAGAGAAAATACAGCAGGCAACACCAACTTCAATCAAACATAGAAACCAAGCAATTTTCACTAAACAGAGCAAAACTGATTGAAGAAATTGTCGTTGAAATAGAGCGAGCAAAATAACAGGGATGACGAACCATTGCAGGAAACTGGTGAGTTCGCTCCACATAATCGTCATGGCTATGCTTGGGTTCGTCATCTACAAAAACAGCAGCAAACAGTTTAATATAACGCATTTTGGAGAAACGAGAGATATGAAGAGAAAAGGGAAGTACCAGAAGAAGAGTTAGCGTCGACAGAGTCATCTACAAATAGCGAAGATGGTGAGAAGAGAGCGATGTCCATGTTTACGGCTTGGAGCTCAATTGGGTTTGGTGAGGAGCCGAGCTGCCGAAGGTACTCTTATTACGAAGATAATCGAAGGTCGAAGAATACAAAATATAAGTACATAAGGTGAGTTACGGTGAGTGTTGAGGTAAGAAATAAAAAACTATACGAGTCATCGAATTATATAATACCCGTATAATATTTTACAAAATAATATGAAAATTGTGTATTGTATTAATTATAAATAGTATAATACTCATATAATGCATGGATGTGATTTAATTAAATGTAAATTTAAAAAAAATTAAAATTTATTTATTTAAAATATTTATATTTCATAATTTAAATTTTTATTAATTATTACTAATACATTTAATATATAAATAAATAGAACAATTAGTGTCAGTATAATCAGTAAAAGATAGTAAAATGATTTGATAAAATATATATGAAAAAAAATAAATTTATGAAGATAGTTTATTTACGTTAATTTTTTAATTAAAAAAGTCTAAAATGAAAATGCATTCCCGGTAAAGGCAAAAACAAAAAGTGGAAAGAAAGAGGGAAAAACACCTGATGAAATGCACAGAAAAAACTACATATGAGATTAAGGGTATCTATTTAATATTAGTATAGAGATATATAACAAATTTGTTATAAAAATTTAGAAAAATTCCGGATAGTATCCTCGTGGTTTTGGGTTTTTCGGATTTTGTCTAACAGTATTTTCCAGTTCGGATGGTACTTAATTTTTTGTTGTTCTCCAGATTTTGTCAAAATTAATTAAACTTTTTCAAATTCCATCAAAAACATTCAAAAGAAAATAAAATTAAAAACAATTTAAAATAGAAGAATGATTTAGTGGTTTATATAATTACGTATTGTTATTTGACAATATAACAATACGTAATTACATAAAGGTAAAGCGAGTTAGATGACAATATAATCTGAGAAAGTAAAATATAATAGAAGAAATTGTTAAAGTATATATACAAAGATATTTGGGCAATTTTGATAACTAGACATTTTTGAAAAATTAGAGTAGTAACTAGGCTTTTTTAATGTTTCAACTAGTGTATAGCCCGCACCTTGTGCGGATATCTTTATAATATTAGTTGTACGAACTTAAGATATATTTATGAAATTTTATAATAATGGTTCGGATTTGATTATTCTTAAAACGAAAAAATAGTCGCAAATAAAGAACTTCTTATTATTCTACACTTCATAAATTTAATCCTTATACAAAGCACAATTTTTTTTTAAAAAAATTACAATGCACAACTCCGTTATAGACTTATAACTAAATTACTTTAATATATTGTAATTATCAAAATGGAACCCAAAATATAATTTTGTAAAAAAAAAAGAATTTGAAACGAAATATGTGATAAATAATAAAATAAAATTTGAAATTTTTTTTTTAAATAAATACACAAAAATTTGAAATAAAGTTTAAAAACACAAACAAAAGCAAAAACAAATTATTGGATGAAAGAAATTTAAAATGTGGAATTTTATTCTTGTAACGTCCAACGTAATATAAAAAGAATACCCGTATTTTATGATTAAAAAACATAATAGGACAACACAATACTTAGATAAAAAAGAATACCCGTAGAGTAATATTTTTATTTAAAAAACATACATTTTCAATAAATCATTTATATTTAAAAAAATTCAGAATCTGAAAATTTCTAAATTAACAAATAGTTATAGATGACGATAAAAAATTCTATAATATAAAATTAAACAAAATCACATACAATAATGAATAAATTAGTATTAATTTAGACAATTATAAACGCTTTTCAAGTTCTCAAAGTATTAGTCTTACTTGACAATCGACGTGGGATAATAAACAGTACGTCAACGACCCATAAAACATATATTAATCCGTTATGAATAAAAATTATAGCTAAACTTAGCTAAAAGAACAAAAAATGTATCATTTGTTTAATCTTCAATATCCGTTATTAACCTCTATTTATACAAGTTCTCAAACCATCACTTTCAGTACGTCAATGACTTATATAACAGATATTAATTTATGAATAAAAGTTATACTTAAAATTAGCAAAAAATCGCTGAAAATACTTAGCGACCCCCAAAACAGTAGACCAACGACCCATAAAACAGTAGGCCGCAACGACTCACAAAACAATAGGTCAACGACCCACATTACAGTAGGTCAACGACCCACAAAACAATAGGCCATTGACCCACAAAACAGCAAGCCAACGACTCACAAAACACATATTAATCCGTTATGAATAAAAATTATACTTAACTTAGCCAAAAGGCCAAGAAATATGTGATTTGTTTAATCTTCAAACCCTCTATTTATACAATTTATCAAACCTTTCCGACTTACTTATAATCGATGTGGGATAGGGAATTCTGTGAAATTTTTTGAGCTTATAATCCTTCAAAAATAAATTAAAAAAAAAATAAAAATCTTCCCAATGAATAAATTACTTAAATTTCGACGGCTTAAAAATAAAAGAAATACGTAAACCAAATTATTTTTAAAATATTTAGGAGATCTTGTTACTTAATTTTACAATTTTTTTTTGGATTAATAAAAAAGATTATATGGTTTAATAAGTTAATTAAAAAAAGATTTAAGCCTACAAAATTTGTGAGAATGACACATCAGCATTAGTGTAGTCTAGTTTAGTAGTATATATAGATTAAGTAAATATACCCCAACCTTCTGTATTTATTTTCAAACTGTACACACTCTTCTCTCACGGGACATTTACTAAACACACAACTAGAAAAAACCTAGTAAACCAAATTGTTTCAAGAAGAAAATATTTTAGAAAAAAGATACTTTACATAAATATTAACATAGTTAGTGTAATATTTCCATATACTAGGTGCGCCGGCGCGCGCGCATTATTTTTTACCCGTAGGACGATCATTTGTACCGTAATGATAATAATAAGTCAGTAATTGTAGACAGTTATACTAAATCATCCCGGATGAAGAGGCAAAAACCAGAATAGAGGGAGTTTTATTGAGATTGTTCTCTGAAATTAAGTATTATTACATTACCTGTTTTTATGAGTTTGAATGCTTTTGCCTTGAGACAGAGTGGGTGCAGTTGAGTATAAGATTTGTGTTGAAAACTAATCTATCAACTTCAACTAGTGAAAACTCAGTTTGATGGATTCAACCAGTAAAAATTATGTTCAATTCTTTGATGGATGAGGATGAAGAAGAAGATTAAGAGATGAATTGGATGAATGTTATTCATTTTCATCAAGAATGTACCCAAGATGGAATTTATCCATTTCTACCCTTCACCTGAAATTCATCCATCTCTCTTCACTACTAATCTTAAGCTTTGTCTCTTCGTCTTCTTGATACTCCTGCCTTTTCAATGGGTTCAGAATTAGAAGCAAATCTTGAAGTGAAGAGGCGAGGGAGAGGGGTTGTTTGGAATTTGGAAGGTAGACATGTTACAAGTTACTACCCAGATTTGTTCCATCCACATTTGCATAGGATGAGAGGGTGTATCCTCACATCTCTGCCTAGCTTTCTAATTGATTTCTATGAAGCTCACATATACGTTTGATAATGTATGCTTCGATTTATTTTAAGAGTTCGTTTGGTTTTAACTCTAGACATCGAAACAAATGAGGAAAATCAAATGCATTTTATATGAAATGAAAAGAATAATTTCAAAAAAAAAAATTGAATAAGGTGAACATATGAATTAAATTTATTTCTATTTTGTTTATGCTTCTTAAGTTACAATCCATATTTATTTCTATTTTGTATCTCTTTCTTAAGTTACAATCACACAGGGGCTAAGTTTGTGATTTTATTTATCCTAATTAGGATTAGGGTTGTGTACCGGTAAAATCATGTACAACGAATCGCCTAGTGGTTTATATTTATTTTATCCCGGTCAACTTCAATTTCATCCACGGTAAACCTTTCTATTTATTTCACATCCCGTTTATCTTCTATCTCATTTTTCATCTTCAATCACAACTTCAACTTCATCCCACCATAAACCTTTTTTGACGATTGAACTACCTTGCATACTTAACCTTTTAGCATATGTTATTGTTAGGGTAAAATGAGTTTGTGGGCTTTTATTATTCATGCATAATCAATGCTTTCAAGTTTTTAGTGGGATAATATAGGTCCATGTTATTTCTTTAAAAAAAATTAAGGAACAAAAAAATTTTTGCTAATTTTATTCATTCTCTCTTAATTTGTAGATTAGGTTAACATGACTATTCTATATTTAATTTTTGAGTTTTTCCTCTTGGTGTCATCAAGGTTTAGACTTTTCCTCTTGATATCCACTAAGTTTCAAAATTCCTCTTAGTGCCCTAATAGTTTTATTTGTTTCCTCTCGATTAACATTTTTAATATATTACATTAAAAATTCATTATAAAATAATAAAAATAAAAAAATTAAATTTAAACCAAATTATAACATAAATTTAAATTAATAAATTTATAATAGAAATTGTTTTTATATATATTTTTTATTTTTTGAAATAAACATATTTTGTATTTTTGAATTCAAATATAATTTTACTTTTCACTTTCGAATTTAAAAATATATATAAAATTAAAATAAATACAGTTTTTTTAAATTTTATTAAGAGTCTATAAATTTAAAAATATAATAAAATTTATTTATTTTATATAATTTATATTCATTCGTAAATTTTAAAAAATTATGTTTTTTTAATTTTAAGATTATGAAAAACTATATTATAAAAAGTAAAAAATTAAAACATGCAAAAATATATTTTCCCATACGCTTAAAATTAAAAAAAACATAATTTTTTAAAATTTTCGAATTAATATAAATTATATAAAATTAAATTCAAAAATAAATAAATTTTATTATATTTTTAAATTTATAGACTCTTAAAAATTTTTAAATAACTGTTTTTAATTTAATTTTATATTTTTAAATTCGAAAGTTAAAAGTAAATAAATATTTTAATTCAAAAATAAAAAAAATTTATTTCAAAAAAGAATTAAAAAAATATAAAAACTATTTTTATTATAAATTTATTAATTTAAATTTAATGAGGTTATAATTTGTTTTTAAATTTATTTTTTTGATTTTTATTATTTTATAATGAATTTTTTGTAATATCCGAAAAATTTAAACTCCATTTAATACCGGCTCAAACCAGATTCCGATCCGCCAACCCTAAATCTTTTAAATAAAAGTAAACGATATTAAATTCTATCATTTTATGTGACCTTGATTCACATAAAATGATAATTTATGTAACACGCAAATAATTCCGTAAATAATTCCGCACTTAATAATGATAATTCTTTCAGCCCATTCCTTGTTTTTTTATTTTGGTGAGCAGGCCCATTGGTAAGCCTAGTTTTCTAGCCCAACCCATAACCTATCTTAACCCTAATTACCTAACCTAATCCAATGTTAATCTAATCTAACCCTAAACTAAGCGGTAATCTTACGCTCTCTCTTCCGCCTTCCTCTGTGAGACGACGTGCAGCAACAACTCCTCAGCAGCAACGCAAGGCGTCCGAACCAGCGACCGACAACGAGCAAGGCAGCAACACCGCAGCCACCGAGATCCCTTCCGCCAGCTCTGTCGACCACCAAGGGAGCCGTCATCTCTGCCTACTTTTTTCCTTCCTCTCTGTCCTCGGGTATCACCAGCCGGAAGCCTGGCCATGGTTTCACACAGCAGCAAAGCGGAGACGCCGGTGGGTGCTGCAGTGGTGCCGATCTACACAATAGCGAGGGTCCTCATTCGTTGCAGTAGGTGAGTCGTCCAACTCTTCCCCCTCTGCTTCCCTTCGGTTTTCCTACGCTAACTGTAAGGCAGGTCTTTTACGGGTCCTGCAGTCGCCAGCCAAGAAAGGTGTCGCAGCGGTGGGAGTGCAAGCCAACCCTCTGCTACGACTATGGTGTAAGTCGGGTCCCAGCCCTGTTGGGAGTGTAAGCAAGCGAGCCAACCTTGATTCGCATGACTGGGAATCGGGTCTCAGCCTGTGGGTGAGTCTTCTTTGTAGCCTCTTGTTAGTATAGTAGTAATGCAGAGGAAATTAAATTGTGTTTACAAATCATAACCAGTAGGACTTAGATTCAAAACGTTAGTAGTACAAGATGTGAAATTAGAGTAGGAGTGTCTGTAGCTGTCACTTTGGTTTGTAGGATGTGTAGGAATGGTTTTAATTTGTTCAGAATAACTAACAGTGAGTTTTGAACCCAAAGATCCCATGAACTGCTTGCCCAGATTTTTTTATCTAGTGCTCATAAACTGTCGAGTTGGAGAATAAATTTCGATACCTTAGGATGAACATCCACCGTTGAATTTTTAATATATTGTAGATGGAAATATGAGGTTTACTGTGTTAAAATTTGGGAGAAAGTTAACGGTCGGATTAGAACTTACGAGGGCTCAAAGTAGGACAGTTGGGCTGTTTTTACAGCAGTAGAAAATTTGACTAAGTATAGAAATTCTAGCTTTTATTCCAACTTTAGAGAATTATGTAGGAGTTATGGTTGAGTATTTTTTAGAGATATTTGCCCCTATGTTTAGTATGCATATCATAGAGGATCTAAAAGATTTATTTCGGAATTTAATACTATTATCCGAGCCTCATATCTTAAGCCAAAGTTGGACCTTAACAACTTTTTATGAAAGTCAAGAATGTGGTTAACTCTTCTAAAACTTTAACAAACTTCCTTTCTAGAGTGAGAGTGTGTTTTTGAGTTCTAAAGATTAGTTTGAAACCTTGTTATAGAATTTTATAAAGTTTCGGGACCAGGAGTAAAATGGTCATATACCCGTATAAGGGTATTTTGGTAATTTCTTTATGATCGATTATATATCTTAGAAGCTGAAGACTTATAAGAAAGTGGGATATATTATTGATCCACTTGCCTTGTATAACAAGCGATTGAGTTTCTACGGCTACGGGCGGAGTCGATATAACGGGATTTGAGTTTTGATTCAGGTAAGTCCTTGCGACTTACTTAGCTGGTTTCTGGATGTTAGTTGGATGACGATAGTGGTGTGTGTTGTGTGTTTATAATAACAACTTGTTAGGACGACCGTTGTCGTTATGTTTTAAGGCCCAAGTGTATGTATAACGGGCCGTGACATCACTGCGCAGCTCTGCCAGGAGACTGGGAGGTTCTCTATACCCAGACCATATAGGTACACGGTGAGATGCATCGGATCCACTCCTGATGGGTACACGGGGGCGGAGGCGAGGTTTGGGAATCCCTCGTGTCACAAAATAAGTATCATTAGAGTGAATGACTTAAATGAAGATAATAAATGGATTGTTTGAAAGCATGATGAGTGTTTATTATTTTATGTGTGTGTGCTATTATTATTCTTCTAATGTTTAGATAACTAGCTAATGGTTGTTTTGTTGTGTTTTTAGATTTACAGCAGGTTAGAACAGCAGCTGAGTGATCCGGAAGTAGTGGTCAGCCGGATCTCCGTACTCCTTAGAGTGGGGGTTTGGGTTGTTGCTTTGTTGTCTTTTCCTTTTGTTAAGACAGTTAGTCTTTTACGTTGTTTAAGTACGATAGGCTGTTAGACTTTGTTGCATTCATCCTTTTACAAATATATTTTTATGAATTTCGGTTTTTCTTATTTGTGTCTTGTTGTAAGCTCCTAGTAATATTATTGTCAAACTGAGGTCGGGACCCATTGTGAGGTCCTAACCAGTAATGTCCCGAGTTCTGAGAATTCGGGGTGTTACAACATGGTATCAGAGCTCTAGGTTGGCAACAATGACACTTGAAATGTTTTGAAAGACCGAATAAGTACTTGAGCAGAACCCGAAAGAGATCTGAGTTTTAAAAGGAAGTTTTGGGTTTCCAAATGCATGCATAGTCTGGTTGGGGATAGAAAAGTACGGCTGACCACCACTACTACCGCGGATCTCAGTATGCTTAGTATGGACTTTAGGTTTTACTTTAGTTGGACTTATTAGGCTGATTATAAAGATATGTAGTATAGATAAATATATGCCGAAGATTAGTAGAAATTGTAGTTATGTTATGTCCTTAACGGAGATAAAGTAATGAGCTTCTCACCCCTTTGACACATCTAAGTAGATTTTGAAGGGTGTCAACGTGAGGATTAATATGCACATCTTATGTGCATTAGGGTAGACGAACGGCGGACAACTCCTTCGAGCTTGTTGGGGAACGTCGAGACGGAAAAGTGGATACTAAAAGACAACACCAACGACAATGACAAGAAGGGAACCCCGAGTCAACTCAATAGGACAAAATGAAGAATATACATGAGGGTGGTTCCGGCAACGCAGTGGATGACCGGCAAGTATACAAATTGGAAGAGACAACCCATATGTTCTTTCAAGATGGTGTAAAGCAACGTTACAACAATAAGGATGTCTTCAGAAACACAAATAGGCATGAAGGTCAAGGTGAAATATAGTTGCGATCCAGACAAGAGGCATTGGATCTAAGCTTACTGACGAACCAGAAGGTAAAAGTTTGAGGCTAGAAGTAGAGTGGAATATGATCACTCTTGACAAGCTACTTGCCACCACAATTAAGATGGGAAACCGAGACAATCATAAGCGTAAGAGTCAAGATAAGATACATTGTCCATCCCAATACGAAGAATTAAAGAGCCGAAAAATGAAAGCTTACAGGTTGCTAGAAAGGGGAAGGCCGATTTTACCGACATGGAAGTGGTGTGACCTCCTAGAAGAACAAGAATTTCAACAAGGATCGGGATACAACAAAAATCAGATTTCTATAGAGGCAGAAGTACAAGCAACACCCCAAGGGAGGAAACTCACGAAGGGATTTAAGTTAATAACACTAGCGAGTCATAACAGAGAACCGCAAGTGAACAATAACTCGGGTAAAAAGAATCATGGAGAAATGCCTACAAGTTATGGTAGAAGAATTGACAAGTCCGTTGACGGGAGACGAAGATACAACTAGACTCGTAAGAGTATTGTACTCTTATAGGAGTGTAATTTGTAGAAGGAGCTAAATGAGTATAAATGGAAGAGATATATTCTCACCATGTATATCAAATCACAAAAGAGATAGAAGAAAAGTAAGTCTTCGATCTTATAGAAGGTCAACTACAGACTAATTGGTAACAATAGAGAACTTACACATATTAGCTAACTAGCGATGGGTAGTTGACAGATAAGAAGAATAACCACAAGGTTATAAAGGAATTTTACCGATATCGGGTGAATTTCTTCTAGAGATCGACGACGACAATGGTGAGGTTAAATCAATACAAGTACTAGTAGCCTTGATGGTAACATTGAAGGAGTACAATATGATAACTCTAATAAAGAAATTAAAGAGCAGCTCTTGACGGTCGATAATGACCATTGATGATAGAAATGGTGTAAAGGGAATTGTTGTGAGTAGTTACTTACTACTGACTAAGGAAAGATACATATCAAAGTTAGTATGAAGGGATCCCTGTAAGGAGAACTAGAAGAGTAAGAAGAAGTAGATGATTGTGAACATGTCCTACGACTTAGCATTCCACACATGTAGGACTGATGGTGCTCCTCCGAGAAAAGGTGGGGTCAAACTATCTAGATTGACAGGGGAAACTCTTGCGATTTAAAGATGTGATATAGAATAATTGGAATTTCATAAGTGGCACAAACATAGAGAGTATGATTTAAAGCCTCGGTGAAATGTGTGGTCGAGTTGTGAGGTGATTACAGATGGAATCTACATGTTGGCTAGAATAGACATGTGAAGGAGTAAAGTTGAATGACTAAAGGCTGTTATATGGATCCGGTATTACCCTAATAAGATGATTACCGAAAAGTGTATATATAAAAGCTTAATGAAAAATGGAGGTACTCCAATGAAAATTCAGGCTGGACCGATGACATAAGAATTGATGAAAGTAATAAGACCAACCAACGTGGTCCGTAAAGCGTATCCAAGAAAACTCAAAGTGATTTAACTATTGATAGCATGAACTATAGTCTATATTTTGGGGTTTGTTTGGACGTTTTATCTTCAATAATCTGCATGTTTGTATATATATTATGTGATTATATTACCATTTCATCTACCTTTGCGGGAATTGAGGTCTACACCTAGTTTCGTTGTAATCGTAGGTAAAATGGCACGTTTTGCATCAAAAAGGAGCAAAGGGGGCTATGGAGTCATTGGAGCTACATTCAAGAACATAAGGAACCATCCAGAAAGCATAACCATGGATTAAAGATTCACTTTGGACCAGATTTGAGAGATTTCATATTCAGTTGTGACTCACCTCGGTTGACCACAGATTCACCTCGACCGAGGTGATCCAGAGAAGTCGACTCGACCGAGGCGAACACCTGGGACGCGGCGAGAATATTTTATTCTTGGCTGAGATCTTTTATCTTTGGAAAGAGATCTTATATTTTTGGGCTTGGCTCCTGGAAGGAAAAAGATTTGCTAATCATATATTTTACCTATTTTTATGGGAAGAGATCTTTCTAAGATATCTTATCTTTGGAGAGTAATTTTCCTATAAAAAGGGTCGGATTTCCCACAAATTCGGGATCCGCTATCACCTTGCTTTACACCTATTACATCGCTGCGGCCATACTCCAGTTGGGAGATTTGAAGAACCTTTTTGAAGGTTGAAGAAGGAAGATTATAGCTTTTATAGCTTTTGAAGGGTTTTAGTAAGATTATCTTAGATTTCCTTCCTTGTTGTCTTACCTTGTTGGATTTCTATCCAAGGAACGCTTTGTTGTGATATTTGATTCAGTTATTGAAATCTTTTCATTAAATTCTTCTTGTTCAAATATTCACCTTCTTCCCATATATTTGATTAATACTTTCATGATGATGAGTGGCTAATTTCCTTGTGTGATTCTAGGGTGATTGGCTGAAGGTTGTGAGAAAAACAATGATAGAATGATCTTAATCACAGTAGGACCCTGAAAGTTTGAGTCTTTACCTTGACCCTAAGCATCTCGCTCAGTCGATGAACATCTCGGCCGGGGTGGAATTGGGCTGACCGAGGTGGCTTATCTGATCCGAAACTGAGAGTTAAGTGTTAGAGTTTGCCAAATCCTATTCTTATTACACCTTTCCTGATTCAATGCAAGCTTACCCGGTAATTCCTTAGTTTGTTTACCTAAGATCATAAGTGTAGGTAATAAAGGTTTATCCTTTATTGGGGTTTGAGTGTGCTTCCATCCCATCTTTGTGAGTTAGCCTGAGACTTACCCGGTAAAGGTTGATTCTATTCCCTTAGATGGTGTGTTAGTTTGAGGCTATAGTTCTTTATCTTGATTCCTTGAGACTTACCCGGTAATAGGAGTTACGGTTTAGGATTAGAGAGTAGTGAGACTTACCCGGTGATCTATTCCACTTTAGTAACACCTTCCCTATGCAAAAATCTCAGCTTTGTCCGCTTATCTTTAGATCTTGAGTTGGAACCACAACTAGATGCTTTAATCCCTAGAATTGCATATTTCCTTTATTGACTTCTATATCATCTTTGATTGTTTTGATTACCTCTTGTGGTTAGTATCTACATAAGCATACCGTGATTGGACTTTGTTTCACTAAGTCCTTGTGATCGACCCCTGGAATTCCTTGCTTTTTACTACGATTGACCCGTACACTGCGGGTTCGCATCCTTGTTTTAAGCTTACGTCTAGGGTTATAAATTTAAAGCTTGCACACACCGTTTGGAGCGAACAACTATCTTACGGGGTGTAAAGATTTAAAGAAGGTAAAGCGACATGAGTATAAGTAAAACACAATAAATGCAATGCGAGAAATTTGATTGGTGAGAAAATCATATGCATCTGATATGTCATATACAAATGGTACCATTAGATGTTTAATAAAAATTATACTATCGGAATGAGGACACTATGATGGATTAAGTGTAAACCAAGCGTATAACTTAACCAGTGAGAAGGAAAGTCATGTATCAAAATGCGGGTCATACTAAATTTAAATAAAGTCTTGAAATGAGGATGTCCTTAGGAAACCTATGCCAGAGTATAAAGTAACTGAAGTTCCAACACATAATGGGTAGTAATGATCAACAGACAGTTAGAGACCGATGCAGAGAAGAAAAACGTATAAGATGAGTCACCTAATAGAAGAATTCACAAGACAAGCTTGAGAGACCAAAAGAGATAAAATGTCGACCCGGATATGAGGATCTAAGGTGCATGGAATGGATACCTACAATGGAGTGTAGAAGCAAGATGTAGACTATACAAGTGTGAAGAGGTTTTGACCTCCTCAAAGATATAAGAATTTGAAAGAAATCGCAATGCCGGTACCAAAGAGTTGAAAACCTGTAGCGGAAACAACGGAGTTGCATGAAGGCAATATTGCCGGTAACACCAACGAAGGAATGTATATATGAGAACGGCCTTGGTGGACTCGAAAGTCCAAGGTAACCCCAATTATCACGGGACCTAAGTCATCAACACCGACGGTCCATGCAAGTGGAATTGCAAGGGGATGATAATTAAAGTCACCGGAATTACAAAGACACTTACTAGCCATCGTTGAAGACTTGGAATGACTATTTATGTCAAGATAAATGACTCAATTGGGCTCGAGAAGTAGAGTTAGCCTAAAGAAACAGAAGTGTGGAAGATAAAACAAATTAGCAAAGCATGAAAGGATTAATCGGGCAGATGATGCTCACCAAGAATTTAACGCCAATATAGGTATGAGAAGAGTAAGTCCGGGATTTTGAAATAAGTCAATTATAGACTGACCGACGTCAACTGAGGACGTGTAAGTGTTGGTTGGTATTGACGAGTAGGTACCGTTAAGAAGAAACATTAGTGACTGCGGATTTAAGAGGTAACCTTACCGATGCCTTGGAGGAGTCCCCAATGAGGCAACGACAACCTTTTGGAGTGATCTAAGGATATGGAGAGAATCGGGTTAGAAGTTGCTTGCTGGTTGGTTAGGAAAAGACTACGGTTGAGTAAGAGAGTAAGGGTTTGTTTGAAGAGGATCTTGCTAATATTAGAAGGGAAGTATAGGCGGGAGTTGGATAAATCATGTAGACCCTCAGAAAGATGCCATTGTGCCTAATGGGTGTTACAACAGAAGCATAGTAGGCACACAACCCACAGATGAAGAAGATCAGTGTTAGGTTAACTCTGATTTCAAGTTAAGGAATTAGAGATCTATATGAAAAGGCCCACTTGGGTGTGGGTGTTGTGTTGAGTTATCTGAATTTGAAAGCTTGATAAGAAGTAGGTGAAAACCCACTAATTAAGGAACGATCCGATTAGGTCACATTGAGAAAACCGGGCCAAGCGGTTTGTATTACAAAAGAGTCTTAGGCACTTAGCAAAGTGCCGAGAGAAGTTTAAGATCATTATGGTTGGAGAGTCATCCAAAGAGTTGGAAGTAAGTTTAGAAAACCAAACCGTTGAGAGAGTACCTACCGAATCCGAGACACGTCATCAGCCATGAGGATCTGATAGTTGAGCCCGACCATACATTTGTGGAGTACCTAGTAGCTGTCCTGGAGCGCAGTACTAGACGTTTACGGTCCAAGGAGATACAGATATTGAGGATCCAGTGGTCTAGACGAGCTGATGAGGCCACTTAGGAGACAAAGGAGAGTAGTAAACGTAATTATCCCGAGTCCTTTGCGGGGTTAGATGTTACTTCTGTACCGACGAGTTAGTACTCGGATGTTGTGTTGTTTGACTTTTCATGTTTTTACCTTGGATTGAGTGTTTGTGTTTTCTTTGACGTGTGCGTGATTATGATGATTGAGTAGTTGCATGGTAGAAAATAAAATTATTCCAAGTTTCGGGACGAAACTTATTTTAAGAGGGCACTGATGTAATATCCGAAAAATTTAAACTCCATTTAATACCGGCTCAACCAGATTCCGATCCGCCAACCCTAAATCTTTTAAATAAAAGTAAACGATATTAAATTCTATCATTTTATGTGACCTTGATTCACATAAAATGATAATTTATGTAACCCGTAAATAATTCCGCACTTAAAATGATAATTCTTTCAGCCCATTCCTTTTTTTTTATTTTGGTGAGCAGGCCCATTGGTAAGCCCAGTTTTCTAGCCCAACCCATAACCTATCTTAACCCTAATTACCTAACCTAATCCAATGTTAATCTAATCTAACCCTAAACTAAGCGGTAATCTTACGCTCTCTCTTCCGCCTTCTTCTGTGAGACGACGTGCAGCAGCAACGCAAGGCGTCCGAACCAGCGACCGACAACGAGCAAGACAGCAACACCGCAGCCACCGAGATCCCTTCCGCCGGCTCTATCGACCACCAAGGGAGCCGTCATCTCTGCCTACCTTTTTCCTTCCTCTCTGTCCTCGGGTATCACCAGCCGGAAGCCTGGCCATGGTTTCACACAGCAGCAAAGCGGAGACGCCGGTGGGTGTTGTAGTGGTGCCGATCTACACAATAGCGAGGGTCCTCATTCGTTGCAGTAGGTGAGTCGTCCAACTCTTCCCCCTCTGCTTCCCTTCGGTTTTCCTGCGCTAACTGTAAGGCGGGTCTTTTACGGGTCCTGCAGTCGCCAGCCAAGAAAGGTGTCGCAGCGGTGGGAGTGCAAGCCAACCATCTACTACGACTATGGTGTAAGTCGGGTCTCAGCCCTGTTGGGAGTGTAAGCAAGCGAGCCAACCTTGATTCGCATGACTGGGAATCGGGTCTCAGCCTGTGGGTGAGTCTTCTTTGTAGCCTCCTGTTAGTATAGTAGTAATGCAGAGGAAATTAAATTGTGTTTCCAAATCATAACCAGTAGGACTTAGATTCAAAAAGTTAGTAGTACAAGATGTGAAATTAGAGTAGGAGTGTGTGTAGCTGTCACTTTGGTTTGTAGGATGTGTGGGAATGGTTTTAATTTGTTCAGAATAACTAACAGTGAGTTTTGAACCCAAAGATCCCATGAACTGCTGCCCAGATTTTTTTATCTAGTGCTCATAAACTGTCGAGTTGGAGAATAAATTTCGATACCTTAGGATGAACATCCGCCGTTGAATTTTTAATATATTGTAGATGGAAATATGAGGTTTACTGTGTTAAAATTTGGGAGAAAGTTAACGGTCGGATTAGAACTTACGAGGGCTCAAAGTAGGACAGTTGGGTTGTTTTTACAGCAGTAGAAAATTTGACTAAGTATAGAAATTCTAGCTTTTATTCCAACTTTAGAGAATTATGTAGGAGTTATGGTTGAGTATTTTTGAGAGATCTTTGCCCCTATGTTTAGTATGCATATCATAGAGGATCTAGAGATTTATTTCGGAATTTAATACTTTTATCCGAGCCTCATATCTTAAGCCAAAGTTGGACCTTAACGACTTTTTATGAAAGTCAAGAATGTGGTTAACTCTTCTAAAACTTTAACAAACTTCCTTTCTAGAGTGAGAGTGTGTTTTTGAGTTCTAAAGATTAGTTTGAAACCTTGTTATAGAATTTTATAAAGTTTCGGGACCAAGAGTAAAATGGTCATATACCCGTATAAGGGTATTTTGGTAATTTCTTTTTGATCGATTATATATCTTAGAAGTTGGAGACTTATAAGAAAGTGGGATATATTATTGATCCACTTGCCTTGTATAACAGGCGATTGAGTTTCTACGGCTACGGGCGGAGTCGATATAACGGGATTTGAGTTTTGATTCAGGTAAGTCCTTGCGACTTACTTAGCTGGTTTCTGGATGTTAGTTGGATGACGATAGTGGTGTGTGTTGTGTGTTTATAATAACAACTTGTTAGGACGACCGTTGTCGTTATGTTTTAAGGCCCAAGTGTATGTATAACGGGCCGTGACATCACTGCGCAGCTCTGCCAGGAGACTGGGAGGTTCTCTATACCCAAACCATACAGGTACACGGTGAGATGCATCGGATCCACTCCTGATGGGTACACGGGGGCGGAGGCGAGGTTTGGGAATCCCTCGTGTCACAAAATAAGTATCATTAGAATGAATGACTTAAATGAAGATAATAAATGGATTGTTTGAAAGCATGATGAGTGTTTATTATTTTATGTGTGTGTGCTATTATTATTCTTCTAATGTTTAGATAACTAGCTAATGGTTGTTTTGTTGTGTTTTTAGATTTACAGTAGGTTAGAACAGCAGCTGAGCGATCTGGAAGTAGTGGTCAGCTGGGTCTTCGTACTCCTTAGAGTGGGGGTTTGGGTTGTTGCTTTGTTGTCTTTTCCTTTTGTTAAGACAGTTAGTCTTTTCCGTTGTTTAAGTACGATAGGCTGTTAGACTTTGTTGCATTCATCCTTTTACAAATATATTCTTATGAATTTCGGTTTTTCTTATTTGTGTCTTGTTGCAAGATCCTAGTAATATTGTTGTCAAACTGAGGTCGGGATCCATTGTGAGGTCCTAACCAGTAATGTCCCAAGTTCTGAGAATTCGGGGTGTTACATTTTTAATACAATATATAAAAATGAGCATAAAGAGGAAACCAATAAAACTATAAGGGCACCAAGAGAAAATTTGAAACTTAGTGAATATCAAGAAGAAAAGTTCAAACATTGATGCCACCAAGAGAAAAAACTCTTAATTTTAATTAAATAAATTAAGGTGTCTAATTTATATCAACAAGAACAAAAAGCTTTAGTAACTCATTATTCTCTTATTCTTCTTAACTAGTTCATTTCCCGCACAAGGGTGCGGGTTTTGTTTAAAACAAGTATATTATAATATATGTTTATGTATTATGTATTGAATATTAATTAAAAAAAACATGATTGTACAATTCATTTGAAGATTTTTAACAAATAAATTTTATCTAAAATATTATATTTAAACCTAGCCAAAAGGCAAAAAAAAATTATATGATTTGTTAAATCATCAAACCCTAAAATCAATGTGGAATAGCAAAATCGTTGAAAAAATTTAACAATGCACAAAGGAGTAAGTCAACGAGCCATATAACGAATATTAATCCGTTATGATAAAAATTATACATAAACATAGTCAAAAGGCCAAAAATATATGATTGTTTAATCTCCAAACCCTATTTGTACAAGCTTAATCGATGTAGTATAGCAAAATCGTTAAAAAATATTTAACGACCCACATAACAGTAGGTAAACGACGAACAAAACACTACATAATAGCATGTTAACGACCCATATAACGGATATTAATTGATGTGGGATGACAAATTCTCAAATTATCACTATTACTTATAATCGATGTGGTATGTCAAATTTGTTGGTTAACGACCCATAAAACAGTAGGTTAACGATCCACAAAAAAGTAAAAAAAAATCATACAACGGTTATTAATCCGTTATGATTAAAAAAAAAATTAATAACCCACAACGACCCTACAAAACAGTAGGTCTACAACCCATATAAAGAATATTAATCAGTTATTGATAAAAGTTATACTTCAAATTAGCCAAAGGGTAAAAAAAAATGAATAATTTATTTAATCTTCAAGTTCTCTATTTATACATGTTGTTCTCAAACTATCAACCTTACTTATAATCGATGTTGGATAGCAACATTCAAGGAAAGTAACGTGAAATCGTTCCAATATTGATGTCACCAAGAGGAAAAACTCTTAATTTTAATTAAATAAATTAAGGTGTCTAATTTACATCAACAAGAACAAAAAGCTTTAGGAACTCATTATTCTCTTATTCTTCTTAATTAGCTTGCCGCTTGCTTTCTTGTGTTTTTTTGATGACTTGATTTGTAAGATCACTAGTCTTTTCCGTGGAGTTAAATAGCTAGTGACCTATTCCTACCATTACTCATTTTTGTGGACTTGTACGTTTTATTACGCTGACACGGGACGAAATTTATGTAATTCCTTACTTCCCAACTATTTTACATAGGAGTATAGGACATACCTTATTTTTATATAAAATCCCGTTAGGTCTTATCCCAATTAATATCTACATTTGTTATATTTTCACCCTTTGCGATTTACACAAAATATTTATGCATATAATACTTCAAATAAACAAATTTTCCAATAATCAAAAATAATATGTTACATAATCTTCTCAAAACATAACTAATTCTTTTTCAAACATCCAAAACAGAGTTACACATCGTTGCTAATGTAGATTACCTTTATATTTTTAGTTAAATATTTGATTTATAAAACATATAAAATTTAAATAATCTGCCAAATACATTAAAAATACAAATTACAATTTAAGTTTACACACAATAATGTAAGAGTGAGGTGACCTAAGATTATTCTTATATGTAACTTGGAGCAACTATAGTCGGCCTGTCACTTGCTTAACAAATTAATGTGAAAGCATTTGTGGGGCTAAATAATTTATTTAGTATGGAGTATGAGGTGGTAGAGTACAGAGAATAAATAATAAAATAGAGAAAAGTTGTACATAAGGTTGATGAATTTATGGATTTAAATTGGTGTTGTTTTTATTAGATGTTACATATTTTGAATTTATATGATTTTATATATTTAGGGATTGTTCGGGTGACATGGGGCTATAACATCGACCATAATCTATCCCACTTTACATGCACTTACCTTTACACACATCGATTCCATCAAGGGGCGGAGCCAGAAATTTTCGATGGATGGGCAAAAACTAAAAAAAAAAAAAAAAAATTTTAAATTCTAATAAATTGTAATCATAAAATCATCAAAATAATTAATTGTAAATAAAAAAAATTAACAAAAGTACTCAATTGTTAGAGTATGGGTCTAGTATATTGGACCATATGTTGGGCTTATCCTTTGTTTGTTAGTTTATCTTTTGATCTTATCTTTTAGTATTAGTTTATTATTTTATCTCTTTATATTTTCCTATATAAACATTGGTTCATCAATGAAATAAGACAAGCCTTTTCGATTCACAAATCTCTTCATGGTATCAGAGCACTTTCCTTAACCTACGCTTCCGCACAAAACAAAACCTAGTTGCGCCGTCATCGCCGCCGGGCGGCGGCGATGGCGGCGGTATCACGGAAGACTTTGTCCGCGGTACCAGAGTACACTTTGTCCGCCGTATCAGAAAATACTTTGTCCTCTATTTTCATCCTAAACACAAAACCTACCTAAACACAAAACTTTACCTTAGGGCGCTAATCTACCTGCGTCCTAGGACCCTAGACGCTAATCAACCTGCGTCCTAGGATCCAAAACTTACCTTAGGGCACTAATTTACCTGCGTCCTAGGACCCTAGGACGCTAATCAACCTGCGTCCTGGGATCCAAAACTTACCGTAGGGCGCTAATTTACCTGCGTCCTAGGACCCTAGGACGCTAATCAACCTGCGTCCTGGATCCAAAACTTACCGTAGGGCGCTAATTTACCTGCGTCCTAGTACCTAGGACGCTAATCAACCTGCGTCCTAGGATCCAAAACTTACCTTAGGGCGCTAATCTACCTGCGTCCTAGGACCCTAGGACGCTAATCAACCTGCATCCTAGGGCCCAAAACTTACTGTAGGGCGCTAATCTAGCTGCGTCCTAGGACCCTAGGACGCTAATCAACCTGCGTCCTAGGGCCCAAAACTTAATCAACATGCGTCAGGATCCAACCCACCGGCGTCAATACAAAGACCGATGATGAAGAAGGGAGTTACATCAAGCTGCTCTTCTTCAAGTTTCTACTGTTCAAGCTTGGAGTGTTGGATAACACCTCCAGCTTGAGGGGGAGTGTTAGAGTATGGGTCTAGTATATTGGACCATATGTTGGGCTTATCTTTTGTTTGTTAGTTTATCTTTTGATCTTATCTTTTAGTATTAGTTTATTATTTTATCTCTTTATATTTTCCTATATAAACATTGGTTCATCAATGAAATAAGACAAGCCTTTTCGATTCACAAATCTCTTCATCAATGAAGCATGCAACTTTTAAAAACAATAATAAATAAAAAATATTTTATTGAATTATTGTATACATTTTTTTTTAAAACTGAGTTGGGGTGGGCTATGGCCTAGCCAACCCACCCCCTAGATCCGTCATTGATTCCATCCGAGACCCGTTGAGAAACGGATAAGAAACTTTCAATATTCAATTATTCATGCTCTTCTACACGGATATTTTTAAAAAATAATTTATTGTATTTATATTTATTCACTATTATAATTAAAAAATACATTTTTATCTAGTCTATTCTAAAGTAAATATATTTTAACTTTTGTAAATTTCAAATTTAATTTTAAAACAAATTTTATCCAATCGATTATATTAAAAAGAAGAAAATATATATATATATATATATATATATATATATATATATATATATATATATATTGAAATATATTTAGAAGCTAAAAATATGAATCAGTTAGATATTGTATTTTTATGATAACAAAATTTTATTTGATATTGTTTATTTTTCAAAAATAATTGAATTTAGTTAATGAAGAAGATATAATAATTTATTAATTATCACTATGACAGAATTGATCATTAATTTTTGGACAATTTTGATAACTATGTCTTTTTGAGAAAATAGAGTAGTAACTAGGATTTTTAATGTTTTAATTAATTAAATATACCCCAACTTTTTGTATTTTATTTCAAACAAACTCTTCTTTCAAGGGGTACACCTACTAAACACAAAACTAGAAAAAATCTAGTAAACCAAATTGTTTCTTAATTATTTTTTAGGTAATTTAGAATGAACCGATCAAAATTTCCATCTCAGGCCAAACATACTCTAAAGTATAATCTCTTCAATATAATTTAAAAGAATTCTAATATTCTCTTACTAAACTCACGATAAAGAATAAGACACAAGTTACCCGTTCTTTTTTTTTTTTTTTTGATATTGTTAGGTAGAAAATTCCCACAAGCAAGCACATCTTTATTTTTTTAAAAAAAATTAACACTTCTTTACCACACACATAACTTTTGTTTATGTAATGTGACATTATTATATATAGATTTGATGTGAATATAACGTTGATCATATAAGGCAAAAGTAGGAAAAGTAATTGGTGTTGGATGTCCACTTCACGCCCAAAGAAAATGATGTGGCCATCGTAAGTGCATGATACATGGTCCTCCAATATATTAAAAACAATCAGGAATGCATCATTGTTTGGAATAAACTATAAACAAAAATAATATACCATTATCTACAATTTTGGATTTATAATTTAATGATGATTAAGCAGAATAATGGTGAATGTTTAAGCATATTTTAGTATAAGAATATACTGCATGACACTTAATCTTATCGTGATGGATACGATGCTCTAGTCACTTGTAACAATTTAGAGCATATAATTCCATTATTATAGTCTTCAAAATCATATGTACGATATCACCATATCTTTCCAAAATATTCTTCATTTTTTAGTAACAACATACGTAAGTTGATTAAGGAATAACATTTATTGGGTTCGTTATACGTAATCATAATGGTCAAGTAATAAGTTTGGACGCTAGAAAAAACAATTTCAACTCGGTCATTAAAGCAGAAGTCTAAGCGCTGAAAACTGGTCTCAGTGAAGCAATAAGACTTAATATAAAAAAGATTGAAATTGAAGGTGATAACTTATGTGTTATCAAGATACTCCAAGGACTTTGAAGTTGCCCCTGGGAGGTTGAGATGATCATATCCGAATCCCGACTGGATCTTCGCTTCTTTGAAGAAGTTTAGGTCAAACATGTGTTCAGAAAAATCAACTTTGTTGCTGATCGATTGACCCATCTAAAAATTTCGAACCCCAACACACCCTTTTCAGACGATCCCCGACTCCGTGTTCTCATCCGTAAGGATGCTTTAGAATGGACTATCTCTAGAAGATAGTCCGTCCTAACCGCTTTCCGTTTTAAAAAAAAAAAAACATACATAAGTTTATATTTTGCGTGTAAGCAATGGTTGGGAGGTGTATTTTTAAGATTTTTAATCAAATTTAAATTTGACATTTTTTTTTCTAGAAATATTCCTAGATCAAAGACCTAAATAAACCATTTTTTCTAATGTATAATTGGTCATTTATCCTTTCATTAACTTCCATAAGATTTTTTAAGCATCTAATCACATATTTGTCCAAACTAAGGCATGTGTCAAAAGAGAGTTTGTGGGAGATGACGAAGCTAATGAAAATGACAAAGGTTATTCTTATGATATAACTTAACCATCAAAATTAGTTGATAATCTTGTCCGTCTTGATTAGTTGATATAAAGGTGGAAGTTTGTTAAGAGTTATGACACATACATTTCTCTTTCATCAACTTCATTTGGTTTCATTAATATTTAGTTTAATTTATAATGTAGTATATTCTCATCTTTCATCTTTTTAACGAAAAAATATAATACAACAAATCTCGTCCTTTATTGAAATGTTTAAATAAAAATGTAAAAATGTTGACATAATCATATCTCGTCTACGATTGAAATGGATCGGTTGATGAGTTGGTGTATCATTTTCATCAACCGCCCAACTTACATAAACTCTCGCCTGCACCACCAACCACCCGCTTAAACTTACACCTGTCACTCACCCATCCATCACCATCTTGGTGTTTAGAGAAAATAACAGGATTTGTAGTATTTCTTTCGCCCCTAAACTAAAAATAAATGGACAATTTTAGTAACTAGGCTTTTTTTAAGAAACTAGAATAGTAATTAAGTTTTTTAATGTTTCAATTAAGTAAATATACCCAAACCTTTTGTATTTATTCTCAAATTCTACACACTCTTCTCTCAAAGGGTACATTTACTAAACACAAAACTAAAAAAAGCTTAGTAAAGCAAATTATTTCAAAATAAATTTACATTTAATTAACACGAATATAAATATGCTAATTCACAAAATATCATCTAGCGTTAAAAATCAATGTCAAAATCAATTCCAATTAATACAAAATGATGCAAACAAACACAATATTTTTTTTTTTCATACAACAAACATAAATAAACACAAATTAGAAGTGAGTGAGCGGCTAAGAACGTTAGTGACGAAAGGAGTGAAGTGTTCACGTGAACGGCTGAACATGGTTAGAGGCTCGTTAAACCCAAAAAAACGTAAGGTTGCAACTTTGACTAAGTGAAATACAAATATTATAAACAAGTATAAATTTCAGAATTTTAGTTATTTTTTATAATTTTTATGGGTGAAACGGGTGAGTGACGATTCGACTGTACATTCCCATATCCACCCACCACCCGTCAGCCACCCATCACCCCAAATTCTTGTCCCAAAATTTTGGCCTTGGGAGTAGGCACGGGTAAGTTTTTACAGAAAACGACAGGTAACGGAAAGTAATTTAAAGTAAGCGTTTGGGATAAGGAATCATTCACCCAATTCGTAATTCTTTTTCTTTTCTTTACAGCATTTCAACTATATATAATACTACCCATTGCTTCTCTACTCCCAATCAGCATATCTTCTACAAGTTGCAGGTTGCTCGGTCTGAAGAAGAAGATGAATGGTGTTGGTATGACCAAGGGAACCAAGTTTGACTGCTTGCTGTTTGGTATATCTACACACACAAATCATATTAATTACTGTCTTAATTAAATACTTGTTTGGATCATTATAATTTTATGTTTTTTATTGTTTACAGATTTGGATGATACCCTCTACCCATTGAGCTCAGGTATCAACCTGGCTTGCCGCAAGAACATAGAAGGTATGCATATGTGATTAACAGAAATATCTTAATTAATTGAAATGCTAATGCTAATGCTGATTTTGTTTTTGGGTGTTTTAAGAATATATGCTAAAGTACTTGCACATTGAAGAAAGCCAAGTACCAAAGATGTGCCTAGATTTTTACAGAGAATATGGAACCACCATGGCTGGCCTTAAGGCAATTGGGTACGAGTTCGATGACGACGAGTTTCACGAGTACGTTCACGGAAGATTGCCATACTTCAACTTATCACCCGATCCTGTTCTACGGAACCTCTTACTGTCTATGCCGCAGCGCAAGATTGTACGACTTGTAACATCTTTGCTTACTCAATTAATTAACTTGATTGTTATTTGAGAAATGAATGGGTTGATGTAGGTGTTCACAAACTCTGATAAGGCTCACACGGCTCGTGTCTTGAGCCGGCTAGGGTTGGAGGACTGCTTTGAAGGCGTGATTTGCTTTGAAACGCTTAATCAGATAAGCTTATGTGACCCTAAATCCAAGATCCTTTGCAAACCATCAGTTGAAGCTATAGAGGCTGCTATTCGGGTTGCAAAAATCGATCCGAGTAGGACGGTGAGCAGTATATATAATAAACACTCCTAATTCAGAGTCGATTTATAATCGATGTGGGACGCTAAGTAATTCCGGTGTTGTTTTTGGTTAGATTTTCTTTGACGATAGCCCTCGTAACATTGCGAGCGGGAAAGCAGCCGGACTTCATACAATCATCGTGAGTTCATCACTAATCTAAAACTAATATCTAGCCGGAGATCAATTGTGTAACTTGATAGAATAATTCTTTTTGAAGGTTGGGAGGTCGGAAACGGTGGCGGGTGCAGACCACGCGCTGAGCAGCATGCACAACGTGAGAGAAGCGCTGCCAGAGATCTGGGAAGCTGAAGATGCGGCTGCTGATCAGCTTGACCAAGTCATTGTTCACTCATCGGCGATTGAGACCACTGTACTCGCCTAATTGATATAGCATCGCCATTGATGAATTGCTAGCTCGTGGTCTTCGACCTTTTATCTTATAGTTTATATAACAATGGATCCCTACAATAAAACATACATGAGTATCAGCTGTATCGATAGCTTTTGGAAGATGAAGGTGGGATGTGGTTATATATAATTCACTCCTGCTCATCTTAAACTATGGTGAATGAAGATCTTTATTTTTCTTTGTTAATTATGTCAATATTTACAAGCGTGCTGAGCTCATGAATTATGATAACCAAGGGCCCGGTTTCAACTCCGAAAATTAAAACGGAATGGAAACGAATTTAGTCTATACGTATGTTGTTATTCATGAAATTTTATGAAATCATTGGTTTCATGCAAAATGCACTTCCTTCCCCATATTTTGTTTCCTTGTAGGGTATTAAAAGTAATCAAATTCTACTTCAATTCTTTCAAACCACAAATGAATGATTCCAAAAACTTTCATGAAGAAGGGTATACGTATGAATTAGATTCGTTTTCATTCCGTTTCCGATTCCGGAGTTAAAACCAAACGGACCCTAATTTCTATCAAGCATGCTGGCTCTTTCCAGCAAGGATTAAGGAAGCATCGGAATTCAGTCTCGCATAAACCCAGTTTCAATCAACTGAAACTAATCCCAAAAAATAATCTGGGCAAAATAATCTACCAAATAACCTCGTTTTTTTGGCACGCCGAACGCACCCTTCGCAGCTTTAGCTTCGTAGGGAGCCTTTTCCTATCATGGATATTATTTGGGGTTAAACCAGTGAATTCATCACTGCAATTATCCTTAATTGGATGATTAAAGAACTTTGCACCATTCTACGAGTACATAATATGTTGCAAGAAGATATTACTTAATCCTATTATATATGATCTACAAAATCGTTAGCCTGCCTGTTGAAAATGAGAAAATTGACAGCACAGAACTTACATAAAGAAAGACTTCACAAGTCTATTTGTGAATTGCTTACAGGTTAAGAAGTCATATGTTATGCTCCAATACTTCTGAGCATAACCCAATTCTATAAAAGACAATTGCAACTCTTCATTGTAATTTCACTTGTATACCTACAGTATGTAGAAGCTACAAAAGACAATTGCAACTCATCAGGAAGCTAAAGCTGAAACAAAAGAATTGATTGATATGGTCATCATTTATCACCTATTAGATGATATTTCTTCATGTACATGTATCAAATTTCTGAAAGATCTCTTTAGAGAATCCATATGGAAAATTCAGAAGACTAAAAACAAGAGCCAAATGATATTTCTTGTAAACTATTTGTTTTGATGCAGAACACTCAGATGAAGTCAAAAGTTGTTGACCACAAAGTAAGTCATACACACAACAAAAGCGAATCAATAACAGGGAGATGACAAAACCTACATGAAGAACTCAAATGAATAGCAAATTAATCATAAATGATTTGACAACTAAAACATAAACTGAAATGAAAAAAATTGAAAGGGTAAATTAAGCAGAATCCAAACCACCAACAATACTAAGCGAAGATCACACGGGTAGAGTAAATTAGGTTGCATAAGGAAATTCACCTTAGAGCGAAGGGAGACGAGCTGCTACAAAGAAGAGAGGCAGAGAACCAAAATTACAAAAATATCCCGGCGCCTCTTTTTTCTAAAAATAAAATTTCAAAACAACGACTAGGGTCACAAAAATAAACCGCCGGTTTAGATTTGGTCAAGTACAAACCTAAACTTGTGCCGTTTGACGGTTTAGTAGCCGATTAATTAAAAAAAAAAAACGAGATTGCTCTCGGGTATTTTTATGACTCAAAATCTCGGTGATAAATTGATAATATTAGTAATTTAATTTTTTTTAAAAAAGGAAAAGGCTTGAACCGGTTTCCCGGTTGCCTACGTATCCTCACGGGGTTAAGAGAAATCAAAGGCCACGTAGTTCTCTTACCATTGCTTCCCTTTTGTCGGACTTCCGAGTTTAGTTACCCCGCTTACCTTCATGCATCGGAGTCTGAAGTTGTGCCCGGATCATCGGAGTTGGAATCCGATTTTGAGTCATAAACTGGGGCATTCCGTTGTTTTCACTTCTCCACCCTTATCCAATCTCGAGTACATACTTGTGCCTCCAATTTTTTTGGCTTCAATTGGCTTCTCTTGTAACTTAGCATGTTCCCTCCTTGGCTAAATGCTTGCTCCACGACAACCGTTGATGCGCGCACGGCCATGAGTTGTTGCGCGCACGGCCATGAGTTGTTGCACAATTTTGATCAAGGTTGGATACTTCGGGCTAACCTCTTCCACCAATCCAAAATTTCAAAAGTTTCACTATCAAAACTAAAACCACGTTGTTGGATAATCTTAAAATTCCGCACTTGCGGATGAATGACGTAGTGTTTAATTCTTTTAGCTAAAATTTGTTTAGCTTTTGAAGAAGAGGAGGAGGTGAAGAAGAAGAAGGTAGAGGAGTCAGTTCAGCGAAGAACTAGCACTTGTTCAAAGGAAGAAATCAATTTTCAATTTCAATACGAACTTCATCAATAATGGTAGAAGTGCTTCTAGAAAAACCTAAACCCAAACATTCATAATAAACACCCAACAATTCGGTAACATCATCAATTTTAAGTCTAAGATCAAAAAAGGTGGAAATAAGATAAACCAAGGGAATATCGGTGTAATACTTTAGCCATTTTAATTTCAAGTCATTTATAGCATTTATAAGGGTTGGATAAGTAAAACCGGTTTGTAAAGCTTCGGCAACGTTTACGACTATTTCTAAAAAGTTAGAAGAAGTGAGAGTGTAAACATAACTCATCATATTAGTTGGATCACTAAAAACCTTTAAAACATTATAAATATCAAAACAAGTTTGCCAAATAGCTTCATCATCTAACATAGACCACGGAGTGTTTTGTGCGGAAAATGGTTGTAAAAGATTTTTGTAACGTAGAGCTTAACTAAGTAATTTGTAGGTAGAGTTCCAACAAGTTCCAATGTCTTTTGAAAATGAAATTGGATGTACATTATTTTGTAAACACGTTGTTCTCCATTTTTTCTTAGATCGATTAAGTGTCAAATATGTTCAATTACGTTGGTGATGGGGTTTAACATAGAACATAAAATTTTAAGTCAATCTTGAACACATAAGTTTAAAATATGATATGCACATCTTTGGTGAGTAAAAGGAGTTCGTAAATATTGTCCCGCATCCTCCACCAATTCCTTTACGTACGGCGGCGGTGTTAGCGGACGCATTATCAAAAGAATATGAAAAAACTCGACCTTGTAAATTATATTCTTGTAAGACCGTTTAATCAAGTTTGAAATATAAGATGCACATCTTTGATTGAAATGACAAAATGCAATAACAAATTTATGAAAAAACATATCGTTACTAATAAATTGTAAAGTAATACCCGTGTAAAAATGTATTTGTGATAATGTACTCCAAATATCACTACAAATAGAAACTTGATGCGAAAATGATTGTAAAATCGTAAGAATTTTTTGTTTCTTTTGTTCGTAAGATTTATAAATTAATTTGAAAACGGGTTTACGAGAAGTTGGTTTAAAAGAAGGTTTAATATAAGTAGTGTTATATTTTCGTACATCTTGATATTCCGCATAAGAAAATATAAATGAATGAGAACATATAAGGTTGGTTAATCATAAACTTTATTTACTATGGCTATACATAAATAAAGGAGATTGAGAGGAAGAATATGCAAACCCGTGTGACAATTGAGATTGTCCCCGTGATATTCCGAACTTGTCGGGATGGACCTTTTGCATGTGGGTTTGCAAAGTCCCGTAGCCGCCCTTCACCCTCCACTTGTACACCTTCAAACAATAGTTGCATGAGACTTGACAATACTCGTTCACCACCTCACCCTTCTTGTAATGTTTTGTAGAGATGTTGGATGTAAGCATTTTCGGTGCACAAGACTTGACAATAGTTGCACGAGACTTGACAATACTCCCCTTCACTTTCTGACAAATCAGGCATTTGAGTTCTGCTTTCTTGTGTGCTAGGAAAGAAAGCGGAAATGTTGTCGCTCGGGTTTGCCATTAGAATAGATTGAGCGGAAGAAGATTCGAATTCGAGAAATCGAGAATTGAGATTCGAGAATACCAGATTGAGAGTAGTAGTATAGAGAGACGAGAATGTTGGTGTGAGTTAAAATGGAAAAATGGTTGGATATTTATAGGAATTGAGGGTATGATTTTTTTAAAAACATTTTACAATTTTTTTTAAATAAAAAAAAACCACACCCAACGGCTATATGAAATAGCCGTAGGCGGGGCAACTCTTCTTTTTTTTTTTGGCTAAACCAAAATTAAAAAAGAAAAGGTTAAACCGCCGGTTTAGGTTTAGCCAAAAGTCAAACCTAAACCTCCGTCCGGTGGTTTGGTCAAACCAACAAACCTAAACCGCCAGTTTGGTCAAACCAGCGGTTTGAGTCGGGTTGAACACCACCGGTTCAACGGTTTTGCCCAAACCGGGCTCAAGTCTAATTGTACACGTACCTTCTAAAAATTACAAAATGATTATCAAACATACTTAAATCATTGGTTTAAATGATGGGAAGGATGAAGACTATTGGATCAAGTTAATTAACGACTCAAATTACCCCGTAATACCACCCTGTAAGTCTGTAACACCTCTTTACCTAAACTGTTCGCACATAATAAACCCATACATTTAAAAAAATTATATGTATAATAAAAATTATATAGTCATTTATTTTTGTGATTTAATTTTCAAATTTTGCTGTATCAATTAATTTTTAAACCAAATAAGAGTGAAAAACCAACTTACCCATTAATGAACACAACATGATTCAAATCGCTTTTTACCAAAAAAAAAATCTATGGCAACCAAGCTTGCACAAGTATATATAAGGGTTAGGTATTGTTGTCTATAGAATAATCTAGTTAACGAAGTAACATTTTATATTTTTAATAAGAAAATCTAATAATTATTTTTGGGCAATTTTGGCAACTAGATTTTTTTTAGAAACTAAAGTAGTAATTAAGCTTTTTAATGTTTCAATTAAGTAAATATACCCCAATCATTTATATTTATTCTCAAACTGTACCCACTTTTCTCTCTGGGGGTACTTTGACTAAATACAAAACTAGAAAAAGTCTAGAAAACCAAATTGTTTCATTAATTATTTTTTAAAAATTAATTTTTAATTGTAAATAGTAATTCGTGGTTTCGAAGATCATTGATAGACTCACCTCCTTGGTACAAATATAAAACACACAATTTGTAAATAATTTTAATGGTCATAAAAACACCACAACTAATTGGTTGGGTTCACCAAAACTTGTAGCTATGGCATTGTAATACGCACAGCATTGTCATTGTCAATTGAATATGTTTTGGATTTGTTTCTTACCAATACCATATACATCAATTATTTAATATTGGTACGGATATGTAAGATACAAATGAGTAATTAATATATCATAATAAAATTAAAACCGTAGAAAAAAATACATTTTTATGAAATGAATCAGTGATAAATTCATATCTTATTAACAAAATTAACTTTCATAATACGGGATTTATTTCTCGTTTAAAAAATCATAGCCTTCATGTAACACTTCTCCTTCCTGGTATCATATTGTTAGCATCTTTTGTAGCAAACGATATGTTGTTAGCATCTTTTGTAGCAAACGATATGTGTCACTTATATGGGTACCGGTGGTAAAAATTTATATCCAAAAATAAAATAAAATATTTGAAAATGAGTAGTGATAAACAACAAAATATAAATGTAGTGTACTATAAAAACGTGTAATTATACGTACATGATGAACCGGTGGCAAAATTTTATTTTCTAAAAACAAAATAGAATTTAATTTATTTTTCAAAAATAAAAATTATTCTAATCATATGTTTCTTATAGTACGATAATGTGAATGTATTGATAAAAAAAAAAAAGTTGATATTAATTTGAAAAAATGTGCATAGGTAATAGGAGTACGAATGAAAATTTTCAAATATATCTAGCATCACTCATATTATAGATTTTTATATGTATCATCACAGATCTTAATATGATTTTTTTTTTGTGAAGGAGAGTAAGTGGTGTCCTGCGCATCTAGACGCGCTTCTTATAAATGAAAAGCACTCGGGGATAGCCTGACCCCTTACATTGGAACGAAAAAGAACAACTACACCCTCGGGAAACCCAATAGGAAAATTAAAAGCGATGCTAGCTAGATAGTCCGTCACTTTATTCGCCTTACGGTAGGCATGTCGGATATGAATTTCCCAGTCCCTTTTGATGAAGTCTTGGCTATTACGCACCAGACTAAAGAGGGGGTGATAACGAGGGAACCGATCTTAATATGATACGTACAAATTTATATTAACATTGATATATGTTTATATTAATATAAATATTGGTTTAAACTATTGTAGATTTGCAGGTGCAAATTTAAGAAAACTGGCATACAACAAATTTAATCACTTATATGATTTAACATAATTTCTTTAAACAAAGCAGATTTTTTTATAAAAAATAAAAATAAATAGAAAGTATAGGATTAGAAATAAATAAGCGCAGAATAGGGCGATGGAAATGTGAATAGAAAGCACAGCTACCAGTCAACGGGGTTGGAGAAGGAGTTTGGAATGGTTGGGGAAGTTGGCACGTGCGCACGTGCTCAATTGAGGTCTCAGCTAACTTTCCAATTTTCATAAAGTCTGAATGGTGGGTTCACATTTCAGATCCACATACAACAATTTTGTATTTTTCCAACATTTGCTTTTATTTATTCCATCCCATAAAAACATCCCTTCCAAGTTCTACCAACGATAATATTTCTTTTTTTGTATAACATTCTAAATTCCAATAAATGAATTTATATATGTAATTTTAAAGCAACTAATGATATATTAATATTTTATAAATTGTTAAACAAATCAATTACAATGACACAATTTTATTTATTTATTTTGTTTTACATAGTTAAAGAACATTTATTGATATATTTAATATAAATAATTGGTGCTAATATAAGATTTATATGCAAGTTTATGTTACTATAAAAAGAAAAAGGAACGTATACAAAATCAAACATATTGAAATAATGAATAGTTTATTGGCCTCGGGCATTGCAATATTATTTTACATTCTACAATAATTCCCCATACAAATTGCAAGATTGAAATTACATACTTTTCGGAAGATAGATTTTATATTTTATACTGTTAGGATTTGTTGAAATTGAAATCAATAAATGACAAAGTAAAGGGGGAAAGATGGGATCAGGGTTTCCATTTTGGTTACAGAGCTTGCAGATTGCAAACCACAACTCTTCCTCCTAATCGTCACTACATATAATAATCTCCCCTCTCTTTTCCCTCTTTCTTGTTAACTCTTAGCTCACCTCCCAGAAGGTAATTTGGTCATTCTATAGGATTTTTCCAGTTACTGCTTTGTCTTTCTTCTCCAATCTGTAATCTGGGCAGCTCTTGTTTTAGCATAAGAAGCTTTACTGGTTATTGTTCCCGGAATTCATATTCTGGGTTATAGGCCCTTTTAGAAGATTTTGTTTATAATGTACAATGCGGGTGGTGGTGAATCTTATGAACTGTGGCGCCATCAAATGCAATTGATTCATTTAATCCCTTAGGGCTTAGACTGGTAGTTATGAATTGTCAACCATAGCTGGTTACTATTTCATGACTTTTTCTGCTTCTTTTGTGACTTTTTTTCTTTCTGTTAAGCTTCTTGGATTGGTTCATATGTTTCCATTTTCACACGGGTATCTAAATTCGCCCTCCTTTTTGCTGGGTTTCTTAGGGTTTTGCTCGATCTGTTCTGGGTTGTTAAATTCTTCCATTTCTTTTGAGATGTTGCTTGGTTAAGGTGTGGAGATTATGCTGTTGAATTTGCATTCTGTAAATTGAAGTTTCAAGTCTTTCACCAACAACTTTACTATTTTTGTTGCTAAATCTTCCGAGTTGCTATATTTGTTGTAGTAAGAAAGGTTCAATAGATGAGAAAAATCTTTTGAATTCCATCCCTTTGCAGCTAAGATCTTGCTGTCTGTTCAATTAGAAGCATTTGTGATTCCAATATCATCAGTCTATGAGATAAACTTGTTTTTCCATTCCTAGCTGAGTGCTTATCCTTCATTAGCAAAGGGACATGTTATTTTTTCGCAATTGAAGTAAAATTGAATACCTCTGTGGACATGTAGTTATAAGGAAGTACAATATTTATGGCCCTTCCATAAGTGAGAGCTTGTGGATATTGGATAAGTTTACTGATGCACTGCATATAGATTTTAGTGTTAAGTATCAAGTATTGTGTTATGTCAGTTTTCTTCGAATATAGATTGTTCCTCTATAATTTGGTTTGTTACTTTGCTTTGGGTTGATGTGGTTTGTGTTACTTGGGATGACATCTTAATTGGATTTGTCTCAGACTCTTATCTAAATCTGCAGGTCATATGCCTGTGAGCACACGCTGCTTTCAACCTTGACCGTGTTTTTGCTAGCATGTTCCAAGATTTTTTGTCTCCTTGGACAAGTTACATAATAACAACCGGGGCTTAGCATTTCACAGACAAAATTGTGTTACCAGTCTGTAGAAACTCGGTAAACTTCGTATACTTTGCAACTGAGACATGGAGGCTACGGAGGTAGAGAGAGCAGTGATCAAGAAACCAGTTGCTTCAAAGCCCAGTTGTTCTAACTTTAGGTCATTCTCAGAGCTGCTAGCTGGTGCCATGAATGCTTCCCCATCCCCTAGCAACACTCGTTCTGAGACTGCAGTCGCGGCCATTAGACCAAAGACCATAAGGGCTAAGCCTACGGTGAATAGAGCTTCTCTTGCTTTGCTTTCATCTCAGGTCATTTCTCACTTTCTTAGCTCAAGCATTCATTGCATAAATGGTGGGGTGATTTGCCAAACTGGGCTATTTTGAAGTTATAGTTGGCAAATAATGGAATTAATTTTTACCTTATTATACCTCATGTAGCCATATGTCATGATTTTAATTTCAGGGAGAAGCATCAGGGACAGCTTCTCTTGCTTCTACTGATAAGCTCTCGAAACTACCACAAGGCAAGTCCTCGGTTCTTTACAAGCCATTAGCAAAAGTTGTCTCAAAAGCAACTGTATCTTTCCTAGCCAGTATGGTATGTGCCTATGTAGACTTGAGCTTCTTTCTTATGTTTTATACTTCATATGGAATCTATTTTTCATGAGAGTTTTACTTTGAGCAGGGAAGTTCGAACATCAGTCATCGACAAGTGCTTGCACAGGTTGAGGCTCGTGCACAACATTTGAATGAGAGTCAGGTTTACGCAACAAACCAGCCAATCTCAGACCAATCTCTCAACAGTGTTCCACTACAACCGGAAAAGTTTCAACTAGCAGAGCCTCCAAAGAGGGTATCAGAGACGGTGGAAGGTGAACCGAAGCCATTTATAGCCGCTGCAAACGTGGACCGACCCTCATATGATGGCTATAACTGGAGAAAATATGGGCAAAAGCAAGTCAAAGGAAGTGAGTACCCGAGAAGTTATTACAAGTGTACTCATCCAAATTGTCCGGTTAAGAAGAAAGTGGAGAGATCATTTGATGGGCAGATAGCCGAGATTGTGTACAAAGGAGAGCATAATCACTCAAAGCCGCAACCTCCCAAAAGAAGCTCATCTGGGGCTCAAGGTCAAGGTTTGTCCAATGATGGGACGGGAAAGGATCAACTTACCAACAACCTTAAATGGAGTAATAACACTAGCGAAGTAAACGAGGGTTCAGAAGGAGCCTTGCCCTCTCAATCAGCTTATCTGAACAACCCACTACTATTAACATATGATCATGGTGGTTCTGGAACACATCATATTGGTCGTGGGACCCCGGATAACTCGTGTGGTCGTAGTGCAGATTGTGAAGAAGGAAGCAGGGGATTAGAAGTTGATGATGAGGTTCCTAGGAGCAAGAGAAGGTATCCAATAATGCTTGGATGCCAATCTTTCTTGCTGTTGTTTATTCCGGTCTTGTTTAACTTGAAATGAATAGCCTGTTGAAATTGTATATCTGGTCTTGTTTCATCAGGAAGACCGCAAGTCTGAACAATGAATTGGGAACATCAGTGGAAGGTACACAAGAGCCTCGGATTTCAGTGCAAAGTGCCCCGGAAACTGAGATTATAGGCGATGGCTTTCGCTGGAGAAAATACGGCCAGAAAGTTGTCAAGGGAAATCCTTATCCTAGGTTGGTGCTCACTGAACCATTTACCTATGCATTATACACTTGCTATGATCTACAATAATTTCTAAGAGAAGAAGTCATATGAGATTCTACTTCAGTTTGCTGTCCAAATGAAGACCAAGTCTGTTTTTAGATAAAATTCTTTGAATTAAGTTATAATATTCTTCATATGTTTCTGCCTTGTTATCAAACAATAGTCTTCTCCGAAAACGAAAACCCCAACCTTATATCATGAATCCATGCATCCATCTTTGAGGCATTGACTGAAAATTGTGGGTGTGATGCAGGAGTTACTACAAGTGCACAAGCGTCAAGTGCAACGTGCGCAAGTACGTTGAAAGAGCATCAGATGATCCAAAAGCCTTCATAACGACATACGAAGGAAAACACAACCATGACATGCCAAAGAAGAATGCCACCAAGTCATAGTTGGATGGACACGCATATCATTGCCCTTCAGAACCGAAGGTACATTGTTACAAGAACAGTTGTTGGGTTCAGAGTGAAGGAGCAAATAGCGGTATTATCCTCCTTCGAAGAACCCTTGGGTTTATTTTGTATTCATCAAATGTATGACATGATACCTAGGTTACCCAGAATACGAATATAATCATTCCATGATGAAGGTCCATAGCTGTTAACTCCTCTGTATTTGTACGTGAATGGATCTAGCTGTGCACAAACCTTCATTAGTTGTGTTAATTACTCGGCTTAACTGTAAGTCTGTAACATGTCTTATAAATCGGATTGTACTAGTCGAGTAGGTTTAAAGTAGCTGCTTGTATTACGGGTTGGGTGTTTATCGCCCCCTATCTTCACTCACCTTATTTGGTTCATCTTTTACATTTTATTATTTAATCTACACTTTAAATACAATTTTTTTTAATACTTTAATACTTTTTCATTTCGACAATCAAGATATAATTGGGCCTTTCGTAGCTATCAAGCCCAGATTCGCTACATGCTCATACGGATTTCCCAGCTCATAGAGTTGGTAGTGTAACCCTAAAGTTCTAATCATCAGGAGAGATACAATAAATATATCAATTAGTTAGATAATTTTTAAAAAAAAAGTTGTAAGAAAACACTCCAGCGAAAATCGCTATTAGTAACCTAAACTACGCACGCTAAACGCGTAGATTTGTTTTTCAGCTCCGGAATCTAACGACGCTTGTGGCGTGCGTAGTTGGAGCCGATGCGAAGCCGATAGGAGTCGATGAACTACGCTTATGATAAGCGTAGTTGAAGTTGAATTTTTTAAAAAAAAACTTCTACTTTGGTTCCCATTACCAAAGTTAAATTTAAAAAAAAAACTCTAACTACGCTGATGACAAGCGTAGTTGGAGTGTATTTTTTATTATTCTTTTTATAAAAAAGGAACTTCAACTTTGGGTCTCATTACCAAAGTTGAATTTAAAAAACACTTCAACTACGCTTACCAATAGCGTAGTTGGAATTAATTTTAAAAAAATATTCATCGGCTCCAACCGTCTCTCCAACTACGCTTGTCAAAAGAGTAGTTTGAACCCAAATGCGAAAAGCGAAACTACGCACTTCGCGTGCGTAGTTGTGACTACAAATAGAGTTTTTCGCTGGTACGTCTAAAATTCCCGTTATTTATAGTAGAAATGAATACGTGATGTTTTTTTTATATCAAAATTGAATGTCTTTAAAAAATAAAAAATCAATTAGTTAGATATCGTTTATGATAATAATGGTATCTTATTTGAATTTAGTTAAAATTATTTAGTAAAAAAGATATAGTTATATAATAAAAATAATAATAATGACTAATATGTTTTAATATAGTATATAGATAGATTAAAATCAAATTTGTGAAAAAAGATTGAACATTGAGGGCCGTTTGGTTCTAACTCCGAAAACGGAAACAGAATGGAAACGAATTTAGTCCATATGTATACTATTATTCATGAAATTTTATGGAATCATTCCTTGTGAATTTACGTAATTGTAGTAAAATTTGATGACGGTTGAAAGCCTACAGGGAAACAAAATGGGGAAAAATAACTACATTTTACATGCAACCACAAAGAATGATTCCAAAAAATATTCATGAATAAGGCAAGCATACGAACTAGATTCATTTTCATTCTGTTTCCGTTTCCGGACTTCTAACGAACTGGGGTGAGTATGTTTGGTTGACCTAGTTTATGGGACTATGAAACTTACTGAAAATGAAAGTTATAAAAAATTGAGTGAATTTGCTAGGTAGCCTTAGTTCACTAATTTTGTTTAGTAATTGTGAAGCTCAATAATTTTGTTAAAATATGATTTTTTTAAAATAATTTAGACTAATTTACCCTTCTACAAGAATTTAAAAAGATTCCTAATTAATTATTGCATTTTAATTGACATACTATCCCTATTTGAAGAAGGTGTATTTTGAAGTTACCAATTTTAATCAGCGTAGTCAATTAGTAAATTATAAAAAATACAAAAATCATTTTACGTAAATTGATAAACTAGCATGTTACGTGCTTGTACTCTTCATGTAAATCATGAAGAGTGCAAGAAAATTCTTGATAAAATTTTATAAAAAATTTATAAGAATTGATCAGCGTAATCATTTAGTAATTAATCAACTATTAATATCGTATACAAGAAAATTTTACAAAAAGATAAATCGTGAAATCATGTACAATAAAATTTTACAAGAAGATAAGTCGTGAAATCCAACTTGTCCAGTTGGTATTAGGGTGGAAGGGAGGGACAACCAACCAGAGATCAATTCTTGGTGACTACATTCGTTTATTAATTTTTCGCATTTCTTGTAAGAATTATAAAATTACAAGAAAATTGAAGAAATATAATTACAAGTAAATAAGTATCATTTACAAGAAATTTATTTCATTTTACAAGAATAGTTACAGTAAAGTTATAAGAAGAAACGTCTAAATTAGGATAAAATCTATTATAATAAATAAGGGTAAATCTGTCATTATTTGTTTAATAAGGCTATTCGCTTAAAAATTTATAAGCTTAGATTATTTACTAAACAAAATTAGTCAATGGGTACATTTCATCCAATTTTTCCTAAAAAATTATAGAAATTTTTATAAAACATACGCTAATAAATTATAGAAAACTACCATGAACCCTTAATATAAATTGGGAAGGAACCTTATGTAATTTGTGCTACTTATGTATTAGTCAACCAAAATAGCAAAGTTAACGTTGAAAATATATACTTGGGTTTGAACGATTAGTCTATTATAGTCAACCAAGCTGTAACTTTGGGACTAGTCCATGCCCATTTAGAGAAAATACAATTCAAAGGAGAACTCATCCATCTTCCACGAAAATACCAATTCAAGAATGCCAATATATTTTCACGTTTATAATATTTTAATTATAATATAAATTATTTATGAAACAATTTGGTTTATTAGGCTTTTTCTAGTTTTGCGTTTAGTAAATATATTCTTTGGGAGATGAGTGTGTGGAGTTTGAGAATAAATACAAAAGTTTGGAGTATATTTACTTAATTGAAACATTAAAAAACCTATTTACTACTATAATTTTTAAAAAGACCTAGTTATCAAAATTATCCATTATTTATACCACAATGACTCCTATTTTACAAAACATGACCTAACAATTTCACTATAGATATACATGCTTAATAAAAAAAAATGCATAATTCTAAATATTGTTCATAATTTCATAAATAATTACACGCCCCAATCAATTACTTTCGTATAATTCATATTTACGCCCATTAATGAACACATAAAATTGCAATTTGCACGACACTAATTTAATCATAAGAAAAAAATCACACAAAGTAAGCCTAAAACCGTGGATGGGCCCCATAAGGGTCTCCAACGATCGGCAGCCTCTGAAGTCTCCTCCGACGCCAACAACGAGCTGAACTTAAAATCCGGGTTTGACCCGTAAAGAGCCTGGACCCCTTCCACGTCATCAACCCGGAGCTCCACTTTCTTCGTTCTGGGGCGCAGACTCGGGTACATGATCGCTTCCTTCACAGAAGAATGGGCCAGACCTAGCACGTGACCAATCTCGTGCGTTGCAACTGACTCTAAATCAATCGCAACCTTGGATTTTTGGTTTCCAAAATCCACCGCCCACGTCTCCGCCGCATCAAGGTGGAGCCGCCCACTCTCCGGCGAGAAAGCGTGCGCTAAAATCCCTAAAACTCCATCAAACGCTTCTCCGTCGCCATGATCACCGTCATAAAACCCGATTTTCACGTCCGCCGATGAATAATCCTCTGTTTCCGAGAATCTCACCGGAATCACAGCAGACCATCGAGAAAACGCTCGCTGGAAAACCGATCGGATATCGTCGGAGTTAACGTAATTAATCATGTGAGCTTTTGAGAAAGCATAGGTTAGCGAAATCGGAGAGGCTTTCGTCCATCGCGGTTTTCCGTAAAAGTACGCGAACTTCTTTGTTGTATGAAACGACTTGGTTTTGTGATCACTGATGCCACATCTCGGCAACGTGATTTGTTCTAGGGTTTTGGAATCGAGTTTTCCGGTAATAGGAAGTCCAAGATTCTTCTGGTAGGAAACGACTGCTGATTCGAGTAACTCATCAAACGAGTCTTGATTCTGCGTCGAATTCACCACCTGATCATTGGACAAATATCCGAATCTGAGAAAATACTTCTTCAGCTGTGAAATTCCAGCAACGGAGCTCCCTTTTTCAACATCAAGAAATAAGTTGAAATCCCGCCATGGATTGACTTCGGAGCTCTCTACTGAATATAGAATCCTGGCAGAGGAAGGCGGAGGTGGAAGGAGGAAGAGGATAATTAGGGTATAACGGAAAGGGAGAAAGGGCATGCTTGTTAGTTAAGTTAGTTGCGTTTAAGTTAGTTACATAATTTGTGTGTTGTGGTATATAAGAAAGAGAGGGGGATGTGGATGATGCAAGAAACAGTTGAGATGGGTAAACAAGAAAGAGATTGCAAGGGAAGATTATTGTGAAGGGTGAACCAAGTAGGTGGACAAACTTGTCAATCTTTGTTTCTTGTTGAATCATCTTTCTCCTTCTTTTGTCAAAGTTATCTTCTTGATGGCTATGTCTATGATGTTTGATTTAAAGATTGGATGGAAGTGTTTTTGTTTTTAGTTTTGATTAATTATTGGTATTCAAATGGGTGTTTTAGGGGGTTTGTTTAAGTTTGTTCTTGTTGGTTGACCAAATTGAAGTCATTTGACAAATTCTAACGTCCATGTCAACTTTTGTGTGGTTGTTGTTGTTGAGAGGTAATAATTAAAGAATTCCATTGGAGAACTTGTTACAAGTATTAGAAGTTAGTGGCTTAATGCGTGGGTTTTAAGTTTGATTTGGTCACTTAATTTTTAGAAACTCGTTAACCATCAAAGTCCGACACGCCTTATGAAACAAGTGCTGAATTATGTTAGATTTTTAGAGTGATGCTGTTCGAAAGTGGCAACAACACGGTAGAGTCAAAGTCCGACTCCGTTTGGGCTGGGGGCATATTGCAAATCCGCTTCATGGGGCGCATTGCAAATGCGTTCAGGTTGGAGCGGAGACGGACTCCGACTCTGCGCCAACAAAAAAAGGGAAGTGAAGAAGAAGAAGAATGAGAGGATGGAAGAAGGATAATGGGAGTAACAGAGGGTCACCCCAGGCGGAGGGGTAGTCCGCCTGCGCCCCAAGCTGGCGCGGAGGCGTTATGCCCCTCCGCCTGACTTGACGCGGAGGCGGAATCCGCATGTGTTAGCCGGATGTCCGCCCCGATAGTAACCCTGGATTTTTATTAACAACCCATCGTTTTTTCATATGGACATGTGGGTTTTGAACTGTCCATGTAAGAGAGATTTACGATGGGCTTTTATTTACAAGAATAGTATTGATCTATGGTGACACTCGGGTCACAAAGTAGCTAAAATCCGAAACAAATATTCAGTGAACAAGAGACGAGGTTTAATGGAACTAAGTCCTAGTTGGGTCATATAAATGGCCCAAAGATGTGTAATATATTGGGCTTATTTGGGCCATCATCTCTTTAGACAAGATAGGATGGGTGTTACCTCAGCCCAAACATGTGTAATATATTGGTCTTATTTGGGTCATCATCTCTTAAAGTGTTGGTGAGTGTGATGTCTTGCTTATATATTTTTATTTAAATTTATTTATTTTTTATGTTTTTACATTTTTTTCCTTTTATTTTTATGTAATTGCAGGGTTTAATTGAGACTCTTCATGATGTTGTTCCAAGAGTTGACACTAGAGTATGTGTTAGGCATCTCAACAATAATTTCAAACAAAAGTTTCTTGGGAAGAGTTTTAAGGATGTTTTATGGGCTGTTGCAAGAGCAACAACTGTTGTTGATTTCAACTATGCAAAGTTCTTCGCAAAAGAAAACCTGGAGAAGAGTCTCTTCTTCGTCGAAATCAAACCTGGAGTGATAGAGGGTGGTTATTAGGAGTAAGAGTAATGATTAGGCCGTTGTAATCGTTAAACAATGTTTCTTCTCTTTTATTTAGTTATAATCATTAAATGGTAAATAATATTCACTAAAAAAGAAACAAATACAACTTAAAAATAGAAAAACAGAAAAAAGAAGAAAAAATATTATTTTATTATGAAATGTTGCCCACAAGACGGATATTTGACGGGACACTGACACTTGATAATGGAGTATCTTTACAAGGTGGTTTCTGGTAAATAATAATAGAGCGGGTGGTTATTTGCAATATGACCTATTTAGCGGGTAGTTTCCGATAATTTCCTTTTTCAAAATGTTACTTAATATTTTTCTGAAAATAATTACAATTTAACTACCGAGTAGTTATATAAAAAACCTAAAAATTTATATTTTGAACAAAATATGTGATTTAAATATTATAAATGGTAACTTTCAATCATAAAATTACATTATATACTGAATACTACAAGATATAGCCACTCCGATTCGAAAATTTAAATAAATCTATTTTCAAACATAATACTTTTACGCAATATATACAATCCTTTTCCAATTTAAAATATATGATAAATAATTCTTACAGAATAAACTTTGAAAATATAACCGAGTCAAACCAAACCCGTTCATGAGTATTAATTTGATGACTCAAAATAATGAAGAGGTGACAGTCTCACATGCCTGATGCTTGTATTTATCTTCTTAATTTATTTATATAGTAATTATGTAATCCTTATCTAATTGCAAATAGCAGCAGCTCATTTCAACAGGTGGTTACCCTGTTGTTATCATCCCTTTGTATTCTTCCCCCAAGCCTTCTATAATCCATCTCACTTCCTACGTGGAATGAACCCCATTCCACGTCACCCACACGTTCTCTCCTTCATTCTCCGCCCTTCATTCTCCCCTATAAAAGCAAGCCTCCCGTCATTTCGGCTAATACAGTCATCATCATTTCATCTCTCTATCTCCCAATCTCGATTATCGAATTTTGATTCTCTACATTCTATAATGAGTTCGACTTTGTTCTACTTCGAAACTGAAGAATCGTGCGGAAATAGTCAGGATAATCATTTCCTGGAGACTTGTTCCATGTGCCAGAGGCCTCTCAACATCAATCGAGATATCTTTATGTACAAAGGAAACACTGCGTTTTGTAGCCTCCAGTGCAGGCAAGAGCAGATCGAGATCGATTCTCGGCCATGGCAGCCTAAGAAGACTGTTGCCTGGGATCTCTCCGCAGCTATCAGATCCGTCGCCGCCGCTGTGTCTTGGAAGCCTTCCTCCGCTGCTGCCTCCGTCACGGTTGATCCGGAGTATTTCTGGTTTTGATTTGTGAAATTTATGGCTCGGAGAAATTTTGAGAAGATCGAATCGACTTCTGATTTGGACCTACTAATCTAGTCCGAAGATCTGGATGTGGATTTTGTATAGGGAATTTGTATGGAGAAAAAGCGAAGGTGTTTGTGTGGTTTGATTGATTAATGTCATCAATTGACCTGCAATCTCTTCAGATCCAATGCTGTTGATCTTATTGTGCTTGTAAAAGTGTTCCAATATGATCGAATGAAGGAGGATACAGCTTTCATTGATTTGAGTGTGCATTTTAAGTTCATGATCATGAATGAAATTAGCCGATACAGAGCTGATGAATATGATTGAACTGGAGCGAGTCATTGCGGATTCTCCTCCGAGATGATCCGGTTCTAGAATCTACAATGATTTTACTTCATAAAACAATGGATATGATTCTCGTCATCGATCCGATCATCTGAAATTATGGTTTCCGTACAACAGTTGTCTTTCCGGTGAACGGTTTTTTAGTTGATTGCTTTTACTATTACTTTAGTCATTTTGGCAGAAAAATATTACCCTAACAATATTTATTAGGTTGAGATTGCCAAATTCGATGCAAGAAGGGTCAAAAAGAGTGTAATACTTATCTTTTCATCTCACGAGTCAACCAAATGATTCATATATAATACAAATGTTATTCGAATCTTACAAGTTACAACACAATAAGTAAACTATTTAATATATCTAATCACTAATAATTCAGTAGCTATAAAATTTAAATTACACAAGATTCAAACCAACAATGGTATGTTACGTGCGTACAATTGTACGTCACATTTTTATGGGCGTGTCAAGTATTTTTATGCGCGTTCTTAAAAGTTCATAATACTTACCGTAAGGGATATTTCACTTAATCAATTCATTTAACTAATTTTGAAGTTATGATATACACTTATCTTGTATGGAAGAAATTTCTTATTACATTCAAGTTAATTAGTTAATTACCTATCACATATATCAAATGTATAAAACCTAAAGGGGCGTGTTAAATACACAACTTTGAATTTACTTGTTACGGAATTTAAACGCTAAGCGTTGGCGCTCAACGGGGACGCCGTTAGTTGACGCCGGCGTCCAAGCGCCAACGCATTGTGTTTTTTTTTTAATTTTTTAAAACTATTTTGGGCGCCGGCACAAGGTGCTGGCGCCCAATAACTTTTTTTTTGAAAAAAAAATAAATTACAAAGAGAAACCAAAAGCTGAGGTCATCAAATACTGAGTCTAACAGATACCGAAAACTAACACTGAGCCTTACTGTTAAACCACTAGGTGACATATACATTACCAATAGATACCAAAAAACAGTAGTTTCACGCTTCTGGACATATTAAAGTAAAAGACACCAGCTATGATTCATTTAACCCACTACAAATTATGATTGTTTACCTAGGTTGAATACTAGTAACCTGCTAATTAACCAATACAACTAAACCACTAATTATCTTTCGTCAGCTACTAAAAGGTGGTAGCAAAATGAATGCCTTATGTGGACTAACATGAGACAACACGATTATGACTGTCAATCAATTATCAAGGGGAGAGGTGGTAAATCATTATGAAACTTCATCTTACAAATACACTTGATTTTGGGAACAAAACTTCAATCCAGCAAATTTCTTTAGGATTACCATTAATTTGTTGTATTCTATGAAATAAGGAAACTAGAAGGGCTTAAATACATCTTCAGTATAATTAGTCATATGTAAATTCGAAGCAAATATGTGGACAAAAGTCGAAAAAGTACATAATGATTCATAATTTACAGTTAGTTTAGATTAGAATGAAATGAGGGGGGAAAACCCTATACAAGGATGTTAGTGGACATTCTTCCAGTGCAGATACAAGTATCACAATTCTCGCTACCAAAACTTGCACTAAACTAGCAAATTATTAGATGCAGAAGAGGTAATCAATTGACTAAGAACAAACCTGTAAAATCAGATGCAAAGAACCCTGAATAAACCAATAAATTATCAGACGTAGAAGAGGTAATCAATTGACTAAGAACAAGCCTATAAATCAGATGCAAAGAATCATGAATAAACCAGAAAAATTATCAGATGGAAAAGAGGTAATCAATTGACTAAAAACAAACCTATAAAATCAGATGCAAAGAACCATGAACAAACCAATAAATTATCAGATGTGGAAGAGGTAATCAATTGACTAAGAACAAACCTGTAGCAAAAAACCATGAATAAACCAGAAAAATTATCAGATGCAAAAGAGGTAATCAATTGACTAAAAACAAACTTGTAAATCACCAAGGGACCGAAGGAGTAGCGAATGAGGGGAGCAGCGTCACCAGGGAGGGGAGCAAAGTCGCCGGAGGGGTAGCGTCACCAAGTGACCGAAGGAGGGGAGTATATCGCCTGAGAGTTGCGATTTCAGGATTTTGGAGAATGATGGAGCAGGTCGTCGGGGTGGAGAGCGACAATGAGAAGATGAATCGAGGGACCGTGCCTTCTGAGTATTCAACCTCTTTTAGGGTTTCAGTGCTGGCGCCAAGCGCTTGCGCTCAAGAAAAGAAACAGGCGCTGCCGTCGCCGATTTTAAAGGAAAGCGCTCAGCGCTCAGCGCTCCGCGCTTTCGCTCGTTGAGCGCCATCTGATTGCGAAAAATTTTATCATTAGTAAAAACGATGGCCGTGTATTTAGCTTTTTCGAACCTAAATTAGCAAACAGATTAGGTTTTGTGACGGCCATGACGGAGGGCACTCCTCCGGCGGGGCTAGGGACTACTGCAGAGAGAGTTTTGGCAAGCAACGAAGATACTAACATGGAGGAAGCCACTGTAAATCAAGTATTAACAATTCTCCCTAGTAATGAGGTCAATCCTACTACTGGGGGTTTATCCATCGCCGGCACCAACACGGAGGTTAGTGCGAAAGTAGTGGCATCTCCGCAGACCCAAGAAGCTACTACATCAGAGAAGTCGACGGTTCAGACAATAGTTCAGCAGACTGTTCCAGTAGATTCGGGAAAAAAGGATCAAGTAGGGATTGTGGAAAAAGTAGGACAAAAGTCGTGGAGCGAGATTCTGGGAAGTGGTAAAATAAACACCATCAAGAATGATACTATCACCAGAGAGATGCTGAACTGAAAGATAATTGTCAGCTTCCCTTTTGGCCATGATGGTGACCCAGTCATGGAGATTGATAAGGATGTCACAAGAGATCTTGAAGAAAGATGGAAGAGTTCCATTGTGTTTAAAGTACTAGGGTTTCCTATTGCCTTCCCGGTCATGGAAAGGAAAATAAGAGATCTCTGGAAGTGTGGTGATAATCTTCAACTTATTGATCTAGAAAACAACTATTTTCTCGCAAGATTTAAAAGTGAGAACGAACTCATGATGATACTTACTGGGGGTCCATGGACGGTGTTCGGAAGATGCTTGATCATGAAGTGGTGGACACCGGAATTCATTACTGCAGAACCAATAACCTCAGCCCCAATCTGGGTTAGAATTACGGGAGTTCCGGTTCAATGGTATCATGAAGCAATCCTTTGGAGCATGGCGGAAGGGGTGGGTTTACCTCTCATGATTGATCCAAAAACTCTTCACTATAATAGAGGAAGATTTGCTAAAATATGCATCGAAATTGATCTTAACCGTCCTCTGAAGAAAGCCATTTTTATTAATGGACGGAGATGCCCTATTGAGTATGAAGGTTTAGATACCATTTGTTTCAAATGCGGAAGATATGGCCACTTCGCGTCACAATGCAATGTTGGTGATGGTCATGGTCATAGCTCCAGTAAATCGGTAGAGCAAGTGAGCTCAGGATCCCGAGGGAAAGAAGGAGTAAACTCGGAGGGAAACAACAATGAGATAGTTCAGAATCATGCACAATCGACTCATGCTCAGATGCCGGAAAGTGAATCCGGTTACGGACCGTGGATGATGGTGGCTCGACGCCAGAAAACAGAAAAAGGAAAGAATAATAATAATCACTCTAATTCTGGACATCCACAGAATATCACGAAGAATCGGAATATCCATGCACAAGGAAAACAGATTATCCAAAAGGGTAAGTCTATCTCCTACGCAGCAAAAGGAAAAGGTGTAATCATTGGGCCGGTGGAAGGCCCAACAAGCCAAAACAAGACTGTTAATGCTGATCTAGCTTCCACAAGCAAGACCCAGTTATCCAACTCTCTTGAAGCATCCATAGTGCAACAGGAGGCGGAGGGCCCAAAAGCAGCTGCACCAAATAAAAACAGCCCAAGTGATACAAATAAGGGAAATTAGAAGGGGGTTATATTTGCAGCTAAAGCGGACGCTACAGACGGAAAAGATGGGAATGAAACTAAGAAGAAAAACCGAAGTAAAGTTAAGAATGATGCGAGAAGGGCTGCATGGAGAATCAAGAAGGCAGAGGAAGCGATCGTGTCTCAAGGAGCACTCAAACGGCCAAGACAGGAAGACACAACTAACCATCACTTCATCAAGACTACAACTGCCAATTATGATACAAACAAAGAGAACCAGTCCCCTTCAGTCCCACCAGGCTCCTTGGATACGGGTACTAATGGGAAGATATCGGAGGTATGTATCCACCTTGAAGATCAAATAGAGTTGCAAATCACTACAGAGTCCTTGGATCATATAGATCAGATTGTAGCTGACAACTCATCCATGGAGCAGTCTGCGACAGAGCCTAGGGAAGGTGATGAGACCATGACGGATTCTGTTATTGGTGTCACCAACGGTATTCTGCCTCAGTAGGGTACCTCTCCCCTCAAGTTTATGCTATTCCTTTTTGGTTTAAATGAATTTTCTCTTCTGGAATGTGTTCGGAGCCTGTAAGAATGGGTTCCGACGTGCTATCAAGTACTTGTATAGGCAACATAACATCGACATCCTAACTATTTTCGAACCTCGAACCTCCGGTCATAGAGCGCAAGAAATTTGTGATCGGATGAATTTCTCGGGTTGTTTTTGAGTTGATGCAGAAGGCTTCGAGGGGGGTCTCTGGCTGTTGTGGAAGAATGAGAGTATTAATATTACTGTTATGAAGAGCAACAAATACTTTATTCATGCTCAAGTTAACAAGGGATCTCTCACGTTCAACTTGATCACTGTCTATGCTGCACCTTCAGTTTCCCGAAGAAGGGACTTTTGGCCCAATCTGGATGAAGAAATAAAGTCAATTACTGGACCCCTCATCTTGGGAGGAGACTTTAACGTCATCCGGTTCTTGCACGAACGTCAAGGAGGATCCGGGCAACTCCATGCAGACTCCCACATTTTCAATGATATTATCTTACAGCAAGGTCTGATTGACCTAGGATTCATAGGGCCGGAGTTTACTTGGGATGATGGTAAAACGGCTAAAAGGAATATTTTCAAGCGTCTCGATAGAGTCCTCGTGAACTTAGAAGGAAGACTACTTTGGCCAAACGCCCATGTGAGACATCTTGCCAGGTTTTCTTCCGATCACTCTCCCCTTCTACTTTCTTTAGATTGTACTACTAAGTGCAGGACGGAAAGGAGACCTTTTAGGTTTAAGGCGGCGTGGTTGACGCATAAAGACTTCATCCCTATGGTAGAACAATGTTAATTCCAGAACCCAGAGGTTAGTTTAGCTCTCCCTAACCTCAAGCGTTCGCTTATTATATGGAATAGACTTGTGTTTGGAAATATCTTTCGCAGGAAACAGGAAACTGTCAATAATCTCATCAAAGTTCAAGAGAGAAGATGTGCTAGAGATTCTAGTGGGCTCAAGGAAAAAGAGAAATACTTACAATCTAAGCTGGAAGGTATTCTCGAGCAAGAAGAGATATTGTGGTTCCAGAAGTCCAGAGAACAGTGGCTCGAGTATGGGGATCGTAATACATCTTTTTTTTCATACCTCTACCTTTATTAGAAGAAGCCACAATAGAGTGGTGGGCCTTAGAGTGGAGAATGATGTGTGGACGGAAGATAGTACGATTCTTGAACAGCATGCCGTAAACTACTTCAAAGAGTTGTATAGTCTTGAGAGTGGTCCGTCAAATAATGAAGACCACCCTTGTGCTGCGGATTTCCCAGAGATTGATAGGCCTGACTGGGTCAATCTGCAGAGGCCCATTGATATGTTAGAAGTTTGGGAGTCGGTTAAGAGCATGGGGGCTTTTAAAGCTCCAGGGGTTGATGGCTTTCAGCCTGTGTTCTATCAGAAATGTTGGAGCATCATTGGGCAATCCGTCAAAGAGGAAGTGTCTAGGTTCTTCATCACTCAGAAACTACCCCAGGACAGTAATGATACCCTTATTTCCCTCATTGCTAAGGTAGGGAAACCTGAATTAATCAGTCAATTCAGACCCATTGCCCTATGTAATGTTAGATATAAGATTATCTCCAAAGTCCTAGTGCAACGACTACAAAGCATCATAGGCAAGCTTGTCGGCCCTACTCAAGGTAGCTTCATTCCGGGTCGTCTTATCCAAGATAACATTGTCCTTATGCAGGAAGTGGTGCATTCCATGAGAAAGAAGAAGACTGGGAGAAAGTGGATGCTACTTAAGTTAGATCTAGAGAAGGTGTATGATAGAATCAGATGGGACTTCATTGATAATACGATCACTCAAGCGGGTTTCCCGGATGAGTGGGGAAAGATGATTAAGGAATGTGTCACTTCGGCTAGAATGCAACTTATCTGGAATGGAGAAGTCACTAATCAGTTTATCCCGGAAAGAGGTATCAGGCAAGGAGACCCTCTATCCCCCTATCTCTTCGTCTTATGTGTTGAACGCCTCAGCCACCTTATTCTCGAATCGGTCAGATTGGGTGAGTGGAAGCCCATTACCATCTCTAGAGGTGGCCCATCTTTGTCTCACATCTTTTTCGCAGATGATATCACGCTCTTTGCGGAAGCCTCACTTGCCCAAGTAAAAGTGATTATGCGGTGTATTGATGTCTTCTACAAAGCCTCAGGACAGAGAGTTAGTAAGCAGAAGTCAAAAATCTTCGTATCCCCCAATGTTACTCGAGACCTTTGTGAGGACATTGAACGTCTTTGTGGGGTGGAGGTTACCAAAAATCTTGGTAATTATCTAGGGGTCCCCATTATACAAGGAAGAATCAACAAAACAACCTTCAGTAGCCTCTTAGACAAAATTAACGGCAAACTTAATGGTTGGATAGGAAAGACACTTAGCTTTGCCGGTAGAGTTACACTTACTAAATCGGTCCTCACTGCGCTTCCCATGTACTCTATGGCTACATTGGATCTCCCAAAAGGTATTTGTCTCGACATTGATAGAATATGTCGTAATTTTGTCTGGGGAGATACGTTGGATCATAGGAGCTTACATACGGCCAGATGGAATGATATATGTATGCCCAAGGAAAAAGGGGGACTAGGTATCTGCAGCATTACCATAACTAATAAGGACATTCTCGGCAAGCTAGGTTGGAGATTCATAAAAGAACCTGACAGTTTATGGGTCAAGGTACTCAAAGGCAAATACATGAGGGATAGTAATACCACTCACTGTCAAGCATCTCCTGTGTGGAAAGGTGTCATTACCGGCATTCAACAGGTGGTGACTAAAGGTGCTAGGTGGTCGTTAGGAGATGGCAACAACATTAGATTTTGGATGGACAGTTGGCTATCTCCTGAACCTCTCAACAACATTGTACTTCACCCGGTCGGACTCGAAGAAGCTGCTTACAAAGTTAGCCATTACTGGAATGAAAACAGTGGTTGGGACTGGCCGTTATTGGATGGTAAACTACCACTTTCTGTGTCCCTAAAGTTGGCCTCAGTACGCCCCATGACGGGATTCTTCGACCCCAATTCTGATAGCCAGCAGTACCACTAGAAGGATGAACTTACTTGGGCACACTCACCGGATGGGGAATACAACGTGTCTTCAGCTTACAGGTTTCTCTCTGACGTTGATAACCTCTAGATACAAGATGAAAGTATTTTTAAGCAGTTATGGAAGTTAAGAGCCCAAGAACGTGTCAAAACGTTTCTATGGAAGCTCATGAAAGGAGGTATTATGTGTAATGTGGAGAGAAGGCGCCGGCATATGACCATGGAGGATAAGTGTGCTAGCTGCGATCGGCAACCAGAAACACTAGAACATCTGTTTCGAGACTGTCATCAAACCAAGCAAATGTGGGTTAATCTTCATGCACATCAGAGGGATGGCCAATTTTTCACCACCTCCTTTGCATCGTGGTTGCAAGGTAACCTGTCCTCTAACACTCCCTTTAATAATTTATGCAACTGGAATGAGCTTTTTGCAGTGACCGTGTGGTGGATTTGGAAGTGGAGAAACGAGAAGATCTTCCGAAATGCAAACCCAGGAGATGATCGGAGTCGCTTTGTTCAAAACAAAACCAAGGAGTTCATGGATGTGTGGCGAGGGAGAACCAACAGCAAGGGCTTACGGCAGGAGAGAATCATCAAGGTGAGCTGGAGCTCCCCACCGGAAGGCGTCGTGAAAGTCAATACGGATGGAGCCAAGACCAAAGAAGGCTTCTCCTTTGCAGCGGGTGTCCTTAGAAATAGCGCGGGAGAGTGGTTAAGTGGGTTTGGTGTCAATCTTGGAGCATGCTCAGTTCCCATGGCCGAATTGTGGGGCGTAGTGCATGACCTCAAGATTGCTTGGGAGATGGGTCATCGGTCGATTATTCTGGAAACGGATTCTCAATTGGTGATTGATCTCCTAAAGAAAAACTTAGCCCCTCATCACCCTCTCGCCAGTCTGGTACGTACGTGCCAAGACTTTATGAAAAGAAACTGGGATATTCAGTTTCGACATGCCTACCGCGAGGCGAATAAAGTTGCAGATTTCATGGCTAGCTTAGCTTTGAACTTTCCTTTTGGATTGAATGTATTGTGTGACGTGCCAGAGGGTATAGTTGATCTTTTACTTGCTGATGTAAGGGGTCGGGCTATCCCCCGTGTGATTACTACTTAGCCTTCTTTCCAATTAATAAAAGCGCGTCAGATGCGCCGGAGACCACTGCCTCTCCTTCACACCAAAAAAACATATATCAAACGTATTACTATTTTATAGTACATTTGTTTGTTAGAAGACCATGTTTAGGGTACCGATCGTGCATTCACTTGTAAAGTCATATTAACACTATAGCAAAGTCAGGGTAACGCACGATCATGCGCTTGCAAATTTAATGTGGCGAACATATGCCCTAACAAAGTCAAGGTAGCACAAGATTTTGAACTAGCAAAAAGTGTTGTGCGGAATTATGAAAAAGAATAAAATTCAACAAACAAGAAAGACGAAACACATATTTATAGTTGTTCACCCGATAATGGGAGATTTTGTTAAGGAGTTTTAAATTATAGGTAATCAGATTGAACCACATAATTGTATGTAGAGAAAACACTACAATATATAAAGTAATGAAATCCTAGATTATATTTGATCGCCAAGTAGAAGACTAGGTCTAACAGTAAAGGCTCAAACTGATGACAAGCTCATTCAAGGCATATCAACAAATCTTCACCTTAACTTGAACCCTTATACACATACCAAATGCATTAGCCAATGCCCAGAGTAAACCCTCTCTCTATCCATATGTGACCCTTAGACACTCAACAAATTTTGACATATAGAAGTCCAAACAAAGTTGTAACTTGTTGTGGGATACTGGCTTGGTGAACATATCAACAAGATTATCAACAATCCCTACTTTCCTCGCATTGATCCTCTTCTCACTTCTCAATAAATAATATCTAACGTCAATATGCTTAATCTTCTCACGACGAACCTGATCATTGGCCAAACAAATTGCACTCAAACTGTCACAATATACAATAACCTAATCTTGATGTATACCTAGACTACTAACCAATCTCTCCAACCAAATTTCCCATTTGGTTGATTTTTGTCAATGTCATCTACTCTGCCTATGTGGTAGACAAAGTGATAATAGGTTGTAAGGTTACCTTCTAACTCACAACAGAACCACCAAGTGTGAAAAAATACCAGATTATAGATCTTATAGTATCAACATATCTTGCATAATCAAAATCAAAGTACCATGTGACCAAACATTGTGTATCATTCCAAAAAACGAGCCCAATATCTTATGCATCTTAAGGTACCAAAATATCATCTTCATAACTTGCTAGTGTTCGTCTCCTGTTGTCCGGTGAACTTGCTTACATCACTAACAACTTGTGCCAAATCTGGTCTTATGCAAACCATAACTCGATTAAACTCCCTACTACACTAACATATAGAACTCGCGACATATACTTCATCTCCTCGTCCGATTAGGGTGAAAATTAAGTGGTGAGATGGATGTTAGCAGCATTAGGTGTATCAATAGACTTAGTTAATGATATTTTGAACCTTGACAACATTTGTCCAATGTAGCCTTTTTGCAATAAGAAAAGCTTATTACGACCCCTGTCTATAAGAATCTCCATTCCTATAACTTTCTGACCTGCTCCTAGATCCTTCGTCTCAAACTCAACACTTAGGAGACCCTTCAATTTATGAATGACATACTTGTTATTTGTAGTTAATAGCATATCATCTACATACAAGACTAGATGAATGGGGAAATCACCCTTCAACTTGTAGTAGAACACATAACAATCATAAGCACTTTTGTTGTAACCAATCTCTGTCATATAACCTTTCTCTCTAGACGATTTGATTAACTCTCAAATCTAATTCTTATGAAGTGACTATATCTCGTCTCTCATTGTTGTAAACCACTATTTAACTTCATACCTAATACAACTTTCTATGGGTGGACAGTTGATGAGTACCCACCTCTTCAACAACCTACAAAGCATAACAACCATATTCTACAAATCGTACATTCGTAGAAATTCTACTTCAACTTTTCTTGAGCAACCCTTAGCTATACTCTAGTGAATAGCTTTTGGTGGTTGATTTTCTAATGTTGTAGATATTGATTACTCAACTTCTAACTGTGGATGCTCGTCTTCTTCTTAAGAAAAATTTTGGATCTCCACCTGTTTATCAACATTACTACTCTCCCCTGTTCCATTGGCTTCACATATCTACCTCGTAAGGTGTTTAGTAGTTGATGTTAGTGTGAGGTCCACAATTTATCAAGTTACATATCGTAGTCACCATTGTTACCCAAAACCTCCTATCCAATTTTGCATTAATGAGCATGCACCTCACTCTCTCTAGAAGAATCTAATTCATCATCTCATCTACACAATTATGTTGCAGTGTATGCCTGAATATATGATAGCGATCAATTCCAACATTCTTGTAGAACTGATAAAATTTAGACGAACAAAACTCCAAACCATTATCAGTTTGCATCATTTTGATCTTCTTCCTTGTTTGATTCTTCGCTAATGTTTTTCACTCCTTGAATCTCTTGAAAGCTTCTCATTTTTGCTTCATGACAAACATCTAAATCATTCTTGAATAATCATCAAAGTTAAAATACATCTGACCTCCTAAAGACTCAATGTTAACCGGACCCTAACAATCTGAATGAGCGTAATCAGGTGTGTCTTTTTGTCTTGTGAATGTACTTTAAAAACTTGTTGCGGTGTAGCTTCGCAAGAACATATGCTCACATAATTTAAAACTCGTGGTCTTGTGACCATCAAGAAGATCTTCCTTTGCTATAATCTACATATCCATTTAACTCACATGACAAAGTCTCGTATGTCATAACTTAGTCATATCATCATTGTGAATCAGTGAAGATGTAGTAGAAACAAACCCATAAATAGTAGAACTTAGGGGTAGGTTACGGATTGAACCAGTCTTTCTCCTTACTTTCTCTATCTTTCTCCGATCACTCTTAGTCCCGCTAATAAGATCAAATCGGGCTCTTTCTCGCTCACTAGAATAACGAGCTTTAGAATTACCGAGCCTTTGCCTAATCCCCGACAATTCAGAGTGAGATAACTCATTGAATATGGTCAGAGGGGTTAATCAACCCTCATGCCGATATTATTTTTGTGGTACTTATCTTCTCTTTCTTCGCCTCAACATTAAGGCCTCGATGTCACCGCCATAAAATTTCCTTTTTCCCACTTGGAATCAGCGTTCAACTGTCACTATCCCCTTCGACTACGGGATTGCTTGCTATCTTCTTCCATTTCCTAGGGTTTCTCATATTTCCCTCATTATGGTCACTTATGGTGATGATCTACTCTAGGAGACGTTTTTTACGTGCAGTGCATGCATCGTTGTAGTCTACAAAGCTTTATTTTGTCACTATCCCCTTCGAATAGGCTTTTCAATATTCACCTTAACTTTGAGTCGAACAAAACTGTCTCTTGCAGACTTGTAACTTTTATCAACTACAATAAGCCCTCTGATGTAGTTTCATATATCTTCCGCCAAGATTCAGATTTGAGGCCTATTCTTTCGAAAGGGACGTAAATTCTCACTCAAAAGGGGATATGAACGAACTCCATTAGTGAGGGTTGGGCCAACCCTAGTTTCTGCAAAGCTAAAAGATATTTATCAAAAGTCCATGGTCCGTCTCTAAAACCACTTCCCTTCGAAAAGGCTTTTCAATATTCACCTTCACTCTAAGTCGTACAAAATTGTCCGTCGGAGACTTGTAATTTTCATCAACTACAATAAGCCCTCCGATGTGGTTTCCTATATCTTCCCAAAAGATTCATATATGAGGCCAATGGGTAGGTCGTAAATTCTCACCCATAACGGGAAATGAACGAACTCCATTTTTGAGGGTTGGCCAACCCCGGTTCTTGCAAAGCTACTAGAAATTTATCAAAAGTCCACGGTCCGCCTTGGACGACCTTCTATTTGTCTTCCACCATTGCAAATTGAAAGATAACAAAAAATACTTTCTATGTCTAAAACGGAACCCTGATTTGAGTCATCATGCCCCTTTCATTGTGGAACGCAACACATAAGAGTTATATGGGCGTTGCGTGATGGCCTTCCCCACCAAGATCAACTGAGAGTTACTAGAAATGCCTTCCCTAGTAGCATTGATTTTCACTGGAACACACTCTTCTTCATTTAGGTGGATGCTTTGTTTTTCTTTCTCCATCATTGCTGCGAACTAGAGACACCCTCCAGTTGGACACAAACACGCATAGCTCTAACGACATGGCGGAGGGAGAGTACAAAACTCGTCGGTGAAACCTAAAAAGATACCGTCGTCACGAGTCAGGGAACACTCATAGGGTTTTGGAATGGGAGCTATAATTGCACTTCAATTGCACACCTCATCCTTTACGCATGAAAAATATGTCACCAATCAGTAAAACGATACCGTCCGGTAAACACACAACACTAATAGAAAATTTAATGTAGTTATTAATTTAAATAATTAGAAAACAATTCATATAATTACAAAATCAATACAAGTTTTGTCTTTCAATTCAAGAAATTTAGTAATAAATATAAAAGTACTCTTTTTAATTATAAATATCAAACTTTATGAAAATTTACATAAGAAAGATCTCCCGATTCGATCGGATTTATGAATATGTCTCCATTTGATAAATTTTAAAGATTATTTAGAAATTATAACCTACCATTAATCCAATAATTCTTTTAAGGGTCTGTTTGGTCCCACAATAATCCCTCCAAATAATTATATAATCTATGTTGAAGATGAACAAAACATCCGGTTCCTAAATTTAGGACGCGTTCGATATAGCTGAACTTTGAGATTTATCGGTGATAAAAGTCACAGGTAATTATTAAATTTTGTTTAACTCGCTCTATTAGATTATGAGAATTATGAGAAGAATCACGGGGTTTATATAATCCTTACCCAATACGCCGAAGTAAGCCTTAGTCTTGTAATTCTTGTCACAATAATTTTCTAAATCGTCCTTATTTAAAGCCTTCTGAGCGCGAGGGAATTAAAAGTCCAAATTTTATCCTCAATTTAATCTTATAAAATTGATCCTATAATATTATCTTCACCAAACAAACTCTATATTTATATAAATATCTCTCTATATAATGATATATGGAGTAGAAGAGTGCAGTTCCCATGAGAACAACCTTATCGTGTAATCTTGAGAACAATTTTAGACCGTCAGACGATGAGTATTAAAAGTCGAGATTTAGGGTAGATATCATAATTATTAGATAAATAATTTTCTGAAACTAATAATAACTATGAATAATTCATTCAACCAACAATAACTACGAATAATGCATTAAACGATATGACACCTTCGTAACGAAACTAATAATAACTACGAACTGTTCTTAGTCTGTTCTCATATGTTCTATACTCTGGAGTAGAATTACGAGTGAAAAATTTTAAAATAATAGTATGAAAAAAAGAAATTTGAATTATCATATGTAAATTACATAAAATCTGTACGCTTTGTATGAACTAATAAGATAGGGAAAAAAGATAGCACCTCTAATAAAAGGTCATACTTTTTCAATTGAATTTGAGTTCAAGTTCATCTTGATCTTTAATTGTAGACGGTTATTCCCAACTACAATCGTCGCTTAACCCTAAAGGAAAGAAACGCACAATAGCTAGCGGCGCGTGTGATCGTGCAGTTGAACTCAACGGGAGCAAGTAAGGTCGGTGAATAGAAGAAACAGTCGGAGCCACGCGCCTCCTCACCCAACCCCTCCTAAAAAACCTATTGAGTGCCCTTTTGACTCTCTCTTTTGTTATTCTCTCACTCACCACCCGCAATTTTTCCCTTCCTTGCCTCTCTCTCCCCACAACGCTGCTATTTTCATCAATCTCTTTTGCCTCCTCGTCTCCCCGGTTCTCCCAGTATCGTCATGGTGGTTCCCGCCAATCTCCGCCCTGCATAAAACCCCTATCAACGTTAATTCTCACTTTATCTTTCTACGCTTCTTCAGACCTTAGGTATCTTCATATAAGTCTTTCTTTAATATTTTGTTTGCATTTCCGATTGAAGACTCGCTAACCCTAATTTTCAATTTCAGTGTACTTTCTCTGATTGGTTTGGGTTATTTTTATTGTGCCCGTCTTTGTTGCTGATTTCCCGTGTTTGCTGTGTTGATTGTGTTTGTTTTGTACGTCTGCTCTGGAATTTGATTCGGCGGGGTGGATCTGTGTTTTGGAATTCGAAAGAGGAGAGTTTTTGGAGGTTCTGGATATATGTCCGGCAATCAATCTAAATCAGACAAGAACGAGTTTCAGCACAGGAAACCCGGTGGAGGCGGTCGATCCGGTAGCTCCGGTCAACAGAGGACCTACACAGGCGGTAGAGGCGGCGGCTCCACCGCCCCTCCCGCTGTCTCCAACCCTTCCCACGTATCTGCTACTCGGAGGTAAAATTAGTTTTTATGGTCCTACTGTTATCTATTTCTCGATTCTGACGATTAGGGTTCTGACTTTTGTTCATCCGATGGTACTGATTAGTTGCGCATTCGTTTTTTTATACGGTTCAATTAGACTGCGGTGCGGTCTTACAAGTGATTATGGGTTTGAACGGAATTAGGGTTTCTGATATCACGAGGACTGATTTTGTCCACTGTTTGTTTCTTTTGGGTGTGTAGCCATAAGAAGACACATAATGTTCAAGGTGTGCAAACAAGAGTGGTTGCTGGAGCTGTAAACGCAGGCGGTGCTGCTCCTGCACAGAATGGTTCTCATTCACATTCCACGCATCCTGGTACATTTACCTTCCAATGTTATTAGTGGAAAGTCAACGTCGCATATCTTCTTATCTGAATTAGTAGACGTTTTTTCTTTCAGGCTATCAGACAAATATGATCTTTCTTCCATAATTCTCTTGGTTTTGTATTTTGGCTGCTTTAAATTGCTTATGGACATTTTTTGTACCTCCTCCAGCTCCAGCCACCACTTCTAGGCCAAATGATATGGCAAGTCAGAGGAACACTGCCCCAATTCCAAAGGCTCCTTCGTCTCAGTCATCCGCCGTGACATCAACCTCTACAAGCACCACACCAACACCCCCCTCTAAAGGTGAGTTCTAATTTTATAGGAGCTGCTGAGATTTCTGATAATTGTGTTTCTCTCTCTCATATGGTGTTAAGTATATATATACATACGTTGAACTCAAAAAGCAAACTATTGAATCAATGGTGTTTTTTTCCCAGGTGATGGAGCTAAGGGGTTTTCTTTGCAGTTTGGGTCATTAGGGGCTGGTTTTATGAATGGCATGCAGGTATTTGTATACTGATTGAACAGTGTGACACTTCCCTATTCCGATTCACTTCCCCAGTTCTTGTGTAGCCCATTGAATACCTTGGTTCCACCTTCCAACAGTGTCTAATACTATTTTTTTGTAGGTACCTGCACGAACTACGTCAGCTCCACCAAACATTGATGAACTAAAACGTGATCAGGTTTTCTTTCCTATTCTTATTTTTTGAATATACCACTTGTAATATTGTGGACTATACCAGTTTCTTCTATATAATGGCAATGTTTGCCTTATGGGAAGTCGGGGCTTCTTTTATTAGAACTTTTTTTTTCCTTGTTAGTGCTATATTTTCCATGGGAACTCATGCTTATTCATTCTTGCTCAGGCTCAACATGCACCTTTAAAAGGAGCATCTCCAATGCCACTTGCATCTGTACCGAAGCCACTGTTGCCTAGAAAGGATATTGCTCCAGTTCCCCAGCATGTCTCTGGAGAATCCAATGCAGAGTCAAGAGTAAAACGGGATTCACCCGTTATGCCTGCATCTCAAAAATCACAGCAACAGAAGCCTGCTGTTGTTCCAATGCCAGGGATATCCATGCAAGTACCATATCCCCAGTCTTCTATACCCTTGCAGTTTGGTGGGCCCAATCCCCAACTGCAGTCTCAAGGGATGCCAACATCATCACATCCAATGCCTATGCAAATACAACTACAGATAGGGAATCCCTCCCAAGTGCCGCAGCAGATGTTTATGCCTGGTCTTCAGCATCATATGATTCAGCCTCAGGGAATCATGCATCAGACACAGAACCTTGGGTTCAATCCTCAGATGAGTCAGCTTCCTCACCAGATGGGCACCCCCGGAATGAGCCTACCCACCCAGTTTTCTCCACAACAGCCTGTTAATTACAACACTCGCAAAGCTGTCAAGATAACTCACCCTGAAACACATGAAGAATTGAGGTTAGACAAGAAGATTGATGTGCACCCAGATGGGACGTCAGCTCCAAGGACACAACTTAATGTGCCGCCACAACCCTATAAGGCGAGTCAGCCAATGGGCTATTACCCCAATTCTTATCCTGCAGCTCCTCAATTTTTTTCAGCAACTTCCAGCTCAGGAGTACCAAGTGCACAGTTAAATACTCTTCCGCAACAGGCAACTAGGTTTAACTATTCTACTAGCCAAGCTCCACATTCTGCGTCTTTTGTGAGTCGTTCTGCTCCTGCAGTTAGCAAGAGTGGGACTGTTGTAAACAGCACTGTTGAGTCATCTAGTTTAGATTCCTCCCGTGTGACTCAGAGCGTTGTCTCATCTTCTCCAGTGGTGGTAACAATCAAGCCGGCGATCATCCTTTCCACGGGGAAGAGTGTGGACTCAAAACCTGTTGAAAAGGGTGAGGGACCAAGAATGTCTGGATCAGCTGCAGACATGAGTATCGGCTTAAAACCTGCTTCTTCTCATGGAAAATCATCAATTACAGTAAATATTGATGGCGGGATTAAGGAAACCGTGGCTAGGCCTGAATCTGTCAAGGAAATTCAGAAGAAACCAGTTACCGGAGGAGATGATCAGTTGTTGCCTCAGGTATGCGTTGTCTTCATCTTTTAACGTGTGTGCTTGAATCCTGGTTGTTTATGGCTGATTCTTTTTTCGTGCAAAATTTTCTTTTAGCTTGGTGTGCAAGATTCTGCAAGCTTATCTGAACCTGTTGAAAGAGGTGATGATCCTTTGAAGATGTTGGCTTCTTTACCTGTTCAATCCAGTAAAGATATTTCAGGTTCAAGTGCAGGTCGTGAAATGGGACAGACTCAACTTGAACAGTCATCAGCAGTGAGAGATGCTTCATCTAATGATGGTAATTCTGTTGTTGATTTTGCTGTTGAAAGCTTTGCATGTGATGCATCTGCAATGGCTGGAGCTGTTAATGCTATGATTACAGGTGTTGATCATGCTGCCAAACAACACGATCCTCCAAAGGCTGAAACTTCAAGCACCGGAGATTATGGAGGAAATGGAAGTCTTGACGTGGAGAAACAGAAACATGGCACACTTGTTGCTGATTCACTGAAACCAGCAGAAACTGTTGAGGAGACTAATCTAAATGTTGAGTTACAGGGAAACAACTACGGACTAGGTGTTGTCGGTAGATCTGTCACGCATGTGCAATCTTTGACCTCCTCTCATGCAGTTGGTAACGGGATTGATAAGAAGACTTCTTTCTCTGATGATCGAGTCACTATGAAAGCATCAGACTACATCAGTGGCAGTGAAGCAGTTGCAGAAGCGCAATCATCGGGCCATGAGGGTGATGCCACCATCGTTACTGTAAATTTTGATGAAGGAAGCTCAAGGCCTGGAAAAGAAGAGATCACGGAAATCGCTCGGCCAACCTCATCTTCAGGATCTGTGTCAAGCTCAAATAAAGCCTCTGTTGAATCAAGTAAGTCCAGGACTACAACCAGGGGTAAGAAAAATTTAAAGCAAATTCTCCAGAAAGCAGATGCTCAAGGGGCAAGTTCTGATCTGTATATGGCATACAAGGGTCCCAATGAGAAGAAAGAAATGGGTTCTGGTGTAGAGAGCACCGACGGTACTTTTAACAATGAGTTGAAGCCTGTGTCCCGTGAACTCAACGAAGACATCTCCTTGGAGGAAAAAGATGTTTGCAGTAAAGCAGAGCCTGATGATTGGGAAGATGCTGCTGATGTCTCAACCCCAAAATTGCAATCCTTGAGTGACTTGAGTAAAGGAAAAGATGGTGAAGAGGTGGGGACTGCTAAGAAGTATTCAAGAGATTTCCTATTGACGTTTTCTGAGCAGTACACTAATCTCCCTGAGGGTTTTGAAATTAATTCTGTTACTCAAGATATTTTGATGCGTCCTAATAGTAGCAGTTCATCTCGTGTGAAGGATCGTGAGCATCCAAGCCCAGGAAGGATTGTAGATAGGCCATCTAGTGGCCATAAAGTTGATCGACGTGGTGGCATAGTGGAAGCTGATAGATGGAATAAGCATCAGGGTTCGTTCCCGGTTTCCCGGGAGATGGGGCTGGACTCAGGTTATGGGTCTATGCAAATAGGATTTCGTCCTGGCCAGGGAGGCAACCATGGTGTTTTAAGAAACCCACCACGTGGACAACCGCCCGTCCAACATCCTATCCTGTCTGGTCCAATGCATTCGACACAGCGTAATAGCGCTGATGGTGATCGCTGGCGAAATGCCAACTACAAAGGTTTGATGCCTGCTCCTCAAACTCATATGCATAGAGCTGAGAAGAAGTATGAGGTCGGTAAGGTGACAGATGAAGAACAGGCAAAGCAGAGGAAGTTGAAGGGTATCTTAAACAAGCTTACACCGCAGAACTTTGATAAATTGTTTGCTCAAGTTAAAGAGGTTAACATTGACAATGCTATAACACTTAATGGTGTGATCTCCCAAATTTTTGATAAGGCTTTAATGGAACCAACATTCTGTGAAATGTATTCTAATTTCTGTTATCAGCTTAGTTTGGCTTTGCCAGATTTAAGTGTGGATGATGAGAAGGTCACCTTTAAGCGGCTGCTACTCAACAAGTCTCAGGAAGAGTTTGAGAGGGGAGAGAGAGAGGAAGAAGAAGCCAGTAAGGATGACAGTGAGGAAGAAATTAAGCTGTCTGATGGAGAAAGAGAAGAGAGAAGGATCAAGGCTAAAAGACGGATGTTGGGTAACATTAGGCTGATTGGGGAGTTATACAAGAAGAAGATGCTGACTGAAAGAATAATGCATGAATGCATCAAGAAGTTGTTGAGTCAATATCCAAATTGTGTTGAAGAAGACATTGAATCTTTGTGCAAATTGATGAGTACTATTGGAGAAAGTATTGATCATCCAAGAGGAAAGGATTTATTGGACGTGTACTTCGGGTATATGTTTAAGTTGTCGAATGATATGAATCTGTCTTCCCGGGTGAGGTTCATGTTGAAGGATGTTATTGACCTAAGAAAGAACAAATGGCAGGAAAGAAGGAAAGTAGAAGGGCCAAAGAAGATTGAAGATGTCCACAAAGATGCTGCCCAAGAGAGGCAGGCACAAGCAACTCGACTAAATCGTGGTCCAAGTATGAGTTCTGGAATGAGAAGAGGGCAGCCTGTAGATTATGGTACAAGAGGATCCGGCATGTTGTCTTCACCTGTTGGTCAGGCAGGAAGTTTCCGTGGATTGCCTCAGGGTCGCGGTTATGCCATGCAAGATGCGAGAATGGATGACAGGAACTCTTTCAATTCTAGGACCATCTCAATGCCCTTGCCCCCTAAACCATTAGGTGACGATTCTATCACTCTTGGACCCCAAGGTGGTCTTGCAAGGGGGATGTCTATTAGAGGTCAACCATCCTTGTCAACAGCTCCTTTAGCAGATAATTCTCTCAGTCACGGAGACAGTAGAAGGAATGGTGGATCGAATGGATTTAGCTCCATGCAAGACCGTGCGAGTTTTAATTCAAGGGGAGAGTCTTTCCATAGATACACACCACCTGAGAGACCACAATCAAGTGGGCAGGATCATGCTGCAGCTGTTGTGAACAGGGATCATAAGAATACGGATCGTAACTTGGACAGGTCAAATGCAGCATCAGTACCTAGTAGAGGGCATGGAATCTTGACAGGTCCAAATACATTATCAGACCAGGTGTGGCCTGAAGAACGCCTTCGTGATAAATCAATTGCTGCTATAAGAGAATTTTACAGGTAACTTTCCTTGACTAGTCAAATGCAAGTATTATTTTCTTGTGTCTATATATGGCTAGAAATTGTCTAGGTAACTATCCTACAGACGACATTTTGAAGAGCACGACGTTCCTTAGTATGTTAAAAACTCTGGCATGTGTATCTTGGCTTAAGTTACCATGTGACTGAGGCGTATGTTCTTTTACCTGTTTCTCTTTGGATTGGGCTCCTGATCAAGCTTACTCACTTATTTTGTGCATTTAACTAGAAGTTGGAGATTAGCATTAAATTCGGATTGCTTATATGCATATATTTGTGTACACAGACGGTAATGGATTATAATAGACATTTTAGTATAGATTAGAGTATGGGACATTCCGGATAGTGCTCTTGTGGTTTAGTCTTTTCTGTGTGGTGCTAAATGGTTTTCATATTCCTGATGGTACCCATGTGGCCCTGTGGTTAATAGTTTTGTGGTATGTGCCCTTCAACCATCCATGGGTACCATCCGGAAAATGAGAACACTTGGACACCTTTCAGAAAAAAGAAAACACGGGGAAGAAACCGTAATTTCCCTTGAGAGATTGTTGGACGCACAAGTGTGTAACATTGTGTGATACTCCACTAGCTAATTCTCATGTCGTTATGGGAAATGGGCTATGAAAGGAGGTTTGCTTGTGGTTGAGGACTGTGAGGAAAAGAGGCCAAAGTTACATTGCGGTGGCTGTGAGAAGGGGTTTAGGTATAAATAGGAACTTCGTGAAGGCAGTAGCCTCTTTTTGCCGGATTGGCAAATGAATTTCCTTGGGTATTTTTTTGTACTCGCTTAGCTCAATTAGGGGTGAACTCTAGATGATTATACCTCTTGCTCTAGTTTATCTCAGTTCCTTGTCTTCTTGCTTATGGGTTATAGATTTCTAAGTGTTCCATTCACACTCCATCATTATGTTTTCTAGGGCATGCATGGATACAATTTTACAATATTGAATAGTACTCAAATCCTAAGACAGGGGTGGAAGAATCATTCAGTTAATTAATTTTGGTTCAGGGAGTTTGTCTTCTCTGGTTGTGTGCAAATCCTAAGAGCCTGTTTTCCAAATTTCCATAGAGGAAAGATTGAGTGGGTGGTTATTGTGTGGGTATAAAAAATATTTACTTCCTCTCTACCTCTTCAATTAAGTGTGATAGATATATCATATTTCGTTTTGCATTACCCGACTGTCTTTTCAATGGAGTATGTGCTCGTTTGATCTTCCGTTGTTTTGCGTTCACTAACTGTCTTCTCTATGTATTCTTGATTTGATTGTCATTTTCCAGTTGCAAAGACGAGAAGGAAGTTGATACCTGTGTTCGAGAGCTGAATTGTCCACAGGTCTATTCATCAGTGATATCCATGTGGGTCACTGACTCATTTGAGAGAAAAGATATGGAGCGAGATCTGTTGAATACGCTGATCGTTAACCTTTCTAAAAATCGTGAGGGCCAACTATTCACGCCTGATCAGCTTATAAAGGGGTAAGAGAGAGAACAACTAAGGAAATTGTAATCAAGCTTATTGTTGACGTTAACTTGTGATCAATTACTTATAAATATGTTACAGGTTTGAGACAGTGCTTACCAACTTGGAAGAATCTGTCAGTGATGCCCCAAAGGCGCCTGATTACCTAGGCCATCTACTTGCAAGTCTTATAATAGAAAACATAGTATCTTTGCCAGCTATAGCCGGGTTGCTGTATGAAGGTGGAGAGGAGCCTGGCCGACTTCGTGAAGAAGGGCTTGCAGGTGATGTTCTCGGAAGCATTTTGGAGAAGGTAGAGTCTGAGAAAGGAAAGGGGACAGCGAAGGAGATGTGTGTGAGCTCGAGAGTGCGTCTAGAGGATTTTCGGCCTCCAGATCCTCGCAAGTCAAAGAAGCTTGAATTGTTTATTTAGTGATCAATTAGTTTTGTGCCGTGGTTGTACTATTTGCTGCAGAAAATGATATCTTAGGCATTTAGGTTTTGCAGAAGAAAAGTCTATTGTATGGGGAGGCTGGGTGTTGATGTTGGATGGTTTGTTTTTATAAATTGCAATTCTTGAACAGGTTGAAGAATTTGAGCATCATAATGGTATGTCCCATTCCCCCCTTTTTGTTGCATGTTTGTCTTGTGTCTTTATAATACACCATTCTTTGGATTTCAAATGTGACTTCAGGTTGGATGGTTGTGTTTGTGTATGTCTTTCCTGCTAATCTACACAATGAATTACTTGTAACGAAACGTAAAGTAATTCACTGGAACGCTTTCTTCTCATCAAGAATGTAAGAAATGCGAAAAATATAATGTTTTTCCCATAAAATATACGTCTTTTATTGAAAAAATTTGGTCAATAAGCCCTTTTTTTATTTGTGTATTCCTTCAATTTTATTACAAGTTGGAAGTTAAGGGGTTTGAGTAGTGGCACATTTACTGACCATATTTATACAATTTGGTCTTATTTCTTTGATAATTAAGTTGAATAACCACTTTACTATAATCATTATTATTCATAGGTGCTTTACTATAATCATTATTGTGGGTTAGAAATCGAGTTTCAAAGGGAGTAAGTTTTGCACTTTTAGTACTCTTGATATCTCCAGTATTATCATTCTTACGCGAATCAATATCAGAGTCAATAGGTATAATTCTTTGTTAACCAATTTTTATATTATTCTATCTCTCTATCTCTATATAGGATCAGGTTTAGGTGAGGAATGAGAACCTATTATTAGATGAACGGCTCAGATCAATCCATTAGTATGCTAAATATTAATTCAATTACACCACAATCAAACAATGAACACGACTACAAACAAGAACAAAATCACAATAACTGAACAAAATCAATCAATTACCTTCATTGTTATTACACACGTCCATTTTTTCCTCTTCTCTCTTGTGTTTCTTTTCGTGTTCGCGAGCGCCGAAATATCGGTATTAATACTTAACTATCTATGATAATTGAATGTAACATCCTAACACGCGTGCAAGGAATGTTATCCTTCGAAACAAGGAAAGTAATTAGAAATAATATTGCAAACAAACACGGTTGATATATATATATATAGATACTGACTCATATGTAAACATCTCTTATCGTGTGAACGTGTAAACACCAAATATATGTGAGTATACCGCCGAATATATAGATTCAGGTCCGGCGAATCTTCTTCCATTAATAACATGATTTATTTATCCTTTAATATCGCCTAATCTCATCCATCTATTTAACGATCTAAAGGATACAGTTTGTTACGAAGGTGTCGTATCGTTTAATGTATTATTCGTAGTTATTGTTGGTTGAGTTGAGAAATACTCGCTTTTATCATCATAATGTAAATTATTTTTTTTGCTTTGTTATATCACAAATCTTAAGACGTGTTATAATTCTATCATTGTCTATAGATTGGGAGGTATATGGACACAAAGAGTAATTGTTTAGCAATTTCTGTGTTGTGGTTACAAAATTTGCAATGCATTAAGACTGATATTTTTTGTTTGTCTAGATTTTTCTTTATTGGAATCTCATCAAGCCAGAGTTTTAATATAAATTTTTAAATTTTTGGCATTATGTTGATTTCCAAAATCCATGTTTTGTCGATGGTTACTCCAACCTTGGGTTTTTGAATAAATTCCAAAGAAGATTTGGTAGAGAATCGTCCTTTATCATTTATTACCCAATACGGTTTATTTTGTAATTTATTTCTAGGTAGGTTATACTTTTTTTTATTCTTACAACAATGTTACGATACAAACTATCAATGTATTTACCAAAAGTAAGATTTCACTTGCCACGTCATCGCACGAGTTAGGATTTTTTCCGAAAAAATAAGCCATATTATATTTGCTAAATATGTTGATAGTTTGTTTCCGGAAAAGTAAGACACTTGAAAACCGCGGTTGTCACGTCATCGCTGAAATTAGTATTTTTTCGGAAAAGTAAGATATTATTTTTGGTAAATACATTAATAGTTTGTATCGTTCCTAGTAATTTTTAAAGTTGGTATTATTTTGGGTTAAATGTTGATGGTTAGTATTATTTTGAGTTGTTTTTCTTTCTTTTGTACTTCATTTTTGTTGGTATACTTTTGTACTTGTTGAAATCAAGAAGCATCTTTTTGTTGTTATTCTTTTCTACTAGCTGAATTCAAGAAGCAAGGAGAGACGTAGACTTAATGATGCTTGTGATTTTGTGATAAGGACTGCGACATCTGGATGTGATGTCAAAGTGGTTTGAGCCTTATAATATTCAAATATTGCAATTTCATTGTCACCCATAACATTAACACATTTGGGACCATTTTATCAACCAAAAGAAGACACATTTGTATGTTCTCTTTCAAGTTATATATATATATATATATATATATACACACACACAGCTCCTATGTTCGCCCCCTTATCACATTACTTGTAGGATTCTATCATTATACGCATGTTTGATTTTGCTCTAGCTTGTACATTGTGTAAAACATAAGCATAGATTCACAAACAGACAACCAAACATAAGTAAACTTGCACGAAACATAACCACAATTTCTACATCAGATTTCTTCAGTTTTTTTTTTCCTCTTTCCTTATACAGATCAATTGAAAAGCTTCTATTTCACATACGACATCGGCCGGATAAGGTCCATTGACCCCCAAGAACCAGCACTCTCTCCCGATTCTGTTCTCCCATTACAAACAGAAAAATGCCTTTCTTTTTACATGAAATTTCAAACATAAGGCAGCTTGAAGGTTACAAAAAAGCCCCCAACCCCATCAACAGCAAAAAGCTACAAAAGAGAAACACGGCAAACTGCTCCTCATATATGTCATTGCCCCCTATCGTGCAACTTGAGTTACACGCCCCACAGTCAAGGCAAGAGAGACTGCTAAAAATTAATGATAGAAGTCTTGGAGGAGAAAAGGACCTGGTCATTACTCTTCATGGATGTCAGAAGGAAACATTGATACTGAATCAGACTATTGGCATTGGAATATTCTCATGACTGATCTCTTGATTCATTTGTTTCTGAACTGCTTTTACAGCTGCCACTCTCGCAGCATTTGCAGCTCGATTAGCTGCAGTCACTGCCCTGTTGACCCTCTCATCCACTTTAGCAGTGTCGTATGCTTTCTCAGTTGCACGCCTTGCTTCCTGATCAAGCACACAAGACCAACACAGCAGCAAATAAGTAAAAATAACCCATGTATCTAGTTGAACGGAAAATAGTGCGTCACGTCTCATAGAAATAAAATGCTTTTTTGCGGAAAGAATAATCTAGTATTTTCCATATTTGTGTGCCAAAGACACAATTTTCAAGTCCATCGAGCATAGCAGACTGAATATACTCATCAATAGCTCACACTGCCACGATAAACTAAACACCTATGGCAGTTACTCTAAAACGACTAGAGAATCTTTTGGTTACCTGGACTTGAAAAGTTTAATCTCAGTGAAATTAGCAGAGCAAAGAAAAAAAAGAACTTAAAGTTACCTGGACTGCATTGAGCACTTTGGAATGGTTAACAGCAACAGGAGACACTGGGTATGTTGGAGTCTGGGTGCTAGGTACGTCAAGTATCCCATTATTCCAGTGTCCTGATTGGGTTTCTCCACTTCTAAACGTGTACATGCCAAGACCTTGCCTTCTGCCTTCATGCCAAGATCCTTCGTATCGATGCCCGTTAGCAAATTTGTATACTCCAAATCCGTGCATTTTGTCCGCAAAGTATTCGCCAGCATATACATCACCATTTCTGTCGTATAAATAAGTAGCCTTTATCATCAGTTCAGTGTATGCTTGTATAGTTGTTCATAAGCAAACTAATTCAACTATAAATTTAATTACCAAAATAATATTTTTAAAAAAGATACTATACTACTTGTTACATTGAGGGGATGTGAGGCATTAATTGTGGACACCAAAAGGAAGGTATAGGTCAGAAGGTTTGCAAGTATATATTGAAAATTATTAATTGACTTTTAAAAATAGACTGTGAGTGACTCTACAGAAAAACAAAAAAGAGAAATTGCTAAAAAAGATATAGAGGAGCTATGATAAGACGGAATAGACTTGTCCAGATCCGGCAAAACACCAACAAAGCACAATGCTACTGAAGATAACAAAAGTATAATCCTATGACATGGCTTAATTTTGCACCGAGGAATACTTGATGAGAACGTGAAGGTACCAGAAAAAAGGAAGAAGGATATTTAATCTACATAGAACCTATCTCTAACTACCCGCTCCCCCAAACCACTCACCCAAGAAGGAAAAGAAGAAAAAAAATCCTGTGCATGTTGATTGAAAGTTTTTATTAGAAAGTGTTTTACTATCTAGCAATTTAATTGGATAATGAGAACCTCAAAATCTCAAACACTGGCCAAAATAGATAAGATATTGACTCGGTATATTTCTAGCAATCTAAAAGCCTTAAATTTGCAAGAAGATTCCAATAGAAACTGGTACATAGTTCCACTAAAGAACAGATACTCCACTGCTGCATTCAAGGATGTCACCAAAATGTTACAACTAAGGGATTGAACCTTGAATGTTGAACTTCGCCAAACTTTATGAATTTGACAATTAAGGGAACACAAGGACCTGCCTCATCTTGGTGAATGTTACACTTCACCAAAATGTTACACTAAGAGAACACAAGGATGCCACCAAAACGCCAAAATCTTTTGTAGAATAGATATTGACACTGACTTGCCTCATTTTCCGAATAGGCTTAACAGAACCCTTCGCTACTAGATTATCAGCAATAACATACTCTACATTACGTCAACTCTAGCTAACAAGGCGGTAACTGGGGCAAGCAATTTGACACCCCAATTTTCAACAGCATGATAAATCCATAATGGAATTAACTCTAACTAACTAATTTCAAAGTTACTTCTCTAGATAAAACAGCAAAGTCTTGTATAACTAACAAGAACTTGATCAGTGCTTGACAATAGAAATTAGAAAGATATAAGTCTAACCCACAAAATAGACAATACAAACGTTAAGCAGCCAAAATCCATTAGTATGAAGGTACAAAGGAACTAAAAAACAATTCAAGAAATACCTAAAATGGTAATGGCCAAGACCATGCTTGACGCCCCACTTGAATTCTCCAACATACCGGCTTCCATCCTCACAGGTATGAATTCCACAACCATGACTCTGCCCATTGGACCATTCTCCTGCATACACATCTCCTGTGTAGAACCTGTACACTCCATAACCATGTCTAAGACCTTGTCTGTACTGTCCGCGATACCGGCTCCCTCTGGCCCAGGTTTCAACCCCATATCCATCATACTTGCCATCAACCCAATCTCCCTCGTACCTACCACTCATGTAATAGTAATAAACCCCACTCCCAGAACACTTCCCTTTATGAAACTCCCCTTCATAAACATCCCCGTTGCTATAGACCTGAACCCAGCAACCTGAATTTAACCTCTTCTCTGACTTTTGCTTGGAGCCAATTGACCAAAAAACTGGAAGAGGCGTCCGTCCCACGGCAGAAGACGGCGAGCAGAGCTTGATGGAGAAAGGAAATGACCGGTTGAGGAAGAGCCGGATGGAAGGAAGACGAGGGAGGGCAAGATTAAGGGAGAACAAAAGGGCAGCAGAAAATGCAAAAGCGGAAAGAAAGTCAAGGATGAGAGAGCGGCTTGGATGAGAGACAAGGAAGTAGAAGAAAGGCAGGGCGAGCAGAAGGAAGAGTCTGAGGTGGATCCGAAGGCGGCGGAGATGGCGGAAGCGGCGGATGAAGCGGAAAGAAGCGGACTTGGCGTTAGAAATGGCAGAAGAAAGAGACGGACAGTCCAAATTGGAGGGGAAAAGCTTGGGATTCGAAGATTGCGGGGGAGATAAGGGATGGCGGTGGTGATGATGATGCAAACAAGTAGACAAAGTTGGGGATTTGACAAGAGATGGGGTAGGGTTCATCAAAGGCCTCTTATGGGGAGTAGACAAGAGAGAAGAGGTATGATTGCTGATGTTCTTGGGATCAGGTGCTGGAGGTGTGGAGAGCGCAGGAGACGGAACAGGCCTGTAATTGGGGTCATTTATAAGATGAGTATGAATGGAATTGGGGATGTTCCTAGGGTTAGGTTCGAGTTGGGAGCTGGAAACAGGGGTTGGGTGAAATTGGAAATTCAGATGTTTCTGGTGAATCGAAGAAGGGAAAGGAAGAGGTGGAATCGGATTGAAATCGGAAGAGATGCCGCTGCTTTCTTTTCCGATCTGAACTTCAGATTTCTTCTGATGCATTTACATAAGGAATCAAATCCCCCAATAAAGACTACAATCAAAACCCCAATACCTCTCTTTCTTCTCGAATTGTATCTTTCTTGTATCTATTTCGAACCCTAATTCTTTCTACAAACTGATCGATTGAACCTGAAACTTGTTTCCCTCTCTTTCTCTCCTGTGATTGTGTGAAGGAAGGGAGTGAGCTCTTGAAGATTTACGTCGATTCGATGGAAACTCTTCTTGTTGTTCTTCTTCTTCTTCCTCTTTTTGCTCTTTTTCGTGAGCGCTTTCTGCGTGCAGTTTATGGTTGATTTGGGGATTTGAATGCCAAAAGCCCAATCAATCGTCTTCAACTTGTTGCGAAATACAAAACAAAAAACAATTTCTTTTTAATTTCGTAATTTCCACATTTGCAATTAATTTCTCTTTTCCTTTTTTTAATAAAGGAATAATTAATTTTCCTTTTTTGGTATTAAAAGAACATATTAAACGGTATTTCTTGTTATTTATTTCTCATTTTCGCTTATAATTATTCCCTGTTATTTTGTTGGGGTTAAGTGGAATATCCTCTTCCAGTCAAGATACCTCCTGTTTTCCAGCAACATTACCCTTTTTCTTATCCTCTTTTGCTCAAGTGCGAAAACCCATCTTTTCTGTAATCTACTTGTGTTACACTGTCTTTTTTTAGTAAAAAAAAATGTGGGTTTGAAGAAATTAACATAAATCATATCTCAGTGACTTACGATGTTATTCGTTTTACGGAACTCATAACGAAGGAAGATAGCTCATTCTCTTTGCATATAACCTTTGCTTTGTGGTGTCAAGCTCGCGAGTGAATGACACCGCATCATGGGCTTATCCAAGAATGTCACTACAAATTGAGAACTTATCTCGGTGATGACTCGCTTGTACCCAAACTCCAAGTCAGCACCCCATGCAACATTCCCCAAAGTTCGGCTTTAAGGCCATGTACATACATATGTTGACCACGAAGTCTCGTTGTACTCACCCATATTATTCCTAATATATAACTCATGTTGTTGTAACGTGTCAGTCGCTATACACCGCTCCATTCAAGTTGATCTTCATTCAACCCTCCGTCAGCCCTTCCACCGAACTTGCACCAATACATATCGTTGTGTGGTCCTTGAGTTCCCTCCTCCCTTCCTACACTCTTGCATAGTCCATCGTTTGCTTCACTACAAATGTTGCCTTGTTCCTTCTCCATTCGTCATTTTGGCGAACTCGTGCACTGTGCTACTTTCACACCCGTCATAACGTACGTGTAAAGATTTCATAACCTATGAAAAATATAATGGTATAATCCAAAAAAAATCTAAAACTCATAGGCACCATCCAAAAACTGAAAACCCTTAACATAATCCCAAAAAGTCGTATAGGAACACAAACTATTCGAATTTTTAAAAAAATTTATTTATAATGCAAATTCAAAATCTAGTTTTCTTGTGATATTCTTTTTTAAAAAATTGTTGGGAAGACGGCTCACAAAGCTAGCCAAATTTGAATTTTACACATTCATTGATGATTTGATGTTATCTTATTAATTATTATGGTTGAATATAAGATGTTATATTGGATGGGTTTCTTAAGTAACAAGGAAGCAATACTACAAAATTCATACCTAATGTTAGATTGCTACTATAAATGTTCATCGTAGTATAATTATTAGGCTTTAAATTAAGGATGTGATACTAAATGGGTAAAATTACTGTGCTAAATTGTAGATTGCAGTTTATCAAAAAAAAAAAGAAAAAAATTGTAGATTGCAAGTTTATTTAGGGCTCGTTTGGTATGACTATAGGAATGGGGTTGGAATCAGGAATCGGAATGGAATAATGAATTGGAATAAGTCATTCCTGATGCTTGATGTTTGGTATGATATTGGAATGAAATATTTTTTACACATATTTTTGATTTTATATGAGTTATGAAAAGAGAAATCGTATCATATTTAATGATATATGTGTGAATGTTAATAATGTGAATATATGTTATTTATATTCGGAACTCGTATTCGCACGGTTCAGGATTTACGAAATGCACGACTCATTCGCAAAGCGTGAACGTAAGATTACGTTCACGCTTTGCGAATGAGTGAAAGGGTCACGCATTCGCAATGCGTGACCGTGACGGTCACGCATTGCGAATGCGTGACCCTTTCACGCCCTAAAAGCGCTTACGGAATGAGAATCCGTAAGCGCTAACATTCAAAACAAAAATTCAGCAACAGCGACGGCGACGACGAAGAGGGCAAAGCCGAATCAAGCACCATTCGACACAAAATCAGCAATGGACAAAGACGGTAACGAAGGAAGGCCATTTCAGAAGCGGAAACACGACCCGAGAGAGGTATCGTTTGATTTTTGTTCGGTTTTTGCTCGGTTTTCGTTTTTCACTTTTCGGTTCGTAATTGAGCATGAAATGGACATGAATAGGTTAGATTGTTGTTGAATTAGTTAGATTTAGGTTGATTGGAAAGAGATTGGTGAAATGGTGGCCGTATGACCTTCGACAGTCCGCCTTCAATGGCGGACTGTCGAAGAAGATGAACAGTACTCCCACGGTCACGCATTGCGAAACCGTGGGAGTACTGTTCATCTTTTAATGCATTGGAATTATAATTCCAATGCATTAAATTAAATAAAAATATATTAAATATATAATTAATTTTAAAAAACTTAATTTAATTAAAGAATAATAAATACAAATTAAATTAAATAAAAATATTTTTATTTAATTTAATTGTAACATATTAAATATATTAAATTAGTTTATCCAATTTAATTTAAAATAAAATGGATTAAAAATATTATATTAAATATATTAACATTATATGATCTTAATTAATGTATATTAATTCAAAATAAACGGAAAAAATATATCTAATTAATTTAATTGTAATATATTAAATATATTAAATTAGTTTATCCAATTTAATTTAAAATAAAATGGATTAAAAATATTATATTAAATATATTAACATTATATAATCTTAATTAATGTATATTAATTCAAAATAAACGGAAAAAAATATATCTAATTAATTTAATTGTAATATATTAAATATATTAAATTAGTTTATCCAATTTAATTTAAAATAAGATGGATTAAAAATATTATATTAAATATATTAACATTTTATAATCTTAATTAATGTATATTAATTCAAAATAAACGGAAAAAAATATATCTAATTAATTTAATTGTAATATATTAAATATATTAAATTAGTTTATCCATTATACTTTAAAATAAGATGGATTAGAAATATATATAATAAAATAGATTAAAAATATATATAATTAAAATCTCTACCTTTACTTTTTCCCCCTAATTTTATTTATGTAATTATAATTTATTTAATTTATTTTAGTTTCTTTTAAATTCAATTTAAATGAAAGTAAAGGAAACTAAATAAAAGAAAATTAATTAAATTGGCCTGTAATATCAAATATAGATATTACAAGCCATGCAGAGACATAGACGGAGGCGTCCCACGGCCTCGGCTCGTAGAGATGGTCTCGCCACCGCGAGGGCTACGATGGGGAGGAGGTCCCACGTAGCTGGTTCGGCTGCCGACACACCACCACCACAGCAGCCACAGAGACCATGCATCTCAGATGCATCTCCGGCTCTCCCTCGGGAGGTTCTTCCACCACCGACGTATGGATCTGACTCGGACCAGGATGTGGCCCGTCCTTCTGTACAGGCAGGGGAGATAGATCCCACAGCTGGCGAGCGCGTTGATACTACTGCCGACGAGCAGGTTGAGCCACCTACTGATATTACTGCTGACGAGCACATGGAGACAGCTGCAGATATTCCTGCTGAGGAGCAGGTAGAGCCACCTGTTGGCGATCATACCGAGCAGCGAGATTTTGACTTCGATGCTCCAGCTGCAGATCCTGTAGTACCGCCGCAGCAGGAGCCATTTGTACCGGCTGATCGAGGCCGTGTAGTTGTTGATACAGGGGCACCATTGATCAGCGATGTGCTCACTTGCTATGCCGGACACCGTGCTCGAGGTGTCTGGATGGGAGAGGTAGATAACTAAACACAATTACAACACATTATCTTACAAAAAGTAAATTAATAAAACGTTTAATTGAATATTCGTTGTGTTATGAAGGAGGATTACAGGAGGCCGATGACAGCTTTACGGCGGATAGAGCACATTCAGACACTCAGTAGATGGATTTCCGACGCTGATAGAGCGGACCCCACTTCCTGGTTTGCTTTAGCATCTCAGAGTGGCTTGATGGGTTTGCTAGATGTCTCTTTTGCTGGAGTTGACCACGCCCTCATACATGCATTTGTGGAGCGCTGGCATCCAGAGACTAGCAGTTTTCATCTACCTTGGGGTGAGATGACCATCACCCTGCACAATGTAGCCGTCATCCTAGGCATTAGGATTGATGGAGAGGCCATGGTCACACCTATGCTGGCACGAGATAGGGTTAGGTGGCTGAGTGATACATTTCACATATCAGAGGTGGAGGCTAGGAGTCACCAGACAGCTCTACCAGTGGACCTGTTGAGGACTGCGTATGATGCCATTCGGCGCGACCCAGCTACCCCAGCTGAGGAGGTGGCATCTGTGTTTCTTCTTTTCTTTTTAGGGTCATCCTTGTTCGTCGATAAATCGACAAACAAGATTCGACCTTTTTTGATCGACTTCGTGCGAGACCATGGGCGGACTGGAGACTATGCTTGGGGCACCGGCGTCCTAGCGTACTTGTACTCGTACGTATAACTATCACTCTACTTCAATACCTAATAAATTCTTATTGTTACTGTTATGATAAAATGACAAATCTGGACTTTACCTACAGTATGTTGGGCGATGCCTCACGACTGAAGGTGAAGACGATAGGAGGATGTACATCCCTTCTACAGGTAAGAACTTTCATTGTAATTAGTCACTTTAGATAAGAACTTTCATTTGTTAATCTTACTAATAACATCTTTCATTTACTTTAATATTTACAGTTCTGGATCTATGCCCACTTCCCGTCCTTGGGTTGTTCAGCGGCAGAGGATCCAGGACGTCATGGATCTGCCATATGGGCTTCTAGACTGTCTGTTCCGAGGACACCAGCACCCACTCTTGAGAGGTTGAGATCCTTGCGCTCACAGTTAGATCAGATGAGAGCGGAGGACATCAAGTTCATGTCATATAGCGATAGAGTGTTAGATTTTGAGGGCGAGTTTGCTGTGTCGAGGTACCGAGGGACGATCCAGATAGGAGATATCATCGAGGCATATATGCCGGATCGAGTCCTCCGACAGTTTGGGTACATTCAGACGATCCCACTTCAGAGGATTGTCCCTTATTTGGAGCAGCGCCCCGCTTCTGGCAGTAGAGGGTATAGGGTGAGATTCCATGGCGCAGATGATCGCTGGGCTGCTAGACACGAGGAGGCGAGCAGATTTGCGCTTCAGGGTCAGACCAGGGCCCCTTTACCATGGACAGTATCTGAGGACTACATGTCCTGGTTTAGCGAGCGGTGCCATCCATTTCTCCTTCCTGGCTCAGCTATGCAGTCTCCACCGGTAGATCGTCCTCCTCCGGTCCCTGTTTCAGATACTCGGGTACGGGATATTATTTAAAGTTTTATAGTATTATGCTTTACCTTTAACTGACAACTTTATTTTCCAATGCAGAGGCTACACATTATTCAGGCCCGCCTACGGGATATTATTAGTCGTGGCTCAGTGACTATGGAGGACATACATACGATGTACGACGAGTCAGTTGGCCAGGACGTTCATATTGCACCATCTCAGGTCAGGGCGACACAGCCGAGACGAGATTGATGTACTTTACATTTTGTAGTATGGTGGACATACATGTCATGTATTTTAACTTTTGGTGTATACAAGTTTATTGAAGTTATGAAGTTTATTGAAAGTTTAATGAATCTTATTGAAAGTTTATTGAATCTTACAAGTTTATGAAGCTTATGAAGTTTAATGAAAGTTTATTGAATCTTATTTTGTAGTATGGAGATTAATATCCATTGAATCTTATTGAAAGTTTATTGAATCTTACAAGTTTATTAAAGCTTATGAAGCTTATGAAGTTTAATGAATTCATTCCTTAATATTCATCAAGTGGAGCATTGTAGTCATAGCTAGTAGCAACGAATCATCCATTAGTATTTCCGATGTAGAACAGAGGATCGACGAAGAAGAAAAGACTAAGAGATTGACTATCACTTCATAAGCTTGCCTTACAATACAAACATCCATCAACCAAATGAAACCCTGAAACACATATAACATATCACTCTGAATCTGAAATGTCTGAATAAGATACGAGATTGATCCACACTTCTCTGGGACACTCTTTGCGCCGGAGGTCGTCGAACATCTTGAATCTATCACTGAAGTGTGCATCCCATCCATCAACGCTAGAATCATGTCCACGCCTCCATGGAAGGGTCAAAGGTGGTAATGGAGAGTCTGGTTTAAGCCAAACCTAACGAAAGATGATTGCCAAATGAAAAATTGATTACCTTTTTTTGTCATCCTTGAATAAAAGTAACAGAATATATGAGATATAAGTGGTGTAGAAAGAAAGAAAACTTACGGCTACAAAGTGATTGCCATTGACCCACGCTATTGCACGAATCTCTGTTGGGGGTTCTTGGTTCTCAACCGTTGTAACAATTGGTAAACATGTCTCGGGGGTAGAGCCAAGTATAACAACTGCACACCGGTAATATGTCGCTGCTACTGTTGCAATAAGTGGACACTTCATCCAATTCTCCGGCCCACAAGGTATAGGATCAGTCCACCAAGTGGCCTCGATAACTTGATCGACCGTCCATTTTACCGCCGACTATTGACAAAAAAAAAACAAATATTAGTGAAATTTATCATTTTATCAACAAAATATAGTAAATCAAAGAAAATGATGAAGGGGTTATCAACAAAAAATACTCACACGTGCGTACAAGTCCTTTCTCATCAACAACTCCGTAGCCAATTCCCTTCTAACAATCAAGTAATCTTCTTCCGAGTATCCCGAAACCACGGCAAGAGATCTAAATCCACAATGCCCATCTCCTTTAACATCATAGGCTGAAAGGATGAAGGGTTTCATGAACTTCTGCATCTGATCACCCTTGAACCGATAGTTCTTAGAACGTCTGGTGGTGCCTTTCTTACCACGTGGCTCAGCCTCCTCAACTTTAACTTCAACTTTGGCCTCTTCAGGCTCGGGCTCCTCCACTTTAACTTCCACATGTTGTCTTGCTTTAGGTGGACGACCTCGAGGACGTGGACGTGCCGATCCAGAACCATGTTCAAACCGACTTGGTTCTCTCCTTGTTGAAAGAATGCCGTACTTTGGTGGTCTTCCTTTAGTTCTGACTTTCTGCTCTGGTACTCTCAGCGTTGATTTTCCCGGACTTGTAATATCTTCATATGATGAAGCCATCCGCTCAAGCACATCTCTCGGAAGCAAATTCTTGTCCAATCGCTCCCTAAAGTCATTGAGTGACTCCATGTATGGATCAATATGGACAACCTCATCTTCATGCATCGGATTCAATTTTTCCCATCGTACTTGCTTCCAATAAGGGTGAATCTGATCCAAACGTATTGGCTCCCGATGCCTAATAGCAATATAGAACTCGTGCGTACAAGGCAATCCATGAGCTTCCCTCCAATATGAATCCTTACATGTTGTCAAGCTTCTAATTTGCTTTGCCTTCTCGTAGATCTCCAACAACTCCAAAAAGCACTCGTTGCTTACTTTGTTTCGGAGCAAATCAAATATAGGCACACGCACAGCCAACAACATCCTCTCACGTGACATCTCTATTGACGCTTGAATCTTATCAATCTGATCATTTACCATCAAGTCAATGTTCTCCATCACCAACTGAAATCCTTGAACGGTAGAACGCAATGTACCCTTCAACAATGAGTGTGTTGACTCACACCTAACAACCAATATCAATTCAATAAATTAATCTACAAGACAAACATTAGAAAACAATTGCAAACAATATAGAAATAAGTTCTTACGCATTCGTTGTCCTCGTGCCAAAGTGTAGATGCAAGTCGCACCAATATCGAACAATTGCTTCCTTGTAGGGGATTAGCCATGTAGTTTCCAAATACTCCATCAACCTCGGATAAGCTTGCCAATGCACTTTCATTTCACCCAAACGACGCTCGTAACTCTCAGGAGATCTAGATTCAATAAGAGCATGGTAGTGTGCTGCAAAAACAGCTTGTAATTCCTTTGACCGAGTCACCGCCCAAGATCTATGTTGGATGTTGCACTTTATATGAAAGGTGCAAATCATGTGCTTCACATCCGGAAAAACAACACCGAGGGCACTTATGAGTCCTAGCTCTCTGTCCGTCACAATCACCCCCGGTGTAACATTTCCGCACACATGTCGGAGTCTCCGTAATGCCCACTGGTAATGATTGGCGTTTTCCTTGGCCATGAAAACAAATGCTATTGCAAACGTCAACCTCGTGCTAGTGATACCGACAATCTCTAACAACGGCATCTTGTACCTATATAGGATATATTATGAGTTTACATTTATATTAAACTAAAATCATAATAACATGTATATTAAAACTTACTCGTTCGTCTTGTACGTCGTGTCCATTATGATGACATAAGGAAATAGGTTGAGGAGATGTCTTGAATCCGGATGCATGATGAAAAAATCTGAAATTTCTTCCGATTCCGAGCATCTTCTCACATTTACATAATAACGACGCTCCTCTAAAATATGTAGGGCTTGTTGGAGAGGACTCCGTCCTTCGGCTTGTAGCTTCCTAATCTTCATTCCAGCATTGTATATTTGTTCGATTGTGCTGACGTTGTATGGATCATCTAACTTTATTGACTTCAATATATTTCTCGGCTTGAAACCCGACCCAAGCTCACGTCCCACCTTCCGAAATTGTTTCTCCGTCAATCTCCCAGCATATGTGTGTCCCTTCAACTGCTCGGGAAGTGTATGATTGTGCACTCCATTTATAACATGCAACGTCCACTTCTCAGCCTCGCTTTGTACGCCCTCAAGCTCAAAACAACATCCGTCCTTCTTCGATTTCTGTGCTCGACTAGAAGATGACTCGGTATCAGGATCCACATCTTTCTTCTTACGAGGGGCTCCAAAACGTTCGCATGTCAAACGAAACGTAACGAACCCCCAAGAATTCTTCCACGACCTACTAGTAACCAATACCATGTTCATGGTTCCACCCATGAATCGAGCCCAATCCACCATCGTCTCGCGATCATGGAAAAAACCGCGAATTTCAAACATTCGCGAATAATCACTCCCTTCGTCACGAGAATAATTCGGAAGATCCTAGTTCACATAGAAAAAAAAACTATAAAATTTCTAATTTTCGGTTTTCTAATCTCCAAATAATAAAAACACGAATTATAATAAATGTTTCCTAATTAATTGCAACTATATCTAACTTAAAAATACATTATATACAACAATTTTAGTTTTTCTATATTTTCGGTTATAAAGTACTTACCTCGAAATGCCGAAGAAACTCGTCTGGATCACTAAATTTTGTATCGTCGAACGGAATCATCACTTCATCATCCTCGTGTGTTGACATTCTCGCAGCTGTTCTCCAGAAAACGTTGTGTTGTTTTTTCGAAGATGTTGTGAGCGTTTTTCACCTCTTCTATTACTATCTTTATATAACCAAATGAAATCAATAACGTTCAAATTACAACGGTCACTTTTACAATGTTCGAATTACAACGGTCACTTTTCAACGTTCGAATCTCAACGGTCATAAATCTACGTAGACGTGATGCGTAACCTTCACGGTCACGCATCGCGTAACCGTGAACCTTTCACGGCTACGCGATGCGTGACCGTGAAGGTTACGCATCACGTCTACGTGGTGCGTATACGAAATCGACCGCCGTGCCCTTAATATCCCCTTAAGAGAAAAAAGAACTGACGAATTACTTAAAGACTAAACACTAAACAATCGTCAACCCAAATAAATAGTTATATATTTCTTCTATCAAATATTTTTTTTTTTCTAACTGAACAAATTATATAGTTTTCGAGCATTTCCGGTTACATAACATCTTGAATGAAATATCCGTATTATAGTTATTAAAAAAAATTGTCAAAAACAGGTTTTTCTACAAAATAATTATATAAGTTAAATTAATTGATGGACAATAAAAAATTTTTAATATTTTCATTATTTTGTGAAACTAAATAATAAAATATATATAATAAATATATATAAATTTAGTTTTAATTGTAAAATGAGTTTATGTTGAAATGGGATACCTCCTTTAATTTATGGAATCAACTTCCTCTATAAAGTTGGAATGAGTCATTCCTTGGAATCATTCTCATTCCGATTTCAAGTCTTATCAAACACGAGGTATTCGAATGACTCATTTCGATACCGATTTATGATTCCATGGGAATCGCACCAAACGAGCCCTTAGTGCTTTAAGTGAGATGAAGACTGATGAAAAAAAATTATTGATAAGTTTATAACCTCTATGTAATTTTATGTTGGGTTTAGTTCGTTTATAAAATGGTTTAAACCTAAATTTCAACTTAGTTTCAAATATTTTTATATTCGGCTTGTTTTAAAAATATATAATCGAGTTCAATCCGAATATGTAAAACTCAGCAAATATAGCATTCCTATAATTTGAGTGCCCCTACAGTAAAAATGTGATTGCGAGAATTGACAACTTCATCTTAACCAACCTTAATACCATTAGTACAGAAAACAAAAAAGTCCATGAAATATTATTGGAAATAAAAAACAAGATAGGCATTAACAACTTTACTCGCCTTGCAACCATCTGGTGGGGTTTATGGTTCTTCAGGAACAAAACCATCTTTAATAACGATACTATTGGACCAAACCATGATATCATAAACTTTATCAAAAACCAAATCCATAATTGGAGAACTCGTATTACGGATGAAGACGATTACGACTTTAAACACCCCCAAAAAACAATAAATCCTCTAAAAGGAAGAAAAATAATATCAAATGGGACAAACCAAAACCTGGATTCCATAAACTTAATTTTGATGGTTCAAAACTCGATTCGGGCATAACGTCTATTGGCTATGTTATTCGAGATCATAACGACAAAGTTATTAGTTTGGACGCTAGGAAAAACAACTTTAACTCAGTAATCAAAGCCGAAGCTTTCGCTCTAAAAGCTGGACTAAAAGAAGCAATAAGACTAAATATCAAAAAGATCGAAATTGAGGGTGATAACATTTGTGTTATCAAGGCACTTCAAGGATTTTGGTGTTGTCCCTGAGAGATCGAGATGATTGTATCCGATTCCAGACTGGATCTTCGCTTCTTTGAAGAAGTCGAGGTCAGGCATGTGTTCAGAGAAATCAACTGTGTTGCTGACCGATTGACCCATTTGGAAATTTCGAACCCCAACACACCATTTTCTGACGATCCCGAACTTCGTGTTCTCATCCGCAAGGATGCTTTATGATGAACTACCTTTAGAAGATAGTCTTTCCTAACCGCTTTCCGTTTTCAAAAAAAAAAAAAAAAAATCATTTACAAATCGCGTCTACCGAGCTTTAGAACATAAATGAACTCATGTGAAGTTTTTTCAAACTTGCTTCACTCATATTACAACCTAGTGAAAATGATTAAAAAATCAAAATAAAATTTCAATTCTTTTGTCCATATTCTTTCATGAAATAATATTTTATTTTTCCCAACCAAACACATTTTGAATGAGTCACGTCTAATTTTTTACTAAAGTTTTGTAGGTGTTCATGTTTCAATTGTACATCTATATATTATTAAATGTGTTATGACTTTTTTTTATTTAAAATCAAAAAAGATATTTAGCTTTCAGTTCATACTTTTTTTTAATTTTAAAAATGATACTTAGCTTTGAATGTAGTAGGTTCAGATAATAATCAACATATTATTACTTTAAATACTCGTAATCAAATAATTAAGTTGTATTTGAACCCCCAATGTCCGATATTTTAAGGGCCCGTTTGGTTTGAACTCCGGAATCGAAAACGGAATGGAAACGAATCTAGTTTATATGTATACTCTTATTCATGAAAGTTTTTGGAATCATTTCTTATGATTTAAAATAATTGAAGTTGAATTTGATTACTTTTGATACCCTATAGGGTAACAAAATATGGGGAGTCAAGTGCATTTTGCATGTAAATACAAGGAATGATTCCATAGAATTTCATGAATAAGGATATGCATATGGACTAAATTCGTTTTCATTCCGTATCCGTTACCGGAGTTGGAACCAAACGGGCCCTAAATTGAGATGTTTGTTTTGTCAACTGATGTGTAGGAAATGAACCAATTAATGATTAGGTTGTCTTAACTTTGAACCCAAAAATAAATAAAAAAATTAAGGGGTTTTGGTGTAGATTATGATTGGATATATATTGGTGGATTTTTTTGATAATAAGTTGATTGAAATCTAAAATCTTAGGTAGGCATTTTATAAGAGTTTTTTAAAGCCCTTTTTCTTTTAGTTGTACCTAATTGTTTTAGAAGAAATCATAATTTAAATTATTTTTAAAATAACTCATAATTAAAAATGTAATTGATTTAATCTTTTCTTTATTGTTATTTAAATATATGTATATTTTAATGTGAAATTTGTATGAATATATTAGAACCATGGGTTTTTTCATGCCTCATGATGAATAAATACTTTAACCCGTCGTTTGGTTGCATGAGAAGGGAATGGAATGGAAACGGAAACGAATCAAGTCCATATTCGTGACATTATACACTATGTACACCTCTAACATCATTGAAAATAATCTCATTTTTTAGTGTTAATGTAAGTGGAGGAAGGAGGAATGATTCCGTTTCCATTCCGCTTCTCCAACCAAACGCCCCCTAAATGTATGCATCGGTAATTAAAAATGTAATTTGATATAATAATATCTTCTTAGGAGTTGCCACGACAAGTTCCTTAAACTTGGTCCAAAAGCAACACATAAAATATGAAGCTCGTCTTTGACATAATCATACTAAGCTAACACTATGGTTTCAACTGTGGAACATTCTTTATGTGGCCTTGAATTATTTTTCAACCAGATAGTCGTGATCCTCTGCGCATATAATTGTGATATAAAAAATAGGGGGCATAGCCTAATCCATTACATATATAGATTGAGTACTTAACACCAATATGAGGATCACACGATAAAAAAACAGTTTGAAAATTTGAAACAAAACTAACCGTGAAGTCCACTATTAGGTTAGCTTCACAGAAAATATTTTGAATCTAGGTATTCCAATTTTTTTCCAGAAAGCCTTGACATATAAGTATCGGGTTGGAGAGGAGACGACACCGTGAAGTGTTTCCCTAGAAAGATGGTAACCAATTGATTGAAATATATGTATCGGGCGGGAGAGGGGATGACACCATGGGAAGTGTTTCCCAAGAAGGATGGTAACCAATTGGGAATCGAGTTCAAGATCATATATATTGTAGCTTCTTTTTCACGTTGAAGAACAAGATCAAGATCATGTTGAAGCTTCTTTTTCAGGTTGAGGAGCCTTTGATAAGTCAAATACCCATGTTGCTTTGCACTTCCCTATTACGATCAAGTAGATCCTGATTCTTGTGGAAAAACATTCCCAAAAACCTTATGGTTCCAAATAAGTAGTTGCATTTTAAGGGTGTTACGAGACTCACATACCTCACTATTTGTAGCCCAAATGCATTATACCATGAGACGGAAGTCCTTGTGACTCATTCAAGCAGCTTCAAAAAGGAAAGGGTGTCTCCTGTACAAGTGATCTCTAGTTTGAGTTGTAGTAAAAGGGGAGCGTGAGTTGTTGTAAAAGGGGAGTGTAATCTAAAAAGTATCGGAGTGGATGTCTAACTGAGGCATCAAGCCAAATTATCCGAGCATCTCTATTCATAAAAGCATGGTCCAAACGTTTGGAGATCACTTTATTGGTCAATATACCATCAATCTAAGAAGACTCCGGCCCGGTGAAACTCATATCTATAAGGCCATGAGTATCAACAATTATAAGAAAAATCTATGTATTCTTGTGAATACCTCTCACACCACCGTCCCTTTCATTACTAGAGAGAATACAATTGAAATCCCCTCCAATAGTAAGGGGTTCGTTGATAAGAAAAATATCATCATCTAGACGTGGCAAAAGGGGTTGCTTCTAGAAACCGTAGGGGATCATAAACAACAATCAACCTGAATACATGTCGTTGGGAATTTAACTTCCAACTTTTCGTCTTTTGATTTTTGTTCCTAATTATTTTTTTTTTATTAAGAGTACAATAGGTTGGTGACCATGGTAGAATTTATGACAATATATTTGATGACTATATAGTTGACGACAACACAATGAGTAGTAATACAATTTGTTAAAATACAATCAGTGATCTGACGACAACACAATTATTGACAACACAATGGGTAAATGTATAATTGGTGACAACACAATGAGTGATTGTACAATCGATGATACCACAATTGACGACAACTTAGTTTGTGTCAACAACTTGACAATATAACTTATGATAGTACATTTGGTGACAACACCACTGACAACACATTGACTAACAGTCCAATCGATGACAATATAGTTAGTGATAACACAATTGATGACACTATAGATTTATAGTCGATGATAATATGTTAGTGATTACACATTTGATAACAATATAGTCGAATTTTCTCTTAGTTGTCCTATCTGATCTCCTTGTAACAATATGGAGTAAAAGATAATTTCCGTTCAACTTTCATGGTTTATACATTTAAACTCGATTACTTGACAAAACTTGGGTAAAATGGTTAAGTAGACACCTTTTGCATACTTGTGTACAAAGTAGGTAGTTTTGAGTTATCATTAACAAACTAGGCCCCTTGAGTATTAAAATAAAAGATTTAAAAATAACTAAAATAAAGATCTCATGATCTTTCTCTTTCCAATTAAACCATATTTATTTCCAAAATTAATTATTGAAATTAAAGGAAATAACGGTTTGAGAAAAAATAGCAGCCACGATCATCCATAATTAGGATCTGTTTTTTACGAGATACGGTTCTCCATTTTCAACGAATTCAGAGGACGAAGGTTTTCGCCATTTTCGGGGAAAAACTTTGTGCGTTTGTGAACTTCTACTGCATCTGTATTTTGGTTTTGGTTGCATCATCATCACAACACTCGTATTTCGGTAAGCCTTATGTGTGTATATATATTTTCTGGATTTTCGAAGCTTTTTATATGCGTCAATGGCGGACGAATCATTCATCTAAAATTAAGCGTTATATCGGAAACAATTAATGTACATATATGATGAATCACCTTACTTGTAGTGTTTTAACTGTGTAAATGGTAAGCCATATTCTGGATAGACGATGACTGTCTGTAATTAACGGTATCAGGTTGAAGAAAGTAACATTGTGTACACATTCGATGATACATTAATATATGTATGTGTTTGAAACATATAAATAATATGTATATGTGTTACATATATTGTATGACATAATGTGTACGCATGTAGTATGTACACATTCGATGATACATTATTAAATTAATATATGTATGACTTATGAATATGTACATAATTTTTGGATAGAGTATTGTACACATTGAGTATGTACGTTAACTATTTTGTTTAATGTAGATATTTGTTTGGTGACTGGTTACATTTTATGTTTATGTGTATATGTATGTGCATTGTAATTTGTGTATGTGATATGTACATGATTGTACAAAATTATGTACATAATATATTATTTTCAGGTGCGAAGTAGGGGGAATAAGAAACGATGAAGAGTCGAAGAAGAAGAAGCCGATGATCTTTGAATTTTTTGGGTTGATGGGCGGCGAGGACGAAAGTTGGTTGACGAAAATCATAGGAGACGATATGGATGTGGGAAGAAGACGCTTTGTTCTGAATTATTGGGATCTAGTTTCCGTTGATATGATTTGGAAAAGATTCTACAAATCTCTATATACAGTTTTCATTTTTCCTTAATAGGTTTTTTGAATTAAGACAGTTTTCAATTAATGTGATTATGTTAACTTCCATAACTTCTTCTTATAATTCAGCCTTTTGTTTTTAATTTATCTTTATTTTTATATTGAAATTAACTAGCGGCCTAGTTAGTATCCAATAAACAAAAACTGCCCTAATAGCTAAATTTTCTCACAAGACTTTTAGTCGAAACCGATCAACCAAAACAATAATTAACCGACCGTGTCCGGTGTTCCCTAACCTTATCGATAGAATTTCAATGTTTGGAATATATGTGCTAAGCATGCTTTGGAAGATTTCCCTAAAGATTGGAGGTTGTCATGATGGTGGTGATTCATTATGAGATAGATTTTACTATAGTCACAAGATTGAAGTAGAGACAGCGCCCCAAGCTTGAGCAAGTGGATCGGACGACGGCAACTAACCTTGTTCTTGATTAAAAGGTTGTCATGATGGTGTTATTAGTGAGATAAACAAGCTTGGTGTTGGTTGTCACTCGTAACGGTGATATTTGAGAGATTCTCCCTTCAAAAATTACGATTTTGGGAGATTATTACATGTTTTTGGATTTTATGTGAAATATCTTAATAGTGTTTTCTACACTTAACCGGTCATATTCTCCTCGGTTGACTAAAATTAGGCTACTCTATAGTCAATATTAGGTAACATACATTAAATATATTAGAACTTTAAATAATTATTCATGAAAAAAAATCGGTTTGCCACTCAAATACCTAGTCCGGACGATCATTTTTTCGGACATGGGTCGAAGTCCGACAATCGGACTCGATCCATACGTGATCCGAATAAATCGGTTACCCTTATTTGACCAAACCCCGAATCCGGAGCTTATCACGGGCGCGTTCGAGAAGGGTATATTAAACCATTATAATAGCCGTCGGAGTAAAAAATTTATGAGAAATTATCGAATTTTTTTTTAGCTGACAGATATAAATTATGCAAATTACAAGGGTTTATATAATTTTAAACTAATTCACCGAACTGACCCGGATCACCTCGAGAGTCGAGGCTGGAACTCCCCTTCTGAAGTTGGTGAGTCACAACTCACAACCGGCACCTTCGAGCGTCGGAGCCTTGATTTTGATTTGCTTTTGACCGACCATACACCGCCGTTTCGATGCTTTCTGATCCCATTAAACCCTAGCTCTCAACTTTCTCCTGGCGTTTAGGTTTCTACTTTCTGCCTATGGTGTCTCTCACATAAATCCCTAACATAGGTTCTATCCTCGTATAATCTCTCGCCATTGACGCTTGAGCTGTGTGAGCTACAATTTGTAGAGCTTTCGAAACTTGAAGTCATTCGATCTAACTGGTGAGTTCTATTTCCATATCTTGCTGTTCTTTTTTCATTTGTAAGAACAGGAAACATTGAAATTAGGGTTTTGCTCGTGTTGTTCTCGTTTCTATCTGTTCCTGACATATCCGTTCACAGTTGTTCTATTTCTTCATTTTTCTCATCCGTTTTAATACATAGTTGGTTATGCTCATTTCCATATCAACACTAGAAGTATGTTAATTTGTAGTCACACCAATTTGTGATTTTTTTCCAAATTGATGTATCGGAAATCAATGGAAGCTTTTTTGGAGATAGAGAATTGAACGCATCTCGTTTGCAGGGAGAAAAGTATATCAGATTGATCAAATTCTTGAACGATGGATCGGCCCCCTCATGATTATTCAGCTGCTATGGCATTTGCTCAACAACAACAACAACAACAACAACAACAGCAGCAATATGGTTTTCATCCACAACACCAACAATTCCCTGGTTCAGTTCATGGCCCTCCCTTTCTACCCCCACATCCATCTCTTCAACAATACCCATTCCCACATCAACAGCAGCCTCAACCACTTCATCCTCACCCTCAACATCCTCACCTTCTTCATCTTCAGCAACAACAGCCGCCACCTTCAAATTTCCCTCCCCACATGCCTCCTCAGCTCATAAACTCCCCATTCGGTGGCCCTGGGCCGTATGACTCTGCCCCACCTCATGTACCGCCACCACCTGATCCCGAGCTTCACAAGCGCATCGATAAGCTAGTTGAATATGTTGCAAAGAATGGCCCTGAGTTTGAAGCGATGGTTTGTGAAAGGGAACACGATAAGCCTGAGTATAGTTTCTTGTTTGGTGGCGAAGGTCATGGATACTATCGTTACAAGCTCTGGATGTGTGCTCGGCCTCCTGGTCCCTTCGTTGCACCTTTCCCATCTGTGATGCATGGACCTCCGAATGCCCTTATGAGCTCACATGGCCCTCCACTTAACCCCACTGTTGGTGTGGCTTCTGCTTCCCTTTTGGGTGCTTCTCCCTTACAACAACCACCTCCCTTTCCACCATTGTATGATCAGCAGCATCACCAATACCAGGGTCATGGTCGAACAGATTTTGAGCATCCTTCTTTTAGGGGTATATCTGGGCCACTTCGGTCGGATGTGGCAATGGAGTTGAATAATGTGCTTGGCACCCTCTCTGGCACCAAGGAGTCAATTAAGGGTGCCAAGATGTGGTTTATGCAGAGGGCTGCTTTTGCACCCGGTTTAGCTGAGGCTCTTAGAGAAAGGATATTCTCTGTGGATGATTCGGAGAAACAGTTGCACATAATCTATCTTGCCAATGACATTCTCTTTGACAGGTTATTCTCTTGCTCTAATTATTCTTATGGATTTCTCTTTCTCTGGTTGTACTTCAAAGTTCAAACACGCAAAATGATAAATATAGAAAGAATCACATGAGTAAGTAAAGAATTCCGAAATGATTGAACTATATTCCCTCATTTCTCACTACTAAGTACCTTGCCAATAACATTTATTTGACGCGTTATTCTCTTGCTCGGATTATTTTTATGGATTTCATGAATTATTCTCTTGCTCAGATTATGTTTATTGTGTTCTGTTATGTATTGCCTTCAAATACAATTATGTTGTTTGATTGTTTGTGTTTGGATCATTTTGTACGTTTGAACTATATTTCCTTTTTTCCAGTTACTATGTATATACCTTGTTAATGACTTTTTGTTCAAAGGTTATAAATTTCCTCTGATTTTGGTTATGGAATTCTATTACACTTTCTAGTGTCTTCAATTACCTATCTAGCCATAAGACTGTGATTTTTTATCTGCCATTTTTTAGTCTTTGAACTATATATTGGCCTAACATCTACTCCACTGTTCCTATTTTTATTGAATTTGTTTATGGACGTGAGCTTCAGTTTGCAGCGCCGTGTGAATCCTCAAGAGCTAGATAATGAGGCCTTGGCATTTAAACCTGTTTTAGGTTCCATGCTTGCAAGGATTTACCATAACCCACAGAATAAGGAGGAAAACCAGTCACGGCTACAGAAGATTTTGCAATTCTGGGCTACCAAGGAGGTATATGATCAGGAAACCATTCAAGCCTTTGAAACTGAGATGCTTGGTGGGCCACCTGCTTTTCCTGTTGCTGGACCTCCAAAAGAGCTGCGCAGTTCTTCATTTGACACCTCTGCTGCTGGTAAGATTTTTGACCCCTCTATTTGATTATTTAATCGTTCCTGATACTAAATGTCCATAGGAACTTTTTCAAGAGGAAATGAATCCGATCACTGGTCTTGCTGTTTCTTTTTTCCTTCAATTGTGTATATAGCACCAGGTAAATCTACTTGTAAATTTGTTCCGATTCTGCAGGGTTGCCGAACATTCCTACTCAACAATTTTTACAAGATAAACTAAACAGTTTAACTAATCAAGAGCAGCCTGATCGGAATGGGGTCCCAATCACAACAATGCAACCTGTTCATCCATTCGCAATCCCACCCTTCACAGCATCCATACCCATTGTTCAACAACCACTACCTATAAACGTGGCTGAGAAGCCTCCTCCATACCCATTGTTCCCGCCTGGGCTTATTCCCGGAATGGTCAGGAAGCAGCAGATTGGAAGTGGGGTACCCTACTCTCCTATGAGCCCACTTGATATACCTACGGTGATACCACCTTCAGACATGCCGGAATCTGACATCTTGGAGAGAGTTTCAAAGTTCTTTAAAGAGATTGGAGAGGTCAATCCTTCCGAGGGACCCATGAACTCTTCCGAGGGAAGATACGAGGATGAGTATGAAAGAGACTCTCCTGTTCGTAAAGGAGGTGCTTGCATTCCACCTCCAGCTAACTTGCAGGCTGGGGATCTTGATACGGGAACAAATGCAGATGGAAGTGTGAAATCAAGCTCAGGTGGGTCTGGTCGGCTGGGTCTCGGGGCTACTGCAGACCCTAATGAACCGAGCCAGTACGATGATGTCTATACCAGCTATAGGAAACAGAGAAGCACCAATTACCATTCGTCCATGAGTGCTAGAGCTGTCACTAGGTAAAAGCAGGTTTTGTTTTCTGTCTTCTCCATCCGTTTCCGTGGCTTCAACACTGAATCTGTCCTTGACTGTATTCACGCTGAATCTGTCTTCCAAGTATACACTTTAATGTTATAATGTTACTGTGAAGGTTTGGATTATAATCTGCTACCAAGGGTATGAATTTGTTGAAGCTTGAGCAACATTTCTCAATTAGGACATGGATTTGGATCGATCCAATCTGCATTTTGCTACAAAAGTCCCTGGTCCGTTATACACTGAATATAGGTTCTGGTCAGTTTATTAGTTGTTCCATTGAGATTCAGATTTTTTCAGGGTCAAAACCATTGGGTTTTTGGATGTGTCCAAATATAGGCACTGCCGCCCTGGTCAGGATCTCATGGATGAGATTACTTGGAGATTATAATCTCTAAATTGACCAACTTGGGGTTAACATGTCGCCGACTTCTACTTTGTGAACCGAACGCGCGTAGATAACTTCTAGTTTGGAGTTAAACACGAAGTTCAACTAAAAAAAACCGAAAAACATTTGAGTTTTTCTTCTTGAATTCGGCTCCAATTACAAACATAATACACTGTTATGATCCGGATAACATGGGATTTTAATTTCCTGGTTCAATAAGTAAAAAGGAGTAGGTTTTAAATAAATAGGTTTTAGTTTTATCTATTTTACCCATTTTACATATGGTTGGAGGTAAAAAAAATTGACCTCTTTAAACGGACGTTGAGAATTTATCAATAAATATCTAGTTTTTTCTAAAACTATTTTTACATAAAATTAAATTATAATTTTATCTATGTAATGGCGGATAATAATTAATTTGTTTCATTATTATTGTTTATGTTAAATGCGATTTAATTGGTGTTATTTTTCTCATTCTTCTTTTTTTTTTTTTCATTTTATCAATTTAATGAAATATTTAAAACTTAATTTATGGCTAATTTTCATTTATAATAGTTACATTATTATTATTAATAAGAAAATATATATAAATAAACAATTCGTAGTTTAAGACATGAAATTAGTAACAAGTGAAATTTGACTTGAGTAAAATAAGTACGAAATAAACTACTAAATTGACGCGACAATAATTTGGTTGATGTGGCGGGGGGGAAAAAAATGTGAACCACTCGCTTACCGTGATCTTAGAACATCTACAAGAAGTACCAATAAGAGGTTTCACAACTTATTTTTTTTAGAAAACAAATAAGTGTCAAAGTTTCGTCACCTTAATTTTCTTCCCAACTGACAATTTTATTATTAATGGATACATTGGCTTTGCATACGGTCCGGACCGGTCCGGTTCCGGGTTGGACCGGTTTGTACATAAAATGTGCAATTTTGAATATTACAGACCGGTTTGTACCTTAATTGTGCAAATTTGGTTAGGTTTTCCGGTCCAAAACCGGACCGGATCGGACAGAACGGGACCGGACCGGACCGGAAATTCGTAGTTTACGGTCCAATCCGGGTTACGGTTTTATACGGTCCAAAAACCGGACCGTACCGTAACCCGGTTTTTCAAAAAATCTGGACCGTAGACCGGACCGGACCGGTCCGATTTAAACACCCTAGATACATATAGGGTCCGTTTGGGAACCAGAAGCTGATTGTAGCTGAAGCTGAAGCGGAAGCTGAATGAAGCTGAAGCTGAAGCTGAAATAAGTAGCTGATTTAAGTAGCTGATTGTTTATAATAAGCTGGTATAGCGTTTGGGAAGTACGAGCTGACCGAAGCTGATTGAAACGTAAAATTACGGAAATGGGCTTAGTTGTTATTTGTTATTGTAATAGAAATAATTATTATATGTACAAGATCTTATATTGGAATTAAATCATAAAATAATTATATTTTGCCAAATATTTGTTTCATTAGATAAGTATTTTTTTTATTTAACAAAATTCGAATTCCCTACAATTTGACTTGTATCACTAAAATAATTGATATGTTAATTGTTCATAATAAAATATAAAATGAATAAATCATTAAAATATTAGGTTAAATCATGAAAAAAATATTATTAAATGTATCAGCTCAATAAATTCATTGGTAATGACCATTTATTATATATTTCAACATATTTTGTATTTTAGCAGTTGCAAAATTAAAAGCTCAAATTTAAGACTTTGTGCTAGTACCCTACTTCACGACAGTCTCCTCCTTTCAACAAAGGGTTCGTTTTGTTGGCCTTCAATCGCCTTCGCCCCGGGACATTCGTTCGCTAGCTTCCCACCAATCGCCTTAGGAAGCAGACGTTCGATCTCCTTCGCCCCGCAGTTCGAGCACCACTTCAATTTGCAATGAGCACCAACAAAGAAGTTGCAGGTAATACATCTCCAATCTCTTCAATAACTTGAATTCGCTTGGATCTGTAACGAATTGGGGATTTAGGGTTTTCAGGTGTTGAAGTGATTGGTTTAGCAGCTAGAAACTGGAACTACTTTTTATGTTCTTCAGTGACCTCTTGATATCGATTCCTATCTGTTGCTATGTGAGCTGAAATTTCATCTTGTTGTACTGCATTTGTTTACTGCAATTAGGTGACCTGCTGCATTACTTGGGTATAAATTAGGGGTCCTTGTGCATCTGGAAACTGAATGAAGAAGTTGAATGTGATAGAATTTTTGGGTAGTAATTTGGGGTTAAAATTTAGGGTAGAAATTAGGGGTCCTTTTGAAGTGTCTTCTACAGTGTCTACTGCATTAGTTGGGTAGTCCTGCTGCATTTACAAACTGAATGAAGAAGCTGAATATGCAGTATCTTCTGCATTGGGGGGGGGGGTAGAAATTTGTTGTTGAAGTGTTCTCTATTTGTTGAAGAGTTGACAAGAAATATTGTCTGCTTACTTCTTTGCTGCATTTGTTTATTGTAACTTGTTCTTCTATTTGTTAAAGAGATTACAAGAGAGTACAAGAAATTGGTTACTTGTTTTTTGTACTAAAATTGCTTCTGTTTACTACTAACTTGTTTTTCTGCATTTTTTTTATGTTTGTTCATGGATGAATTCATATGAACTAGTTAACCTTTCCTTTGTAATTATTGTAAAGACTAATACACATGATGGTTGTTGTCAAATCATAAAGTGATTGGTAAGGTTGTAGAGAAGAAGTTTAACTGGAGTGAAGAGTTAACTAGGACGTTCTTGAGGGTTTGCATTGAATATCAAAAAGTCCACGGTGTCGATCAACCATTCAGTTGGGTAGAAATATCTGCTGTTTTAGAGGGTCAACTAGGAAGGAAATGTCCTCCTATAAAACTGAAAAATAAGTATGATCATATGAAGAAGTTGTACAAACTTTGGAAAGATTTAAGGCACGATGAGACTGGTATTGGATGGGATCCTGTCAAAGGACGAATAACTGCTGATGATGCTTGGTGGGAAACAAAGATAAAGGTATTACATCTTATGAGTACAAAACATTTAAAGCTAAAGCATGAACTACATTCCTAACTTCCTGTCTTGCTATTTCTTGTAGGAAAAAGAAGATTACAAGCAATTCAGAAAGAAGGGTGTGGCAGTTGAGCTGGAAGAGTTATGGGAGCAAGTTCACAGTGGTATTGTGGCAACGGGCCAACATTGTGTGACCCCATCTATGGACCCTTGCTTTCTTCTTGAAGGCGGGGAAACTCAGAAGAACGATGAGGATGCTCAAGAATTTGCAAATGAGGAAGGTGGAAATAGCGACAGTGAGTTTGCTAACTTAAACACCATCGATTTCAATGCCACTGATGAAGATGTTTTGAGAGACGTCCGAGATCATATAAATTCATCAAACAACACCAACAAATTTTCTAAAGCTGGAACCAAGGTCCCCATGAACTCTGGAAGATCCACACCATCTGGAGTTGGTTCAAAACGGCGTAAGAAAGGGTCTACTAGTGCACAGGTGTACAGTGACCACCTTGCAATGGTGGAGCATACCAGCCAGAAAATGCTCACACTTTTCGAGGCAGAAGCTGCTACATCTGCAGCACCTCAGGAAAAATGTACATTTCAGCATGTCATGGAAATACTCGAAGAGATGGTTAAGGAGGAGCTTGTCGAGGAGGATTCTACATTGTGGTGCTTTGCTACTGCTCAACTGATGAATGAGTCATTTAGGAAGATGTTCATCAACATTTCACGCCATGCTGCGAGGCTAGCCTTTCTTAAATACCAATATGTGGAAATCAAGGGTGTCAGTCCATTATGAATTATAGTCTTGAGTGTCGAGTGTTTTACCGAATTGAACCGCATTGCTAGTTTATGTTTGTTTTCCCAATTGAACTGTAGTGTTGAGTGTTTTCTTGTTTGAGTGTTTTTCCATTCTAACTATTATGAAGGTTTTATGGCTTCATTGTATTGAACGTTTGTGTTGGTTTCATCATGGTTATGTAGCTAATATAATGGATGCTTTCTTTGCTTATTCCGTCATTGCAGAAGCGAAGAAAAGGCAGAAAAGACGCCAAAAAAAAAATGATGTTCGCAAACTTATGGATGCAGATGAACAGTTCATTGTCCTCCATGCATTACTTCAATCACATACACAAAGAACCTTGTTATAATTCAGAATTTACAGGTTACAAATGGATGAGGCAACTGATGGATGCAAACTCCGGCCTTAGATGTATGAGAGCCTTTAGGATGGAGCCAAAAGTTCTACAACGTTTATGTGAAGAGTTGGAGACAAATTACGGTCTACAAAAAGGGCGTGACATGACTGTGTTGGAGAAGGTGGGTATTTTGTTGTACACTTTAGCGTTGGGGATATCAAATCGAGACGTTTGTGAGAGATTTCAACGATCCGGGGAAACCATTAGTCGAACAATACATGAGGTTCTAGATGCAATCACAGGAAGGTCAAGGGGGTACGCCGGACTTGCAAGGGAACTCCTACGACCCCGTGACCCAACGTTTTCAAGCACCCCTACACAGATTTTGGAAAATGAAAAGTATAGTTTTTTCGAGGTATGGACTACAACTTCTAATAATATGTGCAATATAATAGGTAGGGCTATAAGATTGATAAATCCTGCTGTGATATGTTATCGTAAATGCAGGGGTGCATAGGTTGCATAGACGGAACACACGTTGATGCAACGATCCCTGCAAAAGAGCAGTTGCCATACAGAGGAAGGAAGGGCACGTGTACCTTTAACGTGATGGCTGTATGCGACCTTGATATGTACTTTACATTTGTTTCTGCCGGTTGGGAGGGTTCAGCTCATGATGCCCGTATTTTCGATCATGCTCTCAAGACCAAATCATTCAACTTCCCCCATCCACCTGAAGGTATGACTATTTACATCACCTTGGTTTTAGTTGATGCATACATTAAGATAAAATGTATGTGATACCGCTGTTTCTAATTTAATGAAGGAAAATACTATTTGGTCGACAAAGGCTATCCAGACAGACAAGGATACATGGTACCGTACTCTAAGGTGAAGTATCACCAATCACAGTTTGAAGGTATTGCTCCTAAAAATTACAAGGAGGGATTTAATAGGGTGCATTCCAGTATTCGAAGCGCAATTGAACGGGCGTTCGGTGTTTTGAAGAAAAGATGGAAGATACTAATGGTTATTCCTAGCTACAGCATAGAGACACAAATCGACATTATATTGGCCTGCTTCGCACTTCATAATTTTTGTCTGCTGCATAAAGAGAATGACGAGTACTTTGAGACGCTAGAGTCCAACCCTGCAGCTTATGAAGGACTATTCAACAGGGTTACAAGAGAGGAAGGTGATGATGCAAGTTGATAGAAAAAGGGTGATCTAGATCGAGGAGAAACTTCAACTACTTCTTCTTGATCGTTTGAGATAGATCAAACTAGGAGTTTGAGGTGGCGGAAGCGTTGGGTTTGATCCTTCAACAGGATCCTCGAATGTGGAGGCTTGGATCAAAGATTAGATCCAAGATAGAACTTTAGATGATGGAAGAGGAAGTGATGCCTAAACTAAGTAAGAGGGTTTTCCTTCTCAATACTTAGTATTCAACTTAGACATCTCTTTACAAATGAGCCAAGCCATCCTTATATAGTGGATGGGGGCTAACCAAAGGTTGAAACATAAATGACGGAATTAAAGTCGGAATTAAGTTCCGAATATGAAAAGCCTAAAATATGAAAGGTCGGAATTTAATTCACGGAATTAAGTTCCGGAATTAAAGTTCCGAATACAAAAAGACTTATTATTAAATAGCCGAATAATAATAACGTTCTTCAAAATGTGCGGGTCCTTCTAGCCAGAAACACGGATGGCGATGCCATCCGGGGGCGTATCATTCTCCTCCTCTTAAATGTGAAACGTCCTCGTTTCACCGTCAAAAAAGAAAGGAGTCACTTGAGGAACAAGACCCTTGAAAATCAACACCGAATGCACATGGTCCGGCGGCTTGGACTTGTAGTCCTTCAACATTGTGGCTTTGCGGCGTTTGTTGAATATGTAATCCCTCAAGGTGGCGGTGCTATGAAATTTGTCCATCATGTCATAACTAGTCTTGACTTTGAATGGTGGGCCCATGCTGAAAATATGGAACGGCAAGATGAGGGATAAGTGAGTGGGCATCATAAAGACAAACCTCGAATCGGCCGGCTCAAATTGGTTTTCCATCAACAAAATGGTACCGTTGTCGGGGTTGGATTCTTTTTCACTCTCAAAGAACTTGCCATGTAATGGATTGACCAATTGAATCGGAATTGCCCGGGAGACCTCTTGAATGATGATTTCTTCCTTGGCCTCTTCTAATGGATCATCACACAACGGTTCTTCTTGTTGAGCAACCGTCGTGTGGGCAAGAAGTTGTTCCCTCAAAAGTTGAATCTCACGCTTTAGAGCGTCATTTGTTTCCTTGAGCATAACATACTCCTCTTTGGAATTAGCACACCGTTTGGGGGCAACGTTTACTACTTGCACATGATTGGCACGCCGTATTGGGGCAACAAAGGTATCCTTATAATATTGTTGTCGGTGTGGATACCTTTGATACTCATGGAGGGTCTCTTTGGGCCTTGTTGGATTTGGAGGAGGCAACCACTCCTCATCCTCAAAATATTCTCTCCGTCGGTACCTCCTTGTGGTTTGTTTGGCCTTCGGTGGATATGGGGGAGGTAACCATTCTTCATCCTCATCATAAGAATCAGAATCGTCATAGAACATGATGAACGATGAAGAAACAATTGAAGAACGGATGAAGAGCTTCGACGAACACCGAAGAACAGTTGAAGATCTTCGAAGAACGGCGAAGAACAGTTGAAGATCTTCGAAGAACACCGAAGAAAACTTGAAGATCTTCAAGAACACTGAAGAGAAAAAAAATTTTGATGAAGAACAATCAAGAACTTTAGTAAAGAACTTGACCTCGATCCCGAGCTCTGATACCAATGATAGAAAAAGGGTGATCTAGATCGAGGAGAAACTTCAACTACTTCTTCTTGATCGTTTGAGATAGATCAAACTAGGAGTTTGAGGTGGCGGAAGCGTTGGGTTTGATCCTTCAACAGGATCCTCGAATGTGGAGGCTTGGATCAAAGATTAGATCCAAGATAGAACTTTAGATGATGGAAGAGGAAGTGATGCCTAAACTAAGTAAGAGGGTTTTCCTTCTCAATACTTAGTATTCAACTTAGACATCTCTTTACAAATGAGCCAAGCCATCCTTATATAGTGGATGGGGGCTAACCAAAGGTTGAAACATAAATGACGGAATTAAAGTCGGAATTAAGTTCCGAATATGAAAAGCCTAAAATATGAAAGGTCGGAATTTAATTCACGGAATTAAGTTCCGGAATTAAAGTTCCGAATACAAAAAGACTTATTATTAAATAGCCGAATAATAATAACGTTCTTCAAAATGTGCGGGTCCTTCTAGCCAGAAACACGGATGGCGATGCCATCCGGGGGCGTATCACAAGTGTTGGTGGGATGGGTAGTGTTAGAGATGATATTGCACAACGATTGTGGGAGAGTGCCTATTTTTGATATATCGATTGTGTCAAGTCGATTCGTAGGAAAATAGTAGTTGGGTTTTATGGATTGGTAGATGGAGTTATGTCAAGTGAATTTGTAGGAAATACTAGTTAAGTTTTATGTTTCCCATCTTTTGTGAAAGTGACTATATACTCTCTGTGTTTGTGTGCCACGGCTAGATACTCTCTGTATTTTGTCAAAGTGGGGATCTCAATCTTTTTGTGACATTGTGAATTTTGTATGTGTGTTCCAAACTGTGAAGCTATGTTGAACTTACAATATGTAGATGAGGTCTTGTGACATCAACTCCACCATGAACCAAAGCAGCTGAAACATTAGCATGAGGAAAAAATTAGCTAATTGATGTCTACCATAACAATGTTGATACTCTCTGTATTTAGTACCATTTGTACCCTGATTTTGGATGAATCTTGTTTATATGTCTTTATATTTTGCACCTGCAGGTTCTTACTGGCATTGCCTTGGTCTCATTTAAGGCTGCAAGGGTTCCTAAGGACAAAGAACACCCTCACGGTTGTTTTTTTTTTATTGCAATTGCAGTTACCTAAATGCAATTTGTTCGGATAGATTTTCACTATTTCTTGCTATATTACAGGTCTGCTGGCCAAGCTAATAGTTGTCTATGAAGTGCTTGTTTATTCCATTGTGCTTATTTATCAATTTTATTCACATGACATGGAAAGTTTGAGACTGTAGGAGCTCTGGGAATTTCTTGCATGCTCGTTGCAACGGCTGGCAGGTATTGCATGGCTGGCCAAGCAAATAGTTGTCTATCAAGTGCTTGTTATTTCTGTTGATACCCGATGTACAAGTTCTCTAACTAGTTCTAGTTGTAGTTTTCATACTTGTGATGGCAGTAACTGTTTTTGTCATCATACAGAGTGTTTTTGCTGCTGCTCCTGAAGTTGTTCACACAATTGCACATGATCACCACGATTGTTACTTCTGTTACTATATTACAGGTCTGCTTGGAATTGCCAACTGTCTCGACATGGAACATACCATCCTAGCTTTGAATATGACAATTGTTTCGATTGCGATAAAAGAGAGGTACTATTATTTGTTCCATGCTTTACTGATCTGAGTTTAACATTTAGAATAGGAAAGGCTTTTATATGGTAAAATTTCCAACTAAAAAGCTCATATTGTAGAAAACTAATATCTTTGGACAGTAAATAAAAAGCAAACACCAACATTCTCTCTTATGAAGGAGCTGTTATAAATAAAAAGCTCATATTGTAGAAAACTAATATCTTTGGACAGTAAATAAAAAGCGACTACATCCTACTATTTTAGAAGAAGTTGACATCTACAAGTTTCATCCACAGGATCTGCGGGAATTATCTTGTTTTAAGAAAGATTTGTGCTGGTATTTCTTCTGTCCCAGAGGGAAGAAATATGGAAGTGGTGCTAGAGTAAACAGAGCTACTGATACTGGCTACTGGAAGGCAACTGGGAATGATAGAACTGTTTCGTACCAAAAGCGAACTGTTGGCAAGATCAAGACTCTGGTGTTTCATCTGGGCAAGCCTCTCAAAGGGGAAAGAACAAACTGGGTTATGCATGAGTTTAGACTCGATGATAAGAATTTGGCTGATGCTGGTGTATGTCAGGATTCATATGCACTTTGCAAGATATTCAAGAAGAGTGGATTGGGCCCTAAAAATGGGGAACAGTATGGAGCTCCATTCATTGAACAAGAGTGGGATGATGGTGATGAGATCCCTAACACTGCAGTTATGGTTCCTGCTATTGATCCGAATCAGAGTATTTCTGGTATGACTAATGTAACGGAACCTGCCATTCTAGTTCAGGTTCCGGATGTGGATCAGACTCGTTCAATTTCATCTGTTGATATAGCTGTAGATCCAAACGGTTGGATCATGCCCGTGTCTATGCCAATGATAGATGCTAATCTAGCCTCTACTTCAAACCGTAACCCTCTTGTGAATCCTGCTGCTGACTATGATCATCTTGTGAATCCTGCTGCTGATTATGATCATCCGCTATTTACCGTTGATGAAATATTTGCTGATCTGGGCGATTTGGATTCCGGGTTTGCAGCACTGCAAGGCAATAAGTTTACCTGGGAAAGCCTTTCTGATTCCGGTATCTCTGATTCTGGTTTAGGTTTAACGGATTTAGATGAGTGATTGTACTGTGTTGTTTACACACATAGGCATATTATTATTGCAGGTTTGGTTTTATGGCTCTTCTAGATAAAGAATTTCATGTATTACATTCTCTTTTTTGACAGTAGAGCTCTTGAAGCACAATAAAATCATTTGATCAAAATGGTTCTATTTTTTGTTTCAATTTTGGAAAGTCTGTGATTAGGGGCTAATCATCAAGCTTAATCTTTCCAAATCCAAACAAAAGATCCTTAATTGTTAATCATGGGCAGGTAATGGTACCTTAGTTATTGGAAAGTCTATTTCAAACTGCTGTCTATTCCTAAGTTTTTTACAAGTTACTAACTTGCCATATAAAATATTATACTGTTTAGACCAATCCAAACTTGCAACTTCCTTTTGGACAATCTAGTTGAAGACTCATAAATAAAATAAGATAAGAAAAGACATAAAATCTAGAACCAACAAAACAGTACTTGAAATGTTTATTTAAAGCTTTAGAATAGGAAAGGCTTTCATCATGCATTATTGATCTGAGTTTAACATTTAGAATAGGAAAGGCTTTTATATGGTAAAATTTCCAACTAAAAAGCTCATATTGTAGAAAACTAATATCTTTGGACAGTAAATAAAAAGCAAACACCAACATTCTCTCTTATGAAGGAGCTGTTATAAATAAAAAGCAAACACCTAAATAAGAAGCAAACACCTACATTTGCCTTAAACCCGGTTTCTTAATATTTTGAATTGTTCATAAATTAGCTGTGACAAGTATAGTATTGATGAGGGACTGACGAGTGTGAGGTGTGGAACCTCTCCATGCCTGTACCCTTTCTTCTGCAGCTATGCCTATACCATTGCTGGTTGTGTACCCTTGCTTCTGCAGCTATGCCTGTACCATTGCTGGCCTCTTGTTGTGTATCCAGTTATTCAAAAATAATTAAAATAGAAGCTTTAGTTAGGACAGACAACATGTAAAACAGAAGCTTCAGTTTGGGCTCTTGCTAGCCATCAATGTTGTTTATCCAGTCTGGGCTATTGCTGTGTATCCAGTTACAGAAATAAGTCAAACAGAAGCACCATTATGATAGACAGCAACCTTCTGTTTCACATGGTGCTTTCCTGTTTCTGACTTGTGAGTATTCTGAATCCAGTCTGGGCTCTTGCTGTGTATCAAGTTACTTTGAGATCTGTTCCATGCTTTACTTTGTTGTGTCATACTTTGAGAAGTCATACTTTGAGGACTGTTACTTGCTTTACTTTGTTGTGTCATACTTTGAGAAGTCATACTTGAATGCATAGTTAAGTAGTACATTATTTGGTGTGAAGTGATCCAGTTATTGATTGATACTTGTCAATGCCATGTCATTTATTATCAACACAATTTGAACAGCTTATATACATAATAAATGAGAACTCACTATATAAATTGTGTAAAGCCTTGATTAAACTCATTCACATAAAATAGAATGGCTTCACCATCTAACTTCAAATGGAATGACGAAAATTCAATAGTCTTGTTGGAGATATGTGCAGAAGCTGATTTTAGAGAGGTTGATTTTGAGAGGGGTTGTTACAATTGGCTAACACTTGCTACTGAATTTGGAAGGAGAAGTGGAACAAATGTTCCACCGGTGAGACTACGTAATAGGTTGTCTTTGTTGAAAAAAGAGTTCGGAATTTGGAGAAGAATACTCAATGCTTCCGGTGCTGCTCGTGACCCTGTGACAGGAGAGGTCCAAATACCGGAATCTTGGTTTACTAATAACAAGACGGTTAGTTGTTCATCACTTCTTGCAGATTTAGGTTTTTGCTTTTTTTTTAATATTACAAACAACATATATGTGTGTGTATAATGTAGGACTTTCCATGCTGTCAAATTTTCCGCCGAAAACAAATGAATGTCAACGTGGAGAAGTGGTGTGCGGAAGTGTTTCTGTAGCGTCAATATCATTGGGTTTACGCTATGTTTAGAAGGGTTGGACTTGCTAGGGAGGTGTTTCCGAAATGACATGTACTTAGCCGGGTTGTGGTACTTATGATGTATTTGTGGTAGCTAGGATGTGTTGAAGGTACTTATCATCATGTGTTTGGTTTAAATATTTTAAGTTTTTTAAACATCAAGTGTTTGTATCCACTTTGCTAGTTCTAAATATCAAACATTTTGAACAAAGACCAACGCGATGCAACGAAGCACATATATAATACATCAACTGAAATATCAAGCATACAATGCAACCAAATAGTTCATAGTTTACAAATCATGCCCAATGATAACTTGGTTTTAGTTCGAACAAGCCCCAAGTACACATACGATGTTCAAGTAGCGCAAACTTAATGCTAAAACATAATATCATGAGCTACACACAATACAAGCAAAATGGAAGCAACCAATAGACATTTGTAGAGACGTCTTGCGGATAGTGCGTGTTTTGTACCAATGATCTTGCATTGGTCGAGTTCAAGTGAAAGCCGAATGTTTGATACTTGTAGCGCAGTTTGGTGCTCGATCAAGCGGTTGATTTCTCCATTGCTCTGTTCGCTTGCCTCGTCTGCAGCTCGAATGTGTCGATTAGCTGTGTCAAGGTCATCTTGCACTCTTGCTAGTCGGTCCCTAAGATCATGTGCTATCTCTTGTATAGTTCTCACCTCTGGATTGGAAGAATGCTCGTCTATCAACTCGTTATTGGTTATTTCAAGTAAATCCTTCAATGACAAACAACAAAAGTAAGCATCACATAAAGAATAATCATAAGAAAATATATAAAACAAATATATACACGATATTCCGGGTTTGTGGATCTACTAGTAGGAGATGAGCTCTCGGAACCCCAACCCCAAGAGGCGTAGTAGCCATCATAATCCATGTCCTCTGTTGTAGTTAAACAAAGTTTCACCACCAAACAGTTACAACATTTTCACATGAACTGTAAAAAAACTAGAAAGGATAATGAACTTTAAACAATTGTAAATAAAAAACTAGTAATAACATGTAATGTATAAAATATTCAATGTGTACTGTAAAGAATCACCAAAACTAGAAAGGATAATCAACTATCTGTAATTAATAAAAACAAAATGTTTTTTGGAATAAAAAAAATGAAGAATCAACTCATGGTTTCAAGAATCTGAAAGTGTTAATCATGCCCAAAACTTTTTGTAAACCGAATGATATTGATGCTACAGAACAGTTTCACCACATTATTGTTCTGAACATTTTCATATCAACATTAAAATGTGATGAGTATCAAGCACATCAGACAGTTGGCAATTCGAAGCACAATCCGGCAAATTATATTCAGCTGCTGTGTAATAATAAATCAAGCCAAAACAGTGGTGATTAGAAACCAATTGTCTAAGATATGAAGCACAATCAGACAGTTGGCAATTTGAAGCATAATCCGAAGCTGCTGTGTAATAATAGATCATGCCAAAACAGTGGTAATTAGAAACCAATTGTCTAAGGTATGAAGCACAATCAGACAGTTGGCAATTCCAAGCACAATCCGGCAAATTATATTCAGCTGCAGTGTAATAATAAATCATGCCAAAACAGTGGTGATTAGAAACCAATTGTCTAAGGTATGAAGCACAATCAGACAGTTGGCAATTTGAAGCACAATCCGGCAAATTATATTCAGCTGCTGTGTAATAATAAATCATGCCAAAACAGTGGTAATTAGAAACCAATTGTCTAAGGTATGAAGCACAATCAGACAGTTGGCAATTCCAAGCACAATCCGGCAAATTATATTCAGTTGCTGTGTAATAAATCATGCCAAAACAGTGGTCATTAGAAACCAATTGTATAAGGTAAGCACAATCAGACATCAGCAAGTAGTTTCTTGTGATTAGAAATCAATTGTAATCACAACTTATCTCACCATCTTCATGCTCAGAGGGGTGTATAAATAAACAATAACATATATGCAATCATCAATAGCTCACAAGCTAAATAAACAAAATAACATATATGAAGAAGTTGAAGAAAAATGCAGAAAACTGTCATCTCCACGATGAACCTGTACTTAGAACTTGTCAACAAGGGGCCATTGTTTACGATCGAAATAGAACAACGAAATACAACATTCACAGTATGCAGAGAATGAAGACAATCGGAATTCAAGACAGTATGAGTTATTTCAGTGAAATCCCATAAACTCAAACCCTAACATAAAAATACTCGACAATGTACCGAATCTTGAATGTTAAAAATGTCGAGAAACAAGAAAAAAGCTCTAATGTTAATCCTGTACTCAGGGTTTACATCCAAATACTTTTAGGGTTTACGTAAATGTAGAGGATTGGCAAAGAATCTTCAAACGGGACCATTGTCAAAAATGTAGATAATAGGAATCATGACTTTTAGGGTTTACACAAATCAGGGATATTTTATATTAATCGAAAATGAGGGTGTCAAAATTCTGGAGAATCGAAGAAGAAATAAGAACGAGGAAGAAGATTACCTTCGACTTTTTTTCGCCAAGAAATGGAAACAAAATTCGCAGCTGTGTACAAGAGGACCAAAGAACGATGTACCTCTGATTTTCAATGGAAACAAAAAACGGAGGGGTATGCTGGTGAATCAAAAAAATGAAACTCTCAATCAGCTCCATAAGCTTGCATCCGGAAGTTGATGAGAATGGGCAAAAAATCAGCTCCCTTAAGCTTCCATCCGCTCCATCATCTTCCTTCAGCTGCAACTCACAAACACCCATCAATGTTGTACAGTATAAAGCAGAATCTGAATAAGCTTCAATAAGCTACCATAAGCTGCTGCCAAACGGTACCATAATCTTACAAACTCATGAACAAAGGTAAAAGAGCATCAAGTTTAGGCCCAATGGGGATTTCATTTATGTGCTGGTTCAAAATTTGAACAACTCATGTACCACCCATAATTACTTCGAAGGTCGTAAAAACGAAGCCCTGACCTGCAATTTATACTTTACAAAAGGCTCTTATCATCAACTGTTGTCGCCTTGTCGGGTATATAGGGCATAGGCCCCTCCCGTAAAGAACCGCTCGGCCCCCAAAATAAATAATTGTAAAAGACTTGACTCTTCCCAATTACTTGATCCAAAAAAAACACTCTTCTCAATTATTGCACGATTTCATATCATTTTTTAGAATTGCTATACTAGAATCTACATCCCCAAACCTCAAATTCGTCCAAGCATTCATGGCGGAAGAGAACCAGAAGACCACCGCAGACCCCACCAAACCCCAGCAACCAGATCCTCCAAAGCCCAACATGAACTGGCTGGTCCGATTCAGGTACAGGAAGCACGACGATCCTCACAACGACATGCGAAACGTGCTCCTCGTGGTCTCCGCCCTCATAGCCGCTGTAACCTTCCAAGCCGGAGTCAATCCTCCCGGCGGCGTCTGGCAAGACGAATCCGAGCACCACAAAGCTGGAAGCGCAATCTACGCTTCCCACAAGAAACCGTTCTACGTCTTCTTAGTCTTTAACACGCTTGCGCTCTCTTCCTCTATCTCTGTTATCATAAGCCTCACCTTCATGTTCCCCTTCTCCGTTGAGATCTGGATCGCTACTATCTCCATGATTATCACTTACGGATCTTCTATCTTCGCCATCACTCCCCAGGGCAATAATTACAAGTTCCGCTACTTGCTTATTACCGCCGCTTTTCCGCTTGTTGTTAGGGTTGTTGTCGAGAGTTGCAGGTACGTCAAGCGCAAATTCTATCCCAATTTGACGATTCAAGGATTTGATTTGTGGAAATTGGTGAGATCCAAGAGTGGATAATTAGCACTACTCTCACTTTCATCATTCAATGGCGGCTGGATTGAATACTTCAAATCTCCGTCTCCGTATTGGTGTGCTGCCTTGTCCGTTGATTTATATTGTTTAGTTTATAAATGGATGATGTAATTTAAAAAAAAAAAATTATTTGTAATATTGATGAATTATCTATTTTATAAATAGAGTTTTAAATAATATTTATTTATAGCATAAATAATTAAATATAACTTAAAAATCACACTGGAAAAAGTTAATAGGACTAGGACATTTGCACTGAGAATCAGGAGGGGTCTGCTTCCTTTTATATGTTTGTTTGTGTTCTAGCACTAGTCGAGGAGATATTAGATGCCACATGAATAAAGCGGGGGTGGGGTGACATTCATTGTTTAAAAAACAATTTTTACTCGTTTGTTTTAGCCGTTTTATTTCATATTTGGTAAACATGGAAATTTTAAAAATTAAAATCTTGAAATTTATTATGACATTTTTTAAGCGGTTGCCAACAAAATTATACTCATATAGTCATATGTGTGAACTCGTATCATTATTTTTGTTTTAAAATAGGATTTTTATAATTAAAAAATTGACTTTTAAAATTGTTTTTTTAATAAACCACTGTTTTTTATATAACTTTTGAAGTAAAACCACCTTATTTAATATCTTATTTCTATTAAAGCAGAAGCATCTATTGCCACGTGTCAACGTCATGTTTCTCAAAGCCTAAAAAATTATTTTAAAAAGAGATTTCTAAATGTTAATATAAATTGGAAATTTATTTCTAAATTTTTTTTAAAATATTTAAATAAATATTTTTATAAAAATAGTTTTTAAACTTGTACGGCATATCTTAACAAATTCATTTTAAAAATTTAATTAATTAGAAGAGATAAATACTGAAAAAGAATTAAAAATCATAATAATGATTATAATTTTATTCTCCATATATTTATTTTACAAAAATATACATATAAATTTCTAAATATTAAATATTTATTAAAACTCAACCCGCACAAAGTGCAGGTAATACACTAGTAACTAGTTTATGCTCATACTTTCTACGGTTTGTTTTTAAACTTTGACGATAAAATAATTAATATTATTCTTTTTGACCATGTTATTATCAAATTTATTTGTAATTTTTTATTTAAAGTATATTTATTTAAAAAATATGAAATAAATAAGAAAGTAAAAGGTGAAAGTCCTGTACTCTTTGTTGCGGGTGAAAATAAGTAAAAAGTTGAAATAGGATTGTTAAGCTGACGTAGTAGGATTCTTGTTGTTGTGGCAAGGAAAAAAAAAAAAAAAAAAAAAAAAGAGATATGAGGCTCTATTTTGCAGATGTTCTAATAAAATGTAATTTCATAAAGTTGATGTATAATACTTTAAAATTTTCCGTGTAATTAAAGTTTATTGATTAGTATTTTTAGAATAAAGATTTATTGTTTTATAGTCCATTTAGATCTTTTACTAGGTTCCTCTTCATTCTACTTCACCCCATAATTCATGTTGAATTTCTTATAAAAATTTCATCTTCTTTCAGCCCCTTCAACCTCAGTTAACACATATACAGAACAACCTCTTAGGTAATTTAAATTGTATAGTTTTACAAAAGAGGAATGAAATCGGATTCTTTCATGAGATTGAAATGCTGAATAAGAATAAGTTGATATAGTCTTCTTACTCAATTATTAGTCGAATAGCATCCTTGAAATGATAAAGGCTTCTTACTCAATTATTGGACCAAAATGTGTTCTCTGTTTTGGTTGTTATATACAAGCTTCTAGCAACTCGACATAAATAAAATGACCACATAAAACGATAAGTTTTAAACTACTGTTAATTTTTTCTAGAAGGATTTAGTTAGAGTTTTGTAAATTAAGTCGCGGTTTTAAATTAGATTCTAAGAGTTTTGGAAAATTCATTATAAAAGTTTGAAGAATGATAGGTTTTAAGAGATTTATGATTATAGTTTTATAATTTTTTACTTTCTTGCCCCCTCATCGTTCTCTTCTACAAACATGAACCCTATACATGAACTAAACTACGTTCTTCTTTAGGACATCGTCAGTTGTCACCTCTCGCCGGTGGAAGATGACCAAGGAGAAGAAGCAGGCGAAGAAATGGAGGCGATGAAATCGAGCAAATTACGAATGAGAATCATTTGAAAAATTGAACAAATCACCAAAAGCGAAGGAAGGGGGCAGTGCAACAAATACGAAGAAATCAACAAATTTAAAGAAAACGTGGAAATAACACTCTTCTCGTAAACGGGAGAACATGTTTCTCACATGAGAATAAGAATGTAATCCAAGATGAGTAGCTCAACTTCGGCTCGCCAAAAGCTCGCATTCGACTCGTTCATATTACAAAACGAGCCGAACACGAGCTTGATAATGGGCTTGGCCCGAGCCGAGTACAAGCCGCTCAATAAGGGACATCTGAAACTAAAACAAAGAAGGGATTTTAGGGTTTGGAGTTTGGACGTTGGACTATCGATATTGCCGAATGCCGATACTAGTTTCTCTCACTCTCACATTCCTATTTCCTTTCTAGGTGATCCGATGGCGACTAGGCGAAGGAACACCAAACACGGACTTCCTTTGAGGCTCCGACTTCCTCCGAAGTTTTCGACAACGACGACGACTTCCTCCAACGGTGACTATAACAATTTCTCTTTCACTCGAAGATTGAAGGCCTGAAGCGAGCTACTGTCAAATACCGAGTACTCGTGTCTATGGTCTATCAAAGATGTGGTCCATAATTAGACCTATATAAAAAAGTGGACTCGGGTCAAGTAATAACTTAAAACTTTACCCAGAAGGTGAGATCTGGGTCACAAATGTTGCCCAAGTCCACCCACGTAAAAAGCGGACGGGCTGCCGCCCCGGTCCGGATGATCCGTATGTACTTGATTGTGCGTTTTTTCCAGGTGTGTATCATTGAAAACAAGTGATATAATCTATGATGCACGGACACCTTTGGAAGGCGAATGATCATGTGTCATATCGTGTCGGACACGGAGACACGCCGGAACATGGTTCGGGCACGGTCAAATATGGTCCAACATGGTCAACATACGTTTTAGATGTAGGACACTACAAAGACCCGTATAGGACACGGCGCGGACTGTTCCGGTTAAGACACGGTCAACGAAAATTTTCCCTATTTTAATACACCGTGATATTTTTTCCCTCCTATTTTTCCGACAAAACCAACCCCTCATATGACCACCTGCGAGATTATAGTTGCCGGAAGCAAGATATCGATCTTCTTATCTTATTCTTCGACGAAGCCTTCTTCCTCCTCCTCCTCTTCTTCTGATTTATTATTATTTTTTTTTTGTTTTCCTTGATTAATTATTTTGTTTGGTTGTTGATTGCATAATTGATCGGTTCTTCAATTTTAAAACTAAGTATGTTTATTTAAAATTGTAAGTTTAAATATATTTATTTCTACATTTTGTAACTTTCAAATGTTTGTTTCTAAACTTTTGTTTCACTTATTTTATTATCTTGTTAATATATTTATCTACTATATATTATTGAGTTATATATATATAATACATAAATTTTAACTTTCAATAATTTTAAAAAATATAATATTTTATTTTATTTTATTTTTGAAACGATTAAATAATATATTATTTGTTTTCACCTACATGTCCGTTTAGTGTAGTTTTGAGAACGGCGGCTTCCCCGTTCAACGCTGGTGAAAAGAGGGGATCCACAGACAGGTTTATCATTAGTCGTCCCCCAAATTCATCTCTCTCCCATCGTCCATGGCAGAAGAAGAGGTAATCATGGAAGTAGAAGCTGTCAAAGCTGTCTATGGCGAAGACTGTACTTTCCTTTCCACTTTCCCTCCTCACCTTCTCCTGCAAATCATGCCTCGTACCGCTGACGACTCTTCTATCCAGGTTTCTCCTCTCCGCTTTCAATCAATTTTCAATGGTATCGTTTCGGTTGCTTTCCGATTATGTATTTTTCCGTGACGTTTTCCAATTGCTAATAAGCTGACGATCGTCTGACTTCGATGGCATTATTCGTGGTTATGCTGTCCAGATTGTGTGGTAGGAGAGTTAACAAGATGTTTTAGGGGGGGTACAGATCGTGTTTGTAATGTATCCGCCTCTAGTTCTGCTGGTCTACCATAAGTTGTAAGCTTTAAATGATAATCGGTGATCGATCGTTGTTTGTGTTAGCATTTATAACTAGTATTTGTTTGAGCATATACAAAATGAGGCGCTGCTGGCATTCCCAAGCTGATCCTTGCTTTTGACATGATATGTGAATTTGGAGAGTTCCGTGGATATTCCGATGCACAAAACCCTAAAAAAGGGGTTAAAGTTCAAGCTGTCTTTAGTGACTTCAGTGTAGAGATAAATTTTACTATCATTTTTTTTATAGTCTAGAGTTTGATGGAAACATGTCAAATAAAATGTTATTTAAATTTTACTCCCAGATATTGTATTGGTCATCATATGACTTCAAAACATGATGCATTGTTTTCCTTCTTCGTGTGCAGTTCGTGGAAGCATCCATTGAGATACAAGCAGGCTCACAGGTTGAATAATTTCTTTTTTGCTATAGTGAATGCTAGTTGTATAGGAAGAATGAGCCTCTAAGAAGGCATCTTGTCTATAATTGATCAGACAATGCATCTTGTCTTGCATTTAGCTCTTGTGCATGCCTTTGCCAATGGAAAATGCATCCTGTTAATCAGTATTTGTGTGTAATTTTCCCACCAAAAAAATTTTGTGTGTAATTTGAACATGAAGCGGGAATTGGTGGGTGGGGAAGTGTGCCTAAATCTTGTGATTACATTCTGTTCCATGTTTATATTCTGTCCATGTCTTTCATATAAGGATATGTCCCTCCTGGAATAAATCTCCTATATGGTGATTGGGTGCATGGTTTACTCAGAAGCTATCACAAACTGACAAAGCCAAAATGTAATGTGATGTGATCCTGCGATCAAAAGCTTGGCCTGATATTTGCATGGCTGGTTCAAGTAAACTAGTTCACACACAACTCTCTAGGATTCTAGCACAAATTGGGTGTTTTGCAATGGATTTGAATCAGGTAGCACCTTAAGACTACAGAGTCGACAAGATTTCCAAACCAAAACGAGAAAGCTCAATTTTGAATCCATCAAATTGAATCTCTTAAACAAAAGAACACTATCAAACTTTACAAAAACTCAAGTTTTATATTCTTCAGCCCTGAACTTCATATTATTGAAGGCCGAGTCCTTAAATTATAAAACTACAATTCGCAAAAATTAGGAGAGTTAGTTCTATTAGACTAGAAGTATGCAGGAATACCCTGTTTCCACGAAAGTAAATTCTGCTGAAATATAATCCTAATTAATATCAAATGAAAGCTAAAGGGAAGTGAGTACCTGCGTTATTTTAGGGGGTATTATGGTCATTAACTCTTAATGCACAGACCCATGCTTCTACGAGTCTGACCTACTTCATTGCTGGCCTGTTTTCAAGTAATCCTCAAAGTTGCCTTCAAAATACTTTCCAACAAATACTCACGGGCCTTGTATTTTGAATAGTAGCCACGGATAATAGCATTTTGCCAATATACTGAGACATCGGCATGGATTCATAAAGTATAACTTTGCTTTATTGTCGACATCCTTGGCTCTTGCTCAGGTCATGGTTCGACTTCTTTGTTGTATCATAATGTCTAGTCTCTCTTATTTGTAGAAAACATGAACATATGAAATAGGTTTCTGAACGTCAACTCGAAAAGTTTACATATGAAAGATGGAGTCAAGTCAGATTGGTATTTTCACTGCATTTGTAGCTGTCTTTCAAGAATTCCAATTTGTGACGATCTCATTTTATTTAATATGCGTTTCTGATGGTTATATGGAACTTTTGGCATTTGCAGTATCCCAGTAATCCACCAGATGTGAAGATTAGATCATCCAAAGGTCTTGATGAAGAAAGGCTAAAATATCTTAGAACTAGCCTGCATAACAAGGCTCTTGATCTTCTCCCTTGTCCAATGCTTGTTGCTCTTTGTGAGGTATTTTTTAGTAACCCTAGATGATATGCATTTGTTTGTTTATGATGCATCTAACTTCCATGTATGATTTTCATATCTGTGCAAATCTTCTGATTACATCTATAGAGATCTATGAATTGTTCAGTAAGCTGGTAACATCCAGGACTCTTTTTTAGGCTAGTCACGAGTCCACTCAATCAAAGGTAAAGGAAGTGTGCAAATTGTAGGAATTTTCAACACAAAATGTTAAGGTGGATGTTTAAATCTATTATCTCCTGATGCTTGAACATAAGCTCTCTTTGCAAGTTTTGAATTGCTATTGTTAAGATAGAGGCACGAACTTAAGGTTTGTTCAATAAGACGAGATTTTTGGGTAGTTTAAGCTTTTTGGATAGCTTTAGCTTTTTGGTTAGTTTATTTGGTAGAGTTTTGGATGGTTTTGTAAAATATGAAAATTACTGAAAAATCTAAAAAGTGTTTGGTAAAAGTAGATTGTGGGGTAGATTTTTATAGTACATTTACCAAAAAGGACAAGATAAAATAGAGGAGTGTAATCAAAGATAAGGGTAAACTTGGAATGATATTTCTATAAACTCCTAAACCTCTCCAAAAAGCTATTCTCACTAGTTTTGTAAATCTAATGAACAAACTCATCAAAAATCTAAAACTCCTATATAATCAAAATTTCCAAACACATAAGCTTTTAAAATTTGATAATCTTGTCAAAAAGCTAGCAAATAATCTCCACCGAACACACCCTTAGTCTTCCTCTTGAAGGTTTCTTGTTTGTAATTGCTTTGATACACCATCTCACTCATCCATTATGAACCCAGGAAGCAGTGGAGAAATTGACCATCATGAATCATCCTGACGGAGATTGTCCCCTGTGTTTGTGTCCTTTGGTTTCAGAAGAGGAGCAAAGTGAATCCTCATCATTCATGAAGCTGATGTCTTGCTTTCATTGCTTTCACAGGTAAACTGACACCCTCTCCAAAGATTTTGCATCTCATTTAAGCCATTTCTTCCCCTTCTTAAGAAGCTGCATTCTGTCCTGGTTTTATGGCAGTGAATGCATTATCAGGTGGTGGAGATGGCTTCAGAAACAGAATGGTGCTAATGGGGAAAATTCATCCAGGATCACTGTGTATATGGCTAATTCTGAACATCAGCAAGGTCAGTTGTAGGATGAATGACTCCAACAAATCTCTACTTGCATACATTTTATCCATAGTGGAGACACATCATAATATGGTAATTAAATAAATATTCTTTCTCGATTCCTGTGGAGATAATTTGATTTATTATGATGCATCATGCATGCACATATGAATGTGGGGATATCCAGCAAATAGGGTTATAATTGCAGGAAAGGCCTGATAGGATCCTTTTATGGATGTGTTTGTGTTTAACGTTAACTGGATTAACCTCATAAGTTCACTGCTTGCATTGTTTGTGCTTTAGATGATGATAAGAAGTTTAGAACTTATAACAAAAGTTGAAATTGTGGCATTTTCTGCAAGATTACCTTAAAGAGAAGTTTGATTTTACACTTTAGACTTTGTTTACATGGGTTTGCTAACTTATTTTACAGAGAACATGGGAAACTGCCCTGTATGCCGCAAAGTGTTTCACAGTGATGACATCAAACATGTGCTTGACTTAGTTGGCTCTTATTCTGTGCAGTTAATGGTATGTGTTCACATCATGTGATGTTTTGTTCTGATTTATTCCTGGTTAATTGTCTCATTTCTGTATTAAACAGCAATAGGGAGATAATATTTGCAGCACAGTCATGTACGTTAATGGAAATCTCAGTTGTGATAATGGGATTATTGTTGCTTAGTGCTTAGAAGTGTAACAGGGTTTCACTTTCCAGCATAATCTACTGGATGATAGCGCTGTAGGGAGATTAAGAGCAGAATATACACACCTAAAGAAGACAAACACTCATTAGAGCCGGAGGAATCCCCCGGTGGTTGCACTCTTGAAGTGGATCCAATTCTGGTGGAGATTTAGCTAAACTATATTGGTAGATTTGACGAAATCTTAGCCATTGATCTATAAAAGGGTTAATATGAACTAAATATCTCTCCATATCTTTATACAATTGTAAATGTTTATAATCTATCCAGACATTACAAAATACACCAGAGAGCTAACATTTTCTGTCCAAAATGGCAAAATCATTAGAAACTTCCAAGAGAGCAATCTACTCTCTAGCAAAAACTAACAATTATTTCCGGATTCCCTCCAATTTAGAGTATTCTCCTATAGCACTGGGAATCCGGTCTACTTGATAGTTCAGTTCATTTTGATGTTCAGACCTCCCAACTATTGATGAATTGAATAAATCATTATATATGAACAATGATTCACTGCAGTATCTGATTTTCCAGGATATTCATGATAACAAAGTCCCTGATGGCGAGAAGGTCCTTGAATCTGATTCAGAGATCAGCAGAAGAAGTAAGTTTGAGACTGTCTTGCAATTGCAAAGGGACTGTGGAGGATTAATTGAACCAAGATCAGATGGAGTTCTATACACAAGCATGCGTCTTTCCGAATCAGTTCCAGAATCACCCCCTGAGATCAACAATGATTCCAACAGACCGAATGACGAAAGAGTGACAGAAGCCGCGGGGCCAAGTCATCCCCCAAGCAGGCCTACAAGAAATTTCAGGCAGCCACGTGGACATAGAGGTAAATCTACATCAACAGAACATGAACCACAGGCCTCCTCCGGTAGGGCAACCTCGGGTCAAAGGAGGGGTGGAGGTAGTAGTAAAATTGGCCGGAAAAGCTCAAGAACACAAGCGAAGCAATGGGTTCAGAAGGAAAGGGATAATGGAGATCGATAAGCAAAATGAACTTTATAATATACATATATTCCATAAGAAAGGAAAGGGTTGGTTATTAGAGTGTTATAATGGTGAACTAACCTTCGCCAGTAAATGTATACGTTGTCAGATGGGTATAATTAGAGCCTTCGAAAGATAGTTTGTGTTACATGTAATGTTACAGAAGAGACCTTATGGCTGTCATTTGGAGATGTTTGAATTTTGAAAGCAATTTTTAGAAGATTTAAAAACAATGCTGAAAGGCATAGTTAGTAATATTCATCTTTATAAATAGATTAGTTAATCTATTAAAAATGATTACTCATTAAACTTTCTTAGTCATATTTGTTCATTTTTTATATATATAAATTTCACCCAAATCATCCTCTTCAACCCCATTAACTCCCTTCGTCGAACGGGCCCTTAAGTTGTTTGCATTATTTTTTACGTGAAAAAGAGAAACCTCTAACCTTAAGTTGTTTGCATTATTTTTTACGTGAAAAAGAGAAACCTCTAAATTGAAAGTGATTTTTTTCGACGTCTTAAGAAAATTTGCAAATCAGGCGCCGACTTCATACCGCCATCATTCGACACTCAAATTGGAAAAAAAAAAATTTGGATGTCGATGCCATCCGCCAACGTTCAAGCCAAACATCTACATCATACGACTTTTATTGGCAACAAGTAAATTGAGCGTGTGTATACAACATGCCCTTTTTTTGTTATGCCATATAATCCACCTCTTTTACAAAACCATTTTTATTTATAATTTTCTTACTTGATCATCTCTTTTTTTTTTATATTTATTTATTCACATCTTATTACTACTCAAATAACAAGTAAGACAAATCCACCCAATTCCCATTAATGCTAGGGTCCACACGAATGTTGCTCCGTAAAGAAATATCTCCAAAAAAAAGAAAATTAATCTAATAATTTTGCAGTCGAAAGAAAGTTAGAAACCTGATATTTTTTCCTAAATAATAAAGAAAAAGACATTAATTTCAAAATTAGGTACGGAAGAAATTTTTTGTACGATAATAAGAAGTCTTGGATTTTCGGGAAGAACCGTAGTTTGAAACTACGTTTTATATTAAGAACCCGTTGTTTAAACAATGATTTTTTTTGTACAAAAATAAATTCAATTGTTCATATAAATCGCAATTTCTGGCTCTTCCCGAACCTCCAAGACTTCCTATTCTCGTAAATACCTTTTTTCGTATCTATTTTTGAAATTAATTTATTTTTCTTTATTATTTAGGGGGGAAAACCTAGAAACCTAATCTTTTCAATGTTTCTTTCAATATCTAGTGAAGAAGCAATATAATTATTTCATTTTGTAGCAAAAAAATGTTGGTTGAACAATTTTATAATTTCTCAAAACTTTCTAAAATAACTATTTTAATGTCCGCACTTTGCATAATTTGTTTTGTAATTTTTATAATGATTTAAGAAATATTATAATTTTTACCATAGTTTGTATTGTTTTTAATTAAGAACACTTCAAAACTTCTTTAAATTAAATAACATTAATTTTAAAACAACCAATTAGTTCAAACCAAAAGATATACTTTCAATATGTAAACAATGATTTAAACATGAATAAAAATCCAGGAAAAAATAAATAAATTAGTTAATCAATAATTTAAATTAATAAAACTTATGGATATTGTGCCTAATATATATTTTACAGTATTTATATTAAGTTGATTTTATGAAGTAAAAACATTTAAAATTAGCTTAACAAATAGTAATAACTTTATAACACTAATTATGGACGTCTATTTTCAGTTACTCATTGCAACCAATCATACATGAATTTTTTACTTTATCAAAAATCAACTAAACTTAAAGGTATCATCTGAACTCGAAAAAAGTGTTGGGCAAAATCCGAAAAACCCCAAACCTCAAAGGTACCATCCGGAATTTCCCTAACATTAATTATGGACTCGATATACGTCTTTTTTCAGTTACTCCTTCAACCAATCATACATGTTTTTACTTTATTGAAAATCAACTAAAACTTAAGGTGTCATCCGAACTCAAAAAAAGTGTTGGACAAAATTCGAAAAAACCCAAACCACAAAGATATCATCCGGAATTTCCCTAACATTAATTATGGACTCGATATACGTCTTTTTTTCAGTTACTCCTTCAACCAATCATACATAAACTTTTCACTTTATTAAAAATCAACTAAGGTCTTGTTTGGCTTTCCCCACTAATTTATATAAAGACCTCCTTCAACCACTTCGTTCTCTTCAACGGTCCTCAATTGAACAAGTGTTAAACATTAATCGTAAAAAATGATTAGAAGGGTAAAGGACAAGACTTGTGTGACCCACAAAATCCCAAGAAGTTATAAAGCTTTAATTAAAAAATATTACCATATATTTAAGTATTTAACACAACCACCCCAATTACAAAATGTTACAATATATTCAAACTTGGATGGTCCATCCTAATTTATGTTTCTGTTTTGTTAGATGTTAATGGATGATAGCAACAATTCATTAATTGATTAGTTACAGTTAGTTGAGATATGGCTTATCTTCTGATTTATTTACGGACAATTTTGGTAACTAGGCTTTTTTGAAAAACTATAGTAGTAATTAGATTTTTTAATGTTTCAATTAAGTAAATATACCTCAACCTTTTGTATTTATTCTCAAACTCTACCAACCCTTTTCTCAATGGTACATTTATTAAACACAAAACTAGAAAAAACCTAGTAAACCAAATTGCTTCTTTATTTACATGTCTCATTCTCGTAAACTTCTATTTTTAGTTATTAATTAATAATTTTAATTAAAATTTTACTATCTTTGAAAATAGAAAGTTAACCAGTCAACATAGGGACAGACGATATTAGAACTAGGGGTGAGCAAAAATAGCCGATACGACTAATCTGTTCCGCTAATTCGAAGATTCAATTTGAAAAAATCTGAATCCGAAAATATCCGACAATTGGTGATCCGAGTCCGATCCGATTCGGGTATATTTTTCGGATCATCGGACCAGATACGGATCGGAATTTAGAGAAAAAAAGTCGAATTAGATCTTCGAATCGGATATTTTTGCTCACCCCTAGTTAGAACGGGTGGATGTGACATAAAACTTGAATTGCAATTGCCATTTTCTTTCTTGTAAAAAAAAACTAGAGATGACCACAAGACAACAATTAAGGTATGTTCGGGCGCGTCACTTATCTCTTTTCTTTGTTACACAGTACATGTTTGAAATGAAGGGGTCTACAACTTTGTATTGTACATAAAAGTTTGTGTCAAATGGATAAATAGTCGAAAATTTCGGAATTTTACCGGTTGAGATTTTAACGGATTTATTTGCATAATATGTTACAAGGCCTATGACCTCGCCATGATCAACGAGTACCTCATTGATTTATCCAACCTTCACCTAGACCCTACGATGAGAGATGTTATGATTAGATATTTTTATTATTTACTTAATCATCTTTTAATTATGATCATTTTTTCCAATTTTAAATAGGCATCTTTTAGTTCGATATTTTAGAGTACGATATATCTTATCCAAATAAGATATATTTTGATTTAGTTTTAAATAGACTATTTTCTAACCTTTATCATTTTGTAATTCTATGAATTCAAGATTCAAGTGTCATTAATAAAGCATAATTTAACTAATAAGAGGTGAGAGCTTTTAGTCATTTGACGAAGTTTGGGCTAAAGAGCTACGCAATCACCCTCTCTTGGAAATGGAGGAACGAAAAGGCTTTCAATAATTCCTACTTTCACGGCGATAGAAGCGCCTTCATCAAGGAATGAACTAAAGAATATATCAAGGTTTGGAGTAAGAGTAAAGGGCGCCCAAGAGTTATCAACAGAAGCATCGCGCAGATTGCTTGGGTTCCTCCTCCACTGGGGTACGTTAAAGTCAATACTGATGGAGCTAAGAACACCAAAGGTCTCGTCTCTGCTGCTGGTGTGCTTAGAAATAGCGTAGGAGAATGAGTGAGGGGCTTTGGAGTTAACCTTGGGGTGTGCTCCGTCCCCGTGGCTGAATTGTGGGGTCTGGTTCATGGCCTTAGGTTAGCTTGGGACATGGGGTTTCGTTCGGTCATTATCGAATCGGACTCCCTTTTGGTGATTAATCTCATCAATAAGACCAATGACCCTCAGCATCCTCTTGCGAGTTTGGTATACTTATGCCAAGACTTTTTGAAAAGAAACTAGGACATACAGTTTCGGCATGCCTTCCGCGAGGCGAATAGAACTGCGGATTTTTTAGCTAGTTTGTCTTTGAACTTTCTGTTTGGATTGAGTGTATTGTTTGACCCGCCTGAGGGTGTTGTTGATCTTTTACTTGACGATGTAAGGGGTCGGGCTATCCCCCACGTGCTGACTACTTAGCCCTTTTTCCTTGAAATAATAGCGCGACTAGATGCGCCGGAAACCACTGACTCTCCTTCCCACCAAAAAAAAATCACCCTCTCTTGTATTTTCTGATTATTCGATTTTTGTGATTTTAAATTTTTGGGTACTTAAATTTTTTTGAGTAGTTTATAATTTTTTTTAATTTTAAATAATTAATTAAAAATGTCTAATTGATGTTTGCTAGAAGAAGGTTTGTGAATAATGAGTGAATTTTTTTTAAAAAAAAATCAGAAATATATTTATAATATAAGAAAAGGTAAAAAAAAAATAGTAACCATAAGTTTGAAATTTCAAAGTAACCAATTACTTTTCGACACAAAAGGCTCTCTTTTTTTTCCCGAAATCGTAACCCTTCGAATTTGTTCAACCTCTCTCAATAACTTCTTCCAAATTCAAGAGATTTTTCCATTTCAAGTTCTATCTACTCGTTCCAAGGAGAAAAGCAGTTATTTCATTTATTCGATTCACATTCGTCATCAACAATGAAGGATCAATCATGTATGAACATATGAAACCTTTCAAATTAGGGTTTCAAACTAGCTATAATAATTATTTTGTTCGTATTTCATCTGTAATTAGATTTAAATTTGTGCTCATTTTGATTTATATTGACAAGACTATTACATTGTTCTATCGTTTTTTAAAACTGTTGTTGTGGACACCATCAACCTCAATTATTTTTCTATTTTTATTGTTGTTGACAACACAACCAACATTGTTTAAGGGTTTATTATGCTGTTGACAACCTCTAACACAACTTATTAGTAGTTTTGTGTTGTTGACGATAACTAAACACTATCTTATATGTATTAAAGGAGACACCTTCTTTGCCACGTGTCAACGTCACAATTCACGCAGCTCCCAAAAATATTTTTAAAAAGTTATTATTTTGATTATTTTTGATAAAAAAATAAAAATCAAATCCCCAATTTTATAATTAATTTTTTAAAACCTCACTAATTTTTAGAAATCCAGTAAATCTTCTAATCAAATTCTAAACATATTATTTTTCATCAAAGCTAATATATAATTATTAAAAAAACTCATATTATAAATCACAAATTTTAAGTAAAGGAACGTGATCTAATTATATTAATTATATTTAATATAAAATTAATTATAAAAAAAATTAAAATAATAATAACAATTATAATTTCATTCTCCGGGTTTTTATATTATAAAAGTATACATATAAATTTTTAAGTACAAAGTATTTATTAAAACTCAATCCGCACAAGGTGCGGGTAATACACTAGTATATTGCTATTCAAAACTTGTTGATTGTACATAATCACACCGTATTATTATTCTAGTGTCGTTGAAAACAATTAAACATATTATATTTTTATTTTAGTGTTGTTGACCATAGAAACACTACTTATTTTTGTGTTTTTGGTGTTCTTAACACCACACACACTTAAACACTTTATTTTCTTAATTATGTTAATGTTGATAGCACTTAAACATATTATTTTTCTTATTCTGTTATTAATGACAGAGCTAAATAAACTATATTTTATTTTGGTTGAAAGCTAAACAAACTATATTATTGTTCTAGTATCGTTGACAACACCGACTTTCATGTTTTGAGTTTTTTAGTGTTGTTGACAACACATGAAAATATTATTTTGCTAATCTTGTGTTGTTGAGAACATCTAAAACCTTTTATTTTTGCTAATGTTGACCACACGTAAAATCATTATTTTGTTATTTTAGTATTGTTGACAAAACTAACAACTTATAATTTTTATTTTTATGTATGGTTTTTGGTGGAAGTACATACAAACTTTGAGTTTTTTTTTTCTCTCTTTGTTTTTTTTAATTATTTATCGTTTGCTAATATTATTTTTTATTTTTATGTATGGTTTTTGGTGGAAGTACATACAAACTTTGAGTTTTTTTTTTCTCTCTTTGTTTTTTTTTAATTATTTATCGTTTGCTAATATTATTTTCTTTTCATTTGAAGTTGTCATGACAAAGAAAGTCTACGTATGGGAAGAAATGAGTATGATGTACTTGTGCTTATTAATTTTCTATATGTATTTTAATGCTTTTAAACTTGTTGACAACACAAAAAATAATATCTTAGTAAAATATGTATTGTTACAAAATAATAATAGAACCCTAATGTCTAGTTCTTTGGGTGCGACATTGTTGACAACTCTATAATAATATCATTGTTTAATATTATTTTTAGTATTTATTTTATAGTAAAATAGATATTATTGACAATACAAGACCTCTATATTCTAGTTTTTCAAGTGTTGTTGATAACATAAATACAATATTATTCTCTCATATAACTTTAAATATTTGTTGACAACACATGATATATACCTAGTAATAAACTGATTTCATATTATTTTTTAGATAGGACATTGACGTTGCTCTACAAAATTTTAGGGAATAAATCTTTAAGATCAACTTAAGTACAAGAAAATTGGTGTGCTCGATAGCTACTTCGATCAGTTCATTCAATTCAACATGAAGATCCAAGTGTACGGGATTCATGTTCTAAATCAAAAATTACGAATGGATATTGGTCGGGATGTCGCCAAAAGAATTTGATAAACAATTGGTGGGAGCTAAAAGAGTGTATTCACCATTCAACATAGAGAACAAACATTGGATTGTATAGAAGTTAATCTTCAAGAAAGGTTAGTAAATACACATAACTACAATCACAATGTTGTTAACGAAGAGAAGCTGAAAGAGTTGTTGAAACCTATTTGTGTTGAAGTACTAAAGTTGATGAAAGATTTAACATGTTCTCAGAGTTTGCTGAAAACATGGAAAAACAATGGAGGAGATTGAGATTATTCTAGTCATTATTAAGTAGTTGCAAGTTTGTATTTATCAATATTGAAGAATGTTTTATTTGGATTGTGTTGCCAATATAATTTCAGTTGCACTTTGTTGTTTTAAAAATATTTTATTGACAATCTATTCATGTGTTGACAATGTTATTTAACGTTTAATATGTTCTTTTTAATGTAACGCATGTGTATGTTTTTTTTTTTTGGTAATGAAGACGGGGAGTTTTAGGGGCTCGCCCATATTATTGAAAAAACCGTAGAAAGCTAACAAATGACAAGCCGTTGGGTCGCTACTCCTATGGAATCGTTCTTTAAAATATGAATGACATAATTAGGTGGTTGCGAGAGAGTAAAATAACCTAACAGGTAAGTATGGGCTAGGGAGGCTAGATGATCTGCAACCGCATTAGCCTCTCTAAAGATGTGCCGGAATTGAAGTTGTTTTTGTCAACATTATAAAACTAAAATTTATTAAAGAGTTTAATTTGACAAAACCATAAACTTTCATTTTTAGAGTGCTTAAAGGAGTTGTTACAACAATTTAAAATATAGGGGTCATTTTGTTTGATTTAAAACATATGGATAACTTTTGTAATAAAGTTTGAGTACAATTTCACCCCATATCAAAGCTGATTTAATGTGAAATAGTACGTGTATCGAATAACAATTTCCAAAGTTCATGTAATTTTTTATTTATATCTAATAATTGATATTACTTTTAGTTATTTTTCATATAAGTAATATATCATATTAAATGAAACCCCAACTACATATCACACATACTAATCATTACATAACTATCACCAAATAAACTTCACACCACCGACAACATTCAGTATCACAAAAAGAACCAAACAACTGACTAGTTCTTCAATCTTAAGTGAAACTTGATCATGATTTTTCATCTTCTTCATATAATGTACTTATTCTTTTGTAGATTGATTTTAAAACAACATTTTATATGATTTTTACGTGCAAATATGGATAAGAAAATGAATGTTTTACAGATTGTGAATCCCACTATTAGTACACTTTTTCATTATAAAAAGCCATCAAGCTTCCTTCTTCGTACCATACCTAAAATCTAGATTCATCATATAATCTTTCCATTTATATATATTTTATTGTTAGTTATTCATTACTCTTGTAGCTACTTTGCATTGAATTTTAGTAAATAATTGTGTACATTTATTATATTGACCTAACTATGAGGCTCGCCCCACTTCAAGCTAAATTAGGTTATTCATTTCCTTCAATCTCCAAACCGCACGTGACTCCCTCCCTTCATTCACCCGCCAAAGTAACCCTAACCACTTCTGCTACTGTTTCTAATCATTCTAGGAGATCATTGCCAGGTCAGCCCTTCTCCCCCAACAACTGGGACTCCTTTCTAGAAGGCCATGGAACTGTTAGACTGGGCCGACAATGGCACGTCTACCAGGGTGCTCGAAACTGGGACGGTCTTCTTAATCCGCTTGACGACAATCTCCGATCTGAGATTCTCCGTTACGGATGTTTCGTCGAGGCGGCGTATCAGTCTTTTGATTTTGACCCTTCCTCTCCATCGTACGCCACGTGTCGGTTCAGTAAGAAGGAGCTTCTGGACCGGGCTGGATTTCCTTATAGTGGATACAAGGTCACGAAGAATCTCCGTGCCACGTCAGGTATTCAGATGCCACGGTGGACGGAGAAGGCTGGTAGATGGGCTACAGTAGACTCCAGCTGGATTGGCTACGTGGCGGTATGTACTGATAAGTCCGAGATTCAGCGGCTGGGGAGGCGTGACGTGGTTATAGCTTTTAGAGGGACTGCCACGTGTATGGAGTGGCTGGAGAATATTCGAGCCACGTTGACGCGGCTTCCCGGAGCTAGTGAGGAAAGCGGAGCCGGTGTTCCAATGGTGGAGAATGGGTTTCTGAGTTTATACACGTCAGGGAGCGACACGTGTCCAAGCTTGCAAGAAATGGTGAGGAAGGAGATTAAGAAGATTCTAGAAACGTATAAAGGTGAGGAGATTAGCTTGACTATCAGCGGACACAGCCTGGGTGCGGCGCTGGGCACACTGGCGGCTTACGACCTTAAGACGGCGTTTAAGGGAGCGGTTACGGTGATATCGTTCGGTGGGCCCAGGGTTGGAAACAGAAGCTTCCGGTGCCACGTGGAGAGGCAGGGAACGAAGATCCTTCGAATAGTGAACCCCGGTGACGTCGTCACCAAGCTCCCCGGCTTCGTAATGGAAGAGGAGGAGAGGTGGGGCCCAGGAGAGTGGTTTCAGAAGCTGGTGGAAGATACGCAGTGGGGTTACGCTGAGGTGGGGCGTGAGCTCCGGTTAACCGGAGTTAAGGAAGAGGAGACAATGTCGCCTTACTTTGGGAATATGAATTTGGCCAAGTCTCATGAGCTTAAGACATATCTTAGCCTTGTTGGGAATTCTGGTCATACAAGTTGTAGACCATCTTTGTCCCGAATAATATGAATTTTTTAAAATCTATTCATTATTTACTAGTCTCCGAAACTCTTAAACCCTAACTTACGTGTTGGAGGCAGGAAAGCGACCGGTGACGCTTTATTTACTAGATTTACCGATTTAGGGTTCACTCGGAGAAACTTGGAATGATATTTGACTGCAAGGCAGGGATGATCAAAGGAACGATGGGTGAGGGTGTTGTGATATTCAAATCTACTTAGTAGTTAAGAACCCACATAATGACAAATCATTTTTGATGGAATTAGCCACTGTCTATAACAATGAGCTCTAAAATCGACCTGACATAAATTTTACTTATGTGACAGAAAAAAAAAACTATTGAAGTTCTCTATTGCACATAGTCTTTCGTGTAACGATTCAGTTCTAGCCGTCCCAAGCTCGTAATCACAACCTTGAGTTCATCACCACTTCACTAAACAAAAAGGTGACCATTGTAATAGAGATATATTTTTTAATTGATACAAAGGTAAGGAGAAAGTAGCCAATATCCAGAAACCGGTTTGCAAATGAGGTGTTCAACGTTTTGCGGAAGGGTCTCATAATCTATTTTTGAGTTGCGTCCAAATAATGGGAGTCCGTTTACGACAATGCTGATTTCCTAAAAATGTAGTTGATACTTACCTGCTTGAAACCGGAGATCGGAGAGAAAGTAGCTTATCTTAGATGAAGGAAATGATTAGAACGTGGAAGCAAACAATACTAGTTCGGTAGCAAAACTTGAAGAGCCACACTTATTGATCAGCAATTATAGGCGTGTTCGGTAACTTTGAGATAATTCTAGTTTGGGGTCTTTTTGGTAAATTTTATAATGTAAGGGTTGTATTTGTAAAGTTTGTGATTCTTTGTGGGTTGTTGACTTCTGTTATATCTTATACGTGTACAAGTCTATGCATTTGGGCCGTATAGGCCCAAGTTGTCGTAGCCCATGTCTTTCTTGCTCACATCAGACAAGTGAAATTGTAGAGACGAGCAAATATCAAAATGAAATAAGAGAGAACAAAAATGCTACAATGTTGTTCGTTTTTTTTAATAGAGAATTTTTAAGTAAACTAACTTAGTAATAATAAATATATATATTTATAAATATATGAATTAAATTATCCTTATTTAATATATTATTTTTTCTCAATTTATTATAAGATTTTTGTTGAATAATCACATGAGGATCGCCAATACTAGCTACTAATGTCATATAACTAGGCTGAATTTGTTGATTAGGTTGAGCATGTAGAGTATTAGCATACCCGTTACTTGGTTCTTCTGCAATTAATAATTTAATTTTAAAATATATGATTAATTTGGTGTGTGAAATTATTAGATAAAATAATCAATATACCTTCGAATGGTTGAAATCATCTATGTCGACATGCTTATACTTTCTTTATCTGTTTTTTTATGTGTCAAGAGCACCTTTCAACCTTTTATTTTGATCGACTTTTAGCCTTTGGCTTCAACTTTATACCTCTAGTTGTCCTCGTCGTTCCATTGACATTCACAAGCATATCAAGACTGAAATCAAGTATGGAAATTCGAGCATTTTGTAAAGTAGATTGCGCTGGACTTTCTTTCATGCTCAAATCACATGAGAGTATTTGTTATCACATTTTGCAAAAAGATTTCTCCCTAATAACTAGCCTAATGGTATAAATATGTTTAGTAAATATACCTCTAATCAAACCTCTTACTTTCCAACTTCAATTTAATTACGAAGTATACACAAACTTAATGGAAATTGAAAAGAGTTTATTTGACCAAATTCTTTCAAGAAAAATCAGATTTCTTTAATTTTAACGGGATCTATATCCATCCATTCATTCTCGTTTCTAAAACCACAATAACTCGAAAGTATGGATAAATATGTTAATTTGTAATGATATGGACCAGAAGATACATTGTAATGATCCAAGAAATAGACCAAATGCACAACCAACATAAATGGGTTTCAAGCCAACACGTATGATCCAATAATTGATGTGTTACCCTATAGATTTTCGCCACCAAAATAATATCATTTGTGAGATTCAATTTGTGTTGAGGTCAACGCAAATGATATAGGCCGTTAGTTATGCATCAATTGTTCATCACAACGTGTTTACAACTCTACCAATTTGGTATGTTTTACTTGGACTAACGTGTTTATAATAGTAATTAACTTTGCAAATCAAGTGAGAATATTCAAACCAATCAACTAACATACACGCTTAATAAAATATCAAAGCTTCTTTGTTATGAAATTAAAAACTAAGTTTTAAACGTTATATTTTATAATATGGATTTTAAATGCTTAATTTTTTTATTTTTTTTTGAAAAAGTACATATATAATAATATATTTATGGTCTTTAATATTCATAAGAGAGAAATTGAAATGGATTGAATGCATCCAAATAAATTGAGAAAATTGGTGTAGAAGGGCCCTTTTTGTATCCATGATACAAAATAGGCCCCTCTATTTTTCTTCCAGAAAATAAAGCTAAAAGAAATTATAAAGCATGGTTAATAAGGTAGCTAGTTAAGGGCAAATTAGTAATGTAGCATAATAACTGCCTAAAATTTAAAGATAATTAAATTTAAAAAAAGGCAACTGTGTGATACGGATCTGGCATTCCTTCTTCTCTCCTAATCATTTCATCCAAAAAGGAAGCGTCATTCTACAGCTCTATAGTATCGTGCGATTCTGCAACTGCAACCTCCATCTTCAAATCTTCAACTTCGACCTTCTTCAACATCTTCGCTGATCTATTCTTTGTTTAACGACAATCAATCCTTGTAAGTATACCAAATTCTCTCAACAATATACCATTTTAATGGCTTCGATTTTCGTTCAAATCGAAAACAGTTGATGAACGTTTTCCCTAAAATCCATACTCAAAACCGCCATTGTTGATCTGTAACTATATGGCCTTAATTTTGAAATTATCCATTTCTGTGAAATTTATGTATTCGAATCAACAGTGATGGAAGATGATGTACATAATTTTAAGCAGATACATAAAAATCAACGCCACATAAATTTAACAACTACATAATATTAGCAGATACATAAATTATGTTCGTCACCTTCGTCATTACTGACACATAAATTTAACAACTACATAATATTAGCAGATACATAAATTATGTTCGTCACCTTCATCATTACTGACACTCATCACATAAAAATCAACGCCACATAAATTTAACAACTACATAATATTTAGCAGATACATAAATTATGTTCGTCACCTTCGTCATTATTGACACATAAATTTAACAACTACATAATATTAGCAGATACATAAATTATGTTCGTCACCTTCATCATTACTGAGATACATAATTTATGTATCTGCTAATATTATGTAGTTGTTAAATTTATGTAGGGGACCACGTTTACAAGGAAAGTATATTTGATATCCTAACAACATCCTAATTTGTAGGGGACCACATTTATAAGGAAAGTGTATTTGATATCCTAACAACATCCTAATTTGTAGGGGACCACATTAAATAACCATATTTATTTAAAAAATTGCCACATCATATTAATTTGTAGGGGACCACATTAAATAACCATATTTATTTAAAAAATTGCCACATCATATTTTTTATTTCCAGCAGGGGTATCAATTTATTTGGGAATTAATCTTTATCATAAAATTACTAGGGCCTACTTTATCTACATTTTTACAAAAAAGACTAGTTAATCTACATTAATACATAATTAACCTACTTCCCCTTTTATCTCAAATAAATTTCATTTAGTAAATATTTTATATCTATAAATTATTAGTGAACAACATGATAAAACAAATAATGACATATTCTCTTTTATCCTAATTGAGATGTATTTTTTTAGTTTTATAACTATTACAAGAAAAATGAGAAATTAATAAAAAAATATCCCTTATACCAAGCTGGCAAGTTGGATCCACGATTTATTCTTCTTTTGAAAATTATAAATATATTTAAATTATGATACTTAAATTTTCTCTTATAAAATAATTTTCTTGTACAAGAACTATTATAATTAATTTTCTTGTACACGATTATTGGATCGTATACAAGTAACTCAAAAATATTATTAGATTACTTTTCTTGTTGTGCATTTGATTACTTCTTGTACCTGAAATTTATATACAAAAATTAAATACAAAATTTGTAATATATTAAGAAAAATTAATATATTAAATAAGAACAAAATAGTCTATTTATCAATAAAAATGCTATATACTATTTTATTATCATTAAAAAATATTTACTGACTAATTATCATAAACTTATATTACATAACAAATTGACCCGATTCATAAAATGAACCTTATCACAACCCTTGTATACTAGTGCATATATCCATCACAATAATTTCTTTATCATGTTCACATTTAATTTCCATTATCATGTTCACATTTAATTTCCAGATGAATAATTAAGAAAACACGTTCTTGTTGAATTTTTTTCTTTTTCCGAAAAGTCTTAGTGATTAAGGATTTAGAAAATTACACAACTTGCCCAAATAATGTAAATGGCCTCTATATATATGGACTATATATAGCCTCACCAATTCTATCCATCAACAAATATTAAGAACACAACCATGGCTGACGGAGAAAAGCACCACCACCACCTCTTCCACCACAAAGACGACGGTCCTAAGGATCCCGAGAAGGAGACTAAACACCACAAACATCTCGAGATTCTCGGTGGAGCTAGCGCCTTAGCTGCCGGTGCCTATGCTCTCGTATGTAAATCAATATATTTTGTGTTTACATATATTGTTTTAGTTTTATAATATTTTGCCCTGGTATTGTAGCATGAGAAGCACAAGGCAAAGAAGGACCCGGAAAACGCGCACCACCACAAGGTGGGGGAGGAGATAGCGGCAACTGTGGCGGTCGGAGCAGCGGGTTTCACATTCCATGAGCACCATGAGAAGAAGGAGGCCAAGGAAGAGCAGAAGCACCACCACCATACCTAAGTGCTCACCTCTAAAATGCTTCCATACATGTTGGCTTTCTGTGTTTCAGTTCTATGTTTTAATATGTTCATCGTTTTTAAATTATATGTTGTGGAAGGCATTGTAAGATTAAGGGGCATTTGATCTTAATATATGAAAATTATAAATAATTGTACCTTTTTTTTTTTTATCTGTGTACTTAAAAATGTTAATCAAGTGAAAAATGTGTCAACCAATAGAAATTTGTGAATAAGCAAACCCCTTATCATTCTATAATCGATTAGTGAAGTTCAAAAAATCCTATAAAAATAATCAAACTCATTAAAAAGGTAATTATAAATAAATAAAAAATTTAAGAGAATAATCATTGGATCATCATTCAATGGTTGAGATTTATTCAATTCTACAAGGGTTGATTTTATTTTTAAATTAATTGAAATATATTATGTACGTAGCCAATGTATAAACACTCTCTCATATTCGAAATATTTAAAAAATTGATTGATAATATATGATATTATAAGTACTGTTAATACTTAAACTTTCCACAATTTTTTTTTTCTATCTTTTCTTTTTTTTTAATTTTTACAAAATACTATTTACTCTATTTTCATATATCTTCACACTCTATTAATGTTTCAATGAAAAAAAATAGAATTATAATACATTAATAAATTTTATATTATAATAGTATCACTTTCACTAGTCACATACACATAAATTTACCAAAGTGCCGGCAATAAGGCCTCTACACATCAAAAGGCATGAGAAGAAAGTAAGAAACTATATCTCTATAGGCATTATTGTCACAATCTGTGCATCCTCAACTAAGCAATAGGGTTCATCAGAGGCGTCTTCCAAATCATCAATGTGTTATTAAACACAGGTTATTTTTATTCTACCAGCTCTCAGTATAACTGTTAGGGGTATGGCCTCAGAACTTGGGAGCTTTGTCACAGTTTTCGGAACCCCAACCAATCTGCTGCTTCTCGTTGTCGTAGATCACCACTCGGTTCTGCATTGACACATCTGCAAAACCCGGAATAAACACAAAACATAGGGTTACAGATTAAGCTCATGCTTATTCACCATTTTCAAGTTTCAAACACTCCTTTTCTCACCTCCAATTATATTAGTATCTCCCAGGTCTGCTGCACTTCCATCTAAGATAGCCAAACAAACATTGCCCTTTTCCTGTAAATAAAATACAGAAATGTAAAACTACCAGAAACGTTTCACATGGATGATATGCACATATATATATGAACTGCTTACATTAATGATTAGATAATGTTCAGGTAAGAGCTCCATCACTGCGTTCTTGGGATTCTTGAAGCTGATCGCTGAAGGTCGGAAGAAACTTTTGACATCATTGATCGAGTTGAAGCGTTTTGTGCCTTTCCAGCATATTGGGAGTGTCTTATCCTCAGGAGCTTCTTTTAAATTTTTGGGGTCAACTTTGCTCTTGATCTGCACCAGTTTTTTGTTCATAAGTTCTAACTAGCTAAAGCAATACTATTTTTAAAAGAAACTACTTGCAGTTGCAGCCTATTCTGTCTTTACCATGGATACCATACTCTTGTAAGCTCCATTGTTCAAGTATGTGTATGTGCTTCCACTGTCAAAAGTGAATTTTCCGTTACTTACAACGGTCTTCCCATCAAATTGTAGTTCAGCTGGACCTACAGTGTAGTAATTCCTGAAATGATCCTATTAAGCTCATCAAAGTTCCTTTGTTGGAGTTAAGAAGTGAAATGATACAAGGAAGTTTACCCTGCTGAGCTATGCAACAGCGGTACCCAAACAATGCCAGAAGAAAGATGAGTATCTCCCAAAAAGAGATAGCCTCCTCCTTTACTACTAAAGCAGTGCCCCACAACGTTTCGTATTACTCCTGCATCTTTAAGTTGTGACAAGATGCTTGACCGGCCATTGGATAACCCAAGAATTCCATCTACAAAAGGGGCGTGGGTTGATCCGGATATTACCTGATCATAGCCACATCTGTAAAGCATGGAAAATTTTTAGAATCATTAATCATCCAGATCACACCTCACAAAAGCATGGTCTTGCACTTTTAAAAAGAGGTTAACTCACCCAAACTTCAGAGATTGAGCAAGGACTGATCTGTCAGCTAATTGTAGCTGGAAGGAGTCGTTCATCATTACACCTAGAGACGAACCAGAATCGGCATAATCAATTTGATAGTCACACTGGTCATCAGGATTTACACATGGGAGGTTTGGAGGATGTGGAACAAAGGAACAAATTGGATCTTTGCAGAATAGAAGACTTTGGCTAAGCAGCTTAGGCTTATAAGGAGCATGCGGCGCCTGCATTGAGGTGTAAATTACATCATATAACAGTCATGAGTGAGGACAAACGAAGATGAATAAACTCTAGTTATTATGGCTGGTACCTTAACACAGTGGACACAAGGGGCATCACACTGAACCCATGTAAGGTCACTACCAGTGTCGATATCAAGATAAAAAGGCTTGGGTGGTTGGCCTATGTTCAGGATTGCATACAAGTATCTACACAAGTAACAAATGACAATCAATCCTTCCAAGTTCCAGTCATGGTAGAAATAATTTCAATTTCAATTTCAAGCCCTTTATAATAATAATGCGCCAGATGGATGGTAAAAAGACGGTAGTTTGCAGATTCATTTTCTCAAAAAAGACCAATGAATTTACTGTCTAGGAGCAGTCTTCCAGCATGAGGAGATCATTGCAAAACTTGGATTATCTTAAAAGAGTCGCCAAGAATAAGATCAAATAGGTGAGGGTATGACTAATTGAGAATAAGCTTATTAGATTCAGATTGAATGCAAGTCTGTATTTCTGAAGCATCTACCAGTCAATTCTCATTCATCATCAATTTACAACGAAGCAACAATCGATAGTCAAAAACCGAATAAATCACGGGAAAGGAAAGCGTACCCATGAGGATAAACTCCACCACCAACGGGGAAGACGACAGTGGATTCTGATTTCTTGCCTTTCTGGAACGCGTTGCCGTTTAGAAATTGTTGAGCATCTGCAGAGCCCAGAAGCAGAAGAATAGCAAGAGCACAAAACAGAAAATTGAACATCCATGGCGGATTGTTGATTCTTTCTTGGTGCGTCATCACAGTCAACTTCAATTGATCAATTTTATCTCCGGCTTCTTCTTTAGCTTCCCAAACTTCAAACTGAAACTAGCCAGTAGAAAGAAAAAAGAGGCCTCGGGAAGTAGAAGTTTTTGATCGGGATTCGAGGGATTGCTGCGTGGAATGTGTGAAAATGGGCCCGGACAATCGACCCAAACATGCAAGTGATTCGTCTCTCACAGTCATAGGTGAGGGTTTTTATAATCCACGAGTTGAAGGACCCACAACCTGCTCGACGAAATGTCTCTCAAAGTCCAAACACGCAACTTCGCGGCAGATTCCATGACGCGTCACAAGACTTGCTGTTTTTGGCCGTTGATCACAGCCTAAGTCGGGCTCAGCATCTTAGGTTCGAAAAACCGAACCGATAACCGACAATTTAGATTCGGTTTCAGGTTCGTTTATTTTAGAAAATAGGTTCTGGTTCGATTTTCGAGTAATAACCGATAAACCGATGGTTTAAACTGAAAAATCGCTTTTTATTTTATAAAAATGGACGGGTTCATATTTGTTATATTTATCGAGATATATTTAGATTTGGATATTTTATATTTTTATATTTGTACTTCCATTGTAGTTTTTTTTTAATATTATTTAAATATTTGTAGTTTTTACTTTTTAAATCGGTTTAGGTCCAAAACCTAAATCGAACCAAAACCGACCTTAATAGAGTCGGTTTTCGGTTCTAATTTTCGGTTTTAGTTTCCACCGAAGCCAAACCGACTTTAATAGGTTCGGTTTTCGGTCCAAGGTTTCAGAAAATCAGTTTTAGATTCTGTTCGGTTTTAGATTCTGCTAAGTGAAACACATGAAGTTGGTTCCTTACGATGCAATTGTTGGTTCATCAATGTATGTCATGATTTGTACAAGGCAAAAATTTGCCTTTGTAGTGTGCTATAATAAGACAATAAATCTATTCACTGATTAACTCGTCGAAAATCACAACATAGTGAGTGTATTCGGTAGATACATGTCCAATCCATTTCTGAAGTACTGGTGTGCTATGAAGTTTTTGCTAAAATATTTAGTAGGTACCAACACTGACTTTGCACTTGAATACAGTGAATACACTAGACCGGGTTTGTTAGAAGAAGTTCAGAGCTGAGTCAAACTGGGTTTGGATCATCAACTCCAACGACGACGTTTGAAGGTTGGCGGGAGATATATAAGGTTAGTTGTGAGCTTTGTTAATCCTAATCTCGTTCATTATTCTCCACCGCTCCAATCTGCTTCTTCTTTTTCCTTCCTCTGAAAGTTCTCCAAGAACCTAAAGTGAGACCGAGCACTTCCTTGTGAAGCTTGAGAGAGTTTTTTGAACTACGATTTACAGGCATTGAGAAGATCTTATGATCTCCAGACTTTGTGATACTAGACTTCTTCTACCTCGGTATGAGTATACTTTAGATATGTTCGATATTAAGTTTTACAAAGTCGAAAAATAATGAGAAAATTGGATGAAATGCACCCAATAACTAATTTTGTTTAGTAAATAACCTATGCCTATAAATTTTTAAGTGAATAACCTTATTAAACAAATAATGGCATATTTACCCTTATTATAATAAATTTTATCCTAATTTGGACGTTTCTCTTATAACTTTACTATAACTATTCTTTTATAATTCTTACAAGAAATACGAAAAATTAATAAACGATTGTAGTCACCAAGAATTGATCTCTGATTTGGTTGCCCCTCCCACCCTTATACCAACTGGACAAGTTGGATTTCACGATTTATCTTCTTATAAAATTTTCTTGTACACGATTAATTACTAATTGATTACGCTGATCAATTCTTTAAAATTTTTTGTAAAATTTTATCAAGAATTTTCTTGTACATGAGGAGTACAAGCATGTAACATGCTAGTTTTATCAATTCACGTAAAATTTTCTTGTACTCTTCATGATTTACTAATTGATTACGCTGATTAAAATTGGTAACTGTTTCAAAATACACCTTCTTCAATTACCTAGGGATGTAAATGGGTTGGGGGTTACCCGAAATTCGCGGGTATTACCCGTCATGGGGACGGAGATGGGGATTTTAAACGGGGACGGGGACGGGGATGGGAAAATTTTGATTCCCCGCTTGGGGATGGGGATGAGGATGAAGATAGGGATATCCGCCCCGCTCCCCGATTCGAACCCGAACCCGTTGGGGATCCCCGACGGGTAACCCGATGGGGATGCCCGACGGAGAATTTATCGGGCATACATATATAAATAAATTGTATTTATATTACAATTCTTTGTAGTTTCATGTTTAATTCAAAAATTGTCGATGATTACTATACTTTCAAGCTATATAAACTTTTGTACTTTAAGATTACTCGTTCCTACTTACACAAAATGTTTTTTAACGTTAAATATTGATTTGATAATTATATGTGTAAATTATACTAATGTTAAACCTATATTAATTTGGTTTTCGATCATATGAGGATAACACCTCGTGAAATTTTTAAATACGTCGTGAACGTCAAATCACGATGATCAAATGCACATCCCACTACATGGCTACATGCTATGTTTTTTACGTGTCTTACTCTTTTAGATACATGTTTTGATGTGCAACCTAAATCCTAAACCGTAAAATTAAATTGATAAAATAATATATCACTTTATCTTAAGATCGTAATCTAAATGTTAGTAAGATATAATTACTTTATTTTACACAAGTTTGTACTACGAGTCTCGATCCTACTTGAACAAACGAAACCTAATATGTAGACGGTATAACTTTACTTTCCAAATTTGTATTTTTTTTTAAAAAAATGAAATTTTCTTCTTCTTTTTTTCTCGTGTTTTTTTATATAGTTAAACAAAGTAACAATTTTGTATTTTATGGTCTAATTTCACATTTATTATCCGAGTCAATGTTGTTTTATCAAACTCCTAAAAGTTAAACAGGGATGGAGATTTTTACGGGGAAAACAAAATTATTGAATTTTACAATTACTAAACAAAATTAGTGAACTAAGACTACCTATCAAATTCACTAAAAAATAATGGAGTTCTAGACAAATAAAGGATAGTGTTCAATATTAGCTTTCTTCTCTGAATAATGTCGGCATGTCGCTATCTGCTATTGTCAAACCTTACTCGTCTTAGTCGTCTAACCAATAAGTTTTACATCTGAAGTATTGTGACAAGGAAGGAATATAAATTGAAGGGAAGACGTTAAAAAGACTATAATCCCATTTATAAACTTGAATGTCAAAACAATGGTTTATAAGGACAATTTATTCTGTCTTCGACAATGAATTTCACGGCATACCACTAATGATGTATATAAGTGTGTGAACAATATACACTAATAGAAAAGTACTTTCTTTCCCCTGAATCAATCTAATGCTATAATTGGTGAACTACTCATACAAGTCTACTCAAAACTCAATTTAGGCAAACAAGGATGAAGAGGATCAAATCAATGAAATGACACACGCTAACTTGCAACCAAAATGGGGGCGTGATCTGTACAAGCCCCAACTCGAGCCTATGAACACGCAAGACCACACAGATTTCCGATCTTAGTGAAGAACCATTGCAAAGTGTTTGGGCCGTTTTCATCAGGTGACGGCGACGCAGGCAATGGTAGCTCGGGAGGTAAGTGCCGGTGAAATGCATCAACAGCTGCAGCAACACCGTCTTCGTTCTCTATTAACTTTGCTATTTCCATAGCCCGAGATTTCACCTGAGTGTGTGTCATTGAGTTGTTAGAAAAATTATACATACCCGTCTCTAACTGTTGAGATGTGTGGAAATGTCCCAGGTCGACAATATGATAACGTACAATATAAGTCTTAGGGCTACTCTTGCCAATTGGTTTTAGGATGGAATGTTTCCTAGAACCCTGAAAGGCTTGTGTGTATGTCATATTGAATTCGTTCATGATCCTTTCGCTAGATTATTGCACCTTACAAGGACAATGTGTTGGCACTAAGAAATGTACAAAGCGGAAAGGCAGTAAACATTTGGAGCATTGACCCGTTGTTAGGGACCAAATATTAATTTTAGTTTCACCCCAACAGATAAACCAGTATGAACATGATCAAGCACCTAAGATTGCCTGAGAAATGCGCTGAAATTAGGCAAACAAGAACTCATTACCTCTGGCTGGAGCATAAATTTTATGGCATTTGACAGGGATTCAACACTGAGCTGATAAATGGGTATGGGTTCGGGTCCAAGTCCTCTCTGATAAATCCTATCACCCCAAAAGAACTGATCTCCGAAAAATGGAACTATAGTTGTTGGACACTGCAATTTAAGATAATATAATTATTTTGCAGCTACTTTAATTACGCAAGAATCAGTGAATTAAATGAGCGTACCCCAGCCTTCAGTCCAGTGGCTGTGGTTCCAGCACCACCATGATGAACCTATATTTCCAAAAACAGTGCTCTATTATCAGTAACCAAAAGATTAGTATTTCTTAAAGAGGCTATTATCGTATGATTAGACTTCATTAAAAAACAGTTCACATCCTAAATCCATCTCTAAAGGAAATCATAGGGATCTCACAAATGCAAATGTACTGTTAATGTTAGATATATGTTTCTTAACATAACGTGCATATATATGAACCTGAAAAACTCACTCACCACAGCAGAGCATTGAGGAAAGAGCCAATCATGAGGGCAGTTTTCAAGAAGGAAGATATCATCCGGCAAATCTGAAGCTGCAAAATCATTCAACTTGTTACCAACCAGTAACTATTCCAACTTAGTTATATTTGTTTACCATCAAACAAGATCATTTCAACACAGAAGTATGACACTTACTTTTATGAACATGATAGAAATAAATGTTAAACGAAATATTTTCGAGCTTGGGAAATTCAGCAGACAAACAAGGATGAAAGTGATGCAAAAACTTCCTAGAATGAAAAGCAAAAACAAAACAAGTATTACATCCCCTTCGAATCCAATAGTGGAGGAACCATCTGTCTAGCCAAACCTAAATGCAGATCATGGATGGGGAAGTTTTTGGGTGTGTGAAGAGATCAGAAAATATTATAAGCAAATCAAATGAGTGAAATAACTGTCCTTATGGCTTGACCCCCTGACTACTAAACTAATTCACAAAACAGAAGATACATTATCTACTCTGCTATTGCAAACGAATGTGTTTGTCATTACCTGTATTGAAACATCCAGATAAGAATTACATTAGCAACAACACTCAAATCATCGAGATCAAATTGAAGAGAAGGTTTACAAGGGAGAAGATCAAAGTGGGACAGAGATACTTACATATCCCGAGGTCTCCCCAGCCGCGGTCAAGAATTCCCCGCTGTCCCGTCTCTTTTAAAGCTTCCAAAATGATTGCAGTAGTTTTTCTTGGATTTTCAAGTGGCTGTGCAGGAAAAGAAGCATAGTTAGAACTAAACACCATTGGTCCAACCATATATATCAGAAACAAAATTTCCCCTTGTTTTTTGGGATTAACCAAGTCAGCTATTTAGAAAAAAGCTCATAGCTAGGTTGACATGAGGATGTTATTTGTGTAGAGAGACAAATTGAGGATGTTATTTGTGATGAGAAAAGCTTACCATGCTCCCAAAACCTATATATATTGGTTTTGGGCCTTTTTGAATCCACTCAACAAACTCTTCTTGAGGTTTATACTTCGATCCAAGATTAAGGAAGCAATAACCGACAACATCAACTAAAGGTCCCCAATCTGCAAATTTTGAAGAGGGAAAGGCCAAACTATTTACCAGTAATTGCATACAACAGAATATTATCAATAGCATTTTATCCCTGAACACATTTCCGTTCTAATGGAGAAAAACCTCCTCACCTTTTGGCTTTGGCACCACATGAGGGCTCCATATGTAAGCTGTTGGCAGGTGAGATATTGAGCCACGGTACATGCTGAAGTATGCAATAGGAGCCAGTTTCAATTTTCTTTTTCTGAAGTCATTAATGTAGCTTCGTATGCCCCACCATATCAACAATTCAACAATTATATATGAGAGCTGCATCATTTCCAATTTGGATAAAAATGAAGAATGAGTTAGTTAACTAAAGGAAGAAAGGGGCCTGAGAGAATGATCGACCAGAAATTACCCAATTGCCACTTTGAGGCACACGCGCAAGTGGGTGAGAGAATTCATATGTTGGCCTGCCATTAAAGAAGCAATATTAAGGAGACTTCAGATATGTTAATTTGCTCTATCTATCTCATCAATTGGGATGTCACTTGTCAGCAAATCTTATAGATACAAAAAGCGTCCTCTGGACTCCAAGTAATATAGATACATCATGACACCAAAATGAACAGTCATTTATAACACAATTTAACATTGGAGTTTAGTTCAATTTGTAGTGGGGAAAAGAAAAGGAACTCACGTCCAAGGCATAGTGAAAAATATGTGAAGAGGGACTCCGAGAGCTTCAGCAACATGAGCATGTCCTGTAAGGAAAAAACTAATTAGCTCAATGAAGTTGAGGGCCTACTGGTGTTCACAGATCTGTTTCGCAATTTATAATGAAAAAAAGTTCATGTGATTCATGTACATACCCGCAGGCCATTATCCAGATATAATGCCTTCAGAAAATTATAGATATTAAAGGGCAAAGTGTCAAAAAAATAATAAAGCTTTCCTTGGTTTTCAACTCACCGTAAGCTGGAGGATTAGCGATAATTGCTTGAGCTCTAAAAGGTGCACCAGTCTCTATATTGGGTTCTGTGCATGCAGGCAAAAGAGACTCAATTATGGCTTTTAGTTGCTTCCTTTGAGTTGATATATCTCCTGGTGCAGATGGAATGAGCCCTTTATTCCGCACCATATCTGATAGCATGACAATGTTACAAAGCTACTTCTTAATACATTATAAGCAGACACAATGTCTAGCAAACATCATGGCATGCTGAATAAAAAATATCAAAGTAATAGTGACAGGAAGAATAAAGCAATTTGGGCTTTATCAATATAGGGCAATTACACTAACATGTTATAAGAAGAAAAATAAGGGCTCGTTCGGTACGATTCTCATTAAATGGGGAATCAGTGTCGGAATGAGCCATACACATATCTCGTGTTTGGGAAGACCTAAAATCGGAATGGAAATTATCCAACTCTAATGAAGACCTTATTCCAAAAGTAAAAGGAGAGTACGATCCACTTCAAGATATTACTCATTCCAAAATGAAATAAGTACTTCTAAATCCTTCATATGTGATCACAAGTAGGATGTAAAGTTAACAGCAAAACATATCAAGGGATGAGTTTTGAATGATGCTCAAGATCATAGGAGATTAGATAATAAGCCTTTACAATAAACTTCAGGCATTTCAGTAATTGAGATATAATCAGGCTTCTTACATCCTGCTAGAACTCGAGGATCACCACCCAAAGGGTAGAATTCGACACCAGCTGATTTAACAAAGTCTCTGAAGTTGAGGTGAGTTGCCAATCTCACATGATGACCAAATTCCTGCAAGTCCAGAAAATCTGATTGCCATCAACTATCAGACTACAAACATCTCCTTGTGCTGCTCAGATGAATGAAGTATTTTCAAAAAATGCAGTTGAAAAAAATGATACTTGATGAGCTTTTGGACATACCTGCAATCTCTTTGCTATGGCCAGAAATGTTTGTACATCTCCTCTTGTGCCAACCACGAGAATGACAATGTTTAGCCTCGGAATGGATTTGTTAAGTTCCATGGGAGTATCCTCAACAACTCCTGGTGCACTCTCAATGGCTTGAAGTTCCAACAGCTCTGATGCTACAGGGGCACTTTTTTCTAAATCGACTTCTACTGTCCCGTCCTTTTGTATCTTGACTAAGTTCACAATCAATTTTTTCTGAAAAGAGACAATCAGCACTTTCTATCATCAAGGTAACAGATACACATAATCAAATTTACAACCTAACATATTATAAAGAGCATGTGAGTCTTGAGGAATTGTTCACTATTAGACCTTGAAACTATTTGAGAAAAATGCCATAAAGATCCACACGAGAGGCTCATTAAAAAATTTCAATGAAGAACAAGCACCAAACTCGCCATATAATATAAGGCTCAAAATGTTCACCTTTTCACGCTCAGAGAGCCTGTCTAATTTTAGATCAGGCCTTGGACTCTCCTTTCCAGTTTTACTCCTGCAGAAAGCAGTTGGTTGACCTCCAAGAAGTGAACTTCTGCCAGCTCCCACAGTGCCAAATCCAACAGGTGCTGTAATGCAGTGGTCCAACCCTTCATGCACATGATTTCATATCACAAGATATACTACAGCATAAAACTATATACTGTCACTTGGTTTACAACCCAAGGTGATCTTAATACAAGTAGATTGGTATGACAGCTGATCTTCCCATTTTTTAGACTAAAGAGCTTAAGGTAAGCATGAAAGACAGCCAGGCTAGCCAGCGTCATAGAAATACCATTAAACATGTTCATAACATCCACGTAGGCAAACAATTTTGTCAGCTGCAATCACACGTAGCTCGTTTTGGTCTTTCTTCCCAGGACAATTCAGGATGAAGAAGGTAAACTACGCCAAATCACGCTTAAAGTATCATTTTTCTACATGGAACATCATTTTTTGTAATGTATATCTTAATTTACCATGACCAGAGAAATTCAGCATGGATAAGGTGAAACTACACCAAATCACACTTGAATATTCATATTTGTACATGGAACATCATAATTTACCAAGACCAGATTCATTCTACAACAGCAAAATCAGCAATCAAAGAACACATACCTTTAAAAGGTGAGCCATAGGAAGTCCACTCCTCCGGTCTGCATAAATCTGTAGCTGATGACTGTCTCATCTTGCCCACAGTATGTTCTTCTCCACCATCGAGAGTGGTAATAACCTCTTTATCTGGAGGAGTACTAGCATTGCTAAAACGTTGATCTGAATGTTTAACCTCCAAATCACATACCATGTCCAAGACTCTGTCACTCGATTCACATTGCTCGGCCGAAGTAATAATCTCATGAACAGCCTGCTGCTCCATGAGCCGAGCTTCTAAATTAGAGGAATCGTTTCGAAGCTCGTTTCTCTCGTCAGATGCTTCCGAGAACTCAGCTTCTGCTACAACTGGTACACTACAATCAATTTTCAGCTCACCATCAATCCACAAATCGTTTCCACCAACATCATCTCCACTTTCTCCTAAACGCTGTTCTAAATGATCGACCCCGTTTGTATCCATTCCAACAATAATTCCACAAATCTACAATATCAAACTCATCACAGCTCTCGCCCCTCAAATACAAAAATTTCTCGCAATTTCATAGCCAGAGATGTGCAAAAAAGGCTATAGAATCATAGACATTAATTGCACACAAACTACAAGAAACCGAACTCCGTAATTGCACCGAAACCTATAAAATCCCCAAAATCCGGAAGAAATTGAAGAGAATATGGCTCCCAGAGAAAGAGAGTGAAGAATCGAACAAGTTCCGATACTTAGTAGAGAAGCTACAAGCAGAGAAACCAACCAGTCAACAAGACTGTCAGGTGAGGTTTGAACAGCTTCACCTTCCACAGTTGGCGCAAACAACATCAATGACTCAATGACTGAAGGTCTTTGAAGAAAACGGCGGTGGGATCGTCGATCAACGGAATATGTGATAAGCTAAAAAGCGAAATTGCAAGCTACACACCTACTCCTCAAACTATTGTGACGCAGTTGACCAATGACGGGAAAAATGTTGGGGGACAAATTTATAAACTGTAAGAAGAAAGAGTTGTCAACAACTGATGCTAATTATTGTTCCTGTCCCTCACCAAAAAGAAGTACTCTATAATTTGCTTCTTTTTATTTTTTTTTGTTAATATATTCTATATATATATATATATATATATATATATATATATATATATATATATATATATATATATATATATATATATATCCTATGAGAACACCCCTAACGTGAGAACATGAGAACAGATTCGTAATAATTATCAGTTTTGTTACGAATGTGCCATATCGTTTAATGTATTATTCGTAGTTATTGTTGGTTGAGTGGATTATTCGTAGTTATTGTTGGATTACTAATTATTATTATTCGTAGTAATTATTATTTTTGATATCTACTCTAAATCCCAACCCTTAATACTCACATCCAACGATGTACGATTGTTCTCATGTTCTCACGTTAGGGGTGTTCTCATGGGAACCACACCCTATATATATATATATATATATATATATATATATATATATATATATATATATATATATATATATATATATATATTCTGTCAAGAGTTTCTTCAACGGCAAAATTAAGCATTATTAGTCGGTAATCATGACCATTATTATTAAATTATAAATCAAATACCCCTATTTTGGACAAATGCAAGAGAAAATAAAAATTATATTCGGTAAATATCCCGTCAAAAGGTACCACGAAACCGTCTTCATTCTAAAACAATTAAGATAAAAATGGGCATGTAGGCAATTAATAAATTAACGTACAAACCATAGGTAAATAGAAGATTATGGAAATTAGGAGGTCTTTCTCTCTCCTATAAATATAAATTAGAAGATTTTTCTCTCATTTTGTAATCAGGGTAATAAATTATTTTTTTCTCTCCTCTCAATTATTTTTAATTTTGATGATGCACAATATTAATGCAGAATTTCAATTACACGATATTAATACATAATTTCAATTACACAATGCTCATAAGCAATTTCAATTACACAATTTCATTTGTTATGTCAATGTATGTAGTTAACACATTCTTTCGTTTTTCAATTACACAAGTTCCGTTTGTTTATGTCATGTACACAAGTTTGACATTTACACAAGGTTTGGTTACACACGTTTGTCATTAACACAAAGTTGGCTCCACAAGTCTATCATTTACACAGTTTTTGTTACATCCGTCATTTACACATGGTTTGATTACATAAATCCGTCATTTACACATGGTTACATAAGTCCGTCATTTACACAAGATTTGGTTACACAAGACCGTCATTTACACAAGACCGTCCTTTACACAAGTATGTCATTTACACAAGACCGTCATTTACACAAGTCTCTCATCAAAGCCTTGAACCTCTGGCCTTCCTCCGACTCCTCTTCGTGTGCATAGTACCTTCTCCCAACGATATAGAGTTCTAGGTGGTTTCGACGGTTATAGGCGATGGTTGCGGCGTGTGCGGCGGTTTCGGCAAGGGTTTCCAGACTCATCTTCTCCGACGGTTGCAAACTTGGACTTCAAGCAAATCCTCGCATATCCTCGCAGCCTTCAACAATTGCGGGGTTGGGCGGTCCTCGAAAGAGAAACCTTATCAGATCTACATTCACTCGACGACACACAGAAGATGAACCACACATAAGCGAAAAGAGAAGAAGTGGAAAATCGAAAGAGAAACCTTACCAGATCTACGCTCAATTGAAGTCTTGCAGCCGCCTTCATCAAAGGCGGTCTCGTCGTGCACACACCTTTCTTCGATCTAGTCGTTTTCTCCGTCCAGATGGTTTCATGAGGTTCCGAGCGTCTTCTTTCAATCGAGAAGCATATGGCTTTTTGGTGAGACAACCAACTGCCAAAAACCCTAACTGGGCGATTGGGGTGATTTTATAGGAGTTACCAAAATTTTGTTAACCAGTTTATTTATTTTTAGCATAGCTAATATATTCTAATATTTAATTATCTCTCCTTAAAATCAGTAACTGCCTAATAAAGATAATCTTAATATATAATTTACCTTTCTAATAATTAATTATCTCTCCTTAAATCGATAGCTACCTAATGAAGATCATCTTATATCTAATTACCTTTTAGCATAATTAATATATTCTAATAATTAATTATCTCTCCTTAAAATCGGTAACTGCCTAGTAGAGATCATCTTAATATCTAATTTACCTTTTTGTAAAAATTGTTAAATACTAGGGGCCTATTTTGTATATTAGATACAAAAAAGGCTTTTATACACCAATTATCTCAACAATAAAACCACACATTGATCCCCTAATTCTAAATATTGATAACCCTTCATCGACAACTCATTGTCGACTATCATCTTATGTTCTTTCAAAATTGTTTCATCCGCTCCGAATAGCATTTACTAGAAGAGATCAATCAATGTCAGCATTATCATTGCTCATGAGATTCTTCAGGGTATCAAGTAGAAAAAAGGAAAAGAAGGGCACATGATAATAAAAACATGAGTAGCTCTCCAAAATACAAAAAGGAAGAAAATCTACCATCATGGTATGATGCAAACTATACTATATTCACATGTCCAACATAATATTGTCTGTGTGGAAACTATTATAGGATGAGTTTCTGGCAAAAGAAAATTTTGAAAAAAAGGGTTACGGTTCCTATAAATTGTTGTTTATGTCAACATCCATATGAGAGTGTCAAACATCTATTTATCAAATGTCCCTTCACACTCAATAGCATATCCGATGACAAATATAACAACTATCGAACCAACCTAGACATTTTTTTTGCAAAAGGCTACCAAAACTCTTAAAAAATATAAACGGCAAATTCGACAATATCACCATAAGACTTATAGCCGTCAAATGGTGGAATATACGATTCACAAGAAACCAATGCATCTTTCACGATAAATGACCAAATGATATCGAGTAATCGGTGTCAAGAGAAGTTAAAGAGTGGTTTTACATCGGTCCTACATATTGAAGAATGTGTTGAGAAAAGGAACCCTAAAAGTGCTCGGGCTGAAAATTTTCCATATCGAAATTGAAGGAGATAACCTCTTGATCATCAACTCGATTAATTACCACATTAAAAAATATATTTGGGATATATGCCTTATCGTTTCCAATATTTCTCTTCTCTTGTTCTAGTTTTCACATATTCAAACCCATCATATTTTTAAGGAAGTCAATGACATATAGGAATAACATGCATCACTTAACTGTGACAACCTTGCAGCACAAACAAAGGTACCTAGTAAAATCCTCATCCTAAAGGATTTTATAAGATGGTCCACCAATAGACGGTGATCATGCCTAATTGTTTACCCGACAATGTCAAAGAAACAAGAGTTGAAGTGAAATCACATATTTTATTAGGATAGTTAGCCGTTTCGACTAGTATTTTGCGGCATCTATTACTCATTATTATCATATCTCTAGCATTTGTGCTTGCGATTTGCTAGAAATTTTACAAATACGAACATAATAAATCTTTTTTAGTCGAGTGTATTTTCACTAATTGTTATGCGTTATAAATTTAGTGTAAAGATTCATTCTTATTTGTATTTTATTGTTTGTTAGTAGTTGTATACGATAAAGTCAATATTTGTTATAAAAGATTAGTATGTTTTATTAATGTGTTTTAGGTTTTACCCCAAAAAAATAAAGAATGCTTCTTTTAGCTATATACAATTTATCCGTAAATGATGATTAAAGTAAGAGTAAATTAACAAAAGAATACCCGTTAATAGGGTTATTTGTAACTAATAATCCGCTAAATGACTTATTGCATAAAAACATCCAGTAGATGTTTTCCGTTATCAAAATAACACCCGCCTCTCAAATTTGTCCATTTTACCGTCATAGGGGCTACTAGGGCTGTCCAAACGGTATGGACCGTAAACTCAAGGATCGGACTGGATCGTTTCATTGCTTGTGTGAAACGGTCCATGGACCGGAACAAACCGTTACGGTCCGATCTACCACGGTTCGGTCCATACCGTTTTTAAAAAATTTTAAATATTTTTTATATGGATTAAATCCAATCAAGTCCGGGTCTGGGCCGGACCGGACTGGATGCTCCTCCAGTTCAAAAATATTTAAAGTGTAAATTAACGGTCCGGACCGAACCGGAACATTACGGTCCAGTACCGGACTGGACCGAATTTTTGCAATTATGGTCCAGGACCAGACCATAATTTCTGATCCGGTCCGATTTGTAACACGGCGCTTAAGTTCACAAGGGCCAACAAAATTCGCAAGCGCCAACAATGAGCTTAAATTCACAAGGGTCAACAATGAGAGTAAGAATGTCAAACACGATGCTTAAATTCACCGGCTTTGACATTCTTACTCTCTTTTATAAGCATGTATTGTCAAGTGGATCTCTACTTTTTTTTCTTCTTTTTTTTTTTTTTTTTTTTTTTTTTTTGTCTTTGTAGGTGTTTCAAAGCTAAAACGCGCTCAAAAGCACAAGTATTGGCCTCGCTCAAGTGATCTTGATTTTTGCGTGATTCGGCTAGCACATTCACCCTTCCACGACGAGTAGAGAAGCAAGATTTGTCTAAGAAAGCCTCTCATTGTTCCAAAGAATCAACCCTACAATCTACAAGCTACGAGTCCAAAGGAGGTATCCGACACGAGCTTAGGATGAAGTTTGAAGGAACCCACAAGAGAGCACCCACCTTGGTCTAGCTCAACACTAGCTCGGTCGGGGTCTGGCCTCACCAAGGAAAGTCCTTAGACACTCACCCTAATCGGGGCCTGGTATGGGCCCGTTCCAAGGTATATTCTAGACGTTTCAATTGTGGAGGCTCAATTGAAATCACTAAGGAGTGCAACGTCATGGTTAGGACAAAGATGCCACCCAAGAAAGGAGATCGAGAAAGCTTTTGCATCCCATTAACCGGTGGAAAGAAGCACTCTAATTTTGTGATTTAGGTGCTAGTGTGAGTGTTGTTTCCCTCAAAATGTGTAATGAATTAGAGGTAGGAGAACTTTCACCAGTAAAATTCACTTTGACAAGTTTGTCATTAAACCGGCCGACATGGTTGGGAATATTGTTGTATGATTGACAACCCTGAGATGCTTGTAGACTTTGTGGTTGTTAATGTTGATATATGTATTAACGTCCATGTGATCCTCCTTCTTTGCCTTTCATCAACGTTCATGAGAAATTTATCATTTTTTCGATTTTAAATACTTAATGATCGGAGTACAATAATCTCTAATAATGCTTAAATTTGGACCCTTAGACTTCAGAAACCGACTCGTTGTATACTTGCATAGTTGTATTGGTGAGAATTTTGACGCGTCATGTTCAATCTAACATAAGCTATCCCTTACGTTGAGCCTTTCTCGCCGCCTTCTGTTTCTTTCTTCTACCCCAAACTCGAGCGAGGAGAGCATTCATGGCGGCATCGCTAGGAAGACTCAGGCGTACTCTCCACTCGGCTGTTCGCGGTGCTCGTTCCACCGATCTTCTCACTCGATATCCTCCCCGGCATTGTAATTCTCTCTTCTCTCTTTTAATTCGACGTTTCTAGGGTTTTAGTTTCGATTACTTTTCTTATAAATGAATCGTTCGTATGTTTAAGTTCTTCTCTAGGGTTTTACTATTTTGTTTCTTCTCTTTTCTGAATTAGGGTTTCATCCTACTCCAACCCCCAATTCCCTTGTTCATCTCTAATTTTACACCGTTTATTTGCACTTACTTTCTGTTTGTTACTCTTATTTGTGGTTGTTTGAGGAAATTTTTTCTTCTTTTTTGATTTTGTCTGTGGATTTTGGAAATACCTCTGGTCATACAGGTATATTTGTTCAAATTTATGCACTTGTTCATCGATTATATGACTTTGGAGTTGAAATTGTCTAGGTTTGTTTCCCTTGAGAGAATTATCCACGGCCACGGCTGAATCTGTTCCGGATACACAATATGAAGAAGGTGGTATTACTATGAAAGGTGTAAAGATCTCTGGTCGGCCCCTCTATCTAGATGTGCAAGCCACTTCCCCTGTAGACCCACGAGTGCTCGATGCCATGCTTCCTTACTATATCTCCCGCTACGGCAACCCCCACTCTCGAACGCATTTATACGGTTGGGAATCGGATGATGCAGTCGAGACTGCTCGTGCACAGATTGCTGATCTGATTAACGCTGTTCCTAAGGAGATCGTCTTTACCTCCGGAGCCACAGAGTCTAACAACCTCTCTGTCAAGGGGATCATGCATTTCTACAAGAAGACCAAGCGACATGTGATCACCACCCAAACAGAGCACAAGTGTGTACTTGACTCATGCCGGTACTTGCAGAATGAGGGTTTTGAGATTACTTATCTTCCTGTTGAGTCGGATGGTCTTGTGAATTTGGACGAGTTACGGTCTGCAATTAGACCTGACACAGGATTGATATCGGTCATGGCAGTGAACAATGAGATCGGAGTTATACAACCTATGGAGGAGATTGGACAAATCTGCAAGGAGTTTGGCATTCCTTTTCACACCGATGCAGCACAGGCATTGGGGAAAATTCCTATTGATGTTCATAAATGGAATGTTACTCTCATGTCGTTAAGTGGCCACAAGGTGTATGGTCCTAAAGGTGTCGGCGCCTTGTATAAGCGAGCAAAACCCAAGATTAGACTGGAGGCTCAGATGAGCGGAGGAGGCCAAGAGAGATCAGCAAGGAGCGGGACAGTACCTACTCCATTGGTTGTTGGGTTCGGGGCAGCTTGTGAGCTAGCAAAAAAAGAGATGGAGTACGATGATAAGAGAGTCAAGGCATTGCAGGAGAGGTTGTTTAATGGCATTACCTCCAAGTTGGATGGAGTGGTGGTCAATGGAAGTATTGAGAAGAGATACCCAGGAAATTTGAACCTGTCATTTGCGTACGTAGAAGGGGAAAGTTTGCTTATGGGGTTGAAGGAGGTGGCGGTTTCAAGTGGCAGTGCGTGCACTAGTGCGAGTTTGGAGCCGTCATATGTGTTAAGGGCACTCGGGGTTGAAGAGGATATGGCCCATACTTCCATCAGGTTTGGGATAGGGAGATTCACCACTGAGGAGGAGATAGACAAAGCAATCGAGTTGACTGTGAAGCAGGTGGAAAAGCTTAGAGACATGAGTCCTCTTTATGAAATGGTCAAGGAAGGTATCGACGTTAAGAGCATCGATTGGTCACAACATTGATTGCTCACAACATTGATTGCTCTTGCTGAAATATGTAATTCTATCCAGATTTGTGTGCATTGAGAGTGCGTAACAGAGGTATATGAGAACAGATTGATAGAATAAAACATGACACTTCTGCATACTTAGGGAACGAACATCTATGTTCAAGTTATTGCATGTTTTCATCAAACATTTAAGGTTGCTGTTGTATGGAATTTTGATCATTACTGGTTGGTTTTGGTGCACTGGTTGTGATGTTCAGAAGGTTAGCTCATCTAGAATCGTTGCTTTTCAAGTTCAATTTTGCCATGTGTATCCACGTAAGGCCATAAATGGAATGAGTTTGTTTGTTGTTACGTTTGCTTCTTCCCTTTCATGGAATCAACTCAAACAGAGATTGTTGCAATAATGCAATCATGCTTCAGTTGTTTATTTGTAGTACTATTTACTTTAAGATTATAATAAGGCAGCTAATAGCAGCATTAGCTAAGAATGACGTTGTCAGTGTGATAAGATGAGTCGGCAATACAGTGAGATGAACCCTACACTAAGCATCAAATCTACGTGGAGCCCAGCATATATCCATTCTTTATCCATCTGTCTTGCTCATTCTTTGCCGCATCTACAAAACCATTTAAAGCCTGAAAGCTCCTCTGCTGCACCTTCCTTAAAATCGATGTTACAGCACAATATGTACTGTTATCCAGACCAAGTAAGATTAGGAAATGATTCATTAACGTTATACAGAGGCCGTTTGCTGGTGTGTATATACATATGGAAACGCTAAATATGATTAGTAAATGTATCCTTAATCAAACCCCTTGTGGTAAAAATTGAAGTGATACACAAACCTAATGAAAATAGAAAAGACCTATTTGGCTGAATTCTTTCATATTCCGTTTCTTGGAATGATTTGGAGAGAAACAATCGCCATCTAAGATCAGTTAATATGTCTTCTCTACACCCAAACGGCCAATTTCCTGTGCAAAGGCAAAACCTAATAACTCTGTCAACTGGTCCGACACACATTATTATATATAGCCAGCCGGGCATGAAAGAAACAACAATCACAAACCACCAGCAAAGAAGCCCAAACAAATGCCAACCTTACGTGCAAAACATCGGCTCTATGCCTCTTTCTGAACATATATATCTCCTAGCTTAGGTACAACTAGAAGCGATCTAGTGCTCACTTCTCGTAACTCTGTCAATCAGACGCGCCACCACCCAGCTGCCCCTAACGCCGCCGTGCATCATCTCCTCTCTCTGGAATCTGGATATGTATGTACTCATACGCTTGCTTGCTTGCTTTGCTTCATTCTATTTTACTATTTATCTTTGACTTCCCAGTTATGTAAAGTTTATTGCAGACTACAGGTCCTTGCATTTATGGATATATGCTTGCAGTTGCTTGTTCTTGGTTTAATTTCATGATCAGGGGTGTGATTGATGATCATTGTCAAATGTCATATGGAGTAGATTGTGTATGAATTAAAGATGAATGATTTGATTATGAGGTTATGAATTGATCTAATTGGAGTTGGATATTGTCTTTGCCCAGTGAACAACTATCCAAATCCACTCCATTCCTCGAGCAAATCAGCCAGTTCAGTTTGGGCTCATCAGGAGAGGAGGACGAGGAAGACCAAATCCCCTTGATTACCATCAAGTTCTTGACCAAATCCCGAAGTTGTCTCCTGTTTTTAAGCTCATAGCCGACGATCGCCTATCCATTCCATGAGGGGTATGACTAGATATGGCAAAACCCAACCTGAAAACCGGTTCCAAATGCGTATCCCAAACCTACTTCACCCAATCTAACCCGATAATCGAATCGACCCAAGAAACTATTTGAACTAATCCAAAAGGGATCCGAACCGAATCAACTGAAACCCGAAATCGAACTTACCCAAATTAGATCTTATTTTAAGGTGTCTTATCAAATTAAAATTAACTTTAATTTGTCTTATAAAAATATGCAAGTTCTCACTTGTCAAAAATTGGTTAATTGATAATACTAAAATAAGGATAAGACTAACTCAAAACAACTACTTATATCTAGGTATCCAAATCTTATATCCAACGTATCTACAGTAAAATTATTTTATTATTAAAGCTAAATATTCTACTCGGATAAAAATATAGGGATATTCGAATTTTTTAGGATCGGATATCGATTAATCTTTTATAAAGCACTATGATCATATATCTGAGAGGCTGGATCAAAGGTGATTGATATACTTGCATATTTCCTTTAAAGTAGAACAAGTTAGCAAAAGCATGCAAACATGACCAAACTCGAACATTTAGAAAATAACAAGACTAAAAATGACAGAGATGTGATAATTTGAATTTCAACAAACAACAAATCTTCGACCTAACTCGTTAACTATCCAACTTTACTTCCACCCGATTGAACATCCGAGTCAACTTCAATCTGATTTATAAATACCTGAAACCAAAGTAACCCGACCTTAAATCAGCCGACATGTTTAATTGACAACTCTACCTGAACGACAAGATAAACCCGAGATGCGAACAAACCCAAACCGAATAATTCGGTCGGTGTAACCTTAATTGACACTAGTTCTACCCAAATGAACACGAAATCAAACAAACCCGAAAAATCTGAACCCCAAAAACCACAAAACTTTCACAAACCGAACTGAAATCGACAAAAGTAACATTAGATTTTATCGAATCAAAAGTGTCCCAAACTGCAAATGAACTGAAATCCGACACTTTTAAAACCCGAACTCAATCCGATCCGAGAATACCCAATATTCAGCCGACGTGTTAAATAACCCGAACCCAAAGGATCAAATTCGAACCTGACACACACGACCCAAGTGGCAACTCTAGGTGTGACATTTGAACACGGTTGGTATGACGCTACTTTAAACAATATTGACCGGGATGATCATTCTTATTGGTTTATCTTGAATGTTTCTAGAGACCACCTAATGTTTAATCAATATAAGACCACCAATCCTTTTAAATCACGTAAAAGTGGAGACATTTTGAGCTTAATATATAAGGTCGGTGGACTACTTCACTTATTATTAATTGATTATAGGATGAAACCCAATTGAACTTAAGTGTTAGACTTAGACTTGGGTCACACCACTCCGCTCTACGGTCCGTTTACAGTCCGTCTACGTCGGACTGTTACACCACATTTTCTTACTTTTTGCTTGGACTTTGACGGAGAAACGTGATCATATCGATCAAATACTCTCTTATAAGACCACCGTAGCTTGCTTTTAGGAGGCTCAATTTGCGCAACACATCAGCCTAGTAATTAACTATTAATTTAAGTAACCGACAATATGCTTTGTCTTGCTACTTTGTTGTTTTGGCATTACTCGAGTTTAAAATTCTCCTAATGTTGCTTTCTTCCGTACAAAATGTCGAGGTTCGTCCCCTTACAAAAAAATCCGACCGCGAACATTTAGTTAGGGATGTAATATGAGACAAGCTACTCAGGCTCGGCTCGCTCGTCAAAAGTTCGGTTCGAGCTCGTTCATTTTCTAAATGAGTCGAATACGAACATATTTTAAAGCTCGTATAGAATTTAGGCTCGGCTCGTTTATAAACAAGCCGAGCTTGAGCATGTCAAAGCTCGGCTCGTTCGGGTAAAGCTCGGCTCGTTCGGCTAAAATAACACTATAGGAGCATTATTTTAGCCGAGCTACTCGGGCTCAGCTCGTTAAAAGCTCGGCTCGAGCTCGTTCACTTTCTAAACGAACCAAGCTTGAGCACATTTATAAGCTCGTATAAATTTTAGGCTCGGCTCGGGCTCGTTTCTAAACGAGCCAAACTTGAGCATGCCGATGCTCGGCTCGTATTACACCCCTACATTTAGTTTCTCAAAATAACGAAGACAACATTGTAGAATAGAATATCGCCAAGAGCATCATCTCAACGGGCATTTCCCTCCAAGGCTCCGACGATCCCCACTTTTGCTTATTCATCACCACGTCGAAAGCACTATGACACTATCTCATTGTACCGGCAAAAATAGAAAATAATATGCAGAGAAATCAAGAACTCGGAATATGGACCATATTCAAACTTTTCTAAAGAAACCCTAGAACTTCGATAATTTCAAATCTCCATGAATATAGCCGTTGTTTTGAAGCCCTGTTGAGTAGACCTGAGAGGACGACATGGATGAAGTTGAGAACGACGGTTCTTCAGGCGTCCATGGACTGAACTTGTTCGAAACAGTAGAGGTAGTGAACTATAAATAATAGTCTTTGAGATTACATAAATAGGGGTTCAGCGCCTTCATAAGAGAACAACGGAACACGCCAACTGAATTATAAGTACACGACACAAACCACAAGATTTCTGTGTCTTTTTTCTTTTCTTTTTCCTACTATTCACAAGCCAATTTGGTGTCGAAGCTGCTCAAGCAGATGGCAAAAGCTTGAAAAGCCGAGAGAGGATACCGATAATCCATGGTGAACATGTCCTTGCCAACCTTCCCAAACTGCAAGATGATCTTGTCGTGATTGGACTGGGATGATGCCTGAGGTGCAGTTGGTGTCGGAGCTCCAGCAGGTGCCGCTGGCGTTGTGGACGCAATCAGCTGAAAATTCTTGACCGAAGCAACCGTTACCCTTCCTCTGAAATTTAGACACCAACATTGTAACTGTTCATGCCACCTTGGAGCCTTGTTCCGGAGGACCAAGGGCTTGTCCTTTCCATCCTTGTTTTCTTGATCATGGGGCCCAAGGATGTCAGAGAAACGGGAGCTGCTAAACTCGGTGGAGGCGTCGATTGACTTAGAGAACGACATACTCCGGAACGAGTCGCCGAGGGAGCGAGGGAGCAACTCAGGTTGTCCTGGAACGTTGCCACCTGGCTCGAGGCATGACATGGGGATTGAGTGCATGATGACGTGCATTTTGCGTGGGCCCCGGCTGCCGAGTACGTTCAGCTCATATGCTACCTGAGATATGGTGTAGCTGCCACTGGGGACCTTGGGTGAGACTTTCTTGGAATAGAATCTACGGCTAGTCCGGCCAGGTGGAGAAGGCTCTGACATGTTGTATGGAGGTTGTGTGTCGTAAATCATGAATTTTGTACCCAGGAAGTTTGATCTGAAGCAGTAGCACACATAATGATTAGAAAGAAAAGTCAAAAGCTAAGCTTTGGATACATATATAGGTTAATCAAGTTTTTAAAAGATCTAGGCCACAGCAGGAAAAGATATCCTTTTGCTAATTGATGTGCTTTAGGCAACCCCACCTATTTGACCTGAGAGCACGCCACAAAAAGCCAGGTTCTGGGTCGAAAGGTAACTTACAAGCAAACCCATGTGAAATTGAAAAATCAAGACACGTCTCAAAAGCACTCTACTCTTTTCACAAAGAACATAAACACTATCAACACGCGTAGAATGTAGGACAAGAGCAAGAAGCCCTAACCAAAAAAAAATCAAGGATACAAAAGTGAAAATATTAGTCAGTCTTGAGTGACTAACATAGGGACGGGGCTTGGGTTGCGGCCACTACCTCTGCCCCATCCCCCATTTAGGAAAGCACTCATCGTCCCCATCCCCCGCATGAAAAACAAAAAATCGTTCTCAAACCAACTAGATCCCTTCCATCCCCACATTAGTCCGTGTATATTTTTTTACAGGTTTTACCAGGAAAATTCTCATTTATTTTACTACAACTTATACCTACGAATATTCCCAATTTAACTCCCCACAAGATTACTTTGCCTATTTCCAATTGTGATTCATTGTAATGTATATAAACGAAGTAATATGATAATTGAAATTTAACAGCAAAAACTCAAGGATAGCTACCCGACAAGACACGCTGATTGGAAAGGGTATAGACCCCTATCCGGCTATCCCAATCCCAATCCCACATGGGGATGCACTGTTCTCCCAAACCCCATCAATTATCCCTACCTAACACAAGAAACAGACATGACACAAATATTGTGCTTCCAATTACTCTTTGTTCCATCAACATCCCCTTCTGACAAGAAACATAAATGACAAACATTTTGTCTCCGATTATCATAAATGACCCTAAACATTAGAATGTCGAAGCAAATTTCAGCCCATTGGAGCAAGTGACCAACCAAGTAAGAAGATCTATGTATTGATTTTTCTTGAAGAGAGAATTAAGATTTTGGAATAATAATCAATTATGAAAAACAGGATAGTGATGCATGCCTCAGAATTAGGCCCAAGCCCCCAAGCCCAACACCTAAACCCAGCAGGTTCCATTCTAAAACCAATTGGCAACCACCAACCGGAGGAGTAGCCCACCGACCTTATATGTTAGGCTCTATTATCTCCAACATACTATAATAAAGATGGCTACTTGTAATCAGAAGTTTTTTACATCAACAAAAAAGCAAAGAAGAATATTGATTACCTTAGTTTCCCAATATAAGTATTGCTTGACCTCGATCTGTTGTCTGCATCCATGCTGATGACATACTCTGTACAAGTGGTTCTCCTTGTTCGTTTTGCCGAAAGAAGAAATTTCCCATTTTCAACAAGTAATGCTGCACGTGACAAAGTAAATTTTTACTTAACTTAATCCCATAAAAGGAGCATTCCTGTAAGAAAACAACCTACTAGATCATAATTTATAAGCATCCATGTCAGTCGTGTATGATTTGGTTAATTTGTATAAAATGTGAAAATGGGAAATAATGGTATACTAAATACTACATAGGTCATATGACTCATATCAAATAGTGGTTCTCCTTGTTCGTTGCATTGTTATGAACAAAAGAATAAAGGGCAAGTAAAGAAAACAGATATCAGTTTGAATACTATATATACAAAATAATGGTATACTAAATACTGCATAGGTCATATGACTCATATCAAAGGAAACTATGGCAATGATGCAGCAGGGAAACGAAACTAGATGCATTGCACATTAATACGGCCCAACAAACATGCATATCGAGTAGAGCAGATGAAACATCGAGAAAAAGAATACGAGGGGAACTTTGGATTAGCAGTTTAGAGACTCTTTACATCAAAAAGATTATATTTGGCATATATTAGTACAATACATTAAAGATATTAGTAACACTTATGCCTATGAATCACCATCATCAACAATAACTGCAACGAGTGTTGTTGACTTGTTGTAAGAAGATATTAGTAAGCTGTAAGCATAAAATGTGATAATTGCTACAAAAAGCTCACAGCTATCTTTTTTTTTTTTTGGTAAGTCACAGCTATCTTATCAAACTCGTGATAGCATTGATAATAAATTAGGAATACTATTAAATACCCTATATGACTACTTATATTAGAGAAATCCATATGACATATGAACCGAGAATAAAACCCAACCCAAGTTAATGCAAATCTAATCTAGTGATCATGACCTGCAACAAAGTATATGTATAGAAACATAGAATGCAATGTATGTGGATGATCATGGAGCATAAATGATCGGTATGGAAATTAATCATGAGAAGCTGCAACTTACTAGGGCTAAGGCATAGGAAAAGGTGATAGCTTAATTTAGATTTGTCTCTCTTGATGAAGCATTGAATAGTTCCATCCCTCGGTCCAGGCTATAACAAACAAAATAAGGCTGGGTCAATTTCCATGAGCCAAATTTGAGCAGAAGATGCATCATCCCAAAGAGAGTCATATAAACGGGAGACAAAACAGATACACAAATCACAGGCTACACCTGAATCTATAGTATTGCAAACTATCAAAGAAACTGGACAGTTAGTTAAACCCACCTGCTTGAGGGAAACTGGGAATGTAAGCTTTCCGCAAATCTCGGGATTCATAACTATTTCTTTACATAGTTCCCTCCATGATCTACAAACAGCAGCACAGGCAACAACATGCTTGCGTGCAGGCCATGTGCTCTCATTGGCTTCCAATCTCTTTATAACTTCTCGTAATAACTCCGGTGGAAGACTAGCCCAGGGACTGGTCTGAATAACAATAGGTGGCTCCCGTAATTCATGTACAGAGCCATGCGATTTTCCTCTGAGATGACCTGGAAGTCTGACTTCAAAGCTCCTCCTTGATAAGCTCCCAAAACCATCCCTTACATCACGGACTATACTGCGGAACGACATGGACCCCAACACAAGAACCCTATATATCCAATGTTGGATTTGATTGCATAAACTCAGTTACCTTCCAAACTGGATCATTTGCTGAACCGGTTGCTGCAAAACAATTAAACAAGCAAAGTGGAGATTCTGAAATCCTGCTCTTATCAATTTACAATAACTAGAAGACAAGACAAAATAGCCAACCAAGAAAAGAGGATTCCTTCTTTAAAAATAATGGCCTAATATTTTTTTTTCAAATGTACACAAGAGCTAGAAAATCCCACAGTTGTAAACTTGTAAACTAATCAACCACCGAACCTTTTTATATAAAGGATTTCCGTTTTTCCAACTTATTCCGCTAACCCAAAATTTAAATCAATCTTCACATGTAATTGACATTAACAATTCAACAGCATCCAAATTGTTACACCGAATAAAGCTATAAAATAAAACTGTAAATTATCTCAAATTATACACATAGCGAAACCAGGGAAGATCAATATTTAATCATCCGTCAGGTTGAGGAGATGATAGGCTTTTCAAAATGAAGGTTTATAAGAGCATAAAGACGCAGATTTCAACCTTGGATACAATTTCAGCAAGCAACTACAAACTTGAGCGATTTTAGCATCAGAAATTGTCTGTAAGGACGTTAGAAATTTAAGGCAATAAACCGGCTCTCCCCACAGGAATTAAAAAAATAAAATTGCCAAAGAACTACAGAAAACGAACAAAAATTAGAAATGATAATCGGTTGCAGACCAGGAATTAAACCCGAAAGAAAAGAAAAAGGCGCAAACTAACACTGACTTTATAGAAGGAACGGTAGGAAAGGTTGAGTAGTTGAGGAAGAAAGGTGAGGAGAAATAGCGAGGCTTAAGCGTGAAAGCTGCAATAGAGTAGATAAACAAGTGAGAAAGCATAATCGCAGAAAACTGAACCTCTGATTGCTAAAACCGTCGAGCGAGAAGATGCCGCAGATCTAGGCAGATATTCCGTTCCCAAAACAGAAATTACTTTCGCAAAATCAAGCAGAATTTATCTTCAGAAATTGAGGCTCACCGAAAGTAAGTGGTCTCTGGACTAGTCGACGTCGTCTTCCTCTTCCTCTGATTTTCAGATCCCTTGGCTCAACCACACCATACGGTGGTTTCTCCTTCTTCTCCCTCTTCAGACTTTGTTGTTTCTCTTTTGTGTTTGTAGCTTACCAAAGCACACTCTTTCTCTCTCCTCTCCCGCTGCCCTCTCGAGTAAAGGTTTTCTCACTTTCCTGTATATTAAATTATAGAATATTGTAGAGACGACTTAATAGATGAACTCAAAAAACCGTGAGAAATTGGTAAATGATTAATGAAATGATTTTTGTAAAATAAATTCATGAATATTTATTATAATGAAGTAATTGACTTGATAAATATCTATAATTATTAAAAAAGACATGAGTTTAATTTAAGTATAAATTATTTTATCTCAACAAGTTTGACTTAAAGGGATAAGTATGAAATAATTTAACATTATTTATTATTTATTTGTATTTAGCTTTTTTGATAGAAAGCTTTAAATGCTTACGAGAAAGAACTATATTACAAATGAGTCATACGAGGAAAGTAAATTTTAGAATCATTAAAAAAAAAGCTTTTTAACTCCATCCGAGATTCTACTAAACTATATAAATCCGGATAACCCAATCACGAGCATATAATCCTTGGTAATGTTGAATCGTGCTAAATAGAGGGTGCATACAATCAACACCCGTCTTGATTAACTCAACCGCTACCTTGAGGTCCACTTCAACATGCACACATCGAAATCCTTTATCCAATCCATATTTGAGCCATGTATAACTCCCTAGAGTTTGGAAACAGGAGCAGAAGAATGCCTCATATTCGCGCTAAATCTCATAAGCCATTCTCCCACGTCATTCCGACGCCGGTTTACCCCATTCGATCATAACCTCCCGACGACGGCTAGGTTGTGTGGATCTTCCCTCATTATCTACCACCGGCATTTATTCTCGATACCTAGTAAGGATATAGTGCACCTTATCATTGCAGTCGGTACCTCACCCCAAAATGTGTTGGTTACACCACTTCCAACCTCACCAAAGGACAAAAGAAAATAAGGAACTCCAGTGTGTAATGTTCTCATTAACATACTATGCCATATAAAGGATTGAGGATGTGAATGAGCATGTAAAGAGTCAGCCCAAGAATGCATCCGATGACCACTTATCAAGCATAGTCAATGTGGTCCTTTCATCAAAGATATTCTAGCCAATGTTCGGATCAATCACTAAATTGTAAGCACGAACAATACTACGCCATATATGATTGAGGATGTGAATGAGCATGTAAAGAGTCAGGCCAAGAATGCGCACCAATACAGTATTTATGCCGGAGAACTCTATACCACAAAGCATATTTACAGTCCCACAACCTCCAACACAACTTACTCATAATAGCTAGATTTGCCTCATTGGCCGTACATATTCTCAAACCTCCCTCCTTCTTCGGTCTATAGACACTTTCCCACTTCACTAGATGGAGTTTCCTATGACCAATAGACGAGCCCCAAAGGAAGTTTCTACAAATAACATCGAGCTTAATACAAACATAGGAGGAAAGAATAACCACTTGCATGGTATAAAGGGGCATGACGGAGAAGACGGATTTCACCAAAGTAGTATTAGATAGATTTAGTCTTATCAACTAAGTTGATATGATCCAGATTGTTAGGATCCGTATCTCTCTCTCTCATCTATCTCACAGTGTATAAATACCTCCATTATCTGTCAATATAAATTATCAGTTATCATATACTCTTATATGGTATCAGAGCCGTGATCCGCCACACAAAACAACTCAAAGCAATCACCTTCCATCACCATGACTGAATTTGCTTCTTCCTTAGAAAATCCTTATGAACCAACAAAACCCTTCACAGTGGTGGTGCTTACAAACATCTGCAAGCTTGTTCCAACAAATTACTTCAACTGGAAACAAGCAGTTGTTGCCACACTAGAAGGATTCGATCTGCAGGGTTACGTCCTCGACACAATCGAAATCCCTACGACAACCCTTGACAACACATCAAACCCTAATCCGGCTTTTCAGACATACAATCGGCAGGACAAACTAGTGTACGGAGCACTTCTGGGAACTCTATCTTCAGAAGTCGCTGGTTTTGTCGCTGCTGAGACAACTTCAAGGGGAGTCTGGACTACGCTGCGTCTCACGTACGGAAATCCCTCCAGAGGGCATGTTAAACAGGTCAAGGATCGTCTAAGGTTCGTCATGAAGGGTACAGACTCAATTACTGTATATTTACAGCAACTTCGCTCCTTGGCAAATCTGTTGGCATCTCTAAACGCACCAGTAGCACAAGAGGACTTAACTGATTACATCCTTCGTGGTTTGGATGATCAATATCTGCCTATTGTTCATGCAATCAACGCTCGTGACACTGCAATCAGCTTTGAAGCTCTTCATGAGAAGCTGATCAACCATGAGTTACAACTCAAAGTAAAAGCAAAGCAGTCATCAACGCCCATCTCTGCATTTACTGCACAAACGAAGAATTCTCGCAACAATGGTAAGTCTTCTAACTCAAATTGGCATGCTTCCACTCCTAACTCCTCTCCTTATCGACCAAGCAGCACACAACCAACCAATTCAGAAAACCCTAGCTCCGGACCCAAGCCATTTAAAGGACGGTGCCAATGGTGCCGTCATATAGGGCACATACTAAACCAATGCAGACTATTCAAATCTCTCCATCCAACCATCGAACCCCCACCATCAGTCAGATTCCCGTCCAATTCCCAAGTGAATGCAACAACAACACACTCGAATCAACAGTGGCTCGTCGACAGTGGGGCAAGTCACCATGTTACGAATGATCTGGAGAACTTGGCGCTACACTACCCTTATCAAGGCCCTGATGATGTTCAAGTTGGTAATGGTAATGTTCTTCCGATAACACACACTGGCACAATTTTCAAATCAAATCCTAATATCACATTCAAGCTGTCTAATGTTCTGTGTGTTCCGGCAATGGCCAAAAATATTATTTCTGTGTCAAAACTCACAAAAAATACATCTTATGCTGCTGTCTTTACATCCGACTCCTTTCATGTGCAGGACCTCACGTCCAACACAACGATCCTTAAAGGTCCATGCATTGACGGAGTCTATCACTGGCCAAACACATCTCCTCAAATAAATTCAGCTTTACGGATATCGCCAAGCACTCTCCATCATACTCTCGGTCATCCATCAACAAGGGTTTTTCAAATATTAGCCAAGTCCTTAGGAGTTAGTTCTATTAATCAAGCATTGTGCACATCGTGTAATGTTCATAAGATTCATAAACTTCCGTTTCATGAATCATCAATAAAGTCTTATCGTCCTTTGGAAATTATTTACTCTGATGTATGGAGTTCTCCTTTGTCCTCCTATGATGGCTTCCGATACTATGTAGTCTTTGTTGATCACTTCACACGCTACACTTGGCTATACCCACTGAAACTGAAATCCGAGACAAAAGACGTTTTCATCAAATACAAAACTTTGGTTGAAAATTATTTTGGATACAAAATCAAAGTACTGTATTCAGACAACGGTGAGAGTAGTGCTATCACTTGCCGTAACAAGTGGTTGGCCTCTACGCCAACTGGACGTCAACAATGCCTTTCTACATGGACGACTCAAGGAAGATGTGTATATGGTGCAACCACCGGGTTTTGTTGATGAGAAATACCCCACACATGTCTGCAAACTTGACAAGGCTATTTATGGATTAAAACAGGCCCCTAGGGCATGGTATACTGCACTCAAGGTCTTTCTTCTTGAACTTGGCTTTTCCAATTCCATCTCTGATGCATCACTGTTTGTCTACAAAAATTCTGGCAACATGGTTTATCTGTTGGTATACGTGGACGACATAATCGTGACTGGTAACTCTCACCTCCTTGTGTCAAAAATAATTACCTCACTGTCACACCGTTTCTCTGTCAAAGACTTGGGCAATCTAAGCTATTTCCTTGGGGTTGAAGTGATACCAACGCAACAGGGCATCTTCTTGTCCCAAAAGCGGTATATTGATGACCTACTTCAACGATCGGGTATGGATCAAGCTAAATCAGCGACCACTCCTATGTCGACGTCTGATGATCTGCGGTGCCACAATGATCCAGTCCTACCTTCACCAACAGACTACCGTACCATTGTGGGCTCCCTTCAGTACCTCAGCCTTACACGTCCAGATATAGGGTACTCGGTTAATAAACTCTCGCAATTCATGCAATTACCCAAACTGGTTCACTGGACGGCATTGAAACGCTTACTGAGATACCTGTCTGGAACACTTCATCTCGGCATTAACATCTCCAGATCAGAATCTGCCTCACTACACGCCTTTTCTGATGCCGACTGGGCTGGAGACAGATGTGACTACATCTCCACTACTGGTTACATGTTGTTTTATGGCTCCAATCTCATTTCTTGGAGTTCCAGGAAACAAAAGACTGTTGCCAGATCATCCACTGAGGCAGAATATAAAGCTCTAGCTGACACTGCGTCGGAAATTGTTTGGGTAAAGAATCTCCTTACTGAACTCAACAGACCTGTCCAAATTGTTCCTACAATCTATTGTGACAATATGGGAGCTACGAGTCTAAGTTCAAACCCGGTTTTTCATTCACGTATGAAGCACATTGCGTTGTCTTATCACTTTGTTCGAGAGAAAGTGCAGCAAGGTCTTCTACGTGTCAGTTTTGTCTCAACAAGGGATCAGCTGGCAGATGTGCTGACAAAACCACTGTAGAGAGCTCAATTTCGACAACTCATATCCAAGTTACAGCTCAATAAATATGCTTCACTTGAGAGGGGATATTAGATAGATTTAGTCTTATCAACTAAGCTGATATGATCCAGATTGTTAGGATCCGTATCTCTCTCTCTCATCTATCTCACAGTGTATAAATACCTCCATTATCTGTCAATATAAATTATCAGTTATCATATACTCTTATAAGTAGCACGTCCAGCCAAAGAAAGGGTTCTAGACTTCCAACCGGCAAGGCGTGTAACAATCGAGGTGAGCAGCGGATTAAACGAGTCAACCATGAGAGAATCATTGAATATAGGTATGCCCAAATACTTCCCTAAATGTCGGGTAGAAGGAATGTCACTCATCCTACTCAACATAGTCTCAAGTTCTCCCTAGACATTTTGAGAAAAATACAATTTAGATTTAGCGAGACTAATATTTTGCCCGGATGCCTCGCATAATTGATCCAAACAATTCTTCACAATCTGTAGCTAAGACTCAGAAGCTTCAACAAACAACAAGATGTCTTCCGCAAAGAAAAGGGGGGAGATGTAGGGGGTCCTCTAGAAACCTGAACCGGCTTCCACACGCCTTGAGCTATCAACTTGTTGATTAAGTGTCTCAAACGTTCCAAGTAGAGAACAAACGGGTAAGGTGTGATATGATCACCCTTCCGAATACCTCTAGTCATAGGGAGTTGTGGAGTTTGCTCACCATTCCAACTCATGTTTTATCAAGCCCTAACCCTCTTTGCCTGCTTCAAAAGGTCACCCTAAAACTCTCTACTTGCCTCAACACGTCGCCATCTACGTGTCGACTGTTGTCAGCTTCTTCACTGTCTCCCTCCTCTTGTCTTCTCTTCTAATATCGCGAATCCGTTCTGGTGTAAGAAAGAAGATTCTCCATTTTCGGCTACTTTTTTATGATTTCTTCGCTTTTTCAAAGTAATCCAAACGAAGATGCGCTTCAATATGCCAGCTATTCATTTTGTGGGTTTAAGGGCTTATTCGCTTCAAAATCGAGTTATTGGAGTTGCTTTTATACATTCAGTTGTGTTTCTTCTATTGAACAGTTCAATTGGACTTCTTTTTATGCTTTCGCAGTGACCTAAAGGAAGACGTGCTTCAACTTTAAGTAAATCGTTATTAATATAGTCATATGATATAACAAAATTATTTTGAGCAAACAATAATAAAGGTGCACATGAAATTAAGTCTACTAGAACAAAAAATATAATTATATACAATCGATGAAGGATTATTATTGAATACAAAAGCAGAAAGCATGAAACGCACACAACTAATGCAACTTAGTGCCCGTTTGGTTGGATTGGTGGATTGGAAATGGAATGGAATCGGATAAGGGTTAAGAAAGGAAATGGAAATGATGAGATTACTTTCATGTGTTAAAAAACCTCTAACCAAACGCATTTTTTTAATTGATTCGGAATCATTCCGTTATCGCAAATGATTCCTAGTTTACCGGGAATGATTTCTAGTGCTACCAAACGAGCCCTAGTTATCTGTGAAGTATGAAGTCAAGGATACATAGCCATGTAGGTATACTTGGCCAACCTAATTCCGCCCTACCCGTACTCACCTGACATGTGTACATATATATGTAAGACTACCGTTTATATGTTGACTTTTTTTACACCAGCCACAAACCACGTACATAGACACTCGGTCAACTTTGTATATTAGTTTACAGTAATTTTGTCCATCGGATTGTTAAATAAAAATGGATTTTTCCTCTTGGTATCCTTAAGGTTTGGACTTTTCCTCTTGGTATCCACCAAGTTTCAAAATTACTTTTGGTGCCCTCAAGGTTGCATTTGTTTCCTCTTTATACCCATTCTTAATATATTACATTATAATTCATTATCAAATAATTAAAAAATCAGAATAATAAATTTAAAATAGATTATAACTTCATTAAGTTTTAAACTAATAAATTTATAATGATAGTGTTTTTTTTTTAAAAAAATCTTATTAAAAAAATGAAAGTAAATTAAAGATAATTTTTATTTTTGAACTAAAATAAATCAAAAATAAATTTTTTTAAGAGTCCTAAAAATATATTTTTTTTAAAGTTAATTTTCTATAATTTATTTTAATTAGAAAATGACAATAATATATTTTTTATGAGTTAATTTATTATTTTTTATAATATACTTTTTCATAATCTTAAAATTAAAAAAAAAACATAATTTTTTAAAATTTTCGAATTAATGTAAATTATATAAAATTTAAATTCAAAATAAATAAATTTATTATATTTTCGAATTAATATAAATTATGTTTTTTATTTAAATCGAAAGTAAAAATTAAAATAATTTAATTTAATTAAAAATGAAAAATGAAAAATATATTTATTTCAAAAAATAAATATAAATATAAATATATATATATATATATATATAATTAAATATAAATAAAATTTTGAAAATTTTTTGAGAGTCTAGAGAATTAAAATATAATAAATTTATTTATTTTGAATTTAAATTTTACATAATTTATATTAAATCGAAAATTTTTAAAAAAAAGTTATATTTTTTTAAATTTTAAGATTATGGAGAAGTATATTATAAAAAATAATAAATTAACACATAAAAAATAATATTGTTATTTTCTAATTAAAATAAATTATAGAAAATTAACTTCAAAAATACTATATGTTTAATTTTCTGGATTCTTAAAAAATTTTAAAAATTTATTTTTGATTTATTTTAATTCAAAAATAAAAATTATCTTTATTTTACTTTATTTTTTTTAATTAGAAAAATATTTTTAAAAAATACTATCATTATAAATTTATTAGTTTAAAATGTAAGTAAGTCATAATCTATTTTAAATTTATTTTTTTGATTTTTTTAATTATTTTATAATGAATCTATATTACTTACTAAAACAAAGGAGACTAAGTCCACATGTCAATCAACTAGGTATGCCACATAGGATTTTTTCTAAAATATTTACTAAAATGCCATTCTATTTAAATTTTGTGTTATTCATTTTATTAATTGAAATAAAAAGATTTTGTTAACTAACTAGCTGCTAAATTAATAAATTCTAAAATACTTTTAAAAGATTTTTGTAAATTCTAAGTAAATTTTCAAATAAAAAAATATTTGATAACCAACTAATTGCTAAATTAATAAATTTATAATTTTGTACATTTTAACCAAATGGAATGTACGTCAATTCAAATTTTATTTATTTGTAAATTTTGTTATATTTAATAAATTTCAGCTTTGATAATAAGGAATTGATTTTAATTTTATCTTTTATAGTTTCGTATTTTAATAAATTTGATTTGGTGAATTCAATTACGTAAATCTTTTAACTATATAATCGGGTAAAAGAACTTTTTAAAACAAACTAACTATTAGACCGATTAAACAAAATCTAGACCAAAATCGAAATCAAATCATTAGTTAGAAAAATCTAAATCAAATCTTTATTTTACTTTATTTTTTTTAATTAGAAAAATATTTTTAAAAAATACTATCATTATAAATTTATTAGTTTAAAATGTAAGTAAGTCATAATCTATTTTAAATTTATTTTTTTGATTTTTTTAATTATTTTATAATGAATTTTATTGTAATATATTAAGAATGGGTATAAAGAGGAAACATATGGAACCTTGAGGGCACCAAGAGGAACTTTGAAACTTGGTGGATACCAAGAGAAAAAGTCCAAACCTTGAGGGTACCAAGAGGAAAAATCCAATAAAAATTGATGGGTATTAAGCAAGATCGTGAATGCATAACATAATAATTATAATGCACAAATTCTCAAAATCAAGCGTTAGATCATGAACGTCAAATTTGATAAATATATGGTTTGATGCACTAATCCTATCTATTTTAAAAAAGGAAACATGGATCCACTAGATTCATCCCCAGTCAGGCTAGGTCAAGTAGAATTTAGACGGATCGGCTAGACAAGATAGTAACATGGATCGGCTAGGGGGTTGTGTTGGGTCTTAATACTTGTTGGGAATCGCGTTATAGGAAAATTGAGTTGAAAAGTAATTCTTAACTCGTTGAAGGTCTTCTGCGTGGGAACGTCTGTCAAGACTTCCTCCGTAGGAACTGGAACACCCGGATCCGTCATATCTACCGCGAGACTAACACCGCAGCGGCCTATCTTGCATCTGTTGCTTTTAATTTTCCCATTGATATTCACATTACTACATAACTGCCTGGAGATGTTGTGCCTCTCCTCGCGAATAACCGTCGAAGCGTTGCTACGTCCCGTTTTATTTCTACTTAATTCTCTTTTGTCTAGGTGAGCCGAGAGGCGAAGGGTGAAAATAGATCACGTAAGCGTTATACTATCTACATCTCTAGTGAAAAGGGTTAAAATTTATACTCTTATCTAAAACAAATTCCTACTTCCCGTATATTTTCTCCGTGTAAATAGTTAAATAAAAATTCACTCCGTTCAAATATAGACGTCATCCTCCAAGAGTGCAAAATAAAGTGGGTCCTACTCCTACTCCTCCACAAATAAACCAAAAATATCTTTTTGTAATTTATTTTTCTTAAATATTTTATGGAAAAAAGAGAAAGTAAGGTTAAAATAACATTATAGACGGAGTGAAATGTAACAAAAAACTATATAGACGGAGTCTATACGCAAATACATATAGAAATAATGTGCATAAATAGCATTATAGACGGAGTGAGATAAGGTTAATCTTAGCGAGTTGTGGTAGTAGATAAGGCAATTCTAGAGGTCCCACTCCCTTCCTTGCCAAAAAATGAAAGAATATGATTTGTTGCACTATACGTAGCTAGCTTCTTGCTGTTGGCTTTTTCAAAAGTGTGGATTCCACATGCGGCAGTTGAGACGAGAAAGTTGCTACCAAAATCACAAACCTCAGTGAATCACATTTTGCCACAGCATACCTTCTTTCTCGTTTCATGCGTTTGTCCCTGCCGTTGGGACACGTCTTCTTCAACCATTTCTTTTATTTATTTATTTATTTTTTTTATTTTTTTGAAATGGTACGTTTTCGGTTCGACTTTGCCTACATCTAGATAGGGTATATAAAATAGTGACCCAATTAAAAAATACCCTTCCAATACCAATTTTTTCATACATAAAACACTTCTTCAATCATCACATACTTTATACCCTACATTTTTCTTTGTAAAATTAGTATAGGTTACTTTAACCAACATCTCAACATATGTATTGATGAAGATGTATCTAATCCATATAACAATCCAATCTCGTTCCTAAATTAATACCGAATATATTATGATTTTGTTTGTTTATTTAGATTTTTTTATGGATTAAGATTTTTTTCCCCTTGTTATTTTTCATTAAGGTTTTTTTTTGTTTTCCCAATAAAATTTAAATTGAACAAGTTTTGTATTTTTATTAACTTAATGCATTTTCAATATGTAGCTTCATTTGGTTCCACAGATACATATATTTTTAATACATGGTAGAATACAAGTTATGGACCTGAATCGGACTCAGACCGTAACCATAAACTCAGGACCGTCCAATGATTTTCGGAGGCCTTGTATCAACGGTTTTTTATGATCAATTTAAACATTATATTTTATTAGGATAAAAAAAAGGGAAAACAAACTAAACATAGTTTTTTTTAAAAAAAATATATGAAAGAGTGACAATAAAAAGTAAAATATATTTGTTAATTAATAATTTAATAATTAACAAAACGAAAAACAAACTAAACATAGTTTTTTAATAAAAATACATGAAAGAGTGACAATAAAAAGTAAAATATATTTGTTTATTAATAATTTAATCACTTACTATATTAGCAATAAAAAAAAGTAAAATAACATTGTTCTTAACTTTAATACATTTTTGGAGAAAAAAATTTAGACAAATGAGGAGATTAAAAAAATATTATAAAACGGAAAAATAAAATAAATAAATGAACAAGTGAAATGAGGATTTGAACTGACCATTTGCACTTAATATTGGGGTTAACCACTGTGGTGAGCACTCTTTTGTTTCATAAAACAACAAAAAATAAATATTATGAGCCCAAAAAAACTCGGGGCCCTGTGCTGTAGGGCCTAATGACACCCTTTGTTGGACGGGTCTGCATAAAATCTATTAACCCTTTACTCAGAATATACATTATACAGTCTAATCTCGACAAAAGTCCAACTTTTTTTTTTTTAACTTTTAAGTATAATTCTTTAACAAGTACTCTCGGAGGAGACCTACTTAAAAATAATTTTTTATTTATTTTATAAAATCTTCAATAGTAAAATATGTATAATTAAATATCTATATTATGACAAATATTCTCTCTCTATACGGCTCTGTTTAATTAGCAATATATGATAATATACTTAATCGATTTTCCTATCCACCCACTTGTTGTTTACTTCATTGAATATAAATAAATAATTGTTGATAAAAACTAAATCATATGCATTCAACAAGAAGCATTGATATAATTTATTGAAGATTATGTTGATTAAAACATATTTTTAGATGTAATGATAGTGATATGTATGTCATGCCTGTGGACGATTGTTCAAAATCATTTGATAAACCTTTAACTATTGGTGACAATGTCAAATCATACTCCATGACACTACATTTTATATTTTTATGATACTAAAACCTTCAAGTTCAATCGGAAGCCTATTTCATTTTTTTTATTTGTTTGAACATGACCAAGTATCCAGGTTCAGGTATGGGTTGGCCCGTTAAAAATTTGGGCCCGTTTGGTTCAAACTCCAAAAACAGAAAGAGAATGAAAATGAATTTAGTCAATAAGTATACTATTATTCATGAAATTTTATGGTATCTGTTGAGTAAAAATGTACACAAATTTACAAAACGCCTTTTTATGTTTTATTTGAATACAAATTTACAAAACACATTTTATTTATTTATTTTATTTAAGTTCGACCCTCTCTTTTTGACCTTTTGATTCTAAGTTATATAAATACCGATATTTGGTTTGTTTTGGTGATTTGGGCTGCACCCGTTTTTAGACGGGTTGCCTACGTACCTCGTTAAAGAGGATCAAGCCTCACGTAGTTCCGTGCGGTGTTTTCATGCATCAGAGAATCAAAGTCCAAACCCACCTTCTAGGAAGGGTTGCCTAGTCGATGATTCAACTATCATTTGCATGGTATTTATATCTCGACCATGCATCATAAGATTAAATTAAACCCACCTTCTAGGAAGGGTTGCTTAATTCATCCCGCTATCACGCGCATGATCAAGATTAGTGAGAGGTTATTTTATTTTATTTTATTTTAAGACTTGTGACTGAATTCGGTTCTTAATTTACCAAATTTCCTACGTATCCTTTATTAGGAATCAAGTCGTACGTAGTTCTTAAAGGGATAAATTTAGAATTTAATTTTATGACTTTCATTTGATATAAAAGTCAAAAATATATTTTGCGATTAAATTTAATATGTATCCTTTTATATTAAAAGAATATTTAAAATTTAACTTTATGACTTTCATTTCATATAAAAGTCAAAAATATATATTTTACGATTGAATTTAATACATATTTATTTGTATCAAATTTCCTACGTATCCGTAAAAATAAACGGAATCAAATCATACGTAGTTCTTTTAAACCAAGTTAAATTTTACTTGAGTATTTGTTGGACTTTATATTTCAAAAGTTAATTTAATTTGTGCGATTGAACTCGATAATTTATAAATCGAGTTTCCTACGTAGTCTTTTTATTTTTAAGACATCAAATCACTCGTAGTTCATAAATGGTATATTAAACCCAACGTGTTATATTGGTTTACTTTATATAGGAGTAAACTCAAGTATACTTACTAGTAGACCACTTTATGTTATGCTAGACAAATTTGTACTTGTCTTGAACACTTAGTACATGCCTGCTACATGTATTATGTACAATTTTGCATGCCATGCGTAGGTATATACCTTTGGATTGGTGGTTGTACCTTGTAAGACTTAGCAAAATCATATTTTCAAGCCCTTTTCATTTTTTAATAGTCTTAATTAGTTTATAGTGAATGAAATAGGTTTGTAATCAAATCACCATATGTACTCAAGCAAACCAATTAAGACGTATTGAGATGAAATTCTTAAAACACACGTTACGTAGGTCGTAGACTGTAATTGTCATCATATACACTTTTTGCAATCACTTTCCCTTGTAGCATATAAACGACTACAATTCAAACGTTTACAACCCATTTTTATGTATATTTGGAGAATAAAGCCTCATGCAGAGAATGATTGTTTTGTTTAATAAAACCCATTTTGACATAAAAAAGCTACCTTATTTAATTTATTTTCTTTTTGTTTGATTTTTATCAAACTCTTCACAAACTTTTGGTGTCATGGGTTATTTTTTAATTCCCTTTTCTTTAGGTTCATAACTATTTCGAGCTGGATGGAGTTAAATCAACTTCTACCAAAAAATTATCATGCGCCTTTAACCGGGTTTAGTTACGGTGAAATTCTTGAAAAAAACTCTACCTAGAATTGAATGAATCTCGGCCATTAAATGATAATCCAATGGTTAGATTAAGTTCATTCTCTCTCCAAATCTTTTTAATTTTCAATTACCTTTAATTGTGTTTGAATATTTCTATAGGATTTTGTGAACTTCACCTAGAGTAATTCTAGGGGAACAAGACCGTTAACCTCAGTAAAACTGATTTAGCTGACTAATGATGATTTGATTATAATTAGGGTCGGAACTGCCATTTCCATGATGATTTTGGACCGAGATAAGCCAACACCTATACATTTTTTAATTTAGAGCATCAACCCACCTCATATACCCATAGAAAATACATTTTGATCCAAAATGGGTTTACTGTAGTGGTCAAAAGTAAATAACTTTCGAACCCGCTACGGGTTTAATGTAGCGGTCGAAAGTAATTACTTTCGGATCCGCTACGGGTTTATTGTAGTGATCGAAAGTGATTACTTTCGGACCCGCTACGGGTTTAATCTAGCGGTGGAAAGTGATTACTTTCGGACCCGCTACGGGTTTGATGGAGCGGTGGAAAATGATTACTTTCGGACCTGCTACGGGTTGAATGGAGCGGTCGAAAGTAATTACTTTCGGATCCGCTACGGGTTTAATGGAGCGGTCGAAAGTAATTACTTTCGGATCCGCTACGGGTTTATTGTAGTGGTAAAAAAATATATACTTTCAATCCAACTACAATGATCAACAATTCTGGATAGGACTTCATGTCGATTCTTTCACGTGAAAGTAAGAGTATCGGTCCTGACTTGGTAGCTTGTGGCGCTTTAGAACAATGAAGCCCAATAATATGTTCACTTCCCAACAACCCTTTTGAACTTTTAGGATCACTAAATATATATGAGAAAACAGTTGTTAATGATTTCTTAAGATGAAATGCTACTCTGCTACAATTACTAATACATTTGAAAAAGGCTAATAATTGCATACAGAGAGCCAAAAATCAATTTGAAAGCGTATACATCATTCCCATTGATTTTAAAAGAAAAGATAATTTCAAGCTTTTTAACAACAAAATGGGTATAAATTGAGTTTAAAATGCTTTTGTAATTGAAGTAGGGGAATACTGCAAACTTCAAATGAGATAGATCTTTGGACCAGAAGAAGTAGCGGAAAAGCAAATACTCAAGTAACTTAAGCACACCATGAAATCAGGTCCTACCACAAGATTGGATCGAATATAGAAGATGATGTTTGATCTTCTATCCTGCGCTTCCGTTTGTAAATCGTGTTCTCTCTCTTTGTGAAACTTTCAATTCGACGTTTATCTTTTTGAAGATCGTTTTTTTTTTGCAGCAAAAGTTTCCTCCCCTCTTTTTTTTAAAGACTATTTTTATGTCTTCTATTTATAGTCAGAGAAGGTGGAGTTAAGAAAGTAACTCCCTGCAACTTCCATGATCTTGCACCACCTTCTATTTTACTCCTTTTCCTTGATTTTTTTTTTTATTTATTTTTAGTAGAACCGCCCACTACGTGCACTTCTTTGGACTAATTTATTTCTTCATTTTTTTTTGAAATCATTCCAAGATTGCAGCAATTGGCATTTTGGGCTTCTCCATTTTATGATTCCATGTAACAAGAGGCCCGATTGAATTTGTCTAATATTTATTAGACTTAGGCTCAAATTAAAAATAAATAAATCATGTTATCAAACATGAGTACTTTAGAGAAATTAATCACATGTATAAAATGTAATTAAATTAAATATTTTACATGAAGTAATGAATTATGAAAATTCATAAAATTTGACCCCAAACAGTATCATTCCTTGTAATTTTAAGTAATTGTAGTAAAATTTGATTACTGTTGATACCCTATAGGGAAACTACATTTTACATGTACAAGGAATGATTCCAGAAAATATTCATGAATAAGGTAAACATATGGACTAGATTCATTTCCATTCCGTTTTCGTTTCCGAACTTCTAACCAAACGGGGGATAAAGTCTTCAATTTTGAGTCCAAAACAAGTTATTAAAAACTTGGTCTAACTAGATCAATTCTGAACCAGACCTGAATATCTGATCTAGATCCAGTCCGGTCCAACAAGAGATTTTCGGTCTAGGTCTGTTCTTAGACCGATGAACAACCCCATCGGTGAGTCCACACACAATTCACATTAGACTCTAATTATTGTTAAGCATAATTCATGTGTGATTTTCTCAAATGAGTATCGGAGTTGTAATGTGTTGTATACCATGTGAAGTAATTTGGGACTATGATGAAATAAGGAGACTATTGACAATCAACTTGGGTTGGTCTAACCCAACAAATTAAGGAGTTCATCCTCCTCGTTTTATATCGAGTCCAAAACACTTAACTGAGTTTACATGTTTTTTTGTTTTTTTTAGACAAGCAACTCAAATTAAACCGGGATGCTCCACTTACAAAACAATGTCGCTTGCTTTAATGAAGAGGGATATACAAGTACGTTAAGGGTCTGTCCATTTCCCATATCCTGATATGGGATATGGGTATGAATATCACATATCCGATATCCATATTTCGTAATTGAGTAGATGAGTATCAAAGTGATATCCTAGATATCAATACTTTACTTTTTGATCGATTTTGATATCTTAAAAAAAATGAGAGATATCACATTCATTTTCTCTCACGTTTTCCTCAAACCTCTCCCTCCCCGGTCTTCCTCTTTTGATATACCTCGCCATCTTGCCAAACACAAGTATCAGATATGAGATATCAATCTCACATCCATATCTGTGATATTTATACCGATATCGATATCTGATATTCTCATATCTAGATATGGGAAATGAACAAGGCCTAAGGGTTACTGAAACCCTAATCTCTGGCATTGTTTTCTTCTCCTTCTCCTCTTTTTCTTTGTGTTCACGTGAAAGGTTCCTCCTACTGACATTTATTCTAAATTAAAAATGAGATCCAGCGTTATGATCTTTGACGATCAATAACTTGAAAGAAAACTTGAACCACCCGTATATGGACACAAAGGAGATATTTGGATTTTCAAAATCGTGTGATTTGTTATTTTCTAATTTACCTTTTACTCTTTAATTTCATATTTGTTTTTAAGCTTTTTATCATCTCTATATCTTTATTTCTGTTTTGAACTCATATAATGAATTGAATCGACAAGAGATTTCGGGGACGTGGGATTTAACCTGAACCTAGTAGGCAAACGAATATGTTCTTTGTTTACCTTAAAATCGTCCACTCTAGATCGATCTGTACGAGAAGTATTGTGTTGGATTTGTTACCATAGTTTTACACTTGGTTTTGAGTAAATTAATCAAATACTATAAAATATGATGTTCTTCGTTGAAAGACATTCCTATATAGAGACATAAGACTCTATTTAAATACAAGCTAGGTCGAGTCTAGGACCATAGAATCATAGATACAACACCTACAAGAAGTAGAACAAGTTGAGCACTCCAAACATATAATCAAAGTTGGATGGGATGTTGTGGTCCTTGTGGAAACTTAAGTGTATATGATACAATGATAAAGTTTGTTTGATTATACTTAAAGCGTTGCCTTAAATGGGTTTGAAAGTGGTGTCCTCTTTAGTTGCAGCTTGGTTGTGCATTTCCTCATCGTTGAGTTTGGTTTGAATGGCAGCCTCTCTGGACTTGCCCCATAGCACAATGTACAGTCCCGCCACTAGCAAAGCTGCCCCTCCAATCCTTGACAATACACGAACCACCGTCATCCACTTGTAAGGGTTATATTACTTACACAGCAATGGAATATACAAACGCACTGTACATTCAGAACCCGTAATCGTCATAGTTACGGGATTTTAAACTGTTTAAAAAAAAATCTGATAGCTGGCATGGATCCGGTTCAGTCAGTGTCAGATTTTTTTTAAAATTTTTAGGGTTAGAATTCACAAAGAAAATCATCACGCATCCGGAACTCACGGTTACGGTGACCGGATGGATCAGTGAAAAATCTGTCACTATTTTTTTGTTAGAATTAACAAAGAAAATCATCACGAATCCAGAACTTGCTAACTAACATAGATAGCAAGTAGTCAGTACCTTCCCCAAAAAAGGGTCTCACTGTACAAGAATGCTGAGATGATAGCCGTGAGTATGAGCGACAAAGGGGTGAAAGAAGCAATAAAGACTGGGCCTTTCTTTTCTAACACCCAGACTTGCAGCCAGTAGGTCATCCCTGTCACCACCACACCCTACAAAATCGTCACTCAAGATGATACACTTTGTTTTGTAAGATTAGGTTTGAAGTATATGTAGAGAATTGGTGGTGCGTACACAATATGCGACAGAGAAGAGGTTGACATCCCATCCAAGCTTCCAAGAAGACGAGCTTCTGTCTACTGCAACTGCACAAAAGGCTGATTGTATGCAACTGAACCCACACTGTAGAACAGTGAGTCGTAGTATTGCTGGGTATTGTTTCACTATTGAACCCTATCAAGCAAATTCAATCAAGATTCAAGAAGAAGAATTTGTATTCATAAAAAATGTTTGATTCGAGTTTGTGATTGATGATCAGACCTGTAAGATGAGCCACAGTGACCAAGTTGTGTTGGATCCAAGCATCATCAAAGAGCCCTTCACCCATTCTCCTGACGACGGGTTCACACTCGAAACAGTACTCATTCCATGAGTTTGATGGATGGAGTTCAAAGGAGGACCCTTTACAAAGGCAAACACCATTGCACCAGAAAGACCTATTAAAGTACCCAATACCTTCGCCAATCCATGCACGTTGGTGAGCGAAACACTTTCCATCCTGCAGCCGTTATATATATATATCAAGTGAAGCTTAGGAACATATCAAAGAACTATGCTGGTAAAGACTTTGTTAACATTTCTTATATCCGTTTCGGAGGGCACACGTGCAGTGAGTCACACATACAAACACACAGCGTGCCCGCATGTTTATATGGTAGTCTTACCTAATGGTGTGTTATTGATGTGAGACCTTTTTTTTTTTTTTTCTTTTTTCTTTCTCGGGTCGAACATCTCAATCTCTTTTTTAAATTCGCATACAATTTTAACCCCACACATACAATCACACGGGTTCCATCTTAAAACCAATTTGCAATTGCCAGTAAGAGAAGTAGCCCGAATATTTATATTGTAGCATCACCTAATTGTGTATTATCCAGGTGGGACACTTTTCTTTTTCTTCCCTACGTCTCCACAGACTTTACCTGAAGACAAGAGCTAAGACAAAGGTGATTGCAGGAAGTGCATTAGTAGAAGCAGCTGCAAATGTAGCAGACGTGTAATGAATCCCCTCATAGTAAAGCTCTAAGGAAGTAGTTATCCTGCAATGAACACACATGACTACATGAGTACGTACGTGGACTTCCTTTACGTGTTACATGCAGAAGTTAATTACCCGCATAAGGAGACCAAGAAGATCTTTCCAAGTAAAGGTAAAGATAGGGCAGGCGCCTTCCTGTCACACATAGTTAACAAAAGCATGCAAATTAATCACTTTGATTAGTTTGTTTGACAAGTAAGTTAATTTAGATGAAAATTTGATACTTGGAAGCCTAACCTGTCAAAGAAGTAGGCAAAAGGAGCAAGGGTAAGACACGCAAAGGCTTGTCGATAAGCAACGAAGATGAAGGGTTTCATGCCTTTGGATATGGCGAGTTTGGAGATCAAGGCATTACCAGAATACACAAGCATTATAAACGTCACTGCAGCATAAGCCTTGTGGCTATCCAACGCCTTCATTTTCAAAATGATGAATCAACTTAATTGCTAAGTTGGCCTTATTGTTTAGGATTCAATCTCCAATATATATATATACATACACTTTATCTGTTTTGTTCTTGACGTTGTTGAATTGTCACTATAATGTGTTGGTTGCTGATATAATGATCCATGATTCCAAGGCAACTTGACATGGAGGGCCAGAGATTGAAAACCTTTTTGTGGTGGAGATAATGATACTTATGAGTGACATTCTAAACATGGATGTTCACTCATAAATTTATCTTTACTCGAATAAAAATCAACTTCTTTACTTGTAATAGAAAGTTCATGGCTACTTTTCACATAAGACACAATAGGTAACAGAGTGCCCGCCAAATCCCGTTATTTTCGTTCATCTTATAGGTAAAAGTGCACTCAGAACTTATAAAATAACCCTAAGCAAAGTAACAAGTGAGGACACAAAAAGAAGAGGGGAAAAAACATCAAAATGTGAAATGCCAAATCCCTGGATTTCACAAACTTAATTTCAACTTGATTACGGAACTACGACCATCAGTTTTGTTACCCGGAACTAGGACGTCAAACAGGGCCACGGGCCGGGTTACAACAGGTTCGGGTTGTGATCGGGTACAAAAAAAAAAAAAGGCTTGGTTATTAAGAGGTTTGTTTTAAGTTGGGTCGATTTGGGTCAGATATCAATTGTTTGGGTTGAAACGGGTTATCAGGGAAGCTCGGTTCTTAAGCGGTTTGTCTTGATTCATAATGGATCGGTTTAATTCGATTCTCGGGTCATTTTGGACAGGTTTACTTCGGATTTTTAATGGATTCAGGTAGTGTTGCCGATTGGGGCAGGTCAATCGGATTTGAAGTCGGGCAAATTTATGTTCGGGTTGAGTAAAAACCGGTTTGATTGCTCAATATCATGATTTGGTTTGGTCTTGAGTTGGGCAATTTTTTCGGGTTGAATCTTGCTGACCCAATTAGATATACACCTTTTTCATTAAAATATATGCAAATATATTAATTTATTATGGATATCTAGATTCAAAGTTATAGGAACCCCGATACTGATACGATGTGGATTACTAGATCCGGTCGTGTATACCGCTAATTATCCGTTTAATCCGAATTCTAAAACATGGCATTATCCAAATCAACTTTTAGCCGGATCGGATAACTATCCACGAATATGGTTGGTGATCCCAATGACCTTATATTAGCTTGTAATTTGGATATCCAACTAATCCATTTGATCAAGATCCGTGTAATTTCGATAATACAATTATGCTTTCCAACTTATCATAAACAAAACTTATATTAGCTTGTAGTATCGTTTCATTTATAAACAAGACTTATATTAGTTTGCAATATCGGGTCATATCAGGTGGGTTACTTCGGGTTAAATCGGTTTCAAGCGGGTCAGTTCCGGATATTCTCTTTTTTTAAATTATCGGGGCTAGGTTGGATTCAGGTTCGTCGGGTCGGTTTCACGGGTCGGGTCAACTTTTGATAACTCTATCTAGAACCACAATGGAGGGGTTATTAGTTTTGATCCAAAGAAAAATCAATACAATTCCTTTGCTCTTAAATCTAGCTTACAAGAAGTTATCAAGTTGTAAATCAAAAAGATCGAAATTTAGAGTGACAATTTGTGTGTCATCAAGGCACTCCAAGGTTATTTAGAGTTGCCCATTGGAAGTCGAGATGATTATATCCGACTCTAAATTGGATATTTGTTTCTTTGACGAAATCCAGATTAAAATGTTTTCAGGAAAAACAATTGTATTGTTGACTAGTTGACCCATTTGGGAATCTCAACACCCAACTCCAATTTTTTTACGATCACGAACTTCGTGTTCTTATCCACAAGGATGTTTTAGATTGGACTATCTCCACGAGATAAGTCAACCTAATCTCTTCCGTTATTGAAAAAAAGTGACGAATTTTAGAGAATTTTGATATTTTTGTTATAAAACTAACGTTTTTGTTCGGTTGGTTAACGACAGTTGGTTTTTAATCAAATGTTGTGAGCTCGATCACGAACTTCGTGTTCTCATCATTTTTTTCCATAATCTTTATGAGTTTGATAAACTTCCATAAACCCATTTTATTAAGCTTCATTTATGTACTTCGGAAACGAAATAGAAATGAATCTACTCCATACGTATACCCTTGTTCATGAATTTTTTGGAATCACTCTTTATGGTTTAAAGTAGTTGTAGTAGAATTCGATAAATTTTGATACGTTATAGAAAAACAAAAACTATAAACAAAAATATACATACTTACTAAATTCATTTATATTCCATTTTTGTTACTCAACTTATAACAAAGAGGGGCTAATTATTAGTGGAAGGTCATGTATCCCATTAACAACCAAATTGATAGATGGAAGCTATCATCCACATCCTTATGTGGAAACATAAATTAACATGTGCTTAATTTGAGAGGTGGAGCCAACTATTCGAGTTTAGTGGCCTTGACACTAGACCCATCCAGCTTCATCTGCATGCTTCACCACTAGACCTCACCCAATGCGGATTTGATCAAAGGCTATTACTACCACCTCACCATTCACTATTATTCATTTGTCGCCATCTCACCGTACCCACTGGTTATCTTTGTTAATTATCAATCCATATTTAGCCCAATGATTATGAAAATTATATGATTTAGGCTTGTTTGGTATCATTTGTTGATGAGTCATGGCTCGGTCTTGTTTTTCCTAGGTATTGTCAAGATCCTTTTCTTCATGCGCTATGTAAGCTCTAATCCTTGTGTGTATGAGATCATAAGTTACATAGTAATTATCTAACCAATCTATCGAAATGGTACGACAATGGAATATGTCACCCAAGTTTTGAATTGTATTTAGTGCTCTTCGTAAATTAGTCCATAGATATCACAGGTATTGGATATTTTTTCCACTCAAGACACATTCCATCGGATTGAAAAATACATTAAAAGAAAACTTTCACCACAACGAGTCGGGTCGATCTAGAAATAGCTTCGAAGAAAACACAGCAATGAAGAATAACGAGATCATGTTTGTAGAAGCAGTGCAGAGTACAACTCTCGTGAACTACCTATGAAAACCTCAGATTTAGACTCTTCGAGCTTTTAGAGTCAATCACCTATGCTGACTCTTCTCACGAACAAATTCAATGTTTTAACATCTCCTTTTGGATGCTGCTCAAGATTGATGAACAGAAACAAGTGAATAACTGGGGTCAAAGTACTAACCCGATTCAATAATGTTGAAAACGTAATTACAAACATACACGATGGACGAAGTGCATCACTAGTCCAACGGCTCTAGACAACAAGCTCGGGAGCAGCTGATTATCCTTTTTTACATGTAACTGTTCGTGTTTTCAAACACTATGCCGTCACTTTCAACAAGTTACCAACTCATGAGCATTCAATTATTGAGATCAAGCCTGTGTATCTGTGATTCAAGCTTCTCCCTTTCTCCTCTCTCACTCTCTATACAACAATCATGCAGATCATGAAGCAATTCCAAATACCAGACTTGAAACCCCAGAAGCCGATCCTTATGGCAGCAACAGACAGCCAGCTTGATCCATCAACTATAATTGAAAAAACATCAGCAGCAACATAATAACTTAATCAAGTTTCACATCCTAGAAGAACATTTGGGAATTAGGATATAGTAGAAGATGCATCCAAGTGTCATCAACAGAAAAAAGTACTGACAGATGATACAAGGTTTCCAAGATGATAACTGGGGAAATAAAGGAACATAAATAGCCTGCAAAAATAGTAATCACTTGTTTCTCACACAAATTTTTAGCAATGTGGTGAAAACCTGAAATTTTGGCATGATACCACCATGGGAGAACAAGTCTTGTCTGTCTGCTGATTTTCCGACTCCAAGAAAGCTTTGAAGCAGTTTCAATCTCATTGATTAGACCTGCTCATCTCCATGAGCTTCAACTCCAATGCCATTCGTTCGTTCTCCTGCTTCATTCTCTCGTTTTCCATCTTCAGCTTCTCCAGTTCCCTATCCTTTTTCCTGCTGAACTTCTGCCACTTAAAACGCTGCTTCTCAAGTTCCAACATCTCTAACTCAATCTGTAACCTCTGTTCCGCCAGCTGACCTGACCGAGATTTCATCCACTGCTTCTGCAACCAAGCCGTTTTTTGCCCCTCTGACGAAGCAGGATTCATGTCACCATGTGGATTTTGTGACTGTAAGAGAAAATTCTTGTTCAACTCATGTGAGACTAATGCATTTTGAAAACCCAAATCCTCAGTCCCTTCTCCTAGTCTTATCCTCTTAGCTGCATCGCCAGTAGTCCCAAATGGACCCCTGAAACCATTCTCCTCGTATTCTTCATGGTCATCACTTTCAGAATCACGGTCATCCTCATCAAGATCTTCAGACGGGTGCCTCTTTGAATCACCGGCTTCATGGTCATCTCTACATCTAAGTGCCATTTGCAAGGACCTTTGCAATGCTGGGTCAGGAGGCAAATGTAATCTATTCCCGTTATGATATGAACACATCTCTTCATAGAATAAATGCTTTGAGCTCAAAATTTTCCTAACTTCATCCTTGGCTTTATCAGACAAGTGATCCATCATGTCCAAAATTGCAGGATTTTCCACAACTTGACAAGACGTACCACGCCCAAGAATATCATTCAGTTTCTTATACCTCTTGTTTAGGTCATTGAACTTATCCTCACACTGCTGAGGCGAGACATAAAATCCCCGTTCAGCCATCACTTTCGAAACTGACTTCCATTTGCCCTTCTTCTGCAGATTTGCATACTTGCGCCTCCCTCCAGGCCCGTGCTCAGAGGCAGCATCCTCACCAATGTAAGAGACAGCAGTAATCAAAAGCCTGACCATGGAATCAGTCCACTTCACACGCTGCCAAACAGTTGCTTTCTTCCCTTTGCCTGACTCGTTCTGACCGTCACCCCCTTCTTCATTAAAACTCTGTTCATCCTCGTCACTAGCCGAGTTCTTCCCTCTGTCAATCTGGTTGAAATCAGCCATGGAAGTAGTCGGATCACGGTCATGAATATGCCCCATTTTTAAAGGGAAACCATCATGGATGGATTGGTGGGGCACTGAGCCTTGTGAGGGCTGATTGTGGTGATGCAAGCCATGTGGCTGTTGATGGTGGTTGATCCTCATCGAACCTTGTAAATCAATTCCACCATATGTAGAACTACCAGGCATCATTCCCGCTGATAAATTACCCTCCATTAATTGCAAGCCAGAATATGAGAGAAAGAAGCCCTCTTTTCTATATTCCTACGTAAACCCTAATTTGGGTATGAACTTCAATTCATCTCCCAAACCCTCCTATCTAGTATCTGATTCCAGAAGAAAAAAACACCAAGATCCTCACAAACTTGAAGAAAATATCAAATTGCAAAAGATCAAGACACCAAATAATACAGAACCAAGGAAACCAAAAACAACCACAAACCGAAACCCCAATACACACCAGAAACAAGCACAAAAACCCTATCAAATCTTAGCAGAAATGTTGAAAATCAGAAGTCCCCTTTATTATCCAAGATATCAACAGTGAAAAAAACTCAACTAACCCAATAAAATAAAAGGGAACGGAAAGGCACCAAATAAAACCAGAAATCAATAGACAAACTGCAAGTAGTATCATAAACTCATCTCGGTTGCAAGAATCTTCGGTCTTGAAAGCAAAAGAATACACACGAAACCTAGCTGGAGCCTGGAGGCAAGGCCAAGATCTAGAAAGAAGCGATAATGTGGTTATTGAAGAATTTTATAGGCGTAAACATATAAAAAATGGAGGCCAATAGAAGGGTTCTGTAATTTGAAGCGAACTAATTGCTTGTCTGGAACTGTGATTTGTGAATAGAAGAGGAACAAATTAAAAGTGGGACCCCATTTTGATTGTTTTCTTTCGTTCATCCTCAACGACACGGACGCTCCTGCACAGGCTGCACTGGGAAAAGTACGATACCGACTAAACAAATTGCATATAAAAATATACGTATTTATTATCTCTATTAAGATATAAATGATATATGTTGAAAATATATTTTTTTTATTCTATTTCCATGAAAATAAAATGATAATAAGCTCTAGAAAATTACAAGTGTTGTTAAATTTTGACGGAATGAAAATTCTAAGGGATCGTTCATAGATAAAGAAGTGTTCTTTTAGTTTATGTCTCAAAGGTAAGGTTTAACAATTATAGTTTGAAGATAAATTTGTATTATAAATAATTAAATACAATAGAAAATAGTAATAATGATTAAAAGTAAACCAAAAAATATTTTGAAATTAAGGTTTTAAAATGTACCGGGAAACATAATGTGAATTTTTGTGACACTTTGTCGTGAAAAACATAAAAAACTCAAATTACATATAAAAATTTGACACTTTAAAAAAAATAATTATAGAAAGTGGTTAATTGACCTACATTTTTTAGGTAGTCCTGTTTAAAGCATCATTGTAAATGAATACACATAGTTTGATACCATCAGAAAAATTGATATTGATATCCATCTTCTCAAATGGGTAACCCGGTAAACAACGACACACTTGATTTCTCTAAATAGATGGCTAATTTGAATTTCGTAAAAAAAGTGAAGATACAGTTTAAAGTCAAATAAAATCATCTCAATCTCTCATGGACAATTTAAAGAATCTTGGAACACCTTAATGGCACACAAGTTGTCACCCTCGATTTTAATCTTTCTTATTTGTATTATGATAACTTATTGTCAGACAGATTTAAGAGTAAAAGTTTCTGCTTTTAATAGCGAATTAAAATTAATTTTCTTTGCACCAAGATCGACAATCTCTCCAGTGTAATTCCGGATAAAAAAAAACGAAAAATTAACCCCAAGTCAAGTTTAGAGTCATCGAAATTAAGTTTGTAGAATTCAAACTCGGTTTTTCCCACTTGATTTTTTTGTTCTTGTATGGTCGAATCGTTATTTTTGTGGTGGCCTAATGTCATAACCATCTTCCTCTTTGATAAATTTTTACCATCTAAAATTATTTTTTTTTTGATGAAAGCAGTTGTATTGTCCAACGAGCCAACAGACTTGTTATTGAAACAATGCTCCGAATAACAAAGTCAAGTTTAAAGTCATCGAAATTAAGTTCGTAGAATTCATGCTAGTTTTTTCCACTTACATTAGCAAATGTTTGACGAAATTTAACTCCTTAAAGAATTGACCACAGAAAAGCACGGACTACTTCAACCCCTCCCTGCCGGCCGGAACCGACACTTCCTTCTCCCTTCCCATCTGCTTTAAATCCGGAGAGAGACTGTTGGAAGTGGGAAAGCTGCAAGCATGTCGACCGAAGAGGAGAGCACGGTCAAAGAGCCCTTGGATCTCATCAGACTTAGCCTCGACGAGCGTATCTACGTTAAGCTCCGCTCCGATCGTGAACTTCGCGGCAAGCTTCACGTATGCTTCCCCCTTCTTCTTTTTAAAGCTCTTCTCTGTTCTTTCAATTCTTCTTTGTTAATCGAATTATCATCGTCTGTTCTTATGGTTTAGGTTTTTTTACCTTTCTTGTCCCGTCAAAATTAGGGTTTTGATGCAACTTTGTTAACATTGAATAGTTTTTCCGGAGGCTGATTTCATTGCTATTTGAATCACCATGAGCGGTTTTGTGGACGGCAATAGCCTCATTATTCACTTAATTGGATCATATGCATATTCTGAGGATGCTATGGTTTGTGACGCCGAGTTCACTGGGTCACCTTTTGAATCTTTGATGGTGAAGTACTTAGCACGATATTCCATTAGTCAATGTAATAAGGTACTGTTAATATGCACCAGACATTCTGTTGTTATAAATAACTGCAAATGGTGTTGGTGGAGAGGAAGACAACCGGACTTGTTTGACATAGTCTACACCATGATATATTTGGGGCCGTTCTCTTTTAGCTGAAATTGCCCCCTGGATTTAGGATTTAGTTGTTTTAGTTTTCAACCTGGTAAGACTTCCAAGTATACTGGATTTCTTGGTTTTGCAGGCATATGATCAGCATCTCAATATGATTCTAGGTGATGTTGAAGAGGTAGTTACAACCATAGAAATTGATGATGAAACATATGAAGAGATTGTTCGGGTATGCAACTATACTATTCTTTTTGCTATCTCTTTCTCAGATTGATTATGCATTTATGTGTTAGACTGCAATATAAGACTGTGGTAGTTCGGAATAATAGCAGGTAGTTTTGTGGTGGTAAAACGACAGCTTTAGTTTTATCAAGATATAGTGGATTTTCCTCAGTTGTCATCCTCCCCGAAGTAATTTCTTTGGCGATGATTGAACATGTTATCAACCTATTCGAGTTGGTTCTCTCTGATCAAAACTGTTTAAACTCTTGAAAAGTGTTGTTCTTACTAGTTTTTATTTCCAACTCCACATGAGTCGTTTTTTCCCTTAGATGTTATGATAGATGCGCTATGCTTGAAGTATTAATATAGCCTTCCTCTATGTGCTAAACAATCCAAATGGATATACTTCTGAGTGCTTTTCTTTTTCTATGTTCTAGACAACAAGACGGGTCGTCCCATTTCTCTTTGTCAGAGGGGATGGTGTGATTTTGGTATCTCCTCCGCTGAGGACAGCTTAAATAAATGGAAGGTTCTTGTGTGAGCTTTAACCATGCAGGTTCTTTTGGCGTTGATCATCCACGGGGTATTCTTATCAAAGTAGCTGGTCATCCATGCCCTTTACTTCCCGTGTAGCTGCAAAGATAATCTGCTGTTCTTGAAACTTGAGAGCCTGTTATTGCAATTATAAAGTTGGCTGCATATATGCTTTTCTAGATTTTAGAGGTCATTGACTTTGGTTTTCCAACAGAGGAACCTACAAACTTGGTTGTTTCCTATGAGTTTGCAACGAGAGGAACATCTCATGGTATCAAATAGTTCATTTCACAGTTTTGCATGTTCAACCAGCAGTATCTAAACATTGAGCAACTAACTACAACTAGGAAGGGAAGTCTGCTTATTTCTGTAGTTCTTGCTACTTCTGGAATTTAGTTAAATGGTAGAGATTCCGTAAAGCAAGCGGTGTTTAAACGCGTCCTCTTCAGCTCTGCCCGAAGGAATACTGCGCTGCATTTTTGTGCAAGTGCCTGATGCAAATGGATGGGAAATACACGGTGGCACAGTTAGAACCGTTAAAGAAGCTGTGAAGTTTTAAACTTTAAATGTGTACAAATATTTGTATAATGCAGTGGAGAATATAGATTGTCTTACAAGGAGATCATCTGGTGACATAATCTTTACATGATGCTTCTCTTCAGCAGGCTCTTCGCCTCCACGATTGGCTCGATGATTGCGGCTATTTTCATTTATTTCCTTGACGCTTTCAGTTGCTTTTGCAAGCAACAATGCCCGTAGAGACTCCAAAGATCCCCTTGCACTATCAGTGACGTAGGAAACTAGTACCGTCTCAAAATATCCAAGCTGTTAAAAAGCAGCAGCATATTATCAGAAATTAATCATATGATAGCGTTCAATTGACAACAGGATTGAGACAAGAACAATCAAAAGACGTTTGAAAAGAGCCGTTTGTAACCCAGTAACTTCATTAGAAACACATGTTATCCTCACATCCAAACTCAAGATAGTTCAGATCAAAGATGCAATAAATTTTTCATCAACAAACTTGTTCCTGAACAGGGGAAGCAATCAAGATAACTTAAATACATCAGTGCTTAATAGTTTGGAGCTTAGAAAGGTTTCATTCACCTCCATTGTAAGCTGGGAGTAGCCATTCGAATCGAGCAACTTTAGTTCAGTATCTTGATGTTCGTTGAAGAGGCTTAATAAAGTGTCAAACAGGCCTTCAACAAGAAAACCAAGTGTCTTGTCTAGAAGGGGTTTAGCACCAGCGTAGACCTTCATTGAGGGAAATTCATTCACATGCAATAAACACAAAGGAAGATTCAGAGATTCGAATGTTCGTGTATCCGTCCTCCTCTATGTTATTTATGTATCTATTACTGCCTGTCTAGAAATAGTCATCGACTATCCATGTCATGACTACAAGAACAACCAAGAAGAGACGAGTTTAATAATGTCCCAAATCAATGGCATGAACCTCAGTAGTATAAATGGAAGATAGAAAGAATAATATCAGTCATACCTCTGCATGTACAGAAACAAAAGTATGCAATAAATCAACCGCTGCATCTCGCACACCCTGTAAAGGAAATGATCAGACAAGTCCACCCCTTCTAAACAATTCTTATTTTTAAACAAATTCAGGATATGAATATTTTGCTCATCAAATACCTTGACTGGGGGTGCTGCTCCCCATTGAACTCCTGCATCCAGTAGATAATCTGTAGCTGCTTTTCTTATCTTGCTTGCCTGGTAGCGAGAACAAGTACAGGATAAGATAAGCACATAAAACATATAACTGCATTAAATTGTAGGCTCCCTATTGTGTCACTGTCAGGTTTTTGACAAAAAGGGTTTTATTTCAATGACCCCAAGTGACACTTGAAATGAAAATATTGTCAATTGAACTCAAAAGAGCATGCACCACATTGATCATTAAAAAATAGATTAGCTCTAGTTTTTACAAGGAGAGGATTTTTCCAGCTTCTTTAGAATTGAACTACAGAACAAAAAAGAGAAATAACTAAGAGCAATTCAAACTCTATAAACACTATTTTCATGTGAATGTACAAGCATTGTCTAAGAACATGCTACCAACACGTTTTTTAGTACCTTGGCAAAAGTATATCTCTCAAGAATTTTCTCTCCAGCAGCAGAGAAAGTCTTCACAAGGTCCGCTTTATCACCTTCTTCTCCACTCCTGCCACATAAAAATTGCTGAAATGTGTGCACGAGAATAAGCTTTTATAGGAATCACAGTCAAAGAAATATCTGCCAACTTTACCATGCAATTCAATGAACGTTGTACACTATTACTCCATTGTAACTATGACAACATATCACAGAGATTCCATTTCTAGTCAAGATAAGTGCAGCTAACACCTATGCTAAATTACTAATAAGCAGAGCAGATTGTTTTCCCAGGACTTGGAACATTACACAGGTATTTTCAACAAACTCAAGCTTAAAATTTTTGGACAACCAGCTTGATCAGGGCCTTCGATTGATGTAATTAACAACAAATCTTAACTCTCTTGTATGGTGTCATGAGACAATATATCACGTATAAGCAAGAAACTGGAAATTTTATTCAAGACAAACTTGCTTAATAGGGTGAAAATTTACCGAGATTGTGACCAGACACGTTTATACAAGTTGTACAACTCATAACAGAGTTGGTCTTTGCAGTATCCGATATTACTCACTACCATCAAAAGCTGTTGATGGGGATCAACAATACTTCCAGGCAAAATATCTGGTGACATTCCTTGTGAATCAAAAAAATAACTATTAGGTGACCTCGGGGTTCCACTTCTTGACCTGTTTTGAGCGACCTCATTTCCAATATGCTCAAGATGCCCTAATAAGTGTGAAAAAATGAAACTGATCACAATATATAGAAATATATATTTTTCGTTTAAGAATTGAGATAATGGTTAACTGAGGCAAAAATGTCCACTCGGCATACCAGAGAAGTCCAAGAAACAATTCAAAAATGCAATTTTAACAGATTCCTGAATTTGTTGAAATTGCATGAACATGTCTTCTGTCTTCACTTCTGTCTTTAGCTTCTCAAGCATCCTGGATGTGACACTCGTAACATTAGAAGGCAGGATACTATTTCCAAAGATTTATTCCTACAACTTGCCACATGTCAAGCTTCAAAACCGAAATCTACCCAACTTTGAGCAGGGGTGAACCCATGAAGCATATGAAAAGCAAAAGAAGTAGCAAAACTATTTAATCCACCAAAAGAAGTCAAAACCGGTGTAAACATCTGACGGTCAAGATAATTGTAAAAGCTGACTTACAAGTTTTCTTGATCCATTGCAGAGACTATGACTGATCTGAATGCTAAAGGCAAGTAAGATATCGAGTAAGGAGATTTATTCCTTTCAATTACAGACACTGGGATCCATATCTCTTCTTTTGACACTTGCTCAATTGAAGTTTTCATCCAAGCACATAGACCAAATACATACATCTTTGAAACATCTGAATGCATTGTTCTAAGGACTGGAACTGTTGACATCAAGGAAAATACATTAGAGTTGTTCAAAAGTGAGTGCATTTGAATATTAATACAAGCTATATACATACCAACACCAGGAGGCGCAGCATCTTTAGCCTCCAATGCTTGACCCACTTTAGATACATCCTGTATGGCATCACTCATGTACGGCCGAAGCATATTTGATGTCTCAAAGTCTTGAAATGTGTTAAGAACCTGCGACAAGACAGTAATTTTAACATACAATACATTATACAGATTAAGACTGCTAAACTTAAGATTAACAAATAAAAATATCCAAAAAAGACCCAAACCTCATCTAGGGAAAACATGATTGTGAAATATTGTGGGCTAAGATTATTTTTTCTCAAATAGTTTCCCTTCACTCTACTCCAGAAATCTAAAGAGACTCAATCACTTAGGCTATTAGTCAAGTTGACATACAAGCACTTGCTAAAAAAATTGCCCTAAATGTAAAATTACAAAGAAATTAGAGACTTATTTAACGACAAGTAACATTGTTTTCTAAAGACCACAGGGAAAAAACAAAAATTCTCTAGTGAGCTTGTATCATAGCCTCAATTTACTATCCATCATTTCTACCTCAAGTTTAATTGCTTTAAGAGTTACAGTCAACCTACCCCTCCCCCCTTCCCTTTTCTAATTGGTAAGAAGCATGTAAATTAGGCAGACCAAAAATAGCAGTCTTCCCAATGCAAGACAACATCTCAACCTTAGTCCTTCAAGGGACATCCGCAACCAGCTCATTATGAAGACATTATGGAATTCAGGTTATAGCCAGACAATACTGAAAGCGAGAAAAATAACTCAATGAATGGAACACAAATTTATATTATATATGAAATAAATTGCGAGTTTAAAGGTCTAAGGTAAAAACATTTAAGGTTCATGTGCCAAGCTCAAAATAGAAAAAGTTACCTTACGTTCATAAAGGGATACTGTACTCTGTATCATCTTCCCAATTTCATCCAGAGTATGGATTGATCCAACTTTTTCTTCAACCCTACCCGCGGATGCATTTGAATCAGAAGTGACCTGCATAGAGTGTGATATCAAATCGAAACCTGATTCCACAATTCCAGAAAAAAATCATCGAAAAGGTGACAAAACAAATCTAAGTTGACTTGATGTTGCAAGAATTGATTTACTAGGATATATGGGGTGCTTTAGCAACACTCATAGATTCACCACCACAATCCCAGTGAATGTGCAATATAGTAGTATTGGGAGGCTAATAGGGTATCCATTTGTCCTATAAGACTGACCAGTTTAGTTGTGGTGACAAATAAAATGTGTACATCCGGAGATCTAAACATCTGAAAGCCATGCTTGTGTGCTTTTCTTTCAACAGATTTAACTAAGTACATTTATAGCCATCATAGGTTTTAGTTCCAGCGAGGAGGCCTCCTTTGGTAAGGAATGAGAAGGGCAAAGAAGGTGCCATGTGAGCATTTTTCTCTTAAAAAGTTATAAATATTTTATAAGAACAAAAAAACTCCTGTAATAAAATATTCTACTTTTCATTTAATAAAAAGTAGGATCTTATTACCACTATTGTGCTATTTTGTGACCATGGGTACACAATAGAAAAAACGATATTTATAATATGAGAAAAGCTTTCCGAATCAATCTTCTCCCTTAGGGCAGCATAGGTTAGAAAAACTAATCCTTTGATAATTCACACCGGTAATTATTAATTCCTCCTCTTCACTGATACAAGATCTTGTTTATGTATTACTTGATACGATCAGCCACAAAGGCAATAGAATATATACGCACAAGAGTAGCAATTTGTAAATTTGGTTGGCCAAATTGCTGTAGTTTATGAGACAAACAAGCAACATACCTTAGCGAATTTTCCATTGAATACAGATTGTGATACTTTCCAAAATGCAGGAATATGTTGAATAAGGATATCTGTTAGAACATGGATGTATTTTCCTCTAAGAGCATCAACTTCATCACTAGCCAAGTCTAGAGCAAGATCAGGATCTTCACTTGCATCCAGCTGATAAAGAATGAGAGATAAAGGGAAAATGTGGTAACTTTAACCAATTTATATCATTTAAGTAAATGCATTACTCCAATGGAGGCTAATAGGTAATACTCACAGAACTATCAGCACCCAGTCGCAGAACTTCCATTCTTGTTTCATAATCAAGGGTGCACTTCTCAAACAAACCTCGAAATCTTTCGTTCTAGGCAAAAAAAAAAGCATCAAGAACTCAACTACTTTTATCATATAAGATAATAGATTTTCGGTGCTTCAATTAATAAGGTTCTTGCCTGCAGATTCAAATAATCCCACACAGGATCAGATTCAGGTTCCAGCTCCAAAATCAGTCTCGCAGTGTTTTCAAGCTAATTAAAGATTGACAGTATATCAGATTGGGAAGGAAAAAAGAAACTTGACTAGAGACGTTCCTCAATAATGAATGATAAAGGCAGGTGTAGACTAGCTCTTACCACATAGCAACCAATTAAGTGGCATTTCCACTAAATGAAAAACCTCTAAGCACTATAACCTACATATGGTGGTTAGTTATGAAAAGAAAATCAAAGGAAGCATACTACTACAAGTAGATATAAGAAGAACTAGGACAGAGGCATGATCACCCCTATATTAGCAATATATTGATTATATTCTCAAGGAATGGGAAGCTTGCAACCATAGCACAGTGCACACTGGTACTATGAACTTACATCTGCTAAATTTATTTGTGGGTCTTCTAGTGACATGTGAAGTGTGGCTTTAAACTCTTGCATAACCTTTTCAACCTCCTCAAGGACACGCTTCAAGATTCCAACCTATCAAACCAAAATATATTTCAAACACAAAACATAAACTAAGCTGAAAGGAAAAATGCTAAGTAGACAAGTACCGACATACATGCGATGGGAGAACTATTGACTTTGCTTTCCGGTATTCCCTAACTGCAAAGTCAAATTCACCCTTAATGACGCTAGTACGGATAGTATTTGGCAGGTTGAATAGTGTTCTGAACCTCTGAAGCATTCCTTGAACAGATCTAATCTTTTCTGCTTGAGCCTAGACATGAAAAGAAAATATTTTATAAATGTCCACCGTAAATTTCTACAATGTGACCTTTGGAAATTTTGGATGATTTTCACCTGTCTCTCGAAAAGTGGCTCAAAAGCACTGAAAGCCAATGAACTAACTCCTTGGAAGCAATTATAAAGATGAGCAGTACCAGCACCTTCAGGATCTTTTTCAATCACTTTTAGTTTTGACTCAATATCTATTCAAAAAACAGAATTATTCAACATTAAGATAACACCAGGAAACACTGAGAGGATGTGGATAAGCATGCATAGCTCTCCATCAGCATACGGTGCAGCTAATTTAAAATTACTGAAAACTTAAGAAGAACATGCCATTGTGTAAGCAAACATACCGTCAATGGTGGTCTTGCACGACACAAAACAATCAAAATTTTCCTTCACCAAGTTTCTCCTTTGATTTGTCCTCCCTTGAAGATCGGTTTTCAAACCCTTTGCACCTGCCTCCAGGTGAGCTGCAGACGTATCTTGGTGTATTCTTGACAAAAATAATTTAGCATCAAACCTTTCAGAAAAATAAGCCAGTTTCTCTGCAAAAGTAAGCATAAGCAACATTATAGCAGCGCCTTAACCAGGTGTGTACAGCAATTAAAGCAACACAGTGCCACATACAAATATACATGCAAAATTGTTGAAACTTGAAAAGACCATGTTTACTTTGATACCATCAAGTTTCATACACCTAATGTTTTGTATTTTTAGCAACACTGTACAACATACAAGTATATATACCAAATTGTTGAAAGGAAAATGTTAATATTGATACCATAGGCTTCATGCATCTTAGGTGTCTGTGTATGTGTTTTTGAGACATATTTTCATTAGGTTACTCACCGACAGAACAAATTCACTGCTATGTGCTGATAACATGGGATCAAGATAGAAAATTTGTTATGACTTTTGATACGTTTGTTGGCTTAAGGATTTTATTACAAGAAACATACATTTACATATTCATTGATATTTGAGGATCAAAATTAAAATCTATAAAGTGACAAGTCAAAAACAAATATTGTGGGGGATACACTGAGATATACTGTAATAAGCAAAACAGATGAAGTACCCCGAAGTTTATCATCCACTTTATCTCTATCAGACTGGGACATAGAGGAGTCGGTGATTAGCCTCAATGACTTATTATCTATTATCCTGTCAGAAATCATCAAATATGGATTAACAGGAAGTTTTCATGACAAGACAGTAAGTTGAATCCTCAAGAAAGTTATGAAAAAGCGAAGTCAATTCCACACGTAGAAGAAAATGGCATAAATGAATCAAGACCTTCTCAATTTCCAGTGCTCTCAAGCCTAAAATAGTAACTATAGAAATCAGACATGAGATATTAGAAATTGTAAAATAGTATTAGTAGTTGGAGTGAAAAAATGCTAGCCCTATATTACACGATCAGAAATTGGGATGGTCCAATAACAGTTTAGTACAATAGTTCACGAGTCACTTGTGCCAACAATGATCACTACAAATTGAAGGGCATGAAATATCAGCAACAAAGTATTGTGTTTACCCCAGGCCCAAAGGATCAATGCATTCCATTCCACGAGGAAATGACTGCAGGGCAGTCATAACTTTTTTTGCTACTCCAGATGGCGTCTTTTCGAGCTTTTGAGTCACTGGAGCAGCTCTTGCCTCCCGCATAACTCTGACCCTTCGAGCAAGCTTCATGTATATAAATTTGATCAAATTTACCAACGAGGAAAAAGTGCAGCTTAGGGGCCAGGGTAACATGCATTTAAAACTGTGGCATTAATAACAGGATCATATGAACGATGCAGTTGAAGTCACTACTGCCCAATTGCTCATAGTGATCCCCACCAATAGAATTATAATAAAAAACACAACAAAACAATATTGACTCCAATTCCAATAAGACAAATTGCATGATGTGTAATCAGATAAGAAAATCGAGAATCAAAATACCTCAGCTTCATCAACGCGCTTCCAACGATCGGGCTCCTCGCCATTCCAGGCTTTATCTCCATCATCCTTTCCACCTTCTGCTGCTGCTGCTTTCCCTTTCCCACCATGATGCGAAGCCTTGGACGAGTCCTCATCCCCGGACGAAATGCTGAGCAATTCGACATCGGAATCTTCATCCTCATCAATAGACTTATTGTGCCTGGACTTAGCCATTGGAATCAGAGAATTTAAGTACGGCGGTAGGGTAACTTCTGGCAATGGTGTTTCGAAGGCGGCGATTTAGGTAAGTGAAATTGCTCAAGAGCGATCTGTAGAATCATGTATTTGTCTTCGGAGTAGGTTGCCATTGGATTTGATCGATGGGCTGTGGACAAGGAGCTTCTAACTATAAACTCGGAGGCTGTTTGTATATTCGAAATAATGTTTGATCCTAAAAGTTGGGGTTAACATGGTGATACTTTATATGTAAATTACGGATATTACCTCCACTTTTGACTTTTTCGGATTATCATCATAGATTTTTCAGTTTTGAAATGACGAGTTTTAGACTTTTTTTTTTCCTCTGTCTTATACCCTTCTACCATTCACAAATTAACATTTTGTTTTTTAAGAACACAAAATAATTATTATTTGTTAGTTATTGTTAATATGCATTGTAATGGTATAGATAAATTATTAAATAAATAATTTATCTTTTATATCAATTTATGAGTGGTACAAGGGTATAATTCGAAAAAGTCTAAAACTCAGGGACACCATCCAAAAACTGAAAAACTGTTAACTATAATCCGAAATTGTGTATATGTCTGAATTTTCATACTTTCTACTTTTGCCAAATTTTACTATCTTCGTCTTATTTTATTTTGTTCTCATGAAAAGTGACAAAAAATTTATGAATAAGAAGATTTGATGTATAGTACCCGGTTTATTAACATGTAATCAGACTATTAGGGGTGTTAGTCTAACATTAACATGATCAAGTTCGGCTCGTTTAGAAAGTGAGCGAGTTCGAGCAGATCCTGAGGCCCCGAGTAGCTCGGCTGAAATAATGCTCATATAGTTTTAATTTAGCCGAACAAGCCAAGTCCATGCCGAGCCTCAATTTTATATGAGCTTTTGATAAGCCGTTTTATTAACATGTAATCAAACTATTAGGGGGTGTTATATGAGTCTAACATTGGCATGCTCAAGCTCGGCTCGTTTAGAAAGTGAACGAGTTTGAGCAGATCCCGAGTAGCTCGGCTAAAATAATGTTCATATAGTTTAAATTAAGCCGAACGAGCCAAGTGGCCCAAGTCCAAGCCGAGCCTAAATTTTTGATGAGCTAAAAATGTATTCATATTCGGCTCGTTTACAAAAATGAACGAGTTGAAGTTGAGCTTTTGATAAGCCGAACGCGAGTCGAGCCCAAATAATTTGTCTCATATAGCCTAAGACTGATTGATAAGAACGAATCACAAACACAATTACCACACAAAATAACATGCTAACAAAACATGAACTATTGTGATAAGAAGAAAACACAAGTTAGAGATGAAGGAGAAAGACACAAAATTGAGTTACGTATAGCGAAAATCCAACACGATGTCTCAGATTTATACGTGGAGCCTTTTCAATAACTTGTGGTATTTAAATGGAGAATAGACCTTATCATCTCCGTGCAACCCGTCCGGAAAAACAGACATGTATGAACCGAAAAGGAAGCCCAATCGGACCAAAAAGACGACCCAACAGGCCTTACGTGCCGAATCCTAATACCTCTCTAGACCCGCTGACCCAAAATGCCGGATCCTAATACCTCTCTAGGCCCGCTGACCCAAAATGCCTGACCCGCTGACCCAAATGAAAATAAATAAAAATAAATAAATATTATATATTAAGTAAATTATACAATAGTTAATATAATTATAATTATTTAATAGATAATAATTAAAACATCTTGAATATTAAATATATTTATTTCTAAACAAAATTAATATTCAAAAACAATTTTTAAAATCATTTTTATTTAATAAAAAACGGGTACCTGCAGGCCCAGCCCGCCCGGGTACAACACCACTATAGGCCCGACCCGGATAAAAAAATTTATAAAGTCGGCCCCGAGTCCGGATATGACCAAGTCTAGTATGAAATTACGTAGGTCACGATATGCGATATTTCTTAGAAAACCTCGGTATCCCTACCCCATATATTCATAAACACACCTGGATTTGTGGGTCAATCATTCTTGATTCATAATCTCAACCAAACTATGAAACCGCATACATTATATCATAAATATTGCAGAATTATGGAGCTCACTCAAGCCTCCATTTCCTGAACTTATTCATCAACATCAATTTGATCTGGTTCATGATGCAAAAGGAGACTTTAAAATGACTCGGTTATGAGACTGAAAGACTGCTTACAAGGTGCAAAAAAGCACATTTGCAGCTAACGATTACTTCAGCTTCTCTACTAATTTTGGTGCAACCTGCATTTGTTGTTACCGCAACTCAGATCAAGATACAAAGTTGACTAACTGGAAAATTGGATAAGTAGAAGAGGAATGCTTACACATTTATCAACACAAGACCAGTAATCGAAGTACTGTCCAGTACAGTGCTTGTGCCCACTTTCGTCATCCTGGATCCTCCTAACACATGCCTAAAAATGCAAACACTCATGTTTGAGATTGATAATGTCATATGTTTGTCTCAATATATGGTTAGGCAAAATGAAAATATCAGAGATATTCAAGGATTTTTGGTTGTTTACGTGATACTCAAATAAGGGCTTTGCACACTTGGGCTTGCAACGATCCTCAAGATACTTCTTCTGATCAACAGGTTCCTCGTCCGTCCTGAACCAATTTAGAAAGGCATCTTAGAAGGCCACTAAAGTTGAGTTCAAAAGACACATAAGTGTGAACTACTATACTGGTGGGTTGAAAAGTATGGGCCAACTAACCAGCTTAAAGGTCTAAGAGAACAGAGATATACATATTTCAGATATAAGGTTTGTCGCTATTGATAGAAAATAGATTGCTAAATTTTGGATATTGTAGAGCAAGGTGCGACAACTAGTTTATACAAGTTTGCACAATACGAATAGTACGGTTGCCGCATAATTAGTACTATGAAAAAGAATTCTGAAAAGTGGGACAGCGACATCACTGCACCAATTTTACTCACATTGATAAATGTTGATGTGTTGAATAGGTGCTCAAAGCTCAAGACAGTGCCTGCATTGTTGTATGTAAATACTTGCAAATCATTTAGAGAAGCAAATTGAAAGATGAAAAAAGTAAAATTTGTAAAGAAGTCATGCTTATTAGTTGCTGCAGAAAGTTTGAAGGAATACATCAAAGAATCATAAGATTGAAGCATCCAAAAATTAAATACACATAACAACTAACAAGTAGCCCTTACATCAACCATGCAAAAATCAAGTATAATTTGCAAACCTTATTAGCCATAACAAAAACTTCTATAAGAAGGGTTCATCTAGCCCACAAAGCACAGCTCCAAGGAAATATATTTTTCCCCTTGCAGACAGCCCATAACCCTCATACTGAACTAGAATACTGTGTTTTGTACAAGTCGAGTATAATGTTGTCTGAAACCATATAACAGTTGGTTGACAAATGACAATATGCCCAAAGAAGCTAAGCAGAAGTTAATAAGAACTTTAAGATTGTATGCATCACTATGTTGAAGTTAAAAGTATCTCAGCAATAACTAAGAAAACAGACCTCCACAAATAAATAAATCTAAGATCATTCTTCATTCTGTCCCCCTCTTCGCAACTTAAATCAACATATATACTATATATGGAGCAAGAACACTTGCTAGTAAAATAAACGAAAGTGCACAAGCAACATTATACAATTAGGTATGCCCAACACATGTTTTGAGCTTAATGCAGCTGAAATATTCCTACGATTGCCATCCTTCGCCCATAATTCAATGTCAGTCCAATTCTTAAGGATATAAACTAGACCGCTATAGATCCTCACCAATGTCTATAAAAACTTGCTCAGCCAGAGAAGTTTTCAGTTCAACAACAGAATTTCAAAAATCCATGATAATCAACCTACAAGAAAAATGAGGTTCAGATATCAATGATAAAGTTCATTGAAATTTTGAGGTATTCGATTATCCATTTTAGGGTTGAGCTACCACAAGAATCAAAGGAAACTAGAAGATGAAAAAGGAAGAATCGAGTTCAGAAATAGTCATTTTGCGAGCATGCAAGCCCCTCTAATATACTAAGGCGATAGTTTCCCAGTTGAAGGATAGGTGAACATAGATCACTAAATCCATGATAATCAATATTCAATAACTCTTCCAAAGGTAACCAAGAGAAAAGAAAATCAGTCGCGAAATCAATTCTGCTATTATGGTCAGTCAAAGGCCTCGATTAAACGCATACATCCTTGAGAGAAAACTCTGAAGAGACGTACCTATTTTCCGCTTTCTGGAGACCTCGATTGAGCACTGGCTATGGCTGGTGTCGACAGAACAGCAACCCTCTTTGGTCTTCGTTCGGTCTTCATCCAAACCGACCAAATATTTGGGCCGAAAACATCTACCCGGCCCCATATTTGTTAAAGTAACCCTCTAATTGGACCGACCCATGTTCTGGACCGGATCATCTACCCGGGCCATAAAGCCCGGAAGCAGTCGCAATATATATTTTTTTTTTGAAAATGGAAAGCGGTTCCCGAGTCTATTACTCGTTTTTGGTATCGAGCGATGTTAACATTAAGATAAGCGGAGCATAAGAACCATTCGAATATCTTGATCTTGGTGGAGGTTGCTCTTCCACAACTTAGCCTAACTAGAACGAGAAGATACGAACTGGGGTTCTAAAGTCAGTGTGTCGGAAATACCTCGCTTGAAGGACACGATAGAGGGTTGATGATTGATTGTTGAATAAGTTCCAACCTTGTTTCGCTAAAAGGGGCTCGTTAAAACTCTCATATCTATGTAACCCATCCTACCCTAGGACTTAGGCAAACATAAGTTACTCCAAGCTCTCTAGTGACTTCGTTTGTTGGCGTTAGTAGAGCCCCCAACAAAATCTAGCGAGAAGGGAATGAATTTCCATAATTAACCCGTCCACTAGCCATATACACAAACAAGATTAAACGGAGTAGAGCCTGACTATGCAACCCAAGCATGGATGTGATGAATAATTTAGGAGACAAGGCGTTCTAACAATATTGTTCTATTAAATAGACTCATAACATAATCTCACTAGGTAAATATATCTATTAGAGTAATAGTATGAGTAAATTAGCAATATTCTTTCAAAAATCATTAAGGCAATTTAATGGTAAAGTATGAGGGGTTGAGTCAACTTCAAATACAAACAAGTGAAAGGAAGGAGGCTTAGATGAATGGAAACGGTAGAGCCTTATCCACTTGACCACTTCTGGAATCAAGAACACCATAAACAAAGGAAAGAAGAAGACCAATCTGAGTACAGCAACAATGGATACCATAATCAGAGCAACAACACTCGCACCAACATCTCCTCTACATACTTCAAATCCAACTTCTGCATACTCGGTAATCACTTCAATCCAACAACTTAGGCCTTTGTCAGTCTCCCAGTTGAGCATTCATGGAAGTCGTCAGGTGAGTAGGGTTTTCTCTCTTTGTTTCTCTCTCTTCTTGAACGAGATTCCTAAATGGTAGTTGCTAATGTGAAAAGAGGAATGGAAAGAGAGGAGGATCAGTTGGAACTGCAAATGCCCTCCCAGATTTGCCTCTAATGGCGGTACTGGTTCAACACATGGAAGGCCAAAGAGATCTCATCACCCACAAGTCCATTTGGCATCTTAGTGATGAGGCCATCAAGAATGTTTGTGAGTTTTTCTAATGCTCATAAATACAGTTTTGGCTTTCAGAATTCAGATGATGAATCTTCCAGAGTATGTTTGATGGTTCAGATCTCATGTACGCCATGTTCACCTGCTGGGGATGTTGTTTCTTTGGTTCTACCAAAGTAATCATTCTTCTTACAAACAGTAATACACTCTTTTATCTATGAAATTGTTGAAACACAGAGAGATCCTTTATAAATTGCAGGATCCATACTATGATTCAGAGTCATACAGGGAAGATGGAGGAGATGGAACAGGTCACTGGATCTACGAGAAGGTATTTACATTACAAAACCAACCTAACTTATTTGCATCACTTCAACTGCTCACTGTGAGGATTGGAATTCAGCAAGAAAACATAGAAGAAACAGCAAGGCAGGAGCTGCTGAGGGAGGAGCTCATAGAGGAGATCGAACTCAAAGTCGGAGGTCTCAGAGAGTTAGGAGAGGCTGCTGAACGAGAAGAAGAGCTTGTCAAATGATACATTTCAGTGTTTAAACACTATGTCAAACAATCCTACATACTTTGTATTCATCACAATCCAAAATTCCCTTCTGAAAAGAACATATTCACTACTAAAAACAAATCAAACTGTCATGCGCAACGAGATGAATACTTTGTGCAAAAACACAATTTCAAGAGCTATTTCAATTCACAGCAAGGATCTATATTTGCAGCTCAAAAACAAGTATGATCAGGACAGGGATATCAGATACACAATAAAGCAACTCGATTAACAACATTCTTACCATTTGCTATTTATTAAACCCTACCCTTCCTCCCCCAGTAAACTTTCCTACCAAAGAGCATTTGCATTACAAGAGAAGTTTTAAAAGGGTTTCTCAGAAGAGAGTCAAAGTTTCAACTTCTCAAAGGAAACAGAAATTTTAATGCAGATATTAAAACCAATGCATAAGCCAAGTTCCATAAACTGTCAAGGTAAAACCTGGGATGTCAACATTGACATCGTCCATACAGCATTGCCATAGCCTTGGCTCCATGACTGATGTGTAGCATTGGGGAAAAGTATACCGTTTTTGTCAATATCATTTGGAAACAATAGCTAGACTATACTCGGAGGATCACCAATCCAGTTGCAAACTGCACGAGGCCAGCGTGTTCTGATGCAGTCCACCAATGGAGCATGCTGAGCTGGCTCAGTTTTGATAGCTTGGCCGGTCTCATTACCATTTGTTTGATTCTCTCCACTATTTACAGGGACTGCTACATCTGCCATGTACTCTTCAGGTGTCCACCGAGGTGGAACCGACACCTTAAGTTTCGTGAGCCTGGGCCGCTGCACAGGTTCACCTTCAGAGGTCACCTGATTGCCACTTGACACTGACTTTGCAATTCCATTAAAGTGATACAAATCGAACACCTTTTTGCCCATCAATCCACTGGAATCCTTCAGACCTCCTAAACTCTTGTCAAGATCTAAAAGCACCTGCCAGAACTCACTCCGTACTATGAAGCCTGTACCACAAAGGAGATCGATCTTTTCAGCTGGGAGTTTAATGTTTGTTTCTCTAAGCACCTGGTGAAATCCCTCAACACTGATGAAGCCACCACCACCACTCTGATCTTGTGCATCAAAAGCTCTCCTGATCTTCGTTTCTCTCTCCTCAATTTCATTTTCATCCTGGACTTTTTTATCCAACGCAAACAGAATGGTATAATGGGATTCACTCCCAACAACCCATATGGGCCACTTTGGATGTTTCAAATTCTGTCCAACTTTACAAAAATTGAGGTATTCAAGCAGAGTTAGAAATCCAACTTCAACACTCGAGGAAATACCCTTTAAAAACATTCCACCACCCAAATCTATTCTCTCATCGAAAACATTGGCAACTGCCTCTCCGCAAAGTAAGAGATTTAAAATTTCCTGTGATAAGAAATTATTGTCAAGTTCATCAGCGATACACAGTAGTGTAACAACAAAACGGCAAACTTACCTGTGAGGCATGCCCAAAAGGAGCAGTTACTAAAGGAAGACTTGGATCATCTCTATCACCCTGAATTGCATCCTGAACAAGAAAGACAAAAAATTGAGTAAGTTCAATTAGACACCATGTTCCAACAATTGAGCTTCTCTCTCTGGAATCAATAGGAAATAAAAATAACAAGAGATGAATACATCTTAAACAGACCATTATATACCAAATACCTGTAAAAATATAATTAAGTGGTCAGTGGTCACTATGATGTACCTTAGTGACCGGTTACATATCTATTGGTAGCTCAGAGGAGGGTAAACACATTAAACTTATAAAAGCTATCAAACAAACAGGATGTGCATACCAATCCTCGAGAAAGAAGAGCTGAAACTAGGAATAACATTGCTCCCATTCGGCTTTGGAAGATGGGAATCATTCCCTCCAGCCTCTGAACTGCTTCTTTATATGAGTTGTGCTTTGTAATTCTTACTGTTTTTTGTAAATCGGAGGCTGACTCAAATGAAAGGCCTTCCAGAGTTTTGGCAATTAGCTATGAGACAAACAAAGGACAGTATAAGATAAACACGTCATAGTAGAGCATATGCCCACACACAAGACACAATAAAAAGTGTGTATTTTCTATAGTTATCGCACATCTATTTAGTAATACTAAAAATATGTGCGATTAAATGGCATCCCCATATTAAGTAACCTCAGCTTTTGCCACACCTCAACTTCACTTAAGACACCTCATTGTTCCATTAATACATTTTTATTATTCTATTAATGGAGATTATGAGATGAGATATGACGCCAAATCACAAAAACCAGGAAGCCTTGAAATGAAAAAGATATTATAAGATAAACAATAATTAATTACACATCTAGAATATAGTCTATAATCAATAATAATCAATAATATAATCTTAATCACGTGAGATTCAATATTTGATATTAAACATCTGCACGGAAGGATATTAAATAATAAATTATTTAAATCAAATGAGACATAATAGATGATATACTCCATCCTAATTTGCGATAATGTGATATGAATATTATGATAAATTTGGGAAGCAAATTTACAAAAAGAAAAATTAAATTTTACAACATACAATTGATTATTATGGCGTACTTCTTTATATAACCAGTGCAGTACCCGTGCTATGCACGGATTTTATAATAAGATAACGAAATTATAATTTATTTGAAAGTATTTATATTTGATAACATAGAGTGTTACTTACGATAAGTAACAAGTTTAATACAAAAAAATATTAAAATAATTAACATGATAGTAATTCTACACTATTATTAATAAATATTACAAAAAAAATTATATACTAGTTATATCTTCAAAGTCAAATTTTACCTAAGGAAAAAAGATTTGACACAAATTTCATCACAATTATATATGCCATTGTAGTATAACATCAAATGATAGTATTATTATATTTAAGAATATTGCCACTTAATAACTTCGGTCGCTACGAGCTTGATTTCAATAAACATATAGACCCACTTGATGAGTCCAGATGAAGAATAAAGGGATGAAATTACACAAAAACTTGATCTTTATCTAACATACACGTGTTTGGCAATCACTAGTTACTGAAAACAAAGGTTAAAAGGGGGAGATTAATTTCCTTGAAAATTTTAAGCTTACCCACACACACACCCACAAATTACCGTTTCTTCTCTCTAAAAAAAACAACAAATTATTCATACCCATTTTCGTAATATCACCCATATTCATCTCTCCTGACTACTACCAAAACACACCCATAATTTCATCAATTTTATAGGTATCACTCAATTCATACAATTATATTATATACTTATTTAACATTATTTTAGAGAAAGGTGGATTAAAAATGACAATATTAATTAGGGAAGTAAAAAGAAATAGAAGGTTTTGTTAAAATCTATATAGACAAGATATTTGATGAATTAAAAATAGATAGAATATATAGTTTTCTAATAAAAGTCTCCAAAATGAGAATGGATGAAAATTTGATGCATTGCAGAATACACGAGAAAGCAATATGTGGCCTTTAAAGTCTTTTGCTTTAACAGCAGTAAGTATATAGATTATGTAATAACTTGTTACATACTTCTTTATATACCGATGTAATAATTTGATTTAAGTAGTCACTGATTGGATGTGTTTGTTTCTCATACATCAAATTATAGATATTTTCTATATCCTTATATTATTGTGAGATTAATATATTATCCACAATAATAGAAAGTATTCAATTCAAATTTTATACAAGTCCCATGCAAAACATCGGTATTAAGCTAGTTTAGACATTAGACCAATATCTGAACAACTGGCAACTTACTTCATCGTTCGAACAATCTGTAGCACCCTCGAAATTGCGGTCAAGGACATTCAGATTAGCAATCACTGCTCTTTTATTACTTCCACACCGAAAAAGTATCTCCCCCATACTCCTAACAAGAGCTCTGGAAAAAATACAAAAAATGTAACAAAGCATTTTTTGTGATAATATGGCAGGACTATCAATTAAGAAATTATAAAATATCTAATGCGTCCAACTTTGATTGTGTTAAAACCAAGAATTTGGAAATGATGCAGAACTAGATTCCCATGAGAAGCAAAAGTTTATAACTCATTAATGGATGTTAAGAATGATTTTATAACTTCAGAATTAAAACATTTCCTTCATGCAGATATCATTCAGGGTGGAAAAGTAAATCAAGTGATACAAACATTTATATGCAATATGAATCAGATTTTTGCATGAGCAAGTCAGAACCTTTTTCTAGCCTCTTCAGTAAGGGAAGCAAATATGTCAGGCAGAAGTTCATTGTTGAACAGACTCCTTGGATCCAACTTCTCTTCTCTTTTGACTACAATATTAGTCGTACCCTCCCGTATGAATAGAAGATGTTTAAGAACAAACGCCTGCGCAGTTAACATGAAATAGGGACGTTTAACATTGTTTCAATGTTTTCTGTGCAAAAATGTGCAATATAAGGGAATCATAGCTCTCTCTTATAAGCTGAGAGAAGAGAACTACTGAAATATGAATAATTGCCGATAAAAAAGAAAGAAGCACAATTTACTAACAGAGCTTGTTAATGACCCACAAAAGCACAGGGCACCTAGTCAAAGACAATGTTAAACAGTTTTGTGCACATTTCAACAAAAATGCGCTACATCAAGAGGATGTCATATGTCATATATGTGAACCAGAAACTTAAACGATAACTAAGAGGGAGCAATATTATGAGTTATGACACCAACCGTGGGTGCAGTTTAGGTGCTGTATTATGATTTATACACCTGTGACCTAGAGCCCGGCCCTTCACAAACTCCTAGGATTATGAACTGACATTTCTAGTCTGAACAGAAATAGTTCAATAGCAATCACGAGTATCTCAATGATAGGAGCATATTAGAATATAGAAAGTAGAGAGGCAAAATCAAGCAAGTGAAATATCTACTCCTAAAATCAAGCAACTAAGAAAAGTGGGGAATTAGAACAAGGTAACTAATAGCTATTAATGAGTAAAACTAAACCCCAAAACTAGATATTAATTAAAAAGAGTGCAGGAATGTTTCAAGCAATATAAAGGTGAAAATTTGATCTTGTGGGTCATCAAGGCTTGTGGGTGACCGGTCACGAAAGGTTGAATAGAAGAGGGCTGGGTTTTTAGAGACGTTGGGTTTTTTTAACATGCTTTTCTGTCTGATTTGTCTTCAAACTCCAAGGGATCGGTGAAGATGCAGATCTGCACAATTTGGGTGTTGTGAGGCTGCAATGGAGTAGATGAATTTTCTTCCTCGGAATGGGCATTAGGAGAAGATATAGGTACTTTAAATGGTTGCAATCCACCGTAAAGCACAAAAACACCTAAAATTTCAGCTCTTAGGACATCCACAAGCTTCCTTAAACGAGGAGTAAATAATGTTAGTTGTTGGGATCCAACATCATAAAGAGACTTGCGGTGGCATATCTGTAAGGTGGAAAGATGAGGTGGTGGTGAACCGAAGGATAGGTGGCAGTCGCCATGTCGGATCGACCTGCTCATACCAAATGGTAGGGGCCACAAATATATGAATCTGTAAGTAAAAATCTCACAATCTGCCAAAATATTTTTGAGAAAACCGCTCTGTATTGAATTCTTCAAGTCTCTCTTCCTTACATTGTTGATGTACCTCCTTCTACAATAGGAAATAAATAACCTACTCCTAAAATCAAGCAGCTAAGGAAAGTGGGGAATAGCGAATAGTAATTAATACCTATTACTGATTAAAAATGAACCCTAAAACTAGAAATTAATTAAAAAGAGTGCAGGAATGTATCACGTAATTCAAAGGTGAAAGTTTGATCTTGGGTGACCAGTAACGAAGGGAAAGGGACTAGTGAACATGGTGCAAATCCTGCAAATCAAACAGCAGTTTGGGCGTTGTGAGGTGCAATGGAGGAGATGATTTTTCTTCCTTGGAAATGAGTATTGGTAATCCACTGTAATGCACCAAAATGCCTGAAAATTTTCAGCTCTTACAGACTAACCACATCCACAAGCTTCTCCAAACAAGGAATAATTTATGCTAGTTATTGGTAACTATCATCATAAATGACGTTGGATAGGGTGTTGCAGGTTGGTAAGGTCGAAAGGTGTGGTGGTTGGGAATGCAGGAGGTACATTGCTGATGCACCTGCTTTTATAATAGGAAATAAAAAAGCTACTCCTAAAATGAAGCAACTAAGGAAAGTGGGGGAATTAGGAACATTAACTAAAACTAAATCCTAAAACTAGGAATCAATTAAAAAGTGTACAGGAACGTTTTAAGTCACATAACGCAAACCACGAAATCAACATGCCAAAACAGGCTGATCTTCATCCATGATATTTATTGATGGACGAACTTGAATCTAAAGCTAGTCTTTTTTTGTTACAATAACTTTTCAGACACTAACACTGTGTAGCAGGTCTTTATGTGAATGGCATTCAAATAAACATAACACCCTAAAGCTAGTGAAATACCATGGACGCACAAGTTGATAAGAAAGTAGAATACTATAACATACTTGAATCGCTGCTAACACACCACATGGACCACCTTCAAATTGCACCAAGCCTATAGATGTTTCTGGATCAGGGCTGAACCTACATCGAAACATTTTAGAAGCAATTAGCTTGTATAACAATACGATACAAAGATAATCTCACATATCCCACACATCAATTAGACAGGTACATAATGAACACGAATATATGGCACTTCAAGATAGCGGAGACAGAGATCTAAACACTACCAAAGCTTGTCCATATTCAAATTTCTGCCAGAAGAATCCAATTCACTCAAGAACATATCCAAAAAGTAAATGCATTATCAATCACAATATTAGCAAATGAGGCAAAGATTTCAAGAACGTTTCATTTCAACCACAGTAGGCCAGTTTCCATGTTCTGGTATAATGGATCAGAAACATTGAATCACAATTTTATGACAATAAATTAAATATGTCTGCTAAACAAGTCACAAGGATGGCAGGATTTGCAACCCTACAACTGCAACCGAGTGCAGTTGTATAAAATGCATCACATCTCTATTCAAAAAAAGTTTAGCCCTTTGTCTAAGAATAACTTCATGCTTGGAAATCGTAAACATCTGCCCAGCGTTTTGCTAGAGCCAATATACAAAGCATGCTTGAGTATTCATCATATAAATACTGCATCAAAAATGACATTTATCAAGAATTACTGAGCCACCTACATGGCCTTAATTCTATGAACACGTTCAAACATGTATATATCTGAAGCACAACAAGATAATTTTCAAACAAATGAGATTTCTGTTATCGTTTCAAAAACTTGAAGATACCCAGATTCAGCAGTGTAGCAGATTTTTGGAAAAGGTAGATATCATCAACAGCCGAGATTACCTTATACCCTGATTGGTCCACTGACTGAGAATCTGTTTTGAAGTGGTATTACCAAACAGCATTGAGAACAACTGGTTCGCCACATCCACCGAAAGCTCAATTTCAACTTGCATACCAACTTCAACCTTCATATCGGTAGATTTTGCAGTTGAATTCCCGGCACCTCCAATACGCCCCTTCACTATCTCCACAGGAACACTCTCCGCAACCGGTGCCCTGGCAACCGGTGCCCTGGTGGGCGCCGCCATCATCCGCTTCTCAGCAGCAGCAGCCATGAGCTCCCGTTGAGTCATCCGAGTCGTAGCCCCCGACTCCGACTCCTCCTCCATCGAAGTCAGCGGAGTTCCGGAACCTATAGCAGCGTTTTCCCTGGGCTTGCTCCTTTTCGGCTCTGGTGGAGAGGTTTGCATGCTCATACGAAGCGCCATCTGCAAGTCCTCGTCAACCTGATCCGCCATCGAAACACAATTTTCCTCCCCCTTCCTATCCTCTCAAATTCAGATCGTAATAGCCACTCGATCTCTTTGCCAAAAACGGGAAATAGAGAAGCTATAAAATCCCTGAATCAAATTATTCCAATTCAAGCAAGATCGAGATTTCACGATCAAAGAAAATTCAAATAGAGGATCACCACAGAATCAAACGGAAAAACTTTAGGGTTTTATAATCGAATTGGAGGATCTTACACCGGCTAGTCGTCCCCAACTCCTACTAATAAACGGCGTTGAGAGGAACATCCGACGGGCGGATTACCGAATGACGATTTTAGCCCTCGAATAGTGAACAGTATATTATAGGGTTGGGCCAGAGTTGTAAGGATACTTTTGGAAAGGGGGAAATGAGAATTGTAAGAAGATGCTTGGCTTTGGTGGAAAGCAAAGCAAGATAGGGTATTTGCAATTTTCCGGCGACAGAATTTTGCTGGTGGCTGGTGCCTGGTGCCGTGGTGTAGAGAAGGATGGATTTGGGAGGAAGTAATCTGGTACATCAACCTACACGTGTGCTTTGCTTGTCGGATTTTCTCTCCATTTTATCGGGACGGCTTTTCGAGCCTTCTTGTTCTTAGACTTTCTCGTCGTATACTCGTATCCTAAAACTTGTTTCACTCATTTTTTTAAAACTGCCATATTTTTTGATGTTATTTTGAGGGTACCTCACAACATGTTATGATTTTTTATCGTAACGGAGTCTCACGTGAAGGTCGGTTACACGAAGAATGCGGTCACATTAAATACAAAAAAATTCAGATGAATCGCTTGACAACCAGAAATGTAATGGGACAACTTGTTAGCACAAAATACAAATTACGTCGAAATCCGCGCGTACTCAACCTACCAACATATGTAACTAGTAATTGATGGTCGTGTAACAAATAATTTTTTTCTTAACTGGTGTCACTCTTTTGGTAAATAATTTAAACTTTAAAGTGTCCGTATCTACCACAACATCCTCAATTAAATCGTCTGTATCTACCACAACATCCCTAATTATTAAAATAAATAAATAATGGAACAATGCCATCAGGGAAGTCGCTAGTGAAACGTTTGAGAAACCCAAGACTAGGGCAAGTCCTAGCAAGGAGATGAGCCACCGTATTAAAATCTCGCAGAATAAACGAAAAACGACAACCGAAAATGAAGCAAACAAGTATAGAAGGTCATCATAATGCCGTAGGGAGACTGTAGAGAGGAGGAGCCATTACGGTGATCAATGAATACTTTTGAGTCAATTTTGACGTGGACTTGAGAGTGGCCAAGACAGGAGGCTTTCTGGAGGGCAAGAAGAATGGTCAAGGCCTCAATCATAACAGTATAGTGTGACCGAGGGAGATGTTTGACAGTATACCCAATATAGTACCCAATGAGTTATGGAACAAACCACCTAGACCGGTCTAACCTTCAAGAATGGATGTGTCTGTATGGACCTTCACAATGTCATGAGGTTGCAAGGTCCAGCCGGAAGCGCTTGGAGGGCAAAAAGATGTGGAGTCAGGGCATAGGGCAAATTAAGTCAGAGACAAGATATCGGAATTCCTCCCTTTAGTATAACTGGATTAAAAGATCGTCCCCGAAGAGCTTCTGATTGTGAATAGACCATGCAATCCATGCGCAAAGGAAGAAATCTTCCGCCCCAACACCACATTCAAAGTCTAGAAGAGAAGCAATGATTCCAGAAATACACTCGGTACCCAACGTAAAGACCTTAATGTAAACATGCCCCACCAGGCTGTTAAGGATTGTGGGCAACTAAAGACATCATGGAATGTGGTCTCGGGCTCCAACGGGCACCTGTTGTAAGTTGGGTTATCAATAAAGTGCTTTTGAGATAGATGGGTCGCCACATTAAGAGATCATGATAAAATCTTCTAGGTGAAAAGTTTAGTCTTCATGGGCAATTTCATGTTCCAATGCAAGACCAAGGGTAACGAAAGCAGGCGCAAGCTGAAGTCTCCAACCATCAATGTGACGACATCTTCCTAGAAGATACGCACTCTTGATAATAAATGATCCGCCGCACGTAGGCCACTAGAATAAGGAGTCATCGGGACGACGAGAGCTGAAAATAATTTTTGATATAGCAGCAACATTAATAGTAGCGAAGGATGCATCAACTAGATCATGATCCCAACCACCAATTTCCATGAGTAGATCACAAACGAGAAGTTGGAGGTCCGGTTCCACAAATCAGGGAATTTCCGGACACATGTAGCCTATTGCATCTGTTTGGGGGTAAAATTTTGCAAATCTTAAATTTGATGAAATAAAAAAAATGATTAATTACTCAAAATTTCGCATGAAGCTAAAATTTTATCATCAAATTTACGGACACATTATATATATAAAATGTGTCACAAACATTAAGTGTGAATCTAAGTCGTTAAAAATTATGGTTCAAACATAGCCTACTCCTAATCTGTATCAATTTAGTATGAAAGCTAAATATACTAATTAGCTGATATTATACTAAATTAATAAATTAAAATTAAAATATAAAAAAAAAAGTCCTCTGTCAAGTTGAGTACAAATATACTTGATAAAGAAAAAGTTATATAAAAGAAAAAGGTTAGTGGGAGGTTAATGGGTATAACTTCTCTAAACCACGTAACTTTTCTTCAACTGAAGTATAAGTGGGGAAGAGGAATTTTAAAAATAAAGAAAGGGGAGGCTAATCTGGAGCAAGAAAAAGAAGAAAGAGCAAAACTAAATACAGAGAGAGGAGACTCCATTTTTTGTAAGAAGATGAACCTCCAATTCTCAAACTAGCCTTCTTTCAATTTGTACATGGAGAGTAAGAAACAATGAGGGTCTTCTTTCTAGCCATCTACAAAAAGAAGAGCAACGGAAGAAGAACATCAACCGGAAATGAAGTACCCCGAAGGAGACGAAGAAGCCTTAGCATCTCAAAATAAAGGTTTCGATCGAATTCAAATCGCATATATGTTTGAAATCAAATGGTTTCACTATTGCGACACGGATCGTAGTGGGATTGAAAGAGCATTCTTTTACCCCTATAATCACATGTAGATCGAAATCAACTTCGATTTGATTTCGGTCTTAGTTTAAATATATATAACAGAATTTCCGTTCTTCTTCTCCACAAATACAAACACAAAACAACGGTCTAACAAAGATCCAAACTCTAGGAACGATCTCAAAATCGATTCAAGCCCAAACACGGAGTTCTTACACTCCGCTTCCTTTTCATCGTAGCCGAGAGCGAATTTTCATCATCTCGCACTTCACTTCTTAAATCTTGCGATATCGGGTTAAAGCTTTTCCTTTTCATATTTGCTCCGGTCTCTTGCTGCAAGAGACAAGGATATGAAGAGAGTATTAACTTTTACAGAGAAATGAAAAGAAGTGATTAAAGAAGAAGAAGAAGAAAATAAATGGTTAGAAGAAAACAAAGAAAAGAACAAATAAAAGAAAAGAAGAAGTAAATGGGTAAAAAAATATGTCAGACGTGTAAAATGTGGAAGGTGGAAAAGCTTTAGGGGTTATTAATTACTCAATTTTTTTTAGCTCCTATTTTCTTTGGCTATAAAACAACAAGAAAAAAAAAGTCTTTTTCTTCCTTCATTTTACTAAGTTGCAAACATACGTTACTGCAACAACAAAAAAAAGAAGGAAAGGTTCAATTTGGGAGTTAGGAGGAACTACATTATGCTAATAAAGGGCAAATGAAAGAAGTCAAACACCATCTTTACATGATTAAAACTCTTGAGACTTGGTTCTTTGATTATCCCATGTCACGTTTGGGGTTGACAAAAATAAACCCAAAAAAAATGTTTTATTCATTATCACCTCCAAGTTGAAGGATCAAATAGACGCTAATTGGTGTAATCGGACCGAAAGTTTCTACTTTCGATCACTACATTGACTCGTAGTTGGATCGAAAGTGCTTACTTTCGACCACTACACCGACTTGTAATCATATCGAAAGTAACTACTTTCGATTGTTGCAATCTTCCCAAATGTTGCTACAAAAATGCGTTTTATGCCTATGGTCTTCTTCCTTGGTTCCCTCCAACAATCTTAATCCATTTGTAAATGGACTCCCATACTTCTTCAAATTTGTCTTTCAAAAGACTTCAAGTATAGCTTTTTGTCAATGATGTCTACAAAATGCTTTCTTGTGGAAGACAACAAAGAAGGAGAAATAAAGGAAAAAAAGAAAGTAGGAGAGAGTAATCAAATGAAAAATGGGACCCATATCATTTTTCTTAAAAATAAAAGAAAAAAAAAACAAAGTAAATTAATGTTGTAAAATTAATTTACGTGGAAAGGTGTCCCTTCCAATTCAATTATTGGTTTATTTATAAAATAAATCCATAAAAATAAACTTTTATAAAAAATAACTCATAAATATGTTATTTACAAAAGTGATCCCATTAAGACAAAATCTTATAATTAGGATCATAAATTTACGATTATGTATCGTAATTAAACATCCTTATGTAGAACTACGTAAGGACTTGCGACACTCAAATGGTTACGTAGGTAGCTCGACATATTATCGAGTACAGTCGCATATAAAAAAAAAAATTCAAAACCATATATCTTTTCATGGTAGAACTACGTTATGACTTGATGCTCGTTCTGAGCTACGTAGGAAATCCGATATGAAATTAAATTGGATTCAGTCGCCTCGTCTAAGTAAAAGTATTTTTTTTGAAATAAATCTTGGACGTAAAATCAAAAGACACCAAATATTCTAAACTCGATATAAAGCATCCGCTCATCGAGTTTAACCCCAAATCAAAAAATCCAAACCATACATCTTTCATGTAGAACTACGTAAGGACTTGCGCCACTCAAATGGTTACGTAGGTAGCTCGACATATTATCGAGTACAGTCGCAAATAAAAAAAAATCAAAACCATATATCTTTTCATGGTAGAACTACGTAAAGACTTGACGCCATTTTAAAAGGCTACGTAGGTAACTCGATATCAAGTTTAAACTATTATCGGGTACAGTCGCAAATCAAATTCAAATACTATTTTCTCAAAAGAATTAGGGATGGTTTGATCTCTTAGAAAAGAGTACGTAGGAAACTCGATTAATAAATTGTGAAATTTGGTAAATTAAGAACCGAATTCAGTCACAAGTTTTAAAATAAAATAAAATAACCTATCACTATTCTTGATCATGTGCGTGATAGTAGGGATAAATTAAGCAACCCTTCCTAGAAGGTGGGTTTAATTTAATCCTTTGATGCATGATCGAGATATAAATACCATGCAAATGATAGTTGAATCATCGTCTAGGCAACCCTTCCTAGAAGGTGGGTCGGGACTTTGATTCTCTGATGCATGAAAACACCGCACGGAACTACGTGAGGTTTGATCCTCTTATACGAGGTACGTAGGCAACCCGTCTAAAAACGGGTGCAGCCCAAATCACCAAAACAAACCAAATATCGGTATTTATATAACTTAGAATCAAAAGGTCAAAAAGAGAGGGTCGAACTCAAATAAAATAAATAAATAAATAAAATGTGTTTTGTAAATTTGTTTTCGAATAAAACATAAAAAGGCGTTTTGTAAATTTGTGTACATTTTTACTCAACATATTTTTGGCACGCCCAGTGGGACCTTTTCTTTCTTTTCATCTCTAAGTTATACACATACTAATGGTTGATCTTATTTGATTGCAAGGAAATGGCGTCAAGGGCAATTGTGAATTTCAATGAACTCCCGGCTACCTTCGTCATCCAAGGAGGACGATGGTTGCGCCGCAAGTCGTTTGAAGTCGTCTTTGACATTGCTCCTAATGCGATCTATGCTGAAATCCCTTTGAAGAACTCTTTCAAGAGTCTTCAAGGTTTGGAGGAATATGCAACTCCGAAGTCGTCCATGGCTCTTTCGGGACATGGGGGCATAAAGCCCAACAACAAGTTCAACAATGGGAAACCTGCTTATGTCAAAGTTGGACATGACAATTCTCCTAGCTTTAATGGCACAAAGCCTTCCGCTAGGGTTGTCCCAAGGCCAATCATTCGTATCATCAAGAAGAATGGTGTGCCTGTTGGTATTCCTGCTAAAAACACTGTTAAGAAGGTGAACAAGTCTCGAAGAAGGAGGGGACGCAAGAATGGTTCCCGTCGTAACACTGGACCGCTTCGTAAACTAGCTTCCTCACCGGCTTTGAAGCAAGCCAATGCAATCCTTTATGAAGCTGCAAAAGAGCTTTTAAACTCAAAGCACACAATGGATTATCCAATGACTACCGCAAGAAAAATTCTTGTAGGGTCAATTCCTATCACATTGGACAAATTTGAGCAAGTCTACATGACTTCTTATTCCGAAGAGGATAATCAACCAAAAGCTCCAAAGCTTAAAATCAACAAACCCTCACGGGCCAAGAAAAACTCAAATGAGAATGAAGTGATTGAAGAAACTTCTAAAACTCAAAAGAGAGAAAGAAGTCTTCGTATTTCTAAAAGCTCAGTCTCACAAGAGGCTCAAGTTGTGTCTTGTGATGGTCCAGTTACAAGATCAAAAGCTAAGTCAACGACTTATGCTCAAGTAACCTCACAACCACCAAGTCCACAACGAGAATCAGAAGAAAGCTCAAGTTCTCCTTTGTATGGAGATTTATCTTCTCTATTCCAAGAGGAGGAATTTCCACATGTTATTACAAAGAAAGGAGCAACGAGAGTTGTAACCCAAGATGAATCTGAGAACATGCAAGTGTTCATGACCGGAACAACAAGTGTTGAGGAACAACTTCAAGACTTGCAAAGGTCATTAGCCGCAAGAGAAGCTCAAATAGCTACACTTATGGCTCAAATTGAGAACCAAGCTAATGCTAGTCGACATGAGCCAGTAAGGACGAATGATGAAAGTCCTGGTGGTAGCTCATCTGTTTCCCCACAAGAGATTAGGGAGATGATCGCTCAAGGAATCCGAGAATTCCAAGTGTCACAAAACCCTCCAGTACTCGGGTATAGAAAGCCATATCCGATCCAATATGATTCGGTACCATTCCCTCCCGGTTATCAAAGACCAACTTTTGATAAGTTTGATGGAATGCATGGATCACCACACGAGCATTTGGCTCATTTTTATTCAGCATGTGGTGAGACCGCATTGAGTGATGCTTTGTTGATCCGACAATTTGTCCAATCTTTAAAGGGATCGGCATTTACTTGGTACACTCAACTTCAACCGGGATCAATCCACACATGGGATGATTTACAAAGAGCATTCCTAGCTCAATTTGTGAGCTCTAAGGCAAAGGTATCCATTATGGATCTTGCTAATACCTTTCAAAGGTCAAATGAGCTTGCAAATGATTTTATCGCCAGATGGCGAAGCTTGAGACTTCAATGCCCAGAAAAGCTAAGTGAAGAGGCATGTGTCCAGATGTGTACTAATAACTTAATTCCTGAGTTAGCAGTGCATGTTGGTAGTGCTGAGCCTCGTTCTTTTGATGCCTTAGTTTCAAAGGCTTGCAATGTTGAACGACAATTGGCTCGGCGTGATGCAAAAACCTATCGTCCTCAGGCAAATGAACTTAAAAGAGATTATGGAAAAAGACCCTTTAAAAAGGGAGAGTCTATGGCAACCTTTATTAAACCCGGAAATAAAGTCTCCACGGGAAATAATTCCCAAAATCAAGATAGAGAAAAAGGTAAAGATGTCATTAAAAGACTCACTCTTGAGGAAAGGAAGCAAAAGAAATATCCTTTTGACGATGATGATGTCCAAGGGATTTTTGATGAGTTGATGTCGTCTAAGCTTCTTACACTTCCAGAGTAAAAAAGGCCAAATGAAATTGGAAGGACAAATGATCCAAAGTATTGTCCTTATCACCAAATTATTAGTCACCCTATCAAAGATTGCTATGTCTTCAAAGATATAGTTGAGAGGATGATTAACAAAGGAGAGATCGAGATTGAAGGTGAAGACTCGGTAGCTCCAAAGGCTTCATCAAATACTACATCCTTAGTGGATGCGGATAATTTGATGATTTCCAATACACTCGAAGAACCATCTGGGTCAAATGAAGATGACGGTATTCCCACGGTTTCCTTACCTATGATGGCGATACCCGTACAATTTTCAGTAGATGGTGGCAAAGATATCCGCATTGTTTGGGCATACCCTGATATGCCAAGAGATGGTCCAGGGGTTCCAACTCTATATGAGATCATGACATGCTCAGATATCGAAGATCTGTTTTCAGATAATGATGATCTTGACATTGATAGTGATTTTGAGTGGAAAACTTGTGTAACTCGAAAGACCCGGCCAGAAGCCACTCCAAAATCGAGTTCTCCTGGGTTTAGAATGATCGGAAGAAAACCCGAGAAAAAGAAAAACAAGAAAAACAAAAAAAAGATAAACAAGAAGGAAAAGAAGCCAAATTCTGACTCTGAGGAAGAATACGTTCAACCTGAGAGGGTACCGGTTACCTTAAAAGATTTTGTCCCAAAGAAATTTTATGGCAATGAAGAACCTTCGGAAGATGAGACATTTTGGGGCAATGAAGTTGCTCAATGTTGCATGGCCACATGGGCCGATATATGTGAAGAGGAGGAACCAGAAGTTGATGCAGTTTCTCTTCGTTCCGGACGTCAACTTCTATCTCCGAAACCCAATGAAAAAAGAAAGGAGAAAGAATTGATTTCTAATGAACATTCAAAAGTGACAAATTTTGATGAACGTCTTGATAAAGAAACTTCTCAATTACCTCAGAAAAATGTGGAGGACATTGAGGTGCTACAAAAAGAATCCACTTCTCGCGTACCGGTTTCGCTTCATAAAGCTCCGTACAAAGAAAAAGTAAAATATGACGTCATCAGTCACTTGAAGCGTATTCCCGCACGTTTGAGTGTTTTTGATGCCCTACAAATGTCAAATGAGTTGAGGAAAGCCCTAATTCAAGCTCTTATGGATCCCGATGATTATAAAGATCAAATTGAAGTGGTGGAGGTTAATGATGTTTCATTATCCCCGTCAACTCAATGTGCCTCATGCATGGCTTGTATAACATTCTCGGATGAAGATCTTCAATTGGGGAATGAATATCATAATCGGCCATTATATGTTACGGGCACTATTGGGGATACAAAGGTCAATCGAATCCTTTTGGATTGTGGATCCGCAGTAAATCTTCTTCCATTAAGAATACTAAGGACAATGGGGTTGACGACCACACATTTATCTCCTACTTTGCTAACCATTCAAGGTTTCAATCAAGTGGGACAAAAAGCCATGGGTACCATTGCATTACAGATTGTTCTTGACAATCTTTATAAAGATGCTTTGTTCCATGTCATAGATGCAGATACCTCTTATAATGCCTTACTTGGTCGACCATGGCTTCATGCTAGTAAATCTATAGTTTCTACTCTTCATCAATGTCTGAAATACACTGATGATAATGGAAATGAAAGGATTATTCGGGGCGACCCAAACCATTTTCACGAAAGTGTTAATTATGCCGATGCCAAGTTTTATAAGGCGGTTAGTTTCAACTCAAACATGCCCATGAAGGTTGTCAATGGTAAAAATACTAATAATGTTCACCAAGTACCAAAAGTTTCTCTGAACGGGAAGAATGAGAAAGGTGATCCATGTTCTAAGGTGTTGTTTAAGTACACACCAAAAGATAGACGGAGAGCCGGACAAAAACCCTTGAACTCGGTAGAGAAGGTTATGAACTCTCTCATGACAAGTTACACCTTTCCTCTACAGAAAATTGACCAGTCTATTCCAAAAACGACTTTGGTCATTAAAAGGTCCTTCGGGGTTAAAACAAGTGATAGCAGAAGGGTAGTGTCAAGAGTTGAAGCCAATAATCCTCCTTCCAAATCACTTTCAAAGAAGTTGAACAAGAAGTTGAAAGTTAAAGTGAAAAATTCAAATTTCTTATCAAAAAATAAAGCTCCATATGTCCCCTACAATGAGGATGATATTGAAAAGTTGAAGGTTTCTCATGAAGGGGGTATATTGACAGCGAGTTTTGAAGAGCCTATGACATTGACTCCGGAGGAGCAAAACTTGTTTCTCGAAGATAAAACATCAACATCTCGGATTTCGGTATTTGATAGGCTTGAAACTGGTTCAACAAGTGGAGAAACAAGAGCTTCTGTTTTTCAAAGGCTTGAATATGTTGATGAGCCTAAAAACAAAGCAAAACAAGTCAAAAAATGAAACGAAGAAAAAAAAAAGGTCATTGTACACAAATGATAGTGAAATAACTTGAAAAACCCTTCATAGAAGGTGGGTTCGAGTTGTTTTGATGATGTGTATAGAAAAAATGGTTAAAAAAATCAGTTCCCAAATGAACTACGGACGGCTTGATCCCTCACAAAGAGGGTACGTAGGCAGTCTAGCTAGTCAAATGCTAGGTTCAACCCACCCAAAAAAAAAAATTTACCAGTTCCCAAAAGAACTACGAAAAGGCTTGATCCCTCACAAAGGGGGTACGTAGGTAGTCTAGCTATTCAAATGCTAGGTGCAGCCACAAAAACAAAACAAAAAAATCATCAGTTCCCAAAAGAACTACGGAAGTCTTGATCCCTCACAAAGAGGGTACGTAGGCAGTCTAGTAAGTCAAAATGCTAGGTGCAGCCACAAAAACCAACAAAATATTTTCTTTTCTTTGTTAAAAAGAAAAGAAGAGTAAACAAAATACATCTACAAAAGATGATAAATTGAAGGCTTCTATGCCTAATTGAACTACTTTGAACATCATTCTCAAATTTGATGGCTAATCCAAATTTCTTCAAAACCAATTTCCTTTCAAGGAATAAATTTTTAAATTTTCCCAAAAATTTGATCAAATTCACAATTGCTTCGAAATGTGAATTTTCTCATACCTTCAAACAAAAAAAAAATCATATTCTTCCAAACTCCTTTATTTTTGTCTCAGACAAAGAGAGATAAATCATGTTGACTAATGTCATCAAACTACTTGATCAATAAAGCCCCCCAAAACTCAAAAGAGATATCTACAAAGTCTCTAAACAAATGGCATAAAGCTCTCAAAACTAAACACTTGTCCGCCACAAAAAGGCCTCAAGCCAAATATCAAATATCAAAAACAATTTCAAAGAAAAAAAAAATTCTATAAAACTCAAAGTTTTTATACCCATACATCATATTCTTGACCAAATGACTATGGGTAAATTTCATATCCAAACAAATTTCCGTTGGAGCTATTCAAATATATACGATATGTTCCTCTTTCATGCATGCATAAATGAAACCAAATGGTTTCAAATGCGAAGCGTCTTACAAAAAAATATCGAACTTTAAACGCGTTCAATTTCTCACACGCATAAAGTTCGGGGGGCAACTGTTTGGGGGTAAAATTTTGCAAATCTTAAATTTGATGAAATAAAAAAAATGATTAATTACTCAAAATTTCGCATGAAGCTAAAATTTTATCATCAAATTTACGGACACATTATATATATAAAATGTGTCACAAACATTAAGTGTGAATCTAAGTCGTTAAAAATTATGGTTCAAACATAGCCTACTCCTAATCTGTATCAATTTAGTATGAAAGCTAAATATATTAATTAGCTGATATTATACTAAATTAATAAATTAAAATTAAAATATAAAAAAAAAAGTCCTTCTCTGTCAAGTTGAGTACAAATATACTTGATAAAGAAAAAGTTATATAAAAGAAAAAGGTTAGTGGGAGGTTAATGGGTATAACTTCTCTAAACCACGTAACTTTTCTTCAACTGAAGTATAAGTGGGGAAGAGGACTTTTAAAAATAAAGAAAGGGGAGGCTAATCTGGAGCAAGAAAAAGAAGAAAGAGCAAAACTAAATACAGAGAGAGGAGACTCCATTTTTTGTAAGAAGATGAACCTCCAATTCTCAAACTAGCCTTCTTTCAATTTGTACATGGAGAGTAAGAAACAATGAGGGTCTTCTTTCTAGCCATCTACAAAAAGAAGAGCAACGGAAGAAGAACATCAACCGGAAATGAAGTACCCCGAAGGAGACGAAGAAGCCTTAGCATCTCAAAATAAAGGTTTCGATCGAATTCAAATCGCATATATGTTTGAAATCAAATGGTTTCACTATTGCGACACGGATCGTAGTGGGATTGAAAGAGCATTCTTTTACCCCTATAATCACATGTAGATCGAAATCAACTTCGATTTGATTTCGGTCTTAGTTTAAATATATATAACAGAATTTCCGTTCTTCTTCTCCACAAATACAAACACAAAACAACGGTCTAACAAAGATCCAAACTCTAGGAACGATCTCAAAATCGATTCAAGCCCAAACACGGAGTTCTTACACTCCGCTTCCTTTTCATCGTAGCCGAGAGCGAATTTTCATCATCTCGCACTTCACTTCTTAAATCTTGCGATATCGGGTTAAAGCTTTTCCTTTTCATATTTGCTCCGGTCTCTTGCTGCAAGAGACAAGGATATGAAGAGAGTATTAACTTTTACAGAGAAATGAAAAGAAGTGATTAAAGAAGAAGAAGAAGAAAATAAATGGTTAGAAGAAAACAAAGAAAAGAACAAATAAAAGAAAAGAAGAAGTAAATGGGTAAAAAAATGTGTCAGACGTGTAAAATGTGGAAGGTGGAAAAGCTTTAGGGGTTATTAATTACTCAATTTTTTTTAGCTCCTATTTTCTTTGGCTATAAAACAACAAGAAAAAAAAAGTCTTTTTCTTCCTTCATTTTACTAAGTTGCAAACATACGTTACTGCAACAACAAAAAAAAGAAGGAAAGGTTCAATTTGGGAGTTAGGAGGAACTACATTATGCTAATAAAGGGCAAATGAAAGAAGTCAAACACCATCTTTACATGATTAAAACTCTTGAGACTTGGTTCTTTGATTATCCCATGTCACGTTTGGGGTTGACAAAAATAAACCCAAGAAAAATGTTTTATTCATTATCACCTCCAAGTTGAAGGATCAAATAGACGCTAATTGGTGTAATCGGACCGAAAGTTTCTACTTTCGATCACTACATTGACTCGTAGTTGGATCGAAAGTGCTTACTTTCGACCACTACACTGACTTGTAATCATATCGAAAGTAACTACTTTCGATTGTTGCAATCTTCCCAAATGTTGCTACAAAAATGCGTTTTATGCCTATGGTCTTCTTCCTTGGTTCCCTCCAACAATCTTAATCCATTTGTAAATGGACTCCCATACTTCTTCAAATTTGTCTTTCAAAAGACTTCAAGTATAGCTTTTTGTCAATGATGTCTACAAAATGCTTTCTTGTGGAAGACAACAAAGAAGGAGAAATAAAGGAAAAAAAGAAAGTAGGAGAGAGTAATCAAATGAAAAATGGGACCCATATCATTTTTCTTAAAAATAAAAGAAAAAAAAAACAAAGTAAATTAATGTTGTAAAATTAATTTACGTGGAAAGGTGTCCCTTCCAATTCAATTATTAGTTTATTTATAAAATAAATCCATAAAAATTAACTTTTATAAAAAATAACTCATAAATATGTTATTTACAAAAGTGATCCCATTAAGACAAAATCTTATAATTAGGATCATAAATTTACGATTATGTATCGTAATTAAACATCCTTATGTAGAACTACGTAAGGACTTGCGACACTCAAATGGTTACGTAGGTAGCTCGACATATTATCGAGTACAGTCGCATATAAAAAAAAAATTCAAAACCATATATCTTTTCATGGTAGAACTACGTTATGACTTGATGCTCGTTCTGAGCTACGTAGGAAATCCGATATGAAATTAAATTGGATTCAGTCGCCTCGTCTAAGTAAAAGTATTTTTTTTGAAATAAATCTTGGACGTAAAATCAAAAGACACCAAATATTCTAAACTCGATATAAAGCATCCGCTCATCGAGTTTAACCCCAAATCAAAAAATCCAAACCATACATCTTTCATGTAGAACTACGTAAGGACTTGCGCCACTCAAATGGTTACGTAGGTAGCTCGACATATTATCGAGTACAGTCGCAAATAAAAAAAAATCAAAACCATATATCTTTTCATGGTAGAACTACGTAAAGACTTGACGCCATTTTAAAAGGCTACGTAGGTAACTCGATATCAAGTTTAAACTATTATCGGGTACAGTCGCAAATCTAATTCAAATACTATTTTCTCAAAAGAATTAGGGATGGTTTGATCTCTTAGAAAAGAGTACGTAGGAAACTCGATTAATAAATTGTGAAATTTGGTAAATTAAGAACCGAATTCAGTCACAAGTTTTAAAATAAAATAAAATAACCTATCACTATTCTTGATCATGTGCGTGATAGTAGGGATAAATTAAGCAACCCTTCCTAGAAGGTGGGTTTAATTTAATCCTTTGATGCATGATCGAGATATAAATACCATGCAAATGATAGTTGAATCATCGTCTAGGCAACCCTTCCTAGAAGGTGGGTCGGGACTTTGATTCTCTGATGCATGAAAACACCGCACGGAACTACGTGAGGTTTGATCCTCTTATACGAGGTACGTAGGCAACCCGTCTAAAAACGGGTGCAGCCCAAATCACCAAAACAAACCAAATATCGGTATTTATATAACTTAGAATCAAAAGGTCAAAAAGAGAGGGTCGAACTGAAATAAAATAAATAAATAAATAAAATGTGTTTTGTAAATTTGTTTTCGAATAAAACATAAAAAGGCGTTTTGTAAATTTGTGTACATTTTTACTCAACAGCATCATCGGGAATCCAAGGATCGTTCCAGACTCGGATGGGAGAGTTGTTACCAGCACGTCATCCAAGACCTTTGATGAGTGTTAAATTATCTTTTTATATTTGTCGGGTCTAATACGTGGAGAGTTTGCACGTAAGAGTGAACCTACACACAAACCTTTCGGGGTTCCATCCTAAAACCAATTGGCAATAGGAGGAGTAACCCCAGGGCTTATATGTTAGGTTCACACGGTATCATATTGTAGATGTGGGACACATTTTCACATAACACTCCCCTCAAGTGCAACTATCCTAGACTAATTGACACTTGACACAAAACTTTAAGGCCAACTTAGCCAAACGGGCGAATAACATCTCGCTAATCGCAACCCAAACTGCTTTGATACCATGTTAAATTTTCTTTTTTATATTTGTCAGGTCTAAAACGTGGAGGGTTTGCACGTAAAGGTGAACCTACACATAAATCTTTCGGGGTTCTATCCTAAAACCAATTGAAAATAGGAGGAGTAGCCCTAGGACTTATATGTTAGGTTCACACGGTATCATATTGTCGATGTGAGACACATTTCCACACATTAACAATGAGGACGAACCTCACCGATTGTGTCCATTAATCTTGTAGGAGTAAGAAGTAGACATTACACAACTCATGATCATAAATACAAGTCTCGGGGCAAAGACAAGTTTAGAAATAACAGCTTGAAGAAAACTCCACTCGATACGGCCGAAGGCCTTAGAGTGATCAAGCTTGAGGGTCATCTTGCCTCCACTTGAATTCTTGTGCTTCATGTGGTGGAAGCATTCCAGGACAATGAGTGCATTATCGGTTATGAAGCGTCCATTGACGAAGGCACTTTGTTTAACAATAATAATGCTAGGCATAAAAGCTTTGAGACGTAGAGTAATAACCTTGGTAATAAGCTTGTAGATAACATTACACAAGCTGATCGGTTGAATATCTCGGACATGTGTGGATACAAGATGCTTTGGAATAAGGGTAACAACCGTCATATTGGAGTCACCAAAGGGTACGGTCACCATTCAACCACTGTTGGATGAAAGAAATCACATCCGAACCTATGATGTTCCAATAACACTTAAAGAATCCTGCATGTAAACCGTCTAAACTAGGGGCCTTTCACGGTTTCATGTTTTTAAGAGCATGTGAGATTTCAGTTCCAAAGGGGGTTAGAAGGAGAGCGTTGTTCATGTCTCTTGTAACCTTAGGGTCGATTACTCTGATAACATCCTCTATTTTGTCGGGAGTCCCATCCAAAAAGAAGAGTTGGTTGTAGTAATCAATAACGAGTTGTTCAATATATTTGTCTCCCTTTTTCTAGTCACCGGAGTCATCCATCAGCTTGGTAATTTTGTTCTTCCGTTTTTGTTCCAAGGTCTTATGATGAAAATAGGAGGTGTTATTGTCCCCTTCTCACAACTCAGTAGCCCTAGCCCTCATGTACCAATAACTCTCTTCTTTTTTTGTTTAGTTTATCAAGTTGAAGAGTGACAAAACAACTTCTAAAAATCGAGTCTCTTGTAACATCGAGAAACTCCTTTTCAAGGCGCTATATATCATTTTTCCATTTGTTTGCTACATTTTTCCCCAATCATAGAGGTCATCCATTACTTTCTCAATTCTAAGAGGAGCAACTTCACCAGCCGAAGCAACCCAAGAGGATGAGATAGTTTTTTTTGCGGTTTGGGAGGTTGCCCCACCAATTTTTAAAGGGTGAGAATCGTCTTCTAAAATGACCGCGGGGGTGGGAATGAAGTGGAGTTTAGAGATATGAAGAAATGGTCAAAAGAATACCTTGGAAAAATGTGAGTAGAGTAAGAAGGATGTTTAAGGCGCCAATCTTCCAATAAGAAGAAGCAATTCAATCATCAATCTTCCAATAGGAAGAAGCAATCCAATCATTTTGTCAATTCTCTTACCCTATTGTGAACTTCTGTCCGGACCAGCCGGCGTCGAGGAAAGCACATTGTTCTATTATCGACTGTAAAAATCTCTTCTTTTTTTTTTTTTGTCAAGATTGAGATTCCACCAACTTTTTCACGCGGGAAGAGAATGTCGTTGAAGTCCCAAAGAGGACCATAAGTTCATTGTAAGTGGCTCTGAGTCTTCTGATTAAGGTTCATGTTTCGTGTTTGAGTTGGTCTTGAACCAAAGCCCCTTTGTCAGCAGGATCAGGGTCAGAGCACTCGATCATTATGTGATGGTCGGATTAAGTCATATATTAATTAATTTACCGTTTAATATATGTTTTCTTTCAATTTTACCCACAACTCCCTACACTACGTTTTACCATAAAAGCCTACTAAGCGGGGGAAGGGATCTCTCCCTCATTTTTGCAACTGTACCACCGATTCACCGCTGCCGGACCTTCTGCCGACAGCGTACCGTCGTGCAGTGATGAATCCCGGATTCCCGCCGAATCCAGAAACTGGTGGCCCATTCAGCCAAATCGATCTGGAGCAGATGCCCGAAGCCCCCAATCGCGGGTCCTACCATCGCCGGGCTCACTCCGACACCTTTTTCCGGCTCCCCGATGATCTCCTCTTCGATGTTGACTTCTCCTCTCTTGACCTCCCACCCAACACCAACGCTGCCGCTGCTATCAATTCCAGCAGAACCAACCAGTTGGATACTCCGATGGCCTTGGATTCGTGTAGGTCGGAGGATTCTGCACATAATTTCAAGACCGTCGGCACCACAGGCAAGCCTCCTCCTCCAGTTGGCCACTTCCGGAGCTTGTCGGTAGACGCCTCCGCTGATTTCTTCGAAGGTATGTTGTTCGACACGGCTATGTGCGACGACAGAGATAGCGGAAGTAAATCGGCGGCGGCGGATGCTTCGTCGGCGTCAGAAGGGAGGAGATTGGGGCTGCACCGGCGGAATAACTCGATGGATGGAACGTCTTCGTCTTTCGAGGCTGATTCTTTCGTAGATGGCGTGAAGAAGGTTATGACCCCTGATAAGCTCGCTGAGCTTGCTTTGCTTGATCCCAAAAGAGCTAAAAAGTAAGCTATAGAGCTTCCCCCTTTTGTTTAACGAATGATCTTACTGAATTTGATTTGCTTATCTGCTGGGGTAATTTAGCTGCGTATGGAAGTAGAGTTGCAGAACAAAAGGAGTTTATCTGATTGTTTAAGTGGACGCGTCTATTAGCATAAATGTTTGCAGTTTTTGTCTATAACGTGTTCCATTTAGGCAAATTATCATCTGTTGGTTGAAATAGAGATAAGGTGAGATCTTCTGAGATTTAGAGAACTGATGATGACATCTACAAAGTATGTGAAACATCAACAAATTCAGGATGTTTCACATGTTTCGTTTGATGAAACAGTGGATTATTGGATTCTGGATTATGCATTGATATGGAGTTTCCTTGTAGCATTTGTCTGCATGAGACCTAATTGAATTTGCCTTTGTAGCGTTTCTATATACGAATTAGTCTGACATGATTCGAAATATAAGTATCTGCAAATACCAAAGGATATATCAAAGTTGAATCAGGGTTTTTCTTCATTGCAATATTTATGTTGGTAGGACCGATCTTCAGGTATACATACCAGAACTAGAATGTAAAGTGTCTTAATTGAATATTTATTTTTTACTGTTATAGGATTCTTGCAAATAGACAATCGGCTGCACGTTCTAAGGAAAGGAAAGTACGATACACAGGTGAACTCGAGAGGAAGGTTCAGACTTTGCAGACAGAAGCGACAACCCTATCAACACAAGTCACAATGCTTCAGGTAACGACTTCCTATGATTAAATTCAGGAACTGTTGACATGAGCAGCGAATCCGTTACAATTGGCAAAACCTGTGTCTCGGTATTTGGAAACTTCAAATCGTTAACATGAGCGGTTAAACCATTCTGAAGTTGGTGGTACTGCCTTTGATTATTTGAGGAGGCTTTCTTAAAAAACTCGTGCAACACACGGGCGTTACATTCTTATATTCTCTGACGCTTGGTTTGATGAAGGTAATTTTGTTAGTCAATGTATGCTGCTGATGTTTCTCTCTGCTAAACTCGAATTGTGGGTTTAGATGAGCTTCTGCATAATCTCCTTCTTTTGCTTGATAGTCAAATAAAGGAAATGTTATCAAGTGAAAGGTTTTGTTTGAAGATTATATGCAAGAGGCTAACAATGTACTTGACTACTTGTATATGGTGCAGAGAGATACAAGTGGGTTGACTTCCGAGAATAGGGAACTAAAGTTAAGATTGCAGGCCATGGAACAACAAGCTCACCTCAAAGATGGTACGCTTTGAGTGACGACATAGTATTTTGTTATTAATACATTTGCATCCATAATCTCCTAAAAACAGAATAAAAATTGTTGGTTGACAGCATTGAATGAAACTTTACGGGAAGAAGTTCAGAGACTAAGGATAACAGCCAGCCAAAATCCGTCCCCTAACAGCAATGCTCCCAACAGAAGCTCAAACCCATTTAGTATCCAACAAGCTCATCCTCAGCCTTCTAATAATGAGCAACACTCTTCCAAACAACTTTGGCCGAGCTTCTTAGATTTCAATCACAGGGTGCAGTAGAGACTTCTGAAGAAAGAAAATCAGACTCCTGTAATTTGAAGGCATTCGAAATAACTCAAATAAGAAAGTTGACCGTCCTCACTTAACATTATAATTGTGTGTATTTGATTATAAATGCCATCATGGAGTATACTTGAGTTCGGAAGATCTGAGATACTCTGTTTATAGCTATCTATCTAGACATTGTAGCATTGTATTCATCTGTCCAAATCGGACTAGTCGAATTATTGCTGTATATGATGGTTGTATTTTCCTGCAAATGTTGATTCAGAACAATCAATTGAGCTTTACATACATCTGATGTTCCTTGCACAAACTTGAGTTTGTTCATATAAATGTTTTTTAAGCATACACGTATAATATGTTACTTTTCCAGCACAATAACGACAGTCTTCGTCCCACAGATCATAAGGATTGTATGTGGGTCAGTGGGTGATTCTATTTCTATGTCTGTGTGGTCTCTTATACTTCTCTGAGGGATCGTACGTACATGGCGATCGAATTCACAAAGAAAATTTCTGGTTCTGTGAAAAGTCTGTCAGTTTTTGTTTTAGAATTCACAAAGAAAATCATCACGGATCCGGAACCCGTAATCGTCACGGTTCGAGGTTCTGAATATGTGAAAAACCTGTCATGAATTCGAAACCCGTAACCGTTTACGATTTCCGTTTTTTTTAACATCCAAAGATGCTGATTGTCTATATTAACATGAAGCTTAAGCTGCGAAGTACATATTTCTCTTATTATTCACAAATAAAAACACCTTGCTTATATAGTATATACACCTAGCAAAAGGGGAAAAGGATGCATGAAAGGAGACTAATCCGAAGCATAATACTTAATTAGTCTCTGTTTTAATTATTTTGGGATAACAAATCCGAGATGAGATCTTGGGTTCCTTTGATGGTCGGGTAGCAGTAACATTCAATCTCTTGCAGACTTCTTCTTCGTTGTCGATCCACCATAATAGTCCCTGAGGCACACCTATTTTCTTACTGCACATGCAAAATACATATTCCTGATTTGAATAAACTCGATCAATGATAAGAAAACAAAAAGAAATTTAAATAACTTACTCGTATAAAACTTTGACGATATCTCTTACTCCATCAGTACGCAACACGAAGACAATCTTTAAACCAGGTTTGTAGTGTTCAACCCACGTACAATTCTCGTCGTAATCATAACTTCTTCCTACCAAAGTACATCTGTGTGAATGAGATGGACATTTCTCAACCGGGGTCGGGGTGACCCGGTTCGGTTTGGTGGTTGTTTTACTGGTTTTCTTGGGTTTAGAAGGCTGGTTTTGAGGCTTGTTGGTGGTGCCGTCCGATAAGACGAACTCGAACGTGCGTGAACGTGCAAGGGAAAGTGAACGAGGGTTGAGCACGACCGTTAGACTTTCGACTCGCTTTCCTTGTTTAGTTGTCTCCCTCTCGATGCGCGAGATCTTCTTCTTCAGCGCCGAGACCTCATACTTTTCGACGGCTCGTCTGATTTTGTCGATCAATCCCATGTCTACGTCTACACTGATATCAAACGTAGGTAAGTTGGTGTTTATATACAGCCACAAGTAACAGCTTACCTACGATTTTGCTGGATTACCATCAATCAGCCTGATTTATAGCCACCAATGACTATTAAGTAACAGTAGTTGACTGGACTCTAATTCTGTGTTTATATAAAGAACAACTGATTCATCCGTCATAAATTTTGAGGATATTACTTATACGACGGCGATGGAATTCACGTTGGTTACGGGTTCTGAAACCATAATTTTTTTATTTTATTTTTGTCGGTGTCAGTTTTTTTGGATTAGAATTTACAAACAAAATTATCACCGATTCCGGACCCGTAAACGTGACGGTTACGGATTCGGATCCATGAAAATCTGTCACGATCCGGATCTTCACGGTTACGGATTCCGGATCCATGAAAAACCTGTTACAGATTCGAAACCAGTAACGACTACGGATTCCGGATCCGTGAAAAACCTCGTGCGTTTGTGAATGTTATCGCCGTGAGTTTACGATTTCCGTAAATTTTTAATAAAATATTCGAATTGAGTTGATTGAACATGATTGTTGAGTTCAGTGCCAAGATTTTATGACAGACAAACACACGGAATCAAGGATAATACAATAATAATAATAATAGGAATGGAGAGCACGAATCTATAAACAATAACTATTGTAATAACGTTGCGTATTCAATCAACAACAACTACTGCATAAATAAAAAGAGCTGTCCTATTTGGAACGATCATATCAGCTTGGATCCAACAGCAGCAAAAGTCAAAATTGAAGACATAACAGCTCCAAAAGACACAGTTGAAATCATGTTAGGTCCAGACGCTTTAGAGTGAGATGGGGATGGTGAAGGAGACGAGGACGACGATGGAGATGCCGAGGTTTGAGAAAACATGTCAGACAGCAACCATTGAGCCATGTTCTTGTATGCTTGTTGAGTTAGATGAACTCCATCCCAACTTATCCTCTTTGTAGGGTCTTGACAAAGAGGAGCTCCCTTGCCTGAACCGCATGCATGGGTTGCGTTGCCACAACACTCGTGGAAGACTCTATCCTTGTCGAATCCGAGAGAAGCTGCGTTCTTGAGCACCCATGTCATGGCCGAGTAGTAGTCTCCATAGTGAATTGCTACTCCTGGGTACTGTTTCTGCAGATGCTTTACAGTTTGTTGAAGGTACTGATTGTGGACTCTAGCGAACTCGTTTAGTGGCTTCAGGCATCCGAGGTTGTCGTACAAACTCGTGTCGTTGGATCCGAAGTTGTGTAGATAGATAGGCATGCAACCGATGGGGAAGTTTCCTGGAACCACAACTTGGAGAGCACCATAGCTGATCACCTCCTGCACAGCACACATTGATTTTTACGTGTTATACGTCGAATAAAGATTTGAAAGATTTATGAGTACAATAACTAACTATATTAATCTCGTAACATAAACTCATTTAGTTCAAAACAAAAGAATTGTGTCATACCTCTACTGCAGCGACTATGTTTTGAATGACTTGAGGTACCATATTGAGGACATCAGGCATAGATTGGTTTGTCAAAAGAGCGTAGTTGTAGTCATTCCCTCCTACTTCTCCTACCATGAACAAAGTCTTCTCAAACTTCTTCTTACAATCTGCATGCAAATCACACACCATTAGTCAAAATAAACTTGCACTTAATCTCATGTTAGCAAACAACAAATAGATATGTATATACCAGATGGTGATGATGTTGGTGATGGGCAAACCGACTTGAGATGGTTTCGGAACCAACCGAGTTGGACGGGAAGAGAACTATTAGTGGGTGCGACACCGGCATATCTAGTGGCGTTGAGTGAGGTGGCTCCGGCAACGGCAAAGTTAATGCCGTGGCTGAAGTCGGCGTCTTTTTCAAGATAAGGGTTAAGAAGTGGGAGATTGAAGGCTCTCGCTGCATTGATTAAGCAATCATATATCAATACAGTGTTTAAGCAACAAATGAGGAGATAGATTGATGAACAGTACTCGAAAAGTTAATAACTTACCAAAGAAATCAATCATGAGAAGGCCGTTAGAACAACGTCCAGTGGGTTTGCCTTCCGGCAAGGATTCACCGTAAGGACTAAAGGAACAGAAAGACAGCGGGGACTCCCTCATAAGATTACCAGTATCGGAGATAGAGTCTCCGAACTGATAGATTGAATCAAATCTTGGCAGCGCTGCCAAGTTGGTGGGTAGGAGGAGAAGCACGCTCATGAAAACCAGGACACAAGATTGAACAAAAGAAGCCATTGTTGCAGAAACTAGAGAATTAAGCAAAGGACTAGAAGGAAAGATTGATGATAAACTGGAGCAAGGCGTCCCTATTTATAGTTATACAGTAATCCTACACCGCCTAGAATCTCAATTTTTATCTGAATCTTGTTTAGTATACTTGCGGACCAAGAGTAATCTTAAACGCAAAAACAGATAAAACTTAACATAAATAATAATCTATATTTTTTTTGGTAATGAATAATAATCTATATTTATCTTATCTATTTATACGTAAATTGATCCTAATAAACTATATTTTTAATTTTTTTCTTTAACTATATATAACGATAAAAAAAATTATATGAATAAAATCAGTTAATGTTGAATTTAATTGATTATTATATTACCAATTCTATTTCTGTTATTTTTATATATCGATCAATTTTGTATATGAACTAATTTTTATTACTAAGTTATATTAGCTATAACGATAAATTATGAATATTTTTTATTTTGTTCAGATCTCAAATATATTTTATTACTCTTGATATTCTTGCAATTACAATTATTTTAAAAATTTTAATTGAACTTATCTTACGATATATATTTTTTATATTATTACCATGTCCAAATATTTATATGGGTTAATTTGGTAACTAGGCTCTTTTGAGTTTCTAATCTAGTAAGTAGGCTTTTCTTATTTCTTATTAGGTTTTTTTTGAAATAATTAGAGAAAGAGGACCCTAAAAATTTGCATTTTGTGAAATGGGCCTCTATTAAGCTAACTAGATAAAATAGGTCTGTAAAATATAAAGTAGGGCACTGTTTGAAAGGATTGAAATAATGGTGCTGCAGTCTTTTTTCAGATGATTTGATGTTCACTTTTTGAGATTACGCAAAAATAGAAACAAACACTACTTACCCACAAATACTGCTTACCCACAAATAGAACAGGAAATGTAAATAAACACATTACCCAAAAATACATTACCATGAAGTTTGAGATTACCCAGAAATAGAAACAAACACTACTTACCCACAAATAGAATAGGAAAATGTAAACAAACACTACTTACCCACAAATAGAACAGGAAGTTTGAGTGTTTTAGATTCACAAAAACAAGAGATGCGAAGTTTCAGATTACCCAGAAATACATTACCCAGGAAGTTTGAGATTACCCATGGATAGAAACAAACACTGCTTACCCACAAATAGAAGAGGAAAATAGAAACACAACTCTTACCGTTGCTTACCCAGAAATCGATTACCTAGGAAGTTTGACATTACCCAAAAATACATTACCCACAAATAGAACAGATAAATTTGAGAAGTTTGAGATTATCCATGGATGGAAACAAACACTGCTTACCCACAAATAGAACAGGAAGTTTCAGTGTTTTAGATTCACAAAAACAAGAGATGAGAAGTTTCAAATTACCCACAAATACATTACCCAGGAAGTTTGAGATTACCCAGAAATAGGATCAAACACTGCTTACCCAGAAATAGAACAGGGATATGTAAGCAGTCCAGATTCCGGTGAAGAAGAAGTTCAACAAGAGTGGACCTACGTTTGAAGGGAAGAAGAAGGGACCTGCATAAGGATACCAGAAATACATTTACGTTTGAAGGGAGGGAAGAAGAAGGGACAAGGGAGGGAAGAAGATGGGCTGAATTGATTGGGTTGTTTATTCTATTCAACATGTCACCCATCAAATCAGATGGATACCTATGTCCCTTACTTTTCTGATTTTTTCTACAGTAGTACCCATTTTCTAAATGAATAATTGGGAGACCCAAAATCCAAACTCTACATTGTAAAAGGCCTACATTGCAAATTCAGCCGGTACTATTTGGGTTATATGAAATGATGATGCTGCACCATTTTCAAAATAATTAGATGTTTCAAAGAGGGAAAAAAAAAGAATTTTAAGTTAATATTAAAGTTGGAAGATTCACCCCATTTCTTCTTCCTTTCCCGAAACTATCACCCTCTTCTTTCTTCCCTCTAGAACCCTCGCCTTCTTCTTTCCCTCAAAAAATCGCCGCCTCTTCTGCCACAGCACCGTCAATCGCCGCCTGCGAGGAGCAATTCTGGAGGAGCCACCCACGAGCCTAGATCTGCACCGACTACAAGTCTAGATCTACACCGCCTCAAACCCTCTTTCCTTTGTCTTGAACCTGAATCGCAGGAGCCGACCCCAGATCCGAACGAAGCGCACCAAACGGCACCTGAGAAGCTCCTAGATCGTCTTCTCCATCTCATTGTTGCCTTTTGTCCTTGATGGAGCTGCACAAGATTAGAGCCACCAACCACCAAGCTCCTCGGTCGTCTTCTCCATCGAGAGCCACCAAGCACCATGGTCGCCTCGGTCGTCTTCTCCATCTTACCCAAGTATGTGGGTAATACAACACTGGGTAAGGTTGTTTTTTAGGGCATAAATTTGTGTGACAATGTTAACACACTTTTGATTAACCCAAAAGTGTTAACACAATTGGGTTGATATTTTTTGGGTATGTTAGGTGTGTCATTTTTGTGTATGTTGTATGACGATTTATGTTTGATTATTCAAAATTTCAATCTCAATATTGGGATATGCACTTACCATGTTCGATGTACTACACTAACAACCATACAAACAAACCACTTACCCAGGTATATCAATACCTTACAAAACACTTACCCAATCATATCAAACCTGAGTGTGTGGATTTGTATGCATTTTGGGTAATAACCACGTACATACCCAAACAGGCTTACTATTCGGGCGGACTCGCGCCTTCATAGAGGCGGAGTCCGCCCACGCCAAGAGGGACGCGGAGGCGGAGTGCGCCTCCGCGCCAGTCCGCGCGCATGCGGACTGGGCATGCACGAGGACTGGCGCGGAGTCGCACTCTGTCTCCGCGTCCCTCTCCCGACCATACAGACCACCATTGATGGAGTAGAGATCCAGTGTGGCTGGTCCAGGGTAGCAACAAAGGTGGATAGGTGCAAGGCATCCCCTGGTTGTTGGTTGACGATAGAAAGGACGATAGAAGGTCCGCCGGCGACGATAGTCTCGCCGTCTATTGTTCGAGAAGGGGAGATCCACTTCTCTTGTTGCTGGTTCAATCAGGGTCTCAAAAGGAAGAAGAGAAGACGTGACCCATACCTGCTGCGCCGGAAGGAGAAGGCAACGTCGGCCATTGTCGCGCTCGCTGGCGCCTCAAGAAGGTTGCGAAGAGGTTGTGGAGAAGGCTGCCGGTGGTTGTTGTGGGCCTCGCGCAGGCCCATTGCGCGCCAGCTCCGCGCGCAGGCAGGTTGCGCCTGCGCGGCCCCCTGCGCGTGCGCCTTGCGAGTGCGCGAGGCCCATGCGCACTCGCAAGGCGCCTCCGCTGGCCCCTTTGCCGGTGTCCTTTAACATCACTCCCAAAAAAATTATTACACTGACAACCATACAAACAATCACTTACCCAAATATATCAATATCTTACAAAACACTTACCCAATCATATCAAACCTGAGTATGTGGATTTGTATGTATTTTGGGTAATAACTACATACATAACCAAAAAAATTACAAGGAACCAATTTTGGGTAAGAGCTACATGCATTTTGGGTAATAACTACTTACTACACTAACAACAATTCCTTGAGTATGTGAATTTGTATGCATTTTGGGTAAACCAATCTAGACCAACAATTCCCTCCAAAAATGTCAATCAAATATGTCATCAATCAACCCAATTTCTGCACAGCAGGCAGCAGTCATCAATCACCCTTTTTACCCCTTTTTGTACTATGAAAAAACTAGCCTGCAAAATAGGAGCTTATTTTTTCAACTTAATTTTAGGAGGCCCTATATTCCAACTTTCTTGTGTAGAAGGCTCAATATGCCAATTCAGCCGTTTTTTTGGTGAGAATGAGAGGCAAAAGCTCCCCGTGCAAAGCGCCTTTATTAAACCGAAAAAACATTACATCAAAACCGAGCGGGGAAAACTGGTTCCCAAATGTCATCGAAAATAAACCTCCTAATCGACAAAGGAGGATCCAAACAAAAATGAAAACCTAAAGGGAAAGAGAAGGCAATGTTGGCCAGCGCATCCGCCACCCGATTACCTTCCCGAAAAACATGACTGAAACGCAGGGTCCAGTCTCTGGAGATAAAGCCTTGGCATTTTAGGACCAGACTAATGAGTGGGTGCATGACATAAACACCCTCGCGAACCAACTTGAGCACAAGCATAAAATCAAGCTCAATACAAATCTTGCGCCAACCTCCATCCCAAGCAACTTGAAGACCATGCAGGAGACCCCAAAGTTCGGCCACCGAAGCCGAACCTGAACCAACATTAGTAACAAAGCCACAAAGCCACTTTCCACCTTCTTCCTTGATAGCGCCACCAGCCGACGCAACACCCGGATTACCGCGCGAGGCACCGTCGGTATTAAGTTTAACCCATCCCGTGGGCGGTCTCTCCCAACCAACTAAAGACAAATGACGAATACCACCCTTGGGGCCCATATCGTTACGATCCATAGCCGAAATAGCCTCCATAGTCCGGCTACAAATGAAAGCGTGAGCCCTCTCCAAGAGTCTCGTCTTACCCCGGAAGATCCGATCATTCCTCCACTTCCAAGCCCACCACACCACAGTCGCAAAGGTCTCATGCCAAGGCAAATCAGATTCACAATTACTTCTAATCATCAGATTATGGTAACACCATTCATCAAAGTTGAGCTCAAAGAAGGTGAGGTGATAGACAACCGGCACTAACCTCATCCAAATAAGCTTAGTCTCTGGGCAATCCCGAAGGAGATGCAGCATGCTTTCCGAAGCGTCCGGACAAACATCACACGAATTATTACTAGCCATGTGTCTCCTAACACGTTCCCTGTTGGTGAGAATACGTTTACGACAAACAAGCCACAAGAAGTATCGGACCCTTTCAGGGACCTTCAACTTCCATAGACGCTTCAAAAGCTTCGGGTTGCCCACATCCGGACAATCCAGGTTATGAACAAGTTCATAAGCAGACTTTGTAGAGAAGTTGCCATTCGACTCACCCGCCCACGAAATAGTATCGGCAACGTTCAAATCATCAACGAGGACTTTGGAAGCCAACTTGAGAGTGCATGACATCGAGATTCTACCATGCAAACGATCCCATCTCCAGCCCCCCGTATCAGACCAAAACTCCCTAACTTTAGCCCTTAAATCGTTTTCAGGAATGCTAACAATAGCATGATCAGCAAGCTTATCATCTAGGAGCCATTTGTCATCCCAGAACAATGCTTGTCTACCATTCAAAACATTCCAGCGGCAACCCCGAACGATGACCTCGTTGTACCCTTTAATGATACCTTTGTAAACGGGGGATCCATAAACCCGAGGGGCAATATTAGACGGCCACGAAAACGCTCCAAGTCTATACTTATGAATAATGACGCTTGACCATAGTTGATTCGGGTTAGTGAACATTCGCCAAGCAAGCTTGCTCAAAATGGCGAGGTTAGAGTCTCTAGCCTCTCTAAGCCCCAACCCCCTTTGCTCTTTGGTGCGCAAATCCCCTTCCATCCAACAAGGTGGATCTTCTTCTGCTCAGACGTCGAACCCCAAACAAAGTTACGGCATAACGAATTGAGTTGGGTACAAATAGCGGCCGGGAGCAAGACGGTTTGCATAGAATATATAGGAATGGATGCAAGCACATACTTAACCAGAGTAGCTCTCCCAGCCAAGCACAGTGATCTACTCTTCCATCTGGCAAGGCGAGCCGAGATTTTAGCAATTAGCGGTTGAAAGTCATCTTTCACCATCCTACTATGAAGGATCGGGATGCCCAGGTAGTTCCCCAGATTGCAAGTAGCAGGAATACCGTTAACACGGCTAAGCTCACTCTCAAGGGTACCTTTGATATTGTCGGAGACAAAAATTCTCGATTTTGACAAGCTCATAATCTGCCCAGAAGCCTTACAGAAACGGTCCAGGCACTGCCTAATAACGTGGACCTGCTTGACAGAACCTTTAGCAAATAATAAGATATCATCTGCAAAAAAATAAGTGAGAGAGTCGGGGGCCGTCTCTCGAGATTTGAATCGGTTTCCAATCCCCATCAAGGACCGCCTTTTGAATCAAGTGCCCAAGGCGTTCAAGACAAAGAACGAAAAGGTAAGGCGAGATCGGGTCGCCTTGTCGCAACCCCCTCCTCATATCGAATGCATCCGTAACCTTCCCGTTTCACAAAAGTCTCATGTTAGTTGTAGATATGCAATGCGAGATCCAGGAAACCCAAGTTACAGGCAGTCCCAAATCCTCCAGAGTATCAATGACAAATTCCCAGCGAAGACGATCATACGCCTTCTCGAGGTCCAGTTTCAGAATCATCCAGCCTCCCCGACCCTTCTTTTTACCCATCGAATGCACCACTTCTTGAGCGAGGATAACGTTATCCGAGATAAGGCGTCCCGGGATAAAACTACTTTGCGTCGGAGCCACAAAGTCACTGATCATGGGTTTGAGTCGCTGAACAAGGGTCTTTGTAATCGTCTTATAAAAGACGTTACATAAGCTGATGGGCCGGAATTGGGAGATCAACTCAGGTTTATCATTCTTACCAATAAGGACAAGTAGAGTGTCATTAGCCGAGGGAGGGAGAGAACCCGTCGTGAAAAAGTCACTAACGGCAACAAATGGCGACTCACCCACACAATCCCAAAGATGCTTGTAGAATAACGGTTGAAAACCGTCAAGACCAGGAGCTTTATAGGAGCCCATCTCAAAGACTGCCCTTTTCACATCTTCGCAGGAGAAAGGAGCATTTAGATCATGAAGGAGAGTCTGATTAATGCGAGGGAAGCCACCTTTAGGAAGTGGTGAAAGAGTTTCCAAGGAATCCGGGCCATAAAGAGCTTTGAAGTAGTTTATAGCATGAGCTTCCAGCAAGGCTCTATCCGAGCACCAGTCGTTATCATTAACCCGCAGAGCTTCAATACGGTTAGCTTTTCTTCTAATAACGGTTGATAGGTGAAAAAACGAAGTATTCCGATCCCCATTGGCAAGCCATTGTTGTCTAGATTTTTGGAACCAAACTAACTCTTCTTGTTCCATAGTCTTGTTGAGCTCACACATAACAGTTTCTTCCAAGTGTAGCAGTGCCTCAGAGGGCGCATCTTGAAGGTTAGCCTAGATAGAAAAAAGCTGACCAAGAATCTCCTCCTTGCGTGTATGAATATTCCCGAAGACCGTCTTATTCCACTCCAATAGCCGAGGCCTAAGATCATCGAGGGCCAGAGGAAGACTGATATCTTTCTTCCAATTGTCCCCAATAACAGGCTTAAACTCAGAGTGAGAAAGCCAGGCGGCCTGGAAGCGAAACTGGCGTCGTCGGCGGTTACCCACCCACGGCTTATCCCAAGGAGAGCATAAGAGGGTTGTGATCCGACGAGAGCCTGCTGAGGTGTTTCACAGTGGCATTAGGCCATCTGAGTCTTCCCGCGTCCGACATAAAGATCTTGTCAAGTCTTTTATACTGAAGAGTTCTGACCGAGTTACCTCGGGTCCACGAAAACTGGGATCCCACAAAGCCTAAGTCCACCAGGTTATTCCTATTGATCCACTCCCCAAACGTGCCTGAATCCCGGTGCAGTCTACCCGACCCTCCCCCTTTCGTTCATGTTGAGGATAACATTGAAATCACCACCGATGATTACCGGGCCATGGATTCGATCAAGCAGCGTTGAAAGCTTAGGCCAAAGGGCTTGATGATCAGACACATTAGGCAAGCGTAAACAACTATAATATTATAGGCATTAGCACCATCCCCCACCTTCACATGCATGAACTGCTCATGCTTCTCCATAACTTGAAAGCGACAAACCGACGGGTGCCATAAGAGCCATATACCACCTCTATGCCCCACAACTTCCACTCTCTCAACACAAGGGAAATCCATCTTCGAGAAAATATTATCCGCATCGCTTCCCGACGAGTGGGTTTCGAAAAGGGCGATAAAATCAGGTTTATGTTTCCGCAAAAGGTACCGTATAGATCTCCGGAAACCAGACTTAATGGTTCCGAAGCAATTCCAGAGGATCCCTATCATAGGAAATGACGAGAGAGGACCCAACCCACTCGGGCGGTCAAGCCGACTGAGACTCCAGCATAGGTTAATGTACCCCTATATTTTTTTTACTGTTCTTCTGTGCCGCCCATCTTCACCTCCCTTGCTTTGCATCACATTTTTCTTCTATTACGTTATGATATTCCTTTTCTCCTACTTTAACCCTCTTCTACATCTCTGATATCTCTCTTGCTTCATCCTCTCGTCTGCATCGCCGATCTATCTCTCCCACCCTCGACATCCACCCAACACTCGTCTCCTCTCCATCTGTAGCCCCATGAACCGCTGGAACCGGAACTTTGCATTCCTTTCTGGTATGATTTGCCCCTTTTGGAGAGGCTGAAGGTTTCAATCCAAGAGCTAAAAAGGAAGACTGATATGAAGAAGAGGAGGAAGAGGTACAAGGTCGTTGAATACGATGTCCAGCTTGAAGACATGGAAGATTTAGTTGTGAAGATCTAGATCCAGATCTAGATCTAGATTTGCCTCCCCTTTTCACCTCCGCTGCATTGTACAGGTTGGAGGTTAAGCTTGTTGATGGGAAGAAGGCTTCAAGAGGAAAAGTAGTGAGTGAATCCGTATCTGACCTACAGAAGCAGATGGGAAGACTAACAGTTGAATACCACTTGATATTAAGAGGCCGATCACCAAGGGACGGACGAAATCTACCCTAAAAGGCGGCATTGGAGGTCCATACTCGAGCTCAGGTCGGTTAATGGTTTGGAATCAAACATTTGATCATGGAACTAGTGCTCCATACAGTTATCTTATTGACAGTTTACCTGACCATTATTTGGCATAGATGAGAGGAGGTCTCCTACATTGTCTAATGGTGAGGTTAAAATTTTCATACTTGCATACATTATTGTCGTCTGAAAATAATGTCCTCAAGCTGTCTCGGCGCCGAGTTTGTTTTATGTACTTATTCATTTTCGGCTTGAACTCCGGTTGCCGACTCATAATTTGGCCGCTACACAGAAGTGCTACAGGGCAAGCACATTGTTGTTTCTTCTGGGTATGTTTCCCAATTACTACTGATTAAGAAATGTTTATTCTTGATAATGGTCACTACTAGTTACATACAGCTCTCTCTACGCCACATAAGACAATGATGAAGACTCCACTAATAAGAGATGATGATTATAATAGACATTATGCATTTTTTATTTTGAATATAGGAATAATCTTAAGATTTGAAAATTAATGTATCATACATCTACTTTTGCTTATTAGATGACGTGAGTTGTCATTATATTGTAGCTAATTGTGTTGCCGATGGATTTTGTCGATAAATTTTGGTATGAATTTTCTGGTATGAAAATTTATATCATAAAACTCATACCAGAAAATTTCTGGTATGAGTTTCTGGTATGAAATTCATACCAGAAGATTCTGTTATGAAATTCATACCAGAAAACTCATACCGGAATTTTTTATGCCAGAATTAAAATTCTGGTATGAAAAAATTCCGGTATGTTAAAATTCTGGTATGTTCATCACGAAAAAAAAGAAAAAAAAAGCCAAAAACATAATAAAATAAAATAAATAAAAAGCAAATTCAGGAATTAAAAATTACACTTACATAATACTAACAAACCTCTATTATTCTTTTTTATTAAAATAGAGGGGATTGATAAATTTTACCTACCATTAAATGAAAGTGGTAAAAAAATATGGAGTATAGTTTCTTTAATAAAAACCAAAAACAGCCTAGTAGGTCAAATTGTTTTTATTTATAAAGAGAATGAAAAGAGTTATATAATAATAATATGTAATTATTTTTAAGATAAAAAATTAATAATTTTTTTTATCCTCTAAAACTTACATATCAAGCATGGTAACTAGGCTTTTTTGAAAAAGTAGAGTATTTAATGTTTCAAATAAGTAAATATACCATAATCTTTTGTATTTATTTTCAAAATCTACACACTCTTTTCTCAAGGGGTACATTTACTAAGCACAAAACTAAAAAAAGTCTAGTAAACCAAATTGTTTTTTTTAGACAAGGCTTGAAATCTTGGTTCATTTTCATTCATAAAACGAAAAAAAAATATTTCATTGAATTGAAAAACGTATATTGTGGTTTGTCTATATTTATCGAGATGTTTATCCACCTATCAATAAGTCAACGATCCACGTACCAAATATTAATCCGATATAAATAAATATTATATTTTGATTTGTTAAGTCTCACTTAGTTTAGACCCACCTACCACAAACATAATTTAGACTAGCATATCATCAAATCAACGACCAACATACTAGATATTATATGGATAAATTGGTGAATTGGGTCTTTTAGGCCAATGAGTTGATATTTAAAACTCCTCCCTTTTTCAATTGAAATTTTGGGTCCCTAAAATATAGTACAAAAGCTATCAACTTGTCCATCTCATTTGATTTGACATATTTGACATTTGATATTTACCTCCACCTACTACAAAAATGAACAATTCTCAACATGCATACTTTCCCACCTTCTACCCAAAATTCGTTTACCCAAAAACGTTACTATTCATACCCAAAATAATTTTGTCAAACTACACAAACATACTCGAAAACATACATACCCAAAACTCAAACATACCCAAAAAAACTAAAATATCAAAAAATATCATACCCATAAATTGGGTAGAATTTTGTGTTATAAAATATTCATACCCAATGCACTCATAAATTGGGTAGAATTTATCATACCCAAATTTTATATAAATCGATATTCTACACAAACATCAATACCAAATGACATTTGGTCATTATAACACAGTTTGGGTAACCATAAAACATACCCAACATTTCACTTTAAACATACTCAACAATAAGAAACATACCATAAAACATACCCAACAATAAACATATAATGCCCAACCGTACCAATAATTTGGGTAACATTTTACAACATAAAATACTAATACCCATAAATTGGGTAATCATACCCCTAAACAGTATACTCAATTCATCAAACACATACTAATACTATTTCACAAAACGAGTTAAAAGCATACCCAAAATATCTAGTGGAAATAGCCTACCCAAAAATATAGATTTGGTTCCAACTACCCAAAAAATACATGAGGGAGAGAGTTCCGGGTGGGATAAAGTGTGGAGAGAGAAAAATGAAGGAATGAGAAATAGAGGGAAAAATTAGAAGTTAATGAAGAGAGAGAAAAGTAAAGGAATAGAGAAATTAGGGCCCACCACTATCATTTACAAGAGGGGGAGGGTTACGGTTAAGATAAAGTGAGGAGATATAAAAGTGAAGGAATGAGAAATAAAAGAAAAAAGTAGAAGGAAGGGACCCACCACCATCATTTGCATTCTTCCCTATTTTTTTAATTTGCAGGCCTACTTTTTCCTATATTATGTAGGAGTCCATTTTGCAAAGTAGAACTTTTAAGAGCCTCATTTCCCTAATTCTTTCATATTATATCGATATGAAAAATATTACACTTGATCTTCTCTACACACATACCATATTTTAATCCGATATAATAAATATGTGTACAAGTTCTCAAAATATCAGTCTTACTTGACAATCAACGTAAGAAAATTTAGACCCATATAATACGATATGAATACGTATTATTTACTTGATTATAGCCAAAAGGTCAATAAATGTAGAATAAATGAGGGAAATAGGGCTCCTAAAATTTTACTTTTGCAAAGTGGGTTCCTAGTATAATTTAGGCCTGTAAAAAAATTAATAGCTGTATTTGTGGGCCTCCCAAGAAAAGATGGATGGATGGATGGGCTGTCAAAAAAATTGAATATTAAATGACTGTTGGTATTATTTGCAGAGAAGAAAGAGAAAACATTCATTCTCTTTGTAAAGAGAGAGAAAACAGATCTAGAAAGGAACGAAAGAGAAGAAGCAGAAATAGAGGATGAAACGGAGATCCGTCGGAGTTTCAACGACAGGGAGCACTGTTTCGCCGTCAGGACATTTGGCCACCAAGCCGACACCGAAGGATGAGCGGGAGATCTAGGGTTTCCTTCGAGCGGGAGAAGGGCAAGCGAGAGATCTAGGGTTTCGCCGTCAAGGTTGACACGAGGAGGGGCTATGCCACTGGTACCACAAAGCCGGCGCCCACTTCTCCTTTCTTTACCCTCTCCCTCCGGTGAAGCTGGCGCACTTCTTCTGAAGCCGGCGCACTCCTTCTTCGTCCGCTAAAGACGGCGCCCACTTCCCCTTCATTTGCGCCCTATTCTTCAACCTTACCCAAACCGCGCCCACTTCTCCTTTCTTTGCCCTCTTCTTCCTCCCCTGAAACCGCTTGGGAACGTTGTTTTAATGGCGGATCTCCCTTCCTTTTCTGCTCAGATTCCGGCGCCCTCTTACAGTCTAGGGTTTACGCAGGCTGTTATTGAAGCAGAGGAGTGTAGGATGGCCGGTGAGACTTCGATGGCGGATGAAGCTAGGGTTTCCGCTGAAACTAGGATTACCCAATTGTATGTATACGTAGTTACTTTTTGGGTATGATAATGTTCACTTATTTAGATTATATGAATATCTGTTGGAGTATATGATACGTGCTTACCCAAAAAATGCTTACCCAATTCCAATTATTTAGATTATATGGATATGGATATGTGTATATTAGTGTTGGAGTATATGGATATGTGCTTACCCAATTGTATGCTTACCCAATTGTATGTTTACCCAAGTTCAGTTATTTAGATTATATAGATATGTGTATATTAGTGTTGGAGTATATGGATACCCAAGAAGTTTGACATTACCCAGGAAGATGAGAAGTTTCAGATTATCCCGAAATACATTACTCAGGAATTTTGAGATTACCCAAAAATAGATTACCCAAGAAGTTTGACATTACCCAGGAAGTTTGACTGGTTTAGATTACCCCGAAATACATTACCCAGGAAGATGAGAAGTTTCAGCTTTTCCCGAAATACATTACCCAGGAAGATGACAAGTTGGAGATTATCCATGGATACAAACAAACACTGCTTACCCTCAAATAGAAAATGTAAACAAACATTGCTTACCCACAAATAGAACAGGAAGTTTCAGTGTTTTAGATTCACAAAAACAAAAGATGAGAAGTTTCAGATTACCCACTAATACATTACCAGAAATAGGAACAAACACTGCTTATCCAGAAATAGAATAGGGATATGTAAGCAGTCTAGATTCCGGTGAAGAAGAAGCTCAACAAGCAGTCCAGATTCCTGCGTTTCAATGGGAAGAAGAAAAGAGTTGCATATGGATACCCATATATAAATTTACGTTTGAAAGGAGGAAAGAAGAAGGGACAATGGAGGGAAGAAGATGGGCTGACTGAATTGATTGGTCTATTTTCTAATTTTTTCTACATGTCACCCATCAAATCAGTCTAGATACCTATGTCCCTTACTTTTCTGATTTTTTCTACAATAGGAGCCCATTTTCTAAATGAAATTATGAGATACCAAAAATCCAAACTCTACATTGTAAAAGGCCTACATTGCAAATTCAGCCATAAATGTATGATTTGTTTAATCATGCAAACCTTATATTTATACAAACAGCGGGTCAACGACCCACGTACTAACATGTCGTCGATCTATATACTAGATATGAATATATATCATACTTTATTTTTACCACATATCTTATATTAATCCGATATGAATAAATATTTTTACAAGTTCTCAAAATATCAGTCTTACTTGATAATCAAACTTATATGATTTACAATAGATACCACAAAGTTAATCCGATATAAATAATGATTATACTTGAGATTAGGAAAAATATCAAGAAATGTATGATTTATCTAATCCGTAAACCTTCTATTCATACAAGTTTCTCAAAATATTGATCTGATATAAATAAATATTATACTTTATCTCAACAAAAAAAAATCCAAGAATAGTATGATTTGTTTATTCTACGTAACTTATACATCGATCTGATTGCCCTTGCACAAACTTGAGTTTGTTCATATAGTTGTTTTTGTACATCGAAAGATGCTTATTGTCTATGATTCGAATCAGAATAATTGAAGACGATAACATGAAACTTAAGAAGCGAAGTACGCATTTTTCTTAGTCACAAATAAAAACACCATGCTTATATAGTATATACACCTAGCAAAAGGGGAAAAGGATGCCTGAAAGGAGATTAATCCGAAGCATAATAGTTAAGTAGTCTATGTTTTAATTATTTTGGGATAACGATCAGAGATTGGATCATGTGTTCCTTTGATGGTCGGGTAGCAGTAACATTCAATCTCTTGCAGACTTCTCCTTCGTTGTCGATCCACCATATTAGTCCTTGAGGCACACCTATTTTCTTACTGCACATGCAAAATACATATTTATTCTTGATTTGAATTAAACTCGATCAATAATATGAAAACTAAAAAAGAAATTTAAATAACTTAATTACTCGTATAAAACTTTCACGATATCTCTGACTCCATCAGTACGCAACACGAAGACAATCTTCAAACCAGGTTTGTAGTGTTCAACCCACGTACAATTCTCATCGTAATTGATAGAATATGTAATTAATGTAAATAGAGGGTTGCCTATTGTAATTATGTAAAGTTGATTTATTATTAATATGAGCCGTCTGATGACGGAAACCCTAAGGGGAATTTCTCAATCTCTCACATGGTATCAGACTCTTCCGATCCATAATCTTTTTACGCTTCCGCCTCCTCTATTTCCTTTGCCGCCAGCTACTGCTCTACGTGACGCCGGTACCATCTTCCTCTTGCTACTAAACTGCTATGTCTATGGAGAAGAAACAAACGTTTCATTCCGCTCTTGGGATATCCAATATCAAGAACAATATTGCTCTTGTTCTTGATCACGACACACCATATGCTTCTTGGGTCACTCTTTTTCGCGTCACCGCCAAAGCACATAATGTTTTGGATCATATTGATGTCAAATCCTCGCCCGGCTGATATTGATGATGCTTTGTGGAATCAAGTTGATGCAACGTTTCTCCAATGGATTTACAGCACAGTCTCTAAAGATATTCTTCTTCAAATCCTCGATCCTGATGATACCGCTCTCAAGGCCTGGGGTCGCATTCAGGATATTTTTCAGGACAACAAGCACACACGTGCAGTTTATCTGGAACATGAGTTTTCCAACTGCAAATTAGCGGCTTTCTCTTCCGTTTCCGCCTACTGTCAACACATGAAGGCGCTATCGGATCAACTCAAAGGTGTCGAGTCACCTATTACCGACAACAGGTTAGTTCTTCAGCTTCTTTCTGGTTTGCCTGTTGAATACAATGATGCTGCCAGTTACATTCAGCAATTAGATCCGTTGCCGACTTTTCAAAAAGCTCGTTCGCAACTCATATCGGAAGAAACTCGAATGGCCAACCAAAACCTTGCCGGCAAAGACTCTACTGCGCTCCAGACCACCACCGGCAACGCTTCACCTCACCACCGATCTGACACCTCCAGCCAGACCGCCGCCAACCAGCCGGAGGGCACGACGCGCAAGGCGCAACCGTGGGTGTGGCAAGAAAGGTCGCAGCAAGTCCGGCGCTAACCAGCAAACGACCCAGCAAACTAGGTTTACGTATCACCCTCAGCTGGGGTGGCTGCCCATCTCTGTTGGGCCTGTTCAAGGTCTGGCCCAATGGTCCAATTCTCAGCAGGCCCGTCAGCAATTTGTTCCCAGTCCACCAAACTCTCAGCTAGGAATTTTGGGCCATTCTCCTACACAGTCCGCCGGACAACACCAGGCCCACTATCTTGTTGATTCACCACAGCCCACAAATATTGATTAGGCTTTTTCTTCGATGACGTTAAATCCCGCTGATAATTTCTGGTATATGGACACGGGCGCTACATCTCACATGACCAACATTTCAGGTAACCTCTCGTCCATTTCATATAATGGTTCATTAAATTCGATAATTGTTGAAAATGGCATGCGGATACCATCTACAGGTCTTGGTGATGCCACAATTCGCACCTCCACCCATCCCCTCCAGTTATCTAACATTCTTCTTGCTCCTAAAATTGTCAAAAACCTCGTTTCCATTCGTCGTTTCACCATAGATAACCATGCTAGTGTTGAATTTGACCCTTTTGGTTTTTATGTGAAGGATTTACAAACGGGAACAACCCGTCTGAGATGCAATAGCTCCGGGGATCTTTATCCAGTTACCACATCTTCTACATCTGCTCATGCTCTTTCCGCTCAGTCCTCGAGTCTCTGGCATGCTCGTCTCGGTCATCCTGGCACGTCAGTTCTAGATAGTCTTAGGAAATCTTCTTTTCTTAATTTTAATAAAGAGCGTTCTCAAACGCTTTGTCATTCTTGTCAAATAGGGAAGCATCATAGGCTCCCGTTTGAACGTTCTGTCACTAGTACGAATGCACCTTTTGATATCATACACAGTTATCTTTGGACCTCCCCGATTCCTAGTCGAGAAGGCTTCAAATATTATTTGTTATTTCTTGATGACTTTTCACATTTTCTTTGGGTTTTTCCAATTACATTCAAATCTCAAGTTTTCGATCTTTTTGTGCAATTCCACCAGTTTATCAAAACACAGTTCAACAAACCAATCAAAAATTTTCAATGCGACATGGGGCGCGAGTTTAATAATAATCAATTTCACTCTTTCTTCAAGCTTCACGGCATCAATTTTCGGTTCTCATGTCCACACACCTCCCCACAAAATGGCAAAGCCGAACGTGTCATTCGCACCATTAACAACATGATACGCTCTCTTCTTTTTCACGCCTCCATTCCCATATCCTTTTGGGCTCATGCCCTCGATATGTCTTGCTATCTTCTTAATATTCTTCCATCCACCACAATCAAAAATCAAACACCCACCCAAGTGTTGTATCACTCAACACCTTCCTACAACCATCTTCGCGTTTTTGGGTGCCTTTCTTACCCAAATCAAAACGCCACTATTTCTCACAAATTCAAAGCTCGATCTACACCTTGTGTATTTTTAGGTTACCCGAAGCATCATAGGGGATTCAAATGTTTTGACATAAGATCCAATAAATTCTTAATTTCAAGACATGTGACGTTTGACGAGTCGGTTTTTCCGTTCTCACATTCCGTCCCTTCTTCTTCGGTACTGGATTCGGATCCCGGACTTACCCATTATCATTCAGCTCAGCAGCACGCATCTCAGGTGGATGACATTACATCCCCAGCCCAATCCATTGTCCCTGTTGATTTTCGCCGGCCCACTCCCTCTACTCCCAGCTCCAGGCCCAACTCCCCTGTCCCTGTTGTGCTCCCTCCCAGCCCAACAAACTCCCGGCCCACTCCTGCAGCTGAAACACAAAATCCCAGCCCCTTACCCACATCCCCACCGGCCCAGTCCAATCCCACATCTCAGCCGACACCAATGCTGCCCAATCCCACACCTGAAACACGCATTTCCACCGACCAACCAACGCCTTTTATAAACCGGCCTGCAACCCGCTCACTTAATGGTATTTTCAAACCTCGTACCATTTTTGACCTTAATACCACTATATCACCCGACCTATCTCCTATCCCTACATCCCATAAATCGGCTCAACAAGATCCAAAATGGTCCGCAACGATAACCGACGAATATCGAGCCCTTATACGAAATGGTACTTGGGTTCTTGTTCCTCGTCCTCCCCAGACTGATATTGTTAGATGTATGTGGATATTTCATCATTAATTAAGGTCGGATGGCTCACTTGAACGGTATAAGGCCCGTTTAGCTGCTAATGGTTGTTCCCATTAGCAACTAAACGGGCCTTATACCGGGGTCGGGGTCGGGGTGACCCGGTTCGGTTTGATGGTTGTTTTACTGGTTATCTTGGGTTTAGTGGGCTGGTTTTGAGGTTTGTTGGTGGTGCCATCCGATAAGACGAACTCGAACTTGCGTGAACGTGCAAGGGAAAGTGAACGATGGTTGAGCACACCGTTAGACTTTTGACTCGCTTTCCTTGTTTAGTTGTCTCCGTCTCGATGCGCGAGATCTTCTTCTTCAGCGCCGAGACCTCGTACTTTTCAACGGCTCGTCTGATTTTGTCAATCAATCCCATGTGTACGTCTACGTTATATACAACCACAAGTAACAGCTTACATACGATTTTGCGGGATTACCATCAATCAGCCTGATTTATAGCCACCAATGACCATCGATTAACAGTAGTTGACTGGACTCTATTTCTGTGTTTGTTTACATAAAGAACAACGGATTCATCCGTCATAAATTTTGAGGGATTCATCTGTAAACCTTCTATTGATACAAGTTTCTCAAAATGTTTATCTGATATAAATAAATATTATACTTGATCTTAAAAAAAATCCAAGAATAGTATGATTTGTTTATTCTACGTAACTTATACATCGATCTGATGGCCCTTGCACAAACTTGAGTTTGTTCATATAGCTGTTTTTGTACATCGAAAGATATATGCTTATTGTCTATGATTCGAATCAGAATAACTGAAGGCGATAACATGAAACTTAAGAAGCTAAGTACGCATTTTTCTTAGTCAAAATAAAAACACCATGCTTACATAGTATATACACCTAGCAAAAGGGGAAAAGGATGCCTGAAAGGAGATTAATCCGAAGCATAATACTTAATTAGTCTAAGTTTTAATTATTTTGGGATAACGATCAGATATTGGATCATGTGTTCCTTTGATGGTCGGGTAGCAGTAACATTCAATCTCTTGCAGACTTCTCCTTCGTTGTCGATCCACCATATTAGTGCCTGAGGCACACCTATTTTCTTACTGCACATGCAAAATACATATTAATTTATTCTTGATTTTAATTAAACTCGACCAATAATATGAAAACCAAAAAAGAAATTTAAATAACTTAATTACTTGTATAAAACTTTGACGATATCTCTGACTCCATCAGTACGCAACACGAAGACAATCTTTACACCAGGTTTGTAGTGTTCAACCCACGTACAATTCTCATCGTAATCATAACTTCTTCCTACCAAAGTACATCCGTGTGAATCAGATGGACGTTTCCCAACTGGGGTCGGGGTGACCCGGTTCGGTTTGGTGGTTGTTTTACTGGTTTTCTTGCTTTTAGTGGGCTGGTTTTGAGGCTTGTTGGTGGTGTCGTCCGATAAGACGAACTCGAACTTGCGTGAACGTGGAAAGTAAACGAGGGTTGAGCACAACCGTTAGACTTTTGACTCGCTTTCCTTGTTTAGTTGTCTCCGTCTCGATGCGCGAGATCTTCTTCTTCAGCGCCGAGACCTCATACTTTTCGACGGCACGTCTGATTTTGTCGATCAATCCTATGTGTACGTCTGCGTAAGATGGTGATACCAAACGTAGGTAAGTTGGTGTTTATATACAACCACAAGTCACAACTTACATACGATTTTGTTGGATTACCATCAATCATCCTTATTTATAGCCACCAATGACCATCGAGTAACAGCAGTTGACTGGACTCTAGACTCTACTTCTGTGTTTTTTTACCTTCAGAACAACTGATTCATCCATCATAAATTTGAGGGATATTACTTATACGACGGCGATGGAATTCCCGTTGGTTACGGGTTCTGAAACCATAATTTTTTTATTTTATTTTTGTCAGTGTCAGTTTTTTTGGGTTAGAATTTAAAAAAATTTATCACCGATCCCGATCCCGATCCCGTAAACGTGACGGTTACGGATTCGGATCCATGAAAATCTATCACGATCCGGATCTTCACGGTTACGGATCCATGAAAAACCTGTTACAGATTCGAAACCAGTAACGACTACGGATTCCGGATCCGTGAAAAACCTCGTGCGTTTGTGAATGTTATCGGCGTGAGTTTACGATTTCCGTAAATTTTTAATAAAATATTTGAATTGAGTTGATTGAAGGTACATGATTGTTGAGTTCAGTGCCAAGATTTTATGACAGACAAACACACGGAATCAAGGATAATACAATAATAATAGGAATGGAGAGCACGAAACTATAAACAATAACTACTGTAATAACGTTGCGTATTCAATCAACAACAACTAATGCATAAAGTAAAAGAGCTGCCCTATTTGGTATGATCAGATCAGCTTGGATCCAACTGCAGCAAAAGCCAAAATTGAAGCCATAATAGCTCCAAAAGGCACACTTGAGATCACGTTAGGTCCAGACGCCTTCGAGTGAGATGGGGATGGTGAAGGAGACGAGGACGACGATGGAGATGCCGAGGTTTGAGAAAACATGTCAGACAGCAACCATTGAGCCATGTTCTTGTATGCTTGTTGAGTTAGATGAACTCCATCCCAACTTATCCTCTTTGTAGGGTCTTGACAAAGAGGAGCTCCCTTGCCTGAACCGCATGCATGGGTTGCGTTGCCACAACACTCGTGGAAGACTCTATCCTTGTCGAATCCGAGAGAAGCTGCGTTCTTGAGCACCCATGTCATGGCCGAGTAGTAGTCTCCATAGTGAATTGCTACTCCTGGGTACTGTTTCTGCAGATGCTTTACAGTTTGTTGAAGGTACTGATTGTGGACTCTAGCGAACTCGTTTAGTGGCTTCAGGCATCCGAGGTTGTCGTACAAACTCGTGTCGTTGGATCCGAAGTTGTGTAGATAGATAGGCATGCAACCGATGGGGAAGTTTCCTGGAACCACAACTTGGAGAGCACCATAGCTGATCACCTCCTGCACAGCACACATTGATTTTTACGTGTTATACGTCGAATAAAGATTTGAAAGATTTATGAGTACAATAACTAACTATATTAATCTCGTAACATAAACTCATTTAGTTCAAAACAAAAGAATTGTGTCATACCTCTACTGCAGCGACTATGTTTTGAATGACTTGAGGTACCATATTGAGGACATCAGGCATAGATTGGTTTGTCAAAAGAGCGTAGTTGTAGTCATTCCCTCATACTTCTCCTACCATGAACAAAGTCTTCTCAAACTTCTTCTTACAATCTGCATGCAAATCACACACCATTAGTCAAAATAAACTTGCACTTAATCTCATGTTAGCAAACAACAAATAGATATGTATATACCAGATGGTGATGATGTTGGTGATGGGCAAACCGACTTGAGATGGTTTCGGAACCAACCGAGTTGGACGGGAAGAGAACTATTAGTGGGTGCGACACCGGCATATCTAGTGGCGTTGAGTGAGGTGGCTCCGGCAACGGCAAAGTTAATGCCGTGGCTGAAGTCGGCGTCTTTTTCAAGATAAGGGTTAAGAAGTGGGAGATTGAAGGCTCTCGCTGCATTGATTAAGCAATCATATATCAATACAGTGTTTAAGCAACAAATGAGGAGATAGATTGATGAACAGTACTCGAGAAGTTAATAACTTACCAAAGAAATCAATCATGAGAAGGCCGTTAGAACAACGTCCAGTGGGTTTGCCTTCCGGCAAGGATTCACCGTAAGGACTAAAGGAACAGAAAGACAGCGGGGACTCCCTCATAAGATTACCAGTATCGGAGATAGAGTCTCCGAACTGATAGATTGAATCAAATCTTGGCAGCGCTGCCAAGTTGGTGGGTAGGAGGAGAAGCACGCTCATGAAAACCAGGACACAAGATTGAACAAAAGAAGCCATTGTTGCAGAAACTAGAGAATTAAGCAAAGGACTAGAAGGAAAGATTGATGATAAACTGGAGCAAGGCGTCCCTATTTATAGTTATACAGTAATCCTACACCGCCTAGAATCTCAATTTTTATCTGAATCTTGTTTAGTATACTTGCGGACCAAGAGTAATCTTAAACGCAAAAACAGATAAAACTTAACATAAATAATAATCTATATTTTTTTTTGGTAATGAATAATAATCTATATTTATCTTATCTATTTATACGTAAATTGATCCTAATAAACTATATTTTTAATTTTTTTCTTTAACTATATATAACGATAAAAAAAAATTATATGAATAAAATCAGTTAATGTTGAATTTAATTGATTATTATATTACCAATTCTATTTCTGTTATTTTTATATATCGATCAATTTTGTATATGAACTAATTTTTATTACTAAGTTATATTAGCTATAACGATAAATTATGAATATTTTTTATTTTGTTCAGATCTCAAATATATTTTATTACTCTTGATATTCTTACAATTACAATTATTTTAAAATTTTTAATTGAACTTATCTTACGATATATATTTTTTATATTATTACCATGTCCAAATATTTACATGGGTTAATTTGGTAACTAGGCTCTTTTGAGTTTCTAATCTAGTAAGTAGGCTTTTCTTATTTCTTATTAGGTTTTTTTTTGGTGAGAATGAGAGGCAAAAGCTCCCCGCGCAAAGCGCCTTTATTAAACCGAAAAAACATTACATCAAAACCGAGCGGGAAAAACTGGTTCCCCAAATGTCATCGAAAATAAACCTCCTAATCGACAAAGGAGGATCTAAACAAAAATGAAAACCTAAAGGGAAAGAGAAGGCAATGTTGGCCAGCGCATCCGCCACCCGATTACCTTCCCGAAAAACATGACTGAAACGCAGGGTCCAGTCTCTGGAGATAAAGCCTTGGCATTTTAGGACCAGGCTAATGAGTGGGTGCATGACATCAACACCCTCGCGAACCAACTTGAGCACAAGCATAAAATCAAGCTCAATACAAATCTTGCGCCAACCTCCATCCCAAGCAACTTGAAGACCATGCAGGAGACCCCAAAGTTCGGCCACCGGAGCCGAACCCGAACCAACATTAGTAACAAAGCCACAAAGCCACTTTCCACCTTCTTCCCTGATAGCGCCACCAGCCGACGCAACACCCGGATTAGCGCGCGAGGCACCGTCGGTATTAAGTTTAACCCATCCCGTGGGCGGTCTCTCCCAACCAACTAAAGACAAATGATGAATACCACCCTTGGGGCCCATATCGTTACGATCCATAGCCGAAATAGCCTCCATAGTCCGGCTACAAATGAAAGCGTGAGCCCTCTCCAAGAGTCTCGTCTTACCCCGGAAGATCCGATCATTCCTCCACTTCCAAGCCCACCACACCACAATCGCAAAGGTCTCAGGCCAAGGCAAATCAGATTCACAATTACTTCTAATCATCAGATTATGGTAACACCATTCATCAAAGTTGAGCTCAAAGAAGGTGAGGTGATAAGCAACCGGCACTAACCTCATCCAAATAAGCTTAGTATCAGGGCAATCCCGAAGGAGATGCAGCATGCTTTCCGAAGCATCCGGACAAACATCACACGAATCATTACTAGCCATGTGTCTCCTAACACGTTCCCTGTTGGTGAGAATACGTTTACGACAAACAAGCCACAAGAAGTATCGGACCCTTTCAGGGCCCTTCAACTTCCATAGACGCTTCAAAAGCTTCGGGTTACCCACATCCGGACAATCCAGGTTATGAACAAGTTCATAAGCAGACTTTGTAGAGAAGTTGCCATTCGACTCACCCGCCCACTAAATAGTATCGGCAACGTTCAAATCATCAACGAGGACTTTGGAAGCCAACTTGAGAGTGCATGACATCGAGATTCTACCATGCAAACGATCCCATCTCCAACCCCCCGTATCAGACCAAAACTCCCTAACTTTAGCCCTTAAATCATTTTCAGGAATGCTAACAATAGCATGATCAGCAAGCTTATCATCCAGGAGCCATTTGTCATCCCAGAACAATGTTTGTCTACCATTCAAAACATTCCAGCGGCAACCCCGAACGATGACCTCGTTGTACCCTTTAATGATACCTTTGTAAACGGGGGATCCATAAACCCGAGGGGCAATATTAGACGGCCACGAAAACGCTCCAAGTCTATACTTATGAATAATGACGCTTGACCATAGCTGATTCGGGTTAGTGAACATTCGCCAAGCAAGCTTGCTCAAAATGGAGAGGTTAGAGTCTCTAGCCTCTCTAAGCCCCAGCCCCCTTTGCTCTTTGGGGCGCAAATCCGCTTCCATGCAACAAGGTGGATCTTCTTCTGCTCAGACGTCGAACCTCAAACAAAGTTACGGCATAACGAATTGAGTTGGGTACAAATAGCGGCCGGGAGCAAGACGGTTTGCATAGAATATATAGGAATGGATGCAAGCCCATACTTAACCAGAGTAGCTCTCCCAGCCAAGCACAGTGATCTACTCTTCCATCCGGCAAGGCGAGCCGAGATTTTAGCAATCAGCGGTTGAAAGTCATCTTTCACCATCCTACTATGAAGGATCGGGATGCCCAGGTAGTTCCCCAGATTGCAAGTAGCAGGAATACCGTTAACACGGCTAAGCTCACTCTCAAGGGTACCTTTGATATTGTCGGAGACAAAAATTCTCGATTTTGACAAGCTCATAATCTGCCCAGAAGCCTTACAGAAATGGTCCAGGCACTGCCTAATAACGTGGACCTGCTTGACAGAACCTTTAGCAAATAATAAGATATCATCCGCAAAAAAATAAGTGAGAGAGTCAGGGGCCGTCTCTCGAGATTTGAATCAGTTTCCAATCCCCATCAAGGACCGCCTTTTGAATCAAGTGCCCAAGGCGTTCAAGACAAAGAACGAAAAGGTAAGGCGAGATCGGGTCGCCTTGTCGCAACCCCCTCCTCATATCAAATGCATCCGTAACCTCCCCGTTTCACAAAAGTCTCATGTTAGTTGTAGATATGCAATGCGAGATCCAGGAAACCCAAGTTACAGGCAGTCACAAATCCTCCAGAGTATCAATGACAAATTCCCAGCGAAGACGATCATACGCCTTCTCGAGGTCCAGTTTCAGAATCATCCGGCCTCCCCGACCCTTCTTTCTACCCATCGAATGCACCACTTCTTGAGCGAGGACAACGTTATCCGAGATAAGGCGTCCCGGGATAAAACTACTTTGCGTCGGAGCCACAAAGTCACTGATCATGGGTTTGAGTCGCTGAACAAGGGTCTTTGTAATCGTCTTATAAAAGACGTTACATAAGCTGATGGGCCGGAATTGGGAGATCAACTCAGGTTTAGCATTCTTACCAATAAGGACAAGTAGAGTGTCATTAGCCGAGGGAGGGAGAGAACCCGTCGTGAAAAAGTCACTAACGGCAACAAATGGCGACTCACCCACACAATCCCAAAGATGCTTGTAGAATAACGGTTGAAAACCGTCAAGACCAGGAGCTTTATAGGAGCCCATCTCAAAGACTGCCCTTTTCACATCTTCGCAGGAGAAAGGAGCATTTAGATCATGAAGGAGAGTCTGATTAATGCGAGGGAAGCCACCTCTAGGAAGTGGTGAAAGAGTTTCCAGGGAATCCGGGCCATAAAGAGCTTTGAAGTAGTTTATAGCATGAGCTTCCAGCAAGGCTCTATCCAAGCACCAGTCGTTATCATTAACCCGCAGAGCTTCAATACGGTTAGCTTTTCTTCTAATAACGGTTGATAGGTGAAAAAACGAAGTATTCCGATCCCCATTGGCAAGCCATTGTTGTCTAGATTTTTGGAACCAAACTAACTCTTCTTGTTCCATAGTCTTGTTGAGCTCACACATAACCGTTTCTTCCAAGTGCAGCAGTGCCTCAGAGGGCGCATTTTGAAGGTTAGCCTAGATTGAAAAAAGCTAACCAAGAATCTCCTCCTTGCGTGTATGAAGATTCCCGAAGACCGTCTTATTCCACTCCAATAGCCGAGGCCTAAGATCATCGAGGGCCAGAGGAAGACTGAGATCTTTCTTCCAATTGTCACTAGTACAAATACCCCCTAGACCTCGCTTATGTTGGAGCGGTTTGAAAGAACCGTGATCAAGGTTATTTTCGGACCACGGTTACATATATATAACCGCGGACAATAATATATTTTTTAAAAAAAAAAATTTCGGACCCCGGTTATATAATTTAACCGGGGTATAATATTAATTTTTTTGGGCAATACCACGGTTATCCTAAATAACCGTGGTGATACAAATCCTCGCACCCCGGTTATCAAAATAACCGTGCTACAAGGTTATGTGAATAGGGGTTTTCAATCGGCAAAAGCCCATACTATCCCATTTTTTTAACTTTCCTCTCTAACCTCACTTTCTCTCTCCACGAAACGCTACCCGTCCCCTCTGTCTTCTCCTTCAACAACCTCGTCCAGTAGGGTCTTCCGGCGCCACCACACTAGTTTGGCCACCACTTACCGACTGTATATACCGCCGCGCCACCAGGAAGCTGTCGTAACGCACCAACAAATTGTGTGTGCGCGAGCCGTCGTGAGTTAGTCTTCGGCTCGCAATCTCGTTGCCACTGTTGTGCGAGCCTAGTCCGGCCGTTCGGCCACCGTCAGTGACCTCCAGCGTCGGCCTCCACCCTAAGAACACCAGTAACCCCTCCTCCCTTCCTTGTGTGTTTGTTAGATCGAATATTTTGGTGAGATTCTTGTGCTCTATTAAACCTAGTATGTGAAATTGTGGGTTTTTTGGAATTGAGTCTTGATTAGTGTAAATTTGAATGCAATTATATGATTACTTGTTTGATTTATTTTGATTGGATGAATGAAACTATGGTGTGCTACAAAACATTGATGGAAATTTGCTTCTTGAGTATATATCTCGGATTAGATGATACAGGCTAATTTTTGCCTGCAGTTCAAAAGATTTTACAGGCTATTTTTTTTTATTGGTTTTACAGGCTAGTTTTTTTATTGGTTTTACAGGCTAGTTATAGAGTTCAATTCTCAGTCCTCTGATTTGTTTACATCATACTTAAAGCTGAAACTTATGAAACTTGAGTAATATTTTACTATTATATATGCTACAGAAGCTGGAAGGTCTCTTCTGACTGATTAGAAGATGAGTCTAGTGCGAGAAGATTCAGCACATGTTGGAAATGAATTGTGTTTGTACTGTCGACTTGCTTGGTTGTGCATGAAGATTAGCAGATGCTGAAACTTTATTATGAGTTCAGTCTTTGCGAATGGTCCAATAATCGACAGGGGTTGGTTGTAGAGAGCTGAACCTTAGGAATGAGAGATTATGGGCAAGGGTGATGGCAAATTTATCATCACAATGCAAGCTCATTTCAGATGACAATGAATCATAATGAGAGAACTTTAAGCAATTGCACTTTAATGCAGGTTCTAAACAAAATTGATCTTCCGGGTGCTGATCCAGACCGCATTTCCGAGGAGATTGAGGAGGTTTGTTGTGACAATAAATGATAGATTTTTGTGTTTCTGAACAACCTTGTGGTAATTGCTGAATGTATTCATACAATTTATTATTTCCACCTGTCCCAAAATGCTTCAGTTTCGATTTAATTTGCTTTTTATGACTTTATGGAAGTTTCTAGGAATTTATGAGAGTAATTTTCTTTGTCCTTATTAGTGAGCTAATTAGTTTCCCCATGGTTTGGGACCTTTGACTTTGAGAATGGATGAGTTCAATAGTTTTGCAATATGCGACTTCTATTGATCATTTCTCCTATTATTTTTAGCTGTAATTGGACATCTTGGCATTCTTTTCCTTGTAGATGGTTGGACTGGACTGTAGTAATGCAATTCATTGCTCAGCAAAGTTCATTACTCTACTGAACTTTTGTTTAGTCTGTTAGCCTTCTGGATATTTGTCACAATATGTAGCTTTTTATCTACCACTGAGATTACTATAGCAGCGGTGAAATGTCTGTTGCGGTAACCCTAAGCCTAAGCCTTCTTGAGTTATTTCAGCTTGTACCTAGTATCAATTCATAATCATATCTTGTTACCAATATGATGATATGTGATAGATATGAATCATATAAGCACCGGGTGAAGAAAGCCATAATGAACTTTGTTTCAAACCAAATTGAGTTTTATGAAGAGATAAAAGTGACCCTATGTGATTTTAGCATCAATATTTCTCGAGAATTGATACACGTGTGGCATCTTATTCAATGGGATTATTTCATGGATGATGTTTGAAAATTTTTGTTTGATGAAAAACATTGGTAGTTTACCTCAAAACAAGGCTTGTGTTGAATAATGAGTATGCACTATATATTAAGGGTTTGCATTGCATTTCAAGGCTTGTGTTGTACATGGAAATGATTAAGTGAACTTGATTCTGTTGTGCTTCTTTGTGGTTGAATCAGAAAGTGATGTTGTCATCTCACACTTAAGGAATGTATGAAGTTGTATAACTATGATGTGTACGTGGTTTTTTCATATTGCCAGTTGTAATATGAAAGAAAAGGACCATTGCATTCTACTTGCTGGAGTTTTTGACAAATGATCAATTCTTATACAATAAATTCAAATATACAGGCCATCCGGCATTCATAGGCCGCCATAAGCCATTCCATGTCACCCATCAGGCAACCAAGAGGTGGATGCATCACATGCAACTTGCATTGGATAGTGTTCCAGAGATTGATCCTGATTCGAAGATTAAAATGACGAACTTCTGTAGACTGTAGGTAACCACTTTCTCATATTAACCTATGCCGCTATTCTCCGTCTCTTAACCTCTCAAAATGAGACTGTCATGGACTGCAAACCCCTCTAATCACTTTTTTTGGCGTGTGAATCTTGTCTGCTGATTTGCTTTAATAGTATAACATTGTCTCTACACAATTTCATGTCAGTAACACTGGTGTTTATATGTTAGGCATACAACGTTCTTTCTTGTTGCGGGTGATGAGCTGAAGACCCAGAACCAGGAAGTCCAATGCAAGAATTGCAGCTGCAAGCATATTGCCAGGAAAGAAGTTGCAGCTACAAGTGAAATTGCTGAACTATGAAGATTTAGGAAATGTTATACATTCCAAGCTTCTTGATTTACCATTTTATCAGCGGCCTCCTCCTAGATACCGTCAAACTAGTCGAGAATCGGCCATTTTTACTATAGTTGCGGTGAAATGTTTGCTGTTAACTTTATAAGTATTGGGTTCAAGCTAACTTTCTTCAATTAGATCGGTAAGATTTTTGTGACGAATATTAATTACTATGATAATTTTTCTTAAGCATTTTAGCTTAATATTAATTATTTTCTGATAAATAATTTCGGTTATGTACAATGCGTATATTGTGTAATTTAAGCAAGTGCAAAATTACCTATTTTTATATTAAAAATAATAAATTACGGTTAAAATTACCACCGGTATTTTGAAAACCCGTAGAAAAATACCACGGTTATTTTGAAATAACCGTGGTCCGAAAAATACCACGGTTATTTCAAAATAACCGTGGTCCGAAAATTACCACGGTTATTTTGAAATAACCGTGGTCCGAAAAAAAAATAACACGGTGACATTTACCGTGGTGCGAACGCCCGGACCTCGCTCCCGTTAACCACGCTTCCTTAATCGGGTTCCCATGTACAAAATAACCGTGTTCTAGGGGGTATTTGTACTAGTGTGTCCTCAATAACAGGCTTAAACTCAGAGTGAGAAAGCCAGGCGGCCTGGAAGCGAAACTGGCGTCGTCGGCGGTTACCCACCCACGGCTTATCCCAAGGAGAGCAGAAGAGGGTTGTGATCCGACGAGAGCCTGCTGAGGTGTTTCACAGTGGCATTAGGCCATCTGAGTCTTCCCGCGTCCGACATAAAGATCTTGTCAAGTCTTTTATACTGAAGAGTTTTGACCGAGTTACCTCGGGTCCACGAAAACTGGGATCCCACAAAGCCTAAGTCCACCAGGTTATTCCTATTGATCCACTCCCCAAACGTGCCAGAATCCCGGTGCAGTCTACCCGACCCTCCCCCCCTTTCGTTCATGTTGAGGATAACATTGAAACCACCACCGATGATTACCGGGCCATGGATTCGATCAAGCAGCGTTGAAAGCTCAGGCCAAAGGGCTTGACGATCAGACACATTAGGGCAAGCGTAAACAACTATAATATTATAGGCATTAGCACCATCCCCCACCTTCACATGCATGAATTGCTCATGCTTCTCCATAACTTGAAAGCGACAAACCGACGGGTGCCATAAGAGCCATATACCACCTCTATGCCCCACAACTTCCACTCTCTCAACACAAGGGAAAGCCATCTTCGAGAAAATATTATCCGCATCGCTTCCCGACGAGTGGGTTTCGAAAAGGGCGATAAAATCAGGTTTATGTTTCCGGAAAAGGTACCGTATAGATCTCCGGAAACCAGACTTAATGGTTCCGAAGCAATTCCAGAGGATCCCTATCATAGGAAATGACGAGAGAGGACCCAACCCACTCGGGCGGTCAAGCCGACTGAGACTCCATCATAGGTTAATGTACCCCTATATTTTTTTTACTGTTCTTTTGTGCCGCCCATCTTCACCTCCCTTGCTTTGCATCACATTTTTCTTCTATTACGTTATGATATTCCTTTTCTCCTACTTTAACCCTCTTCTACATCTCTGATATCTCTCTTGCTTCATCCTCTCGTCAGCATCGCCGATCTATCTCTCCCACCCTCGACATCCACCCAGCACTCGTCTCCTCTCCATCTGTAGCCCCATGAACCGCTGGAACCGGAACTTTGCATTCCTTTCTGGTATGATTTGCCCCTTTTGGAGAGGCTGAAGGTTTCAATCCAAGAGCTAAAAAGGAAGACTGATATGAAGAAGAGGAGGAAGAGGTACAAGGTCGTTGAATACGATGTCCAGCTTGAAGACATGGAAGATTTAGTTGTGAAGATCTAGATCCAGATCTGGATCTAGATTTGCCTCCCCTTTTCACCCCCCCTGCATTGTACAGGTTGGAGGTTAAGCTTGTTGATGGGAAGAAGGCTTCAAGAGGAAAATTAGTGAGTGAATCCGTATCTGACCTACAGAAGCAGATGGGAAGACTAACAGTTGAATACCACTTGATATTAAGAGGCCGATCACCAAGGGACGGACGAAATCTACCCTGAAAGGCGGCATTGGAGGTCCATACTCGAGCTCAGGTCGGTTAATGGTTTGGAATCAAACATTTGATCATGGAACTAGTGCTCCATACAGTTATCTTATTGACAGTTTACCTGACCATTATTTGGCGTAGATGAGAGGAGGTCTCCTACATTGTCTAATGGTGAGGTTAAAATTTTCATACTTGCATACATTATTGTCGTCTGAAAATAATGTCCTCAAGCTGTCTCGGCGCCGAGTTTGTTTTATGTACTTATTCATTTTCGGCTCGAACTCCGGTTGCCGACTCGTAATTTGGCCGCTACACAGAAGTGCTACAGGGCAAGCACATTGTTGTTTCTTCTGGGTATGTTTCCCAATTACTACTGATTAAGAAATGTTTATTCTTGATAATGGTCACTACTAGTTACATACAGCTCTCTCTACGCCACATAAGACAATGATGAAGACTCCACTAATAAGAGATGATGATTATAATAGACATTATGCATTTTTATTTTGAATATAGGAATAATCTTAAGATTTAGAAATTAATGTATCATACATCTACTTTTGCTTATTAGATGACGTGAGTTGTCATTATATTGTAGCTAATTGTGTTGCCGATGGATTTTGTTGATAAATTTTGGTATGAATTTTCTGGTATGAAAATTTATATCATAAAACTCATACCAGAAAATTTCTGGTATGAGTTTCTGGTATGAAATTCATACCAGAAAATTCTGTTATGAAATTCATACCAGAAAACTCATACTAGAATTTTTCATGCCAGAATTAAAATTCTGGTATGAAAAAATTTCGGTATGTTAAAATTCTGGTATGTTCATCACGAAAAAAAAAAAGAAAAAAAAAAGCCAAAAACATAATAAAATAAATAAATAAAAAGCAAATTCAGGAATTAAAAATTACACTTACATAATACTAACAAACCTCTATTATTCTTTTTTATTAAAATAGAGGGGGTTGATAAATTTTACCTACCATTAAATGAAAGTGGTAAAAAAATATGGAGTATAGTTTCTTTAATAAAAACCAAAAACAGTCTAGTAGGTCAAATTGTTTTTATTTATAAAGAGAATGAAAAGAGTTATATAATAATAATATGTCATTATTTTTAAGATAAAAAATTAATAATTTTTTTTTATCCTCTAAAACTTACATATCAAGCATGGTAACTAGGCTTTTTTGAAAAAGTAGAGTATTTAATGTTTCAAATAAGTAAATATACCATAATCTTTTGTATTTATTTTTAAACTCTACACACTCTTCTCTCAAGGGGTACATTTACTAAGCACAAAACTAAAAAAAGTCTAGTAAACCAAATTGTTTTTTTTTTAGACAAGGCTTGAAATCTTGGTTCATTTTCATTCATAAAACGAAAAAAAATATTTCATTGAATTGAAAAACGTATATTGTGGTTTGTCTATATTTATCGAGATGTTTATCCACCTATCAGTAAGTCAACGATCCACGTACCAAATATTAATCCGATATAAATAAATATTATATTTTGATTTGTTAAGTCTCACTTAGTTTAGACCCACCTACCACAAACATAATTTAGACTAGCATATCATCAAATCAACGACCAACATACTAGATATTATATCGATATGAAAAATATTATACTTGATCTTCTCTACACACATACCATATTTTAATCCGATATAATAAATATGTGTACAAGTTCTCAAAATGTCAGTCTTATTTGACAATCAACGTAAGAAAATTTAGACCCATATAATACGATATGAATACGTATTATTTACTTGATTATAGCCAAAAGGTCAATAAATGTATGATTTGTTTAATCATGCAAACCTTATATTTATACAAACAGCGGGTCAACGACCCACGTACTAACATGTCGTCGATCCATATACTAGATATGAATATATATCATACTTTATTTTTACCACATATCTTATATTAATCCGATATGAATAAATATTTTTACAAGTTCTCAAAATATCCGTTTTTGTACATCGAAAGATGCTTATCGTCTATGATTCGAATCAGAATAATTGAAGGCGATAACATGAAACTTAAGAAGCGAAGTACGCATTTTTCTTAGTCAAAAATAAAAACACCATGCTTATATAGTATATACACCTAGCAAAAGGGGAAAAGGATGCCTGAAAGGAGATTAATCCCGAAGCATAATACTTAATTAGTCTATGTTTTAATTATTTTGGGATAACGACCAGAGATTGGATCATGTGTTCCTTTGATGGTCGGGTAGCAGTAACATTCAATCTCTTGCAGACTTCTCCTTCGTTGTCGATCCACCATATTAGTGCCTGAGGCACGCCTATTTTCTTACTGCACATGCAAAATACATATTTATTCCTGATTTTAATTAAACTCGATCAATAATATGAAAACTAAAAAAGAAATTTAAATAACTTAATTACTCGTATAAAACTTTCACGATATCTCTGACTCCATCAGTACGCAACACGAAGACAATCTTGAAACCAGGTTTGTAGTGTTCAACCCACGTACAATTCTCATCGTAATCATAACTTCTTCCTACCAAAGTAGGTCCGTGTGAATCAGATGGACGTTTCCCAACTGGGGTCGGGGTGACCCGGTTCGGTTTGGTGGTTGTTTTACTGGTTTTCTTGCGTTTAGTGGGCTGGTTTTGAGGCTTGTTGGTGGTGTCGTCCGATAAGACGAACTCGAACTTGCGTGAACGTGCAAGGGAAAGTAAACGAGGGTTGAGCACAACCGTTAGACTTTCGACTCGCTTTCCTTGTTTAGTTGTCTCCGTCTCGATGCGCGAGATCTTCTTCTTCAGCGCCGAGACCTCATACTTTTCGACGGCACGTCTGATTTTGTCGATCAATCCCATGTGTACGTCTGCGTAAGATGGTGATACCAAACGTAGGGAAGTTGGTGTTTATATACAGCCACAAGTCACAACTTACATACGATTTTGTTGGATTACCATCAATCATCCTGATTTATAGCCACCAATGACCATCGAGTAACAGCAGTTGACTGGACTCTAGACTCTACTTCTATGTTTTTTTACCTTCAGAACAACTGATTTATCCATCATAAATTTGAGGTATATTACTTATACGACGGCGATGGAATTCCCGTTGGTTACGGGTTCTGAAACCATAATTTTTTTATTTTATTTTTGTCAGTGTCAGTTTTTTTGGGTTAGAATTTAAAAAAATTATCACCGATCCCGATCCCGTAAACGTGACGGTTACGGATTCGGATCCATGAAAATCTATCACGATCCGGATCTTCACGGTTACGGATCCATGAAAAACCTGTTACAGATTCGAAACCAGTAACGACTACGGATTCCGGATCCGTGAAAAACCTCGTGCGTTTGTGAATGTTATCGGCGTGAGTTTACGATTTCCGTAAATTTTTAATAAAATATTTGAATTGAGTTGATTGAAGGTACATGATTGTTGAGTTCAGTGCCAAGATTTTATGACAGACAAACACACGGAATCAAGGATAATACAATAATAATAGGAATGGAGAGCACGAAACTATAAACAATAACTACTGTAATAACGTTGCGTATTCAATCAACAACAACTAATGCATAAAGTAAAAGAGCTGCCCTATTTGGTATGATCAGATCAGCTTGGATCCAACTGCAGCAAAAGCCAAAATTGAAGCCATAATAGCTCCAAAAGGCACACTTGAGATCACGTTAGGTCCAGACGCCTTCGAGTGAGATGGGGATGGTGAAGGAGACGAGGACGACGATGGAGATGCCGAGGTTTGAGAAAACATGTCAGACAGCAACCATTGAGCCATGTTCTTGTATGCTTGTTGAGTTAGATGAACTCCATCCCAACTTATCCTCTTTGTAGGGTCTTGACAAAGAGGAGCTCCCTTGCCTGAACCGCATGCATGGGTTGCGTTGCCACAACACTCGTGGAAGACTCTATCCTTGTCGAATCCGAGAGAAGCTGCGTTCTTGAGCACCCATGTCATGGCCGAGTAGTAGTCTCCATAGTGAATTGCTACTCCTGGGTACTGTTTCTGCAGATGCTTTACAGTTTGTTGAAGGTACTGATTGTGGACTCTAGCGAACTCGTTTAGTGGCTTCAGGCATCCGAGGTTGTCGTACAAACTCGTGTCGTTGGATCCGAAGTTGTGTAGATAGATAGGCATGCAACCGATGGGGAAGTTTCCTGGAACCACAACTTGGAGAGCACCATAGCTGATCACCTCCTGCACAGCACACATTGATTTTTACGTGTTATACGTCGAATAAAGATTTGAAAGATTTATGAGTACAATAACTAACTATATTAATCTCGTAACATAAACTCATTTAGTTCAAAACAAAAGAATTGTGTCATACCTCTACTGCAGCGACTATGTTTTGAATGACTTGAGGTACCATATTGAGGACATCAGGCATAGATTGGTTTGTCAAAAGAGCGTAGTTGTAGTCATTCCCTCATACTTCTCCTACCATGAACAAAGTCTTCTCAAACTTCTTCTTACAATCTGCATGCAAATCACACACCATTAGTCAAAATAAACTTGCACTTAATCTCATGTTAGCAAACAACAAATAGATATGTATATACCAGATGGTGATGATGTTGGTGATGGGCAAACCGACTTGAGATGGTTTCGGAACCAACCGAGTTGGACGGGAAGAGAACTATTAGTGGGTGCGACACCGGCATATCTAGTGGCGTTGAGTGAGGTGGCTCCGGCAACGGCAAAGTTAATGCCGTGGCTGAAGTCGGCGTCTTTTTCAAGATAAGGGTTAAGAAGTGGGAGATTGAAGGCTCTCGCTGCATTGATTAAGCAATCATATATCAATACAGTGTTTAAGCAACAAATGAGGAGATAGATTGATGAACAGTACTCGAGAAGTTAATAACTTACCAAAGAAATCAATCATGAGAAGGCCGTTAGAACAACGTCCAGTGGGTTTGCCTTCCGGCAAGGATTCACCGTAAGGACTAAAGGAACAGAAAGACAGCGGGGACTCCCTCATAAGATTACCAGTATCGGAGATAGAGTCTCCGAACTGATAGATTGAATCAAATCTTGGCAGCGCTGCCAAGTTGGTGGGTAGGAGGAGAAGCACGCTCATGAAAACCAGGACACAAGATTGAACAAAAGAAGCCATTGTTGCAGAAACTAGAGAATTAAGCAAAGGACTAGAAGGAAAGATTGATGATAAACTGGAGCAAGGCGTCCCTATTTATAGTTATACAGTAATCCTACACCGCCTAGAATCTCAATTTTTATCTGAATCTTGTTTAGTATACTTGCGGACCAAGAGTAATCTTAAACGCAAAAACAGATAAAACTTAACATAAATAATAATCTATATTTTTTTTTGGTAATGAATAATAATCTATATTTATCTTATCTATTTATACGTAAATTGATCCTAATAAACTATATTTTTAATTTTTTTCTTTAACTATATATAACGATAAAAAAAAATTATATGAATAAAATCAGTTAATGTTGAATTTAATTGATTATTATATTACCAATTCTATTTCTGTTATTTTTATATATCGATCAATTTTGTATATGAACTAATTTTTATTACTAAGTTATATTAGCTATAACGATAAATTATGAATATTTTTTATTTTGTTCAGATCTCAAATATATTTTATTACTCTTGATATTCTTACAATTACAATTATTTTAAAATTTTTAATTGAACTTATCTTACGATATATATTTTTTATATTATTACCATGTCCAAATATTTACATGGGTTAATTTGGTAACTAGGCTCTTTTGAGTTTCTAATCTAGTAAGTAGGCTTTTCTTATTTCTTATTAGGTTTTTTTTTGGTGAGAATGAGAGGCAAAAGCTCCCCGCGCAAAGCGCCTTTATTAAACCGAAAAAACATTACATCAAAACCGAGCGGGAAAAACTGGTTCCCCAAATGTCATCGAAAATAAACCTCCTAATCGACAAAGGAGGATCTAAACAAAAATGAAAACCTAAAGGGAAAGAGAAGGCAATGTTGGCCAGCGCATCCGCCACCCGATTACCTTCCCGAAAAACATGACTGAAACGCAGGGTCCAGTCTCTGGAGATAAAGCCTTGGCATTTTAGGACCAGGCTAATGAGTGGGTGCATGACATCAACACCCTCGCGAACCAACTTGAGCACAAGCATAAAATCAAGCTCAATACAAATCTTGCGCCAACCTCCATCCCAAGCAACTTGAAGACCATGCAGGAGACCCCAAAGTTCGGCCACCGGAGCCGAACCCGAACCAACATTAGTAACAAAGCCACTTTCCACCTTCTTCCCTGATAGCGCCACCAGCCGACGCAACACCCGGATTAGCGCGCGAGGCACCGTCGGTATTAAGTTTAACCCATCCCGTGGGCGGTCTCTCCCAACCAACTAAAGACAAATGATGAATACCACCCTTGGGGCCCATATCGTTACGATCCATAGCCGAAATAGCCTCCATAGTCCGGCTACAAATGAAAGCGTGAGCCCTCTCCAAGAGTCTCGTCTTACCCCGGAAGATCCGATCATTCCTCCACTTCCAAGCCCACCACACCACAATCGCAAAGGTCTCAGGCCAAGGCAAATCAGATTCACAATTACTTCTAATCATCAGATTATGGTAACACCATTCATCAAAGTTGAGCTCAAAGAAGGTGAGGTGATAAGCAACCGGCACTAACCTCATCCAAATAAGCTTAGTATCAGGGCAATCCCGAAGGAGATGCAGCATGCTTTCCGAAGCATCCGGACAAACATCACACGAATCATTACTAGCCATGTGTCTCCTAACACGTTCCCTGTTGGTGAGAATACGTTTACGACAAACAAGCCACAAGAAGTATCGGACCCTTTCAGGGCCCTTCAACTTCCATAGACGCTTCAAAAGCTTCGGGTTACCCACATCCGGACAATCCAGGTTATGAACAAGTTCATAAGCAGACTTTGTAGAGAAGTTGCCATTCGACTCACCCGCCCACTAAATAGTATCGGCAACGTTCAAATCATCAACGAGGACTTTGGAAGCCAACTTGAGAGTGCATGACATCGAGATTCTACCATGCAAACGATCCCATCTCCAACCCCCCGTATCAGACCAAAACTCCCTAACTTTAGCCCTTAAATCATTTTCAGGAATGCTAACAATAGCATGATCAGCAAGCTTATCATCCAGGAGCCATTTGTCATCCCAGAACAATGTTTGTCTACCATTCAAAACATTCCAGCGGCAACCCCGAACGATGACCTCGTTGTACCCTTTAATGATACCTTTGTAAACGGGGGATCCATAAACCCGAGGGGCAATATTAGACGGCCACGAAAACGCTCCAAGTCTATACTTATGAATAATGACGCTTGACCATAGCTGATTCGGGTTAGTGAACATTCGCCAAGCAAGCTTGCTCAAAATGGAGAGGTTAGAGTCTCTAGCCTCTCTAAGCCCCAGCCCCCTTTGCTCTTTGGGGCGCAAATCCGCTTCCATGCAACAAGGTGGATCTTCTTCTGCTCAGACGTCGAACCTCAAACAAAGTTACGGCATAACGAATTGAGTTGGGTACAAATAGCGGCCGGGAGCAAGACGGTTTGCATAGAATATATAGGAATGGATGCAAGCCCATACTTAACCAGAGTAGCTCTCCCAGCCAAGCACAGTGATCTACTCTTCCATCCGGCAAGGCGAGCCGAGATTTTAGCAATCAGCGGTTGAAAGTCATCTTTCACCATCCTACTATGAAGGATCGGGATGCCCAGGTAGTTCCCCAGATTGCAAGTAGCAGGAATACCGTTAACACGGCTAAGCTCACTCTCAAGGGTACCTTTGATATTGTCGGAGACAAAAATTCTCGATTTTGACAAGCTCATAATCTGCCCAGAAGCCTTACAGAAATGGTCCAGGCACTGCCTAATAACGTGGACCTGCTTGACAGAACCTTTAGCAAATAATAAGATATCATCCGCAAAAAAATAAGTGAGAGAGTCAGGGGCCGTCTCTCGAGATTTGAATCAGTTTCCAATCCCCATCAAGGACCGCCTTTTGAATCAAGTGCCCAAGGCGTTCAAGACAAAGAACGAAAAGGTAAGGCGAGATCGGGTCGCCTTGTCGCAACCCCCTCCTCATATCAAATGCATCCGTAACCTCCCCGTTTCACAAAAGTCTCATGTTAGTTGTAGATATGCAATGCGAGATCCAGGAAACCCAAGTTACAGGCAGTCACAAATCCTCCAGAGTATCAATGACAAATTCCCAGCGAAGACGATCATACGCCTTCTCGAGGTCCAGTTTCAGAATCATCCGGCCTCCCCGACCCTTCTTTCTACCCATCGAATGCACCACTTCTTGAGCGAGGACAACGTTATCCGAGATAAGGCGTCCCGGGATAAAACTACTTTGCGTCGGAGCCACAAAGTCACTGATCATGGGTTTGAGTCGCTGAACAAGGGTCTTTGTAATCGTCTTATAAAAGACGTTACATAAGCTGATGGGCCGGAATTGGGAGATCAACTCAGGTTTAGCATTCTTACCAATAAGGACAAGTAGAGTGTCATTAGCCGAGGGAGGGAGAGAACCCGTCGTGAAAAAGTCACTAACGGCAACAAATGGCGACTCACCCACACAATCCCAAAGATGCTTGTAGAATAACGGTTGAAAACCTTCAAGACCAGGAGCTTTATAGGAGCCCATCTCAAAGACTGCCCTTTTCACATCTTCGCAGGAGAAAGGAGCATTTAGATCATGAAGGAGAGTCTGATTAATGCGAGGGAAGCCACCTCTAGGAAGTGGTGAAAGAGTTTCCAGGGAATCCGGGCCATAAAGAGCTTTGAAGTAGTTTATAGCATGAGCTTCCAGCAAGGCTCTATCCAAGCACCAGTCGTTATCATTAACCCGCAGAGCTTCAATACGGTTAGCTTTTCTTCTAATAACGGTTGATAGGTGAAAAAACGAAGTATTCCGATCCCCATTGGCAAGCCATTGTTGTCTAGATTTTTGGAACCAAACTAACTCTTCTTGTTCCATAGTCTTGTTGAGCTCACACATAACAGTTTCTTCCAAGTGCAGCAGTGCCTCAGAGGGCGCATTTTGAAGGTTAGCCTAGATTGAAAAAAGCTAACCAAGAATCTCCTCCTTGCGTGTATGAAGATTCCCGAAGACCGTCTTATTCCACTCCAATAGCCGAGGCCTAAGATCATCGAGGGCCAGAGGAAGACTGAGATCTTTCTTCCAATTGTCACTAGTACAAATACCCCCTAGACCTCGCTTATGTTGGAGCGGTTTGAAAGAACCGTGATCAAGGTTATTTTCGGACCACGGTTACATATATATAACCGCGGACAATAATATATTTTTTAAAAAAAAAAATTTCGGACCCCGGTTATATAATTTAACCGGGGTATAATATTAATTTTTTTGGGCAATACCACGGTTATCCTAAATAACCGTGGTGATACAAATCCTCGCACCCCGGTTATCAAAATAACCGTGCTACAAGGTTATGTGAATAGGGGTTTTCAATCGGCAAAAGCCCATACTATCCCATTTTTTTAACTTTCCTCTCTAACCTCACTTTCTCTCTCCACGAAACGCTACCCGTCCCCTCTGTCTTCTCCTTCAACAACCTCGTCCAGTAGGGTCTTCCGGCGCCACCACACTAGTTTGGCCACCACTTACCGACTGTATATACCGCCGCGCCACCAGGAAGCTGTCGTAACGCACCAACAAATTGTGTGTGCGCGAGCCGTCGTGAGTTAGTCTTCGGCTCGCAATCTCGTTGCCACTGTTGTGCGAGCCTAGTCCGGCCGTTCGGCCACCGTCAGTGACCTCCAGCGTCGGCCTCCACCCTAAGAACACCAGTAACCCCTCCTCCCTTCCTTGTGTGTTTGTTAGATCGAATATTTTGGTGAGATTCTTGTGCTCTATTAAACCTAGTATGTGAAATTGTGGGTTTTTTGGAATTGAGTCTTGATTAGTGTAAATTTGAATGCAATTATATGATTACTTGTTTGATTTATTTTGATTGGATGAATGAAACTATGGTGTGCTACAAAACATTGATGGAAATTTGCTTCTTGAGTATATATCTCGGATTAGATGATACAGGCTAATTTTTGCCTGCAGTTCAAAAGATTTTACAGGCTATTTTTTTTTATTGGTTTTACAGGCTAGTTTTTTTATTGGTTTTACAGGCTAGTTATAGAGTTCAATTCTCAGTCCTCTGATTTGTTTACATCATACTTAAAGCTGAAACTTATGAAACTTGAGTAATATTTTACTATTATATATGCTACAGAAGCTGGAAGGTCTCTTCTGACTGATTAGAAGATGAGTCTAGTGCGAGAAGATTCAGCACATGTTGGAAATGAATTGTGTTTGTACTGTCGACTTGCTTGGTTGTGCATGAAGATTAGCAGATGCTGAAACTTTATTATGAGTTCAGTCTTTGCGAATGGTCCAATAATCGACAGGGGTTGGTTGTAGAGAGCTGAACCTTAGGAATGAGAGATTATGGGCAAGGGTGATGGCAAATTTATCATCACAATGCAAGCTCATTTCAGATGACAATGAATCATAATGAGAGAACTTTAAGCAATTGCACTTTAATGCAGGTTCTAAACAAAATTGATCTTCCGGGTGCTGATCCAGACCGCATTTCCGAGGAGATTGAGGAGGTTTGTTGTGACAATAAATGATAGATTTTTGTGTTTCTGAACAACCTTGTGGTAATTGCTGAATGTATTCATACAATTTATTATTTCCACCTGTCCCAAAATGCTTCAGTTTCGATTTAATTTGCTTTTTATGACTTTATGGAAGTTTCTAGGAATTTATGAGAGTAATTTTCTTTGTCCTTATTAGTGAGCTAATTAGTTTCCCCATGGTTTGGGACCTTTGACTTTGAGAATGGATGAGTTCAATAGTTTTGCAATATGCGACTTCTATTGATCATTTCTCCTATTATTTTTAGCTGTAATTGGACATCTTGGCATTCTTTTCCTTGTAGATGGTTGGACTGGACTGTAGTAATGCAATTCATTGCTCAGCAAAGTTCATTACTCTACTGAACTTTTGTTTAGTCTGTTAGCCTTCTGGATATTTGTCACAATATGTAGCTTTTTATCTACCACTGAGATTACTATAGCAGCGGTGAAATGTCTGTTGCGGTAACCCTAAGCCTAAGCCTTCTTGAGTTATTTCAGCTTGTACCTAGTATCAATTCATAATCATATCTTGTTACCAATATGATGATATGTGATAGATATGAATCATATAAGCACCGGGTGAAGAAAGCCATAATGAACTTTGTTTCAAACCAAATTGAGTTTTATGAAGAGATAAAAGTGACCCTATGTGATTTTAGCATCAATATTTCTCGAGAATTGATACACGTGTGGCATCTTATTCAATGGGATTATTTCATGGATGATGTTTGAAAATTTTTGTTTGATGAAAAACATTGGTAGTTTACCTCAAAACAAGGCTTGTGTTGAATAATGAGTATGCACTATATATTAAGGGTTTGCATTGCATTTCAAGGCTTGTGTTGTACATGGAAATGATTAAGTGAACTTGATTCTGTTGTGCTTCTTTGTGGTTGAATCAGAAAGTGATGTTGTCATCTCACACTTAAGGAATGTATGAAGTTGTATAACTATGATGTGTACGTGGTTTTTTCATATTGCCAGTTGTAATATGAAAGAAAAGGACCATTGCATTCTACTTGCTGGAGTTTTTGACAAATGATCAATTCTTATACAATAAATTCAAATATACAGGCCATCCGGCATTCATAGGCCGCCATAAGCCATTCCATGTCACCCATCAGGCAACCAAGAGGTGGATGCATCACATGCAACTTGCATTGGATAGTGTTCCAGAGATTGATCCTGATTCGAAGATTAAAATGACGAACTTCTGTAGACTGTAGGTAACCACTTTCTCATATTAACCTATGCCGCTATTCTCCGTCTCTTAACCTCTCAAAATGAGACTGTCATGGACTGCAAACCCCTCTAATCACTTTTTTTGGCGTGTGAATCTTGTCTGCTGATTTGCTTTAATAGTATAACATTGTCTCTACACAATTTCATGTCAGTAACACTGGTGTTTATATGTTAGGCATACAACGTTCTTTCTTGTTGCGGGTGATGAGCTGAAGACCCAGAACCAGGAAGTCCAATGCAAGAATTGCAGCTGCAAGCATATTGCCAGGAAAGAAGTTGCAGCTACAAGTGAAATTGCTGAACTATGAAGATTTAGGAAATGTTATACATTCCAAGCTTCTTGATTTACCATTTTATCAGCGGCCTCCTCCTAGATACCGTCAAACTAGTCGAGAATCGGCCATTTTTACTATAGTTGCGGTGAAATGTTTGCTGTTAACTTTATAAGTATTGGGTTCAAGCTAACTTTCTTCAATTAGATCGGTAAGATTTTTGTGACGAATATTAATTACTATGATAATTTTTCTTAAGCATTTTAGCTTAATATTAATTATTTTCTGATAAATAATTTCGGTTATGTACAATGCGTATATTGTGTAATTTAAGCAAGTGCAAAATTACCTATTTTTATATTAAAAATAATAAATTACGGTTAAAATTACCACCGGTATTTTGAAAACCCGTAGAAAAATACCACGGTTATTTTGAAATAACCGTGGTCCGAAAAATACCACGGTTATTTCAAAATAACCGTGGTCCGAAAATTACCACGGTTATTTTGAAATAACCGTGGTCCGAAAAAAAAATAACACGGTGACATTTACCGTGGTGCGAACGCCCGGACCTCGCTCCCGTTAACCACGCTTCCTTAATCGGGTTCCCATGTACAAAATAACCGTGTTCTAGGGGGTATTTGTACTAGTGTGTCCTCAATAACAGGCTTAAACTCAGAGTGAGAAAGCCAGGCGGCCTGGAAGCGAAACTGGCGTCGTCGGCGGTTACCCACCCACGGCTTATCCCAAGGAGAGCAGAAGAGGGTTGTGATCCGACGAGAGCCTGCTGAGGTGTTTCACAGTGGCATTAGGCCATCTGAGTCTTCCCGCGTCCGACATAAAGATCTTGTCAAGTCTTTTATACTGAAGAGTTTTGACCGAGTTACCTCGGGTCCACGAAAACTGGGATCCCACAAAGCCTAAGTCCACCAGGTTATTCCTATTGATCCACTCCCCAAACGTGCCAGAATCCCGGTGCAGTCTACCCGACCCTCCCCCCCTTTCGTTCATGTTGAGGATAACATTGAAACCACCACCGATGATTACCGGGCCATGGATTCGATCAAGCAGCGTTGAAAGCTCAGGCCAAAGGGCTTGACGATCAGACACATTAGGGCAAGCGTAAACAACTATAATATTATAGGCATTAGCACCATCCCCCACCTTCACATGCATGAATTGCTCATGCTTCTCCATAACTTGAAAGCGACAAACCGACGGGTGCCATAAGAGCCATATACCACCTCTATGCCCCACAACTTCCACTCTCTCAACACAAGGGAAAGCCATCTTCGAGAAAATATTATCCGCATCGCTTCCCGACGAGTGGGTTTCGAAAAGGGCGATAAAATCAGGTTTATGTTTCCGGAAAAGGTACCGTATAGATCTCCGGAAACCAGACTTAATGGTTCCGAAGCAATTCCAGAGGATCCCTATCATAGGAAATGACGAGAGAGGACCCAACCCACTCGGGCGGTCAAGCCGACTAAGACTCCATCATAGGTTAATGTACCCCTATATTTTTTTTACTGTTCTTTTGTGCCGCCCATCTTCACCTCCCTTGCTTTGCATCACATTTTTCTTCTATTACGTTATGATATTCCTTTTCTCCTACTTTAACCCTCTTCTACATCTCTGATATCTCTCTTGCTTCATCCTCTCGTCAGCATCGCCGATCTATCTCTCCCACCCTCGACATCCACCCAGCACTCGTCTCCTCTCCATCTGTAGCCCCATGAACCGCTGGAACCGGAACTTTGCATTCCTTTCTGGTATGATTTGCCCCTTTTGGAGAGGCTGAAGGTTTCAATCCAAGAGCTAAAAAGGAAGACTGATATGAAGAAGAGGAGGAAGAGGTACAAGGTCGTTGAATACGATGTCCAGCTTGAAGACATGGAAGATTTAGTTGTGAAGATCTAGATCCAGATCTGGATCTAGATTTGCCTCCCCTTTTCACCCCCCCTGCATTGTACAGGTTGGAGGTTAAGCTTGTTGATGGGAAGAAGGCTTCAAGAGGAAAATTAGTGAGTGAATCCGTATCTGACCTACAAAAGCAGATGGGAAGACTAACAGTTGAATACCACTTGATATTAAGAGGCCGATCACCAAGGGACGGACGAAATCTACCCTGAAAGGCGGCATTGGAGGTCCATACTCGAGCTCAGGTCGGTTAATGGTTTGGAATCAAACATTTGATCATGGAACTAGTGCTCCATACAGTTATCTTATTGACAGTTTACCTGACCATTATTTGGCGTAGATGAGAGGAGGTCTCCTACATTGTCTAATGGTGAGGTTAAAATTTTCATACTTGCATACATTATTGTCGTCTGAAAATAATGTCCTCAAGCTGTCTCGGCGCCGAGTTTGTTTTATGTACTTATTCATTTTCGGCTCGAACTCCGGTTGCCGACTCGTAATTTGGCCGCTACACAGAAGTGCTACAGGGCAAGCACATTGTTGTTTCTTCTGGGTATGTTTCCCAATTACTACTGATTAAGAAATGTTTATTCTTGATAATGGTCACTACTAGTTACATACAGCTCTCTCTACGCCACATAAGACAATGATGAAGACTCCACTAATAAGAGATGATGATTATAATAGACATTATGCATTTTTATTTTGAATATAGGAATAATCTTAAGATTTAGAAATTAATGTATCATACATCTACTTTTGCTTATTAGATGACGTGAGTTGTCATTATATTGTAGCTAATTGTGTTGCCGATGGATTTTGTTGATAAATTTTGGTATGAATTTTCTGGTATGAAAATTTATATCATAAAACTCATACCAGAAAATTTCTGGTATGAGTTTCTGGTATGAAATTCATACCAGAAAATTCTGTTATGAAATTCATACCAGAAAACTCATACTAGAATTTTTCATGCCAGAATTAAAATTCTGGTATGAAAAAATTTCGGTATGTTAAAATTCTGGTATGTTCATCACGAAAAAAAAAAAGAAAAAAAAAGCCAAAAACATAATAAAATAAATAAATAAAAAGCAAATTCAGGAATTAAAAATTACACTTACATAATACTAACAAACCTCTATTATTCTTTTTTATTAAAATAGAGGGGGTTGATAAATTTTACCTACCATTAAATGAAAGTGGTAAAAAAATATGGAGTATAGTTTCTTTAATAAAAACCAAAAACAGTCTAGTAGGTCAAATTGTTTTTATTTATAAAGAGAATGAAAAGAGTTATATAATAATAATATGTCATTATTTTTAAGATAAAAAATTAATAATTTTTTTTTATCCTCTAAAACTTACATATCAAGCATGGTAACTAGGCTTTTTTGAAAAAGTAGAGTATTTAATGTTTCAAATAAGTAAATATACCATAATCTTTTGTATTTATTTTTAAACTCTACACACTCTTCTCTCAAGGGGTACATTTACTAAGCACAAAACTAAAAAAAGTCTAGTAAACCAAATTGTTTTTTTTTTAGACAAGGCTTGAAATCTTGGTTCATTTTCATTCATAAAACGAAAAAAATATTTCATTGAATTGAAAAACGTATATTGTGGTTTGTCTATATTTATCGAGATGTTTATCCACCTATCAGTAAGTCAACGATCCACGTACCAAATATTAATCCGATATAAATAAATATTATATTTTGATTTGTTAAGTCTCACTTAGTTTAGACCCACCTACCACAAACATAATTTAGACTAGCATATCATCAAATCAACGACCAACATACTAGATATTATATCGATATGAAAAATATTATACTTGATCTTCTCTACACACATACCATATTTTAATCCGATATAATAAATATGTGTACAGGTTCTCAAAATGTCAGTCTTATTTGACAATCAACGTAAGAAAATTTAGACCCATATAATACGATATGAATACGTATTATTTACTTGATTATAGCCAAAAGGTCAATAAATGTATGATTTGTTTAATCATGCAAACCTTATATTTATACAAACAGCGGGTCAACGACCCACGTACTAACATGTCGTCGATCCATATACTAGATATGAATATATATCATACTTTATTTTTACCACATATCTTATATTAATCCGATATGAATAAATATTTTTACAAGTTCTCAAAATATCCGTTTTTGTACATCGAAAGATGCTTATCGTCTATGATTCGAATCAGAATAATTGAAGGCGATAACATGAAACTTAAGAAGCGAAGTACGCATTTTTCTTAGTCAAAAATAAAAACACCATGCTTATATAGTATATACACCTAGCAAAAGGGGAAAAGGATGCCTGAAAGGAGATTAATACCGAAGCATAATACTTAATTAGTCTATGTTTTAATTATTTTGGGATAACGACCAGAGATTGGATCATGTGTTCCTTTGATGGTCGGGTAGCAGTAACATTCAATCTCTTGCAGACTTCTCCTTCGTTGTCGATCCACCATATTAGTGCCTGAGGCACGCCTATTTTCTTACTGCACATGCAAAATACATATTTATTCCTGATTTTAATTAAACTCGATCAATAATATGAAAACTAAAAAAGAAATTTAAATAACTTAATTACTCGTATAAAACTTTCACGATATCTCTGACTCCATCAGTACGCAACACGAAGACAATCTTGAAACCAGGTTTGTAGTGTTCAACCCACGTACAATTCTCATCGTAATCATAACTTCTTCCTACCAAAGTAGGTCCGTGTGAATCAGATGGACGTTTCCCAACTGGGGTCGGGGTGACCCGGTTCGGTTTGGTGGTTGTTTTACTGGTTTTCTTGCGTTTAGTGGGCTGGTTTTGAGGCTTGTTGGTGGTGTCGTCCGATAAGACGAACTCGAACTTGCGTGAACGTGCAAGGGAAAGTAAACGAGGGTTGAGCACAACCGTTAGACTTTCGACTCGCTTTCCTTGTTTAGTTGTCTCCGTCTCGATGCGCGAGATCTTCTTCTTCAGCGCCGAGACCTCATACTTTTCGACGGCACGTCTGATTTTGTCGATCAATCCCATGTGTACGTCTGCGTAAGATGGTGATACCAAACGTAGGGAAGTTGGTGTTTATATACAGCCACAAGTCACAACTTACATACAATTTTGTTGGATTACCATCAATCATCCTGATTTATAGCCACCAATGACCATCGAGTAACAGCAGTTGACTGGACTCTAGACTCTACTTCTGTGTTTTTTTACCTTCAGAACAACTGATTCATCCATCATAAATTTGAGGGATATTACTTATACGACGGCGATGGAATTCCCGTTGGTTACGGGTTCTGAAACCATAATTTTTTTATTTTATTTTTGTCAGTGTCAGTTTTTTTGGGTTAGAATTTAAAAAAATTATCACCGATCCCGATCCCGTAAACGTGACGGTTACGGATTCGGATCCATGAAAATCTATCACGATCCGGATCTTCACGGTTACGGATCCATGAAAAACCTGTTACAGATTCGAAACCAGTAACGACTACGGATTCCGGATCCGTGAAAAACCTCGTGCGTTTGTGAATGTTATCGGCGTGAGTTTACGATTTCCGTAAATTTTTAATAAAATATTTGAATTGAGTTGATTGAAGGTACATGATTGTTGAGTTCAGTGCCAAGATTTTATGACAGACAAACACACGGAATCAAGGATAATACAATAATAATAGGAATGGAGAGCACGAAACTATAAACAATAACTACTGTAATAACGTTGCGTATTCAATCAACAACAACTAATGCATAAAGTAAAAGAGCTGCCCTATTTGGTATGATCAGATCAGCTTGGATCCAACTGCAGCAAAAGCCAAAATTGAAGCCATAATAGCTCCAAAAGGCACACTTGAGATCACGTTAGGTCCAGACGCCTTCGAGTGAGATGGGGATGGTGAAGGAGACGAGGACGACGATGGAGATGCCGAGGTTTGAGAAAACATGTCAGACAGCAACCATTGAGCCATGTTCTTGTATGCTTGTTGAGTTAGATGAACTCCATCCCAACTTATCCTCTTTGTAGGGTCTTGACAAAGAGGAGCTCCCTTGCCTGAACCGCATGCATGGGTTGCGTTGCCACAACACTCGTGGAAGACTCTATCCTTGTCGAATCCGAGAGAAGCTGCGTTCTTGAGCACCCATGTCATGGCCGAGTAGTAGTCTCCATAGTGAATTGCTACTCCTGGGTACTGTTTCTGCAGATGCTTTACAGTTTGTTGAAGGTACTGATTGTGGACTCTAGCGAACTCGTTTAGTGGCTTCAGGCATCCGAGGTTGTCGTACAAACTCGTGTCGTTGGATCCGAAGTTGTGTAGATAGATAGGCATGCAACCGATGGGGAAGTTTCCTGGAACCACAACTTGGAGAGCACCATGGCTGATCACCTCCTCTACTGCAGCGACTATGTTTTGAATGACTTGAGGTACCATATTGAGGACATCAGGCATAGATTGGTTGGTCAAAAGAGCGTAGTTGTAGTCATTCCCTCCTACTTCTCCTACCATGAACAAAGTCTTCTCAAACTTCTTCTTGCAATCTGCATGCAAATCACACACTATTAGTAAAAATAGACTTACAATTAGTGTCATTTTTTTTTTTGGTGGGGAAAAGGGCATGGCCCTAAGCGCAAGTAAAAACGCGCAAAAGAGAAAACAACAAATAGATATATGTATATTATACCGTACCAGATGATGATGCTGTTGATGGGCAAACCGACTTGAGATGGTTTCGGAACCATCCGAGCTGGACGGGAAGAGAACTATTAGTGGGTGCGACACCGGCGTATCTAGTGGCGTTGAGTGAGGTGGCTCCGGCAACGGCAAAGTTAATGCCGTGGCTGAAGTCGGCGTCTTTTTCAAGATAAGGGTTAAGAAGTGGGAGATTGAAGGCTCTCGCTGCATTGATTAAGCAATCATATATATCAATACAGTGTTTAAGCAACAAATGAGGAGATAGATTGATGAACAGTACTCGAAAAGTTAATAACTTACCAAAGAAATCAATCATGAGAAGGCCGTTAGAACAACGTCCAGTGGGTTTGCCTTCCGGCAAGGATTCACCGTAAGGACTAAAGGAACAGAAAGACAGCGGGGACTCCCTCATAAGATTACCAGTATCGGAGATAGAGTCTCCGAACTGATAGATTGAATCAAATCTTGGCAGCGCTGCCAAGTTGGTGGGTAGGAGGAGAAGCACGCTCATGAAAACCAGGACACAAGATTGAACAAAAGAAGCCATTGTTGCAGAAACTTGAGAATTAAGCAAAGGACTAGACGGAAGGATTGATGATAAACCGGAACAAGGCGTCCCTATTTATAGTTATACAGTAATCCTACACCGCCTAGAATCTCAATTTTTATCTGAATCTTGTTTAGTATACTTGCGGACCAAGAGTATTCTTAAACGCAAAAACAGATAAAACTTAACATAAATAATAATCTATATCTATCTTACAGATCCTAATAAATTATAATTATAATTTTTTCTTTAAATATATATAACGATAAATATTTTTATTATTATTATAAATTATAAATTTTGTTGATCAATTTTATATGAATAATTTTTTTTCTTACTAAGTTATATTTATCAACGATATATTTAAATATTTTTTATTTTATTGAGGTTTTAAGTATATTTTATTATATCTGATATACTTACAACTATAAATTTTTTGATAATTTAATTGTATTTACATTACAATAAGAAAAAAAAAACAATCACCATGTCCAAATGTTTATAAAGAGAACAAAAAAAATTATATAATAATAATTTTTCATATTTTTAATATAAAAATATATTATTATTATTATTATTTTATCTTGTAAACCTCATTTATTAGACATTTTTTTTATACAATTTATATATATATTATTAAAGTAACAATCAAACAACTAAGTTTTTAAATTTATAGGTAATTTTTCGGATATAACTATTTAGTCATATTTTGTTTGATGATGTGATTATTTTACACATTTTATTATAATTTTTTTGGAAAACCAATTTTTATTTTATAAATTTTTATAAAAAAATATTTTATTGAATTGAAACACATATATTATTTTTAAATAAATTTTTTTAATCCGATATAAATATATACTATATTTTAATTTATTAAATCTTACTTAATTTAGATCAATCTACCACAAGTATCATTTGTTTAATGACAACCTTACTTGATGAATAAGTATCATATTTTATCTTATCTAAAAGACAAAAAATGTATGATTTGTTTAATCTAAAAAACTTCTATTTATACAAGTTCTCAAAATGTTAGTCTTAATATAATTTAAACTCACATATCAGCCAGTCAACGACCAACATACCAACAGCTCAACGACCGACATACTAAATATTAAACCGAAATAAAAAAAATATTATACTTGATCCCCCATACTATATTTTAATCCGATATGAATAGATATGTATACAAGTTCTCAAAATGTTAGTCTTGGTAATCGACGTAAGAAAATTTAGATCCACATACAAGAGGTTAATACGATATGAATGAGTATTTTTTACTTGATGTTAGACAAAAAGTCAATAAATGTAAGAGTTGTTTATCGTGCAAACCTTATATTTATACAAACAGCGGGTCAACGACCCACATATCAGCATGTCAACGATCCACATACCAGATATTAATCCGATATGAATAAATATTATACTTTTATCTTACCCACGTATCATATATTAATCCTATATGAATAAATATTTATACAGGCTCTCAAATTGGCAGTCTTACTTGACAATCGACATGAGATACTTTAAAACAGATGCCAGAAGGTTAATCCGATATGAATAATGATTATAATTGATATTATAAAAATTACCAAAAAAATGTATGATTTGTTTAATTTGCAAACCTTCTATTTATACAAGTTCTCAAAATGTTAGTCTTTTTTTATAATCGATGTGGAATAGTGTAGACGCATGTACCCGTAGTTTAACGTCTCACCTAACAAATATTAATCCGATATGAATAAATATTATACTTGATGTTAGCCAACATATAAAAAATGTATGATAGTTTAATCTACAAACCTTTTATTCAGACAAGTTTTCAAAATATTAATCCGATATGAATAAATATTTTACTTGTATTAGCCCAAATACAAAAAAAATGTATGATTGTTTTATCTACAAACTTTTTATTTAGATAAGTTTTTAAAATATGAATCTCATTTTACTATGGATGTGAGATAGTTAGACTTATATATTAATAAGTCAATGACCTATATAACAAATATTAATCCGATATGAATATATATTATATTTGATCTTGATAATCATTGTTCGACAGTTTAGATCATATATCGGTAGGTCAACAACCCAGGTAACAAATATTAATCCAATATGAATAAATATTATACTTGATCTTAGTCAAAAGTAAAAAAATATATATCATTTATTTAAATTTTAAATCCTCTATTTATATTTATAAATGCAAGTTGACAAACTGTCAGTCTTACTTCATAACTGACGTGGTATAACAAAAATCATAAAAATGTGACCGACTTAAAATGAGTTACATATAACTTTTTAAAAATTTGGAGAAATTTTTTTTATTATATTTTAGCAAAAAATGTTACTTTTTCTTGTACCAAAATCAAATCTTTAAATTTATATTTTAGTTACAAAATATTTTAAGACTTCAATCAGAATCAATGATGATGTTTGAAAGGCCGCTATCAAGAGCCAGACGAAGAGCCAAATTAACTAATAGCCCGAAGTTCTGCTTCAATGGGGAAATGGAGCAATCAAACCGGGAGACGAAGGCAGCGACGGAGAACCAGTTGTCGCTGCGTCGGTGTTGTCTATGGTTGTCTGGTTGGAAAGGAACCCTAGTGGGGTTCTACAGTGCACGACATTATAGAACACATGTCTTCTGGGTCTATTATAGAGATGTCTCTGGGCTTTGTTGGAGAATGCAAGTGACATATTCCCAAAGTGGTTAGTGTTTCTTCTTGCTACTGCATTACAATATTTTGGGCCTCGATAAGTCTCGATACTAGTTATCCTCTGAAACTTATCCTTTTTTAAAAGGAGAAAGAAAACCTTTTTCAAATTGTTTTTCTTTTTCTGTTCTATTAAAATATTGGGGAAAGATTTGATGAGAATAACTGCCCATAGAAAGTGGGATCAGCCAAAGGTTTTTCTTTTTCTATTAAAATCTTGGGGAAAGATTTGATGAGAATAACTGCCCATAGAAAGTGGGATCAGTTGTTTCTCAATTGCTTATTTATAGATTCTGATACGTCTTCTTCTAACGGTGGTTTTTTTCTGAGCTTCTCCAATTTATAAAAAAACTCTCTGAGCAATCTGGGTAGGAATTCCAATCTTCCTTTGTTGAGTGCACGATACTTGGAAGAGTCGTGTAACCTTGGGGGGGGGGGGCGCCGATTGTCTGTCTTGCACCACTGGACAGGGCGAAATCGCTTCTAAGGCAGTGGTCTTCTTTATACCACGCCACGACAACCACATTTTCTTCGATTTACAAACCAGGTTTATTAGGCCCTACATCTTCTGATCAAGTATATATCTAACAATTTAGAAGCGATTTTCTTGTTAGACTTGAATCTACAGATGTCAATGATGTTCATGAAGCCACTGTTGGATCTGTCAAAATTGGAGCCTCTCGACGGCACTAATTTCAAACGCTGGTCCCAGAAGATGATGATCTTTTTCGAGCAATTGGAAGTTGAGTATGTGCTCACAGAAGATCCTCCCATCATCCCTGATTCCAAAGTCGTCGACTTAACGATGCCATCAAAGGATGCATCTGCTGCAGTAGCTGGAAAGAAGCCGTTGAATGATGCAGAATTGGCAGATAAGATGAAGAAGTATGAGTCTGACAACAAGTCGGTTCGAGGTCATCTGCTGAGCCATGTTACTAACCCTATCTTTGATTTGCTCACCTCCTATAAGTCTGCAAAGGCTATGTGGGAACTATTGGATAAGAAATATGGCACAGATGATGCAGGAAAGAAGAAGTATGTTTGTGGCAAGTTCATGCAGTTCAAGATGGTTGACAACAAGCCAATCATGGAGCAAGTACATGAGTACGAGAACTTGGTGGCTGACATCCTCTCTGAGGGAATGAATATGTGTGAAGTGTTGCAGGCTAACTTCCTGATCGAGAAACTACCTGATTCTTGGTCAAGCTACAGGAACCACTTGAAGCATAAGAAACACGACCTTAGCTTGGAAGAACTTGTCCGCCACATGAAGATCGAGGAGGCGAACCGCCTCAAGGACAAACCGAAGGTTGCTCCTGCTGACCACAACACTAAGGCTAACCTTGTTGAGTTTTCTGGTAATCGTGACAGGTTTAAAAAAGGAGACTCTTCTTCGGGTCCCAAGAAGGACAAGGACAAGTTCAAGAAGCCATCGAACAAGAAGGGTCTTCCATTCAAGAAACCAGGGAACCAGGACAAAGCAAAGCAGGTTTGTTATGTGTGCGGGAAACCAGGCCACCGTGCCTACTAGTGTTACAACAGGGCTGACGGTGGCCAAAAGCCTCCTTCGAAACCTGCTGACCAGCCCAAACCGCAGGCCAATGTCACTGAGGACAACCAGAATCTGATTGCTATGATATCTGAAATCAACCATGTTGAGAACAAAGTTGAGTGGTTGATAGACACTGGTGCTACCAAGCATTTTTGTGCTGATCGTGAGTTGTTCTTTGAGTTCGAGGAATCTTCTGAGCTTGAGCAGGTCTATATGGGCAACTCTAGTGTTTCACAAGTTTTGGGTAAGGGAAAGGTAACACTGCAGCTCACCTCAGGGAAGTCTCTTACTCTGCAGAACGTCTTTTATGTTCCTTCTCTTCGCCGAAATTTAATTTCTTCTGGTTTGCTTGAAATTGCTGGCATGAAACAAGTGATTGAAGCAGGAAAATTAGTTTTATCTAAGAATGGTGAATTTGTTGGTAAAGCCTATAGGGTTGGTGTGTTGTATGTGTTGCAGACTGTTATTGATAATGAAATGAATGCTTCTTTTGCTTACGTTGCTGAGTCCTTAGATTTATGGCATGCACGTTTAGGCCACCTAAATGTTAAATCAGTTAAGCTATTACACCGAATGGGCTTAATTCAAAATTTGAATAGCAACAATCACTCTTTATGTGGCATATGTGCAGAATCGAAATACAAGAAGAAATCTTTTAATTCTGTAAAAGAGAGAACAACAGAATTGTTAGAACTAGTCCATTCGGATCTAGCTGTGTTTAAAGACATAGAGAGTAGAGGTGGTAAACGATATTATATCACTTTCGTTGACGATTATTCTAGGTATACAAAATTGTATTTACTCAGGTCTAAGGATGAGGCTGAAAACTTCTTTTATATATACAAAGCAGAAGTAGAAAATCAATTGGATAGGAAAATCAAAAGACTTAGATCTGATAGAGGTGGCGAATACATTTCTAACTCTATGAAAGAATATTGTGAGAAAAACGGGATCATACATGAATTTACAGCTCCCTATTGTCCTCAATCCAATGGTATAGCAGAAAGGAAAAATAGAACGTTAAAGGAGATGATGAATGCCTTTTTAGGTAGTTCTGGATTGCCTGACAATATGTGGGGAGAAGCTGTACTTTCAGCCTGTTATATTCTAAACAAAGTTCCCCACAAGAAGCTAGACAAAACCCCCTATGAGTTATGGAAAGGGCATCCGCCAAATTTGAAATACTTGAAAGTGTGGGGGTGTTTGGCTAAGGTTGGATTACCTTCGTTTAAGGTAGATGAAATTGGATCTAAGACCTTTGATGCTGTGTTTATAGGATATGCACAAAATAGTCCTGCTTACCGTTTTATGATTTTGAGTGATCGATCTTTGTGTGAATATCGTGATGCTACATTCTTTGAGCATATTTTCCCTTTACATAAGAAAAATGTACATACGATTGAACCTTCTTATGATATAACATCTTCTTCTGAGCCTTCTTTATTACCTTCACATGTTGATGAACCTAGGAAGAGTAAAAGGCAGAAAAGGGGGACTTCTTTTGGTCCTGATTTTATAACTGCATTCTTAATAGAACTAGAGGATGTGAATGAACTAGATGAGACGTTCATTAATCTTCATATGATCGAAGACGATCCTAAAACTTTTGAGGAAGCAATTAGTTCTTTAGATGCTAATTTTTGGAGAGATGCTATAAATAGTGAATTAGAATCTATTATGACTAATCACACTTGGGAACTAGTTGATATGCCTAAAGGAAACAAAGCCATAGGAAGTAAGTGGATCTTTAAGAAGAAACTGAAAACAGATGGCTCAGTTGACAGATATAAGGCTAGACTAGTTATTAAGGGATATACTCAAAGACATGGAATAGACTTCTTTGATACTTATTCTCCCGTTACGAAAATTGCTACCATTCGCGCTTTATTTGCTTTAGCTTCTAGTTATAAATTATTAGTCCATCAAATGGACGTGAAAACCGCTTTTTTGAATGGTGAGCTTAACGAGGAAATTTACATGGAACAACCTACAGGGTGTGCTGTGCCAGGACAGGAGAACAAAGTGTGCAGACTTAGGAAGTCGCTCTATGGGTTGAAGCAAGCACGGAAACAGTGGTATGAAAAGTTTCATAAAACCATCTTGAGTTTTGGATTCAAGGTAAATGGATCAGATGCTTGTGTTTATTCGAAATTATTTGGCAAAGAATGTGTGATTATTTGTTTGTATGTGGATGACATGCTTATATTTGGATCACATATAAATGCTATTAATTCGACTAAATTATTTTTGTCTTCCAAGTTCGAAATGAAGGACTTAGGAGAAGCAGAAGTGATTCTTGGTGTGAAGGTCACTAGAACTGAAAATGGGTTCACTTTATCACAACCTCACTATGTAGAAAAGATGCTCAAGAGGTTTAATTACTATGATATTAATCCAGTAAGAACCCCATATGATTCTAGCATGAAATTGAAGAAGAATTTTGGAATTGGAGTGTCCCAAAATGAATATGCTAAGATAATAGGGAGTTTAATGTTCTTAATGAATTATACCCGACCTGACATAGCTTATGCAGTGAGTAGACTTAGCAGGTATACACATAATCCTGATAAAAATCATTGGTGTGCACTTAATAGATTATTGAGATATCTTAGAGGCACCATAGACTGGGGATTACATTTTGTAGGCTTTCCTCAAGCATTAGAAGGATATTGTGATGCCAACTGGGTAAGTGATAATGATGAGGTTAACTCCACTAGCGGATATGTTTTTACATTATGTGGTGGAGCTATTTCGTGGAAATCTTCAAAACAAACTTGCATAGCTAGGTCTACCATGGAATCTGAATTCATAGCACTAGATCTAGCAGGGCAAGAGGCCGAGTGGTTGAGAAGCTTATTAGTTGATTTACCTTTGTGGGGGCGAAAAGCCCCATCCATTTCCCTACATTGTGACTCACAATCTGCCATTAGTGTAGCCAATAACAATGCGTATAATGGTAAGAAGAGGCATATTCGGATTAGACATGAGTCGGTAAGAGACTTGATCACAAATGGAGTCATATGTTTGGATTATGTAAGGTCTGAAAAGAACTTAGCTGATCCATTAACTAAAGGACTAAACCGAAAATTGGTCCTTGATACGTCAAGAGGAATGGGTTTGAAACCCGTGTGTTGAGGAATTCATGGTGGACACACTTTGTGTTCAATAAAGCTATGGAAAGATTTATAAGGTGATAATACAATATTGCTCATTCCTATGACAAATGCAATTTAAAGGTGTGAGCCTAAGGCTCGTGATAAATCCATAGCCCTAATATGGGTGATCCTATTGAGATGGATTTGATGGGTTTACAAATATGAAAAGAGAGGATGAGCTTAATTGCTCTTAATGATTTCATAATCCAAGTGTGGATGGTCTATAGTGTTATAGATTTGATGAGTCACCTACAAGAGTGTGAGGGATTGGTCTCCCTCTGTGAACGACTCAGTTGTCTCTCTAGATCACTCTTTAGCATCCCAGGGCAAATGATTAGACCAAATATGTAGGTATCATGTAGATACCATTGCGGAATCACCAGGATAGTAGGTAAGATATGTGTTGTTAGGGTCAACTCTTGGTACAGGAAGTTCAAGACTACTTTCACTTCCTTGTAAAATGAGATACCTAATATCACTATGGGTTGGTTCAATCGTAAGACACCAGCTCTTAAGTATCTTGTCTACACAATGCTCAAAATTTTTATGTCTTTTACTGCTGTAAATGTTATTACTTGCATTTGTGGGGGATTGTTGGAGAATGCAAGTGACATATTCCCAAAGTGGTTAGTGTTTCTTCTTGCTACTGCATTACAATATTTTGGGCCTCGATAAGTCTCAGACAGATACTAGTTATCCTCTGAAACTTATCCTTTTTTAAAAGGAGAAAGAAAACCTTTTTCAAATTGTTTTTCTTTTTCTGTTCTATTAAAATCTTGGGGAAAGATTTGATGAGAATAACTGCCCATAGAAAGTGGGATCAGCCAAAGGTTTTTCTTTTTCTATTAAAATCTTGGGGAAAGATTTGATGAGAATAACTGCCATAGAAAGTGGGATCAGTTGTTTCTCAATTGCTTATTTATAGATTCTGATACGTCTTCTTCTAACGGTGGTTTTTTTCTGAACTTCTCCAATTTATAAAAAAACTCTCTGAGCAATCTGGGTAGGAATTCCAATCTTCCTTTGTTGAGTGCCCTTTGTTGAGTGCACGATACTTGGAAGAGTCGTGTAACCTTGGGGGGCGGCGCCGATTGTCTGTCTTGCACCACTGGACAGGGCGAAATCGCTTCTAAGGCAGTGGTCTTCTTTATACCACGCCACGACAACCACATTTTCTTCGATTTACAAACCAGGTTTATTAGGCCCTACATCTTCTGATCAAGTATATATCTAACAGGCTTCACTCACGTACATCATGGCAAGCCTGCTTTGGATCACATGGTGCGAAAGGAATGAGCAATTCTATGGGTGGTGGTTAATTCAGTTAATCCTTTTCCGTCTTTTCATAATAGAATGCATATTCATCAACTCATTTAAAATTATGAAACATACCCCGCTGTCTCACAAAAATAACCAAAAACAGCAACAATCTTATTCATTACTAGAAACCCCTAAGAAAAATCTTCAAATGAAGTTTTCAAGAACAGCCGAAACTGGAACACAAAGTTGCCTCAAACTCAAAAGGATCTTTTTTTGTAACACTCCTCGATCAGTCATCGATCAATCTTTGTTCATGCCGGGATCTCTGTGTTCCCAGTCACCCCATTGGAGCTGCTGGTGGTTGTGGTGTCGAGTTTGCTGAAGTTACCCTTCTGCTTGAAAAGCTGTGTGTGATGGTGTCTACAGTATAGACGTTGCTCGTGGGCCACGTAGTTTGAAGGGCTTACCATGCACCCTCCATGGCTGCACCGGAAACACGTCCTGTGGTATGCCGACCCATCCACTGCAACCTGAAATCAAAATTGACATTTCAAAAGTCTTTTTTTCAAATTATATTATCCAACTTTTAATAAAAATTAAGCTAATATTTACCTTTTCAATCGGATAAACAGTTTTGTTGCAAGCAATGCATTTCTCTTGAGTACCTGCGAATAAGCTTGAAACTTTGCTGTTGCTTTGACCCTGTTTGAATTTGCACAGAAAATCAAGGCAAATCTCATAAAGCATGTCATATGTTGTTGTATATGAGTAATCACATATTTCAATGACGGCCCTTTAACTTGTATATAGTACCTGATCCATTGATCTTTCAGCTCTAGAAACTCTAGGAGCAGCTGAAATTGGGGAACAAAGAAGACTTAAATATTAACAACTTAAATGATGAACAATCTTGTTGAAAGTTGCTACAGAAGTATTGAAGCACCTTCAAAGCTCTTCTCCAAGCTTCCAGTCATCTTGAACAGCTGGTCAAAGTGAGGCTTGCAGTACAAAACTCCCTCAAATGAACTGTAATTGCTCAGCTGATAAAACCATGTTGCAAATTCAGGGTCCACAGTTAGAGGAAAACATTTATAGATGAAACATGAAGAAAAGATTGTTAATTTGGCGTTCAAGATTGTTGATTTGCTTCCCTGATGGACAGAAATCTCATTAGAAGCCTTGTAATTTTCAGATTTCCAGTTCTTTTATTTGGTCACTCAAGTGCCTGATTGTTCTTTAAGTTCAAGAAGGTTCATTTAGATGATAAAGTCAACTTAATGAACAATTTCCGATTAGCATTACTCTCCAGGATCACAACTTCATCTTAAAAAAAAAAAAAAGATCACAGCTTCATAAAATTGCATAAAAGGCTACAGTACTACACCAATGTCATTTGCAATAACATTCCCTTAGTAAGTCAGTACAAGTTTAAGCAAAGTGATGGTTTTCTTGATGTCCAACAGGACCAACACCCTTGTTTGGTGTGGATATTGATAAGTCAAAATCTTTTTTGATATCCATATCTGAATACCGGATATCCACATATGGATATCAAACCCGGACAATAAAAATTGATCATCAACCAAGTGCTCCCAAATAAAGCCGAAGAACAGAGCACCATCAAGATTCAGAAGCAGAGATAAGAAATCTACCAATCTGGAAACCCATGAATCTGAATTGACTACTGATCATTTCAGATACAACCCACGTGATGAAAAGAGCAGTAAAAGCAAACCCAGAAAGATCTAATCATACAAGTCAACGAAATTAGGGAAAACCAAATTGAAAGAAGAGGTACCTTAAGGGTGCCTTTGCAGTGGTGACATCTAAAGCAAGACTTATGGTAGACTTTGCCATCAGTTGTGAGCTGATCAACCAAGTAAACAGTCTTCTCACAAGCTTTGCACTTCTGGGTTGTCCCTCCAAAGCTTGCCATAATCAAGATTAAATTCTTAGCTCAAGAGATTTCCCTTTTCTTGGAATACAGATTGAGAATATCTGTTTATGTCCCTCTCTGAAATCTGGATGTTTTGGAAACAGTGTGAATATGAAAATTGCAGCTCAGCACCCGAGTTGGTGAGCACTAATTGGCAGACATGTTGCAATAGTATAGGTATTATGTATAATTAAATTATTTGTGCATATAAACTTCTGTAGTTATATTATTGTGTACATAATGGTGGATACAGAGCATCATGATTGTTAATGATGGAGATTCTCATCTTTTAATAGTGTTAATCATAATTATAATCCCATTCCCTAGATTTTAGGTGTGTAATCCTATTAATTTTGAAGAGATTTATAGGCTAATTTTGGGTCTTTCTTTCCTATGCTAATTATATGATGTATAGTACTACTACTATTCGCAGCAAAATAATGTACACGATAATAAAAAGTCTGAATTGTTAAAGACACGAACAACAAAATACCATTCATACAACGTGATGCAAACCGAGTGTGTTCAATAATTTTTTTTCTTTAAAACGTCTAAATTTGAGCCGTGTTAGAGACTTTAACGCCTCTAATATATTTATAACTTTAAAACAATGATATTATCTTAAACATGAATTTAAATAAAAAAATGCCTGTTTTCTTTTCGTTTTCTATATTTGGTGGGTGGTCTGCTTTTTTCTCTCTTTCGTAAGAAAGTCTAAAAAGAACACTTTGATTTGAGAAAGTCAATTCCATATGTACATATTATTATTTGCTTCTTTTGAAAATTCTGGCCTTTCATTTGTTCACTCACGTTTTTAAGACTTTTAACTAAAAAAACTCACCATTTGTGTAACTTCAACATATGAAAAACTCACCATTTGTGTAACTTCACCGGTTTCATTCCGTCGAGTTCGGATGAAATTGCCATCCCTATTTGGGTTACTCATGGTTTCAATGGTTTTAGGACCCGTTCATTCCCTTGTTAACCATCACCTTTTCGTTTCATTACTTATCATTAATCATTACCTTTCGCCTTTCTGTCCTTTCCATTTCATTCGTATGCCCCAATCAAACACCCCATTGAGAACTCTTAACAGTGTGACATAATGCCCTACAGACTTTGTACCATACATCCTTATGCAAAGTCATGGTATCAAGTTGAATACTTGAATCTATCATTCTGTGATGACAATCACAATTCAAGCAATACAAAAAATGATAATCCAACGGAAGGAAAAGCCATTATAAATTACAGAAAACCATCCAGACACACCGTTGCCAAGCTAACTCATTCAGCTGAGTAATATGCAACAGAATATAGATGGACACCTTATTATCCAACATGAAAGGCATTAAAAGGCCACAAAGTTCTGCCAAAGGTCACTAAACAAACCAGAATGATACCATCATGCGGTTTTCCCGGACTTCTCTGCGTCTTGAGCTTCTTTACGCATCACTGTTCGGACATAGATTTCATAGCAGCAACCTGAAAGATAGAAAGCAAGGTGCACAAAATCAAGAAACCATCTCAAATTGAAACATCATGTAGCTGGTTGAACAGTTTATTCTTTCCATTTTAGTAAGGAAAAGAATACTTAAGTAAGATTATATGACATTTTGCACCATTTAAATATGGCAAATTCCACTGTTCTCCTCAAGACAAAAATCAAGAAGCAATACAGTTCTTTGTTCCACAGCTATGTAACTTTCTCGACACAACCATGTTTGAAAAGAGCTAAATCCTACTTCATTACAATGGTGCAAAACATAAGATGAAAACATACACTTGAGCTGTGAATATATAATCTAATCCAAAATTCTATGGTGAAATATAAGATCACAAGTCACATAATACAGCTAATCATAAAAGCATCCATAGGTCATGATTTACTATTCATGAAAAATACAAGTTCATGAAGATTTTGTTTATATTTCTTATGTAATTCATATTGCATTATTGTAATATGGAGCTTATTATACCCCGCTACTACATGAGCCAACTTGACAGGAAAGGGAGCAACATCCCATTAGTTTCAAGTTGAGACCTCAAAGAAAAAATTGAGAATTTGATGCCAAATACCAAGAAGAACATAAATATATCATCCTAGTATAGACATAAATATATCATCCTAGTATAGAAAATATTTTGCAAATCACTAATGAAAAACAAAAATAAAAACAGAATTAAGGAGAACACACAGCTTTACTTTTCATCTCTCCTTGCATAAAGCCTATTCGGTTCTTTTGTCTTTGTCAAACACAATGGCAGAAATGGAAAAATAAAAATAAACAAGAAAGCATGATCAAAGAAAGATATCCTACTTGCAACAACAACAATTGTGAGAACATCTCCGATTCTCTTAATTGTCCTCACTCCATTCTTATGTGATTTGAATCGCTTCAATGCTGGATCTTTTGCCAAGAGCTGCAAGATATAAAAAATTACTCACCAATTCTACTAAGTAAAGTATCACCTGATCATTTAGAGCAAGTTTGTCAGATCTAAAATTTATGGAGAACTCACTTCCTCATAAATATCTGCCTTCAAGGCAATGTTAATGTTCAAATGGAAGACTATAATTAAGCAAAAGGAATAACAGATATACAATGATCCATATTTGTCCAGCCCCACCAAATTACAGTCTTTTCAAAGCCAAGCCTTTTGAAACAGGGACAATCGTATGCATAACCAATACAATATCCATAATCTCATTTCTATTTCCCATTAACAATGTTTGAGAAACCACAAATTCTGCATGTGGAATTGGACACATCAAGCAGGAACGAAGAGGAAAAGCAGTCATATCCAAGTAAGAATTTGCTTTGCATTGTGAAGCATAACAGAAAGAAGAAAAAAAAAACACTACAGAAAAGTGGAAGTCCTGAAAGGAAGTGCCGTAGAAAGCTGTCATAGGTGTCAGTAGGAATTTGCTTGTCATTGCAGCAACAAAACCATCTAGTTCCCTGGATCTCTACTCTCTACCAGCTAGGAATGGAGGTGCAACAAGTATCAAAGAAGGTTTTCAAAGACACTAGAAAATTGGCCTACATATTATGAAGATCTTGCCATTTGAACAGGAATACAAAAGCCAAAACTAACAAAAAGGAAATAAACTTCAGCGAAGAAGGTTACAAACTACTGGCTTTTGGAATGAACACAGACAAGCTTAGCATACATGAAGAGTAGAAGAACACTCAGAATGTATATACATCATTGATCTTGTATTCTTGTGTAGGGTTAAAAGGTAATGATTACGGGGAAAAAAGAGGACACGAAAAGAACATTTTCTAAGGACATAGACTAGTCGTTAAGGGGGCTAAATACAGCTAAAATCAATCCACCAAATAAATCATGAATTAAGTTGGCTCTTCATCTCTAATCCAGAATGCATAAATTGACTGCTCGTAAAAGGCCCTTGAACAGCACACAGATTTTCAATGTTCAAAACCAATTCATGCTTGGAATGGACTTTGTTTGAACAAACTGACACTCTAGAATGTAAATCAATCTACAATCTCAAGAAATTTGGGAAACTTCCTATAGACACACTAACGAAACTAAAAATTGCTTTCTCCCAAGCATTGTCGCGAAAAAAAAAATCAGAACCGATGAGAAGTTTATAGTTAAATCACAAAGTTAACTGCTATAAAACAAATCTATACGAAAAAAATCGTTCTCCAAAACAGCAAATATGCATCCGGATCTGCCAAAAATTAATAATAGAGGATACTCACAGCCTTCTCGCGCTCTCCTAGCTCGACGTGGTAGCCGCGATGAGGCACAAAGGAACTTTCCGCTTTCTTCAAAGGCACGGAGAAAAGTGAGATGAAAACTTGATCGATTGAAATAGAAGAGGTAAAAAGGCAAAGGAGATATCATACCGGCTGGTGAGATCGCAGCAGAGAGAATATATTCTTGTTAGCTAAAAACGCCATTATTGACTTCAAAAAAAGGTAACAATGTTGGAGAACTCAAAGAGGCAACGATGGAGGAGTTATGGCCGACGAGACAGCGGAAATCGCACCGAATACGAGCCTGGTTCTTGACTTGTTGGGTGCTTCGCAGTTCGCAACCGAGAGGAGATGAGTAAACAACAAAAATACAAGGGGCTGGACATTCACTTTTCCCACTTTTCAGCTGGTTGTTAGTTTGGGCCTCAAGTTGCATCTTATGGGAATCGGTCAGCCCAAATAACTCATAGCCGGCCCATAGCAACCACTATGACGACCTGTGCAAAAATATCCGATCCGACTAATCCGAATATCCGATTTGAAAAGTTTGAATCTGAAAATATCCAGCAATTGGTGGTCCAAGTCCGATCCGATCCGGGCACATTTTTCGGATCATCAGATCGGGTACGGATCGGGGTTTAGAGGGGGGAAAAGGTCGGATCGGATATATCCTACTATTATAAGAATAAATACCCGGATCGGATCGAATATTCAGATCGAATCTTCGGAATAGATATTCGTTCAGATAAAACTGTCGGACATCCGGGTACTCTCGGTTCAAATCGGACTTTTTTAATATTGTAGGATCGGATATCCGGAAATGTTCACCCCCTAACGTGAGAACACGAAAACAGATTCGTAATTTTTATTAGTTTTGTTGCGAATGTGTCATATCGTTTAATGTATTATTCGTAGTTATTGTTGGTTGAGTGGATTATTCGTAGTTATTGTTGGATTGCTAATTATTATTATTCGTAGCTATTATTATTTTTGATATCTACTCTAAATCTCAAACCCTTAATACTCACATTCAACGGTGTACGATTGTTCTCATGTTCTCACGTTAGGGGTGTTCTCATGGGAACCACATCCTATATATATATAGATCATGACTCATATGTAAACAGCTCTTATCGTGTGAACGTGTAAACACCGAATATATGTGAGTATACCACCGAATATATGTGACTATACCGCCGAATATATAGATTCAGGTCCGACGAATCTTCTTCCATTAATAACATGATTTTTTTTAATCCTTTAATTTCGCCTAATCTCAGCCATCTATTTAACGATCTAACGGATGCAATTTGTTCTCATCGAACACTATAAGAGCGGTTTACATGAGAGTCAAACTCTATATATATAATCACCTTTTTATTTATAAACTTTCGATTAACCATCTCTTATTTATAAGTTTTCTCTTAACCACCTCTTATTCTTGTTTTGTTAGCAAATCACCACTACTCTTATTCCGTTAGTATGTTGGTAACTCCAAAAACAAAAACCTAATTTCACACAAGCAGACGGTCTTCACTCGACTCATACTCGAATTTCGTTCATCGAAAAAAACAGTGGATTCAACAGCCCTATCCTCACACAAGCAGATGGTCTCTACACTTTCAAATTGTTGTGTAGATATACGAAGAAGACATTTACGAGATAAGGGTGGCAACGAGACATGGAGGCATGTTTTCGACTTTGCAAAGTTATTTGACATCAGATCGATGAAATTCAAGTCTATTTTTGTTGAAGTTACCGGTATTCAGACACAATTTAAACTAGAACCATACTCTTCGTGGTAACGTGGTAAGTATATATTGTCAGGTGAACATTAAGTTAAATAATCTAGCACAACTAGTTACAATTATGTAGATCATGCACGTCCACAAATACGGATACATGTAACCATGAAATTGTTCAAGAACTTGATTGTACATCCTTATATATACAATAGCTTTATGGGTTTTTGAATGTATTCTGAAATTTATATAAATCTTGTATTCTCACAAAATTCAATCATGAATATAATTTTTATTTAAAGGTAGTTCTTTTCAATTGTAGGCTTGTAGCACCTTAATTTGGAGTAAACCATAAGTTGAATATTAATAGCTAGCTATAATCATTCATTTTTATTCTAATGTTACTTAGAACCTACATCATGAACTAACCTTAATTTCAGAAAAATGGGGTAAATTTATTTTTTTTAAAGTTGAATATGAAATTAGAATAAAAATGAACACATTTATTGTATATCATCTTCAATATTTGTTAATCCCAAAATAACTTATTTATCTTTACTAGCCCTAAAATCCATGTTTAGAAACGTAAACAGAAATAAAAGCTAAAACCCTAAAGCATAAGATCGATTATACATATATATACATCAAATCCTGAAAGTGATATTGAATCAAAACATAGATATACAAAAATTAACTCACAAAATAAGACATATATTATTACAGATCAAGCAAACATACAAGAGATCGATAGTGATCGAAAAAGACTGAATGAAGTGATCGATGGATGAATATATCTAATTTGACAGCATAGTTTGTGAAGATACAAAATAGAAGCAACAAAGACGAACAAACCGAAAGTTGAGGTAGATTTAGATCTGTGTAGAATATCGGACCAAGACGCTTGATTCCCCACAGTACGCTGAGATGGCTAGCTAGCCAGCTAGCTAGGGTTTCATATATCATCAGAATATACAACCTCCAGATCTCCCTTGTTTTTTGTTGATAGAGATCGAGATTGAAACGGGGCTGATACGGTGATACCTTTCACAGAAGGACCGGTTTCTGCATAATTCTTTTGGCCGGAGGAATTTGACGATAAGGAAAGGATGGAAAATTGTGTTTGGTGTAATGATGGATGGGTAGGGTTTCGAAGAAGAAGAAAGAGCAAGAGGACATGATTACACATCATGATTGTTGTTCTACAAGAAAAGTTTTGAAAGATGGTTTTTGCAGAGTGAGAGAATGATGATAGCTCCTCGTTTGTCTGTGTGTGATGAGAGAGAAGAGAGAATGATAAGATGGAAGGAATGATGAGGATGAAGAAGTCAGTGTTTGGAAGGCCAAAAGAAGATAGGTTTACTTTTTTACACGCTTTCCTCCTTTGTTTTCGTCCATGAGAAGTAAAATAAGGGACTGTTTGGTACATGCAATTCAAACCATCAATAATAACAAAAGTCTTTCACCTAAAAAACGCTCCCAATGAATCCCTTCCCTCCCCTCCAAACGCCTCATGCAAACCCTCCACCAGCACCCTCGTCGAATAACAGAAAATGCGTGTATCATTCCCCGAAGGCACTAGAGGATTGGCTATGGCTGAAATCGACAGTGACATCGTCGAAGCACTTGCTGAAAGTTATCGTCAAAGTTCTAGGCCGGAATGTTGCTTTCCACCTCCTACACAAAAAGATATACCAGCTTTGGCGCGGCGTCCGGTAGAGCAGATGGCAATTAGGGATGGAAATGGGTGCATAATCATCCGATCCAACCGGTCAACCGACCCGAATTCGTGGATGAAAATCCGAAGAATTCCGGGTGGTGAGCGGTTGACGGGTGAAATTGATGGGTGGTGGGTGGGTATGGGCATAGGTACAACCACCCACCAACAGAACCATCCACCACCCGCCCCACCCGCCCCGTATCACCCGTATAAAGTATTATAAAAAAATAAAAATATAAAACCTTAAATTCTACCCATATAAAAATTATTAAAAATATAAAAACATAAAAAATCACCATCCACCTCGCTAATTCGCTAGTCGCTAGACTCGCTAAAACCTTCAGTCCTTCACCAAATCGTCATACCTGACTACCTCAGTTTAACACCGCTAAGCCACACGCTCCCTTTCCCGTTCGGTCACTCTCTTTTGTGCATCGCTGGCTTGATTCTCTCAATGGGTATTTAATATTCACTAGTGTCTTCTCTCCATCCTCTCCTAAGATCTATATTTGATTTTGGAGTCACACACTCCCCTCAACACAACACTCATTTCGGTCGTTTAGTCAGTTATACAATACATACATGCATCTTCTTAGTTCTTACCATGTGTTTGCATTACTGTTTTTAGTTTGATAATTTTGGATAAAGGCATCTTCTTTGCAAGCTATTATATTATTCAATCATGGGTGCCATTACATTTTGCGGAAACTTGTTCGTATTGTCTCTCTATATGATACCAACCAAATTTTTGGACCTTTTAGAATATGAGAGTAGACATGCTGATGGTCAACAGTTGCTATCATTTTACCATGTTGTTTGCGGAAGATTGCAGGATCGCTACATCAAGCTCTAAAGGAGTTTGATTGTAGTATATGTTGATTTACGTTTGTTGTATGCAAAAATATTGTGTTTATTAATTTGCATAGTTTTGTACTAATTGGAATTCATATTCCACGTTGTTTTGTAATGTTGGATAATGTTCCGTAATTTAATAGATTTATATTTTTGTTACTGTAAAATATAAATTACTTTATACATGTAAATGTTTAAAACTGAAAAATATACTACACAATACACACCCGGTTATTATCACCCGAACCACCCGGTGGGTGATGGGTGGGTGGGTGACGGGTGAAGTGTTAGGCGGGTGGTGGGCGGGGTGGGTGAGAGTTTAAGTAATGTGGGCGCCACTTCCACCCATAAACCGACTCATTTCCATTCCTAATGGCAATACTCGATCTCCCTCAATTTTCAAGCCGTTCGTTTTTTTTTTTCGAGCGCGAAGACGTGTTCTGACCTAAGGTCCTTGTAAAATCATTGGTCATTACCTAACGGTTCGACCATGGTCTATCTATCATTTTCTCTTCTCTCATCTAAGTGTTTGATTCCTACGTTTTCTCTTCTCTCATCAAAGTGTTTATTTCCTATCTTCTATTTATCCTAAAAAACAATGGTGTTTTTAACTGATTTAGTAAAATTACTGAAAAGCCATAAAGAAAGCCCGCTTTATTGGTAGGGGTGAGCAAAAATATCCGATCCGCTAATTCAAAGATCCGATCCGGAAAAATCCGAGTCCGAAGATAGCCGACAATTGGTAATCCGAGTCCGATCCGGGCATATTTTTCGGATCTTTGGATCGGATACGGATCGTGGTTTGGAGGAAAAAGTCGGATCGGATCGGATATATCCGACTAGTCTAAGTTTAAATGTCCGGATCAGATATCGGGATCGGATATCCGTTCGGATAAAACTGTCGGATATCCGGGTGCTCTCAGATTCGGATCGGATATCCGGACATGCTCACCCCTATTTATTGGATATATTGAAAAAAAACTTGATTTTAAGGGTAACTGAAGAGCTAAAATTGAAGGTTGTTCTTGATTTTTTTGGATCTTAGAGTTTTAATGGGTTTTTCAATACTTGTCAAACCGTTGGATTTCCCAAGGACCATCGGAAGGACATGATTACACATCATGATTGTTGTTCTACGTATCCCAAATTTCAGAAACTTGAGGTGGGTCCCGACCCTATATTGACAACAATTTCACTAGATCTTAAAGCAAGACACTGATGCCAAAATCATATGAATAAATCAAATAAGGTTGTTTACTTTGAAATTTATTTTGGGGATTTGTTTTACTTCAAAGACATTTATGTCCCTAAAAATCGAAGAATAAAATCGGGTTTTATTTTATTTCAAAAGACATTTATTTTACTTCAAAAGACATTTATGTCCCTAAACAAGGATGAACAAAGAATATCGAGATGAAAAAACACAAGACTAAAATCGGGTTTTAAATAAAAATAAATCCACCCAAACAAAAATAACATTGGTTTAAAAAATTTATTTTTGAGTGGTTTATAAACCTAAATAAACTCGTAAAGAAATAAACTCATCTCTAAGTAAACGCCTACAAAATGTTAAACCTTGAGTTTATAAACTAAATGAAAGACAAATAAACTACAAATAAATAGACCCTAAGTCTGTTCATAAAGGAGGAATAGGAAATCTTCACTCTTGTTTGAAATTTCCTTCAAACTTAGTTATATAAACAATTGAAAGGTTGAACCTTTCTTTTGACCAAATCTATGATTTAACCCCAGATCAAATCGTAATCGAAAACCATTTACTAAAACTCGATATGTCGGAACAACATGAATAAGAGCAAAAAATCTTTGCTTGCTTTAGTCGTATATATTACCTATGTTGTTTTAAATAAACAAACGGAACCACCAACATGGATAAAAGCAAGGTTTTAAGATTAACATCATATTCCACAATTTATCCCATATAAACCTAGTCTATTTTACTGTGAACTGAAAGCTCCACTTTACCAATTTTTCATGAACTAAGGTGAGGTGGATCTTTGGTTTGGGATAATTTGTCGTGACTAATTGCCCTACTAACTGATGCGGTTCTTTATGTTTGATAAATTGGGCCTTCTTCCTCCACGTAACGTTATACGAACACAATTATCTCGACCAAGAGTAACAAATCCCGACCATGTTTTGGTCTATGAAATGTCATTTGAATAAAGTTATTAACCTATAAACTTGAATATCTCAAACGATTCTCCTTATTTGAACTAAGAGAGAATTGGATGAAATGCACCCAATGATCAATTTTGTTTAATAAATACCCTAGGCCTATAAATTTTTAAGTGAATAGCCTTATTAAACAAATAATTTACCCTTATTTATTATAATAAATTTTATCATAATTTAGACGTTTCTCTTATAGCTTTATTGTAACTTATTCTTATAAATGAAACAGATTTTTTTGTAAATTTATAATTTATTCTTGTAAATGATACTTATTTTTTTGTAATTTATATTTTTTGAATTTTTTGTAATTTCATAATTCTTACAAGAAATATGGAAAATTAATAAACGAACGTAGTCACCAAGAATTGATCTCTGGTTGGTTACCCTCCCTTGGCTCCCACCCTAAGAACTTTCGCTTGTACACTAATTTTATTGTACAAAAATTATTGTAACTAATTTTCTTGTACAAAAAATCACACGGTTCATTATTTCTTCAAAACCCAAACTCATTCATTGCATAGAGAAATTGATGATACATGATTTACATTAAGAGTACAAGCATGTAACATGCTAGTTTTATGAGTAAAATTTTCTTGTACAAGATTAATTACTAATTGATTATGCAAATCAATATTGGTAACTTCTTCAAAATACACCTTCTTCAATTAGGGATTGTGGATCAATTAAAATGCAATAATCAATTAGCAATCTGGATTTTTGTATAAGGGTAAATTAGTCTTAAAAAATTAAAAGAGGTCATATTCTAACAAAATTGTTAAGGTTCACAATTACTAAACAAAATTAGTGAACTAAAGCTACATAGCAAATTCACACTTGAATTAATCTATGAAGTTGTGAACACATTTGAGCGAGGAGCTCCTTTATGAATAAGATCGAGATGGAACTTGGCATGTTCACGTTTCTATTTTTTTTATCGAATTTGGTGTATATTTAGAGTCGTGTTTGAATTACAGTCGTGTTGTGTTCATGACAATTCCTTTTTTAGGGAGTCTCTTTCCCGAATTATCGTCTTCCCCCCAAGAGTTTGAGAGTTTGAGTCTTATTATACCTACATCATACAATGTTATTCTGATAGGGCTTGGACGGCCACTTTCTTTCGGCCTTTCGATTAACCGTTTTCTTTATGCGGCAATCGGATCTTATATCGAAAAAAAAAATTAAATAAAGGAGTAATAAGAAGATGGTCGACAAGTGTGCTTGTTAAGGGTGACGTGGCAATAAGGACTTGTTAAAACTTTTGAATTAATGACCATTGACCATCGAAAATTTAAGCTACAATTAAGATAAATGGCGGTTACGTTTTGAGAATCTAACGTAATAATATTGATTAATAATAAATTGAGATTTGGGAAGCTGATCTTCTAAATGGCGGTTACATCACCTCCCATTTTCACGCTCTTCTTCTTCTCGGCTCGCGGCTTGCTTTCACCACTTCTCGTACTCATTCCTTCTCCTCCAATGGCTACCCGCTATCGGTCTTATGAACCCTTGGTGTTCTCCTTGATTCTTCTCCTTCTCTGCAATTCCTCTTCCTCCATTGGTGAACCGTCCACAAATATCCTCTCAAAGTTACAGTTTGATTCAATTTATCAATTCGGTGACTCCATCTCCGATGCCGGCAATCTTATGAGGGAAATTCCCTTTCAGTTATGCGCGCAAAGCCCTTATGGAGAAACCTACTTTGGCAAACCTACTGGTCGCTGCTCTAATGGTCTTCTTATGATCGATTATTTCAGTGAGTTTTCTGTTCTGACATCTGCTTCAATTTTCCTTGATTTTCAGAAAACAACTATTTTACCAAGTGAAATTTGATAAAGCTTGAATCTTTTGTACGAGGTTTTTTCAATTGTTTGATATTTGGTAATGTACGCAGCAATCGCATTCAAGCTGCCATTTCTCAATCCCTACTTGAACCATGACGCCGATTTCACTCACGGAGTGAATTTTGCCGTCGCCGGAGCCACGGCTCTCAACAATTCTAGAAACCCGATTGCGCCCAGAAGTTCTCTCCCGGTCCAACTCCGATGGTTCGAAACCCACCTCGAGTCCATCTGCCCTTCTCCATCTGGTAACTATAACTCAACAAACATGATCAATCGTTTACTTACTTGTACCTGTATGATATGATATTCATACGTCATCAAATATATGTATAGATTGTAAGAAAAAGTTTCAAAGATCTTTGTTCATGATGGGGGAAATCGGCGGCAATGACTACAATTACGCTCTCATTGACGACGAATCTATCCTAGAAGTCATGAAAATAGTGCCTGATGTCATTCAAGCCATAACAGACGCTGTTAAGGTAAATTATATTTCAACTTATGATCATACTTAGTTTGATTTGAATCTGATTGTGTATGAATGAACTACAGGAAGTGATTAGTCGTGGTGCTATCCATGTCGTAGTGCCCGGAAACTTCCCAATCGGTTGTCTTCCGATCTTCCTGACTGCCTTTGGATCAAACAACAAAACAAAGTACGACAAAATTGGATGTGTGAAATCATTGAACGAGTTTTCAAAGTATCACAACAAACAACTTAAACAAGCTATAAAAAAGCTGCAAAATGAGAATCCAAATGTAAATATCTACTATGGAGATTACTACACCGGCGCCTCATGGGTTCTTAAGAATGCTGCTTCTCTTGGTAAGTTTTAACATATTTTAGACTTTAATGTCTTTGTTCTGTAGACATATAATAATGATTAAGATCTTTGATTCTCTGTGTTTAGGATTTGTCAAGGATAAGATATTCGAGCCTTGTTGTGGTAACACAACCCTTGAATGTGGATCTTCAAATGAAGTTCAACTTTGCACAGACCCTGCAAAGCGAATGAGTTGGGATGGAACTCATCCTACTCAAGAGGCATACCGACACTTGTCTAGATGGTTACTCGCTCACACCTTTAACCAACCCATACACTATCCAGTACTGTCACCTTCTCCGTCTCCGGTTCCACCGCCACAGAAAGGCTCAGGAACTCATGTGGTTTCAATTGTAAGATACATAATCATATACTATTCTTCATATATGCTTTCTTTTATGCTTTTTCCTGATCTATTGCAACTGAAATTTTTTCAGGTTCTTCTTCGAGTAATTGTGGCTCCAATTTTGGCGTTGTGGGCAATCGGATTGAAGCTGTTTTGATCAAGAGAAAGACTTTTTTTTTTTGAAGACTTATCTAGGAAGAGTTTTTAGACAGAAAAGTTTCTGTGTTGATGATTTCATTTGTTTATGGTTTTTGGGGTAAATTTTCTTCATTTTGTTGCCTAAAGTTGAGGTTGAGTAGAACTAACCATGTATTCATTCTCACAGTTCCAAACCATATAAATAACCACGTTCATGTTTATTTTTGAAGTATGTATGCTGTCAATGCCCTTAACATGACTGTTGCCTTGCTAACTATACTGGATCATAAACTAAAATGAAGCATATGCTCATTTTTTGAAACTGATTGACATCAGTAGCCGATTTCCGGGTTGCCCGTGTTCAGGAATCGCGTTATTTCAACAGGTTGGATCATCTTTGATTGTAGATTTTGATAGATTATATCTAGATGAACCAAGTGAAGATGTGGATGTAGTTGAAGTGAATTTTAGCAGAATAGAGGTCATCCAGGTGGGCCTGCCGGGTTGCTAAGAGAAGCCCATGGGCTTGGCACCCGGGCCGAACCCTAAGAAAAGGCATAATATCAGAAAATCACCCGGAGATTTTGATAGATGAGAATGAAATCCCTTAATCGAAAGGCAATTCAAAAAGACTCAAGCTTTGGTGATGAAAAAGAAGCAAAGATTCGCATAGATGATTACATTTGCTTTGCATGCTCAACAACTCCAATTCAATAGCCTGCTTGTACCTCTAATGATTGCAATTCAAGTCAGCTCATCATCCTCGAACATTTTTTGATTACTTTGTACGATTCATATTTGTCTGTATTGGGACATATTCTATCAAATGATGGAGATATGGCCCTCTTTTATAATATTGTGTCATTAGTGGCCCACATGCTTAAACTCCTGTTTTAAAGACACAAAGTTTATAAATTATGATGCACCTACCATTCATGCTTATAAAGTGCTCCCATGAGCTGGTTGTGCTTCTCTTTTTTCTTTATATTTTTGTCTATATAGCTGCGTTGTATTGTCTCTGAATTATTTCACAACTAAATCTTTACTATAAGAATTATCATTTTCAAATTTCAGTCCTGTAAAATCCATGTTGCTCAGCTTCAATGATGAACTTGCATTATTACATCATTGAACTTGATGCTTCAGGATCATTTTTATGTTAAAGTTCATATCTTTCAACTCTCTCATATGGCCATATGTATATATGAACTTAGTTGGGCAAATTGATTGATCCCAATGGTATAAAACATTCACCAACAGTCATCCATCTCTTTCTTAAGCAAGAGTTTTGAATGCCAACACACCCTTTTCTTGACTATCCCGAATTTCGTGTTTTCATCCGCAATAATTTGATATAAACATGTCCTTATGTTCCATGCTAGATGTTATCATTGCCAGACTACCCACAAACATGACAAATAATTGGACTAACAAGGTATATATTCTTCATTACAAAGACACAGACATATTGTAAATATAATTTCCCTTGTGATTTCTCATTTATTATATCCAATTAAAAAACACCATGGTAGTAGAGCTTGTGTCTGCCTAGTACCATGATGTAAAACAGCCTTATGGAGAAATCAGATTCTATACAATTTGTTGGTACCACCCAGATCCTTAGATTAAAGGCAGATTTCAACCATATGTTCTTGGTTCTTCCAATCTTGCCTCTATCTATCTCCAACCCTAAGTTCAGATAATTTCTTCAGGAGGACAACTTGCTCATGGCAGGAAAAACTCAAATCTTTTTATAGCATAAAAAACAAGAAGATAAATCTTGATGGTAATATTAACTTCCAGCCTCAGATATGCTATTCAAAGAGGGCTGCCATATTTTTGGTTTTGCTGTGCTTCCATTTGTTGCTCCATTACTCCTTGATCTTTGTCTTTCATGTTTAGTCACCTGAAAATTATAAAGGAAATTAGGTTAAAATTGCAAATCTTACTTTTTTTTACTTGGATCTTAATGAATCATTGGAAACTTTCAAAAATCTTTGATGGGAAAATGATAAGATTTACCTCAAGATTCTTGTCAAGCTGGTATCTTTTGACTGCTTTCTCAAGATCCTTAACAGCATCTGCCTTATCTGCTAATTCAATCCCAATTTTCTTCAGCTTAGCCTGCTTCTTTGCCACCAAGCCCTTCATAACTTCTATTAAAAACAAAGAGAAACCCAAAATCAGCCTTACAAGAAAACAACAATCTTAAAAGCAAATTAAGTCAATAAAACAGAGAATCCACATTACCTTGATTGCTAATTAGCCTGTAAACATGGCCAAGTGCCAAAGTATCAGTTGGCCTGAGCAATTTCACCCTGGTGACTCTAAGAGAACTGTTGTTGCTCTTGCTTTCATCACTTTTGCTGTTACTGCTTTTGCTGTTGTGGGTGGTGTCTGATTTGGGATTTGAAGGATGATAGAGAGTGGTAGTGATAAGAAGAGCAACATAGTGACCTTGATTCATCTTCATGATCTCAGCTGCTGTGACTGACCTAAACAATTTTTCAACCTTTCCAGAGGGATGTTGGATCACAAGTGTTGCTGTATCCACTGCTTGACAATTACCCATCTCAAACCCTCTTTCTGTTTCTTGATCACTACAACGAGAATGTTAAAGTATGAAGAGATGAAGAATTTTTTAGGCTATTCTGCCATTTTATAGTCATCACCCCCTTCCTCTACTACCTCTTTATTATGATGGGCCAGCAGGCTTGTTTTAAAAGAAATTGATTACTGACACAGCTGTTTACTATTATTTACCCATTACAAGACTGTAAAAAGCAGTCAAATGGGTATGAGAGAGAGGGCTATTAAACAACACTTTCTTCACATGACTATAGTGGAGTATTATAGGTTTCATAGGATATTCTAAACAAATTTCAGAGGTACTGCACTGCACAGCTTATGATGATCATCATCACACCATATTGATTCTTTGGGTTATGTGTATACTCTGAGGAGTATAATTTTGCAGTTAGTTCAATGATAAAAAAAATATATGAGTACACAGTTCCTCAGACTATCTATCTGTCTACTTTTACTTGAAGACCTTGTCGGTGGATATTTTTCGATCTTTTGACCCACTGGACGGCGTCGTATAGGAGTTCAATATGAGTGTCAATTAGATATATTTTGGGGTAAAACTTCATAAGGTCATAGGTGTTGGGTAAGAAATTACAGTGAGATAAGGACAGTAGAGAAAGAACAAGAATTGACATGTGTGGAAAGTGAAGAACAAGAAAGGATGGGTGAAGTGAGATAGATGGTCCATTGGTAGTGATATTGTCATGAAACAAGGTTACAACTTTTGGTTTGGGTGCAGTTAAATCCATGAGTGAGTGTTTGTAAAAATGTAAGCCCATGCTTGGTGGAAAGGGATGAACATCAATGGAGATTGGGGGGTTGCATCTGCACATACTTTCTTTCTATTTTCATGTCAACCAAACAGAAGACAAACTATTTTGACGTCCAAGTTAACAGTGACATTATGTAACCCACTTTGATCTATCTTTAATCACTGATTAGGATGAAATCAACTTTTAGCCACAAATTCCACTTAGGGTTTATTTGCTTACTTTGTAGAATTCAATTGCAGTCAAAACTTATTCATGTTTGGGAAAATTACAAAAATATAAATATAAATGTGGGTCCCAGTTCTCCACGCTGAGAGACGCCCCACTCTCAAAGCTGTGCTGGTCATAAGTGCTTCCCGCGTGGGAAAGCTTTTGCACTAAAAGAGGAAAAAGGAAAAATAATTTAGCACATTTATATATATATATATATATATATATATATATATAGAGAGTTTGGCTCCCATGTAAACAGCTCTTATAGTGTTCAATGAGAATGAATAGTAGCCCTTGATCTGATTAATCCAAAGGCTGAAATTTTACCTAAATATTCTATAAAAAATACAAACCACTCTCTTGATTGGAATGTGTAATACACTCTCCAAATTAAGGCAATTTCGATATCTTTTAATAATTATAAATGAAATCTTGTTCCACTATTTTAGGCAGTTACAATTTACAAAATCTTCCAATTAATTAATAAGGGTAGTAAAGAATATCAAAATAATCGTTCTAACGCAATATCATCCATTTTGGCAAGCAACATTTTCGAAATCGATGGAAGAAGGTATGTGAATGTGATATGCCGTACACAACTAAATTAATATATTAACAGATATTTGGTTTCATATTAATGAATATATTTAACTATACCACCGAATACGATTTGCAGTATTGTTACAAAAATAGATTCGACAACGGTGATGGCTTACCCAATCATCAAACATTAAACATACTCGTAATCATTATTTATATTTCAATCTTCATATTATAAATATGTAGTGAATTTTTTACAGATTCCGCAAGTGAAAGAGATTGGGATATTGATGGATTCGGCATTGATGCTAACATGGAGAGTATGGATGGATTTTATGAAGCAGCGGGATATATTGTTTGAAATATTAGTTCCAGTAATGTACAATTTTCTTCAACTATATACGTTATTATAAAAATATTATTTCGGGATATATTGTTTGAAATACGATTACATTTTATAGCGTTGAAACACCAAATAAGAAAGCGTAAACTTAATTACCCAAGTGTACAGCGGTCATTAACATACAATACACTAATATATTCTATATCCGGTATATATACCTTGTATATTCTATAAAATATAGCATCATACACGGTAAAAAGTGTAAAGGTTGTGCTCCTTAACATACAACATCTAATATATGAAACATCCATTAACTATATCATGTATATTCTTAAATTATATCGTTCATATTCGGTGATTAGTACAATTACTAATCCATCATATTATGCATGGTAAACGGTGTTAACATACAAGATAAAGATCTTCTTCCAATGGTTGTCCGAAGCAACATATCAAGATAACTACTTGGATGGTCTATTCATCATCATCCTTAGCGTTGTTAATCTCCAACGCCCCTCTAGCAACTATACACGGTATTTCTGGCATCATTGTGTTCTCAGACCAATGGAACAAAGTATATAAATATCTGACTCGTCAAAAGATTCTTGAATTGAAACGGCCTTCATTTTCCCACTTCTAATCTACTGTTTCTTGTCTGACACCATCTTATTTTCTGAACACAACAATCAAACAATAATGAATATAATTCATCTTATTCATGAATATTTCATAAGCATAGCCAATGTCTCATTCGACAAGGCATGGAGAACAATCAAACAATAACGAATATAATTAATCTTTTAGCAATTTTATCAAGTTTCGTATCAAATATAAAAAATAATGACCATCAGCACCAATCATATATGAGCAGGCAAGTGTATAATGACTGCAACATAACTCGTATTCGACAAGGCATGAGAGAACATTCAACAAAATTGGACTATCAACCGAAATTCATCAACATAAATCAATAGCCATTCAGTTTGCAACATTCATCAACAATGGACTACCGAATATAAAAACCTATAACCATTAACACCAATCACATATGAATAGACAAGTGAATAATGGCTCAAGCATAACTCGCATTCGACAAGGGATGAACAACATTCAATAAGAATGACTTATCAACCCAAATTCGACAATAATACTTCAAGCTCATCAACAAAAATCAATAGACATTCGGTTGCCAACATTCAACAACAATGGACTAACGAATATAAAAATCATTACTCATCAACACCACTCATATATGGACAGGCAGGCGGAATACAACGATAGCAGTACCTTGTGTGACGGATGAGTTGCGCCTAGTCAAAGAATACCCTAATATGTGTAGCAATCGACAATGAACAGGATATTAAGATGCAGAACGCCGAATACCGGCGCTTCTAGAACCGAATACAAACAATGAACAGGATATTAATATGCAGAACTCCAAATACCGACGCTCCTAGAACCGAATGCGGAATCGAGTATGAACACAACACCGGCGACTCCAATGGCGCTGAAGACCGGAAGAAGAAGTAGAGGACGAAGATAACTACAACAAAATTAGGGATTTCGTTACTTTTAACCGCAAAAAACCCTAATTTGTAGAAACGAAACAGAAAGTTCATCAACAATGGACATTACCTCGAGCGACGGCGGAAAGGCGAACACAATATCTAGTGTAGAATGGATGGGGAAAAAAGCTCCTGCTCCACATACGGCGGCGAATAATGGAAGAAGATAGCGGCACCAATGGTCTCCTTCAGTTCGAAAATAGGGGATTCTGCTTTAGAGGAAGAAGTGGGATACAAAAATAACCGTAAAAAGATTTTATTGTTTTATTTAAGGGAAATTTTAAAATTGGGGTAATTATGGAGAGGATTGTTTAACACGCGCCTATAACTTCCAAAATTACAATTAAAATTTTTTTTTTTAATTTTTTTATTATTAAACTATTGCTTAATCTCAGCCATCCATTATAATGATCAAACGGATATAATTCGTTCTCATTGAACACTATAAGGGCTGTTTACATGGGAGTCAGTATCTATATATATATATTTTGATCGTTTCCGACTCCAGGTTGGATCTCCGTTTTTTTTGACGAAATTCATATCAGACATATTTTCAGAAAAATCAACTGTGTTGCTGACCGACCGACCCATCTGGGAATATCGAACCCCAACACTTGTTTTTCTGACGATCCCGAACTTCGTGCTCATCCGCAAGGATGCTTTAGGGTGGACTACCTCTAGGAGATAGACCAACCTAACCGATTTCCGTTTATCAAAATATATATATATTGAGAGAAAAGCATATCCCTCTAAACGGATGAATTTTGACCGACCCTCTACGTTAAAAGGCTCGGACTTTGTTTCCCTGGTGAGTAAGGTTGTTCAAATGGTCCGGATCAAACCGTAAATTTTTGGATCGGACCGTTTCACTGTTAGTGTGAAACGGTCTATGGGCCAGACCGGATCCAATACGGTTTGGTCCGATCCATTTATTATTTTTAAAAAAATATTTTTTTTTGTATGGATTAAATCTGGTCCGGTCCAACCAGTTACCCTTCTTATTCATAAAAAATTAAAATGTAATTTTTTATCTGGTTTTCTGGTCCGGTCCAAAGTTGTGCAGCTCTACTGGTGAGTAGGGCTTTCGGTTCAGAAATTACTCAAAGTCTGGTCTTTTCATGTAAATTTTTGGTTTTCCCTTTAATTTATTTTTAAAACACCATTTTTTATATTCTAATATAACTCTATCCTTCTTTGTATACTATTACACAAAGTTTGGTCTTTTGTTTTTAACGTTTTCCGTGGGTAAAAGCGAAAGTGTGGGTTTGTGATGGTTTGTTTGTGGACGGCAGGAGGTCGTTATCCTTCATTCCCTCGTTCAAAACTTGTCGTCCGCTGTTGGATGATAACGTTTCATACATGGAATTCTTTTCCATATTCATTTTTTATTTTCTTTTTCATCCCTTATGTGTTGGTTCGAAAAGTGTTACATTATAAATAAGTGATTCGTGACAATGAAGTGATATCTTCAACACATTCATAAATAATTCGGTTTATCATTCATCTACTATATAAAATCAAACCGTATATACTTATATGATAAAATTAATTAAAATACCACAAATTTATAACAGGAATAAAAATATCTCAATCTTCAGTATACATGGTAACTAGTGTATTACCCGCACTTTGTGCGGGTTGAGTTTTAATAAATATTTAATACTTAGAATTTATTTGTATATTTGTAAAATAAAAATCCGGAGAATGAAATTATAATTATTACTATGATTTTAATTAACTTTTAAGTATTTATCTCTTATAATTAATTATATTTTTAAATTGATTTGTTAAGATATGCTTGTTGGTAAAAAAAAATCCGTAAAAGTTTAAAAACTATTTTTATAAAAATAGTTATTTAAATATTTAAAAAAATTAGAAATCAATTTCCAATTTATAATAACATTTAGAAATCACTTATTAAAATAATTTTTTAGGCTTCGAGAAACATGGCGTTGACACGTGGCAATAGAGGTTTCTGCTTTAATAGATACCAGTGTAATACCCGCACAATGTGCGGGGTTTGACAATATTGAATTATATATAATATAATGTTATTTTTAATTTTCTTTAAATCTATACATAAATGTATGGATAAAAGTTATCAATACTTATTAATTTTTATGGAAAATTGGACAAACAATAGATGATATTTTTAGGTCGAAAAAGTCATGATATAACGCTATTCTACAAATAAAAATTATTATACCCGCAAATTTTTTGTTATATTAAGGAAGCTTAGTTTACGACATCCCATAAGTAAAGTTGAGAATTGATAAAAATTTAATAAAATTAAACATTAAAATTGTAATTACATTTTTAATTTATTTTATAAAATCTACAATTAAAACAAAATCTGTTTAAATTTTCGTATTTGGTCAGATTATATGAAATTTAAAAAAAATCAATTATAATTTTGTTTAAATCACGTGTGTCCAACAAATTTTAGAAAGATAATTAGTGTTTTAATTAGTTTAGTAAATCTCTTAATTATTTAAATTTTAATTAATTAACTTTTTAAAAATAATTTTTTAGCTTCGATAAACGTGGCGTTGACACGTGGCAAAAAGAGTCTCTCGTTTAATACATACTAGTGTATTACCCGCACTTTGTGCGGGTTGAGTTTTAATAAATATTTAATAATTAAAAATTATATGTATATTTTTGTAAAATAAAAATCCAGAGAATGAAATTATAATATTATTATAATTTTTAATTATCTTTTTAGTATTTATCTCTTCTATATAATTAAAAATTTTAAATTGATTTGTTAAGATATGCTTGTTGAGTTGTTGGTAAAAAAAATCTGTAAAAGTTTAAAACTATTTTTATAAAAATATTTATTTAAATATTTTTAAAAAAAATTAGAAATTAATTTCCAATTTATATTAACATTTAGAAATCACTTTTTAAAATAATTTTTTAGGCTTCGAGAAACGTGGCGTTGACACGTGGCAATAGAGGCTTCTGCTTTAATATATATAAGATAAGATAAGATATGGTGCCATAAAATTTTAATACTCCCAAATTTCTGGTAGAGAGACGGAATTGTCATCTTGGTGGCATATGAGTTGATTTATTTATAATAAAAATAAAGCAAAAAGCAAAATAAAAAAACAACTCACTATCGATTCATTCTTATACTATCAATCCATCCATGAGAGGAGTTAATCGATTAGGGATTTCTCCATTAGCAACCTTGCAAATTGGGATTTCTTTGGTGTCTAGTTTTAGTTGCTTATCCTTAACCATTATTGATTGCAACACTCATTATTTTGTAAGGTTGATTCCTCTTTCAAGTTTGCACTCTCGTCTGCAAATGATGATAATCAACCCAAACTCGAGCAACAACAAGATCTACCTACCCAAACCTCTAGCTTTGCCGCCACAGACTCCGACCCAGTTCAAAACCTCCACAGGCAAACCCTAGAATCAAAGAACTCGGATCCCTCAAACCTATATCACGATTTTCCACCGATGGAGCCTGAAGAATCAGAAGATCGGAAAAGTATGACTCTTTCTCCCTCTCACCAACCCTCGATTTCTGATGTGATTGCGAAGAAAGAAGGAGGTTTTTCCCCAATCCGCCAGTTCTTCCCGACGGCCCGTCCCGGGCAAGCGTAATGTAACAGCCAATTTTGGCCTTTACCGCCCCCGCGGTGCGCCCAGCCAGCCGCGGCCGGGTCAGCCCGTCCCCGCGGCTGACCGTAGATCGTAAAATCTGTTTTCTTTTCCGGCTTTTATTTCCTTCCTTTTATAGAAGACTAAAAGCCTAAAAGGATGATTAATAATGAGGGGATTGGTGGAATAAGACTTTTTATTTATTAAAAACAAATTAGGCCCCTCACCCTACTAACCTAAACTACCATCGTGAAGTTGGATCTGTCGATTTAGCATCTTCTCCAACAAAATTATTTCCTTGTACACAACAAATAAATAGGAAACATATCTTACACAAGCAATTTCAAAAAAAATCTCAAAGCAATTACAAAAATAGTATCGAAATAGTATTACACAAGCAGTTTTTAAAAAAAAACTCATAGAAAGAATGTGTTATCGCTTAGCCAAAGCAATTATACAAATAGTTTCGAAATAGTAATTGCACAAGCAATTACACAAGCAGTTTCGAATAACTCATAGCAAGTACACAACTAGTTTCAAAATAGTACACAAGTAGTTTCCAAATTTAAAGGGAATCAGAATGTACGAAAAATGCAGATGGAGAGAGAGGAATGTCGACTGTTAGTCACGATCTTTGTAAATATTACCTATTTAATTTTTTGGGTTAATTAGAAATGTCTATTTTGTTACATAATAAACAAAGGGGCATAATTGATAGAGCATTGATAGAACCATCCGTCCTCGCAAGCACGTTTATTTCTTACAAAAATTGAAATCATCAATGACTAAATCAACTAGTTAATATTCTACCAAATAACATGATCAAAAAATTAAAAATTACAACTTGCCTAAAAGTGACATTGGAGACATTATACTTGTTTGCGAATGAAGAAGGATGGTACTCCACTAAGTTTGCTTTGGAATTGATCCAAAAACGAAAAGTGGGTGTTACAACGGACAAAGAATGGATATGGGAGATCAACATTATGCCGACAATCAAAAAATTTTCTTTGAAAATTGGTCTTGGATGGTATCCCAACAAAAGAAAATTTAGACAAACAAAGAATTCCAATTATGATGCATGCGAATTTTGCAACCATCATACTGAAAGGGCTAAACACATGTTCTTCGGATGCCCTTACACTTTACAAAATATTGATAACACCAAAATCTCATCGAAACTTCAGGACTATGGTACGACGAATCTGAAAGTTAACGACATTCTCCTTGATTTTAAAGAAAAAATCGATTCATCGGAACTAAGACAACTAGTGGTGATCTGGTGGAATGTGTGTGTAGCAAGGAATCAACTATCTTTAACAAAAAAAAGGGACCACAAAATCTAAACCAAATGGCGGTAAATCAAATAAATGAGTGGGAACAAGCAAGCATAAATCTATATTCGAAGATCACTAAATAACATAAACAAAGGAGAAAGACAAAAAAACATTTGATGACAAAGGCCGAAAAAGGGATTTAGCAAACTTAATTTTGATGCATCTAGAAACTCCTCAGGTCAATGCGCTTTTGGCTATATCATTCGAAACTCCCAAGCAATACCACTCGCTAAGGATTATGGAAGATACGTTGTTGATACTGTATTAGAAGCAAAAACGTTCGCTCTTCGGGAGGGCCTCCAAAAGGCCCTATTGGGGTTACATCCATCGAGATATAGGGTGACAATCCGACTCTCATTAATACAGTCAACAAACAATGAAAATCACATTGGGAATCAAATATGATCATCACTTGCATATCCACCATGATTTCTGGTTTTGGCAATGCAACACACACCATATTTTCAGGTAAATCAACAATGTAGCCGTCGAACTTGTAATGCATGGCTATACACCGGCGAGATCTGACATAGGATCATCAAAGGATGTTAAGACCTCATCCGTCTAGATACTTTTGGAAGAACGGGTTTTGAAAAACTGATCATCTCAACTTCTTACTTTTTTCGAAAAAAAAAGGGTTAATTGATGCTCATATAATCAATATGAGCCCGAGAACACATTTCACCCATTAAAAACTATCGGAGGGAGTAGTAAATACAAATAAGTGGTAATTAAGGAATTGAATAGCCATAGTAAGCATGAAATTATAATTAAACTAGTGAATGCCCTTTGAGTTAATTAAAAGGTTAGTATGTTAATTAATGGATGATTAATGTTGATCCAGATCAAGCTCTTCAAACTCCTAGCTGTAAGATACTCTTCCCGGCTACAAATCAAATAACCCATCCCCACATAGGACAACATTATTTTTTTTAAAAACAATCTTAATCTGCCCTCAATTTCATCTCTTTTGTAAGTGAATTTTTGCAATAATGCACTATTTATAAACGTATAAATCAATTCTATATATATATATATATAGTTCCCGACTCATATGTAAGCAGCTCTTATCGTGTGAACGTGTAAATACCGAATCAATGTGAGTATACCGCCGAATATATGTGATTATACCGTCGAATATATAGATTCAGGTCCGGCGAAACTTCTTCCTGTCCAAATCAACTTTAAATGTAGGGAAAACAACATTATATTTAAAATATTATATAAAAAAATCATCAACTAGCTTATACTTTCTCTAATAACGAAACAATATTGTTTTAAACTTTTAGTCATTGACACTAATAATAAGAAAAGTATTAAAATTTAGTAAAAATTTTCTCAACTGGTTATTAAATATTAATCACCCTTTTTTAACCAATGAATTAAAATTCTCTTACAAAAATATTTAAAAAAATAAATTTAACTATTAATATAAAACGACCTTGTTGAAGATAATAAGGTCTCACATCGAAAGATGGGGACACTCCGAGCCTAGTATATAAGGTCGGTGGGCTCTTCCTCCAATTGCCAATTGGTTTTAGGATCGAACCTCGCCGGATTTATGTGTTGGGCTTGAGCCTAATACGCATGTGCGCTCGAATGCACACGACCCCGCTCTACCGGTCCATCTGTATCCGACTTTGACGACCCTCGAACTTGTAAATATAAATACTAAAACGACATTTTTTCACGAAATAAGTATTAATTATTATTTAGATTAGAAATATAAGTATAACAAAACCCTAAATTAGGGTTGAAATTTGGAATTAAAATATTGAGATACACGTGTGTCTCATCATGTAGCTCAGTATCCAACCAACTCAAAGCAAGCACCTTGAGTTAAAAAAAGAGGAAAAATAAATCCCCATGGATGAAACTCTGACAATGATTCAAATCACTGCTAATTACATTATTTAATTAAAATTATTCTTATCTGTTTTCTAGTATCATAGTTATATTTAACTTTCAAAGTTTGCTTATAATGCAAATAAAATTAATTGGACCGACTTTCTTACTTGGTTGGTTTCTGTGCTAATAGCATTGCTTCGAACTCAATTTCCTACACTATTACAGCTGCACAATCCTGGATTTGGGACAATAATGCAATTACATTGATATTTAGGACCCGTTTGGTTTTAACTGCGGAATCGAAAACGGAATGAAAACGAATCTAGTTTATACGTATACCCTTGTTCATGAAAGTTTTTGGAATCATTCGTTTGAAATAATTGCAGTAGAGTTTGATTACTTTTGATATCCTATAGGGTAACAAAATGTGGGGAATCAAGTGCATTTTGCAATAAATCACAAGGAATGATTCCATATAATTTCATGAATAAGGATATAGATATGCACTAAATTCGTTTCCATTCCGTTTCCGGAGTTGGAAACAAACGGGCCCTTAACATTTACTACTTCACTCCAAACCCTAATTCATCTAGGTTTTTTTTATAATATTCAAAGATAAGTGATAAGGAATGTCTAAATATATTATGTTGTTTTCTATTATATGTTATGTTGTTTTCTATTATATTCCGGGTTATTATGTTACATTAATTATATTTCCGGGATGATTATGTGTTTAGACTTTATTCGGCATTTTGATTTTGGAATTGTATTTTTGCTATTAGATTTTGTATTTAGATTTTTAATACGGTAAATCTGGAATTAGATTTTTATATTAGATTTTTATATTAAAGAGTGAAATAATATATCGGATCCTAATATATTGGAATCGACCAATGCCGGAACCACCAATATTTAGAAAAAATAATTTGATATTTGTATCCTCGGTATTATATCTTCAATATTAGAGGTCGGCGATAGTGTTTTGGGTATTATATTTCGGAAATGGACAGAAAAATCGCAGCTTACTAAGAAATGAAAGTCGTAGCCTAAATTTTTACCATAATTTTAAAATATAGATAAAAATTACTCCAAAATCTCATTCAATTGTCAAATTGAATATCAGGGTTTAAATTTTGGTCAATTCGTTTGAGGTATCAAAGTACATCATTTACGTTATTTAAGTACAATTATTTTTAAAATCGATCGAAATACAACCTAACACAGATGTTTGCGAATGTGCTTTTTGTGCGACAATTTAAATTTAAAAAGAAAAATTATTGTGGAAGATATGTTAATGTTGGTCTTTATCCAAAATTAATTGAAATTTACGAAAAAATTATAATTTACGATAAGTTTATGTTGCGACTTTCGTTTTCAGTTTGTAGCGATGTTTCGTTATGTTTCGAAAAAACCATCTATTTGTTGAAAGGAATATCATTAGATACAACTTGCATGCTCAATGGTAAAGGGCGGAGGAGGAGAGTTTTAGTACCAATATTTATACCTCCTTCCCAATATAGTTTATTATTTTTGAGTGATAAAATTAAATTTCTAATTTATTAGGGATAAATGTAGATTTTCAGTTGATTAGAATACATTTTAATAATTAAATAAATCAACAAAAATATACTCCTAAAAGCATTACTAATTTTTTAATTTTAATACAGTGAAAACTTTGTTCTGAATATGTATATAAATAAATATAATCTTTTTGAGCCGTAAAAAGCCCATATAGCTATTCGTACCACCCGTTCCATGCTATGCGTACCACATTTACGTCTACGCATCGCGTACGCGTAGCGTTAAGACCAAACTGAGCTACGCGTCTAGCATGCGTAGGCGTAAACGCTTTTTTTTTAAAAAAATTATTTATTTGAGCGCCGGCTCCTGGCGCTTGCGCTCAAATCGTAAATCTGGTTAAAATTCCGGTGTTTTTCGATGTAAAGTGTGGAAATTGTGTTGAAAAAAAAAGGGTTTGAGCGCCAACGCTCAATTTTTTTTTTTAATAAAGAACGAAAAAAAACGCTAACTATGACTACACAACGCGTAGTGGTACAAGCGGTATGAATAACATGTTCACTGTAGTACGAACAACAATAACCGTAAAAAGCACAAGTTTGTAAAGGGCCTATTATCACAAAACAATTCCAAGGTTCTCTCAATTATTTGGTATGATTAAAGCTACTTATGAATGTGAACAGCCTATCATACATTTATATATACTCGAACGTACATTAACCTTTTTAATATAGAATTGCCTATTTTTTAGATTAATTAAGTCAAAATTAAAATAAAATATATTCATGTAAATTAAAATGCCTCTTCTAATAAAATATGGATCCAACCCACCTTTTAAAAGCTCTATTATTTCAATTTTTGAGATAAATTAAGTCAAGCTTAAAATATATTATTTCAATTTGTTTGATGTTTGGGATTTTATCACTTGTACATATATACAGTAAACTTTTAATCATCATTATAACGGTTTAAATATTAATGATTTAGACTGTGCACATTGTTCTACTTTTCCAAACTTTAAAACCGGCTTTTTATATGTATTGATAAAACTTGTTTTATAATAAAATTACGCAATTTATGTGTATAGTTTTTATTCTCCCAATAGGCCTATGACTACGTATATAAAAGGTGCGTAGTTGGAGCCGATATTAAGGTGAGTGAAGCCGACAAACTACGGCTCATAACCGGATTTTATAACCTTATTTGATCATATTCAGGGTTGAGATGATTGAAAATATAAAAAAGTGTGGGATTTCCCTATTGATTTGTAAGTGAATGACGAGTTTTATGCTCGAGTTTAGACCTTATTGTGCTTATGAAGTATATTTTCTTGGTTAGTGGAGAGGACAAAAGTTACCGCCAGCATTGCATTTGCAACAAAGTAAGATTTGTGGGTGAAAGTGTGTATTATAGTGTTTATCCTTTAAATAACAATTATATTAAAGAGATAAATGTATGAGCCGAAAAGTAAATTTTATGGAAAGTTTGGAAAAGAACGGCTACAAAAGAAGAAAACGGTGAGTTTGATCTTTGGTTGGTGATTTATTGGAGTGGTTTTGAAGTATGGCCAAATTCGATACCCCGGATATTTAGCCCCTTTTGAACTAATGTTATCCTCATATATGTTTTCTTTGTCTCGTGGCTCCCCATTACACTCTATATAAAGACCTCATGGTTTATGTCTTGCATTTTAGTTTATATGATAGGTAGTGGAGGTTGAAAACACTTTGACAAACTTATGGTCAGATCTTTGCATGCTTGTTGAGTCCGAGTGATTATTGATATATGCCTAAACACATTCGTGAGAGTGAATTAAACATATTAACTTTGAGTAGTTGACGAGTTATGATTCATCCTTCATTATTCATCCTTCATCATTTGAATGTGTTTGTTGCTACGATGAGATGGGTTGAAAAATTATTTTCTTCCTAGTTGAGGCATGTCATCTATTTTGCACACAATATTACATATGTTATTATCTTACTTGGGGACCAATAAGGTTTAAGTATGCGGTGTTTTGGTGTCATCCATTCATACATCATATTAGTTGTTAGATTCATGCATTTCACGTCTCTTTTGACATGATTTGTATTCATATAGTATATATTTCATTTATATTAAAAGTTATGGTGTCTACTTCGGTTTATTTCGTGCTTCAGACATTCGAGACCAAATTTGGTGCATTTCTATCAAAAGACACATCGGAACACGAGAGTTCGATATTCCTTAAGGTCAGGAGCTGCATTGATGCATCATACATGACTAAAGATTGAAAAATCAAGTATCATAATATTGGATTGGACACTTAGTTGGACTTCAACAGTTCAATATTTGGATTTACACTCGAGACGAGCAACGAGACGGACAAAAAGGGCTTCCCTCGCTGTGGCTTGCCCATGTCCTCCCCGTCTTTTCCCGTTTCCCTTATAATCTTCGAAGAGTTTCACTTGAGACGGCCATAAAACGGCATGGGCTTTTGCTAAGCAGTTCCATGCCCGTGCAACAAGTTCCGGATGTTTTGACGATCTAATTAACTGTTTTGACTTTTTCGTAAGCTTTCGAGGCCCGATTTTAGAGAGTATATATAATTAGTTTTCAGATGTTAGAAGGGTTCGGACCTTTGATATTCACAATCCTATTTGTGACGACAATTTTCCCTTCTATACTCGAATTCACCAAAAAACACTATTGTTGGCGAATTTCTTGAGGTTTGTTGTTGGATTATTGCTTTATTAGCATTACTATTCTAGACAATTTATGCAAGTTTTCCCTTTCGTTTTAGAATTTATGTCTTCTCTTTGCTATTTTTTTTACCTTGTTTTGTTATTTTCTTCATGTCTAGCTAATTTCTTAAGATTTAAAGATTGTTTGAACCCTATATTGTGTATATGAATTGTTAAACGGAAATCAATTGATTGTGTTTTTCCTTAGTGACCTTATTTCAACTCCTTTGTTGTATTTGTTGAGAAATAATGTTTACCTTGGGATATATTTAAATTAATTTTCTATGAGAGCGTGTTGATTCTTTTGTACCTTTTAGGTTTAACTTGATTGGAGAAAGACATTTACTTTTACCTTGAAGATTCCTAATTGTTATAATTTTACCGATTTTTATACCTTTTTGCCTTTTCTGCGAGAGTGTGACATGTTCTGATCTTCTACCTGTTTTCTACGTACCCTATGGTTTGACTTTTACATTCTGCAAATGTGAGAGCGCCTTTAGGTTGAGTTGAACGTGGTCTTTATACACATAGATGTGGTAAAAGCTACTTTTGACAGTTACCTACATATCGGTTGATTGATGTTCATTACGCTCATATACTTTCTTGTTAATTGTCTTTTTACAAACCAAAAACCCCAAAATTGCAAACAAACTGATATTTTCTTCTTTTACTCCTCATCTTCTCTCTTTGGCTTAGCATGATTGTTTATTGTTACAACTAATTTAGACGTAGTCCTATGAATTTGACATTCGATTACTACAACCGATATCGTTATATGTTCACGCTAGGAAATAGCACAAAAAGCTTTACATTTATAAACTCGAACTAAATCCTAAGCTACCTAGCGAAACCCGCAGTGTACGGGTCGTTTTGTAGAAAGGAAAGTATTCCGAGGTCGAACACAAGGACTGAGGTGAAATCAAATCATTCAATGATCGAAGATAGTGTAAATCTAAACTAAGAAGAGAGAAAGAAATAAAGAAAGTGCAAACACGATATTTTTGGGTTGGTTTTGGATGATCAAACAAGGATCACAACTATTTCAATCACAACAAAGAATCACAAAAACACAAACACAAGATGAGAGATAAGAGGTAAGAAAGCGGATTCTAGGAGATTAGGAATTCCGATTATGACATTGGACTCATGTTTCTAAAGATCAAAGGAAGGTTGTGGTTGTTCGGAGTTGGGTGTTTCTCAAATGGGAGCAATTACCGGGTAAGTCTCATACTCCACTAGTCCGTTCCTAAGGTCTCATCACCGGGTAAGTCTCAAAGTGTCTAAGGGATGGAATTCTACACAAACCGGTCACTACCTAAGGGTCAAACCCCTCCTTACCGGGTAAGTCTCGGAAAAGGCAAGTCTTAGGCAACTATCCTAGCACACTCAATCCAATAGCGGCTTGTGAGGCTCACTACTACCTAGAGTTCATCATCTTAGGTATCTAAGAGGGGAATTCACCGGGTAGGTCTCATTCCTCAATTAGGTTGCTAACAATAGGTCTACCTAAGTTAGGTTAAGCTCAACAAACACTAGGGTTTCAACACATCTACATCCAAACATCCAGATTCAATCAATTCAAGAACAACAGAGCAAAATACGGGTGGATCATGCAGACCACGGCCGTGGAAGCATGAAGAACAGGCCGTGGTTTGGCTCCGAGTTGGGATTTCGAACACAAATCGATCCTAAGCTAACATGAAAGTCATACAATCATAGTCCAAAACATAATCATCACTCCTTCACCCTAGAATCACATCTATTCAGCCAACACCATACATTTCAAGATCAAACTTCACAAATAAAGCATGCTTGCAAGTCATGGTTAAATAATGAAGAACAATCCCAAGAAAAGACATTAAAGGCTTAGAATAGAGATTACCAAATCTTACAAGACTCCAAGAGCTAATCCAAGTTGTCAACAATGGACTCCTCTCTCAAAACCACTCTAGTCTCACTCTAAAACGAGAATCTACACTAATCTCTTCCAAGAACACCCACAATGGGTGCTTGGAAGAGAGGCAACAATGGAGAAGTGTTTTGGGGAAGAAGATAGGCCAAAAAGGAGGAGGAGAGATCCCAATTACAGCCTGCAAGATTCTTTAAATACCCACTAGGAGCAAGAGTCATCAAAGAGATCGTGGGACACGTGTCAGCGTGATCCTGGCAGATTCCACGGGCACATCCACGGCCGTGGTCTGGTCCCTGACCGTGGTTTGCTCCAGAGGCTTCTCTTGAACCATTGGACCATGAGTTGGTGCAAGGCATGCACCAACTAGGTCCTATGTGGTTTCCTTTGCTCCTAGCTTGCTCCTTAACGAGTCCGGAAGTGTGTCATCTAGAGGAACGATTCTCCAATGCATCGATTAAGCTCGTAAATCTCCCAAAATACCTACAAAGTATGCAAAAGTCCGTGTAGACGTCGATCTTGACAAAATACGTAAATTGAGCGCAAACGTCCTGAACTAATGCCAAACCATGCATGAAAAACGGGAAAATCTAATTGATACTTATTGGAGGGTCCCATTGGCGTGCCTAAACCTAAGTCATAAATCGTGTTATCATTATACTTGCGGAGTAGGTTTTAGCCTATTAACTAACTATAAATATATCAGAACTGATAGTATATAAATTTTGAGCAAATTGGACTAAAATTCTGAACTAAGATAATGATTATTACAGTATTTTTCATAAAAATTACAAAAATGTCACCACACCCCTTTTTTTAAACAGATTTCCAGGAGGACAAAATTGCCCCCGTACCTTTTAATAATTGCAAAAATATCGCATTGTAGGATATCTCCTTACCTTTATTGTTGTCTATATTTATTAAGTATCATCTTTATTTATTTATCTTAATGATCGCTTTTTCTTTTTCCTTTAAGTGAATTTTATAAAAATTGACATAGTCAATTATTACATCAATGAAAATATTAAACAAATCTATTATACCCTATAAATATTTTACATTATGATCCATGTATCTTATCTAGGATAATCTATAATATGGTAATCCTATACAATTTTATTTTAAAAAAGTTTTAAATTTTAGTATTTATTTTTAAATTAACAATAAATTTTCGCTTAAAATATAAGAAATAGGTTTGTCTGAAAATATGTTTGATTGAACGAACTGATTTATTTTAAGGGCCCGTTTGGTTTTAACTCCGGAATCGAAAACGGTATGGAAACGAATCTAGTCCATACGTATACCTTTATTCATGAAAGTTTTTGGAACATTCCTTGTAGTTTGAAGTAATTTGAGTAAAATTTGATAACTTTTGATATACATATGGACTGATTCCATAAAATCACAAGGAATGATTTCATAAAATTTCATGAATATAGATATACACATGGACTAAATTCGTTTTCATTCCGTTTCTGTTTTCGGAGTTGGAACCAAACGGAGATTTGATTCAGGAACAGGTAAAGATCGATAATGGATTTCTGGGTAGATCCCAAATCATTCCATTTTTTAAAAGAAAAAAAAATAGTGATGAGTCTCATGAGAGAGTATCTGGTAATTCTGATGAGATTCTCTTTGGTATTTTGTTTGTATATCCTCCAGCCAGAAGATCACATTGCTCCACTAAGAGCCAACACAAGGCAAGATTGGTGATTTTAACGGCTTCTCAAATCTACAATTTCACATGTAAAAGTGTAATCTTCTTTGGAATCCATAAGAGATCCAACATTTAATTTTCATGTTTCTTATAGTCTTAAAATAACACAGATGTACAGCTCTTTACAAAAAGGTATATATCTCCATATCAGAATATAAATGATTCTATGTCCATGCTAAATTGGATATTCTTTGACTGAAATCTAAAGTTTTGCGTAAAAGCTAAGTGATACTTATATCTCGATTAGCTAGGATAAATCACATTACAGTTTCATCAGTTAATGAGTACCCAGGAAACAACAAAAGACAGTGTAAGATCAAAATTCTAAATCAACAAGATAAAAACTTGTTTGTTTTCCTGGTTTTCGGTTCGATTCTCAGGAGCATTTCAAATTTACAGCCCAAAAAGGCGAAAACTGAGCAAATAACTTGTAAGAAAGAACTACTCATACTAACAGGAACAATAAGAAAGAACTTGAATATAAATATAAGTAACCATACTGAAGAGCTTTAGACCATGTGTATGCTTTCGATAGATAGATCATACAGACGGGAAGTACTTGTTGAGGTTGAAGGGCAACGAATAGAACTCTTCGCTTCTCGTGTCTCCTCTGAAGGACCTAAACTTGTCCCACCAATGTTTGCCCCTGTCCTTCCTCACACTGCTGTCCCTGTGAAGTGTGTTGTCTAAGAAATAGGCCACTATACCGCCGACAAACGCCTTTGAGGAGAAAGGAACGTTGATCATGTCATTAAACTGCCACCAAAGAAGAAATGAGGAAGCATTTAGCATCTAATTAAGGAGGGAGAAGAAATATTGTGCTTAAACTTTTCATTGAATTACCCATCTCGCACTAGTGTGAACAGGGCCATATCCATTTATAGCCGTGTACTCGTTGAAGTATTGAGCTACAGATAGCCCGAGGAAGATGGAAAATCCTAACACGAACTTCGTTCTGAAGCTGTTGAGATTACAGAACTGGAGAAAGCTTAAACCAACCGAGCCTGCATCAGATTATTTATTCCAAAGATGTTATTGAGAGAATTTCTTAAAGGGGTAAGAGTTTACTAGTCTAATTGCACGTACCAACGTATGCGAAGAAGAGGCAGTACAAAGCAGCAATGATTGGTGGAGGAATTGAAGCGAACACAGCACCAAATTTACCTGAAAGTCGTTATTGGATTCAGATTGACATAGATGATCTGCAAACTACATTTGACAGTCAACAAGTACAGTAGAATACCCAGGATTGAGAAGAAAATCATGAACCCAGCTGATATTTGCACAACCCTTCTGCTTCCAACGCGCGTCAAAGTCAGAAGCCCGGCATTCTCACTGGACAAAAATCAGGCTTAGTCCCAATCTCGGCAATAAGGAATAATGTTGTTGGAAGTACAAAAAGTGACTAGCAAGATAGCTTCTGTTTTAGCCTTACACAGACACTGAAGTTCCTGTCACAGTGCCAAATAGCCCAGATAGCAAAATGCCAATTCCCTGTCAACATAACAAGACTAAAAGGTTCACAAGGGAACTAGTTCATTTCTCCCATCGTTATTAGAAGGCCTGCTGCTAAGCTACTTATCTCACCTGCCAACCAACCCCACGGCTCAGGACGGAGGGTGGCATTGGAGTGGCACTTGCTGACCTAGCAACAGCTATGAATGCACCAGTAGACTGCTCATCAAAAGAGAGAATATACTTTTCAATGTACAACACAATAAGGATATTTTTTTCAGTACATGCATTAGAAATGAAAAGATGAACATCAATTACTAATCATATTTCAAAAACTCTACCAGTTCATGGAAATTGAAGAAATCTAACCTCCACAAGAGCAACAAAAGAAGCAAACATCATAGCAAATGCTTCACCAGCATCAAATGTAGGTGGTCCCCATTGAAATGGGTAAGGAACTCTAATCCTGCAGTCAAGAGGGAAAACATTACAGGCAATAAGAAGACAATGCATTGCAGACAAGAAGCCTAGCTAATATAAGATGTGGGTTTAGCACTAGGGATTGAGATGGAAACTATGTTTCAACCAGCAAAGCAAAGTGCTTGCAAAGCCAAATCAGCTATGAACGAGCATGCTGAACTATAAGCATAAGCAAGTTTTCGATTACTAGGAGCTCCCGGTCAGAAAGGCATTGAAGTAAGAACATGGCAAAAAGACTTGGTGGTGCGGACGCAGTCTAGCCAGTAATGCCTATAATAGTAATATACACGAATCCCTTACAATCTGGTGCTTAGCACATAGATACTTTAGACAACATATGTTGCCATGCATCAGATAGTCTAGGGTGATTCACCAAGCTAGCACATAGATACTTTAGACAACATATGTTGCCATGCATCAGATAGTCTAGGGTGATTCACCAAGCTAGCACTGCAGCATATGCCTAAGTGAAATGCCAAACCAAAACCAATTGGCATAATAGGCTGGGATGGTGGTTCTATAATAGCGAAGCAGAACTTAGACTATTCAAATTGATAATTTCCATGAAAAACACGGACGGAAACAAATTTCGGAAGATAAGTAAATCACAATCAACCCCTTCCCTCCATTAGGACCATTAAGAACAGAGGACTAGATATACTCTGAAGAAAGCCTATACATAGAAGATATGAAAGTAAGAAAAAAGGATGTACACAGCACATCGTAAAACTTACCATGGAGCAGCACTTATAAGTCCAGATCGATCGGTACGACATGTGGCTTGTGTTCTTGGTGCAGCATGGTTATATGCTCCACCAACGGTCAACAGGAGAGCATATATCCAAATAATCACCACAGAGAATATGATAGCAAAACGTTCACACGTATGCTTCCCGACTTTCACAACATGACCAACATACTGTAAAGGGTCAGAGAGAACATTTAATTTTTCACTTTAAAATAAGATTGTATTAGCAGTTTATCACAATAACAATTATTTGATTAGAGGAATAAATACCTGTGAGATCACTACTACAAGTATCAACTCTGGCAGGCCAATTTCCACACATTTCGCCACCTACCAATCAACATAGAAGGCAACATCATTTCCACTGAGAAAATTATGATCAATGAAAGTGTATGACTCAAAAAATATTTTAGGGTTAGTTGTTTACCCCAGGAAAACCAAGTTCATATAGCCCAAAACCAACCAGAGCTACCAATGGAACAGCAGAAAGAGGGCTGAGAAACCTGTCAGGAAATTGCAGTCACTTGTTTCAGAATCAAGATTAAGGAGTAATTTGTGAATGCACGACAAATCTCAATCTACCAACGCACCACCCCCATTTCTATTATTTCAAATAAATAATGAAAATTTCAGAAATACAGGAAAAATGCATGTTGAGACCTAAAGGAAAATTGATTCTTCATCTAAATATTTGCCAGTCAAAATAGGCTGACGAATGAGAGTATGTAAAAGTTACAAAATAAACCAGAATCCTGACCTTGTCACGTTACGCCAAAGGCCACTGAAGCCCAGGACTATCTGAAGAGTAGAAGCCACAATAAGAGCTCCCTGGATACCGCGCATTATCTTCTTGAATTTCTGCACATACACCATAAAATATTAGGACAATATATTCGAATAATAATCTGCAAGTAGATTTTCCAAACTTCTTTAGATGTTCAAGAACGACAGAAATATAATAATTTGTAGGTGATTCATGCATGCTTACTGATATTTCTTAAAAATATAGTTTAATTAAAATAGTGTCAGTGAATTCAGAAAAAAGATTTAAAAAGTTGTCTTAGAGCCATTGATCTGAACTGATGGGTAGAGTTGGGATGAAGTTACAAACATCAACGGGGTTTGCAATGTCATCATAGCGACCAGCCAAGATAATTGATATAGTTGGGGCCACAAATGTATACGACCCTCCCATGACAGCGGGTAACCGAGTTCCGAAAAGTGATTGCAGCAATGTGTTCAAACCAGCAACAAACAGCAATGTCTGAATCACATCAGCTTTCTCTTCCTGTGTTGATAGAGAAGCACAACCATATCTCAGTTATCAAAAGCAAGTCAACAAAAGGAAATAAAAGACCGCAATAAAAGCAACTTGCAAAGGATTGACTCTTCATGCTATATACAATGTTAACTTACATTTCGTCCTCCCATCTGAGGAACAAGGGCAGTGGGAATAAGAACAGTTGTACCAAGCATGAGAAGATAGTGCTGGAAACCCAGTAGGATGGCTTCGGCTGAAATGGAGATCATTTATCCATTCATTAGATGAAAATCAAGAAAATTCCTCGAGGCAGAGAACAATCGGTACCAATTTGTCAAGAGAATCTCAAGAACGCAAACAGATAGTTCAAGGACAGTTAAACTCAACAGCAATCAGATTAGTTCAATATCCAGCACTGAGATCCAAATGAACTCCACATACATAGTTCATAGTCCTATTTGTCCCACACACTGACATAAGTCTCAGTAAAGGAACTGGAAACTTAAATCCAGTTAAATTTGAGAATATCCAACACATATGTAAGATTGAGTTGCTAGCCATAGGAAAAGGGCCAAAGGGCAACTCAAAGTCACAAATCTTTACATAATTACACCAGCAGGTGGGTATCCTGTACAACATAATGGAATTTCAGCATCTTTTGAACAAAAATAAATTATAGTATCAACTTAAATAAGCAAAAGCCAGAACTAATGGGAATATATTTCACTACTAGTTGAAAAAGGAAAGAAAAAGGCAAAGTATGAACCAAATCTAGAGATACTCACGCCATGGAGGTGGACTAGTGATACAATAGGAGACATTAGGGAGTTGATCCTTAGGTGGGTGTGGTGATGGCTCCTCAGCCTTTGCTGGACCTCCTCCTCCTGCCATAATCTCTCTTTTGCAAATTCTTTACTCTACCGACCTTCTCCTCTCTGTGGTTCAGAGCCAGGAAACCCAGAAAAAATAAGAGGAAAAGGAAATTAAGACAAGGGATCAACCAAGTAGATGAAAATCCAGATGCTGGATCACAGATTTTGCAAGGATAAACATTCGAAACAGGTTTTCAAGCAGAAGAGTATACACTCTACAGATAACCCAGCAAGTGTAAGACAGGGGTAACATGAAAATGGAGTACACCCAATATCCACATTAACTCCCAACAGAGAGAACTAGTAGGTCCATCATTATAATGAAAAGCAGCGTTAAAAAGGAGGAAGAAAACTACAGTAGAGAAAATAAGGAAATTAAAGAAGTGTAACTTTAAACTATGGGGTTGGATTGGGGTTCTGATAATCCCCTAAGCTTTTCGCAAAACTCACCTTTTCTTTCTACAGTCTTTCAGGGCAGGCCTGAAAATGAGGCGAGTGGAAAAGGGCAAATTTATGAAAGAAAGGGAAAGAAGTATGCCATGCCCACCTACAAAATTTTACCAGTATGGGGAAATGGGAAATCTGTGAAGGAAAAAGAAAATTACAAATACCCAGACAAGCAAATGGGTAAAACTTTCAGGGTTTTGTGAGTGAGAGGTACTGTTCTTCTCTTCTTCTGTTCGTAGCTCAGAAGTTCTTCAAGCGGGAGATGGGTGTTGAAAGCTACAAGCCTAAAAACCAATGGCAGCAATTCTCGTCTTTCTCTCTAAACCATCCAAATTTCAAGTTACACATACAATTTCACAGTGCCAAACAAAATAGCACGAACATATATTCCGTCCTAATCTTTTGACTGTCAGCTGGCAAATTTTAATCACTACTGAAAAAACTATTTATGGTACAAAAATTGGTTTGAATAGAATTTATGAAGTTTGGCAGATGAAAAAATATATGACAAATCTGTAAAATGTTATCTCTTAGGGTTATCAATGTCAGCACTGGAAGCCACTACCAGTGGACACAAAATTGGCATTGTTATTCTCAATCACACGACACAAGGCACCGACTGAGTTATGGTCAAAACGACGAGTAGAGATGAGAAGGAGGAGCAAAACGAGTCGTTTAGGGGATTAGGGTAGGCTTGTAGAGCAGCTTAGCGGGTAGCGACAGCCGACCTCAATGAGAGTACAGTTGGGTGGGAAGGAAATGCTAATGTGACACGCGGGTCGCAGTGTGGTGACAGTGACGAAAAGTGGTATACTAGTCTACAACAAAAAAGCTCAATTATTGACTTGAATGAAAATTGAATTGAGGATAGAAGACGTCAATGAGAGTAGGGTATGTTGGGTCAATTTGGTTAATCATGGATTCACGAGCTAACCATCCTTTTATTTTAAATTATTTTTATTCCCATTTTTGTATAATAATAAACTACTTTTTAGTAGGTTAGAGACATTATGATGTTGCATTAATCTGAATTTATATGTCCACAGTTAAAATCGTTTTCTTTTATTTTCAAGACAATTAACAAAAATTTATTTACTAAAAGGAAAGAAATTAGGCATGATTATCGTATATTAGTGACCATCCTATGATATCCTTGCGACCTTGCATCGTGGATGAAACTTCAACTTCACTCGGATCACTATCCAGTTGTACGGAAATTTTGGCCTAACACGCCATTGACTTCCGTGAAAATACAGTTGATATGTACCTGCATGAAACCACATAAAATAAGAGACATGTATGTGATAAGAAGGTTCATTTCTCGTTGAGGTTTCCAAATCTTTTTGATTGAGTTGATAATCGTTAGATTATCACCCTTAAATTTAATATTTTCTTATTCCTATTTCACTTGCTTTAACAAACCATTTATCAAGGTGTGTGCATCCACATGCAAGATAGATGTGTACCTACATTGCCCATAGTTGTAGGCAATTATTGATGCAATGTGATCACTTGTGATATATCCAAATCCACAATGACCGTCTCTCCTTTTTTATCCATCAAAATTAAGTTTCACACTTCCTACCATTGGTGTGGACTAGTGTATTTTCCTAGTTTTTCTTTTTTGTGTCTCGGTTGTTCTTTTGGCACAATCTTTAGAGTTGGAATTATTCCACTCTTGTATTTGACTAGTTATCAGTTCGGTAATGTCAATTATCGGTTTTTCACTGAAGATATCTTTGTTCCCCGTGTACCAGACATTCCACCATGTGACAATTAGTTTAACTATTGTGTTGCCGTCAAGTTTTCCCCGTATAAGAGGTAATATTTCTAGAAGTTTTCTCTGGGAAATATCTATGTTTTTTAGCCAGTCTCGTGTTCTAGTATCAAGTATATTGCCGATAGTATATGGGCACTTGAGGAATGCATGCTTCGCACTTTCATATGAGAGTTGACATAAATCACAATTCATAGGTACCGAGACTTTTTAATTTTTAAGGTTTTTTTGTTGGAAGTCCATCTATAGATTGGTATCGTATGAAATTTTTTATTTTTGGCATGGTATTCAGGTTCCAAATCCATGTGTTGTCATGTTGGGTGATGCCCTCCAATTTATGTAAAAGTTATAGTGCGGCTTTAGTGGAGAACCAACCATCTTTACTAGGTGCCCAATACAACGGGTAGCGGGTGGCTAAGGATTATGTTAACAATGGTTTGCAAGATGAGAGTTTCAATTGGGCTCACTATTTTTCCATTATCCAATTTTTTATTTGCAATAAGTGTGCTTACAGTTTCCCTTGTGTTTGTTATAAGATCCTTGTTTGCCACATGATGCTCAAGTGGACGATCGTCTATCCAGTGGTCTTTTCATAATTTAATTATTCGTAGATCTCCTATATTTCATTTGAGGCCCTTTTCAAATTTTGACCGTAGGTTCATTAATCTTCACGGAGTATTCTTTCTAATTTGTAGCACCATACGCGATTTCCTTTTAAATACTTTTCCTCGGTAACCTTGACCCATATATTCTCCGGTTCATTCATAACATTTCAGAGGAGTTTCATTTGGAGTGCTTGTTCATGTCCTTTGCTTTCCTTGTTCTTACCCCCATACTTCCTTTGGTTTGCAAATCTTATCCCACCTTATAAACGGGTGAAAGTTTTCTACTTTGTTCTAGAAAAATTGCTTATTAATTTGGTATATTTCTTTATGGATTGATGACAAAAGTATAAAACTTTGCATTATATAGTTAGTTTTTGCATTAAGATTTGTCTTGATCAAAACTAATCTTCCTTTTTTGGTAGAGATGTTACCTTCCACTTGGTTAATTGTTGTCAAGATCTTGAAATAACATCTTCAAACACTGATTTGTTCACACGTTCATTAATGATTGGAAACCCTAGATATTTTTCTAGACAAGTGATCGGGAAGATACCCGTGTTCTGTTGAAGCATTTTTTTAGGCAAAAGTTGGAAAATGATGTCAAAACGAGCAAGCATCATGTCAAGACAAGGCATGCCGCTTGCCGGACCATCTTAGATGGAGACACGGATGACATCGGTATCCAAGGACGTATCAAAAGTCCATCAAAAAAATTGCATAAGACCATGATTGTGGTCATAATATTTGTGTATTCTATATTCATTTTGAAATAACAAGTCTTACAAGCTCACACATAGACCGCACATAGTCAAAGAGATAAGATAAAATATCACTTGTTTATGGTTCTGGATAAAGGGGTTTCATTTTCTGTTTTCGTTCTCAACTAGAGTTCACAATATATACTCCAACAAATCCAATCGGTATTTGCAACATCCAAGTAAAAACTTGGATCTTGTTCGACAAGGAACTCATCAGGGTTTAGGTCAAGCATACATCCACATAAATCCCTTCTAGCCGATTTGAAAGACTCGAAACTAGCCCTCCTCGCTTGCCTCATCCGTTGGCGACACCTAGCGACGCTTGTGCCTACTACTCTCCGCCATAAGGAGTGATTGCGTCTTTTATTCCCTTTAATCTTGCCTTTGCTTTGACTACAAATCTGATAAAGTGCTCCTTCATCCGCGTCTTGAAACTTTTTCTTCCACAACCAACAAAAGGAACATAGTTCCTTACATCAACCGGATTGGATTGAGGGATTTGTTTTCTAAAAAAGCTTGATAGTCACGGAGACCATATGAGAGAAGGGTGTGAGGTTGAGAGAAGGTCGCAACTTTATGGATTTCGGGTACTATGTTTTTGCGACTTTTGGAAAGAAGGGAAGCATCCGCATACGGCGCGTATAACTCGTTTTTTTAGACGGTATTGGGTTTTTTTTGGGCATTTTTGTAATGTACGATCAATTATTTACTTTTGGATCGAGAGTTGATTGGTAGTTGAGAGTTGGGACCTCATCCTATGCATTTTTAGTACTTGTAACTAGTTTTTGTATTAAAAAAAATTAGAACGGACTATCACTTTCATAGCATTAGATTAGAAGAGAATACGAACCTTAATTAGTTATGCGGATAACATGTAGGAAAATCATGGTCAATCGTGCCAAATTTGTTAGCCATTAAAATGAATATCCTTTTGAATATATAAGCAACAAGAAACACCAAAAAATAAGTCCAACAATGAAAAAATCATGAATAAATAGGGAAATAGGGCTCCTAAAATTTTACTTTAGCAAAGTGGGCTCCTAGTATAATTTAGGCCTGAAAAAAATCAATAGCTGTATTTGTGGGCCTTCCAAGAAAAGAATGGACTGTCAAAAAAATTTAGGCCTGCAAAAAAATTAGTAGCTGTATTTGAATTGAAATGATGGGCTGTAGAAAATTTAAATGTCAACCTCTTTTTTTTAACCTAGCCGCATCCTTCTTCTTTCTTCTCTTGCTCAGCCGCCGGACCTTCACTTCCCTACCTTCTCAGTCTCTCGTCCACTTTCCGTCTCAGATGAAAACCGAAACCTGCTCTGTTGGTCATATCCTATTTCAGCCCGTCGAGGACCGGCACTGCATGCCTTCAATCTTCTTCCCCAGCCCGTCGAGGCTTCTGACAAGTCTTCCCCTTCTTCCTCTCTCGTTCTCTGTCTCTCTCCGCCTCTTCCCCTACCCTTCTCTGCACCACCGGACCAAAGAAAGCACAGTCGTCGCCTTCCATCGCTACCGATTGGCCGCTAGGGGTTTAGAGTGCCGTAGTCGGTGCCTTCGATGCACAAGAAGAAGTAGTCGACGAGCCTTCCCTCACTACAAGACGCTGCCAGGGGTCGCATTTTTGGGTATGCATTTTTGGGTATGCATTTTTTGGTATGCATTTCTGGGTATGCATTTTTGGGTATTGCTTATTGAGTGATTGATATGCATTTTTTGGGTATTGTTTATTAAGTATATGTGTGTGCAGTTTGGGTAAGTATTTTTGGGTAATGTTTATTGAGTATATGTGTGTGCAGTTTGGGTAAGTATTTTTGGGTAATGTTTATTGAGTATATGTGTGTGCAGTTTGGGTAAGTATTTTTGAATATATGTGTGTGCAGTTTTGAGTATTGCTTATTGAGTGATTGATATGCATTTTTTTGGGTATGCATTTTTTGGTATTGTTTATTGAGTGATTGATATGCATTTTTTTGGGTATTGATCATTGAGTATATGTGTGTGTAGTTTGGGTATGCATTTTTTGTATTGCTTATTGAGTATATGCGTGTGCAGTTTGGGTATGCAGTTTTGGATATTACTTATCCAAAAATAGAACAGGGGATTGCTTCCAGATTTCGGTGAAGGAAAGAAGAAAGGACCTGCGTTTGGAAGAATTTGAGTTATGGAAGAAGAAAGGAACTGCATTTGAAGGGAAGAAGAAGAAGGGACATGAGTTTATAAATAAGGAAGAAAAAGGGTTGCATTTATTTGGCACAAATTCCATGTAAAATGTCCATCAAATTGTCATCAATCAAATAAATGACTATCACTTTTTTGTACTTTTTCTGATTTCATCTAGTATATAGGAGCCCATTTTCTAAATGAATAATTGGGAGACCCTAAATCCAAACTCTATATTGTAAAAGGCCTACATTGCAAATTCAGCCAAAAATCATTGATAATAATATTAATTACTCAATGAGACTCGCATATTATATAAGGAAAGTTAACTTAAAATAATAATAACTATTAATATTAAATTCAAACTAATTATAGCTTTGAAAAATTACTAACTATACAAACTATCAACATATTTACTGAAAATTATGCTCGACATTCTATACGAATCACTTTTTTTCGTTATGTATTTGGCTGGAATAGCATTTTGAATGACTTTTCATAAAGGTAAGTTAAATATAACATTACTTGACATATGCCTTTAATTTTACGTATTCATATTCGACTCAGATTGGACACGAACTTTATAAATTGTTACCCGTTTATTCGGACCCGGATCGAGCTCGGATGGTGGGCCTATAGTGACCGCCCGGTGCAGCTAACTTTTTTATTATTATTATATGAAACATATTTAAAGTTTTGTTTTTTATATAGATTTTGTTAAAAAAATAAAATATATTTAAGATATTTTATATAACATATATTAAATTAATTACGATTATATTAAATATTATATAGTTATACTTAATAAGTTAATATTTGTAATCTATATAATGAAATATATATATATATATATATATTTTTTCATCCGGACCGGAGGGCCCAACCCGACTTTTTTGGACCGGTCGAACTTCCTTCTCTGTTATATCCGTCTGTTTTTTCGGAACGACAAATACATTCATCCAAATAATATTTTAACAGAAAGCATTATTCATCATATACATACATCCTAGGATTCGTAGTCAAACATTGACGATGCATTTGGAATAACTCTCGAGTGCGAATGTCGTAAGGTGCTTGATATGATCTTCAGGCCTAATTACTCACAATGAAAAAAATGCAAAGAGGTACATCTTTTCATTATATTCCTTTCCTTTGAAGCAATTATCTCTTTGATATGAGCATAAAGTGGATCGACACGTCCTTTAATGTTTATTAAAACTACCCAAAATTATTTTCAATTTTTTTTAATAAAATAGTGGAAAGATTCATAAATTTGACGGTTTCATTGTATGTCGTTTAACAGTTTCTGTATCCTTTTAAACTGCAGCGACTCGTAACTCCTCAAAAACCGCTTGCAACTTTCTCCGCGCTAATGGGGACTGGTCTTCCACCACAACCTTCCCAACACTAATGGAGACTCGTTCGTAGCCTATGTCGTCTTCGCGCATCAAATCCGACTGCGACAAGCTAAGGTTTAGTCTTCTTCTTCTTCTTCTTCTTCTTCTTCCGCAACCGTCGCGCATCAAATCCGACTGTGCGACAAAGAAGTCCAGTAGACCACCATCGTCGCACTCCCGCCAGCGCCGCCTAGCCCGCCTCCGACGAAATGCCGCCCAGCCCAGCCCAGCCCCAGTCCCCACTGTTGAAGGTTGCGTAAATGACTGCAAGGACAATTAGTTGTAGGCGGATAAAACTTGAAAGACTCACAGCTAGTAGACCACCATCGTCGGCCAGCGCCGCCCAACCCCGCCTTTGACGATGCTAGAGCCGCTCAGCCTCGCCCCAGTCCCCACTGTTGAAGGTTGCGTAAATGGCTGCGATGACGATTAGTTGTAGACGGTTAAAACTTGAAAGACTCGCACCCATTAGACCACCATCATCAATGGTTGCGTAATGGGCTTGAACTTGTGTAACCAAATCATGTGTAAATGACAGACTTGTGTACATGACAAACCTTTTCGATTTTGCAACTCAACTTTGTGTAAACAAACAGAACTTGTGTAATTGAAAAATGACCAAATGCGTTAACTACATAAATTGACATAGCAAATGAAATTGTGTATTTGAAATTACGGGTTTGTTCGGTATACAGTGACTGAAACTGAAACTTAATGGAACTGAAATTGAAACTGAAAAATGTGACTGAAACTGAATGGAACTGAATCGAATAAATTTGTTTCCGTGTTCGTTTAGGATAGGAATGAATGGGTTGAATGAGGTACAAATTGACCAAAATACCCTTAGTAAATACCCTTACCAATTTATATATTTATATTTTATATTAATTTGAAAATTAAAAATTAATGGGGCTTGTTTGTTGTTGAACTAACCGCATTCATAGCGCAACATACACTTCCGCCTTCAACCCTAAGCGAAGGAGAACTAGGATCCCCATCGCCGCCTTAGTTGTGGCTGTCGGAGTGATTCATCCACGGCGCCGTCGGAAGTACTTCCTCCACTTCCACTGCCGGAGTTTCAATTGTCCAAGTCACAGACTTCATCTATATCGGACATGGTCATCTTGGAGCCAGGTTACTTTGTCAAATGCAAGTATGTGACTATGAGTCAAATTGGGAGAGAATTAGCTTGAAACCCTAATCTAGTCCTCAAAGATGGTGAAGCCGAAATGATGAAGAAGTGAGCTTCAAACCCTATTTTATAGAATAATGAGAATTGCAGAATAATGAGCTTCAAACCCTATTTTACTCCTCAACTTTCAACATCGACTTGTAGCACAAAATAATCAGCTTCAAATCCTAATTTCAACATCGAAAGATTGTGAAGCCGAAGTGATGAAGAAATACCTGCTGACCGACGATATGTGCTATATTCAGCCATTGCGAATTTTTTGGTACCGATGGGAAGGAGAAGAAGTGAAGTAGAAGAAGTGAAGCCGAAGTGATGAAGAAGAAATACCTTCGTTGGTTAGAGAAGATCCTCTATAAATTTCAAGGGAAATCTAGGATTGAACATTTTGTTCAATAGATTAAACTACCCTCCCTCAACTGAATGAATCTGAAGAATCAACTCCCTTTTCAACCGATTCAATCGCCTGTATGAACGGGAAAATGAGCTACCAAACACTTGTTTAAAGCATTAATACGACTGAACACTTTTCAACCGGTTGAAAATGAGCTACCGAACGGGCCCTATGTATTAACATTGTGTAATTGAAATTATGTATTAATACTGTGTATTATCAAAAGAATACACAAAGTTTAATTATTCTTGATATAAGGGTGAGAGGGAGAGCCTAAATTTGACACAATTTATTTTTATTTTCAATAAATTTTTTTGCTTAAAATTTGAGGGACCTAGTTTGTCTACATATAAAACTTGGGCTCTATCTCATTATTACAAAAACTACCTACGTAGCAATTTTACCCATATTTTAAAGTCATCAAATCTAAATATACTAGAAAACTTGGGAAATAGGAGAAACATAAAACCTACTACGATACTATGATAAATTATGGTAGGTTAAATAACAAAAAAAGTTCCAAAAATTCATATGGATACATTATGCACCAAAAAATCATCATATGAATCCGATGAGACTTACCCCGAAACTGATGAAACGTGAGCCTTAATTCTCGCAATTATTTACAAGACTCAATAGTAGTAAATGGTCAAGATCGAACCCGGTGAGATTGATGTAATGTTTTGAACATTAATTGCGAAGTCAACTAATATATACACACAAATAACGAAGGTGAGAACACGACAACTATATAACACATAAGATCGATCGAACAAAGGTGCAAGTTGGCCCATCGTAGTAGGCAAATTGGAGGATTTGTGGTAGATCGACAAGGAGTGAGGGAGAGGAAAATATATTTATAGGATTGATCCATTCACGAACAATCAGGTAACGAAACGTTCTAATAAGTGATTAATAAAGGCATCCAAGAATATGAATTACCAGAATAATAGGGCGCGTTCGGTAGCACGAGGTTATTGGAGTTATCGGAGATTATTTGGATAGATTATTATGGGAGATTATTTTGAAAGTTATTTCGACCTTTTGGGATCATCGGGATTATTGTGGAGATTATAATCTTCCGAATAATCCGCCCTCTAGTGAACGTGCCCATAATAAAATCTCAATTCATAATTGTATTCAAATCATATAGTCATGCTATGAAGGGAACAACTATGCACAACTCTCGCACCTTGCAGGCCACAATCACGCAACTCTCGGACTTTGTGATTGACAGTTGGAAGCACAAATAAAATAAAAGCAATTATATACGTAGCTCTCACATCTTGCATAGAAAAGCTTTAAACTATTATAACACATGAATTAAAACATAATCAAAAATATTAACAAACATGAACATTATAGAATTATCAATGCAAGACGGGCTCTCTAGACCCTAAAAGGTCGAAATAACCTTTCAAACTGACAAATATAGGGTTGAAGATATGAGCGAAATGTGTTTGGTGAGTTGGCTAAGTACAAATCTTGTGGCTAGTGAGTTTCAATAAGACCACTCGAGCTACACAATTTAGAGTTCGTTTGGTTCTAACTCAGAAAACGGAAACGTAATAAAAATGAATCTAGTCAATATGGAGTAGATTCGTTTTCATTCCGTTTCTGTTTCCGAAGTTAAAATCAAACAGACCCTAAATAACAAAATTTTAGTTTCTCTTTAGGTTAAGTAATTAAAACCATAAATACATCAATTTTGTTTGTACAAAATTTAACAAATTACTTATCCATTATCCTTACTATAATAAAAGTGGGAGTTCCCCAAATGAATAGGGGAATTCCCACGTTGCCCTTCAAATTTTCTATTTTACTGTTTTACCCTTATTTATTTTTATAAATTTCTTTTTTGTCCTTATTTTGATGACTCAACTCTCCTTACTTACCGTGTCTTCTTCTCGAAGCTCCGTTATGGCTTCTTGTGAAAGCTCCGTTGTGCCTTCTTCTCAAAGCCCCGTTGTGACTTCTTTTGAAAGTCTATGAATTCCTTTTTTTTCTTCTCGATCTTTATAAAACAATTACTCTTCTCTTTTCTCCCCAATTCTGTCAATCCAGATCTCTGAATTGGGAATGGGAGGCTTCTCCTCGCGCCCCTTTGGATGTCATATGCGGTGTCCCGATTGAAGACAGAGTGGGTGGTCCGAGAATAGCTGTCAGGAGGGTTGTTGTGGGGTTCACACGTCGTCTGCCACAAATGTGCCGCTCTTGCTTCGTTCCTCCAATCACCGATGTGCGACCACCGTCCATTAACCTTTTCCGTCCCAACTCACCATTGATTACCTTTCCTCTTGTGTGCAGCTTCGAATGTGAATTTTCTAGGTGAGATTTTCTGGGTGGTGGAGTTTGTCGAGAAACAAAGTCAGCCCATATCTCCTTCACTCTTTAATTGGTAGATTTTGCTTTGTTCCAAGGTGTGTGTGAGAGGGAGAGAGAGAAAGAGAGGATCCACTGCTTGTTGCCTCTGTTTTTCCTCTCTTGAAACTGGTGAAAGAGACAACCTGCCATCGATCCACCGGCTCTACTCTCAGGTAAGTTGCTCTTCTTCTTCACGTTCACAATCTGCTTCTGTCTTACCTTTTCCTGTCTTTTCCTCAGCAACGATTCAAGATCGTCATGTATGGGTTCTTCCTCAGTCCCGATTCTCTTCTTCTTGAGTCCCAATTATATTCTTCATGAGTCCCAATTTCTCAATGAAACCCTAATCTCGAATGTGTTTGGACAATTTTAGGAGATTCCATCCATCGGTTATCGATTTCTTGAATGGATCGATGTTGTTGTTCTCTCTCAGGTTTGGGTCTTGGGCCGCTTCTTCTTCTTCTTGATTGCCTCAAGATTTTCGATTCTCTTTTTTTCGAAGAATTGAAGCCAAATCTCGTCCTCAAAGAAAGGGAGCCATAAATTTACAATAATAATTTTAGAATAATTGTTGTCAGCTTCAGATTTGTCTTCATCTCGCTTCTTTGGGTTTTTTGTTTTACTTGCTTTGAATTTCGGTGTTTCAGTTTCCGTAGTATGTGATGCAAACTCAAGGCTGAATATCTTTGTTTTTTTTATTATCTGTTTGCAGGTTCAACTGGGTTCCAGAGTTGATGCTCTTATGCAACTCTTAGATTAATGCTACTTGATCTTCTTGAAGATAGTCATGAAACTGATACGGCTTGCAATATTTGAGGTTCAGTTGGTCATAGATTTTCTCTTTAGTTTTGATAAACTATTGTGTATCGATTTGTTGCAGATTTTAATGGATTTTCTATCAACACATCTCAAGTGCTCGATAAAATGCTTCAAATAATTTTTTTAATCATTAACTATTGTTGTCTTTGTTGTTGTCGCCTGTGTGTTTCCAGGTTATGCATGTATGTACTTTGTGAAAATAAAGATGACATTTTCTGCCTCAGGAAAGCCGATAGCTTCTGTTTGCCACGGGCAGTTAATCCTAGCTGTTGTTGACTCTATTAAAGGACGAAAATGTACAGTATACCCTCCTGTGAAGCCTATTCTCATTGCAGCTGGTGCTGATTGGATTGAACCTTCAACCATGGCAGAAACTATTGTTGATGACAATCTTATTACACTTGTCACTTATGAAGGGCTTCTTGAGTTCATCCGCTCCTTTATCAAGGCACTTGGGTGTGTCATAGAAGGGGCAAACAAAAAGATCTTGTTTCTTTGTGGGTGAGTAAAGAGTTGCTCTTATGTTCTAATAATCAGGACATTGAAAAGAAAATCGAGAAGGAAGTAGATACGGTTGTTGCTCAAGCCAAGGTAAAGGAAAAATATACCTTAAAAGTGTATCAAGTCCTATAACAATTTCTACTATTAGTTGCTAATTTTTATTAGATTTTCTAATTTGATTTTCTGTTGATTTTCTGTTGATGCTTCTATTGTTCAATCCTCTATTCCTTCAAGTCTTCTCCTACTTATGGTTCGTCTTCCTTTGTCTTTCGTTCTTGTCCGTGAAGATTGAAGTAGTTAATTCATGAATGAAGTAGTCCGAGTAATATGTAACCTGCAATGATTTTCTAATTTAATTTCCTTTTGATTTTGTGCTGATTTGTGTTTCTTTTTTTGCATTGGTCTTACAGGATAATCATTAAATATTTGGTTAAGAAAGAAATAAACAATGTATGTGCTGATATATGCAAGTGGAAAACGAGCTTATTGACTTGAAATTGCAAGCTCCTAGGACAATAAACAAGTCATTGACACCTGAAGCTCAATTATCATGTTCCCATGGTCAGAGGATCTCATCAATCAAATTTGCTAGCTTGGGAACACCAGAAGATGACAATCACAAAACAGGGGCTAATCTCAGTGTGACTACTCCAACAACATTTGCTTATAAACTTCAGGCTACAAGTCCAAAGTACATTTCATCGTTGAATTATATGTAGATCTATCTTCCTAAGGTATCTATACTTGTCTGTATGGATTTCAAAGTAGTTAAAATTTTGTGAGCCGGAAGATTGCCTACTGTTTGTAGTTTTATGCAAACCAATATTTATGTATACTTTTTTTTTAATGTATATGATTCTTTTTATGTTTCCTTATTTACTTAGAGCATTGAAGTTGACAAAATTTTATACTCCTGGTTGATCTAACAACTGTTTTTAAGCCTTAACAAAGTGGTATTTTTGGACGATGATGTGATAATTCAACGTCATCTCACCCCGCTATGGTACATATATCTTGAGGGGAAGGTAAATGGAGTTGTAGAAACATGCTTTGACAAAGTTTTAAAATTTAGGGAAATTCCGGATGGTACCCTCGTGGTTTGGGGTATTCCGGATTTTGCCCAATAGTTTTTTCAAGTTCGGATGGTACCCTTAAGTTTATGTTGTTTTCCGGATTATGCCCAAATTCATTAAACTTTATTAAACTCCATTAAAAACATAAAAAAAAAAAATTAAAAAATTAAAAAACAAATAAAAAAAGAAAGTATCATTTATTTATCTTAAAACTACAGTAAAACAGTTAAAAATTTTAAAAATAAATGTTTTATATTAATTTAAAAATAAATAAATTACATAATTTTAAAAAAATTCAAAAAAATCATTGCTTTATTTTATTTTAAAAATAAATAAATTGAACTAGCATTTTTTTTAACAAAATCTAAAAACATAAGTGTTATACTTTATTAAAAAATAAATAAAATAAAGGTTCTTTTAAAAAAAATTCACTGTTTTAATTTATTATAAAAATAAATAAATCAGTTTTCTATTTTATAAATTTTCTTTTACTTTATTTTAAACCGTGAATTTTTTAAAACAATCCGTTTTTATTTATTTTTAAATAAAAATAAAACACTGTTTTTTAAAATTTTTAAAAGAAGTTACTGTTTTACTTTATTTTTAAAATAAATAAATTATTCTTTCTATTTTAATTTATTTTTTAATTTTAGTTTATTTTCTTTTGTATGTTTTTAATGGAATTTTAAAAAAATTTAATGAATTTGGGCAAAATCCGAAAAACAACATAAACTTAAGGGTACCATCCGAACTTGAAAAAACTGTTGGGCAAAATCCGGAATACCCCAAACCACGAGGGTACCATCCGGAATTTCCCTAAAATTTATAATAAACTCAATTAGGAGGCGGTTATTGCGCACGCGCCTCGTGAATTGATGTCGATAGTTAACTTTGGGGTGTCTCGTGAATTGACCGATAGTTAAATTCAGAAGCGAGTACGTAGTAGTAAATCGTTAACTAATTTATAATTAGTTTTCAATAAAAGCCGCAAACGGATTGGAAGTCGGGTACGAGAAATTGGTTCGCTTCTTACGCTTGTATATTATTACAATGGAACTATATCAGCGAGTAAATCAAATACATAAGAGTGAAGTCCTTTCTGCAGAGAATTTCACAAATGTAAGGAACGAATGATAACCCGTCCTCTAATCCAGTGTTGATGTTCCGACACCACCGTGGTGGACCTACGTTTTCAAAAGAGAGTGTGTTGTAAGAGATTATGTGCAATATGCATTGAAAGAACCTCAACAGCATAAGGTGAGTTAACTTGCGTGATCTTAAGAAATTAAACAAGGTTTCAAGACAAAATAGATCTACACTAACATGTTGTAGGGTACTTTTCCTATTTCACAACACTGCGTGTCAAGAACGTCGTACGCGCTATTATATTGGAGCATATCTATGAAAAGACTATTATTGTACTTACATTTTATGTAAAGTTGTTCAAATTTTAACCATATAGTTAACGTTATATTTGTGAGTGATAACAACCTCTTTTATATTTAGGATTCACCTCTCGATCATGGTGTGAAAAAATAATCGTTACTCTTTACTTCCTCCCTAATTTTTTTCCGATGTAATTAACGATCGTAATTTACGGCGCGAGTGCGTAGCACGCGCGTCCACCCTAGTAAATTTAAAAATTACATCCAATACCTTGACACTATAACTACACTAGTTTTAATTTGTATAAAGAGAAAAACATTAAAAAAAATATCACATTTTCAGGGAATCAAGATAATCAGGAATAAAAAGACCCCTCGGTGAAACTCCAATATCAGTTTTATTTTTTTTAGTTTAATATCTTAACTTCGAAAATAAAAACGGAATAGAAATGAATTCAGTTCACATGTGTACCTTATTCATAATACTAGTGTAATACCCGCACCTTGTGCGGGTTTTGAAAAAAATGAGAAAGAATATTGTGAAATAGGTTTTTTTACGTGCTTTTGTTTTGTATACTTCTCTAATCTAATCCTGCGTCCACAGCGCGCCACGTCATCAACCCGTGCTCTGTTTTAGTAAGTATAATAGATTTGGTTTCTATAAAATTATTATTTTAATAATAAAAGATTTTATGGTTTAAAAAATAGTGTAAAAAATAAAGAGTTATTGGCTTTAATTGTGGGAGCTCAATTTCAAAAATCCTGCGTCCACAGCGCGCCACGTCATCAACCCGTGCTCTGTTTTAGTAAGTATAATAGATTTTTTTTGAAATTATTCCTTGTGTTTTAATACACAATGTAATTTTTTTTCCATTTTTATTTTACTATAGGTATCAAAAGTAATCAAATTATACTCCAATGGGTTCAAACCACAAGAAATGATTTCAAAATATTTTATTAAAAAGAATATAAGTATGAACTATATTCTTTTTCATTTCGTCTTCATTTTAATCTTCGTTTTCGAAGTTAAAACGGAGCATTAATTAGAGAATACAAATTAATATACCCGTACGCACCAATTGATTTAATAATTTAGAAATGATTTAATATATAAATTCACTAAACTTATATTTCTTATCATTTATTTGATGGAACTTATTAAAAAGACACGACAATTTAGTCAAAGAATATTCAAAAGATTAGGGGTTTAGAAAGGGTTTAAAAACACACCCAACGCCGTAGAACGATCTTGCCCTTTCAAAACCCTAGCTCATCCACCCTCCTTCCCAGCGGTTGTCATGTCATCTTCAACCCCCAAACCTTCAGAATCTAGCTCAGATTCAAAAGATCTAAACGAACAAACACCACAAGAACAAACTACAGAACAATCGGAAAAGGGCGGACAAGCGGTTCCAACAGAAGGCCGGGATACGGAAGCAGATCGCGGCGGAGATGAAGAAGAAGAAGAAGAAGAAGAAGAAGGAGAGTGCGGATTCTGTTTGTTCATGAAAGGAGGAGGATGCAAAGACACCTTCATCGCTTGGGAAAAATGCGTGGAGGAAGCAGATGAAACCAATGAAGATGTTGTTGAAAAGTGCTCTCAGGTCACCTCGAATCTAAAGATGTGTATGGAAGCTCACTCCGATTACTACGAACCTGTTCTCCGGGTGGAGAAAGCGGCTGAAGAGCAGGTGAACAAGGAATTTCAGAGCGAAGAGCAAAATGCTAATTCGGATTCGACTGCAAGTCCAGACCTTTCAGAGGAGCAGGTGAAATCGTAATAATTAGGAGATAACTAATACTTATTTTTGGCCAACGAAAAGTCATTGTGACACAAATTGTGTTGATTATATGTTGTTGTTTTAGCGTTTCAATTACAATTGATGATTAAGATCTTCGATGGAGGCATTAGACACCCAACACTGAACTGGTAGAGTTCTCTTTTGCTTGATGTTACAGAAGATTAAAAGAAATAAATTGTATCCTTTTGGAAATTGAAGTTTGAAGAAGATGCAATTTTTGGTGCAATGTGCTTATATTGAAAACAATTCTCAATTTTTTGTGCGACATTTGCTGCATTTCTAATATTCAATAGATTAATCAAATGATTCGCCCTTTTCATCTATGTTGCGTTTGTTTTCTTAGGCAATGCCAAGACCGTCTTCAGTCCAGATTCATGTATCTTCAACAACAGTTTTTCAGATTAAAGGATTATTTTGAATTTATTTTGCACAAAATTTTAGTTAACATCTATTACATAACTAAATATACTGCATTAGACGGCAGGTTGGGACTGGTGTTTGTACCAAATCATTCTTTTGACCAGCGAACACCCACACTTTTCCGCTTCAGAGCAACTACAAACTCATCACAGCGATGGAGGAGCACAGGATTTTCCGGTTCACCAGGGACCTCAACCGGGTCCTTGCTCTCGGGGGACTCGTCCTAATGTTCACAGTTGTCTTGCTTTGCTTTTCCTCGGGCTCGTTTTCAACCATCAGTAATTCTGATGTCATTGACACGAACTCGGCCTTTTCAAAGATGGGTGGTGATGTCAAGGTTGGAACATGGGTGTTCAAATCCTACAACCTCACCATCACAGTGTTGTGGACCCAATCCCTCGTCCTTTCGAATCGATAAGGTGGACCCTATGTGATCGATAAGGTGGACCCTATGTGGGCGAGGAACGTTTCTGGGTCCGACATTATCATCCTCTCCTCCGGAGCTTGGTTTGCCAGACCCAATTATGTCTACTCCAATAACACTCTCCTGGGATGCTACTATTGCTCTTCTAAAAACACTAGCTTTGGATGGGTATACAGGCAGTAACATAGAACAGCTCTCAAGTTCATCAACCAATGTGATGGCTGGCAAGGCTACCACGATCATACGGACTTATTCACGGACCCATTTCGAGAACGGGTCATGGAATAAGGGTGGGGTCTGTCCTAGGATGAAAAATTTGGTGTCGGAGGAAGAGGTGAGATGGGTTGTTGAGTGTCACACATGGGAGATGAAAAATTATCAAATGGAGGAGTTTGAGATGGTGAAAAAAGAAGCAAAGAAGAAGAAAATCATGGTAATGGATGTGACAAGGGCTATGTCACATAGAGCAGAAGGGCATCTGGGGAAGTATTTCTATTAACATTCATCTTCGGGTTGGAGCGAGTGCAGGCACTGGTGTTTGCCTGGTGCTATTGATACTTGGAATGGGAGCTTGTTTTCTATCTTGAAGAAAGAAATTGTATCATCAAAAAAATGAAAAGGTTATATTTACGACATGACAAGGCACTGGTGTTTGTATCTACGACTGTTACTTCTAAGATTTTGTTTCCTTTCTGTGCAGCATAGGAGCTGATCAGTGTGATTCTTAATCTGTTATCTCCGATGCTGTCAATGCATACGAAATTGATCGATGAGCATGAGGTTAAATCAAAATTACTAGACTAGATATTAGTGTCAACAAGATCAGCGAGCAATACAATAATAATGTCTAGAAAAATATGCAGTATCAGATGAAAAGAATAACCAGCAGCTGAATTTACAGATCAAACATGCTGTTGTTTTCTACTATTGACACCATATTAACTATCAACTCACAAAGATCTTGCAGCTATCTATGCGATTGAAGCCCGGAAGATGTCTTCTTGTGACTTTCACAAGGAACTCGATACAATAGAACTGAATCTCCATCAGTTAGAACGTCGCCTGAGACAAACAAGCCTCCTTCCAACGTTCCTGTACAAGATAAAGATGAAGCATTTAAAATGCATGTTAAATCTGATGGTTAATGAATAGCAGAATAAAGTTTAATCTCTGTTTGAGGTTCATTTACAATGTTCTAGAGTAAACTGCAATGTAGACAGACTTACGATAGGCATCCTTGTTGTTGTTGCTTCTTCTTCTTCTTCTCCTTCTGCTTTTGAGGTGGTTTGATAACTACCTTGATTGCAGCGTCAAAAACAGCTTTTACATTCTGTGAATGTCAATGAAAATTACTGTCATTTAGGATAGAGTTAATCCAAACTAGGATCTATAGCTAAATGAAGTGTAAGATCAAAGATAAATATACACCAAGTACCTGTTGAGTCTTAGAGCTGCACTCGATATAGTACAACGCACCAATCTGCTTGCGCAATTCCTCTCCCTGGTGGCATTGCCACATTTCAAGAAGTTTAGATAACGGAAAACTTCATCATTAAGATCACACAAAAATAAGGTCATGAACGAAACCTACTTGTGAAGTTGCAACTGGCACCAGGCCTGGATGATCAGCCATATAATGCTTGTCCTCCCGGAGATCTACAAAATATAATAATACAATACAAAATTCAGAGAAATGCTGAAAACTGTGTAGTAGAATGCAGTCAAACAAGAGAACATGGTGGTTTGAAGAACTCAAGTAAGTGCAACCAGATTAATGTCTCAGTAAGCATGGATTATCTGCTTCTTAACCCAACACAATATCAAAAAATTGTTGGATCTGAATAGATAAGAGTTTCTAGCACTCAAGATGGTGGATAAGATTTAAGAACAATCCAAAACAGAACAATTTTCTCAAAAATGTGTTGTTTGCTTTATTTAGAGGTGGGGCATGAAGTTAGGAACAAAGTATTATTGAACAGATTGATCTAAGATAGCTTGCTGTCCCACAACAACCAAGCAATCATCGTTTTTGACCAGTTTCCAAAATCAGTGGTCAAGAATGAAAATAGAAATTTGAAAATTCAGCAGTTTAGAGTTAACATATAGCAACTAGACAAAATGCCATCAACAATGAGAGTTAACAACTAAAATATGCTCCACCATCAGCTAGAACTAGGAGCATACTGAGTTTATGATTTGCTTTTTGTATATTCATTTATATTATTTCTACAAGCAAAACCTTGTCAGGTTTTCTGTTAATTTCTTGAACATGTAACCCATGGAAATAATGATCATCACCCCAGTCAATAAGTATTGCTTACATAAACAAACTGCTGGTTCCTATTTAAACTTCTGAACAATACTCAGTTGAAGACCCAATTTAGGTACATAATGTAGCCAATTAAGCTGTAAATCCTCTTAATAAACAAACAACAGTTGTTAGAGACGTGTTTGTTGATGCTTTCCAAATTACCTAGTTTGGTGCCAACCAATACCACGGGGACTCCTGGTGCATAGTGCTGAAGCTCTGGGATCCACTGAAACAAAATTACATGTTTTTTTTTATCAAGATTTTGCAATACACAGTAAAACACTAACAAAAAGAGAGCAAGTACTTGAGCCATTGATAAACTAGAATCCAAATTTCAACAGCCAAAAAGTCACCTTTTTGAGCACATTCTCGTAGCTGGCACGGCTAACCAACGAGAAAGCCAAGACAAACACATCAGCACCTCGGTAGCTCAAGGGCCTCAATCTGTTGTAATCCTCTTGCCCTATCAACAGAAATCAAGAGAGATACGCAATCTTGTTAATGCCAAAAGGAGCTAAGAAACACATTATTTCTTTCCATTTACATTGAGAACAAGGTGAAAGTGAATGATATGATAAATACAAGAAATTTCATAAGGTAAGAGATGAAACTCACCGGCTGTATCCCAAAGACCTAAATTGACAGTAGTGCCTTCTACCACCACATTTGCACTGAAGTTATCAAATACTGTGGGTATGTAATCCTGATTTAAGCAAAGAATGAGTACTAATTTGAACAATCTAAAGTGGAAAACCAATTAAAACCAGTATCTCAAAAACAAATTAGACGGCAACAAAACTGAAAGAAAGGGCAACAACATTTTTGGGAATAAATCAACTGAAGAACACAGGTACCCATAAAATCAAGATCAGAAATTGAGCAAACCCAGATAGCGAAGAAGTAAGAAAGGAGGATTACAGTGGGGAATTTGTTGCTAGTGTAGCAAATGAGCATGCAAGTTTTGCCAACGGCGCCATCGCCAACGGTTACACACTTGATAAACTTTGGAGCAGTGGAAGTCATTGATTGTGGAATACTCAAAGACCACACAAGGCAAGCAAAGCAACCAACAAACCCACAAAAAAGAAAGGAAGAAAGGGAGAAAGGGGGAAGCTTTGAGGAAGTGAGTGGGAACTGAAATAAATAAAGGAGGATAGGAAGAAGGTGAGGTGCCCAAGGAAAGACAGCCTGAGTTTTTGTGAAACAGTATACAAAGACAAAGAGGGCAGCTGATTTTTTACCCTCTCTGTTAGTGTAATTGGTTTGTTACTAAATTAGTCAGATTTGGGATTAGGTTTGATTAGTATTCTTTCTCACACAAATTAAAAATAAAAAAGATATAGTTTTTATTATATACATGACAAATATTTAATTTTTTTAAAAATATAATATAATTTAGAGTAAAAATTTATATGATAAGACAGTGTTTTAAAAATAAATATAATAAATAGGGAAGTTTATAAAAGTATATATTTAGAATTTTATGTATTAATACTTCAAATATTATCTATTACGAACTATTTTTTTAAAATAATATTGTATATTGTAAATCGAATGTATTAATCTAAAATACTATATCTATAATCTTTATAATATTATACCAAAACAACCTACATTTCATCCACTGCATATTGTTTAAGGCCATCCAACTCACATTATTTTTTATTCATTTACAGATTTGCCATAATATATTTATAAATGTATCATTAATTATTTTATAAAAATTTATATTAGGATTAGTAAACAGGTAACATGACACGCTAACTTTATTATTCTGATAAATCTTTAATAAAAATGAGAAAACAAATGTGAGAGAATTATATTAGGGGTCAAGAGGGTTGATTTGGGATTAGGTTGTCATATAATCAGATTACATTAGTTTTCTCTCTCACACAATTTAAACATAAAAAAGATATAGAATTTATTATATACATGACATATATTTATGTTTTAAAAATATAATTTAATTAAGAGTAAAAATACTTGTGAAAGGCGATTTATATGAGAAGATAGTGTTTTAAGAACAGGGAAGTGGGTATATATTTAGAATTTTATGTATTAATAATACTTTAAACATTATGTATTATGAACTAATTTTATAAAAAATAATAATGTATGTTGTAAATCGAATGTATTAATCTATAATATTATATCTATAATATTTAAAATATTATACTAAAATAGCGTACTTTTCACTCACATGTCATCCAACTCATATTATTTTCGTTTTATTTACAGATTTATCATAATATATTTACAAATTTATCATTAATTATTTTATAAAAAATTTATATTAGGATTAGTAAACAGACAACATGACACATCAACTTTATCATCGAGAGACATTAACTTTAATAAAAAAGGAGGGAAAAAGTGTAATAGAATTATATAGTATACATATATCAAATTTTGATAACGATATCGATATTGAGATATGAGTATGAGATTGATATTCATTAGAGAAACATACTCAAAGAGAAAGGATAGAAGAAGGATGAACAAATTAAGATATGTGATACCACTATTGTGTGGAGTATACAAAAAAAAAAAAGAGAAAATGTAATATAATTATATTAGTTTATCAAATTGATATTCATATACTTGTATACCAAACACTAGGTATAAATTTTGTAGATCGATACTCATATATAATTTCTAAATATGGATATCAAACATGTCTTAAAAAACAAATCTATTGTATAACGTCTACCATATTTTAATCAGTTAAGTATCTCTATTTCATGTGGTGTGGTTCATAATTATTTTTTAAAATCATTTGTTTTTTTTTTAATTTGGTTACATTTTTACGAATTTTGCTAGATTAGACCACGTTGGTTATCAATTAGGCTAACAATTTACAAACTTGTATAAGTAGAAGGTTTGAATATTAAATAAATTATATATTTTTAGTCTTTTAAATCTGATCAAGTTAATATTTATTCCTATCAAGTTAATATTTAGTCTTTTAATTTCAAAAATGTCATTGTTATATGGTCAATAAAAATTAATTAAGAGTTTTTTGGTCATAATGATATGATAGTATCAATTTATTGTTATATGTTTTTACAAAAGTCATATATTTTCGATATATTATATATTCTATCTTTATTTTTTAATTTGATATATATTTTTTTAATTTGGTCATATTTTCATGGATTTTGTTGAATTATCACATATCCGTTATAAAGTAAGGTTGATAATTTGATAATTTGATAATTTGAGAATTTGTATAATTAGAAGGTTTGAAGATAAAACAAGTCATACATGTATTGACCTTTTTGCAAAAAAATCGAGTATAATATTTATTCATATCGAAATAATATGTGGTATGTGGGTCGTTGATCTACTCGTATAAATATGCTTTGCGTTTACAAACAGTGTGGGTGAGATAAGTCATTTTTGGGATGAGGACGGTGGGATGTATAGGATAGCAGGTGGGGATGGTATGGTAGAAAGAGGTGGGATGGTGGGTGAAAATGCGGGCTTAGAATTTATGGAGGGTGCGGGTGAGGGTAGTAACATGATGTAATGGATGGTGACGAGGGTATGGTGGTCAAAGGTTGAGTGGTGTGGGAGGTGCGGTAGGGACTGTAGGGGCCAAATTGTGAAGGAGGGGACGATGATGGTGAGGCATGAGAGTAGGGTAACTTACTATCATTCAAGTGGTGTAACGATGAACGGGATAAATGAAGTTTTTATTATCTCAAATATCTCTTGTCTTTTGTCTAATTTTACGCAGGTTCATATCCACCATATATTCAACGAAATCAATGACGTTACAGACAAACTCACGATAATTGACCACGACAGTCCCTCAACCGTTATAGATATACAACCTGAAGTCGATATTCTCATCCGCTATGCCCACCATGTCTAATTACTTACTCATGTATTAAAAACAAAGGAAAATTTTGGAATATTCCTTAAATATATAGTAGTAATAAGGAAATGATTAACCACTTATCCTTGAAATAGATGAAATGGGGTGGTTGACATTTCCGCCGCTGCCACCGACGGCAGGTCGGCGACACCGTGAAGGCACGTGCTCGTCTCCAATTCTTTGCATTTATGTGTTTCTGACATTTATTATTAAAATTGTGTTAACATACATAGACGTGCACGACTCTCAGTTACTATTTACTATATACTGTAACGTATGTATCTTTGTTTTCCTTATTTCAAAGCAACAACATTAGGACCATTTCAGTTTTTAAGACCATTGTAATTATATTATTATTAGGTGTATGTATGTACGTAAAATACAAGCAAGGTCATATTATATTATTTGAAACAATAAGAGAAGGTGGAGGTGATAGCTATGTATGACCAAGCACAACAACCTGCATGTTTTATCTTTACGTGAAAAAATAAATTCGATAGTATGTAAGTACGATGTTTATAAACTAAGAAGATATATTTGTTTTTTAACTATGTTGTGAGAGCTTTAAAAAAAAAAAAAAGTCAGTGTTGAGAAAATAGGCTCTCGTGGTTTTTGAGGTTTGGGCCGGGTATCTGCAATTGGGCTGTATTACGGCCCAAAGTAAATTAGAGTATATCGAAATGGATAAACGGCCCAATTGGAAAGTGACCGTAAAGGTGCCTATTTCAACATTTATTAATATAATAAATAGGCGGTGGTCTATTATGAATAAATATGAATAAAAACTTTTTTTAAAAAGAACTTAAATGATTTATTTTTTTTTTTGGATTGTACTGTTTTTGTAAAATTGTAAATAAAAACCCTCAAAATATAATGTAGAAACCAAACGAAATTCACAATCTTTGCTCGATCTAAATAATATTATAAATAAAATTATTGATAGAATTTGGCAAGATAAACCCTTTTCTATAAGAAATTGCAATCGGTTTAGTTTTATATAATTTGAAATCATTCATAAAATAATGAAAATAAAGTGATCAACTTTATAGGAAATTGCAATCGGTTTAGTTTGATATAATATGTAGCGGTGAAAATGATTGATGGTGAGAGGCCATAAACATCGCGAATCCACGTTGCTGATTCTTCTTTCTTACGGTCTCTACCTTTTCTTCCCTACACGTTCCCACGTGTTTTCGCCGTTCATTCTTCCCCTCCTTTATTCACAATCCACAAAGGACCTCAATCTCCCCCTTTCAAAATTCGACGCAATCTGCCCTGCTTTCAAGATTTATTCCTCAACTCTTGTCAATTTGATATCCTTGTAGATTTCCGGTAAGATTTCTTCATTTTTGTGATTTGGGTTGTGATTTGATGGGTTTCATATTTTGATTTGGTCTCCTGTCGGTTGCATTTAAGATGTTTGATGGAATTCCCAAATGAGTTTCTGTTTCTATTCATGTAAGTGCAGACAAAAAAACAGAAACTCTTTTATTTGATCCTCTTGTCAACACCGCTTCTCTATTAAAATTTGCAAATTTGACAAGTTGGAAGGTTGCCCAAATTGGGATTGGTGATGAGGACCCTCTTAAGTTCAGAAACTTATTGATCCTTCCTGCAGGTTAAAATTTGCAGTTTTGTTGTTTGAAAAGAATCATTTGGTTTTTATTTTGTTGAGTTAATTGAAGATGGGGTTGAGTTAATCACGGTTATATGGATTTGTAGTAATGGATGTGGATTGCTCTTGAAGGATTTTCTGCCAAGCCCCCTTTGCTCAATCAAGGAATGATTTTTTTTTACCCTGATGCAAGTTCATATGACTTCAATATTCAGAAATAGGGCCTTGTAGTTTGACTGGTATCATGTTACTTGTTATGGATCAGGCAAGGCATCATGCGGTATTAGCATCTCAAGACTAGAAAAGGCCAATGGTACCATAAAATTTCAGCATTGTGACTATGCACAAAATGTAATTCTGTCAACAAGTCAATACCCTTGGGTTGGTAGCTTCTGACCAGACATTCTCCCTCTCCCGCAAGCTGCAACTTTGTCCTTGTTTTAAATTATTTTTTTCTTGTGAGATTGGCCAACTTGTTTCAAATTAGAATAACAACGCCAAACATTTCATTCATGGTTAAGCTATTTCCTATTGAAATTCAAATCAGCAAAACGCTTAAAACTTGACTGCTGGTGTACTGGCACCTAATCTTGAATTCTGCTAGAGCTCGTACAAGATGATTTTATAGTTTGATACAAGGTGGCTTGTAACTTTATAGGTTACTCTGGAATTCCAACTACAAATGGGAACTACAGTAGAACATATTGTGCTTTAAACTTTGCTCTAGGAATGCAGTGATAATTTTTTCTTTGAGACTAAGCTTTTTTTTACTTTGATTTAGATGTAAATGTATGGAACCGAGTGTGACACTGCTATCCACACTCAAAGCTTTGTTGCTAGTTTTTTTTCCTTTTAGCCTTCATAGATAAGTGTGGTTTTAGATTTTTGTGAGTGTCTTATAGACTTATACCGTCACTCTCAGTTGTACGGGGATTTAAATGTAAATGTATGGAACCGAGTGTGATCAATGGCTTATTTGTTTCTTCTCAGGTGATTGGCAACGTTTTTTTGCTTCATCTGTTTAAATCAACTGACTTCACATTTTCCAAGAAAGAAGGTATGATTTGCATGTGTAAACCCTTAAGCATTTCCCTTTCTTCCATCTTTTCACTATTGGATGTTCTTTGGCAATTTTGATCGGTAGCAGGTTTTTCTGGGGGCATCTTATAAGAAATTACTCAATGTCTTCTCCAAGCAAAAGAAGGGAGATGGATGTTATGAAATTGTAAGTTTGTATTTCTAAATGGAGATAGAGTTCTTGCATAAGCTTTATTTTACTGGGTCATTAGATCTTGTTTCTGCCTGTCATTCTTGAATATCTTCAATTTTGTCCGTTCACTAAGGGATTATGAATCTCTTCAGGATGATGAGTGATTATGCAGTGGAGACGATAAATGATGGACTGAATGAATTCAATGTGTTCTTCCACGGTCCAAAAGAGAGTATGTTGACATGTTACCTCAATATTGTTAGTTGTACGTTCTACAATAACTATACTCGGTGTTTTGATGCATCATTTTGTTGGGTATATAGGCCTTTATGAGGGCGGAGTATGGAAAATTCATGTTGAGCTTCCAGATGCTTATCCATACAAATCTCCCTCGATTGGATTCCTGAACAGAATATTTCACCCGAACGTGGATGAAATGTGAGTTCACTCATCTCACATCATCCCAAGTTGCTTCTCTTTATGGCATCGTTTTCATTCAAACAACTGACTCTCTTATGCTTGGTTTGTTTTCAGTTCTGGATCAGTATGCTTAGACGTAATCAACCAAACTTGGAGTCCTATGTTTGGTAAATCAGTTATATATTTTTGTTTCTCGAATGTAATGCATGTGCTATTGGAACAGTAACCGAGTGTGTTGCCCTTGCAGATCTATTGAACGTGTTTGAAGTTTTTCTTCCACAGCTTTTACTTTACCCAAATGCCGGCGATCCCCTGAATGGTGATGCTGCTTCACTTATGATGAAGGACAGGCAACAGTATGAACTAAAAGTGAAAGGTAAGGTTTCAATTTCTCCTACTTACACCCTTGCATTTGCACAGTTTGCCTCCTATGATTGATTGGATCATTATGTAAACAGAGTATTGTGAGCGTTATGCTAAGAAGGAAAACATCTTAGCTTCTCACGGGGAAGATGGAAGCGGAGACGAAGAAGAAAGTGACGGGCAATGCTCGTCGGATGACGATGAAATCGTAGGCCATGCAGATCCCTGAAGAAGGGATATGGAAACAGATAGGGCTTTTTCTGTACTTTTTTTAGGTCCCATTGTTGTAATGTATTGTGAAAACTATTCATATTTTAGAACTCATACATAGACGCTTCCTGCTTTGGTTCTTTCTCAATTACGCTGAAAGAAGTGGCAGGAAAAAACCAAAAACTTGATACTGATCAATGCTTTTCATTACACTAATCAAAACCACCACAGGTGCCTTCAAATTGTGTATAATTATTGTGGCTTCTAGACTTTGATTTTCTTCTTTCTGTCGCAACTTTGATATTTTATTGTTATTCTTTTAGTTTATTTGATGGTCATTTCGTTTGTAGTTTGTAGTCGCTCGTCTTGTCTAGTATATCGAATCACTTTTTCCATATCATTTGGTTCGGTTGTAGTCAGATTTGATGAAAATGTTTTGCCTAGTTATCTTCAAATCATTTGGTTATTGCTATTCGTACCACGGAGATGTGCTATTCATACCCTGACTTAGACATGAGTTCGGTTTGGGCTAAATCGTCAAACCGCCGGTTCCTAAACCGACGGTTTGGCCAAACCTAAACCGGTAACCGCCGGTTTGGTCCTCAAACTGTCGGTTAACCGCCGGTTTGGTCCAGTTTCCCATTTTTTTTTAATTATTTTTTATAAACCGCCTAAACCACCACCTAAACCGCCGTTTGGGCAATTACCGGTTTAGGTTTCGGACTCATGTCTACCCCGACTACGGCTACGCACAATTTTTTTTTTATATATACTACGATTGCGTAGCTGTAGTCATTTTTTCCTTAATTTTTTGAACGAAATGTTTGTTATGGACTACTACGCATCCGCCATGCGCAGTCGTAACCATTTTCCTTTATTTTTCGTACGAAATGAGCTTGGTACTACGACTATGCAATGTGTAATCATAATCGGGATATGAATAGCACGTTTCATGTGGTACGAATTGCAATCTCGAATCATTTTTAGAAAAGAGGTTAATCGAGATGGTCTAATTTTGGATTATGTAGAGCTTAATCTACAAACAAGTTTTTATAACAATTGTAAGGATTAAAATGGCTGTTTAATGTGTGATGATTTGGGCATTATCTTATTCCAAAGCAACACTCAATTATAGCATTATTATTATTATTGTAAACTTGGTGTAGATGCTAAGTATAAGTCGTAATTTAGTGAAGTTTTAATTTGATGACATATATTAAGCATGGGTTTTGTCGTAATGATAGTTTTTTTTTTGGTGAAATTGTCGTAATGATAGTGAGAGAAGCAGTATATCATCATGATTTAGCAATAAGGTCAATTGGCCCATCATAAATGGAATAAAGGCAGCAAACAATGATGCAGATGAGTAAGTGTCATGCTTATTTTCCTACAGTGTAAAGCTTATTAGCACCATTTCATGTAAATTCATGGGAAAGGAATTGTTTTTTTTTTTAATATTCATTTGTTTTTTAGAGTATTCCTTTGATTGAGATTTTTAAGAGGTTAAGATAAATCAACACTCTTGTGGAGAAAAAGATCATATAAAAAAGCATATGAAAGCCCTCACGAAACATAACTCCTATCAACAAACTTTTTGAGAATATTCTTCCCTGAATGAGATATTGTAGAGCTTGTGATAAATCATGGGCGATGAGGGTCAACTGGTCAAGAATAACAAGAGCATCGACAAAAACATTGACTTCTTGATGACATATTTGATGCGAACTTCCTTGTAAAACTACACATGAGACATAATGTGAATAATAAAAATTTTAGTTTGACATAGTACATACTCTTTCTATCTTACGTTCTTTTTGTTAAAAAAAATGCCATGAGTAATATCCGTAAAAACTTATTTTGTACAAAGTGCACTTCAATAATAAATGTGCCACAACTTTGTGTTCGAAAATAACACATTTCAAATAACTATAATAATTTTGTATACCTAACCATTCTTTAGTTATGATCAAACTTTACAAAGCTTTAAATATCGATATTATGGAGTTTTCGATAGTTTATTGAAAATACTAAAAATCAACGGCCAGAAAACATAATAGATATACTCCATACCAGTTGGGCTACAAATACATTGAAACTAATATCATTTTTTTGCATAATGAGGCCCCTAAGTATTCGAAGCCCTGTTCATGAGAACAGGTTGCACCGGCTTCGAGCCGGGCCTGCATAAACCTCACGTCCAAACAAATTTACAACTGCATAAGAACATTTTCATTTAAGATGATACAAAGTACATCGATACGTCATGTTTTACGAAATAGTGTTACAATATCAAAATTTGTATTAAATTTGGACTGTCTACTATAAATAGTAATTTCTTGTGTAACATCCAAATATCACTCTAAATAAAATACATTATAAATAATAAATTTTCAGGTATCCAGATAATAAAGACATTATTATATGTTGTACTAAGTGGGTCTAAACAAATTGAATGAGTTAAATACGACGAAGTCGACTAAAATACAGCATAGAGTTTTATATGTTTCAACATAAATTTTCCATGGATGATTTGACATTTAGGGTCTTTTACATTATAAAGTTGAAATTTAGTCCCTATCAATTACAAATTGAAAAATAGGGCTCCTACTTTACTAGACTAATTCATAAATAGGATAAAAAGTTGGACGAGTTAAAAGGGTAAGTAGGCCATTTATGTATTACTGTGTATTAAATAGGCCATTTTGCAATAATGTAGATAAAGTAGGCCCCAATTAATTTTCTAATAAAGATTAATTCCTAACTAAATGCATACCCCTGATGGAAATTAAAAAAGTTGATGTGGCAATTTTAATTAAATAAGGTTATTTATTGTGGTCCCCTACAAATTAGGAAGTTGTTAGGAAAGGAAATATACATTCCTTTAAACGTGATACAAGAATCAGGAAGTTGTTAAACGTGGTCCCCTACATATATTTCTTCTATATATCAATTTTTTAAATAAAAATATGATGTGGCAATTTTTTAAATAAATATGGTTATTTAATGTGGTCCCCTACAAATTAGGATATTGTTAGGATATCAAATATACTTTTCTTGTAAACGTGGTCCCCTACAAATTAGAATGTTGTTAGGATATCAAATATACTTTCCTTGTAAACGTGATCCCCTACATAAATTTAACAACTACATAATATTAGCAGATATATAAATTATGTATCTCAGTAATGATGAAGGTGACGAACATAATTTATGTATCTGCTAATATTATGTAGTTGTTAAATTTATGTGTCAGTAATGACGAAGGTGACGAACATAATTTATGTATCTGCTAAATATTATGTAGTTGTTAAATTTATATGGCGTTGATTTTTATGTGCTGAGTGTCAGTAATGATGAAGGTGACGAACATAATTTTTGTATCTGCTAATATTATGTAGTTGTTAAATTTATGTGTCAATAATGACGAAGGTGACGAACATAATTTATGTATCTGCTAAATATTATGTAGTTGTTAAATTTATGTGGCGTTGATTTTTATGTGCTGAGTGTCAGTAATGATGAAGGTGACGAACATAATTTTTGTATCTGCTAATATTATGTAGTTGTTAAATTTATGTGTCAGTAATGACGAAGGTGACGAACATAATTTATGTATCTGCTAATATTATGTAGTTGTTAAATTTATGTGGCGTTGATTTTTATGTATCTGCTTAAAATTATGTACATCATCTTTCATCACTGTTGATTCGAATACATAAATTTCACAGAAATGGATAATTTCAAAATTAAGGCCATGTAGTTACAAATCAACAATGGCGGTTTTGAGTATGGATTTTAGGGAAAACATTCATCAACTGTTTTCGATTTGAACGAAAATCGAAGCCATTAAAATGGTATATTATTGAGAGAATTTGGAATACTTACAAGGATTGATTGTCGTTAAACAAAGAATAGATCAGCGAAGATGTTGAAGAAGGTCGAAGTTGAAGATTTGAAGATGGAGGTTGCAGTTGCAGAATCGCACGATACTATGGAGCTGTAGAATGACGCTTCCTTTTTGGATGAAATGATTAGGAGAGAAGAAGGAACGCCAGATCCGTATCACGCAGTTGCCTTTTTTTAAATTTAATTATCTTTAAATTTTAGGCAGTTATTATGCTACATTACTAATTTGCCCTTAACTAACTACCTTATTAACCATGCTTTATAATTTCTTTTAGCTTTATTTTCTGGAAGAAAAATAGAGGGGCCTATTTTGTATCATGGATACAAAAAGGGCCCTTCTACACCAATTTTCTCAAGTTGGACAAAAAGTTGACAAAAGTGATGATGGCTGATTGTGATACTTTTGATTGACATTTGGAGGGAATTTGGGGCAAAAAAAACGCAGCCCTCCGCTTACCCAAAAATTCGCTTACCCAAAAATTCGCTTACCCAAATAATGTCACAATCATACCAAAAATAAATTTGTCAAAGTACATAAATCATACTCGAAAACAACATACCCAATAAATCAAATATTAAAATAAAACAATATCCATAAATTGGATAATATTTTATATTTATACCAATTTAAACATCACTTAATACAAAATCCATACCCAATTTAAATTTGGCATACCCAAAATTTTCAAAACTCGATATTGTACACAAACACAATATCAAATGACATTTGGTCATTACCCAAAAATTCGCTTGACATTTGATCATTATAACACATTTTGGGTAACCATAAAACATGCCCACGATATCACTTTAAATATACTTAATAATAAGAAATATACTACAAATCCAATACACGTATAAAAACATACCCAATTTGAATTTGTCATAACCAAAATTTACACAAATCGATATTGTACACAAACATCAATACCAAATGACATTTGGTTCTTGTAACACGGTTTGGATAACCATAAAACATACCCAAAAATATCACTTTATGCATACTCAACAATAAGAAACATCCCAAAAAACAATAAACATATACCCAATGATGATAAAAATACTACAATTCATATTTGAGTAACGAAAACAATGTCACCCAAAAAAATTAAACATTCATGCACTTGAAAATTTCATCAAACTAACTACATTAACCAAAAATAAAAGGTAAAAGGTAAACATATAAAAAAATATACTTAAACTAAAAATAAATATCTAATTACCATCATTCAATTAAAGCAATTATTGCCCCTATTTTTTAGTTTTCATACCTACTTTTTTTTTTTCTTTTATATAGAAGTCTACTTTACAAAAGATAATTTTAAGAGCTACTATTTTACTAATTAATTCATTTTTTCCATTAACTAATCAGCAGTCGTTGTCAGCTTACCCAAATTTATCGGTGTCACGCAAAAAGCTTGTAACTTGTAAATAATGGTGAGGCTGGAGAGAGAGAGAGTGCTGCAACTTTTTACAGATTTCTATTTGTTTCTTGATTTAAAATTTTTTAAAATAGAAGGAAATTTTCCAGATTATACTGTATAGCTTAACATCTTGAGTGAAAAAAGCAATAAAGAAACTAAAAAAGCAATATTGATTTGGGCACCAAAGCAAAACCCACCTCTCATGGTCCCATCCATCGTCTTTTCTCTTCACCTCTTTTACCTGAAAGAGAGAGAGGAAAGAGTGGACGAGAGAAAGAGTTCCAGATTTCATCGAGAAGAAAAAGAAAATGGTAAAATACCCATTAAAGAGAACTGGAAGAATCTCTGCATCCAAATTTACTTACCTAATCCAGTAATTCACAATTCATCTCCTAAGGTAAAGAAACACCACACGAAAACCATACCCAGAACCTGAACTCATGCCAAAACCCTTATGATACTTTCCAGTTACCTCTTCTTTGCTCTCCAGAATTCAGGTAAAGCTTCACCTGCTAAAAATACTTGTGTAATTGAGAAATTTAAAAGGTTTTCGTGTTGCATGCCTTCTTCAAAGCTCGTTCTTGTCTAAATACCACCTGAAGTCCTGAATTGTTACCCTTGTCTGCTGTTTGCATCGAGAGATGGCTTGTTATTAGTTCTACAGATTAGTATTTAGCATAAAACCTTGATTTCAGCAGAACCCATTTGCTAAAATGTCAAGAAAACTCTACCCCTTTGAGAGATTAGAGGCTCCAATCTCTCCTTTGCCTTCACTCCCTAAACCTGCTAGTAGGGGTTTTGCAAGACAGCCAAGTTCATCATCTGATGGAAAAATTAGCCCCATTGTTCTTTTGGTTATTGTAATTCTAGCTGTCATCTTCTTTTTTTGTGGTCTGCTCCACTTGCTGGTTCGATTTCTCATGAAAAGACCATCTTTCTATTCGTTTTCTAGATATCCAAGTAACCCGGATAGCTCTAGTTCTGATGCTCTTCACAGGCAGCTACAGCAGCTCTTCAGGCTCCATGATTCTGGCTTAGATCAAGCGATCATTGATTCTTTGCCTGTATTCTGTTATAAGGACATTGTTGGTTCAAAAGAGCCATTTGATTGTCCAGTTTGTTTATGTGAGTTTTCTGATCAGGATAAGCTGAGATTGCTTCCTGATTGTGGCCATGCTTTCCATATCAGTTGTATTGACACATGGCTACTCTCGAATTCGACATGCCCTCTTTGTCGGGGCATGCTTGTTTGCTCAGGCGGCTATTCCATGGAGAATCGGTTAATTAGCCTGGATTACTTTATGGATTTATCACATATGCAGCCTGATGATGGGGATAACGGGCATAAAAAACCGACAATTATGGAAGAATCGGCTGGTGAAAGGAGAGTTTACTCTGTGAGGCTTGGGAAGTTTAGAACTGTGAACCATGAAGAAGTAGGAAGTACTCGGATTGAGCACGGGGAGACTAGTAGTAGCAATTTGGATGCTAGGAGATGTTATTCATTGGGTTCATGTCAGTATGTGATTGCTGATTCGGATTTGTTAGTTTCATTTTCCGATAGCTTAGAAGCGGATGTTGGTAACAAAGGGATTGGTAAGAAGCTCGACAATACAAGAGGGTGGATTGGTAATTCGTTGATTGATGGGGATGTAGAAGCCAAGAGGATTAGTAGCAATAGCAAAGGAGAGAGCTTCTCAGTTTCAAAGATATGGCAGTGGTCTAAGAAGGGAAAGTTCCCAAGTTCTTCGAACGCCAATTTGAATCAATTGACCAAGAAAGATGAGTCTGTCTGAGTGAACTCTTGTCGTGATCACTTTGATATATATGTGATCCTTATGGATGAGTGATCACGTGAATAATCATGCTGCAGCTTCAGCCTTGATCTCGAAGACAATGGCTAGCTGGTGTCAAAGAAGTAAAATTGATTCAGAGAATGGCAACAATACTATGATTCTACAACTTCTGCTTGCAAATGTAATTTCTCATTGCTTCATGCTGCAGCTTCAACCTTGAACTCGAAGATAATGGCTAGCTGGTGTCAAAGAAGTAAAATTGATTTAGAGAATGACAACAATACTATGATTCTGCAACTTCTGCTTCAAATGTAATTTCTCATTGCTTTAGTTTTGGAAATAGCAGATTTTGATGGCACTTATTTCAGTGAACTGTAATTCTTGATATAGTGTTGTCAATGTCGGGCTCTGTTGATCCTATTCTTGATCGCTGATCATTCTATAAACGGAACCCAGAACGGTCGTCTCGATTAGGTCTGTTGGATGCGAAATTTAACAAGCGTTTGGATTAGGGTTTCCAAATTGCAACAATGCTGTGGCTTCCTTTTCCAGGCTGCTTAGTAAGTGGCTTGTACCTAAATAATATTTCCATATTGATATGTTAGGTTCAACTTTGATTTTTTTAAGCAATAATTTTGCAGCTTCACCAAACTATGACAGGGTGTGTCTACCATCCAACTCCTTTGACTAATCAAATCGCAACGTTGAGTTTTCATTGACAGATGTTTGTTCTGGGCATTTGAGCAAATGCACAAACCTCAACGGCACTGTACCAACCACAAACACCCAGAACAGATCACTGGTGAGTAAATCAACCAATATGCATAGAGAATGTCATGGTTTTACTTATACCTAAAAAATTTCATTTTCCGGGGGAAGGAGAACGGAAAAAGCTACCGTTGAGTTCTATCACTCAAGAACAGACATACAATAAGATAAAGAACATCTTTACCGGCACATTCCTGTCTGTGAACCCCTTTACAATGACACCTTTAATTATAAACAACTTTACTGATGCTTAAAAATCCTAAACAAAATTTATAAAATTCATCCACTTTCTATATGGTAGATTGTCCAAGTGCAATCGCCCAACAAAACTTACTCAACAATTCAAACCAGCACTTACCACCATCGCCGGCGAATCAACCGGCGGTGGGAACTGTTTTCCCGAAGTCCGCCGACGTTTTCGAAGAGAGAGATCCAGAAACGTAACGAGAAGTGAAATCGGGATAGTAGTCGTATTCATCATCGGTTTGAAAGACTTGCGCCGGTCCTTCATCGAAATTCAGCGCGTAACTCAATGGATCGTACTGGAAATTCCCATGCCTGTGAGCTCCTGCTCCTCCACTTCGATTCCGGTTAAATCGGCGGATGAAGGTCTTCCACTTTGGGCCAGCGACGATCTCTGACCACTCACGAAGCTTTTTCAGAGCCCTAAACGGCTTCGACCACCACTTGCCTTCTCCCTCGGTGAGCCTTAACCGCTCCCAGAGAGATGCTTTGGTGGAAGAGATGGATCCTGACCGTGAAGACGGCGATGGAGGAGCCTGACGAGGTCCAAAGCACGGGAGGTTGAAGCATCGGTTTCGAGATGAGAAGAAGGCGTTGGTCGGAGATTCATTCTCGGCCACCCGAGGTAGTGATTCGCAGTCGTGGTTGGCCATCGTCGTAAATGGATAGATTCTGTCACTGAGTATCAAAATCAATCGGATTGAAAGGCTAAATGGGATTTGATCCAAGCAAAATCCCCAATTGTGGTGGTTTGTGGGACAGAATTTGCAGAAGCAGAGAGGAGTTGATGAAATGGAGAGTGAGATTGAAGGTTTAGGGTGGAGTGCACGTAGACCCTCGGATCCGATTGATTTTATTCCTTTTTCCTCACTATAAATGAAATATTGGAATAATCTTTCGTAATTACTGAAAATAAAATATCATAATGCTTAGCCCTTTTTATTATGGGTGATAGTAACATTTTTGTAAGCTGACACGATAACATTTTATAAAAAAACAAAATAAATAGGTGACAAATGTAAAGGTATATTCGAATTAGATATCATCAAAATGAAACGAATTTTGTTGAGTAGCATTTTTTTTTTTTTTTTTTTATATATGTAACGGAAATCAGTTAGGTTGACCTACCTTCTAGAGGTAGTCCATCGTAAAGTATCCTTGCGGATGAAAATACAAAGTTTATGATCATGAGAAAAAATTGGTGTTGGAGTCGATATACCCTGGTGGGTTAATCGGTCAGCATTTAAAATTTTTGAGAAACAATTAAATTAAAATAGAAAATTAGACGTAGGAAAAACATAGCGACCATGTATTGGTGATAATTGAAAAATGATAAAAAAAAATAATAAAAAAAATGGATAGCAAAAGAGTAAGACAAATTTAGAGGGTTGTCATAAACGGTCCACACAGAAGCCGAGTCCAAATGTTGGTGGATTCAAATATGTCTGTATCGAATCCAACTACCCAAGCCGATGCTGAGTTTTAGAGGTGGCCAATAAACATATCTTCATTTAGAATTGACCATTTTTAAATTACCTTACAAAAAATATAGCTAACAATTTTCATCAAATTACTGAGAAATTATTATAATAAAAAAGTATTGTTCCTCGTTATCCCTTTAAATAAACTTTTGAATTTACAAAACATATCACATATTTATTATCTCCATGAATCTTCGTCTTAAAAGGCATTCTTGAACTTAAAAGTTATTTCCATATTAATAAATAAATATATTTGTTAACATACCCCAATGATATATATGTTAAAGATCAAGATTTTAGACAAAATTAGAATAGATAAATTTATTCCTAAATAAACATATTAAAAAGGGGAAATTAGAATTTTAAACCTATGTATTTATAATGTATATTACAAAAGTATTTTTAACCTAACAATCTTCATCCTTAATCTATGGACATCTTTTTTTTTTAATTGGAATATAACTCTAAAAATATAAATTATTATTAGTTTATTATAAAATAAAATAAAACTTATTTCATATGATTAAAATGATACATTTAATTAAAAATAAGTCGATAAAAAATAATATACAAAGGGGTTTTCTCGACGAAGAAGTTTATAGGGTTACGAGAAAGAAAATAATTGAGAATTATGCATTTTTTTTATACTAACAGGTTATAAAAGTTATGAAAAATTATATATATATATATATATATATATAAAACAAAGAAAGTAATGATTCAAAAGTAGGTGAATCGGTAAAAAGAATTTAGACACAAAATTAGATAGAATATTGGGATAAAGGATTTGCAGTGCCCGGTAATAAGCAGCATTTCAAGTGCAAAAATTATGATCAAAGTTCCAAACAAGATAGTGACACCATTACCATTAGCATTCCACCCACCAACTGTTCTATTGTCATTGCTTTTGAATAATTAGTCATATCTTTTTTTTGTTACAAAAATCTTTAATTTTGATCAATCATCAAGGACAGATTTAATATTTTAACCCTAATTTATAGTAGAAAATTTGCAAACATGCCAAATTTAAAATTTAGTTTTAACCCTTCAAATTATACAAATTGCACAACCACTCATTCATATTACCTTAATTTTGGGTAATTTACTTTTTAACAACTAATTTTAGTGGAATTACAAGCTTTTGTCTCTTTTATGTTATAAAAACAGTGAAGTAGGTAATCTAAAATTATAATCTGTTATTTTCGAGTCTCTAACGTCAGACATTGTGAATTAGAGAATTTAAGAAAATCAACTGAATGAGTTTTGGATGGAAGACATAGGTTATTTAATTAATTATATATGAATAAAAATAGTAAAAATCAGATAAAGAAAATTATTTAATTATCTATTTTACTTTTATCATATGATTTAATTATCGACTGAAACAAAGTTTTCAAAAAAACATGTCTTTAATTAAAAATATAAATAATAACTGTATGAAAATCGAGTGTAATTTGCCGCAAAAGAGGGAAAGATAAAGGATGAGAATTGGCTGTTAGCCGTTGTCCCACAATGGGCGGGCCTACAGTCAAGCTGTCTTCAACTAGGCATCGATATGTAGGGCCCAATGGTCCATTGTAGTAGCGTATAAGTATAAGTCCACAGAATATGAATAATCTCTATATTATAAAATTTAAAAGAGAAAAAGGTTAATTGAAGATATCATTAAGTCGGAGATATTTTTTTTTATTGTGCCGCACTTTCACTTGGTAACGTCTAATTACATATAACAACACCTAAGATAGATAGTAAGATATACTACCGGGTTCGGTACATTATCAACTTATTTTTACTCTTATTACCTATCAACCAAGTATAATTAGTAATGAGAAATCTTGTACCATTATCAACCACCTAAATCCGTTTATCAACTCTTCGGTATACCAACTTTTTCGGTTGGTAATGACATTTTACCAACTTATATGTTCGCTAAAATTAAATTTAAATAAGACAATAACTTCATCAATTCAACGATTCACAAATTCGAGTACAATATTTAAACAAGACAAGAACTTCATCATTTCAACAATCCACAAATTCGAGTAACGTATATTTAACAAGTTCATAGAACTTCATACTTCGGTACAAATCAAACACAAATAATGAAATATGCAATCATCCTCCCAAGTTATAGGCTAGGGAGTTCAATAGTCCAATATCGACTTGTGCTCCAAATAATTTCATATTTGAATCGAGATAGAGCTTGTTGCATTCCTTCATGCCTCATAGCCTTGATTGAAAGCATTATCTATCAATAAAATGAAGATTGGATGATAAAATAGGAGTTCTAAAAGTGAAAAAATTAGTATGAAACATATGTTATTACGGTAATAATCTAAAGTTTAGGTTTAGTACTATAACTACAACAAAAACATATATTTTTATATTACAGATTTTCATTAAATATTATATTAAGATTAATATGTATATATTAATTTAAAAAAAAAAACTCGGTTGGTACGGTAATCCCATAGTAGGCGGATATTGTTACCACCTACCAACCAACTCTTTATAGTTGGTTCGGTTGGTAAGCCTCGGTTCGATTTCATTTGGCTCATTTTATCCGGCACTAGTAAGATATATAGATTTGGCTGAATTTGCAATGTGGGCCTTTTACAATGTAGAGTTTAGATTTAGGGTCTCTCATCATTTCATTTATAAAATGGGCTCCTATTGTAGAAAAAATCAGAAAAGTAAGGGACATAGGTTTCATTTAATTTGATGGGTGACATGTAAAAAAATCAGAAAATAGTCCAATCAGTCAGCTCATCTTTTTCCCTCCTTTGTCCCTTCTTCTTCCCTCCTTTCAAACCTAAATTTATTTTTGGGTATCCATATGCAGCTCTTTTCTTCTTCCCATTGAAACGCAGAAATCTGGACTGCTTGTTGAGCTTCTTCTTCACCGGAATGTATTTGTGGGTAAGCACTGTTTGTTCCTATTTTTGGGTAAGCAGTGTTTGTTCCTATTTCTGGGTAATCTCAAACTTCTTGGGTAATGTATTTGTGGGTAATCTGAAACTTCTCATCTCTTCTTTTTGTGAATCTAAAACACTGAAATTTCTTGTTCTATTTGTGGGTAAGCAATGTTTGTTTACATTTTCTATTTGTGGGTAAGCAGTATTTGTTTGTATCCATGGATAATCTCCAACTTCTCATCTTCCTGGGTAATGTATTTCGGGGTAAGCTGAAACTTCTCATCTTCCTGGGTAATATATTTCGGGGTAATCTAAAACAGTCAAACTTCCTGGGTAATGTCAAACTTCTTGGGTAATCTATTTCTGGGTAATCTCAAAATTCATGGGTAATGTATTCCTGGGTAATTTATTTGTGGGTAAGCAGTGTTTTCTTTTCCCATAAAATTAACATCAAATCATTTCAAAAAAAAGCCTGCACCCCTCTCTTTTCAATTCAATGTCTACAGTAGCCTAGTTTATACTTTTCAGACCTATTTTATGTAGTAAATTTATTAGAGACCCATTTCACAAAATGAAAAATTTTAGGTCCTCTTTCTCTCATTATTTCTATAGATTTTCATGAAATCAAAAGTTACTCCCCAAACTTTATACGAATTACCCATTACGTACAATACCTAAATACTATCCCAAGTAATCTATTACGTCATTACAAAAGGTTAAACACTTTAAAAACGATATTTAGTTAAACTCTGACAGTAGCCTACTTTGATTAGTGAAATAGTGGGTTAGTTTGTATAATTATAAAATTAATAGGTGATTTTGTGAGAATTCGTGTACTTAAGGGTCGTTTGTACAAATTATTCAATCGAACAAAATAAATATAAAAATAATATATATTTGTTCTGACTTCCACGCAATGCGTCGGATATTCGGATAGACGCCAGCGCATGTTTCCGGATTTGCGAGGCTCTTTCATCATTGGATATTATTCCATTTGGACATATTTTTAATAATTAACTTCTATTCATAAATAGTTTTTTTTAAAAAAAATTCAAGTATATGTCGGTAAGCTTAGCTTTAGAAGTTATAAGGCACAATTTTAGTACAAAAAAATAATTTATTTTTACTAAATGTCATTTGTTAGTGGGTAATCTTGTTTTAGTAAAAAAAAACATATACCAAAGGAGAAGTTAATATAAAAAGAGGGGTATTATTCGCACGGCTCAAGATTTCGTGAACGCACCACTAATACGTAATGTGTGACCGTGACGGTGTTAGATTTTTTTTTTTTGGGTTAGAATTCATGTATAAAATTAACACGGATCCGGAACCCGTAATCATGACGGTTACAGATTCCGTAACCGTGAACTTTTGGTCGTAACCGTGGCCTTATGACGGTTACGGGATCCGTATGCGTGGTGCGATAACGAAATATTGAACCGTGCGAATACCATATAATGGTTGATAAGTTAGGTTTGGACAAACCTAATTCCTCCCGCAATTTACCAAAAAAGTGGCACAAGAATAGCCGTTTGGTGGAAACTGGACCAGTACGAAACTTTATCTAAGTGGGTGTCCGATCCAAGGAAGATTAAGATGTGTCATATTTGGTGAGACCTGCACATATTCTAACATGTTTAACTACAAGCTTAGTCCAAAGAAAATTACAAAAAACTATTAATCTGAAAGAATTAGTACAATTCAATGCCGAAGTAAGATTTTCATCCTCCCGGCCGGAGAGCCTTCGCCACTGCCTCCAGGAAGCTCCTCTGCTGCGGCGCCGGCCCTGCATTCTATGCATCATATCTAATGTATATGAAATCATATCACAATAACCGAACTCCTTATATGTACATGCATACCCATCATGTGAAATGCATCGAGAATGATAGCATCATAGGTGCCGCGGGGAAGAGCTTTGATGAATGCAATTCCTGTTCCTACCCAAAAATATATACTCTTACCGGCGGATCCTTGTAGCCTACTGCAACATTTGGGAAGAATCTCTTGTAAACCTGCGGTCATCTTGGAGTCCATTGATTTGGACAGAGAGAATGACCCCTACATCTGTTATGTTATACTAATGCTGTCCAAAGTCTTCCTATTGACTCTTGTTTTGACACTGGTAAAACGAGCATAAAAACATATGGGCCCTGTTATTACACCCAAATTTCAGGACCTAAAACATGTAATAATAATACTCCCTAATATTAATAGCATCATTTTTGTTACCATACCTTAATGTCCCTACACATATTCACACCCCACCTGTGGAAGGTATCACCGGTGTGCCCTCTAGCTCACCATCAACAAATGCCCAACCCATTCCGGAACTCAACGTCACTGCCATGGCTACCCCACCCACCATTCCGGAGCCTGCTACTCCCCTCATGAACGCCCCACAGTAGACTTCTCGGAGACGTTCAGTCCATTCATCAAACCGGCAACAATGGCCTTTAGGACCACTAGATGTGAATGATGCTTTCCTTGAAGGAACTCTTGTTTATATGTTTGGGTTTGTGGATCCCTAACTGTTGGGGAACACTCCGCGTTCCGACTCACACCGAGTATGTATAAATCGGTGTTTTGTTGCGCATTAACACTTGTACGCCAACCTCCTCTACGGGAAGGTTCCGGAACTCGATTCTCCTCGATAATTCCAGAGCCTTATCACACAATCCTATATAACTCTAGAACTCTCCCAAGATTTCTAATCTAGTCTACATGGTTCCGTCGAGTTTTAGATGTCTCCATCGTCTTCCGCCTCCTTCCGGAAAGTTCCGTCACCATTCGGAGCATTCCACTTCATTCCGGAAGGTTCCACCATATTCCGGAATGTTCCATCATCTTCCGAAATATTCCGCTATCTTCCGGAATGTTCCTTCACCTTCCGGAGTGACCCATTATCACAGTATTTGTATTTGAAAATATGAATTAGACTAACACTAACTTCCTAATCACGAGGCAATCTACGGCCTGACGAGTTTCGAATTCCCTTCAATATCTCTCACTCACTCTACATGCTGTTGCTTATGCCACCAACAAGCTATCCTAGTATACGTCACTGTCCAACTGACTTACATTGGTCTGCAGTAAAGAGAGTTTTCAGGTACCTAGTTGTTACTGCTGACCTTGACATTTTAATTAGCCCAACACAAGCGTCTCAAATACGTGCCTTTTCTGGTGCCGATTGGGCGGGTGACAATCAGAAGCTTACATTGTGTACCTCGCTAGTAATCCTATCTCTTGGATTAGCAAGAAACAAAGCACCATTGCGAGGTCCTCTACCGAATGGTGACGAATACAACAACACAACTCTAATGGCTCACCTTTCTTTTACAACAACTTGGTTACTCATTGGTTGGTGATTTATTGTCATCAGGGACCGTGTTCAATCAGGCAACCTTCGTGTCACACCGGTTCATAATGACGGTCAACTGGCCGATGTGTTATCAAAGCCTTCATTTGTTAGGATCTTCTGTTATACAGATCACAATCCCATGATATAAGGATCTCATCATTGTTGTAAATGTGTGTATATAACTATATATATATATCCCTCTACTACATAATACAAAGAAAGTCATTCATAACTCTTATAGTTATGAATTGGTCTAGACAATGATCACCATCTCTGGACAAGCCCGGTCCGGCCCAGTTTTGTACATATCTACAATTACCCTAGCTTATGAACTCTAAAGATTAGATTTGGAAAGTAGCCAAGCATTTTATTTCTTCATCATCTATCAACATGATCAACCCATGAAACTGAAATTCAATCTTACATGGGAAATACGGAACTTCAAATTAAGTGAGACAGATGGTTCAACTCTCAAATCCGTGACCACCTACATACGGATTCTAGGTGTTTCTTGGAGAAGGAACAACAAGAAGAGGAATTTTCTTGTGCATAGTAACACCAGGTGCTTCTTCAATGTCCAGAGACTCACCCGGTGCACCATCCGGCAACGACCAGTTAAACCGATGCACCAGATTCGCTATCACAAGCTCACTGTTGGCTGCTGCGAATGCGATCCCCGGACAGATCCTTCTCCCGGACCCGAAAGGGATGAACTGAAGATCATGTCCTTTATAATCTACCTGAGATTTAAAAAACCTCTCAGGATAGAAAGCTTCGGGGTCTTCCCAGTGCCTTGGGTTTCTGCTAATAGCCCACGTGTTGATGATAACTCGTGTACCGGCACAAATGTCGTAGCCGTTGATTCTAATGTCTTGAGTTGACTCGTGAGGAATCATCAATGGACCCGGAGAGTGTAACCGTAGACTCTCCTTAAGTACTGCTTTCAAGTAGCTCATACTCTCCAAGTCATCCTCGGATACGCTCTCTTTGTCTCCGGAGATTCTCGAGATTTCCTCCTGCAACTCTTGCATGACTCTAGGGTTCCTCAACAGCTCCGCCATCGTCCATTCTAAATGTACTGCAGTCGTGTCTGATGCAGCCGCAAATATGTCCTACATCAATAAAATCATTTTATATATTCTTAAATTTTTATAAATGTGAGAAAAAAAAGAATTGTTACCAGTATGAGCCCTTTGATAGTCTCTCTATCAAGCAATGGAAACTCATGTTTCTGGTTTCTGTGAACTTGCAGTAAGACATCCACAAAATCAAACTCATCTTCATTCTTGTCTGTGGACCGATTGGAATGATCTTCCAGTACTCTTTCCAAAAAGAGGTCAAACGTGGTGGTGACATGGTTCAATTTAGATTCAATCCCATTGAACTTATTGATCCAACCCAACCAACTTATAAAATCTCCGATATAATAGCCTCCTAAGAGCTCCATGAATCCATTCATCATCTTTGTGAAATCAAAGTCATCTTCATTCTCTTCTCTATATTTCTTTCCAAATGCCGCCCTGCACGTCAGATCATTGCTCAGTGACATGAACAATTCACTCAAATCCACCATTTTTACTCCTTGAAGATTCTTTATCACCAAAGCAACTTCCTCTTCCCGCATCTTGCGATAAGACCGGACTTTCTTGTTGTTCAGGAGATGCAGCATGCATATGCTGTTAGATTATTTACGATTCCGTTTCGAAATCAAAAACACTATAAAGGATCTAGACTTATACATGAATCAACCGATATATCCGTATATGAATCGAAGACTAACCTTTATCCGTTTGAGTCTTCATCACAAACCAAACGAATCCGAATCGATCCTAAGCGTAGGCGAAAGCGAGTAGTAGTCTTCTCCTTCCTTAATCTTCACTTTTAATTAATCTCTAATAGATGAGATTAATCTTAATTAATCCTCTTCTTATTAATTACTTTTTGTTGAATGTGCAGAGAGTTCACTTTTAACGCACCGTACCATTGTTTTTCATTCTATTTTCCATGTAAACCCAATTGGAAAGAGTTTGTTTTGGAAAACTAACTGCCGGCTTAACTGCCTTTCAACTGTCAAATATATATATATATATATATATATATATATATATATATATATATATATATATATATATATATATATATAATTTATGAGAAGAGGTGTATTTTATTTATTAGATAAGGAAGGAGGGATTATATTAATCCCGTAATTTTAACGTCTTTAACCGATACCGATCCATTACGGTTTCGACTTTATATTAAAACTACAAACTATAAATTGGACTTAACTTTATATATTAAACCTAGACACATTTGCCACATAGAATATATATATTATAAATAATATTACATTCTCCCACTTGGCATGTGTGTTAGCTTAATGGTTCAATATCTGTTATGCGGAAAATTATATAAGTCCATAAAATATCAATAATCCATAATTGAATCAAACTTGATTGGATCATGGCGGTCACACGTCATTGAGCGACATGATTCCTTCCATGTATCACATATCAATCCAAAACTCAATATTGCTTTAAGTTTGAGATGCACTATAAGTCTCAAATTACGTGTCATCAGAAAACAATAGTTGTATACAAGTACGATGATGACGACAAGTATTGTAAAGCAGAAACATATCAATAAGTGAATTCAAAGTGTTATAATATGATGAGTTAAATATAATTATAATAGCAAGGTCTTATCTATAACTCCCATACGTTCTACATGGCCATTGAACGCCTTAGGTGGTAAACCTTTAGTTAACGGATCTGCAACCATCATGTCCGTTCTAATATGCTCAAAAAACACTCTATGTTTCTTCACTTCATCTTTAACTGACAAGTACTTTAACTCCATGTGCTTAGCACCCTTAGAGTACTTGTCGTTCTTCGAAAAGAACACGGCTGCAGAGTTATCACAATAAATTCTCAGCGGCCTAGCTATACTGTCAACAATTCCAAGCCCCGAGATAAAATTCTGCATCCACAATGCATGGTTAGTGGCCTCAAAGCATGCCACAAACTCAGCCTCCATAGTAGAAGTAGCAATGATAGACTGCTTCCCACACCTCCATGAAACAGCTCCTCCCACTAATTGAAACACATATCCGAACGTAGATTTCCTACTATCCACACATCCGGCAAAATCTGAATCTGAATATCCAATGACCTCTAGATGATCGGATCTCCTATATGTAAGCATGTGCTCTTTGGTGCCTTGCAAGTACCTGAGAACCTTTTTAGCAGCTTTCCAGTGGTTCATTCCGGGATTACTTTGATATCTACCCAACATGCCTACAGCGAAACTAATGTCAGGCCGAGTACATGTTTGAAGATAATTCAAACTCCCAACCACTGATGCATAAGGAATATTTTCCATTTCCTTTCGTTCCAATTCATTTTTAGGACCTTGCAGTTTACTAAACTTATCTCCCTTCTGAATTGGAACTATCCCTGCAGAGCATTTATCCATTCTATATTTCTCTAAGACTTTATTGATATAAGCTCTTTGAGACAAACCTAACAATCCTTGTGATCTATCCCGAAATATTTCTATTCCAATCACATAGGATGCCTCACCCATATCTTTCATTTCAAAGTGCTTAGAGAGATATTTCTTTATATCATGTAACATGCCTATGTTATTTGCAGCAAGCAAGATATCATCAACATATAGGACTAAAATAGCAAATTTACTCCCACTGACCTTTATGTAGATACACCGATCAACGGTGATCTCTACAAAACCATAAGACGTGATGATATCATTAAACTTAAGATACCATTGTCGGGAAGCTTGTTTCAGTCCATATATTGATTTTCTCAACTTACACACCATATGTTCTTTGTTTGTGGTCAAGAACCCTTCAGGTTGGTCCATATATACTTCCTCCTCTAAATCTCCATTTAGAAAAGCGGTCTTTACATCCATTTGGTGAAGCTCAAGGTCATAATGAGCCACCAAAGCCAAAACAATTCTCAAAGAGTCTTTCTTTGACACCGGTGCGAAAGTCTCTGTGTAGTCAATGCCATCTTTTTGAGTGTATCCTTTAGCAACCAATCTAGCCTTATACCTTTCAATGTTGCCCTTGGAGTCCCGTTTGGTCTTAAAGACCCACTTGGACCCAACTGTCTTGGAACCCTCAGGCAACTCAACTAAATCCCATACTTGGTTGTCACTCATCGATTTTATTTCTTCTTTCATGGCAATTAACCAATTTTCAGAATTGTCACTTCCCATGGCTTTCTTAAATGAAACTGGATCTTCATCAATGCTTAAGTCACATTCACTTTCAAGAGAATAAACCACATAATCATCTGGAATGGCAGATCTTCTTTCTCTTATAGACCGCCTTAATGATTCACTTGGTTCAGTTGTCTCTTCTTGTACTATGACCGGTTCATTTATTTCATTTTCAACTAATGGATTTTGGACATCATTTTGTTGTTCCAAGTTGTCATGTAACTGTGATATGACAATTGGTACAACAACCTCAGAAGAAACCACAGGTGAAAGATCTTCAACCTGAATTTCTTGAATGTCCACTTTTCGTGGATCACCACTCCCACTAGTTTGACCATTCTCAATGAACCTAGCATTGCCAGTTTCTATGATTCTTGTACTATGGTTAGGGCAATAAAATTTATACCCCTTTGACTTATCAGGATAGCCAATGAAGAATCCACTAACTGTTCTTGGATCAAGCTTCTTTTCATGTGGATTATACACCCTCACTTCTGCAGGACAACCCCAAACACGGAGATATCTCAAACTAGGTTTCCTGCCCGTCCACAGTTCATAAGGGGTCTTAGGAACTGCCTTACTAGGAACCCGGTTCAATAAATATGTTGCAGTCTTTAATGCGTGTATCCACAATGATAAGGGCAAAGAGCAATTACTTAGCATGCTCCTAACCATATTAATTAATGTACGGTTCCGCCTCTCAGCTACACCATTTTGCTGAGGTGTACCGGGCATTGTATACTGTGCACAAATGCCTCTATTTTCAAGGAACTTTGCAAATGGACCTGGACACTGTCCATTTTCATTATATTTCCCATAAAATTCTCCACCTCTATCGGATCTCACAACTTTTATTTTTCTATCTAATTGCCTTTCCACCTCAGTAACAAATACCTCTAAGGCATTTATAGAATGAGACTTTTCATGCAATAGATAAATATATCCATAACGTGAGAAATCATCAATAAAAGTGATGAAATACTTTTCACCGCTCCATGAAGGAACGTCAAAAGGACCACAAATGTCGGTGTGAATTAACTCAAGAAGTTGAGTGCTTCTTGTGGCGGCTTTCTTTGTAGTGTGTTTAGTTTGCTTTCCTTTAATGCATTCTATACACACATCTAAATCACTAAAATCCAAGTGAGGTAGGATATCATTTTTCACCAACCTCATTAACCTTTCCTTAGATATGTGACCTAATATTTGATGCCATAAGAAAGCTGAATTTTCATTAGATGTACTACGTTTGATGCCCACATTAGCTTCAACATAAAGCAAAGATTCAGAAAATTTAATATCAAGATTAAACCTGTAAAGTGAATCAATCAATGTACCACTACCATAAAAGATATTATGTTTGTACAATGAAAATTCACCATGTCCAAACTTAATAATAAAACCTAAATTGTCCAAACTACTAATGGAAACAAGATTTCTAGCACATTCAGGTACATAAAGACATCCTTCAAGATCTATATAACAACCAGTGTCCAAGATCAATCTGTAAGTCCCAATGCCCTCTATCTTTGCCTTCATCCTGTTTCCCATGAACAAATACTGTTCAGCTCCTCTTATGGGCCGGATCATACTGAATCCCTGTTTAATATGAGACACGTGAGTAGTAGCACCAGAATCTATCCACCAAGTATTATTAGGCACTTCTATAAGATTTGATTCAAAGGAAACAAAACTATAATGTATACCTTTTTTCTCAAACCAAGCCTTCCTTCTAGGACAATCCTTCTTGAAGTGTCCCGTTTTCTTGCAAAAGAAACACTTCACTTCCTTCTTAACATGACCCTCATTGACTTTCAAAAGGTTCTTGTTCCTCTTGTCCTTTTTACTTGACTTACCCTTACTGCTGCTGGCACCATCATGACTTGTAAAATGGACAACTTGATCCTTTATCTTCCTCAATCTCCCTTCCTCTTGAACAAGCATGGCCTTTAATTCCTGAAAGTTCCATTTGTCTTTAATGGTGTTATAGTTCACCTGGAACTGACCAAACTCAAGAGGTAGAGAGTTAATGATAAATTGGACCAAGAATGTTTCATTAACGTCCATTCCCAAGGTCTTTAACTTTGCTGCCAAATTAGACATATACGTCACATGATCATGGATAGGCTGAGACCAGTCAAACTTCTTCGTAGTCAGCTCACTCATAAGGCTTCCTACAATTGACTTGTCCGCCAAATCCGACTGTGAATACTCCTTAACTTTCAGAAAGAATTCCTTTGCATTCTCTGTCTTAGGCATTGATGGCTTAATACTTTCAGCCATACTCATCCTCATGAGATTCAAACTCAGCCTGTTAGAACGCTCCCAATCCTCATAAAGAGACTTTTCAGCTTCGGAGCTATCCTCTGTAATGGCTGCTGGTATATTATCCATGAGTATAGCAAGGTCCAACGACATAATGCCCAAAGTAAATCGGACTTGTTCAGACCAATCATCATAGTTTTGCCCATTGAACTTGACAACAGAGTTTGCAGATGCTGATAAATTTGACGAAGCTGCAATAATTTATACATGCTTACCTATTAGTGCTTTGACTATAATATAGATTCAGATATGTAAAATTTAAAGCATGTATTCAAGCAACCTTTGGGCAATACTTAAAACACACACACAATCATTGATGCTAAAAGGTACATTTAGTAGATTATCATGACATACATAAATCAAATAAGCATGCTATCTTTGGATATACACACTATTCAACCTAAGTAGTATGATTAATCTCTTTTAATATTATTGACTATTTTCAATGATTCACCTTTGGGTGATCTCCTAGAAATATAGTCAACAACAACAATTAATCAATCAAACTTTTATTAAGCATCCTATAATCATGAATAATTGAACTTGATTAATTTAAATGTCTTAATTAAAATTATAACAAGGCCACTTTGGTGACTAACATGTTATACATAATTTAGACATTAAATTATATTACTCTAATGTGTAAACTCACACTTTTTACTACACATAATATAGTTTAATAAATAAATTACCACTGCATGTATATATACTCTAGTTCTTATATACACTGTAATATATATACACATGAGCGAGGATTCTATTAAACATGTAGTCCCAAGTTAGAATGAAAGAAACAGGAGAGACGTTGCATCATGATGCTAACTATCATATAATGAATCATAAATGGAATTCATTAACCATGATTAACATAAGCACTCCAATAATACCATATTGAAACCAACGTCTCTGTACAATGAAACGCAAACAAAAGTTCGCAAAAAGAAAACTACTGATTCATGAGCATATACTGTACGTATATTAAAATTCTGATTTCATATTTATTCGAATAGATCGATGAATCATACAAGTCTATAACTGCTCTGATACCATTTGTTAGATTATTTACGATTCCGTTTCGAAATCAAAAACACTATAAAGGATCTAGACTTATACATGAATCAACCGATATATCCGTATATGAATCGAAGACTAACCTTTATCCGTTTGAGTCTTCATCACAAACCAAACGAATCCGAATCGATCCTAAGCGTAGGCGAAAGCGAGTAGTAGTCTTCTCCTTCCTTAATCTTCACTTTTAATTAATCTCTAATGGATGAGATTAATCTTAATTAATCCTCTTCTTATTAATTACTTTTTGTTGAATGTGCAGAGAGTTCACTTTCAACGCACCGTACCATTGTTTTTCATTCTATTTTCCATGTAAACCCAATTGGAAAGAGTTTGTTTTGGAAAACTAACTGCCGGCTTAACTGCCTTTCAACTGTCAAATATATATATATATATATATATATATATATATATATATATATATATATAATTTATGAGAAGAGGTGTATTTTATTTATTAGATAAGGAAGGAGGGATTATATTAATCCCGTAATTTTAACGTCTTTAACCGATACTGATCCATTACGGTTTCGACTTTATATTAAAACTACAAACTATAAATTGGACTTAACTTTATATATTAAACCTAGACACATTTGCCACATAGAATATATATATTATAAATATTATTACATATGCTCCTGGTTTGCCTCCAGTACTCGCCGTACGGAGACGAAACCATGTCCTTCCCGTTGCCAAGAACACTCCTGAAGATCTTCATGTTAGGCCTGCCAGCGAAAACAAGATCATGGGTTTTCAAAACTTGGGAAGCTACTTCTGCTGAGGAGATAACGATAGTCGGCTTGGTTCCGAGTTGCAGTAACATGAGATCTCCGTATGTTTTTGATAAAGCTTGAAGAGATCGGAATGGTAGTGTGCCTAATTGGTGGAGGTTTCCGATGATCGGTAGCCTTGGTGGCGAAGGTGGAAAGTTTTTCTTTGGAGTTAGATTTGGTGATATCCATCTGTAAATGAAGAAGAAGAAGAAAACAAGGAGTAGGATTTGAACATAGTTGAAATCCATTGTTTTTTGTTGAATATGCAATAATGCCAAACCTGCAACTTTGTGATAATGCCATTTATTGTTCTCAACAGTTTTCTGTAGATGTGGTATTCGTAATAATTTTGGATCAACTATAAAAATAGTTTTTTTTATTTCTTTGCTGTATTCTAATTACGTATCAGAAACACAGAAACCAAAATGAATTTTGTTTGCTTCTTCTACCTTTCCTTTTCAAAACTAGTCAGATTTCATTTTTCGAGACCAGACGACTTCAATATTCAAGGATAATCAACTTCTCCTCAAAATATGTTAAATGTACTAGGTTAGACTTTATACTAACTGCTATATATAATTTTGCATACGAGTTTCGAAATAAAGAGAGAACATTAGTGTCCGTTTGGTTGGACCGGTGGAATGGAAACGGAATGGAATCGAATAAGGGTTGAGAAAGTAAATGGAATGGATGAGATTACTTTTGTGTGTTAAAAACCTCTAATTAAACATAGTTTTTGATTGATTCGGAATCATTCCGTTATCGAAAATGATTCCCGGTGCTTCCAAACGAACACTCTACTCGATTAAATTTCAATATCAAGAATGCAACAAACTATAGAACAAGATATATGAGCCAATATCACAGTGACATCAAAGATTACAACCTTAAAAATCTGGATGCTTAGGCACAACTTGCCCTAAAAAACAAGATGCAGGACCACCGAGGCCAACAACTGATAACTTAGTGCTCTAATTCACATTACAAACCACTCAACATAATTGCATATGTAAATTCACTATCAACCCCATTAGGGCTGGTAAAATGAGCCAAATGAAACCGAACCGAGGCTTACCAACACGTTGGTTACCAATTTAATTGGTACGGTACTACCGAATCAACTACAAAGAGTCGGTTGGTAGGTGGTAACAATATCCGCGTACCACGGGATTACCGTACCAACCGAGTTTTTTTAAATAAAATAATATATACATACTAATCTTAATATAATACTTCATATATAATTATATATGCAATTCTTTTGTACCATTAGATGTAAATTCAAGTAAAGTTTTAATCTCACCCGTCCATTGAAGTGCTTTCTCAGTTTACTAATTTAGTCATCTAGCCTTTATTTAACTTATTTATCTAATCTATTTTGTATTAATTTTAGCTTGTTAGTTGTTATTGTTACATCTGATGTTCTATTCTGTATTATTTTAGTATAACTTTTAGCTTGTTATTGTCATAGCATAATAACATCTGTTTTCGTTTTTTGTTGTAATCTAAATACTAAACCTAAAGTTTATATTGTTACCGTAACACCATCGATTCACTATTAATTTTTTTTACTATTACAGTTCCTGTTCTATCATCTAATCTTTATTCTTTTGATAGGGAATGCTTTCAATCAATGCTATGAGACAGGAAGGAATGCAACAAGCTCTAGCTCGCTTCAAATATGAAATCATGTAGAGCTAGCACAAGTCGAGATTGGACTATTGAACTTCCTTGCCTCTAACTTGGGATTATGATTGCATATTTAATTATTTGTGTTTGGTTTGTAATGAAGTATGAAGTTCTATGAACTTGTTAAACATATTGTACTCGAATTTGCGGATTGTTGAATTGATGAAATTCTTGTCTTATTTAAATTTAATTTTAGCAAACATATAAGTTGGTAAAATGCCATTACCAACCGAACCAACCGAAAAAGTTGGTATACCGAAGAGTTGGTAAATGGGTTTAGTTGGTTGGTAATGGTACAAGATTTCTCATTACCAATTATAGTTGGTTGGTAGGTGGTAAGGGTAAAAATAAGTTGGTAATGTACCGAACCCAGCCCTAACCCCATCGTAGCACTTTCAAAGATTTGTGGTCGTTACAAAGATATTTTGACCACCCTGTATAACTACATGTTCCCATTGCTAATTACTTCCAAATTCTTCCAGTTAGATGCTTACCAACTGCAATTTTTACTGTAATTATGCTCAGAAAGATAAAATAAAAAGTAGACGGAACAAGGAGTACATAAACATTAGACAATTGATATACTTTAATGGTGGGTTGAAGGATAATGTCTGGTGTATTTGGTATAAAAATTTGTCAGCTTCAAACTTACCACTTTGACTTATGATAAATGGCCTCCTCACTATCTTTTTGACTAATACCTCTTGGAAGGTGCACTGGACACGCTTTATTTGGAACTTTGACATCTAATACAATCGTTCTTACACTTGTATATCATAGCTGGGGTGAGTCTCTACCCAAGCTCATACAAAGAAGCTCCAATGACAACAAAACACACAATTATCGTTGTCATTATGATCATTAACTTCAATTTCATAAACAAACAAGCACACATTTTCCAACCGAACAAAACAAAACACACTCAAACACTCAACTTAAACAAAGTGTTAACGGCAAAATGTTTCATTCCCTGTTTGTATTTTCTTTAAAAGGAATCTATCGAGTATACACTAGAGTATAAGAACTCTTCCCTTGTAACTTTCTCAAACAAACATTCAGTAACAACAAAAAATTAGGGGTTGAAGATGCGCCAACTTGGGAGAATGAGAAGTGCCGGTGACTGGAGAAGAAGTGTCGCCGGGGAGGAAGTTGCGTCACCAAGGAGGGAGTGGCACGGGGAGCAGGGTTGTCGGGGGATAGAGAGGGGGAGTGAGATTGAGAAGCGTCGGTGCCTAAGCTCAATATATTCAATATATTTTTTTGAGGCGAGTTGGTACTGTATAAAATTTTCTTTTAAAAAAAAGAGCGTCCACGTTGATTGAGTGCCATCGAAATGCGTCTTAACAACCGTCTTGTATTTAGCTTTTTCACATATAATATCGATGCTCAATTATCAAGATTTTTTAATCTTGATTTATTGAAGCCAACTTATCGATATTTTCTTTAACCATGACTATAGTGTAGTTTCTTTTTATTTTATCGTCAATAGATTATAATAATTTTCCGCTTCGGCTTCAATAAACATGTTGTTTACAAACAAGATCAACATTTATTTATATTATAATAATAATAATTATTTAATCAATTTATATATCTTATTAAAACATCAAATCAATACATATGTCAAAATATTATTAGTAACCTGTCATTTTATAGGATCTTTTTCGGAATAATTAAAAAAACAATTCTTCCAATAGACACGGAGTAGAGATAATTCCCAAGCAGACCCGTTGTTTCAAATATTTAGTTTAATGAAGATCCCGTAGTTTAATACACAACATTGGATCGGAAATATGTTCGGGAAAAAACTATTTCCGAGTATAGGAAGAAATTAGGGTCGGAGCGGACCCGCAGTTTCAAACTGCGGGTTTAAATAAATAACCCGCAGTTTGATTTCTCAAACTGCGGGTCTCTTTAATAAATAAAAAAAAATAAAAAAAAGAAGAGAAAAGCTAAGCTGCGGATTAAAATGGTACAGCAAGATTCGAACCCAATATCAATTGGTTCAACACCAACACCCTCACCACTAGACCATGAAACCTTTTACTAATTTAATAGGAGATGTAGTTTATATAGCTTAATTTTCATATACACCAAAAACCGAAATAAGTGAGATTCGATCCCAATACCTATGGGTTACGGAATTAACATGTTTCCACTAAGCTAAACTACATTATTAATATAAGTTCAAAACTAAATATGTTTTCAAAACAAAGATACAATTCGAGTTCAAAATCATATTGGTGTTATTTTTTATAAATAGTTATATTTTTTTTAACATAATTATATCTTTACATTATTGACTTATAAATATAATTTTACATGTATAGAAATAAGAATTAAAAATTTTCCATGTATAGAAATAAGAATTAAAAATTTTATTATATATTTGATAATATTATATAGAAAATATAATGATATTTATAAGTCAATAAGATATTCACGAATTCGAAGTTAAAATTGTATTTATGTTTTTTTTTGTAAATATTTATATTTTTTAACATTATTATATATATGTTAAACTTATAAATATCATTTAACATCTATAGAAATAAGAGTAAAATAATTTATTGAATATTTTTATAATTTTAAAAAAATTACATAAAATTATAATTATTATTCGAAAAAATACATACAAGTTGTAGGAGCTAAATTAATTATATTGAATATCTTATTGACTTATAAATATCATTATATTTTCTATATAATTAGCTTAGCTCCTACATGTGTTATGATTTTTTTGAATAATAATTATAATTTCATGTTATTTTTTAAAATATTATGAAATATATAATAAAATTTTTATTTCTTATTTCTATACATGTAAAATGATATTTATAAGTCAATAATGTAAAGATATAATTATGTTAAAAAAATATAAATATTTATAAAAAATAACACCAATATGATTTTGAACTCGAATTGTATCTTTGTTTTGAAAATATATTTAGTTTTGAACTTATATTAATAATGTAGTTTAGCTTAGTGGAAATATGTTAATTCCGTAACCCATAGGTATTGGGATCGAATCTCACTTATTTCGGTTTTTGGTGTATATGAAAATTAAGCTATATAAACTACATCTCCTATTAAATTAGCAAAAGGTTTCATGGTCTAGTGGTGAGGGTGTTGGTGTTGAACCAATTGATCTTGGGTTCAAATCTTGTTGTAGCCTTTTAATCCGCAGCTTAGCTTTTCTCTCTTTTTTTTTTTTTTTTTTTTTGAGAAATCAAACCCGCAGTTTGAAACTGCGGGTTATTTATTTAAACCCGCAGTTTGAAACTGCGGGTTATTTATTTAAACCCGCAGTTTGAAACTGCGGGTCTACTCCGACCCTAATTTCTTCCTATACTCGGAAATAGTTTTTTTTCGAACCTAATCTTAGAAATAACTTTTGTTTTGTTATTATTTTAGAAAAAAATCCCAATATTGGTGCATGGCCATAAGAATAGAGGACATAATCTGCATTCTGCCAGCATAGGAGAAGGTCTTGGCGCACCAGGTTTGGATCTTGGATAAGATATTTGACATGAGAGGCCGGTAGCGCGCCAAGAAGGTTTAGTCTCTACAGGGACCCCCATGTAGTGGAAAGGAAGGGAGCCAGGAGCGAAGCCTATGTAGTTGGTGATGTGGGTACGGATATGGGGAGAAACTCCACCAAGGAAAATAACTGACTTAACAAGGCTTACTTTGAGACCAGAGAGGATCCCAAAAGAGTCCAGGGTGTGCTTCAAAGTATGAATGGAGGTGAGATTCCCTCTACAGAAGAACATAAGGTCATCGGTAAAGCGAAGGTGGGTAATGCAAGGGTTATGGCATCTAGTATGGGTAATGAAGTCCGGGTTAAAGGTACTTGCAATGATCATGAAGGACAATACTTCCATAACAATGACAAAAAGAGGGGGAGATAGGGCATCCTTGTCGAAGGTCCCTAACACCTTTGAAGTAGCCTTTGAGCAATCCTTTGACGTTGATAGAGTACGATGCAGTGGTAATACACGACTTAATCAATTGCGCAAAAGTCTCAAGGAAGCCAAACTTGCGGAGACTGAGCAAAATGAAGTTGTGCTCGTTGGTGTCAAATGCCTTGGTGATATCAACTTTCAGAGCGCATCTAGGTGAGATGTGCACCTGGTTGTATCTCTTGAAGAGCTCATGACAGATTAGAATGTTATGCTTGATCGATCTACCCTTGACGAACGCACTTTGATAGGAGTCGATAATGTGTGGGAGGGTGGAGTTAATTAATTTTTGCAATGGTTTTATAGGTATTATTACAACATAAAATGGGTCGTAATTTGAGGGGCAAGTGGGGTAGTCATTTTTTTGCTATGAGGGAGATCGAAGCGTGGTTTATCTGCCTGAGCATCTTCCCAGAGGAGAAGAAATCTAAAATGACATTAGTGAAGACTTCATTGATGATGCTCCAAGAGGACTTGTAGAAGTATGCGTAGAAACCATCAATGTCAGATGCTTGTTGTCACCCATACTGAAAAGTGACTCTTTGATCTCATGAGGGGATACGAGGAGATAGAATGGATGCACTCAGTGTTAAGTATGTATATGGGACAATATGGGAGGTGAGATTCCCTCCCAATGATACAATTGTGATATTATCTTTAAACCAACTTCAATGAGCATTCTCATTTTGCTCAATTGCTCATCCTATGCTACAATTGTTTCATCTCCTCTAATATATATTTTCACCCTCATGCAAAGATTTCATCTTTGAAATCTCGCAAAAAATGTCTCTTAATATCGTTGCATGGCTACTCATTCTTCTACTTTCTTCTGTTTCGCTCGGCATATTCAACAACGACGTTCTTATAGTTTTCAAGGCTAACCTCAAAGACTCACAATCCAAATTAGCCTTTTGTACCGATTCTAAAGACAACCCTTGTAAATGGTTCGTTGTCAAACAACAACTTTATTAGTTCCAATAACTCTTTTTTATAAACACTTAACATTAAAAATTAATTCAAATCCTTACATAAAACAACATACAAACCAGAAGGGACAATGTTTGGATCAACCCCAGTATGAGGAATAGTAAATGATGTTTTCCTTTCCGACTATTAGATGTCAATGATGCTATCTTTAAAGGAACTCTTACAAATGATGTTTTAATGGAGCAACTGGTTGGGTATGTGGATCCCTAACTTTCTAATCACACCTCTACATTACACAAGGCAATCTACGGCCTGACGAGTGTTCCTTTCAATATCTCTCGCTCGCTCGACCTGTTGTTGCTTATGCGACCAACAAACTATCGTATATGCACTGTCCAACTGACTTACTGTTAAATTATCTTTTTAATATCGCGCCTACAATATTCCATGCATCTTAACATTTCCCGAGGGAATGCATATAAAGTGAACTTTATACACAAGTCGGGGTCCATCCTAGTAGTCCCAGACTTATGATGACGTGAGTTAAGATCTATATTTAGGCATGCATTTATGTAGATTTTCCCTTTATTTTGCATACAAAAACATGAATACATGACATTTAAGCTTATATTTGCATATTTTGCTAGATAAGATGTCTACACGGATTATTTTTTGCATTTGTATGTAATTTGGCGAACTATGGAGCAAAATGACATATTTGATGATGAAACCTTGATGCGGAACATAAAGGAGCGTATAACGGAACGCGCTGGAGCGAACTCTCATACCGCCAGAGCGAGATCTGATACTTGGAGCAAACTCTGATACCGCGGAGTGAGTTCTGATGCCACGGAGTGGGCTCTGATACACGCCATAGTGAACTCTGATACCAACGGACAATAAGTCTAAAATGACATTAGTGAAGACTTTCTTTGATGATGCTCTAGGAGGATTTGTACAAGTATATGTTGAAACCATTAAGGTCATGCGCCTTGTTGTCACTCATATTGAAGAGACTCTTTGATCTCATCAGGAAAACGGATAGAGAAAACGGATACAGTCGGTGATAAGCATGGACATGAGACAATATGGGAGGTGAGATCACCTCCCAATGATAGAAGTGTGATATTTTCTTCAAAACACATCCATTGAGCATTCTCATTTTGCCCAATTGCTCATCTCTACTACAACTGTTTCATCTCATCTAATATATATTTTCATCTCATGCAACCCTCCAAATTCCAATTTGAAATGCTGTGGGATAGAGCATTACTCGTAGCCGACTTTGATTTAGGAAACGGTTGCATCACAACTGTAAGGAGACGCCTCTGTAAATTCTCCTCCTGGTCAATGAATTGGTCGTGTAAGAACATATAGCCGGTGGTACGAGTGGACATATGCGCATGTCCACTGTAGCACTTACTCGTAGCCGACTTAACATTACTAATTAATCAAAATTCTTACATAAAACAACATACAACCAAAAGAGAAAATGTTTGGATCAACCCCAGTAAGAGCAAAACTAAATGATGTTTTCATTTACGACTATTAGATGGAAATTATACTTTCTTTTACAACTATTAGATGATTACGCCTTGATGCGGAACATAAAGGTGCATATAACGGAACACCCTGGAGCGGACTCTGATACGTCAGAGTGAGATCTTATACTTGGAGCAAACTCTGATAACGCGGAGTCAATTCTGATATCGCGGAGCGAGTTTTGATACCGTAAGGGTGGGCTCTAATACGCGCCAGAGTGATCTCTGATATCAGCGGAGAAGAAGTCTAAAATGACATTAGTGAAGACTTCTTTGATAATGCTTCAAGAGGACTTGTAGAAGTATGCGTTGAAACCTTCAGGGACAGACGCCTTGTTGTCACTCATACTAGAGACTCTTTGATCTCATCAGCCTCTCTAATCTCATCAGGGGATACAGAGAAAGAACAAATGGACATGGACAATCTAGGAGGTGGATCACCTCTCAATGCTAGAATTGTGATTTTCTCTTTAAACCATATTCAACGAGCATTTTCATTTTGCTCAATTGTTTATCCTCAGCTACAATTGTTTCATCTCCTCTAATATATATTTTCGCCCTCATGCAAAGATTTCATCTTTGAAATCTCCCAAAATATCGTTGCATGACTACTCATTCTTTTACCTTCTTCTGTCTCTCTCGGCATATTCAACAACGATGTTTTGTGTCTTATAGTCTTCAAGTCTAACCTTAAAGACCCGCAATCCAAATTAGGCTCTTGTACACAACCTTATAAATGGTTCGCTATCAAACAACAACTTTACTAGTTCCAATAACTTTTTTTTTATATATATAATCACTTAGTATTATTACTTAATCCAAATTCTTACATAAAACAGCATACAAAAAAAATATATACACTTAATATTACTAATTGATTCAAATGCTTAAATAAAACAGCATACAAATCAAAAGGGACAATGTTTGGATCTACCCCGATAAGAGCAATAGTAAATGATGCTTTCCTTTACGACTATTAGATGTCAATGATGCTTTCCTTGAAGGAACTCTTACAAATGATAGTTTTATGCAGCAACAGGTTGGATTTGTGGACTCTGATACCCGTCAGAGTGAACTCTGATACCAGCGGAGAAAAAGTCTAGAATGACATTAGTGAAGACTTTCTTTGATGATGCTCTAGGAGGACTTGTAGAAGTATGCGCTGAAACCATCAAGGTCGGGCGCCTTGTTGTCACCCATATTGAAGAGGCATTTTTGTGAGAGGGTTGGGACGCACTCGTTCTGTGTGGGATGAAAGACGAATTAACATTTACACAAAAAAAATACTCTATTTTTTTAAAATAGGGTTTTGGGAGGATGTTGGGACACATCCGACCTTTGTAGTCTTAGTGCAAAAAATCAAGGCTTTTAGCACAATTTGATTACACTTGTGTGCGAATAAATATCACGAATTAACATTTACACAAAAAATACTCTATTTATTTTGTAAAATCTAGAATCCAAACAAAATCCACTCAAATTTCTAAATTCGGTTAGGTGATATGATGTTTTTTTTAAAAATTATTTTTATAATCGTAAGATATGGAGCATGATGAGATGAAATTATTTTTGTTGAATTGACATGATGAGATGAAAAATATTTTAATTTTGACTTAAAACGTTTATTGAATAATGACAAAGTTGTAATTAAAATGTTGTAAATATATTGCAAAAAGTCCTAAGTGTGATGGTTAAGGTGTTGACATGTGGACTAAGAGAGCTCTATTTTAGTAGTATAACTAGTGTATAACCCGCACCTTGTGCGGGATTAAGTTTTAATAAGTTACAATATTTATACATTAATACAATATATTTTGAAAGATAAAGAGTCGGAGAATGAATAACATCTATTATTATGTTTTCTGGTTGTTCATTAAGTATTTTTTTCTTAACTATTCGGTTTTTTAAATGGAAATGTGTTGATTTTAAACAAATAATCATTTAGGAGATATGAAAGCATAAGGTAACCACCAAGAGAGTGGTGATGGAAAGCAACAAAACAACCATAGGCGGTGGAGATGAAAACCGTTGACAATTGCAAATATTAATATTGATATTAAGAGGAGCCTCCTCCCAGGCATGAAGATGAGCCTCCTCACAGTCGATATGATGGTATGGTCATTGACAACTACTTATATAGAATAACTAAATTTTGCTATGAAAGTTAGATCGATAAATTCACCTTTATCGTAAATTTTAAGTAAATTATAAATTCATCGTAATCCACGTGAATCATATGTATCTAATTAGTTGAATCAAATTTTCAAAAAGATATATTTTTCAAAATTCTAAACTTCTTTAGTAAGTTTATAAGCTAATTTTTAAGAAGGAATTGATTTAGTTGAAATTGACTTTAAAAAAAGATTGTAGTAGAAGAACCTTCTACACCTAAATCTTTCAAGCGGATTTTGTGGTTTACTGTAGATGGAAAATATAACAATTATTTTTAGAATTTAGGTTGAGTAATTTATCTCTACAAAAATAAGTAACTAAAAATATTCATTATTTAATCATTAATTTAGGTACAATAGTGTACGCATTTTAGAACTTAGGTACAATAGTGTACGCATTTTAATGATCTTGAACAATTTCATATGATCATGTAGGGTTGCACGTAATCCAATTCAATAAGTTTGATTATATTATAATTAATTAAAAAATATTCATAATTTAATTAGTAATTTTATTTACAATTTTGTTATATTAGGTTACAAAATATATTTTTTAATATAATTCGGGATTTTGATAAAAAGAAATGTTAACGAATTATTTTAATACAAATTTTTGTGGTTAGAATCTGACGCAAGATCCTCTTCTTTTTTTTTCTGAAATAAACTTTATTTATATGGGATAACTATTTACATAGAAGTAGAAGGTAAGCGAGCAACAAGTTGCGCTGCTACCCCTTTTTGGATGGCAAAACCTAACCTTTTAAAAACAACATCTACCAATCTGGAAGACATAATATTACTATGCATAACTCTTTGCACCCTCTTGAAAATATCAACAACATCGGGTGCAAAAAATCCAAACGTGTCAAAAGCAAATGGAAGAAATACGTGTTGGTTTTCGACACATGTCCTTCCATGCTTGGCCACCTTAGCCGATGCCGCTCTACAAGCTGTCTGGCCCACAACAAAAGGTTTGTTCCCTAATCCTAAAAGAGGTGAGACCCCAGTCAAATCAATACATGCATGCTTCCCTCCACTCCAACCAAACACCAAAGCATCCGCCGGTCGCAATGTCGACCTTCCATCTCGCGGATCAGTCAAGAAGTTCACAGGTGCTTCTTTCTTTACAAAAATTCCGGCCCATCTAAAGGTATCACAAAGAACATCACGAACCAGATCATGCCTATACTTGAAGCGAGGAAGTTCCTTACAATGTACAACATGCTCCCCAAACGTATCCAACACCCTCCGACAATTAGGAATGGGGCAAACCTCACCAGCTGAGAAAAGCGGAATCATAAGTCGGTAATTGATAATGGAGTGGTACTCCACTGGGGACATGCATTGAACAAGTCCATCAATGGGAATGACAAGAAGAAAATCTTGGCTATGCGACACTTGCAAACATCCGAAAACTGCTTTCTGTCTATTACTCATATCAAATCTCTCAACCATCTTCTGAACAATTTTGCTAAAAAGAGCATCCGCCAAAATATGTTGGGACTTAGGGGGGACGGTGTCCTTACTAGTAAAGTTGGAAAGGTCGATCTCCGGGATAGCCACATGCAGGTCATCTAAAGCTCTGTAAAAATCTGAATCCATATCGGATAGCCCACTGTCACGCAAGATATGGTCTTGGAGCACCCAAGACTGAGCTCTGGAGGCTACAAAAGCGTAAGAAGAAGCCTCCACAGCAGAGTACAAACCGAGCCCTCCACGACGAATAGGCAAGGAAGCCAACCGCCATTGAAGATCCCCGAAAAAAAGGACCCCCCACAAACCACAATATCCTCAATCGACCCACGAAGTCCCACGTCAAAACAAGATGCCGCATCCTTCACATGCTCTGGCTGACAAGTCCTCAGGCCAAAAAACATCTTCAAAACACCCAAACACGAACGAAGTAAGAGAAGCTCACTCTGCGGGTTCCTAAGCTGCGGGAGAAGACGCATCAACTCCAATGCCTTATCAGCTCTCCTCATAACAAATTCTTTAATAAAACCATTATCTCTACTCACAGTCCGTCCCAACAACTTCAATCCCAAAGATAGTCTCGCAATGTCTTTAGGGAATAACCCGTCTCGAAGCTTCGAACCATCGCATGAAGGCCAAAATAACTCAGTTTTTTTAAAATTCAACTCAAGTCCAAAATTCGGACCAACCTCCAAAATAATATCAAGTGCCTTAGCCACATTCTCCGATCGACCAATGATTGTCCCATCATCTAAATACCAAGCATGAAGAAGAGGCTTACAATTGTCACGGATAGTGTGCACAAGTGGATGCAAGACAAGTGCAAAAAGGACTGGCCCTAAGGGGTCACCTTGTTGAACTCTTGTAGATGACCAAATAAATCTATCTCCGAGATATAATCGAGCAGGCTGACCATACAGAAACTCAACCCATAAAGAAATAGATGGACATCTCCTCCTCACCTCACGAAGCAATACTATCCTATCAACAAGATTAAAAGCATTCGAGAAATCCACTACAAGCATAGCAAGCGAACCATCATCATGCCGCTCACTCAAAACCTGTTGACACTATGCAAAATAGCCTCTGTACTGTTCGCCCCTAAAGGTGTGTGCAAATAAGCTTTAAATTTATAAAACTAGAATCAAGCAAGCGAACCCGCAGTGTACGGATCGACGTAGATTAGCAAGAATTCCAGAGTATCGAACACAGGGATTTGGATGGAACGAACTCGATCGCAGGTTATCAAGCAAGTGAATATGGGAGTTTGCAAATTATCGGGAAAACAACAATCCTAAAGATCCAAGTATCCAGCTGTGGCAATTGATTCAAGATATACTAATGATATAAAGACAGAGTCGAGATATGCAAGGGTATACTAATGTAAGGTAATCGTACGGTTGAGGTTCCAAAAACCTTATGTAATTCACCTAAAAGACACTCCCTATACAGGTTGTTGAGGATCAATATAGAAAGATTCTAAAGGCAAGGATTAGTATCAAATACCCAAACTTATAATCTAAAGATCAAGACTAACTTATCCGATTGAGGTTGTTGAGGCTCACAATCGAGGTAGAGGTTGTTGAGGCTTCACTACCACCTAGAAAAGACAAGTCTAAGCTAAGCTAAAGCAAATCTTTAACTTTAGATTAAGGTAAAAGCAAGCTCGTAGACTTAGGGAAATTACGGTTGGATCTTGAGATTCCACGGTCGTGGAACTCAAGAACAGCCCGTGATTTAGGGTTGTCGGCGATAATTCTCTAACTCTCAGGGTCTAATCTGTTTACGATCGATCTATCATCATCTAAGCCACAACTATCAACCCTTCACCTTAGAATTGTTAAGGGTTTTTAGCCAATAACTGTCATATTGATATTGATTCAAGAATTAAGAGATAAAAGATGAAAACTTTCAAGAACTATCAATAATCTTCAAGTGAATCTCAGAATCACAATCAAGAACAAGTGTTTATCCAAAGATTCAAAACGGACCAAGCAATCACAATCTTTAGGAAAGAAGAGAAACGGGATGTCAATCCGATTCTGAATCAAACCTAAGCAAGAAGAGAGATCTTCTTGCAAAATCCTCCAAGAACTTCGATCTTCCACAAACACGAAGATCACAAGCAGCAACTCTTCAATACGAACTTTGATCTTCAATGAGATCTCCAAATTACCTCCAAGATGAGGGTTTTTGCGTTTTGCCGCTAAGCGAGGGTTGAAAGGTCGTAAGCGAGGTGACGGAATCTTGCCTCATCCGTCTATTTTATAATGCAGGGCAAAATGTCGGCCCGGCCCAATCCTCAAAAGATCGTGGCTTCGAAACATGGCGAAAAGATTCGCCAAAATCACGGTCGTGGAATCTTTTCACGACCGTAATTTAGGGCGTGGAAACTACTACGGTTAGTTCCACGGCCGTAATATCCCCTGGAATGAACATCGAATTCTGACTTGGTTTCCACGGCCGTAATTTAGGGTAAGAGCGTGGTTTTTGGCCTTCATTCGTGCATTCCTCAATCTAAGACTCCAAATTGCTTCCAAAAAGTGTCTTCGATCTATGGACATATCAACTCAACTCTCCTTTGCTCGATTCCGTTCGGAAATAGCTCCAAATCACCTATAATCAACATAGAACTCGTGTAGACATCCATATCGACAATATAGGCAATACTAGCTCACATATGCACAAAGCTCAATCAAAGACTATCAATATGAATCAAATACGATTAGAAAACGTGCCTAAAATATCACAATATTTCATGCTAACAAATAACCCCATACTTAGCACTTGCTTGTCCCTAAGCAAGGTCTTTCAAAAAGTTTTAAACAAGGGTTAGGATGAAATATGTGTACCTTCTTTTGGATGGAAGTGACTTCTAAAGAATAGATCATTCTCAAACCTTGCTTCAATCGTTTTTCAAACTTTCACACACTTGATTAGAGAGTAAAAGGCAAAGAAAACTCATGAATCAATTTAACTTCCAAACAAGCATTATAACCTTCAAATATTATCAAAATCAATCATAAGAACTTCAATTTAGATCACCAAGCCATATAACATTCTTTTGATCTTAAGGACTTTCAAAGAAAAGGTCTAGAGTATGGAAGGGAAGGGAAAACTTTAAGGGAGAGTGGTGCATAAATCCGGGAAAGTGGACAACTACCTTCTTCTTCTTTTGCGGTTTCCGCAACACTTCACTTAGAGCTTTGCTCTCTTCTTTTTCGACTTTACTTCTGGAGTTATGGATAGAGGTGCACAAAAACCGAAGCCTAGGAGATTGGCGTTTCTCAAAATTGCAAGAGATGCCTCAAACCCTTAGCGCACATACCATAATCCGCTAGGAATATCGCTCAATCCGACTTTGGCAAGACACAAACACCCGGCTATGTGAATGGTGCCGAGTTACTCATCGTCATGATTGACTTCCCCAAACTTATAATTTCTTTCTATTCGATTGATTGCAAATAATTGCTCTCATGGCCCTCCCACATCAATCATGCCTTTTTCTCATTCACTTCTCCAAATTCCCGGATAGGTAAGGGAGGCTAATATTTCAATGAGGAGCTAGATGATCAAAGAAAGAAGAAAGAAAGTATCGAATTGCCTTAATCATTTCAACAAGAAGTATAGGAACTTATAATGTGATTTCAACTTCAATCTCTCAACATGATTTAGGTAACGTTTTCACATTATAAAGCTTGCAAAAGAGGTAAAATTCATTCATTCAAATTCTTTTCAATTTACAATCCTTTTAAGCATGCAATTGTCATCAAACTCAATTCACAAGTAGTGATTATCATGGAAATCATCTCAATTCATTAGAAGCTCAAAATTTTTCAATTTTTATGGGTTTTTAAAGTTCTTTTTCATGCAATGCAAATAAGGAAACGTGCAACACATAATGAACATGCAATGATAGTCTTGAATGAAGCAACATAGAGAGTAGAGTTATTACAAACATTTAGTACATCCCACCCCATACTTAGGGCGAACATTGTCCCTAATGTTCACAAGAAAGAACAAAAGAAAGCCAAAGAAAAAGAAACTCACAAGAGGTGGCGGGAATGTCTAAAACAAACTGTCATGCATCGATCACTGCGGCGGCGGTGGTGGTGGGAATGGAGAGAAACTCGGATCATAGAACCGCCCAAACTGCTGGCGGTAGACGTCCCTCATCATGTGGTCAAGGTCGTCTAAGCGTCCGTCTCTAGCATCCGCCCGGATCTCTAATGCTCCTACTCTCTCTGAAAGTCCGGTAGCCCAATCCGGCATCTGCTCGTACCATCCCGGGGGGTGATCATACCATGTGGGGGCATCGGCTGGTGCTGGTGCTGGTGGTGGCGGTGGTGCTGCTGGCTGCGTCGTGGACCAAGGAGGGGGTGTATCGTACCAAGTGGGAGGTGTAGTCATCCACGTGGGCCTCTCACTCACGCTGGCGCGGCGAGATGACGAGCCTGAAGCTCTAGCTGGGCGTGGAGAGCGCCTAGGTACATCCGGGGCCGCATCCGGCTGATCCGGAAACGTGCCGAACTCCTGCTCTGCTCCTCCACCACTCTCGTACTGCTCTCCCATCTCCTCCTCATCCACAACTGGCGGTGGAACGTAAAGGGGAGCTCCTAGCCTGTTCGCATGCATCGCAGCGAACGTCTCCTTCCAATTGTTCGTGGTTGCCCTTTCTTTTCTTATTTTGGTCCCCTTTCTTCTCCTTTATCCTTCCCGAAACTCTCCTTACGAAATCCATTTTTCTCCAGAAATCACGGTCTGTTCTATAGAAACCACGGCCGTGGAACCTCCAGAGACCGTGATTCGTTACAGAATTTCGTGAATCTCAGCAAATTCACCAAATATCACCACAATAAGCAGTCCTAATCTAATTCCTTCCAATCCTTGTCAGTTCTTTCTAAAAATCTATGGCAAAAACGAACCAAATCCGCGAGAATCGAAGAGAAAGAATTAACCTCTTTTTCGGATTGAAAAATCCAAAATGTGCGTTTGTTGATCGATTTCCACTCGATTTGTTGCTTGAATCTTGTTCGTGGTTGGATTTGCTGCAGTTTAGGATGAAGAATCGTTGAAAACGATTAGAAAATGAAGAATTTGGAGAGGGTTCGTGTTTTCGGTATCTAGGTCGTGGAATTGGGGAAGGATTATGGTGTTTTTGTGATGAAGTGTGGCTTTTATACTCGCAGGCAAAATTTCAAAAATCACGGTCTGTCGGGGCATTCCACGGCCGTGGAAATGTACGGACCCGTGGTTTTGGTGATTTTTCACAGGCTTTTGAGAATTACGGCCACTGTAGCTATGACGACCGTGATTTAGACCGTGGAACCCTCTGTAAAGCTTCAAAGTCCAAATTTCGTCGCTTTTCTTTGACATTATCCCTCCTTTCTCCTTTTCCATCATTCCTACAACCAAAAACACGAACATACCGGAAGAAATCGAGGAAAAACAAAGCGAAAACGTCTATTCTAAACTAATCTATGAATCGAAAACAAAAACGAGAATGCAATACCTTGGGTTGCCTCCCAAGAAGCGCTTTGTTTAAGGTCCGTAGCTAGACCAATCTCGCACTTATTCGAGTGCGGTAGGTGCAAACTCCTCAGCTTGGAGTTCCGGCGAGTACTTCTTGAGTCGTTGGCCGTTCACCTTAAAACTTCCACTAGCTTCACCCCATACTTCAACTGCACCATGGGGGAAAATACGCTTAATTAGAAAAGGTCCAGTCCAACGAGATTTTAACTTACCTGGAAAGAGGCGAAGTCTCGAATTGAAGAGGAGGACTTGATCTCCTTCTTGGAAGTCTTTTGGAATGATATGCTTATCATGCCAACGCTTTGCTCTTTCCTTGTAGATCTTAGCGTTTTCATAGGCGTTCAAACGGAGTTCATCCAGCTCGTTGATGTCTAGGAGACGCTTCTCTCCCGCTTCCTTCATGCTGAAATTCAGCCATTTGATAGCCCAAAACGCTTTGTGCTCTAGCTCTACCGGCAAATGACAAGACTTCCCATACACAAGGTTGTATGGTGTGGTTCCTATGGGAGTCTTGTATGCAGTCCGGTATGCCCATAATGCATCATCTAGTTTCAAGGACCAATCCTTCCTAGTCCTTGAAACCGTCTTCTCTAGAATTCCCTTGATCTCCCTATTTGAGATCTCAACTTGTCCACTCGTTTGTGGATGGTAAGGGGTGGCGATCTTGTGAGTAACCCCATACTTGGTTAGAAGAGCTTCAAAGCGACGGGCTATGAAGTGAGAACCTCCATCACTAATGATCGTCCTTGGCGTCCCGAATCGCGGAAAGATGGTCTTGTTGAAGAACTTGACCACCACCATGGCATCATTTGTGGGAGAGGCAATTGCTTCGACCCATCTAGAGACGTAATCTACCGCCAATAGTATGTATTGGTTTCCACAAGAAGAAGGGAATGGTCCCATGAAATCGACTCCCCAAACGTCGAAAATCTCCACCTCTTGGATGTTGTTGAGGGGCATCTCGTTCCTCCTAGAGATATTGCCTGTTCTTTGACAAGCATCGCAACAAGAAACAAAGGATTGCACATCTTTAAATAAAGTAGGCCAATAGAATCCAGATTGCAATACCTTTGCGCTAGTTTTGTTCGAACTAGCGTGTCCTCCACAAGGTAGTGAATGACAATGACGGATGACACTTTGCATCTCATCTTCCGGCACACATCGCCGGATGATGCCATCCGGACCTCTCTTGAAGAGGAGAGGCTCGTTCCAATGGTATTCTCGGACGTCCTTGAAGAACTTCTTCCTTTGTGCGTATGACAGTCCGGGTGGTATCTCCTGGCAAACCAAATAGTTAACGAAGTCAGCAAACCATGGTTCGTTACCTTTGGAGATTACCTTGATGCACTCCTCTATGATATGTAGGTGTTCGTCCGGGAAGGAGTCATCAATGGGTAAATGGTCGTCCTCTAGATGTGTTAGACGACTCAAATGATCCGCAACAGAATTTTCTGAGCCTTTCTTGTCGCGGATCTCAAGATCGAATTCTTGTAGGAGAAGAATCCATCTAATTAGCCTTGGCTTCGCGTCTTTCTTTGCAAGGAGGTACCGGATCGCAGCATGATCCGTGTAGATAATCACCTTTGCACCTACAAGATAAGAGCGAAACTTGTCAATAGCGTAGACAATGGCTAGAAACTCTTTTTCCGTAGTGGCGTAGTTGAGCTGGGCTTCGTCTAGCGTCTTGCTAGCATAGTATATGGCGTGGGTTCGTCCTTCCTTTCGTTGCCCAAGAACAGCTCCAATGGCTACGTCACTAGCATCACACATAATCTCGAAAGGGAGAGTCCAATCCGGGGGTTGGATAATGGGTGCTGAAATTAGAACTTGCCGAATGGTGTTGAACGCATCTAGACATTCCTGTGAAAACTCAAAAACCGCATCCTTCATCAATAGATTAGTGAGAGGTTTTGATATCTTAGAAAAGTCCTGAATGAAACGTCTATAAAATCCAGCATGTCCTAGGAAACTTCTTATTCCCTTCACCGAAATTGGGGGAGGAAGTTTCTCTATGGTCTCTATTTTAGCTTTGTCTACCTCTATCCCTCTACTAGAGACTAAGTGACCTAACACGATTCCTTCCTTAACCATGAATTGACACTTCTCCCAATTAAGAACTAGGTTAGTGTCTTCACATCTTTGCAAAACAAGAGAAAGGTTAGAAAGACAATCGTTAAAAGAGGAACCGTAAACGGAGAAGTCGTCCATGAAGACTTCCATGATTTCCTCTACATATTCGGAGAAGATGGCCATCATGCACCGTTGAAAGGTGGCTGGGGCGTTGCAAAGCCCGAACGGCATTCTCCTATAAGCGAACGTACCCCAAGGGCACGTGAATGTGGTCTTCTCTTGATCATCCGGATGTATCGGGATCTGAAAGAAACCACTATAGCCGTCAAGGTAGCAAAAGTATGAATGTTGTGCTAACCTTTCAAGCATTTGATCGATGAATGGCAATGGAAAGTGATCCTTCCGCGTTGCATTGTTGAGCTTGCGGTAGTCTATGCACATTCGCCATCCAGTTACAGTTCGGGTAGGAATGAGTTCGTTGTTCTTATTGGTGATGACTGTCATTCCTCCCTTCTTCGGAACTACTTGAACTGGGCTCACCCACTTGCTATCGGAGATAGGATAGATGATACCTGCATCAAGAAGTTTAAGAATTTCCTTCTTGACAACCTCCTTCATGGTCGGATTCAACCGCCTTTGAGGTTGTCTTGAAGTTCTAAAGTCTTCCTCCATTAGTATTTTATGCATGCATAGGGAGGGTTTAATTCCTACTAAGTCCTCAATAGTATAGCCTATGGCTTTTCTATGTTTCCTAAGGACAATCATGAGCTGTTCATGTTCATCTATGCTTAATTCGGAACTAACGATAACCGGGAAGGTGGAATTAGATCCAAGAAAAGCGTACCTTAGATGAGTAGGAAGTGGTTTGAGTTCCATTGCTTTCGGAGCTTCCAATGATCCTTGAGGAGCTTCCGATGTTTCCTTAGAAGTTTCTAAGGAGGTTGGATGGTTTGGAGAAGAATTAGAAGAAGTTGAAGAAGTATGCCGATCACCATCTTCCACGGCCAAAATTACGGTCTCCTCTGGAGTTCCACGGCCGTAATATCCTCTGGAATGGAGGTTGATTTTGGTCGTGGAATCCACGGTCGTGGAATACAGAGTATGACCGTGGATTCGAGTATTTTCAGCCTCATCGTGGAGTTTCTCAAACTCCACTTCATACATCTCTTCTTGTGCTCCTAAGGCTTTAATTTCCTCTTTGCACTCTTCCTCTTCTCCTACATCGGTTAGACTCATAGTAATAACCTTTTGCAAAGGATCGTTAAAGAGAATTGCACTTACCTCTTCCCTAGATAAACCTTCTTCGTCTTGGACATTGTAAATATCCTCATCAAAGATTGGCTCCTTCACTAGAGTGGAAAGAACGAATTCTACTTTCTCTTCCCCAATATCAAAAGCGAGTCTCCCATTCTTGCAATCGACCATGCAACCGGAAGTTGCAAGAAACGGCCTTCCGAGTATGATCGGGACCGGACTATCCGCAGGAATGTCAAGCACGACAAAATCAATGGGAACAAAGAACTTGCCTAGCTTGACCGGGACGTCTTCTACAATGCCGACGGGGCGAGTAATGGATCGATCCGCCATGTATAACGTCATCTTCACCGGCTTAGGGTCGCCTAAACCGATCTTCCTGCACAATGCAAGTGGTATGATGCTCACACTTGCTCCCAAGTCACATAAAGCGTCATATGTGACCTCTCCCACTCCAATGGGAATGCAAAATGACCCCGGATCTTTCAGCTTTGGGGGCATTTTCTCCTTCATAGTCTTGATGAGATTCGAAGAATCCGAACTCATCTTGACTTCACCAAAATCTTCTAGCTTCCTCTTGTTAGAGAGGAGCTCCTTCAAGAACTTGCCATAAGCCGGCATACCTACAATGGCATCAATGAAAGGTATATTAATATGCAGCTTGCTCATGAGTTCTATAAACTTACCAAATTGTTTATCTAGGCGCGCTCGCGCTCTAGATTGAGGGAACGGTAGGGGAGGTTTGAAAGCTGGAGGAGGAACATAGACGTCTTCCTTCTCCTTCCCCTTTTCTTTGCCCTTCTCTACGGGGACTTCAACGAACGTAGGCTGCGGATCGGTGGTAGTCACTCCGCTCCTAGTTGTAATCGCCATTACCCTTCCCTTAGGGTTGTCCTCCGTTTTTCCTGGAAGTTTCCCTTGATTTCTAGGAACTTCCTCCGCATGGTTGAACATTTGGTTTTCCAAAACCTTTTGAGCTTTGTCAACCTTAGAAATTTGATCATCAACCTTGATGATGCGGTTCTCCAACCCTTGAAGCTTTCCCAAGATTGTTTCCAACATGGGATCCGGCTTCTCCTTTCCCGTATTGTTTCCTCCATTTGATGATTGCCCCTGACTTTTCAAAGGAGTAGAGGAAGAAGAGGGTGGAGTTAGTGAATTGGAATTGGAAGGATAGGAGTTACCGGAATTTTGTTGATTGGAGCGCCAATTGTTGTTGTTCGAACCCCGATTGTTGTTCCAATTGTTGTTGTTCCGGTTGTTGTTGTTTCCATTCCAATTGTTATTCCGGTTATTGTTCCGGTTATTGTTGTTGCGGTTGGTGTTATCACCGCCGTTGTTGTTGCCCAAATAGCCAACATCCTTCTCTTGTTGCTTTGGGAAGTTGGTCTTGATAGTCTCCTTCAACTCTTTGATCTCATTGTTGAGGGAGAAAATCTGATTTTGAGCTTCATGTGTGAGCTTTGCTCCTTGCTCCACACGATTTCCCTCCACTTTCCGGTGGGAATACTTCTCTATGACTCTTGCTTGCTTCTCAATGAAGTCTCAAGCGTCATCTTCTCTCATGTCCATGAACGTTCCACATGAGAGGGATTGGAGGTTGAATTGCGTTCCCGCATCCAGCCCTTTGTAGTAAATCTCCAGCAAGGCAAGCTTGGATATGCCATGATGAGGGCAATCCAAGAACAAATCCTGAAACCTTTCCCAAGATTGAAACAAACTTTCGTTAGGTCTCATAGAAAAAGCATTAATCTTACCTCTAAGTTCCGCCGTTTTGGATGGCGGAAAGAATTTGGTGAGAAACTCTGCGGAGAGGTCTTCCCATGTTTCTAGTTTCCCACTAGGAAGAGCTTGGTACCAAGATAGCGCTTTCCCTTTCAAGGAGAAAAAGAAAGGTTTGAGCTTATAGCTGTTGGTAGTAGCGCTCTTCGGTCTCATCGTCTCCATCATACACTCAAAGTTTTGCAAGTGTTGGTGTGGAGATTCAGCGCTTGTACCGCCAAACTGACTTTGGCGAACAAGAGTGATAACTTGAGGGTTAAAGCTAAACCCTTGTACATCTTCAGCATCAAAATTCACACCTAAGCGGCGTGGTTGTTGTGTCGGATCCATCCGCTGGCCAAGAGTTCTCGGCTCATTATCCACACGTTCGACCCTCGCGTTCCTGGGTGGAATGCGGCGGTTAGCAGCTCCTTGTGGATTGAAAGGATTTATATTGATCGTGGGATCAATCTCTTCTAGCGGAGGCATGGAAGAATCACTATCATCGGTGGATGAGTGGTTTCTTCTTCTAGACCTTGTTCTCCTTCTCGAGGACTTCTTGCCCACCTTATCTTCAAGATCACTCATTTTTATCTTCATTTGGACGATCATGTCTTGTAGACCGTTAACTTGAGTTTGATGACGATCCATCTCATCCTGGAGGAGAGTCTCATTCCATCGGAGTTGAGCTTCTTTCTCCGCCAACTTTGTTTGAAGATTGTGCTCGTTTTCTTCAGCCATCTTCTTTTCCTTGCGTTTTTGTCTCAAGGTTTTCTCTAGCTCTTGATCAAGGGGTAAGAGATCTTCGGCGTTCCTAGACCTGCGCATGCACTCAAAGAAAAATCAAATAACGAGAGCAAGCTCCCAAGCTTGACAACCGGCTACCGGATTCGGACGAAGCCAAATCCCCGGCAACGGCGCCAAAAACTTGTTCGCCCCTAAAGGTGTGTGCAAATAAGCTTTAAATTTATAAAACTAGAATCAAGCAAGCGAACCCGCAGTGTACGGATCGACGTAGATTAGCAAGAATTCCAGAGTATCGAACACAGGGATTTGGATGGAACGAACTCGATCGCAGGTTATCAAGCAAGTGAATATGGGAGTTTGCAAATTATCGGGAAAACAACAATCCTAAAGATCCAAGTATCCAGCTGTGGCAATTGATTCAAGATATACTAATGATATAAAGACAGAGTCGAGATATGCAAGGGTATACTAATGTAAGGTAATCGTACGGTTGAGGTTCCAAAAACCTTATGTAATTCACCTAAAAGACACTCCCTATACAGGTTGTTGAGGCTCAATATAGAAAGATTCTAAAGGCAAGGATTAGTATCAAATACCCAAACTTATAATCTAAAGATCAAGACTAACTTATCCGATTGAGGTTGTTGAGGCTCACAATCGAGGTAGAGGTTGTTGAGGCTTCACTACCACCTAGAAAAGACAAGTCTAATCTAAGCTAAAGCAAATCTTTAACTTTAGATTAAGGTAAAAGCAAGCTCGTAGACTTAGGGAAATTACGGTTGGATCTTGAGATTCCACGGTCGTGGAACTCAAGAACAGCCCGTGATTTAGGGTTGTCGGCGATAATTCTCTAACTCTCAGGGTCTAATCTGTTTACGATCGATCTATCATCATCTAAGCCACAACTATCAACCCTTCACCTTAGAATTGTTAAGGGTTTTTAGCCAATAACTGTCATATTGATATTGATTCAAGAATTAAGAGATAAAAGATGAAAACTTTCAAGAACTATCAATAATCTTCAAGTGAATCTCAGAATCACAATCAAGAACAAGTGTTTATCCAAAGATTCAAAACGGACCAAGCAATCACAATCTTTAGGAAAGAAGAGAAACGGGATGTCAATCCGATTCTGAATCAAACCTAAGCAAGAAGAGAGATCTTCTTGCAAAATCCTCCAAGAACTTCGATCTTCCACAAACACGAAGATCACAAGCAGCAACTCTTCAATACGAACTTTGATCTTCAATGAGATCTCCAAATTACCTCCAAGATGAGGGTTTTTGCGTTTTGCCGCTAAGCGAGGGTTGAAAGGTCGTAAGCGAGGTGACGGAATCTTGCCTCATCCGTCTATTTTATAATGCAGGGCAAAATGTCGGCCCGGCCCAATCCTCAAAAGATCGTGGCTTCGAAACATGGCGAAAATATTCGCCAAAATCACGGTCGTGGAATCTTTTCACGACCGTAATTTAGGGCGTGGAAACTACTACGGTTAGTTCCACGGCCGTAATATCCCCTGGAATGAACATCGAATTCTGACTTGGTTTCCACGGCCGTAATTTAGGGTAAGAGCGTGGTTTTTGGCCTTCATTCGTGCATTCCTCAATCTAAGACTCCAAATTGCTTCCAAAAAGTGTCTTCGATCTATGGACATATCAACTCAACTCTCCTTTGCTCGATTCCGTTCGGAAATAGCTCCAAATCACCTATAATCAACATAGAACTCGTGTAGACATCCATATCGACAATATAGGCAATACTAGCTCACATATGCACAAAGCTCAATCAAAGACTATCAATATGAATCAAATACGATTAGAAAACGTGCCTAAAATATCACAATATTTCATGCTAACATGTACCACCAGAGACACCTACTCCAAACTGAAAATCCGCTAGATAGGTTGTCATATCTTTACTCACCCCTTTCATGGCAACCTTAGAAACCAACAGCCTCCAAATAGTGCCAACTGCAGTGGGTCGAATCCCATTGTCAAGCTTCAATAATGGCGTAAGAGGAGCATAAGCCACAAACTCCGCCAAACGCGCCGGACATCTGCCTCCCAACCACATATTAACAACAAATGAGATCACTCGCAGAAGATCGACAGCAATAGCATAACCATCCCCACACATAGCATCTAACACGTGTTGTGCCCTCAGACCATCCCTGCCACAAGAAGTACCTTTGAGAAAGGACTTAATACACCTAAGAATCAAATCAACATCAGCAACAAGGGGAGATTCCATAACCTCACATACCCGAGAAGGTGACTTGAAGGGGTGCTTAGCCTCCAAAGCCTTCACATTCTCATCACCAAACAAAGCCACACCAGAAGAGGACAAACCTTAACAGCCGCCGTGAAATGTCCATCAGAGACCTTGCGAAGACACTGCTTGATATTAGGTCTCACTCTCTGTCTACCACCATCCGTTGAGGCGCCCCTATAACACCCCGAAAACCCTTGTTCGGAATGGTCTAACAAACCCCGCACTAGCTTGTCGATACCACCGTCCTCACCCCACAAAGCCAAAGACTGCATGATCCGCTGCTGTTGAATAGACTTTCTACTCCCTGATCTACTATCTCTCCTATTCGAAGGCCTGAACACTTGCAAAGTGCACTGAGGAAGAAGAAGCAACGCAACCCAGGCATCCACAGAACATGGCTCAACGAGCACTCTCTGAAGAGCACCCTTTAGAGCTTGAGAGAAAGCAAGACGACAATTATGTAAGATACTCTTCACAACAGTGATAGGAATGCGAAAAACTTTATCGAGCAAACCCGCATCAAAAACCAACCATCTCCAATAACCGCAACAGACGACTCTCCCACGACCGGCTTCGAGATACCCAAAATATAGCTTCCTACCACTCCGTCCTCATAAGCAGCACGAACAGAACCATCAGAGTGATGACATGCACGACTCAAAGCATGCATACTCATACAACACCCGTATAACCACAACCAAAGATATGCCAAGGACTCCTCAAAAGCCACAGATATATCAAGGTTATTCCCAATAGTGTCGCGAATCACATTTTTGTTATCTTCGGAACAAAAATGTTGCCTTTTAAGATGAGAAACCAAACAAGAGAAACATTTGCTTCCCTCTACTCCATCCCGACAACCTTGAAATTGTAACGCCCCGTTTATTAGGTGCGTTTCGATATTTATTTTCCTATTTTTATTGATGTTTCATTAATTCAAATATTTTATTAAAAATATTTTACGACGTAAAATATCTTTCCGAGTATATTATTATTTTGGATACGTTCGGGTATAGCCATATTAGTTTTTTCGGAAAATTTCGGAAAAGTTTTCCGAACCGAAAATTCCGTTCGGTAATTTAAATCGAGTGTACTGATTCCCGATTCCCTATTTTAATATTATTACTATTATTATTATTATTTTAAGTTTTATATTTTCCCCCACCCTTCTCACATGTCTCTTGAGACCTGTGATTGAATGAGCTGCCTCTCCCTCTGCAAACCTGTGTAACCGACCCCTCAACTCACTCTGCAACCCAGCTCCCTGCAGCCCTAACCTACATCATCCTAGCCCCGCAGGCCTTCGAACCCCTATGCAACCCTTCGACAACAAGCAAACGGCTCACCTCATTCCTCTATTTCTCATCTCTCCCACTCTCCGCACTCTGAATCTCGATCTCCTTCTTCACAGCACCAGATCTAGAAGCAAGCACCGGTCATCAGCCTCACCGGGAGCAATCTCCGCTAACAGCAGCCCTGTCTGCGCCGGGAAACCGAAGCTGCCTCCACCCACTGGATCTCCACCGGGAAGTCTTCTCACCTCTGAAGCCTCGGGCAGCAGTAGCAACCACTACCTCTCCACCAGAGACGCCGGGGAAGCCGCACCGCAGCCCACGGCTTCGCCCTCCCTACGCCGAACACTGTGAGCCACTGCCGCCTCCGCCCTCTATCTTTGTTTCTCCTCTGTCGAGCCCTGGAACCAAAAACCTCAGCGCCGGAAAAGCCTTGCAAGCCGCCATAGCCTTCGCCCTACCGGAGCCGCGCCGCGCCTCGCCTCGCTTGCGCCGCCGCCGCCGTGTGCTGCCCTCTGCCGCCGTCAGTCCATCTCCTTCTCCAGCCCTGCGTGAGATCTATAAGTTGAAAGAAACCCTTTTTGCAATTCGTAATCGGGCCCCCTCTTATTTGTGATTATTACATAATGGACCCATATTCTATATAACCTCTGTTTTGGACCGACAGTTTCTAGAATATGATATTTATGCCCCTGCAAGAATTTAATTACATATTATGGCCAAGGTTTTATTTTCGGAAAATGTATTATGGGTTTTAAATTTAACTATATTCTTATTTATATATACCATATATGTTATGCTCATGTTCGACTAATTCCGGGTTATGACTTAAAGATTAAATTACGGGATTTTAGCGTTGGCTTTGAAAACGAGTTTTACTTTGGGTTTATGATGTTATACAATTTGCCCGGAATATATATATTTACGGTTTTAACTTGGTTTAAAAAGTGGGGTTTTCCTTAGATTGTATATATTCTTTATTTCGTTCAAATTTAGCTTATAAGCTAAATTTGTTTAGTTTGGTGCTAGGTTCGGAAGCGCCCCAATAAAGGCCTAACGAGTCCAAGTCGACTTCCTCTTTTGACGTCGTGTGAGTATTCTTTCCTCTCGATCTAGTTATGTTAAGTTTTAGTATCATGCTAGGATGGATCTAGCATAACTTAGAGTTAATGCCAAGTAGTGGCTTTAAACCTTAGGTGAGTTTCGATGATTTGATATTGTTTGATGGATTGATGTGAATTCTAAACTTGAGGTGGTATTGCGGTCTAGTGAGGTTGTTATAAGGATTCGAGTATATGGTTTGATCTTGTGAGAATCATTAGGCTTGAGGTGTTGATATTATCTTGTGAGGTTGTTTATGGCTTTAAGTTGTATGTTGAGCTTGTGAGAATTTAGGGGTTGAGGTTGTATGAGTTTTGAGGTTGTGGACTAGAAAGAGAGTATCCTAGTGGTGTTGTGAGTTATGATCTTGCAAGATCCGAAGGTTTAGAAGTCTTAGGACTTCTAGCTTCTGTTGAGTGTGATATGAGAACGAGGGTTTCTAGGATGCGGTCCTAGAATAGAGAGTCAAATGGTCTTGCGTAGATCATTTGTATAGAAGTCTAAGACTTCTATTGTGAGTGGGTCGTTGTTGATATAGTTATCTTTTTGTGAGCAGGTTATGGGCTTCCTCCCCTAAGGAAGCGAGAGTGTTGTGAGTTGAGTGTGGTGACGAGGTAAGTCTCCGGACTTACTTAGCTCGTATTCTATGTATTAGATTCGATGCGTGTTTGGTGGTGTGTGTTTTATTGCTTTCATTATAACTTATAAACCGGAATAGGATTACCGACCTTTATATATTATTTGGCCCAAGTGTATGATAACGGGCGGTGACAACTTGTCTAGCTCTTGCGTAGAGTTAGGAGGTTCTTGGCGACTAGCCCGTGTGGTTAGATGGTCGGAGGCATCCGTACCATTCCATGCGGTAAGTGGGGACCGAGGCGAGTTTCGGGAGATTCTCGTGTCACAAAAGAAGTTGAATTAGAACGGGATATGACTTAATAATAAAAAGATAATAAACCGGTCTTGTGTGATTTGATGTATATGGTGTGTTATGTTATTTACTTGTGTTTGTGCCTTTCCCATTGATTCTAATGCTTCGAATATCAGCTAACGGTTTTATACCGATTGTTGTAGATTGCCTTGCAGGTTAGGAATGCGGCCGAGAGATCCGGAAGAGTGGGCAGCCGGGGTTCCGTACATTTTAGGAGTGGGTTTTGGTTGGAGTCGGGTTGTGTTTTATTATTCGTTTATTATGTTTGTATGTCGCGTGTTGGCGTTTAGTCTTGGAGTCGTATTTTCGGCTGAAGTCATTTGTTGTATTCTTTCGGGTTTTCTTTTCATTACATTGCATAAAAATGTATTTTGTTTTTGGCCTTTATTTGTGCCTTGTTGCAAGATCCGGTGAAATTGTTGTCAGGCTAAGGGTCGGGACCCATTGTGAGGTCCCAACTCATAGCGCCCCGAGTCCCGCGGATTCGGGGTGTTACAAAAGTGGTATCAGAGCCCTAGGTTGACAACAATGGCACTCGCAATCTTCTAAAGGCCGAATAAGGAATAAACAGAACCCCACGGGTTCTGAGTTTTCGTTTTCAAAATCTCATGCATGAGTCGGGTAGAATGTACGGACCACCACTCCTTCCGCAGATCTCGGCAGTTTAGCTTATTAGATTTTGATATGTATATGTAGATATGTATGTTATACGTGGATTGTAGTTATGCATGATGGAGTTGATAGGTATCCTTGTGGATTGTACCCATGTATGATGGACTTGTTATGTATAGTAGTGACATGGCTTTATATTGATATATGCTTATATATGTTGTATGATAGGATCTTATTAGCTTTTGAACCTTGTATTGTTGTAATGTATTTTCTGGATTTGGCATATTAGTAGTGATATGGACATAGGACTAATATACGTATTCTTATTATATATAGTAGTATATGGAGATGTAGGACCTTATAGAAAAGATGATAGTAATATATCATCACCTTTAGGACGATATTGTTGGCATAGGATAACGTTTATACGAGGAGGAATAAGCTCAAGTATCGAGTTTGAGCGTTAAGATCGGACGAATACCTTGGAGTTTCTCGTACTCTTTTAAGAGGATGTCAAAGAGGAGGATTAGAGATGACGTAAACGAAGGACAACCAAGTAAAAGAAAACTCGAAACAACTAAAGAGAAAGCGAGATGGAGACAATACAAAAAAAAGGGGAGCAACATTAAAGTGGAGAAGCGGTTCTAAAGAAGTCGTGATCTAACGACGACGAGACTAATGGAGATAACGGACTTAAGCTCTTCAAGAAGACGCGTGGACAATTTACGATGCAAATCGAGGTGGAGAGGGATACATTCTAACAAGTTTAAAAGTGACGTTCCATTAAGATGCAAAGCTTTCCTTAGACGCTTCTAAGCATTGGAGTTAAGATGAGAGAAGTCAACGAAACATGTGTGAAGGATTTAAAATACCGTAGGTTAAACTTGCAAGGTACTAAGAAGTGAAGAGTAAAATAATAATAATAATAATAATAATAATAATAATAATAATAATAAATAAATAAATAAATAAATAAATAAATACGAGGGTTACGAGGAGGACTACATGGAGAAAGTTCACATAGCAGAGTTAACTTGTGGAGTCAATCGTTTTCCGTCATTGAGATGAGACTGAGCAACGCTAAGAAGGAGGAAGTGTGTGAGGATGATGATCTTCGGAAAATGAAAGATGAAGCAAGGAGCTTAGATCGAAAGACTTAAAGTTACCGACCTAGAAGAATATGAGTTAATGCTAATTAATGTCAGAAAATTTGAGAAGTACTTTTGCAAAACATTATGAAGAACGGTTAAACTCATGAAGATGGGTCATAGGACACGAAAGAGTCGAGAAGGTATAGTTATCTTGCAGATGCGGAAGGAAGAGAGGAGCGTTGAAAAAGCTAACGGAGTTTGAAGAAGAGTAAAATGAGCTAGTGACGTTTAAGACAGAGTACCCCGAGAGGGTATCCTTCAGGAGTACGGTAACATGGAAGTATAGTAGAATAATAAGTCGTTAACTTCGGAGAAGGTCAGATACAAGTTAATCGGTGACAACTGAGAACGCACAGGTGCGGGTTGTCTATTGGTGAGTGTAGAAGGGGATGAGTAAACAAGATTATGGGCATACATAGGAATTTGGATGACCTTATGTGACCTTTGTAGGTCCCAGAATAAGCATATGGGAGAACGACACTAATTAGAGGTTTTAAAGTTTGACCGCGGTAAAGGGGAAGTAGTGAATCAAGAAGAAGGTAAGGTGTCATGAAGATGGTGCGTAAACGGGAGTATATAGAGGATGTAGGGTATGAAATGGATGATATGTTACTGCGGACAAGAGATAAGTCAAGTTTCTAGACTCACACGGAAGAGACATGGTGGCCATGGCGAGAAAGAGAGGACCTAGATTAGGGCAACGCGGCAAGCTTAGAGTTATGATGTTAGTGCTTGGTGGAGTAATGAGGGGATCTTTCAGTGATCGCGGTTGGGAAATTTCGCCTGAAGGCGTACTTGTACGGTTGTGAAGTTGTTCTTGGAATACCGAGAGATGCATAAGGTGACCAACGACAATAAGAGAAGACTGAGGTTTTGAAGTTTGATATCGATATGGGATATATAAGGAGTACATGAAAGATTAAGGTTAGAGCCTCTACGGTCGGTTTGACGTTACATAAGGAAATGAAGTAAAAATTTTATGCCTACTTGAAGAAAGGATGTCTATGGTGAAAGCTTACGTAGAATACGAAGAGCTCCTCCCATATGCCGGATGTCGCGTAAAGCGAAGAAGATAAGGTCAATTGTTTTGAAACACGGTTAAGCCCTAGCGATTGGACCCTTATGGTTGCACATAAGTGAGAAATCTTAGAAGTTTTTTTTTACAATCATGTCATTTAAGAGGGAAAATGGGATTAAGTTACAAGAATACTTATATAAGAACACAAGAGTCAGAAGACGCAAGCAAATCTTTCCAATTCAAGAAAAGACGAATATTTGAAAGAGGACGGTCAACATTGTAGCTAAAGATGGAACAATACACGTGTTTAAAATACGTCACCCCAACAGATCGGGATAGATCATTAGTATCATGACCACTTGTAAAGTGATAAGACAAGATTGTGTCGGTCTTATGTTATGGGACGAAAGAAGGAAAGACAAAAACCGAGATATCTTAGATGCGAATACGTCAGAATGTGGAATTTTTCCACCAATGTTGAGCTTGACGCACCTCCAACATCTAAGGTGCCATATGGAATGACGCTTGTGAAGAGACATGAGTTGTGGAAGCAAGTGAAGGAGCAATTGCAAGAACTTATTGAAAAGAGTTCATTAGAATTAGTGAAATACTATGGTAAACTCCGAATGCTGTCTTGAAATCTTGAGTTAAAGTTCATATTAGAATATATCTTAAACTCTTGATTTGAAGTGGTTATGGAGAACACCAGTTTGCGAAAAGAGAGATGATTATCTCTGCTTGTAAATCAATTAACGTTAACCGAACAAGATAACAATGAAGAACGAGTATCCCTCACCACGGATAGATGATCTACTTGATCAGTTGCAAGGGTTGGTAGTCTCTACTAAAATTGATTTAAGGGGTGATTGCCACCAATTGAAAATTCGAGACTTGGATGTTGCAAATACGGCTTTCCGGACAAACATGGTCACTACGAGTTGTAGTTATTCCATATGGGCTTACTAATGTCCCTTATAAGATATTTTGGTCTACTCTCGAAGAAGAGAGAAGTTGTATGACAAGTTGTCTCGGGATGGCAACCCCCCAAGAACGTGGAAGAATTTACAAGTTTTATTGGATGTGTTGGTCATTACCGGATTTGTGGAGAGATTCTCCAAGTAACACCATTTATGGATAACCTACTCCGGATGATGATGAAGTACTGAGTGAGACGAGAATTGACAATGGAGATGTTGAGAGTTAAGAGGAGATTCATTGGTGCAACTGTTTTGAAATGGCCTTGAGGTATAATGGGTTTGAAGCGTACATGTGATTCTCCATGACAAGGCCTTAATGGAGTATTGTGGAACGATGTAAAAATAATAGCATAAGTGTTTCGTTAGTAGAAGCAATGTGAAGTAAAGTACTTCCTTCAATACTTGGAAATTGCAACAAGAAGTGGGGGAAACATAACATCAAAGCTTGTTTGACAAGAACCAAAGCCAATAGTGTAAATTAGAAGTTCAACCTTCTTTCTAGAGACAAGCAAAGGGAAACATAATGGAAATGCTGCATTGAAAAGGACCCAAGAAGGAAGTTGAATTTCCGATGTATCAGTCCTTTTTGAGATTATATCGCAAGTAAGGAGAGTGGTTTAACGATTGGCGTTGCCGCCGAGAGTGAAGAGTGTTTACTTGATGTTTCATGTGTATCACTCTAGAGAATATGTACATGACTCGAGACTGTAAGTCATGAGGATCTAGTGACAAACGAGGAACCGATGAGGTTAACTGGAAGATGGAGGATAGTATCTTTGGTTGAGTTTTACGCTGTGGTAGTAGCATTGATAGAATCGTCGGGTTAGAACTAGTTTTTTTCCTTGGTTGAGTTATGTGCATATGTGATGTTATGTGTAGTTTGTGCTCTGTTCTGGAATGCGCTATATGACGTGATATATCTTGCGGTGGTAGTTAGATTTGATTGTGTGTATGAATTAGGAGTTTAAGCCGTCTTAGTTGAGAGTTCATACCTCGGCCTTAGGGACCGAGAAGTTCGGCGTGTGGCAAATTTCGGGACGAAACTTTTTTTTTAGGAGGATCTAATGTAACGCCCCGTTTATTAGGTGCGTTTCGATATTTATTTTCCTATTTTTATTGATGTTTCATTAATTCAAATATTTTATTAAAAATATTTTACGACGTAAAATATCTTTCCGAGTATATTATTATTTTGGATACGTTCGGGTATAGCCATATTAGTTTTTTCGGAAAATTTCGGAAAAGTTTTCCGAACCGAAAATTCCGTTCGGTAATTTAAATCGAGTGTACTGATTCCCGATTCCCTATTTTAATATTATTACTATTATTATTATTATTTTAAGTTTTATATTTTCCCCCACCCTTCTCACATGTCTCTTGAGACCTGTGATTGAATGAGCTGCCTCTCCCTCTGCAAACCTGTGTAACCGACTCCTCAACTCACTCTGCAACCCAGCTCCCTGCAGCCCTAACCTACATCATCCTAGCCCCGCAGGCCTTCGAACCCCTATGCAACCCTTCGACAACAAGCAAACGGCTCACCTCATTCCTCTATTTCTCATCTCTCCCACTCTCCGCACTCTGAATCTCGATCTCCTTCTTCACAGCACCAGATCTAGAAGCAAGCACCGGTCATCAGCCTCACCGGGAGCAATCTCCGCTAACAGCAGCCCTGTCTGCGCCGGGAAACCGAAGCTGCCTCCACCCACTGGATCTCCACCGGGAAGTCTTCTCACCTCTGAAGCCTCGGGCAGCAGTAGCAACCACTACCTCTCCACCAGAGACGCCGGGGAAGCCGCACCGCAGCCCACGGCTTCGCCCTCCCTACGCCGAACACTGTGAGCCACTGCCGCCTCCGCCCTCTATCTTTGTTTCTCCTCTGTCGAGCCCTGGAACCAAAAACCTCAGCGCCGGAAAAGCCTTGCAAGCCGCCATAGCCTTCGCCCTACCGGAGCCGCGCCGCGCCTCGCCTCGCTTGCGCCGCCGCCGCCGTGTGCTGCCCTCTGCCGCCGTCAGTCCATCTCCTTCTCCAGCCCTGCGTGAGATCTATAAGTTGAAAGAAACCCTTTTTGCAATTCGTAATCGGGCCCCCTCTTATTTGTGATTATTACATAATGGACCCATATTCTATATAACCTCTGTTTTGGACCGACAGTTTCTAGAATATGATATTTATGCCCCTGCAAGAATTTAATTACATATTATGGCCAAGGTTTTATTTTCGGAAAATGTATTATGGGTTTTAAATTTAACTATATTCTTATTTATATATACCATATATGTTATGCTCATGTTCGACTAATTCCGGGTTATGACTTAAAGATTAAATTACGGGATTTTAACGTTGGCTTTGAAAACGAGTTTTACTTTGGGTTTATGATGTTATACAATTTGCCCGGAATATATATATTTACGGTTTTAACTTGGTTTAAAAAGTGGGGTTTTCCTTAGATTGTATATATTCTTTATTTCGTTCAAATTTAGCTTATAAGCTAAATTTGTTTAGTTTGGTGCTAGGTTCGGAAGCGCCCCAATAAAGGCCTAACGAGTCCAAGTCGACTTCCTCTTTTGACGTCGTGTGAGTATTCTTTCCTCTCGATCTAGTTATGTTAAGTTTTAGTATCATGCTAGGATGGATCTAGCATAACTTAGAGTTAATGCCAAGTAGTGGCTTTAAACCTTAGGTGAGTTTCGATGATTTGATATTGTTTGATGGATTGATGTGAATTCTAAACTTGAGGTGGTATTGCGGTCTAGTGAGGTTGTTATAAGGATTCGAGTATATGGTTTGATCTTGTGAGAATCATTAGGCTTGAGGTGTTGATATTATCTTGTGAGGTTGTTTATGGCTTTAAGTTGTATGTTGAGCTTGTGAGAATTTAGGGGTTGAGGTTGTATGAGTTTTGAGGTTGTGGACTAGAAAGAGAGTATCCTAGTGGTGTTGTGAGTTATGATCTTGCAAGATCCGAAGGTTTAGAAGTCTTAGGACTTCTAGCTTCTGTTGAGTGTGATATGAGAACGAGGGTTTCTAGGATGCGGTCCTAGAATAGAGAGTCAAATGGTCTTGCGTAGATCATTTGTATAGAAGTCTAAGACTTCTATTGTGAGTGGGTCGTTGTTGATATAGTTATCTTTTTGTGAGCAGGTTATGGGCTTCCTCCCCTAAGGAAGCGAGAGTGTTGTGAGTTGAGTGTGGTGACGAGGTAAGTCTCCGGACTTACTTAGCTCGTATTCTATGTATTAGATTCGATGCGTGTTTGGTGGTGTGTGTTTTATTGCTTTCATTATAACTTATAAACCGGAATAGGATTACCGACCTTTATATATTATTTGGCCCAAGTGTATGATAACGGGCGGTGACAACTTGTCTAGCTCTTGCGTAGAGTTAGGAGGTTCTTGGCGACTAGCCCGTGTGGTTAGATGGTCGGAGGCATCCGTACCATTCCATGCGGTAAGTGGGGACCGAGGCGAGTTTCGGGAGATTCTCGTGTCACAAAAGAAGTTGAATTAGAACGGGATATGACTTAATAATAAAAAGATAATAAACCGGCTTGTGTGATTTGATGTATATGGTGTGTTATGTTATTTACTTGTGTTTGTGCCTTTCCCATTGATTCTAATGCTTCGAATATCAGCTAACGGTTTTATACCGATTGTTGTAGATTGCCTTGCAGGTTAGGAATGCGGCCGAGAGATATGGAAGAGTGGGCAGTCGGGGTTCCGTACATTTTAGGAGTGGGTTTTGGTTGGAGTCGGGTTGTGTTTTATTATTCGTTTATTATGTTTGTATGTCGCGTGTTGGCGTTTAGTCTTGGAGTCGTATTTTCGGCTGAAGTCATTTGTTGTATTCTTTCGGGTTTTCTTTTCATTACATTGCATAAAAATGTATTTTGTTTTTGGCCTTTATTTGTGCCTTGTTGCAAGATCCGGTAAAATTGTTGTCAGGCTAAGGGTCGGGACCCATTGTGAGGTCCCAACTCATAGCGCCCCGAGTCCCGCGGATTCGGGGTGTTACAGAAATGCCCTAAGAGAATGAAGAAAACCTCTACCATCCGTTGTCATATCAGAACCAACAATTCCTAGAGACATTTCATCAAACACATGGCGGGCTTAGATCATCCCGATCTTAGTGTTTTTAATTCTACATCAGGGAAGCAAGAAATCAAGCAGCTATCTTTAACTAGTATCCGAATTGGACTACATTTATCAAACTTTCCTGCCATTGCTCCACTTGGATTAGATACAGCGACGGAGAGTTGCGGTCTTGCCAGCGAACATTGGTTCTAGAGCAGCGTGAAAATATTTTACAAAAAAGCTTATGTGGCATCCCTCGTTGCTTGACACGTGACATTAGTGTCCTTTGTTTTAGTAAGTTACTAGTTTTGATACCCGTGCCCTTCACGGGTTAGACGATCATTGTGTGTCAAAAAATTATGAGAAGATTAAGGTAGTAGGGTAAGTTTTTTTTTCTAAAAAACAAACTAGGCCCCTAATATTAACAATTAAAATAAAAAAGATAAATAAGATGTGAAAAGAATCTTAATTAAGTATTTAAGGTAACAGTTAAAAGATAATTAATATTTTCATATATTAATTAGGCTAAAAATAAGGAAACTGTTATTCTTGTTTACGATTCTTTTCACCTCTTTATCTCTCTACATCATCACCTCCGTCTTCCTCCATTTCCTCATTCTCATCTTCCTCCGTCGCCGTCTCATCCCTCTCGGTCCTCTCCCTGCGATCCATTCTCTCCTAGTATCGATCATCTCCGCAACCATATTCGCCGGAATCCTCCTCTCCACCGCTTCCGAGATTCGCGAAACCCGCTGGTTCTGGCGCCGTTCCAAAACCCCTTTCCGATAGCTCCTCTGCTTTTCTCTCGGAACTTGACTTTCCGGCCGAATCTTCTTCTGGTCATACGCGTTCTACCTTTCCCGATTCCTCCTCCTCCAAACCTTCTTCTCAATCCTCACTAGCCGGAAACTCTCCTCATCGCACCTCTTCAATCGATCAATCGTCATCTTCATGTCCTTTCTCTGGCTCGAATTCTCCCAATCATTTCAAGTCCTCCACAGGTATAAGTTACCAATTTCTTCAAAGGCTTATGTACATATGCAGTTTGTGTACATTTGATATATGGATTGTGTTGAAATACAAACATATTTTGTGTGTACATATAACATGTTGTCGATTAGAATATGTATTGTAGAACAAAATATGTTGTAATACAAACTTTTGTTGTGTTTGCATTTACATATATTTGCAGTCTCTGTGATTATGTACACATTTTACTGCAAAAATGTTTATAACTAACTGTATATGTACATATGTTTCCAGTCTCAGGCGATTATGTACACATGTTGTTGCGGAAATCTCAATATCGTCGCCATGGATGAACGCAAGTTGGAAAGAAGATTTCAGAAAATATTTTGATTTCATTAATAAATGTAGATATTCTGATTCCCTTAATAAATGGAGAGAAAGATATTTACTTTCCCATTTTGTAATAATTAGTTGCTTAATAAATGGAGAGAAAGATATTATGATTTCCTTAATATCTTTTTTTATTTTAATAAATCTTTTTTATATAATCTGGAGGGGCCTAGTTTGTACACATTATTAACTTGGGGCCCTTTATATGTTCATGGTTACAAAAACTACCTACTCTCCAATTTTACCCAAAAATTATTTAGTAACAATGGCATTTTAGTAAATATTTACTCGTATTATTTAAAGAATTTGACATAATTTTTTATATTTAATAATAATTTATATTGTGTATGTAGCAATATAAATTATGTAAGATTAATATTACTGATAGTGTATAAAACTAAGACAATTAACTAATTTAGAATTTTTTTAATCAATATTGATTAATGAAAGAATTATAAAAGCCTAAAAAGAATACATTTATGATTTGGGTCAATTTTAGTGGGTGAGATCCAATTAAATTATTATAAAAGTCTAAAACATGTTGTAATTTGACGGTTAAGAAAATACTATTAAATAAATTGTTAATAACTAAAAGAAGATTATCTAATAATAAGTCATAAGATCCATTATATAATTTATATATCATATTGCATGGAATTAAGGATCGAGGTCCTAACCAGTAATGTCCCGAGTTTTGAAAATATAACGAAAGTAACGAAAGCACCGAGTATCCCCTATTTTGGAGGCTTTGGAGCAACCTGCATTTCAAAATATAAATATATTAATTTTCAATTAAAAAGTAAATAATAAAAGCACCGAGATAGTAGAATATAACGAAAGTAATGAAAGCACCGAGTCTCCCCTTTACGAATATACTAGTGTACTACCCGTGCACAGCACGAGTTTATCTTAATTTTCTTTTACATGTCCGAAATATTTTTTTTTTCAATTTTATTTACAAAAATAAGTTTAATCACGCATATTAATTTTATAATAAAAAATTTATAAATAGTAAAAATTTACTTCTTTTTTTTGCATCAGATTATGTATTATTAAATATATTAAGAAGGATTAGTAAGTAATAGCCATATACTAATAAATTACATTTTTACGATAAAATCAAAATGAAGGATCAAAAATATATAATCAAATGAAAGTTTAGATAATATACCAGTTTCATCGTCCCATTGATTCAACCCAAACTTATATACAACATACAATATAAATTTATAAAATAAGTTTTATTACAGTATCACCTTTTGCAAATCTAACCTCACCGAACGAAAACCAAATTTCTCCAAATATAGAACATATCCCTATCGATCAATTTCAAAGTTCAATCACGTGTTGATTCGTCGAATATGAACATACTCTCTTCCATTTCAAGAATTCCTTTCATTTCGTATTCATCATGTTGAATCACAATCGAATTCACACGAGAAGGGAAGCATTTGTACTTGATTTGTAGATGAAAAAATATGAAGTATCTATCTTGAAAAATTGCAAATATAAATTCGAAATTTACTTGTTTCGATTTTTGTTTTTGTATCACATACAATTCTTTAAAAATATAATGAAGATTTGTGCTTGCATATTACAAAACACCAGTGAATTTCACTTATAAGGAAGTATAAACAAAATTAGAACAAATTTTATTCATAATTTACTTTAATTAGGTCTTCAACGGGTGGATTTCATGCTCCATTTCAAGGATATATAATATAATATGGACTGAGAAGTTTGAACAGAAAATATTTTGGATTTTGATTTTCCAGAAAGTTAAGTACTCGTTAACGATATCCTCCTCTTCTTCGTAGTTTAGGTGCCGCTAGTAGAGGCGGAATCCTAGGGTTTGCAGTAGAAGACTTGCTTCGTACAGTTAGTCGTAAACCTAACATCCCTCACATCCACATCATTGCGGAAATGGAAGACTTTATATGTTGTCGCCGTCAAGGGTGACATCCCCGATACACAACCGAGGAATCGCCATGATGCTCCAAGATCATTGGGTTTGACATTCAAAGTTTGAGAATGCAAGGAAATCGAAGTCCCGATCTACAACGATCGATGATCGTCATGAATGCTCGACTTAGATTGGATAAGGGGATGAATCCAAATCTCGACTCGCCAAATCTCGGATTGCCGCTCATGTTGGCGCTCTTCTTCATCGAGTTCGCTGGGGTTTTAATGTAGGTTTTGGGCAGTTAAGTCTTCTTCCTAGGATGAGTAGAGGCGGAGGTACATAGGAAACAATTATCCCTAATCTTACAAATCCTTAGGTTAGCCAAAGTTGCAAAACACAAGTAAAATCAACACAACTCATCATCCAAGATGCATCATCTGAAGAAGTGTCTTGCTTGGATTTTGTATGCGTTGATTTACTGCAAGTTATGGAGGAAGAAGAGTTTTATAGTCACGGTAACATTAAGCACCCTCACTAAGCATGCGTTTGATGTCAAACAAAGTCGCAAAACCAGTGCATTTTGATGAACCTTTCTAGTAAGTTAGCTATGTGACGAATTGAAACTGACAAAGACCATTGCACGAACTGATCAAGCTTCTGATCAGCAAGATCTACTTTAAAGTCTTGCATGACTTTATATAACACAGGGAGGTTATATGTGACAATAAGATGTCATCACGACTCTTCTATAACAAATCGAAACCATTTCACTAAAAGGGTTACACCACTATAGGGGGCAAAAAAATATAGAGAGAATCAACCTAGAGATGAAATGGGTAGTATATAATGTATACATATGGCATGATTGCTTGCGGTTCAATTTAAAAAAACTTTGGTCCTTATTTGAGGAACACAAAGACGAAGGGAAGGATAATATGGAGGACCTTCAGTACATACATCTTCCTTCCTTTTTTTGAAATTGAAATATATATCTCATGAACATGCAACACCTGGAAATTGAAAGCAAAGTTAATGTGTGAACTTTTGATATATATGCATACACTAATATAATCAATCGATATTCTGAACAAATCAATCGATTGTAATTGTAATTATACTTGCTCAATGAAGTATACTCGGCCAATGATGATTTGGAGCCTAACACCACAATGTCAAAATCGAAATGAATACAACTCAACATATTAAATATTGATTCAAATCCCTACCAAAGGTATGTGCAAGGAAAAAAAGAAAGGCATTATAAATCGAATCGCAATATCAATATGAGTTCTTACGATGATAGAGAGGCGATGACTTGAGGCGATGAGACAACAGTAGAAGTGAGAATATCTAATTATATAGGGAAAAAACCCTAAAAAATTTTAGGTAGGAGGTTTACAGGAGAAGGAACAAAAAGATCTAAAAAAGATATGTTAGTTTTAAATGTGATTTTATAAGATTTTTATAACAAACAGAATATCTAAAAATAAATAATTATTCGGAAAATAATAATAATTATAATAAACTATTATATGAAAATGATAATTACTTAATTAGAAGATTTCGGAGTTGAAGTTTTAGCAGATTGAAAGTCCATATCTGAAAAATATTTATGTTTACATTTAAATTATTTGTAGATACGTGATCCGAGTGTTATTTATAATAAAAGATTTTGATTAATGTTTACATTTAAAATCGAAGTGTCATACGAATTTTGATTGGTGCTTATACAGGATTTAAATTATTTGTTTTAATTATCACATTTAAATTCAATTATTAATTACTTTCAATAATTATTTTGGGGGCTGAAATAAGCGTGGTTGTGACACGTGGCAAAAAAGGCTCTCTTTTAATACATATAAGATATACCGCAAAAATTAGGGTTAATTAGGATTAACAAAACTTGTTGAGAAAGCTTCTTTAAATTAAAAATTAGCTAATATTAAAATTTGTTAAGATTTTGTGTTAAAGAATAAATTATATCATAACTAATTTCGATTTTGATGAGATACGTTATGTAACAATCTCGGAATAAAAATTGAGAAGATTAAGCTAGTAAGGCAAAAAGTTTTTAGAAATAATTAGAGAAAGAGGACCCCATAATTTTCCATTTTGTGAAATGAATCTCTAATAAACTAGCTACATAAAATAGGTTTGAAAATGGGCTCCTAGGCTACTGTGGACATTGAACTGAAAAGAGAGGGTGCAGGCTTTTTGTTGAGATGATATGATGTTAATTTATTGGGAAAAAAAAAGAATTATTTGTTAACATTCAGTCAAAAAAGAGAGGCTCTCTCTTTCCTTCATTCGACTCTCCGAACAGTTACAAACCGGCGCACTTCTCTTTCCTTCATTTGCTCTCTCCGAAGAGTTACAAACCGGCGAACTTCTTTTGAAACCGGCGAACTTCGTACTCTCCTTCTTCCTTCGCACTCTCCTTCTTCCTCTGCTGAAGTCGGCGCACTGCTTTATCCTCCCCTGAAGTTGCGCCCTATTCTTCAATCTTACCCAAAGCCGGCGCTCACTTCTCCTTTCTTTGCCCTCTCCCTCCGGTGAAGCCGGCGGACTCCTTCTTCGTCCGCTGAAGTCGGCGCCCACTTCCCCTTCATTTGCGCCCTATTCTTCAACCTTACCCAAAGCCGGCGCCCACTTCTCCTTTCTTTGCCCTCTTCTTCCTCCCTTGAAACCGCTTGGGAACGTTGCTTTAATGGCGGATCTCTCTTCCTTTTCTGCTCAGATTCCGGCGGGCTGTTATTGAAGCAGAGGAGCGTAGGATGGCCGGCGAGACTTCGATGGCGGATGAAGGTAGGGTTTCCGCTGATACTAGGGTTACCCAATTGTATGCATACGTAGTTACTTTTTGGGTATGATAATGTTCAGTTATTTAGATTATATGGATATTTGTTGGAGTATATGATACGTGCTTACCCAAAAAATGCTTACCCAATTACAATTATTTAGGTTATATGGATATGGATATGTGTATATTAGTGTTGGAGTATATGGATATGTGCTTACCCAATTGTATGCTTACCCAAGTTCAGTTATTTAGATTATATAGATATGTGTATATTAGTATTGGAGTATATGGATACCCAAAAAGTTTGACATTACCCATGAAGATGAGAAGTTTCAGATTACCCCGAAATACATTACCCAAGAATTTTGAGATTACCCAGAAATAGATTACCCAAGAAGTTTGACATTACCCAGGAAGTTTGACTGATTTAGATTACCCCGAAATACATTACCCAGGAAGATGAGAAGTTTCAGCTTACCCCGAGATACATTACCCAGGAAGATGACAAGTTGGAGATTATCCATGGATACAAACAAACACTGCTTACCCACAAATAGAAAATGTAAAAAAACATTGCTTACCCACAAATAGAACAGGAAGTTTCAGTGTTTTAGATTCACAAAAACAAGAGATAAGAAGTTTCAAATTACCCACAAATACATTACCCAGGAAGTTTGAGATTACCCAAAAATAGGAACAAACACTGCTTACCTAGAAATAGAACAGGGATATGTAAGCAGTCCAGATTCCGGTGAAGAAGAAGCTCAACAAGCAGTCTAGATTCCTGCGTTTTAATGGGAAGAAGAAAAGAGTTGCATATGGATACCCAAATATAAATTTACGTTTGAAAGGAGGGAAGAAAAAGGGACAATGGAGGGAAGAAGATGGGCTGACTGAATTGATTAGGCTATTTTCTGATTTTTTCTACATGTCACCCATCAAATCAGTCTAGATACCTATGTCCCTTACTTTTCTGATTTTTTCTACAATAGGAGCCCATTTTCTAAATAAAATTATGAGAGGCCCAAAATTCAAACTCTACATTGTAAAAGATCTACATTGCAAATTCAGCCATTTTTTTAAATAAAACAAACTAGGCCCCTATTATTTTACAATTTAAAAAAAAAGTAAACTAGATATTATAATAATCTTTATTAGGCAGTTATCAATATTAAGTAGAGATAATTAATTATTAGAATATATAATTTATGCTAAAATTAAGGAAATCGTTAACTATATTTTTGGTAACTGTACGCTTGAGATTTGAGAATCATTTTTATCCACCATTATAAATATTTTAGCAGAAACCAAACGTCCAAGCGAAGATCGTTCTGCACCGCCATTCCTAAGCAAAGATCCTTCTGCACCGCCATTCCGAAACCATCAAATCGTGTGCTCAAGTCGACCGGAGCCAAAATCGAAACCACTGTTCATCCAAGGATCTCCAACACCTCGCGAAGACGGAGCCCTCTCCTCGTTGAATAGATATCGATCTTGAATGTCAATCGAAGAGTGCGTTGTGAATGACGTCGGACTTGGCTACGTCATCTTCCTCGTTGCGTGGTATAATTCCAATCGCACTAACACTAGTTGACATTTACGATTTGGATGGATTTAGGGCTTTGCTTACAAACGATGAATCTTCTTTACTCTTCTTCTCCCTCTTCTGCACTGCGACCTCACTGCTTACAACAATGGAAACTGCTTCACCAGGTATGATATATTCGGATAGGGGTTGATTATGTACATATGTTGCTCTTTATGTACATATGTTGTTGCGAAAATATTACTAACGAACTATATATGTACCAAATATGTAGTTTGTGTACATTTGGATAGAGGTTTGATGATACACAGACATATTTGTGTGTACATATAACATGATGTCGATTAGAATATGTACAGTTTTGTGTTTGCATGTACATATGTTTGCAGCCTCTGGTGATTATGTACATAACTACATATGTTGGTGCGAAAATGTTACCGACTAATATGTACATATGTTTGCAGTTTTTGCGATTATGTACATATGTTGCTGCGGAAATCTTACCAGGATTGATTCAATATCATCACCATGAATGAACGTAAGTTGGAAAGGACGAGCATTCCGGAAAGTATTTTGATTTACTTAATAAATGGAGATAGTTTGATTGCATTAATAAATGGAGAGAAAGATAATTTACTTTCCCGTTCTGTAACAATTAGTTGCTTAACATTTATATTAATAATTAAAAAGGAGAAAAAATAAACGTAACAGAAACAAACTTAAAATATGTTCTTTCTTTTACGGGGTTGGTATTCGATCAAACACGGGAGGCAACACAGGCGCGGTCTGGATGTGCCTCCCGGGCGCAGTCTGGATGCGCCTCTGGGGCGGATTTTGACTGTGCCCCGGAGGCGGGTTGTGCCTGTGCCCCGTTGCCAGCTCTCGACTGCGCCTGAAACTGCACTTTATCAGGTTGAACGTCTCGCTTACCCTATCCCGTTCCGATACTATTTGAACACCCGAGACTTCATACCTAACATCAAACAACGAACTATATCTTGAAAGGTTGATCACTGTCATGGGTAGATGATATCCTTTCACTATGTTCACAACTGTGTATGTATTTCACTATTCTAACTTTGTAAAATCTCTTGCTTAAATTGATTTGGAATTCCATTTTTTAACAGTAGAAGAAATAGATTTGGAATTCAAATTCGCAACGGTGCACAAACATTCAAGAAGAAACTGATTTGGAAAGCACTTTCAAAATAATTCAGATTCATTCAAAGCCTATCTCCTTCATAAATCGATTCGCAACAACACATGAATTCAAATTCGCTCCTTCTTTAAATCGATTTGCATCAACAAAGGAATTCAAATTCGCAACAGTTCCGCCAGTGCACATTCATTCAAGAAGAAATTGATTTGAAAAATCTCTTGCTTAAATTGATTTGGATTCCATTTTTTATTGTCGATGGACCCTTCACCAAAAACAAACAACACCAACCTGCAGATGAAGAACAACCACGAAGAAGAAGAAGAGAGAAGCAGGTGCGAGGCGAGGCGAGGCGGCGGCTACTGGGTGCAGGCACAAGAGAACGTCAACGAAGAAGACGACTATTGTGCACGAGAAGAATTGGCATGTTAACCTTCACTTGGGGCGCAGGGGCAATGCGCCCGGGTGGCGAAGTCGGTTTACGCCTGCGCTCTATTTGCGCATTTGGGCTCCGCCCCATTTTCACATTTGGACCCCGCTTCGTTGACATAATCTGACTCCGACTCGTAATCCCGATCCGATTATACTACTCCGTAAGTAATTTTATGTCTGACCGGATAAAATCACTCATTATAGAAAATGATACATACTATATCAGGATTTTTTTTTCCAGATTTTTTAAATACTTTTTGTATTATTTTTTTCTAAACAATAAAGTAATATGTAAAAAGTCATAAATTAATTAAAATATTTTTAATATAAAAAAATTTTTGAAACATTTTTCCTATTTTTTAAATACTTTTGTGTAAATGATAAAATTTTTTTAAAAAAGTATTTTATTTATTTTCAAAAAGCCGATAGTTTTTTTAGAAAAAAAAAATGAATTAACGTTTTTGGGAAAAACAAATTCGATTTTTTCATATCTTTTTTAATATGAAATTATGAGTTTTTATACAAATTATTTTAAAAATATCTGAAATTGTTTTCAAAAAATAATAAAATCAAAAATGAAAATACACTTGTTCTAAAAATACGAATTCTTTTAATTATTAAAAAAAATTTATTCAAAAAAAATGAAGAAATATTTTTGTAACCGTTTAAAAAAATTATTTTAGAAAAAAATAGTTTATAAGTTTTGAAAAAAATGAAGTTCAATTGAAAATTAAAAATATAAAAAAATATATATTAAGATGTGTAAAATTTTATATAAAAAAAATAAATTTTATCAGTTCAATTGAAAACTATAAGTATACAAAACAAAATTAAATTTAAAATAAAGTTTATAAATTTAAGAAAGTATAAAGTTTAATTATAAATTAAAAATATGAGTTGACAAAATATTAATATCTTTAAAATCAATTGAAAAATTATTAATATCTTTAAAATTAGATTGCAAATCTTAGTTTGATTTTTAAGCTACAAAAAATTAAAAGTCAATTAATAATATGAGAGAATAAAACAAATATTAGTTAATAAAATGTTTAATATAATCTCATAAATTAAATATTTAAAATAATTTAGTTTAATATGATGGGATAGAAATTAACAAAAAAAATAAAATTGACGTGTTAATCTAATGATGTGGATTCGTAAGACTATACCATGTGTATTGTGTAAGTTACATATAGACTAAAAGAGTATGCCCGTGCTACGCACGGATTTGAACCTACATTTTATAATTTTTATTTATTTTTCTTTAAAATTTTTTGATCGTTCGTAATTTTCAGGGAATTCGTGTTTAGATGATTTTTGTTATTGTTATTTGATTTTTTTAATTAGAAAACGGATCGGTAAAAATTTCATAAAATCATGAAAAAGAAATCGTATTCAGCCTTCCTTTAACCTAATTTCCCCCCACTCCAAGTGGTTTCTCTCTCCCCCATTCTACTCTTCTCCCCCATTCTACTCTATCTAGCGATCGATTGCAGAGTAGGAGACATCGAGCCAGGAAGTTCCGGCGACCAACCTCCACTGGACGGACCACCTCGCTACCACGACCACTCGTCCCGGCGCCGGAGGAGGTGCGACTCACCCCTGGCTGTTGCAGTCGCCGTTGTTGCCATCGTCGCGGGTGTCCCGCTGCTGCTTTGCCGCCTTCACTGTCGCGAGCGTTCCGCCACTGCAACCGCCGCCGCCGCCGCCGCCTCAGAGCCATCAACTGCCGCCAGTCCGTCCTTCTCTGCAGATCCGAGTTGAGTTGGGTGAGATTTTGAGCTGATTTAAAAACCCTATATTTTCTGATTTGGGGATTTATGGTGATTTTTGTTTGTCACTTTCATTGGATGTATATTTGGTGAAGTGTGTGTTGTTGGGTTATTCCAGAAGGGATGGGTGAAGATTCCATTGAAGAATCTGCAGAGGCTCGAAGAGAAAGACTTAAAGCTCTCAGGAAGGCTAAGGAACTTTTTGACACCCCTGATGAGGATGGTACTCAAGCAGAAGATATGACTAACAGTGGGGATGCTGCTAATGATGAAAGGTATGCCTTTTACTTGTAAATTCTTGGTTTGGCAATATCATAATAATGTTTGCCGAGTAATTGGAGAGTGTGATCCTGCATTGATCAATTCAGCTCGATTTCTAGTCCCTTGTGATTAATTCACTATCCTGTAGGAGTTCAGAACTTCATTGGTATAACTATTTATGACTGACTTTACAACTTACAGCCATTTGACAATTAAAACATTTTACGCGTTCTGTTGTCACATCAGGTGCTGCAGTTCACTGATATAATGATTCCTTTTTGTAATTTTAGTCTAAACATGAAATTTCGAAACTACCTTCCTCAAGATAAGGAACTTCAAGGAGGTAGATTGGCTCCCCCAGACTTGCCAAAATTTGAAGATCCAGTTGCAGCAGAACCTGCTGTAGAGAAGAATGAGGTATATTCTCTTGAATACAGGTTATCATCCTCTTTGATCTTGTTAGTGTGTGTATAAGTTTCTTAATCTGTGATATATGGAATTTTTGTAGGATCCATTTCTGAACATCGCTCCCAAGAAGCCAAATTTTGATCTTAGAAGGGATGTACAAAAGAAGTTGGATAAGCTAGAAAGGAAGACACAAAAGGCGTTGTTTAAACTGATGGGTAAGACATTTGTACTCACACATCTTTTCCACTTGATTTTTATCAAACATGTCTCCAACCTCCATGCTACAATCTGAAATATGTCCAGGGTTGCCTTTTAACCTTGCAATATTGACATCTTCCTTATGTTGTTAGTTTTTTCCCTGGAGTTTCTAGACCTATCACCAGAAGCCTTTTGCATAGTTACACTTCCTCCAGACTCCCCTTAGCCAACATCAATTGTGATCTGCAATGTTATCTCTTGTTAGTTTAGCTGTTCGATTTAGACTTAACCCCCACTCTCCTTTAGCTCTTATTCTTTTGAAGTTTAAAACAAGAGTCCTTTCCATCTTGCCACTTGCTGCATCAAATCCTTCTGCACTTACAAGTTTTTATCCAGTTATTTACTTCTCAACATGCACACCTGCAGTTTTTATTGTTTTTTTTCCGTTGGATAAACAATGAGAAACTAGAATGGGAGACTTTCATCCCTGGAAAATATAGTTATTAAGCTTCTTTGGAGGAAAAAAAAGGATTCGGTTGATGGCGAGTGAATATATCATTAGTATTTTAGAAAAAAGACCGATGATATTCTACCATTCCATTATATTTCTTCTATTTTATTCCGCCTTTTTCAACCCATATAACTAATTCTTCTTAATGTCTCAATTCTCAGAGATGCAAGAGCAAGAGAAGCAATCAGAAATTGGGGAAATGGCTACAGAAGAAGGCTAGAAGGAAAACAATTAGAAGGGATTTATGCAAATTACGTTTTGAATTGATACTATAGAGGCAAATGTATTTGCTTCTTGTCTGAATGTAATATAACTTGGCATGAAACTGACCTTAAAGATTTTTGTATCAGAGCTTGTTAGACAGTGTGAATGATGTATTTCTATTGCCAATTTTAAAATCTCCATGCTACTTATGTAAAGCATGCTAGTATGGGTTTTGGATCTTGCTTATTGAATATGGTGTTTTCTTAACAGGGTTTGGTTCTCATTGAAAATGGCGAGTATATGTAGGAGGCGAAACTTAACAGAAATATAAGAGCGAGGGCCGGTTTCAATGTCATGCTTATGCCTGTCGGGAATATGCCGGTTTGGCGGTCCGGAACCCCGGTCTAACCTAATTTCTAACCAATGGACCCATTTAATCTTTTTATATCGAAATATTTTAATCAATTTTCCATTAAGTATCGATTCTCTTATTTTTAAATATATTTAATCTCCTTCACATGTTTTACAACTTTGTTTTATATTCTCTGTTGTCTCTTCTGATTAATTTTTAATAATTTGTTTGTCTTTCTAATATCTTTATAATTTTTTAATTGATTACAATAAAAAAAAAATTTTGTCTTTTTAATGTCTTATTCTTACAAAAATTGACAAATTTTGAATGATAATTTCTTCAAGATTTAAAAATAATTAATTTGAGGTGGAAAATATTTAATTTTTGAATTTTTAAAAAAAGTAATACAAAGTCTTTTATAAGAACAAAATTATTTATTTCATTAAATTCAACTATTATTCAACTAAATACAAAGGTATATATGAATGTGCGATACTTTGAGAAACCATGTTTTCACAATCATGTTATTTACCACATGATTTTTACACTGTAGTAGTGTAGTGAAACAATTTGTAATTTCCAAAGGAATAAGTCCAACCTTCGTCACTTGTCCTTAACCTTGACCTTTAAATATTCGGATCGGGTAATCAAGTGGGTGGGCTTATCCAAATTCATTGTAATTTTGTAAATACTTCAATTGGTCAAGGAATCCGGGAAGAAACAAATCAATACGTTTACCCATTTATTAACATTGTGTATATTATGGTAATAAGTGATAGTAAATTAAAATAAATAATCCGTGATAGAAAAAATATTTTCTGATAAATAATATAAAACATTCTAGAACAATGATCACGTGATCGTCTAATTATGACCCGTACTATTTCTAGTATAGTCCATATTATCTTAAAATATGAAGGACAATTTTGGTAACTAGACTTTTTTAAAAAACTAGTCTAGTAACTAGACTTTTTAATATTTCAATTAAGTAAATGTAGTCTAACCTTATGTATTAATTTTCAAACCCTACACACTCTTCTCTTAAGGGGTACATTTACTAAACACAAAACTAAAAAAAGCCTAGTAAATCAAATAGTTTCAAGTTAGTTGTTGTTGTAAGTTTCTAAATTACAAATTGTTTTTAAATGTAATACATACTCTAAAAAAACCATTTATCGTTTTGAATATTGTATTTAGTCTCTAAAAATCACGTTTACAATATTATCTTTTTTTATTTTAATAAACTTAATTTATTAAATTAATAGATTTGAAATTGTGTACATAGTGATGTACACATAAATCAAATAGTACATAATGATCTTACAAAAAAGTATATTATTTAATAAACCAGTAATCATATTTACATCACAAGAATATGACTGTTTAAAAAACAATTTATTTTAGAAAAAATAATTGTAATGTGATTTTTTTGAATTTATGCAATAAGTGATAAATCTTTTTTTTTTGTGTGACGTGGTAAATCATTCTTGTGTACCGGGTGTTAAAACATATTTACAAGTACACACTCACAAAATCACACCTCGTATTATTCTTATTGAGTAGCTATCACCCATAACATTAATTTGACCTCTCTTTTTTTTTTTAAATAGAACATATATAAAAGTAATTCCTATTATCAATTGTTGACGGGTTTGGATTTGAAATCGCGCGTCTTGCGCGATTATTAGAGGGATACGAGGTTGGGAAGCGACGGAAGAGAAAGAGGTCGGAGTCGGTTGATACGGTGTCGATCCATCCCAAGAAAATAGGCGAGGGTTTGAGAGAGTCGGAAATCGGTGCTGGAGGGAAAGGACAAAGAAGTTGTGACTATATGTGAGGATAAAGGCAAACTAGAGAAGGAGAGGCGACGAACATAAATCTTCCTACATACGCTTGTTTTGAAACGTAACTTATTTTGAAACGTAACGGTCAGGATAAGAAAGCAAATTAAGAAATAAAATATAGTAAGATAATGGCATACACCTAACTAGAAGCAAAGAACGGGGCACAAAAACATGGACATTATTGCAAGAGGATACTCTTGATTATAATGTAATAAAAAATTTCTAGTAACTCGGTATAGAAATATAAAGGATTTTTTCTCTTGATATCTTTAAATTTAGATTTTTTTTTTCTAAAAAAAAGAAAAACAAGTTTAGACTTTTTCCCTTGGTACAATAAGTTTTTAAGTTTTCTTTTAGTACCCTCATATTTGATTTGTTTCCACTTTATACCATATCTTAATATATTTTATTAAAAATTCAATTATAAAATTAAAAAAATATAGAAAAATATAAAACTATTTATGAAAATATTAATATTAATTTTATAAACACTAAGTAATGTATAAAGTTTTTTTTATCTTAAAAAATATAAAATAAAGTAAATTTAAAGCTTATTTAATTTTGAACTAAAATAAAAACTATATAAATTTAAATTGAAAATTACTTCTAAATTAAATAAAAACTTAAGATACTTTTATTGTAAATAAGGGTACATAATTAGTTTTGAAAATACTTTTTTAAACTTTTAAATTTAAAAAAAGTAAAAATTTTAAAAATAAAAAATACTTATATAACCATTACTTAGTATTTTATAAAATTAATAAGTTTAAAATTTAATGTGGTCATAATAAATTTTAAAAATTAATTATGAACCCTTACTTAAAATAAGATTATAGCAATTTTTATTTATTTTTGACTTAGATTTAAATTAACTCTTCTAGATTTTTAAAAAAATATATAAAAATACTTCTATTATTCAATTAACTAGTTTAGATTAAATGAGTTCATAATTATCTTTAAATTTTTCTTTATAATTTTCTTTATATTTTATAATTAAAATTTTAATATAATATATAAAAATTAATTTAAGAAGAAAATAAATTAAATCATGAGAATACAAAGAGTAAACTTGAAAACTTATAAATAGTAAGAGGAAAAAATCAAGTATAAATTATTCTATATATTTATAAAATTTGAAATTGTTTTATATTACTAATGGGAGGGAGTAAATGCTATCAATCAATATTGAAATGTCAATTAATGTCTTATATGAATGATACCCTTCGAAAAAAAAAGAGATTGATACAATTATACAACTAATCTATTTATTTTCCAATGAATATAGTGAGCTGGTAAGATATTTCTCATATCCAAATATCTCAAGTTCTTTTTATTTAAACAATTACTTACAAACCAAATATTAAAAAGACTAAAAAAAAAGTTGATTTATATCCACGTAGACAATTAAGCGGACCCCACAATTCTTTAGGACCCAAATAGGAGAAGAAGAAACCGGGAGGGAAATCACGTTGAAGGTTAAATACATTGAAGGGCGGAAGAACAGAAAAATACATCTCAAGTACAGACTGTAGTACAAATGAAACACGAACCGTAGCAAAATCATGCACCTGCCTTTTCCATTTCTTTTCTTCTTCTTTTTTCTTTGAGTTTAGATCTTGTTTCGAGTTCACCACACCTTCAAAAAATAATCCTCAAGACCCCTCAGGTCGACCGGCGTTCCTGGGTCACCGACGAGTTTCTGCCGTTCACCGGAAGCCTTCAAACCGGTAAGTTTAACAGCTTAAGTAAGATTCATACGCAAATTTGAAAATTTTAGTTATTTTCTGCGCGAATTTTTGATTTCACATTTGCATGCGATGATGATCATTCACCATGGGTTTGGGTTTGAGCAATTTTTGCTGTTCTTCCTCTCGTGTGCTTACTTGTTTTCAGTTTCCTGATTGATTTTTAAATTATTTATTCATTTTGTAACCGAAGGCAAATTTGAAAATCTTGTTGCTCAATTTCCCAAGTTCCAAAGGGTTTTGTTTGCATTAATTGATTGAGTTGGCTTGTATCTTGTCAGCTTATTCCAATGGGATCAAGTTTTCTTCCTGAGCCTCTGTGGGATGATATCTTGTACTCCGTTGGATTCGAACAACGCTACTTGAAACCCATTTCCACCAAATCCAAGCAACTCCTTTCGGTTTCAAATAACCTTAAAAACTCCCTTCACATTACTACAACTAATGTTCATTGCCTTCCCAAGCTGCTTCAAAGATTCCCCAAAATCAAACACATCAACCTCCCCTTCTTTCTCGATCCCGCAACGTTCTTTGGTGAAATCAATCGTTTTGATATCGCTCTCGAGTCGCTGGACATGTCTTTGATGAGCACTTTTCCGATCAAGCGGCTCAAGGAGTTGTCTATGTCCGGTCTAAGAACTACATTGACGTCATTGAAGCTAAGTTACGTCGAGGATCAAACTGACGTCGACGGCGATTTGGAAATCATCGCTGAGCTGTTCCCGAATTTGGAGGAGTTGGATCTTTTCTGGGGATGTAATTTCACAGACAACGGAGTTCATAAGTTTTCATCTAAACTGAAGAAATTGAGAAAAGTAGGGTTTGGTGGGAATTTTTCAATGACCGATGCATCTATTCGATCACTTGTTGAGAATTGCTTCAACTTAGAGGAGATTAAATTGGATAAATGTCTAAACGTGTCTCCTGAAAGCGTTTCGATTGTCTTACGTCATGGTAAGAGCTTGAAATCCATAATCCTAAAAGAGATGCATGATATTGGCTATGGCGGTCCGCTAGGTCTTGCTCATAATCTAAGCTCGCTCGAATTCTCAACCATGGTGATTTCCGATGAATTACTTCATGCCATTTCAAGAGCTGATATCCCGTTGAAGCGCTTATCATTGAAGACCTGTAAATTGTACTCGTTTCATGGGATTATGCCTATATTGGGCGCTTATCATTCTCTTCTCGAATACTTTGCCATTGAAGATTTAAACAGTGATCGAAAACTGAAAGGTAACAATATAGTGTATTTTGGGCCGTATTTTTACAACATCAAGACGATCAAGCTTAACAACTGCTGTCAAATGTCAACAACTCAGCTCATCGGGTTAGTTTACAATTGCCGGAATGCGAAGACACTCGAGCTGAAAGGCAATAAGATCATCCCGGATCAAAATCCATTCACATTATACTGTGATAAAAAATCTGAGCTAAGATCTCTGAACTTGTCATTCTGTAAGACACTTACTGATATATGTCTAGCGAAGGTTTCTCGGGTTTGCCCGGAGTTGTCGGAGTTGTTTGTCAACGGTTGCAATGCGATTACAGACAAGGGTGTGACTCAAGCAACTAGAAACTGCCCGGATTTGCAGAATATACAGATGAACTGTTGTGTAGGTGTGATTAGGTTTGGGTTGGATATTAGGGTTTCTAAGCTGGAGGTGTTGGAAGCGCGACGATCGAGCTTGGATGATGATAGCTTGAATCTGATTGCACTGAAATGTCCTGATCTTATGCATTTGGATGTGGCTAATTGCTGTAATGTGAGCGGTTTAGGGGTGCGGGAGGTGGTGATGAACTGCAACAACTTGGGGAAGCTTGGTGTTACGTTCAAGAATGTTGGTCCGGAGCTTGAGTACTGGATAAGAAGCAAGAAACCATGGCTGGTGAATTGGTATTCGTAAGATCTTGACTGCATTGGATTAACTCAGATAGGTAAGTCTGTTATCCTTTGTAGAAGCTGATCGAGATACAGTTGTTGTTGTTAGTCTCTAATGGTTAGAGATAAATTATGATATTTATTGTGGTTTTTATGTACGCTAAATCAAATTGCATTTTGAGTTTTTTATGCAACGTATTGTCATCATTTATTCTATAACTCTTATTGTGTTGTTGACGATATGTTAGAAATATATTGAACTATACCAATATATGGCAAATTTGAATAGATAGATTCAAGTTTTTTGAAATTTATAATATAAGGTCAATGTTATGGTGAATTTGTGCTTAATGTAGTCGATTTCGTTAAAGTTGTCTGACAACGTGTATACGTCTATTGTTTATGTTGAATTTGTGATAAAACGTTATTATATTTCAACACAAATTTAGCATACAAACATGCAACGTTATACTGTTGTTTTCCAGCACAAAATTCAATCGATTATGATTTTCAGCAGAAAACTAAATTTTGAGAACATGTTGATTCAACACAAAATTCAAAGCAAGTTGATTTAGTGTTTTTGATTATAACCGATCCAGTGGCGGCCGCAGGATTTTTAGAGGGGGGCGAAATTTTATTTTCGATAAATATATCTATGAAAATAAAGTAGCGATAAAAACAAAGTTAATATCTACTTACAATAAAAAAAAATAAATAAATAAAAAACATTACACTTAAAGGCGCGGTCGTGGACCGCGCCTAAAAAAAATTTTTAAAAAAAAATAGTTGCCCTATAAACGTGTCTAGGACAAAGATAATAAAAACACAAATAAAGGTGCGGTCCTATACCGCGGCTATAGTGTAACGTTTTTGAAAGAAAAAAAACTAAAGATGCGCGGTTATAGACGCGCCTAAACCGCGCATCTTTAGTTTTTTTTTTTCAAAAACGTTACACTATAGCCGCGGTCTAGGACCACCCCTCTATTTGTGTTTTTGTTATCTTTATTTCAGATATTAAAACGTTGTCCTCGACAACGCTTTTTACAAATAAGAGTGTGATCTAAGACCGCGCTTCTAATCCAAACAACAAATCTCGTGCATTTTGGTGAATTATTTCACTCTAGAGTCTAAAACGGGAAATACTTATGAAGTTTCGTTCACTTCGACGAAATATCCAAAAAAAACATTTAAATATAACACAAGAATAGTGATATTTAAAAAAAATAAATTGTAGAAAATTTTTTTATAAACGAAAGAAGCACAACCCATTTTAAAACGATTTTTTCACAAAAAAAAAAAAAAAAATTTTTTTTTTTTTTTTTTTCTCGGAGGGGGGCGGCCGCCCCTCCCCGCCCCCCCTTGGGGCCGCCCCTGAACCGATCTAAATCTTGTAATTGTTTTGACCGTTAAACTTTTAGTCACTTTTTTGTATTAGGCTGATTACAATATATTTTCATATTAATATTTAGTATTCAACATTATGTTCGTAGGTCGAAAACAACTTATTTTATCAAAAAATTGGATTTCATACTTATATAAAAAATATTCATTTCAAACAATAAATATGAGTTCTAACTTATATCTATAACTTACCAAACAAATATCCAAGATGTATTTTTCATCTTCATGTTTTCGTATTCATATTTTAATATCATTATTGATATGATACGTTAATATCCAAATATAATACGAAAAGTCTAGGTCTTTGACAAAGCAATTTTTTTAATAGATTAATAGAAAATTTTGGATAGTGTTCTTAATAGATATAAAATTTTAGATTATTATTTTTAAAATTTGGATATCATAAATTATATTTATAAAAATAATTTAATGTTTTTAAATAGTTCTTGAGCATAAAAAAGAGCGATTTTAGTTGTATGAAAGGATTAGTTATAGACGATTTTATGTAAACTGCAATTTTTCTGATCGTTTTGTATAAAACTACTCATCGTGCGGAGATTTTGTGTAAAAAAGATTTTGAGGGGGTGATGTTGTGTAATTTACCAAAAACTAAAGGGTTGACTTAGTCAACAACCCGACCCGAGCCCGACCGGTAGGTCTCTGTTATCTTTTTGTAATCGAAGTTGGTAATATATTCTTGCCCCTGCGCATAAGCTAGAGAATTCGAAAGCCTTCGAAGTCGACGATTGATCCCCTCTGCAATTGCCATCAGGTTTTTGCTGCCTCTATCTTCCTCAATTTGCGGTTTTATTATCTGGAATTGTGTGGTTCTGTATGATTGTCGTATAGACACCATGATCTAGGGTTTGCGAGTTTCTAATCTAAGGAGGGTTATTCTAAATTTTAGCATTTTAATCTTTTAGGCTAAATTTTTCCTCGAATCCCTTAATTCTGGTACCAGCTGGTTGCATCGCAATCGATTTTATGTGAAATTCTGTTTCTTCTGTAATTGACGCTAGAGATTGTGAATTTAATTTGTGTTAGGGTTTGAATTAGGTGAAAGGATGTGGGCAGCTTCTTGTCTGGCGTCATGCTGCGCGGCGTGCGCTTGCGATGCTTGTAGGACGGTGGTGTCTGGGATCAGCCGACGGTCTGCTCGGATCGCTTATTGCGGTCTCTTCGGTTTGTCTTTGATCGTAGCCTGGATTCTTCGCGAGGTTGCAGCTCCTTTAATGGAGAAGATTCCATGTAAGACCATCTTTGTTCTCCCAATCACTTTGTTATCTTCAAGAGTTAATTTTTATGTGAATTTGTGTGACATCCATTGGGTTTTAATGTGCGAGTCATTGACATGAGAAAAAATAACAAAGAGTTACATAGGATTATGCTTCTGGTTGGAAGGTTTTCATGGGATATGTTAGTGTCTCTTTGAAAAATATAGATGTGTGCTAATAGATCAAGTTGTTTACGAATTGGGATAACTCAAAAAATTAACCATGCAATACTTCTTTGGATTTGTAAGTTATTCCTCATATACCATGTACACCGTCATATTGATGTCTGAGTTTTCTTTGTATCAGTGCTCCCATCACAATTCAGTAGACTTGTGTGGCTTTTCGGGTTGAAATCTTCCTTTATATATCTTTCATTTGATTTTTTAAAGTTCCAAGAAGAAAAAACACCTGAACAAAATTTAAAGCATTTTGATGCTTCATGCTATGTAGCTGTCCATCACAGTGTACTGAATTAATATATAGCATTATGTTGATAGATTTTTTTGTTGAAAGTTCTCACCTTGTAATATTGATGCCATATGATCACAACTGTACATTCTTAGTGTTCCTAACACATCCATTATGTATGCAGGGATCAATCATTTTCACCAGACACCAAGCAGGGAATGGTTTGAAACTGATGCAGTTCTGCGAGTTAGTCTAGGGAACTTCTTGTTTTTCACAACTCTAGCTTTTATAATGGTTGGAGTTAAAAATCAAAAGGATCCTCGTGATGGTATACACCATGGTGGATGGATGATGAAAGTAATCTGCTGGTGTCTCCTTGTGATCTTTACATTTTTCCTTCCAAACGAGGTGATCAGCTTGTATGGTGAGAACATCTTCCGCTTTACTACTCTATTTTTCTCAGTGGAAAGAATTGATTTGGTAAGTTATTAGAAATGTTGACATTAACTTCTGGTCTCTACTAAATTTTGGGATGTCAAGAAATGAAAAGGGCACTGAGGTATTGGGAAGCTGGTAATGATTGTGTATCATTTTTCAAGTATTGGTTTCAGTCCCTCAAATTGAGGACGCTGCACTTACAGGTTCTAGGTCTGAGATTGTGAGTACTGTACACTGTGAGCAGAATTGGCCAGTTCAGAATATCTTCTGCTCTTTTCTGATCTTATTGGCCTAGATTTGAAAATTTTCAAATTGTTGTTTCGATTCGGATTTAAACCTTCGGCTCTTCAAAATTATCTGTTAGGATTCAGATAATAACTGCAAATTCATTTCAGCTGTTCTATTTAAAAAAAAAAATTGTGCTATTCTTTATATATTGTTGTATTGTTTGCTTAGGGAATTCTTGTGTACTTTGATTGTAGAAAGCACCTCCAAATTTGGTTCGGGATTGTTCCTTCTTGTTCAAGTTGTGCTGTTGCTTGATTTTGTTCATAAATGGAATGATACCTGGGTCGGATACGATGAGCAGTTCTGGTTAGTTGTAGTTTCCACTTCACAATTGAATATTGAAATTTTTACGTGTAGATTAGACTGTTAGTTATCTCTAATGCGGCCTTTTGAATTTTTCCTCAATCCCAGGTACATCGCCCTGTTCGTCGTTTCACTGGTCTGTTATGTGGCCACATTTGGCTTTTCTGCGCTTCTTTTCCACTGGTTCATCCCGTCTGGCCAGGACTGTGGGATGAACACTTTTTTCATTGTTATGACCCTTATCTTTGCATTTGTCTTTGCAATCGTTGCTCTGCACCCTGCAGTAAGTTTTGACTCTGCCTATATTTTTGCTTTAGCTTCAAGGCAACTTTTTTTTGTTTTTATGTCACTTCAAATCTTAGCGATTTAGATCAAGAAATCTTATCTCCTGGTTATAGTAGTCTATACAGCTGCTATTTGCATCTAAAGTTCTTACAATCAGAATAGGCAACTCGGTTCATTACTTGTAAATTGTAATAAAATAATAGTCGGGGGTGTAACTTAGAAGTTGTCAAATCATCTAATAGACTAAAAATTGAGGAGGGATTCATATTTGTTTGAAATTCGGTGTATTCACCCTTGTCATGCACACTTGCTGCTCTACTTAAAATAGGTGAACGGAAGCATCCTGCCTGCATCAGTTATTTCAGTGTACTGCATGTACCTGTGCTACAGTGGTCTTGCTAGTGAGCCGAGGGATTATGAATGCAATGGTCTTCACAAGCATTCTAAAGCTGTTTCCACTGGAACCCTCACTCTTGGGCTTCTCACTACGGTTTTATCTGTTATCTATTCTGCTGTCCGTGCTGGTTCTTCTACATCTCTCCTTTCGCCTCCAAGTTCTCCTCGTGCAGGTTAGTTGTGTTTGTATGCTATTACCTCGGTACTAGATTTAGAAAAGGTGAATATTTTAACCATTAGGGCCTGTTTGGTATTGATTCCCAGAATCCCAGGTATTAAAAATGAGGTATCAAAATGGATAAAGTGCAAGACATTGATATCAGTTAAAAACACTGATCATCATTATACTGAAGACATATATGGTTATTCCAAAATCAATAATATTGTCCTCACAATGAACATAACGACTGGACTGACTGTTTCTTGCATAATTTGTAATTTCTGAATCATATTCATCATATAATAAGTCTTTACTTTCTTGTTATGAGATAATCATTGACCTTATAAAATTCTGTTATTTTTATGATTCTATTTCTTTCTGAAATAAACTAAGTTTTTACCTTCTTATCTTATATGATAATTGTGACAAGATTAATTATTTTATTGTAGATAATCCGTTATGAATTATGATGATTTCCCTACTTGTAGGTGCTGGAAAGCCATTGCTTCCACTTGACAGGCATGTTGAGGAAGAAGAGGAGAAGGAGAAATCTAAGCCTGTGTCTTACTCGTACTCGTTCTTCCACATCATCTTCTCCCTGGCTAGCATGTACTCTGCAATGCTCTTGACTGGTTGGTCGACTTCGGTTGGGGAGAGTGGCAGGCTTGTAGATGTGGGGTGGCCTTCTGTCTGGGTCCGGGTCCTTACTGGGTGGGCTACAGCAGCTTTGTACATATGGTCAATGATTGCGCCTCTGGTTTTCCCTGATAGGGAATTCTGATGATATCAACGCAGCGACAATGGCTCGACCTCCATAAATTTGCTATGATGCATCTCTCTTTTGAGATGGCAAGTTTGCTGAAATTATGCAAGTTGAATTTAGGCTTCTAAAACGTAATGTAAATAAAACTTCTACTTTGTGTTTGTATGATTGACTTGGAGACCGGTTAAACCGTTATCTTGTATAATTCCTAAGATGTGTTTGACACGATCATATCCAGTCGTTCCGAGTTATTGGTTAACTAGGATCACTGAATCCCTTATCTTGTCCTTGGATAACCTTGGACGAGAGGTTATTATTTGACACTTGGGGATACATCATACAAATCAACCAAGATAAGGTTGACTATACAAGGAGATGTTTCAGCAACCAAGATAACATCCGCAGGAAATGGCTAATTTAGCAAACAAGAACTATAGGCGGATGAAACCGTTATCTTCACCAGAAATGTTCACCATGACAGAAGTTAACTTACTGGAGTACCCTGGGCGTATGCGTATCGGACCATCGGTAGTGCGTCCGGGAACCTCCATTTGCCAAAATGAAGGGCGGAGGACTGATGCGACGCTTTCAAGTAGCGCAACTCTCGGGCACATCTGCATTGCACCCGCACCCGAGGATTTTTTTCCCGAATTAAAAATAAATCTCATACGCACTAGTATTGCGTCCGCATTATCTGTTCTTAATTTTCCATCTCTTCAAGCTTGGATCACCACTCTCTTCAATTAAAAAAAAAAAACGTTATATATTTTTCCTATAACTAAGGGAAATTTTTTTTTATAAAAAAATTCAAAAACTAAAAAACCGATCTTTTCTTCCAATAACCAGGGGGGAAAATTATTTTAAAAAATATATTTTTTTTCTAGTATCGAATTTTTATTTTAAAAAGCCTGGTATGTTAAGCCCGTCGGGACGGATCCGGACACCACTTTAGGTCCGCCGGACCAAATTGTCCGGCCGTCAACCCGGATAACAATATATATATATACTCTCTCCGGTGTGGTTCCCATGAGAACACCCCTAACGTGAGAACATGAGAACAATCGTACACCGTTGGATGTGAGTATTAAGGGTTGAGATTTAGAGTAGATATCAAAATAATAATAACTACGAATAATAATAATTAGGAATCCAACAATAACTACGAATAATCCACTCAACCAACAATAACTACGAATAATACATTAAACGATATGACACATTCGTAACAAAACTAATAATAATTACGAATCTGTTCTCATGTTCTTACGTTAAGAGGTGTTCTCATAGGATCTATACTCTCTCTATATATATATAGAGAGAGGGTGTGGTTCCCATGACAACACCCCTAACGTGTATACATGAGAACAATCGTACACCGTTGGATGGTGAGTATTAAGGGTTGAGATTTAAAATAGATATCATAATTAATAATAACTACGAATAATTCACTCAACCAACAATAACTACGAATAATACATTAAACGATATGGCACCTTCGTAACAAAACTAATAATAATTACGAATTTGTTCTCATGTATACACGTTAGGGGGTGTTCTCATAGGATCTATACTCTCTCTCTCTATATATATATATATACTATATTTAATACAAATATAATTAATTTAATAGATATTACATAAAATATCTTATAATATATTTTATTTTTAAACAAAACCTATATTAAAAAAACTTTTTTAAACAATTTTTATATAAGAAAAATGAAAACGGTTACCCGTCCGTCCGTATGGACGGATACGAGAACCGTTATAGGCCCGTCAGTCGGGCTCTGCCCATGTCCGGATATCTTATATCTATTAAAGCAGAAGACTCTATTGTCATATGTCAACGTCATGTTTCTCGAAGTTTAAAAAATTATTTTAAAATGTGATTTCTAAATGTTAATATAAATTAGAAATTAATTTTTATTTTCTTAAAAAATATTTACTTAAATATTTTTATAAAAATAGTTTTTAAACTTTTACTGATTTTGTTTTACCAACAAGCATGTCTTAACAAATTAATATAAAAATATAATTAACTAGAAGAGATAAATAATTAAAAGAGAATTAAAAATCATAATAATGATTATAATTTCATTATTCAAGTTTTTATTTTACAAAAATATATACATATAAATTTTTAAATATTAAATATTTATTAAAACTCAACCCGCACAAAGTGCGGGCAATACACTAGTTGTTTTATTAGTTTCAAATAACCATATTTGATGAATGATTTTCAGTAATTTACTTTTATTTTAGATTTATTTTGAAGTAACATTTGTTAGTTTCAAATAACCATATTTGACTAATGATTTTCAGTAATTTACTTTTATTTTAGATTTATTTGAAGTAACATTTAGTTAATATTTTATTAAATAATCAACGTACAATTATTTCTTCGTATTTTGATATCGAAAGTAATTGTTTTAGTTGAGGAATTTAATATTATAACCATATGGTAAGGATCATTATTAATGCACATTGTTAAAGGAGTTTTAGGGATGAACTAAAAATCTAGTTAAAATTAAAGCTTGAGGACCACCACGTGTTTTAGATCTAAAATTCCCAATTCTATCTTCTGCAGTGAGCATGAATTTTAAAAAAACGCATTATCAGATGTTCTTCCTTTTTTGATTGGTTCCATAATCATGTCTGCCTTTTAGGTTGACGGCTCCACATCCTCTGTTTTTTTCTTGCTCTTTACTTCTTCAATCTCCAAAAAAAAAAAGTGAAGATTCAACAAGTACCCAAAGGAAAACAAAACAGCAGCTACTTCCATGGCAGCTCGCAGGCTTTCTTCCTTGCTCACTCGTTCTCTCCCCACTTCTTCTCTTCGTCCTTCTTTCCTTGGTACTTTGTTTCTGTTCTTTTTGATTTCTAGGTCACGTTTTCCATTTCTAATTGTTGTTCAGTAATGCATTTTCACATATTTTGATAAAACCCATTGTTATTTGTAGGTGGAACCCCAAGCCATGGGAGAATCATCAGCAAATACAGCACTGATGCTTTAGTTGAGGACCCAATCATTCCTTCTGTAGATATCAAATACACCAAGCTTCTCATCAATGGAGAATATGTGGATGCTGCCTCTGGTAATTTTGTAACTAACCCTTTAAATTAAACCATTTCTGGAGAATCCCTATATGTGTGGGTTTTCATTGTTAGTTCAAATTAGTACAGGCCATGGAGATTTTACATTGATACTAAGTATGTTCATCATGCCATAGCTTTGAGTCATTTATAATTTTGGACTCAGGCAAAACATTTCCAACTTTCGATCCAAGAACTGGTGATATCATCACCCATGTTGCCGAGGGGGAGGCCGAGGATATTAACCGTGCTGTCGCTGCAGCTCGCAAGGCGTTCGATGAGGGTCCATGGCCTAGGATGACTGCTTATGTATGCTTAGCTATTATACTATAAACTCTTTATCCATTGCAAAATGTAATTGGTAAAACTTGACTAAATATTCAGGAAAGGTCCAGGATCTTGTTTAAATTTGCTGATCTAGTAGAGAAGCACAAGGTGGAGCTTGCCACTCTTGAGACATGGGACAATGGAAAGCCTTATAGGCAGGCACTTAACGAAGAAATTCCTTTGTGTGCACGCATAATTCGGTACTATGCTGGTAAATAGAGTGTACCAAATTGAAATTAATCATGTCCTAATTGATAAGTGTAAGAATATTTGGTTTGAAGAATAGTGATCTGTAATTGTTGCAGGCTGGGCTGATAAGATTCATGGTTTAACTGTTCCTGGTGATGGTCCTTACCATATGCAAATCTTGCACGAACCGATTGGTGTTGCAGGGATGATTGTTCCTTGGAACTTCCCTCTAATTTTGTACACTTGGAAAGTTGCTCCTGCATTAGCCTGTGGTAACACTGCTGTCTTGAAAACTGCTGAGCAAACACCTTTGAGCTCACTCCTCATGTCCCAACTCTTGCACGAGGTAAATTAGGCCGGTGATCCTCCTATTGTCAATCGGTTCTAAGATGTAATCTCATTGGGCGTATGTGTTGAGCTCAGACCTACCAATTCAAAATGAAACATGATTTGTAATTGTTTGTGGTAGGCTGGAGCTCCACCTGGTGTCTTGAATGTAGTTTCTGGATTTGGACCAACTGCTGGTGCAGCACTAGCGAGCCATATGGATGTCGACAAGGTGCTCAGACAATCAAACTTAACCTTTTTGAGCTTAAAGTTTTCAAAAATGTATTCATATTTGACAGTGTATCTTCTTTAGCTTTCTTTCACAGGATCAACTGACACTGGGAAAATCGTGCTTGAGCTGGCTGGGAAAAGCAACCTGAAACCTGTAACATTGGAGCTTGGAGGCAAGTCTCCATTCATCATATGTGAGGATGCTGACATAGATCGAGCAGTGGAGCTTGCACACTTTGCCTTGTTCTTCAACCAGGTTTCCTTATCTACATTTTACTATCTTGTCCAACCCATGAACATCTGATGAGATCTGTATCTCTGTTTGTATGTATTTAGGGTCAATGCTGCTGTGCAGGCTCCCGGCTCTATGTCCATGAGAAGGTGTACGACGAGTTTGTTGAGAAATCAAGAGCGCGCGCACTAAGACGTACAGTTGGTGATCCTTTCAAGATGGATATAGAGCAAGGCCCTCAGGTTAATTGAAAATCCTGCAAGACATGAATTGTTACATTTAAAGATGAAAGTTAAAGAGTTTTGACATGAATTGTTGCAGATTGATCCTGAGCAGTTTAACAAGGTAATGAGGTACATAAGATCAGGGATTGAGAGCGAAGCTAACCTCGAATGTGGAGGTAATCAGATTGGATCAAAAGGTTTTTTTGTTCAGCCTACCGTCTTCTCCAATGTTAAGGTAACTAATTTGAGCTTTACATCGAATCCCTTCTTTTGAAGTTAGGTGCACATAATCTCAAGTGTTTTACTATCAGGATGACATGGCCATTGCACAAGACGAGATCTTCGGACCCGTCCAATCCATCTTGAAATGGAAGTAAGTTTAGTTTTGCTAATGTATCTTTCTTAGTAAACATCAATAAGATCTTATTGGTGTTGTGTGCTTTCCAGTGACCTGCAAGACGTGATCAAGAGAGCAAACAATACACGTTATGGGCTAGCAGCCGGTGTATTCACAAGGAACCTTGACACAGCGAACACACTAACGAGGGCACTCAAGGCCGGGACTGTGTGGGTTAACTGCTACCATGTGTTTGATGCTGCAATCCCATTTGGAGGGTACAAGATGAGTGGAATCGGAAGAGAGAAGGGAGTCTATTGTCTCAATCACTACTTGCAAGTGAAATCTGTTGTCACTCCTCTCAACAATCCGGCATGGCTCTGAATATCGTCATCATTTTCGAGTTGTTAATAAGGTTCCATGCCCAGGAAATCCGGAATTTTCGGTTCTCCAGTGTTACTGTGGTGTGAGCAAAGAACAGATTGTGTTGTTGTTATAAGCAATAGACTGAATTGGATTATTCTTATTGACGTAGAGAGCAGATATATATAGATGCATTAGAAGATCTTTAGAAGATCACAATCAAAGTATATCCTAATATATCTCTAACTCTATAACAAGAAGAAAGATATAATTATGGTTAATATCCTCCCTCAAGTGAAGCATCATTCTTGAATCTTGATGCTGTAACTTGCGAATAATGTGTGAAACTTAACTGAGACAAGGGCTTTGTTAGCACATAGTCGGTAAGATCTTCTGTGGATACCGGCGAGTCCAGAGATGCCAGTAGGTGGTTGCTTTCTTGATGTTTTGTATGATGGGTTGATTGTAGAACAGTTTGGTAGTGTTTTGTCTGGAATCTTTGTGAGTATCACTACGGTGAAAGGTTTCGTGGGTTCATGAGAGTTTTGTAGTGTACTGAGATACTCAGCCATGGTTGGGTAGGTTTTGTTGGTTCATTGCCATTATTTAGCGGATAAAGCAAGAGACTTGCGATGAAGAGTGAGAGAGCTGCAACAGGGAGACTTCACTCAGAGCGGCAACGAGGGCGAAGGCAGGGGCTTGAAGACAGAGGAGGGATGGTTGTAGAGAAGACTTAGGTTTCGTTGGTAGACTTGCAACAGTCTGTTCAGTAGTGGACAGGTTGTTGGGATCATTTCCGGGTGCAGGGATAGGCGAAGGTGATCCGGTGAGGAGGAGATGGAGGAGAGAAGCATGAGGTGTGGCTGCAGAAGGCCGTTTGGTGTGGCTGCGTATGGAGGCGTTTGGTGTGGCTGCGTATGGAGGCCAATAGAGATGGCATAGCGGAGGAGAATAGGAGGCGTTTGGTGTGGCTGCGTATGGAGGCCAATAGAGATGGCATAGCGGAGGAGAATAGGATCGATATATATAGATACATTAGAAGATCTTTAGAAGATCACAATCAAAGTATATCCTAATATATCTCTAACTCTATAACAAGAAGATAGATATAATTATGGTTAATAGTTGTAACCGGGTTTGTTCAGATTGATACAAGCCGTGTACTGATTGTGTGAAATGCTTCAGACCACTAAGCAATAAGCATACACAATAATATGAACAAACAAAATATAATTCTGAAATTGTTTCAGTTAACTCTGATTCATGACGATCCAAATGCCAAAATTTAGTACAAGCAACCATTCAGATTTTTTCTCATGAGACACATTTGCGATGGGCTGATTTGATCCAGCCCCAACCTGAAAATTTTGACACGTTACATACATGGATGATCCATCAACTAGACAACAAGCGGATCGAGTTCGTTTGGGTGCGAACTAATCGGACATGTGATAAATTTGGCCTAATCTCCTCAAATTGACTATGAGCTCACGTCTTGTACATTGGACCATTACTAAGCCCAGACGGCAAGCAAAGACATCAATCCAGCACCGCAGAAAAGTGCAAAATAAGAAGCAATTTGCAGCCTTACATTGCACCTCATTCTCTTGCTCATAAAATCTGCTGCAATCAGGTCCACCAAGGCCATGTAGATCAAGATCCCAGCCGACACACAGTCGAGGATTCCCTCGATTATCAGAGCCCTGGCGCTATCTGCATAGTACGAAGACGCCACACCTATGCCTATAGCGATTCCTGCTGGAGTCGTTAGGGTGAAGAAACACACCATTATCATTGTCGACATTCTTTTGAACTGCGCTTGTGAAATGCAGCCTCCTAGAGCAAAGCCCTCGAAGAATTGGTGGAACGATAGGGCCCCGATTAGAGGCCTTATCGTGCACGGGCTGTGGGATACTCCTAACGATAATCCGATGATAACGGAATGGGATACGATTCCGAGCTCCAATACCTGCGCGATTCATATGACAGCATGTGAATGATGAATCCAGGTGGGTACAACAAGATGAAGATGCTAGGCATGCAAAATGAACTGCTGAAGTTTGAAGATCAATAACCCGTGCTATATTGTCATTAAACTTGATACATTTATGTCTCAATCACTTTGCACAGAACTACCTACTATGAACGAAGTCTACAAAGAAGTTCATTCAATGCAAATGGCTCAAACTAGTCCTTTTCGCAGAAGCCACCGACGGTGACGCAGGTAGCATGGGCAACAATTTTTATAATATAATTCACAAGGGCCAGATCCGATCCTTCTATATGCTCGCAATAAATAACCCCCGTCCAAGCATATTCATTTACACAGGACAAGAAAAGGTGGAAAAGAAAACAAAAAGGTTGAATGTAAAGGGAATATTACCTGCGAAACGACGACGTGGCGACTGACACCATCATCTTCTCCACCGTGAAGATGAACATGAGAATGACCGAAATGCCCCCCACCTTCTTCCTCGTCGTGATGAACCCTAACAACATGGCCGGTGGAAGCAGGGACAACATCGTCCACTTGTCCATCGCATCCTTTCTGTCCACGGGGATGACTATGTCTATGATGCGCCGCATGCGCATGAATCCCTACAATGTGCATCCCACCGCCTTCTTCTTCTCCAAACACCTTCCCACAACAGTCATTATCCTCCATACTTACCGGCAAACTACTCGGACCGGGATTCGCTTCGTACGACCCGATCTGCTCAATCGGAGTCGGATCCTTCTGTTTCCTCTCGTAAACCTGCGTTCCGACGAAATCGGCGACAAGTGTGAGTAAAGCGGAGCACATGGCGAAGAATCCAGAGAAGGGAAATTTCGACCATGGATACTCGGGGAGGCAGGAATCGGTGAGGTTCGCCGATCCGTCAGGGAGCATATGGACGAATCCAGTGGCGAGGATGACTCCAGCAGCGAACGCTTTGGCTGCCACGAAGAGGTTACTATCGGTGTTGAGGAATTTGCGCTTTTTCCCAAGGAGCGGAAGTGCGATTCCAGCTAGTCCTGCGACGAGGATGGCCGCGATGGCGAGGAATTTAAGCCTAAGCGCGGCCACGTCATCCCGGCAACCTTCTTCGGCGGTGGCACCGCCGCAGATCGAATTCGGCATTGAATCCGATACTCTGAGGAGAATACCTGCTCGAAAAGAGTGGGGGCAAAGCAACGAGAGAAGATCCTGTTTGAAAAATTCAATTCAAACATAGTGATTAATTATTATAGTAATCAAGAAAGTAGTTTCCATCAAGATAGGGAAAAAGAACCTTGGAGAACGAACCTGAACGAAGAACATGGGGGCAATGGAATCGGTGTATAGAATAAACAGGAATTGAAATTGGTTATAAAATAGAGTGAGGAAACATGAAAAAGTGGGATTGGGGAGGGATAGAGAGTTTGATCGGAGGAAAGAAATAGAGATGGTGAGAGAAGAATGTCGACATGGGAGAAGGCAAAGCAGAGGAAGAAGGCCTGGAAGGGGTTTGTTTTTTCACTAAAGACGGTGCAAAGTGTCGACATTTATGTGTAATATTTTCATTTTTATACTCCCGGGCTTCAATGTTCAGTCGTTAATAATATGATATGCTGACGTCAGTCTTTTAGAGGCGTGTACGGCTCTCGTTTTATTAGGCCGTTGATATACGTGTCAGCGCATAGTGTAACTAAAACTACACACGAGATGTGTAAGTGATTAAGCAGGACAAAATTTTTTTTTAGAAAATAAATTAGTCTCCAAATATTTAACAATTTTTTATAAAAAATAAATTAGATATGTTTTAATATTGATGAAAGATAATTAATTGTTAAAATAAATTAAATATGCTAAAAATTGGGAAACCTACGCTTGAAATTTTAGAATCTGTAAAGATGTTATTATCGCTCTTTTAGCGAACACCGAAGCCAAAGCAAGGAGAACGCAATCTACAGTCGGAAGCAGATTCTCCATCGCCATTCTTTTCGATGTCTCTTCTTCAATTCATTCTTCATCGTCAACATCCAACTTCAATCGAAGCTCCAACAGTCATCTTCAACAGGTATAATCAGTAACCAATTGCAACAGTTGGCTTCTCAAAATTCTGGTTCGTCTATCTTCAATCGCCATTTCCAGGTATGCTATCTTCGTCGATTTCACACGGGTTTTTGAAAAAGACGACAATATCTATCTTACACAAACATAGTTTGTGTGCAGATTTACTCTATGTACATTCGTAGATAGCTACTGTTGATTATGTGTATATGTCACTAGAAAAATGTAACAGATTTACTCTATATGTATTAAATCCGTTGTTTGTGTACATTTGGCATTTGGGATCAAATATGTAGTTTGTGTACATTTGGTATTTGGGATGTGATGAAATGCACACTTATATTTGTGTACATATATATCAAATCTGCAAGATATGTACATTTGGTAAATGGGGTGTGATGTAATCTACGTGTGTGCATATGTTCCATTTACGAGTAGCATATGTACATATGTCATGTTTAAACTGTGTTTGCTGAGCGGATGTTCTGAAAAGATCGGAGAAGAAGATCAACCAGACGGTGAAAGTAACGGATTCTTCCCCTTGATTAACGGATTATGGAAATATTTAGTTACCCATTTTACCCCAATTAATTGATTATTCAATTAGAAATATCTTCTAATTTCCATACTATCTTTTCTTGTATTTTAATTTGTCATTCAATGGAGAGAGAAAGTCTTCTAATTTCTAAAATATTTTCTTTTGTATTTTAATTTGTCATTCAATGGAGAGAGAAAGATATTCTAATTTCCATAATATTTTTTTATATTTTAATTCATCTTTTTTTAATAAAATATTGAGGGGTCTAATTTATACCCATTTTTAACTTGGTACCAATTTATGCTCATGGTTATAAAACCTACCTACTCCCCCATTTTACCCTTTCGTTTTTCAGCTCCGAATTCTAATTACGTTTGTGGCGTACATAGTTGGAGCCGAGACGAAGCTGGTAGGAGCCGATCAATTACGTTTATTGTGAAACGTAATTGATCGACTCTTTGGAGATGATATCAATCTATTTACAAAAGCATCTTTATCGCAAATCATAATCATTATGTGTTGCATTGAATTTTTTTTAAAGTCATCGGGACTAAAAGGTTAGTATTCAAAAATCCAGAGTTTATATATCATCTAACGTCTCGAGAGATATGCGCAACAATTAAGAGATTGAGCGGGGTAGAAGTCACAAAAAATCTTGGTAATTACATTGGTGTCCCCCTTCTTCAACAAAGAGTTCCAAAAGCCACTTTCTCGACTTTGCTAGACAAGATTAATCATAAGTTAAATGGGTGGAGAAGTAAGACCCTTAGCTTTGCAAGACGTGTAAGTTAACCAAAGCGGATCTTACTTCACTTCCTGTATATTCTATGGCTATTTTGACTCTCCCGATGAAAGTGTGTAAGGATATTGAAAAACTTTGCCGTAATTTTGTGTGGGGCCATTCGGATGGGTGTAGGAAGATGCATATAGTAAAATGGGATTTTATATGTCTGCCTAACTAAAAAGGAGGTATAGGCATTAGAAGCATACATGAGACAAACAAAGCGCTCCAAGTTAAGCTAGGTTGGAGATATTTGAACGATTCCAACAACCTATGGGTCAAAGTCTTGAAAAGCAAATATGTCAGAAATGGTAGTAGCATACAGGCAGGGGCTTCGCATATTTGGAATGGCATTAACGTGGGTATTCAACAGGTCATCTCCTGATGAGCAAGATGGGTTATAGGAGATGACAATTCCACTCAATTATGGATGGACAACTAGATTGGCTCTGAGTCGCTTTGCAACCAAGTGAGTCAAGTGTTAGAACCAAGTGAAGGTGCCAAAATGGTCAGGAGCTTCTAGATTGAAAATGAGGGTTGGGATTGGTAAATTCTTGGAGGAGGGTTGTCCATGACGACGTTGATGATAATTACAACAGTCAATCCATTGATTGATGAGGTTCACGACACCGTTAATAACCAACATAATGTTTACAAAGAAAGAGTTAGGGTGGAGCTTCTCCCAGGATGAAAATTTCTCTACGTCGACTGCCTACATAATGCTCATCGGATTGGACGATATGTAACTGAGCGAAGGAGATCTGTTCAGATCAGTCTAGAAGCTTTGTGTTCAAGAGAGAGTAAAATCGTTTTGTATAGAAACTGCTCAGTGAAGGTGTCCTTAGCAACGAAGAAAGAAAAAGAAGGCACATTAACGCCACTATAGACTATGCATGTTGTAGAGAAGCTTCAGAGTCGCTCATCCATATCTTCAGGGATTACTTACGTACAAACTCGATGTATCGAGTCTTGTATGCAGACTGGATTGTTGAAGACTTCTTCCTCACGCGGTTCTCAACATGGTTACGAGGGAATCTTTTCTCTAAATCTTTTTATAATAATATGTGTTTGTGGAGTGAGGTATTTGCAGTTGGTGTGGTGGACGTGGAAGTGGAGAAACGAGTCGACCTTCAACAACACACACTGATGGGAATAAAAGTCGGTTCATCTAGGATAGAACCAAGGAGTACAATCAAGTTTGAAATATAATGAACAAGGGGCATAAAGGAAAATTTGGAAGCGCTATCAACGTCGCCATGAAACCTCCTCTTGTTGGATTCATTAAGGTGAACACGGATGGTTTTGCTAGTGCGGCGGGTGCGGTAAAAATTATCACAAGATAGTGGGTGAGCGAGTTTGGCGTTGACCTAAGGATATGCTCCATCTTCATGGCTGAGTTATGGGATGGTACATGACCTTAGGGTTGCTTGGGAGCTTGATTACCAATCGGTAATCCTTGAAACAAATTCTCAATTGGTTATCCAACTCCTCAAGAGGCCCAAAGCCCCTCACCACCCTCTTGTCAATTTGGTACGTATGTGTCAAGGCTTCTTGAAAAAAGAGATAAATATCCAGTTTCATCATGTCTACCGTGAGGCGAATAGTGTAGAGGATCATATTGCTAATTTTGCTTTGAACCTTCCTTTTGAATTGAATGAATTGTGTGACCCATTGGATGGTGTAGTTGATCTTTTACTTAATGATGTAAGGGGTCGGGCTATCCTCGTGTAATGATTACTTAACCTTCTTTCCTATTAATAAAAGCGCGCACAGATGCATCGGGAAGGCGGGGACCACTTGTAACACCCCAAATCCACGGGACTTGGAGTGCCACATTGGACTAGGATCTCACAATTGATCTTGACCCTAGCCTGACAACAAGACACATGTAGATTAAAACTAAATACATCAAAGCTGTATATGATACATCAAAAGAGTTTACAAACTCCAAGCCGAATACAAAACAACATCATAAAACATAACCACAAAAGATATCCCATCCCAGCCACGCATCCTAATGTACATAAATCCTCGGCTGGTCACATCATCTAGCTTACCCTGTAGTCTTCCTAACCTGCAGATCATCTACAACACGGTATGAAACCGTTAGCTATAGCAATGAAAAACATAAAGGTAATAGCACAACCACACATCAACATCTCATACATGCAATGCCACACACATTCATTTATTATCTTTCATTATGTTATTCCATTACTAATTCAACTTCTTTTGTAACACGAGGAACCTCAAGAACCTCGTCCCTTTCCCCTTTAACACAGCGGGTTGCATGGGGGTGATCATCACTCGCCCCACCCTGTGCTACTGGCTTCCAGGCACCTCCTCCTAACCCGCAGGCGGAGACCGGTGGTTACCACCCCTTAAAATACACTTGGGCCAAATAAATGTAATAATGGTCATCCTAATCCGGTTTAAGGTTATAAATGCACAATCATATGAGCACACACAACCATCACATTCATACAATCCACAACCGTACGCCAAGTAAGTCCTATGGACTTACCTGTCAAACTCGTGTCCAATATCACGTCACAGCTTCTCCTTGGGGAATTAATCAACGCCTGCAATATCAAAGCACAACATATCAGACACTACAACGGTTAGGAGACTCGTCTCCATAACCACAACCATCCTATAACCTTAATCTAACCTCAAGATCATAACAAGCTCACATATGCCTATGACATAACCTCAACATCAACACATGTGCCTAAGGCACAACTCCAACATAAACTCATCTTATCCACACTAGCATAGCTACCAACTAAGTCAAGGCCAAAGGAAAGGAAGGAAGGAAGACATACCAACAAGATATGCACCAACAGAAGCAAGAACACAAGGTTGGTCCAGTGAGGCGCAGAGGCGGCTCACCACAGGCACAGGGGCGGCTCACAGACAGGCGCAGGGGCGGCCTGGTTCAGGCGCAAGGGCGGCCAACTGTGCAGAGAGTTGGTCCCGACTTCTCTTCAGTCTCTTTCTCAACTCCTTACACTTCTTCATCACGCAACAACAACATACATACATATATACACATGTATGAACATCAAACACAACCAGGAAAGGATCTACACAAGTCTAACTTGTGATCCTAAGCTAGAAAGAAGAAGAATGAAGCAAGAAGAAGAAAGAAAGGAAGTGGAAGGAGATGAGCTTACCACACAAGCCCTAAGCTGTAACTATGGAGCCTCAACACACCAACAACAACACACAACAACATCATCAGGTGCATCCAAGGCCAAAGCCACACTCAAACTCTCAAGAACACACTCACACAAGATCAAAAGAAGCAAAGAAGATCAAGGAGAATGAGAGAAGAAGAAGAAGAACGCGAGGAGGAAAAGAGAAGTTGGAAAGAGGTAAGTAAACCCCTCTTCAAAAGAAAGGCAAGCTTATAAGGGAAGCCAGCCGCAAAGCACGGTCAAGAAGTCAACAAAAGCGGCTGCACCTACCACAGAGCCGCAGGGGCGCCTAGACGCAAGGGCGGCCCAGGTGGTGCGCAGGGGCGGTCAGCAGGGTCCAAGGTGGAACTCACTAAGGCTCAGCCAGGCTCCTAGGCTCCAAGGACTAAGGCTCTTACACCACTGACTCTCCTTCCCACAAAAATAAAAATTCTCGCGTCTACTCAAATGCAAGACATTTTTTGTGCATGTCCACAATTAAGGTATGGAATTCAAAGTGCTTCCTTAAACCTACCCTCCCATTCAGAACTTAAAAATATTAATTATTATTATTATTCTAACAAAAATACATACTTAATTATATTTTATTATTTGTGATAAAAAAAAAGAGTAAATTAAAATAACAACTCGAGATTCGGTGTTTTGTAGGTGTCCAAAAAATATCAAAACTCCTTCAAAACGGGTAAAAAATCATGGTTAAAAAGAAAACTAGAATCCTAGAATGGGAGGGTATGATTAAGGAACAATAACGTTGAATACCCAAAGATGAACAAATAATACCGGGATGAAAAACACAATGTCAAAATCGAATTTTAAACAAAAATAAACTCATGTAAGCAAAAATAACCTTAATTTGAGAAATTTATTTTTAAGTGATTAAAACTGAAATAAACCCGTAAAAAAATAATCAATGTTCAAATAAACACCTACAAAATTTAAACTACAACAAAACATTCACTTTGTTCGATCTTCTTTGGAGAAACCCTTGGACTGATTAGTTATAAATGGACTGGTCCAAAGTATCTTCCAGGCCCAATACGGTTTCCCGGCCCAAATCTCCTTTTGAAGCGCCCATAAACTGGTTTCATAGTTCAAACTTGAAAAGTGCTTGTACTTGTCTGGAAGCAAGCTCGCGTGTCTGCCAAGAAGACCTTTCAGTTCTCGGTGGAGAAATCCAATCTGATACCGGTGAGGATTTCGCCCTGCAACTTATAATCTCTGCTGTTATAATATCATACTATGCGATTTTCGTCTTTAACTTGTTCCTGATTTGATTTTGGAAAACGTTAGGGTTTTTTTTGTTTTTCTTCATTTCTGTGTAGTTATCCTTCTGTTTGATTCAAAGGTAATATTGCAAGATCAAAGAAAGATTTACTGAATTTTTTTTCATTTGAATGGCAAAATTTCCTACTGTTCTAAATTGGTGGAGGTTTTGGTAATTTGTATTCCAGATCAATTTGTGACGGAATGGCAACGACAAACGAACCAACCAAGCCTACTACTGAGGAAGCTAAGATGGATTTGTTTGACGATGATGATGAATTTGAAGAGTTCGAAATCGGCCAAGGTTTGTTGCATGCCTTATATGTGGTTCTTCACTTCTTCGTTTAGTGCAGTTCCCCTTTTTTCGGTTCATCAAATTTGGTTATGTTCTTCTTTCTGTACTTTATTGCTTGTGGCACTTTCGAAAGCAGTGTTCGTTGGTTGGAATTGGAATTTTCATTGCAGAAATTGTTTTATTGGTATCTTAGAAGAACAATAGAGCGTGTGTACATGAACCATAAATTTGGGGCTTTTTAATCTTTTGCGCCTTCTACAATGTAATTGTTTGCTCATCAATTTATCTTAGTTCTTATATACAGTGCGCACAAGGCTGTAGCTGACTTTAGAATCTAGATTGTGTTTGAATGAGCCACCAGTAAAGAAGAAAATTAGTCTTTGTACATGACAGTTTATCTGCTTTTCTCTCTCCTTGCTAATTGTTACAAGGACGTTTGAAGGGACTAAGATGACTTTTGAAATTTGATTTGATACCAGGTTCGATTGAGAACTAAAAAGAATGATTACCTAATTTGTAAGATGTAGACTCGCCTCCCCCCTGTAATGGCCAAGTTCCTTCCTTTTTTTAGTTACTGAACAAGATTATATTCTCTGAACTGCAGCAACTTACGACATTTGATAGTGATAGTACTTTGTAATGGGAATGTTTAGGCTTATCAAACCGTCAGTGGTATGATTTTTATCAAACTCTGGTCTTGAGCAATGTTATTTGCTCCTGAAATTGACTTAGTTTCCCTTGAAAAGGGCAAAAAGAACCTCATATACTTATCTGTTTTTTGCAACTTCTTATAGTTGTCATGGCCGATAGATATAGTCATATTGGACTATAGGATAAAGTAGTTATTATTCCTTTCAATTGTTTGCGGTAACTGGATTTATATGTTGAACAAGCTTTGGAAAACAATTTTTTTATAAGCTGTTATTTTCCAATCTGTCTTGCATTTGATTCTCTGATTCATTGTTGTGTTAGAGCATTCTTTTTTTGGTGTAACAAGTTATCTACATTTTTGTGACAGAGTGGGACAACAATGACGAGGGGAAGGACGTAACTCAACAATGGGAAGATGACTGGGATGACGATGATGTGAATGATGACTTCTCATTGCAACTGAAGAGGGAGCTGGAAATCAATGTTAGCTCTGAAAAGAAATGAGCAGATTGCTTAGCCTCTGACTGATCTCGCCTGTGTTGTATCCTATCTGCATTCATACCTGGATCCGATTTTATCATATGATATTTCTGCTTTGCAATGAACTTTTGCAATTATGTACCTTTCAAATAGAGCAATCAGCAAAAATGTTTGTAGTTTCTTGGAGAGCCTAATAGTATCCAAATGTGCTTTCATTTTTAACAAATCACCTCAGTTGAAAGATTGTTCCCCATATATGGCTCAGGTGTTGCCATGCCAATTTCTATGAAAATAACAAGCTGCATTGAAAAAGTGTGAAGTGGGTAGCAATTGCAGTAGCAGCCATAGAGGATACTTGTGAGTAGGATCTATAAATAGCATATCTTATTATTGTACACATTTGACCGTGTAATAGGCGACGTGTCAAAATTGAAGATCTCTTGTGAGACTGGTACCTTTTTGGTTGAATATCAAACATGAGACCTCAAGTGGTTTCAAATGAAAGGTGGTTCCCCATATTGAACCGGCCTGGTAGAGTTCCAGTCGGTTTTCCAGCCTAAACCGGAAATTCCAAAAACCCAGTTAAACTTTGCAGCTGAAGTGCTTAGAAACAGATTTAGTGACAAGGGTTGATGTTGATGCATTTATGCAAATCTCTCTTGAACCAAATCTCCTAAGAACTTATACTTAAGTATAAACTGCAGAAGCTGAAACTGAGCATGAATGAGAAAACACTTCACTTCCTTTTTGAATAATTTTCATGGGATAAACCATCACAAATCTAGAAACAAAGACGGGAAGAATTTCATGTATACAAAGCAGAAGACACAAACCTATACAAGTTCATCTCCAACCACACTCTTCTTACTCGGCCTTGCACTTGCTCGACAGATCGGGCAAACGGGCATCTTCGTAAGCCAGATATCCACACATTGAAGGTGAAAACAGTGCTGACAACTGGGAAGCAACCTGCACCTATCACCCGCCTTGAAACCTTCCAAACAAACAGCACAATCCACACAACTACTTTCCCTGTTCTCTCCTTTATATTCAAACCAAGGAATCCTCTTCAAATCCTCACCTGACAAACCGCAAGAAATACTGCTTCTCGCCCTGTACATGATTCCCTCCTCGTTATTCTCATCTTCCTGGCTCAGGAATCCTCGTCGAAAAGCCCTTCCTACTACACATATATGGATGATCACCAAAATAGCTATGCCTACAAAGAGTAGTACAACAGATATGATGATCTCCATCACCATAATCTGCTCCGTTTGTTAAGATGTATAGGGTTCTCTGATGGGTCTTCTTGAATATGTGGCTTGATCATTCCTAGCTATCTACATCCCCATATCCTGTCATATTTCTAGCAGTGGGATCTATGGAAATGGTGGTTGGGAAGGAGCTGAAAATAAGATGAAGATGAAGATCATTGGATGTTTACTTGTTAATGGTAAAGGTGTAACACTTGGAAGTGCTTGCTTTTCTTTGATGAACAAAGGACCTTGGAGATAAAATTGCCATGTTTTATATTGTTGTTAGAATGGTTTTTTCTTAATTCTGTATCCTAGTGCTTTCAGATACTTTACAGCATTGGAGAGAGATGGGGCCATTTGGGGTAATTTTTTGTCTATGATTAAAAAAGTAATAATAATATTAGTAAGAAAATGAGAGTTGTTGCAAGCCAATTTGAGCATCGGAATCTTAATTTTGTTCATTTTTAATTAAATTCTTTTTGTCCCATTTACAAATATCAAAATTGGATTTGATTTCAAAGGTATGTTGTGATAAACAATAAAAACAGTAAAACTAATTGATAATTAAAAATAAAACCCAACTGATAATATAACCTATTGAATTTCATTTTAAGACTAAATTGCCATTTGCCAGTCAAAAGAGTACAAAAAAACAATCCATAATAATAATACATGAAACTTCTATTTTAGGTTTGATGTTGTAATTTAATGTGGGTTTGAATCGAATCTCCTATAGTTGTCTTTATTGACAAGATTAGATCAATCCGCCATTATGGATCTAGCGACATTAAGAATATGACGGTGTTTGCGTTCTACCCTCCCATTTTGTTGTGGTGTGTAGGTACAAGAGGTTTCTAAATGGATACCCTTACCTTTAAGAAAAGGTCGAAGGGAAATAAATTCCTTAGCATTGTCACTACGAAAGGTTTTGACACAAGTGTGGAATTGAGTCTCAACCATAACGCAAAAATCTCTAATTAAAGTGGCGACTTCAGCTTTTCCCTTTATTAAATAAACCCAGGTGCAACGGGAGTAATCATCTAAAATGGTAAGAAAGTAGGAACAACCGGAAGTAGAAAGGGTGCGATAAGGACCCCAAATATCTAAGTGGACTAATTCAAATAACGACAAAGCATGAGAACTGCTAACCGGAAAGGATGATCTAGGTAGTTTGGCCCGGAGACATATGTCACATAGATGAGTGGTTTTGGGGATGGAAGGATGACCAAGGCGGTTATGGTGGGTGGTGGTGTCAATAGTGGTAAGGCATGAAGGGAGCGGAGAAGCGTTTGTCATCCAGCGAAGCCAGTAGATTCCATCACGAGCTTCGCCCACTCCAACCACTGTCCTCGAAGTACGGTCCTGTATAACACAAAGTTTATTAGTTATCATAAAAACACAATTCAAATCCGTAGTTAACTGATTTAGAGAAAGTAGATGACAATCAAGTCCTGGAACATATAATACTCGGGGCAAGTGAAGGGAGTTATTGAGTCGCAAGGTGCCTGCGTGTTCAGCGGATACTAAAGCTCCATTTGGGAGTTTAATTCGGCATGTAGTGACCGACTTGAGCGATGAAAGTAATGAACGATCCCCTGTCATATGAAAAGAAGCCCCCGAATCAAGAATCCAAGGGAATGAATTTGAACGGTAGGAGTTCAAAGCAGATATGAGAGTATTCCATTGAGTATCATTAATTGTAAGACCAATGTCTTTACGGGTTAAGGGAACAGAGAAGGGGTAAGTGGAGTTAGCTTGTCCCGCTACCCCAATAATTGTGGCGGTCATGACCGCTACCCCAATAATTGTGGCGGTCATGATACCAACCAAAGTCGTTTCTGATACCCGCGGCCGAAGTATTCCCTGATACCGGCGGCCAAAGTCGTTTCTGATACCGGCGGCCAAAGTATTCCCTGAAGGTTTTGTTTTGTGCGGAAGCATAGGTTAAGGAAAGTGCTCTGATACCATGAAGAGATTTGTGAATCGAAAGCTTGTTTATTTCATTGATCAAACAATGTTTATATAGGAAAATACAAAGAGATAAAATAATAAAATAATAACAAAGGATAAGCCCGATAACAAAAGATAAGCCCAAGCCCAATACTCTAACAGAAAGCAATAACACAGGCAACAGCACTTGAGTAAACAGGGGAGCCAAAGATATCAATTTGTTCGCAGCAGGGAACTGTAAATGCTTAGACAGTGATCCATTGGGTACAAATTCAATGCTAGAACCCCACATGTCATAACCATCTTCTTCATTTTCTTCCTCTAATCAAACAGAAGAGAAAATGTTTGCGGTAAATACAATATACTAATAGCGATGACAAAAGTATAGCATGTATTCCTCATCTTCCCTTAAATGTTTGCTTCATTTTCCTTCCAAGCTCCAGTTACAGAGTTTTTCAGACTAATTCTGATGTTAATGAACAATAATATGATCATATGCAAAAGGGTACTAATCATAGTTCTTTCTGGATAAAAATGAGATGATCAAGTTCAGGGCCCTCTATATTTGCGGAAACACAGACAGCTCTGAGTCTGATCAATAGGAATCATACCTCCACCTTTCGTCGTGTCAATAGCTTCCAACATGGTAACCACTTCGTCCATCTCAGGTCGTTTGTCAGGGTTCGCATCCCAGCACTTCTTCATCACATTTGCCAATGAACTAGGACAACATCTCGGTATATCAGGCCTCAGATTCTGCACATTGCAGGCAAACCATTAACCTTTCATGAAGGAGTTACATGCATTAGATTTTCCGGATAACACTGTGACAAGGGTCTACCTGGCGAACAACAGCTGTTGTCATTTCCGAGAAACTTAGGTCTGGATAAGGCATGTCACAACAATATATTTCCCATAGACAAATTCCAAAGCTATAAACATCGCACTTCCTGTTGTATGGATTGCCATTGAGGACCTGAAACCCCACAAAATTTTATATAACAGTTGGGTCTTTTCATATCTTTTGGCTTCTTTAAATTAATTACAAGGTGAAGAGAAGTCATAGCACACCTCAGGTGCCATGTAACCAAGTGTTCCCGTCTCCCCAGTCATGTCACTGGGATTTGAAGCCTCAACACGTGCAACCCCGAAATCAGCTATCTTAAGAGTCCGTGATTTATCCAGTAGCATGTTTTCGGTCTTCACATCTCTGTGCACAATCTTTTGTTGATGAAGGTAACTCAACCTATGACATTAAACATGTATTTGTCTCTTCAGTGATCAGCTACTTATTAATAACCGTAGAATTCAAATAATTTGTGTGAGCCTGAATATCATTCGATAGAAATTAGTGGATAAAAATTACCCTCTAGCAAGATCAAGGGTCAACTGCATGACAACCTTAAAGGCCAATTTCCTCCTCCTGTTTTTTATGAGATAGCTTTTCAAGGCACCCCCAGGGAGATACTCTACGACAACACAGCATATATTTCTTGGCATGGCAATTTGGCCATTTTCCGTTTGTACTTGCAGCCCGGATGATCCCATTTTTGCCCCTATAAACTGCAGCATGCAAAAAGAACTAAGATCATTGCAGAGATGGGCCAAATGGCTATCAAAATGAACGAAAAACAATATCCTTAAGTCTGCATTACAAACTTGAAATGAGTACAAATTTTTTTTCCGTAGGGAAACTATCTTAGAAATTAGAATAATTCAGAAGTAATTATTTTCAAATGACCAACTAGTGGTTCAAGTTCAGAAAGTTCTTATAAACTGAAACACTGCTCCTTTTCAGGACCAATAAATTTTTCCTGCAATCTTATACATGCTTTTGGGAAGTGCTTGAAAATTTGAAGCTCGACTTAGCTACTATGAGTTTTACAGAATAACTTCACTTCACAGAAAATGGATTCAGATTCCAAGGTCCAAAACAAAGAAAAATATTTGTCAGGACAAAGAGGTAAGATAATTAACACTAATCATTTGACATTTTGACCACTTGGAAGAAGAGTTTTCTCAGCAATTCATTTTCCATCAGCTTGCAACTTAGCTGATATAAAACCAGTATGGAAGGCAACATTGTTCTGGAAAGACCAATATATCAAGCAGCATAAATGGAAGTTAAAAAATGCCACACCAGACAGATTCAGTATTGCATTAATATTCAAATGAAAAGACCGACTTCATTTAGGTCAATTCTATTAAGGGCTACTTCAGCAACTGCTTCATATTACAACTACAGACTGGTTGTAGAATACTCACCACATCGTTGCTGGACAAGACTGGGATTTTCTTGTACTAATGATGACACAAGTGATTTTAGAGATTTGTCTACTGATCAGCTTTGGCTGATGGAAAGGTATGTGAAGGATTGAAAATTTGAAACATTAGCTATTCAATGCTGACAGTTCGAGATTTTTAGTTGTTCGTAAACATTTCCATACTTCTTCAATCATCCGAATAAAGTAATGATCATTAATTGCATCAGTTCACGATTTATAATTGCCAGACCAAAATTATGTAGGGATAGATCACCTTAGTCACATTAGGATGGTCAAGCTTATGCCAGACCGCAACTTCCTGAGTAAAAGCAGCACGTAGTGAAGCTATTTCAGCATCTGTCCTCTGGCCTTCCTCCCCCCAGTCAAGCAGTTTAACTGCAGTTTCAATGAAAAAGGATATCCTTGAATCTCCATGTTTAACAGTTAAAGCAATGTTAAAATTGCAGATGTACTGAAGCTCGTAAATGCAACCAACTTGCATTCACAGGATTACTAAGAAAACAGATGTCACCAACAAATGCATATTCGCGTTCTCAAATAATCAAGAGATCGACACGATTGAGTTCATGACTCATGAGTAAAACCAGCAAATCATAATAAATATGAAGCTTCCTTTTTCTTACTAGCACCATCCAACAGCCAATATCACATGAAAGTAACAAGGTCCTAATAACACCAAAAAGATTGATTGCATTGTCGTATTGAAAAAAAAGGTAAACCAGTGGTGCTACCAGTCACAGGTTGCATATGAACGCCTTTTTGCAATTGCCACTAGCCTTTGCAGTTACAAAGAACCACACAAAAATGAAGCAAAAAGGCCATTTTTTTGTGATCAAGGTTGTAGCCAATCCTTGAAATTAAGAGCATTCTCTTGTTACTTGGGACCACTTGGCCATAGATTTGGAGTCTCATTCCTATGGTATTTGATTATGCATCGAAATTTGACGAATACAAGACAGAACATGAGACAATACAATAAGGATCAAGTTCAACACAATAACCCTAACAAAAAGGATTCTTCTTCAATGTCCACCTAATATTCTGAAATTGTAATTGATAACAGCAGACAAAGGACACCCTAAAGTCAAAAATTTTGAATAATCTAATCTCAAAACAGAAGTCCATAAATGCATGAATGTACTGTACAAGCTTTAATCTACTTATAGGACCACTAAAGATCATCAATTAAAGAGACATGCAAAAGTAATCCAATCAAGCAGTATATTGTAACAAGAAAGGAAAGCAGGAAAACAAAGGAAACACCGAGAATGCACTTTACTAAACAAAGGAAAAAATGGAACTTTGAAAATTGTAAGATTGGAAATGAGAGGGACAGTCAAGTAAAGTGACAGGAGGGATGACTCACCGGCGACATCAAGACCGTCATAGATTCCACGGTGGACGGTGCCAAATGTGCCACGAGCAATCACTGATTTTATGATTAACTTAGAAGAGTCAATCTCCCATTCTTGTCTAGCGCCATTTCCACTGACTTGAAGCTGTTGATTGCTTATTACAACTTCAACTTCTTCTGCTTGCAATTCCTCTTTGTTCTTCTCCATTGTCAAAGCCCTATTTAGATGCCTCTCCAGCTGTTCATCGAGCCTCTTCAAGTCAATTTGATCTGCTCTTACAAACCCACCGCCACTCTCTCCACTCTCTTTCACTTCCATTGAATCGAATGGCCCAAAAAACTAGGTTTTGCTATGTGGGTTTCTTGATTTGGTTGTTTTTCAGGTATTCGTGGTTTTGGGTGTTGCTGGCGATTCTTCTACTCCTTGTACGGTTGCCATGCTCAATCCAAAGAAATCACAACTTTTTTGAAGTATATAAGCGAATGTGTTTGGATTGGGATTGTGGGTGTTTGGGGGGTTTGGTTTGAATATTTGTGTATGCGTGTGGCTTGTGAGTGTTTGGAGAGGCTTTGAAAGTTGGGTTAGTCAAGCCATGTGGGCACATGGAAGCTGCAGACTGAACTTCGATAATTTGATTGACTACAGATGTTCTGCTGATGCTCTCCCAGTCTCAACCACAAGCATTAAATGCTTTCCTTTTTTAAGGAAAAAACTACATTAATTACTTTCAAGTTTCAGCTTTGCCCAATAACACAATCATGAATCTGGATCTTCATCCACAACTTCATTTTAAGAGCATTCACCTTTGAAATATTATGAATTTCTTTAATTTAGAAACAGAAATTATAATAAATTATTAATAGATTATAAGCTTTGCGAGTAAAATAAAGTGGTTAGGTTGAATACCTCTACTCCAACCTAAAGAATCCTTTTGGACTAGAATATGAAGTTTGAATAATAGACAAAACAGTTTTGGGATTCGAGATTTTCAGATGAGTTAATCGGTCAGCAACCCAGTTGATTTCTTTTAAAACATGTATGATCTTAACTTCGTCAAAGACACGAAGATTCAGTATTGAGTCGGATATAGTCATTTCGACATCCCACATACAACTCCATAAACTCTGGAATGCCTTGATAACACACAAATTGTCACCCTTGATTTCGATCTTTTTGATCCGCAATTTGATGGCTTCTTGTAAGCCAAATTTAAGAGCAAAAGTTTCAGTTTTTATCACAAAGTTGAAGTTATATTTGTGAGCGTCGAGGCTAACAATCTACTCATTATGGTTTCGAATCGCAAAATCAATGATGTTATACCCGAATCAAGTTTTGATCCATCAAAGTTAAATTTTATGGAAACCAAGTTTATCCAACTTAATATTGTGTTTTTCCTTTTAGTAGAGTTAATGTTCTTTTGTTGTTGTTGTATATCATAATCGTTATCGTCAATGATGATAGTATTTCACCTATGGATTTGATTTTTTTATGAAGATGATTACCTTATTACTAAGACCATAGACTCGTTATTAAAAATGATTTGTTTTTGAGGAATCACATGTTCCACCAAATAATTGCAAGGTATGCGAACTTATTAAGTCCATTTTTGTTTTTTGTTTCCTGTAGGAGGTCTTGAGCTTTTTTATTTTCAAGGCTAATTCTTTTAAGTTTGATTAAGATTGACCTATTGATTTTGACAATGATTTGTTTAATAATGGGACATTCAATAAGCAAGTGGATCAAGTTCTCAAGTTGATGGTTACACAATTCGCAATGCCTCGCTACACCAATTCTTATTCCGTCTAGCTTTACTTTTGCTAGAATTCCTTTTTTTTTTGGAGACTTTCTAAAGTAAGTTTTTAATTTTAGGTTTGGTAGTAAGAGTCCAAATCATCACAAACATTTTTAGGGGTGATGACCTTATCCTCATTAATCATCTCTAATACTGATTTGGTAATGAACCATCAATTTTTACCGCACCTCCAGTATAATCTATCATGAATTTCATTTTTGGTATTATTGTTTGCTTTATTTTGTCCATAATCTCCAGGCTAATAATGCTTTGTAGGTCGTAATCAATTTTTATGGAATCCCATTCTCTAGAATTGTTTATGAAATGATTGAATTTGATATTGGTGTCAAGGGAAGTGTTCAAGTAAGGCCCATTATTCCGGTAAGGCCGTGCGGCCGTCTGTACGGCCGACACGTGTCCCGGTAAAAAAAAAAAAAAAATTTTTTTTTTTTTTTTTTTTCTGAACGATTTTTTTTTTTTTTTAAACGAGTAAAAGTAATAGTTCAAAACTTATTATGGAATAGTTCATAACTTATAAAAGGATAGTTCATGAATTATAATAGAATAGTTCATAGTGTAAAATTTATAAAGGATTGAAAGTAATAGTTCAAAACTTATTAAGTAATAGTTCATAACTTCTAAAAGGATAGTTTATGAATTATAATAGAATAGTTCATAGTGCAAAATTTATAAAGGAGTGAAAGTAATAGTTCAAAACTTATTATGTGATAGTTCATGAATTATAATAGAATAGTTCATGAATTATAATAGAATAGTTTAAAGTGCAAAAATTTATAAAGGAGTGAAAGTAATAGTTCAAAACTTATTATGGGATAGTTCATGAATTATAATAGAATAGTTCATGGATTATATTAAAAAGTAATAGTTCATGGATTATATGGGAATAGTTCAAAGTTTATAGGATAATAGTGCATAAATTATAACATGGTAGTTCAAATAAATTTTCATTAGTTTCCGGAAAAGAAAAAAAAAATCGTTTCAGAAAAAATAAAAAAAAAAAAAAAAAAAAATCGGGACACGTGTCGCCCTGTCGTACGGCCGTACGACCGTACCGCAATAAAAGGGCCGTACCTGAACATTTATCTTGGTGTCAATTTGATTGATATTTTGGACCACTTTAATAAGCGGCAAGTAGTGACCCAATTATCATGCCATAAAATGATGGTTTACCATTTTCGACTTGCAAAATAATGCCTCTTGTAAACTCATGTTTGAGTTTAATAAGGTTGTTCCATTGCTAGGATTCTGGTCATTTCTTTTGGTAGTAGATAATGTTATGATTTTTCATGTATTTTTCATTAACAATTTAAACCCAAATATTGTTTGGTTCCGCCAGAATTTTCCACAAGAGCTTCATTTGTAAGGCTTTGTTCATGACTAAAGATTTTCGTAATCCAAGACCACCAATCTTTTTTGTTTTGCGGATTTCATCCCAACTTCTGATATGTTTGTGTTGGTCTCCTTGATTCCAAAATTTTTTTTATATGTTTTATCAAGCTCCTCCAGATTATGGACTGGGATTATAAAACTTTGCATAACAAATGTCGGTTAGCCGCCAAATTATGTTTAATTAGGATATTTTTGCCTTCTTGCAATAGAGAATTAGCTTTTCATTTTGAAAGTTTTTGTTTTGTTTTAAGGTAATGTCACCAAATGTATTTTTTGTCACTCTTTCATTAATCCTCGGGCATCCAAGATATTTTTTGATTGCATTAGTGTGGTTCATGGCCAAAACATTTTTTTAACAGGGCTATGCAACTGTCGCTGATGTTTTTTGTTGCTTCAAATGCTGATTTTTTGAAGTTGATTTTTTTTCTCAAGATTGAGCAATACAATTCCAGAATTTGTTTGGTTCTTTGATAAAAAGCTACATTTGCTTTAGCGAAGATTATCATGTCGTCTGCAAAAGATAAGAACGGGATTGGAGTTCCTTGTCTACACAACAAGAACCCAATACGGTCATCATAGTTATCACAATTGTTTTGTAACATTAGTGTAAGGGTTTCGGCCCCTAGAACAAAAAGATAAGGGGATAAGGGCTCCTTGTCTCAATCCTTTTTCAGAATGAATTGTTCCGTTGGTCCATTATTAACCAAAACGAAGAAAGAGACTGTCGTAATACATTCTTTAATTCATCCCAATAATTTGTCGTTAAAACCAATCTTTTTGAGAATATAGAGAATGAATTCTCAGTAACTTGGTCATAAGCCTTTTCCATATCCAATTTTATGGCGGTCCAACCTTCCTTTCCCTTTTTTTGTCTTGAAACAGTGAAAATTTTTATGGGCAATAAGGATATTATCATGTATTGATCGGTTTGAAACAAACGCACCTTGAAGAGGAGTGTATGAGTTTAGGCATGATTGTTTCCATCTTATTAGTTATAATTTTTGCAATTATTTTGTAAATAGTATAGTATAGACTTATAGGTCTAAAGTGGTTAATTGTCGTAGGGTTTTCAGTTTTCGGGATTAAGGTTATGAAAGTATGTTTTATTTGTTTAAGCATTTTTCTACTTCTAAAGAAGCTTTTGACTGCTTTAGTGACATCAATTCCCACAATATGCCAATACTTTTTATGAAAGCTAGCAAACATCCCATCAACACGTGATGATTTATCGCAACCAATACAAAAAATGACATTTTTAATTTCTTCATTTATTGGCGGTTTTGTTAATTTCATATTGTCTTCATCGCAAAATTTTTGCTTGATCAGATGGAGTTTGTCTTTTAAGAGAGACGAGTCCAACGGAGATCTAGAGAACTTTCTAGAAATTTTGATTTTGATTTCCGAACAAATATCACATTCATTTGTAAAAAATGGTTCCTTCGTTTGTTGTAAGTTCCTTTAGATATTTTCTATTCCTTCTTCCTGTGGAAATACGGTGAAGTATTTTGAGTTTGATCCATATTTTTGAGGTGATTATGTTTAGCTCTTTATCTCCAATATTTTTTATGGAAAGAAAGGATCCGGTTTTATTTGGTTAAAAGGGTCCTTTGGATGGTCACATCTCTTTGGTTCATGATGTTGGAACTTGAATCTTGAAGTTCTTGGAGTTGTAATTATACCTCCTTGATCTGTTTGAAGAAATTTTCAAAATTTTTTTGCTCCGCTCTTTTTCATTTAACAATTGAGTTTCTTTTTTAAGGTTGTACATTTTGGAACCTGCAAAGTTAGAGTGTCAAGTTTGTTTAACATTAATGTTCTCAAATAATTTTTTTTAGTCAACATCATTTCTAATTTAAAAGGTTATGATGTGTAATCATCATTAGCCGAAATCTCAAGAGAAATTTGGCAGTGGTCCGATGAAGAGAAAGCGTGTTTTTTATTTTTTAAGTTTAGGTGTCATTGTATAATTTGGCCTTGGACCATCACACAGTCTAGTTTCTCTAAAATATTATCAAGTTCATCACGTTTTTTTCCTTCAGGTAAATTCATTACCGGAGGTTTGTAAATCCAAGAGATTACAAGAATTTTTATAGATTATTAATTGGTGAAATCTATTGGTGTTTATTGTGCCCCTCCTAGTTTTCAGAGGATTGTTGTAATTCATTTAGAACTCCAAGAAAGATGCAAGAGGTTAACGGGATACTCAAATATATTATGTACATAATATAGTATTTCTTGTATTTGATATTTTGTTTATGTACATATTGTATTGTATATAGATATGTATCTATAAAAGATATTACGATTTTTTTTTCTACAAAAGAACCTGGCTCTGACGATAACTTGTCAACTGATTTCTTCCATGTTATCAAAAAATAGGATTAAGCATGTGGTGTGGACTTTACTTAAAAAAGTCAAGTTAAAATCATTTTAATATGTTAAAACCCAAATTAAGTTCAAAAGTTTTTAACTTTTTTCTGGATTTTTTTAATCACATATTTTTAAATAAATTTATTTATTTTAATTATAAATTAAATTAGAAACAAAAATTGTTAGAAAAAAATCTACACCAATCGCTGAGCTAGAGTTTTTGCCAAAAATATTTTACTTAACTTTGGATTTTTGGCGTATGAAATATGTTTTTTCAAAAACTCAAATTTATAACAAATCCTTCTGTTTTTTATGACAGGTAAGATTCTGATTGTCATATTATTGTTGGCCTAAAACTTTGCCAAAAAAAAGTGTTACTTTTTGTAAAACGTTTGTATCGCTTTTAATTTTTAGAGTTGTTATTATGTTGAGTTTAATGTTAATAGTTAATATTATTTTAGATTTTTTTTAATAAAATATAATTTACAAAACATTTTCACTCAAATTATGTTATGATATTTTCACTGAAAATTAAATCACCTTAAAAATGAAATATTTTGAACATTTCTATATTTTATTTCAATGAAAATGTCAACAATAAAAATATAATGATATTTGTATAAAATAAAATTTGTATTTGTACTCCATAAAATAGTCTGTAGGTGTTTGAATTATTATTAAATTTTCTTTAAATTTTCATAATATGCAATTAAAATTGTATAAAAAAAATTAAAGCTACTCAAAAATCTAATTCCACCTAAATAATCTTATTAGACTTTTTTTTTTATTTGAGATAAAAATTAAGGGTTGATGTAGAGGACCTAGAGGTAGTTGTCAAAGTGTTAGTGGAATGACATAAACGTGTATTCACAAATACAAAAGTAGGGTCTTTGTTTATAGTAAATACATGACAACTAATTTACCACATTAATCACTCTAAAAGAACTCCCATACGGCAAGTCGCTTTTGAAATAACGTTGTATGAAGAATCTTAGCTACAAATATGAAACCAAATTACGTCATTTGTCCCAACGATGCTCGACACCTTGTCCACCAACTGCTACATTTTCTTTTATAAATAATTACGTTTTAATTTTATACTTTTGGTAACAAAAATTAACGATTTAGCTATTTTGATATTTACTTTATAAATTTATCCTTCTAACTTTGGAGCTTGATATGAGCAATGAGTGTGATGAGTTGTGTTCATGGAGCATCTTACTCTTTCAAGATCAATGACTAAATTGAAGGAAATATTTTACCAACCCGTGGCATCTGTCAAGGGAATCCTCTATCACCGTTATTGTTCATTTTGGATGCGGATGGACTATCTTCTCTCATTACTCGAGCAGTATACATGCATTTCCTTCACGTTATCCCCATTTCTCGTTCTTCTCCTACTATTAGCCATTTTTCTTTGCAAATGACAACCAGACATTTGCAAAAGCAATTACACGTGAATGTTTTACAACAATTAACTGACATACTCAGTCACTATGAAAGAGTATCAAACCAACAAATTAACATGCAGAGGTGTGAGGTATCTTTTAGTATGAATGTCCTTGAGGTCCAAAGGAGAGAGTTATTTGTGCGTCTTAATGTTAGTCTGGTGACACTGCTTCCCCCGACATATTAAGTATCTTGGTCTTCTTCTTTTAGTTTCCAGATCTAAAAAGTCTATTTTCGCATTCATTAAAGAAAGGATTTGGAAAAAGGTCCAAGGCTGAAAAGAAAAGCTTCAGTCACGGACGAGGAAAGAAGTAATGAATAAAGTAGTTCTTCAGAGCATACCTAATATATGTTTTGACTACGTATCGTTTGCCCGATGGTCTCATTGACGATATGCACTCACTCCTTGCTAGATTTTGGTGGGGTTTGCCGGAAACCCATAGAAAATTTATTTGCAACAATGGAGTGATCCATGTTTGCCAAAAAGCCATTGTGGATTGGGCTTTAAGGGTATTGGTATATTCAAACAAGTACTTCTTGTCAAGCGATGTTGGCTTCCGCATACGAATTCTACCACCAATCTACATGCATTCCTCAAAAGACGTTATTTCCGGCACACAAACTTCCCAAATGCACGACTCGGCAATCGTCCAACCTACTCTTGGAGTAGCTTGTGGGGTGCGAAGTCTTTGATACTAGATGGTCTTTGTTAGCGAGTTGGTTCAGGACGTTCAAGCCGCAAAACTAACAAGTGGGTTCCGCAATCAAACCCATGAGTATTGTTCACCAACGCTACTTCTTAGAGCTAACCCTGACATAATGGTTGATCATCTTGTTGACATATCTACTACTAAGTGGGATCATATCGCTTTATTTTCTCTATTCACGGTTAATTATGTGCAATTAATCAAGCAGATACACCTCATTACTCGCTTTCCAACATCCAATGATAAACTTATCTGGTCTGTCATTTACATCTAGATCTGCTTATTGGATTTGTAAAATGAGAACACGTACTGTTGAACCACCTCCAAGTTAGAAGACATTATGCACCAAAATCTCCCATTAAAGGATAAGGTTTTTGGTTGGTTTTTGTGTTCATCCTTCATGAGTGTTAATACGACGTCCGGAAGAGTGACAAAAGAGACCTTTGGTGATATTAACCTTAAAACAAAACAATAACTTCTGAAATAGAAAGCTAACTCATTATCGCAAGAAGGAATAAACACCCTCATAAAACATAATATAGGGCTAAACTGACTTTTGCTATGCAACACTTCATGCTCCCGACCCATAACCGGGAGGAGTTAGATAAAACATATAAAAAAATTTCTGAAACAAAGGGGACCAACGCATGCCTACTATTGGATGGGACGTAATCTATCAATCAAAAAAGAATGGCGGCCTCAGACTAAGGAAATTAATCTTTTATCTTGAACAAAGCCTTGCACAAGAAACTCTTGTGGAAAAATCTAGTAGAACCAAACAATATATGTTAATGAAGAATACATGAAAAACCATTAGATTCTCCATTACCAAAAGAAAAGACCAACGTCTTGACAATGGAACAACCTTACGAAACTCATATCTGAATTCGAAGATGGTATTAGTTGGCAGGTTAGAAAAGAAACCATAAACTTCTAGCATGATATTTGAGTCACTACGGCGCAACTTATTAAAATGGTTAAGAATACCAATCAAATTGACATAAATATCAAAGTTAGTCACTTTATTAACGACTTGAAAGATTGGGATGTCACTAAAATTGATAACGAGCTTCAAGAAATCATCAACGAGGATATTAAAAATAAAATCAAGAAAACAATCATACTAAAAAAAAATGATATCCATGACAGACAATATTGGAGATGTAGTAAAAATAGTTGGTTCACTACAAAATCTACTTCGGAGATGATTGAGATGGAGCAGAGCACCCCCTAGACTAATGCTTGTGATTGAATTTGGAAACTTGATACCCATCCTAAAATTGAAATTTTCATTTGGAAAATTTTTAAAAATGAAATTCCAATAAAAACAAAGCTTGAAGAAAGAAGAACTGTCGTAACAAGGCAATGTGAACTATGCAATTACCAACTTGAGGACTTGATCCACTTACTCATTGAATATCCTTTTAGCAAACAAATCATTGCCAAAATCGAAAGATCAATCTTAAACGAAATTAACAACATTAGCCTCAGGGGCGGATCCAAGAGGGGTAACGGAGGGGACTGTGCCTCTGCTTCCGACGAGATAAATCCCCCTCAGATGGATATATTTCATACAACTCTGATAACTCATTTGGTAGAAGGAGTGAAAGAGGAACCTAAAGTGTAAGGTTTGACTCCTAGAAGTAGGAAAAAGAGTGTTTTTTTTGTTTCTTTTGGTGAGGTTAGCATTGATTAACTCTTAATTAATGCAATCAACACAATATAATTTTTAATATAGTAGTTTATCAAACATGAGTTAATTTTATTTGACAATTTATTTATAAAATAAAACTTTAAAATTAATATACAAAACGAAACTTCTTGTTGTATATTTTCATTTTAAAAAATAGACATACATTCAGATGAAGATTAAATGAAGTTTATTATATATTTCACTTTTATTTAATTTAATGTAATCAGTGCAATATAATTTCAAATACAATAATTCATCAACCACTATCCAATATATTTGATAATTTATTTATAAAATAAACTAAATGTATAAAATTAATTTGACAACCCTCTAAATAGAAAACATATACAATGAAAGTTCTAATTTATAATATGAAAACTTTAGTATATTTTTATTTAATATATAGATTTTAATGTTTGAATATTTAACTTAATATACGAAATATCTTATACAAATTTTTTTTTTGCCCCCCCCCCTAAAAAAAGTTTCTGGCTCCGCCCTTGAACATAAAAACCTCGTGACATCCTACAGGAAATAAAAACAAAATTGGACTTAACAAGTTCGCAAGTCTTGCAACTATTTGGTGGAGCAATTGGTTCTTCAAGCATAAAATAATTTTAATAATGAGCCTATTGGTCGTAGTAATAAGTTAATGACATCCAATAAAAACCAAATTCATAAGTGAAAAACTAATATCATTGACGAGGATGATTATGCTATAATAAAGCAACAAAAGAACATTACTCTTCCAAAAGGAGAAAACACAACATTAAGTGGGATAAACCAAAACTAGTTTCCTTAAACTTAGCTTTTATGGATTAAAATCCGATTTTTCGGGAGTAAAATTCATTGGTTATGTGATTCAGAATCACAATGGACAGGTTATTAGCCTCGATGCTAAAAAAACAAATTCAACTCAATAATAAAAGATGAAGTTTTTACTCTTAAATTTGGTTTACAAGAGGTTATCAAATTAAAGATCAAAATTGAGGGTGATAATTTGTGTGTTATCAAGGAACTCTAAGGTTTGTGAAGTTGTCAGTGTGGGGTCAAGATTTATGCGACTCCATTATGGATATTAGGTTATTTGACGAAGTCTAGATCATACATGTTTTTAGAGGAATCAACTGTGTTGCTGACCGATTGACTCATCTGGGAATCTCGATCCTCAATAACAATTGGATGAGTTGGCTAAGTAGGCAACTTATGTAATAGTGTGTACAAACTATGAAACTAGGCCCATTTTGTTTCATGTTAACAAACTAGACCCTCTATATTTTACTAAAAAGCTTAATCCCATATTATATAGAAGATTTTGCAGATTTGCTAAATATCTCTCTATCCTAATTAGGCGTATTAATTATCTTAATTAAAAACATTAATAGTTATTGTCAGCCGTTAAACAAGTAAATAAACCGTGGACAATCTCCATTAATTTGGGGATATCAATCAAACGAGTCATTACAGAGAAAATTCGGATGCCATTATTGTTACAACCGAGTTTATGATCTTGAGTTCTTCAAAATGGAAGTCATTGTTTTTTCTCTTGATTTTTTCATAATTGTTGAGAGAGCTCGATCAGATACATAAGACGGAGACAATTTGATGCATATTGACTGTGTCATTTGAAGTTCGTTGATATAAATCGATTTGTTACATAATACGGTGAGCGGTGGCAATCAGCTACATATGAAAGTTTGAACATCAATTCTTCCACTGATCCTTCCTTGCTGTTACATAATACGGTGACAATCAACTACATTATTTGCTTTATTTAAATAAAGCGTACATAATGTTTATCAGCAAATATTTATCAGCAACTATGTGTGATGCATAACTAGTACATAATATTTATTAGCAACTACATGTGATACATAATGTTTGATTTGGCAAAATCGGGTACATAATCCTGTAATATGTTGCAAGAAACTTAAATCCGAGTTAGAAAATGTACATGTTTTATAGTCGGAGAAGACGATAACTTGTGAAGAGGTTTCGAGCGGCCTTCAACCGACCTTCAATAACCTTCAATGGAGTGGGATAGAAACGATAACTTGCATCGACTTCAATGGAGAAAAGAATAGAGACGAAATGGAAGGGAGAAAGATGATATCTAGAAGGGAGAAAGATGAGACCTTGAATCTTCCTTCAATGGAGATGAAATTGAGAATAAAGTAGTGGTGAATCTCTCCCATTCGGTTTCCTTTTTTTTTTTCAAATCTATTTCAATATTTAAGGTAGTTTATTATTGTGAATTTATTAAACTGTCCAACTTTCTCCCTAATTTATCTCCTTAATACGTTTATTTATTTTTATATTTTGTTTGATATTACTAGGACATAGTTAATCTACACTAAATAAAAAGGGTCCTATTCTACCAATTTTCTAATAACAATTTCATTGCTATTGATGATCCGAAACTTCGTGTTCTCATTGGTATGGATGCTTTAAATTGAACTACCTTTCTAAAATTGATCAAACTAATTATATAGAAAAAAAAAAAGAAAAATCAAAGAGATATGACCTAGATCTTATGTGAACTTGCCCAAAGGAACTCCTACGTGTACACACATGACCGAGGAGGATACAAATTATATGTTGTGTTACGGTTAGAGTAGAGCTGGCTGCCTGGCTCTAGTGTGAACGTACGAGTCCTTTCCTTGCCTCTAGTAGTCAACTACTCACACACTGCCACAGCCCACGGGATAACATAATATCTATGTATACATGACGTACATACTCCCTTGTATGTGACGTCACTATTTATTTTTTAAATTTTTTTATTTTTACCGCAAATATATATCGTTATAGAAATCGTAATATTTGTTACAATTGACGTTGCGTTTAGTTGATATAAAGTTATTAGCAGTAGGTTAATCTATTTGACCTTTATCTATGTTTGTCGGGAGTAACTTAACACTTATGTGGCAATAAGTATTAATTTATAAATATAAAATTTACTTTTAAAAAAAACTTTTATACTACACAAAATCTTTAAAGAATTTTTTCACTCCTGTTGCGATAAAGGTTTGAACTTTTTCTTTTAATATTCACTAAGTTTTAAAATTTTTCTTGTTGCCCTCAAAGTTATATTTATTTTCACTTTATACTCAGTCTTAATATATTATATTAAAATTTATTAAAAATAATTTAAAATAAATTATGACCTTAATTAATAAATTTATAATAAAAATAGTTTATATATATATTTTAATTTTTTGTAATAAATATATTTTTTAGTTTAAAATTAAAATATCTTTTTATTTTTTACTTTCGATTTAAATATATATAATTTATGTTAATAATATTTATTATAAAAATTTAAAAATGATATTTTTTTAAATTTTTTTAAGAGTCTAAAAAATTAAACATATAGTATTTTTTAAATTTAATTTTTTATAATTTATTTTAACTTGATAATAATAATATTAATTTTTATGTGTTAATTTATTATTTTTTTATAATATAATTTTCTATAATCTTAAAATTAAAAAATATAATTTTTTAAAATTTTCGATTTAATATAAATTATATAAAATTTAAATTTAAAATAAAAAAATATATTATATTTTAATTCTCTAAACTCTTAATAAAGTTTCAAATTTTTTTTATTTAATTATATATATATATATATATATATATATATATATATATATATATATATATATATATATATATATATATATATATATATATATATATATATATATATATATTTTAAATCAAAAGTAAAAAGTAAAAAATATTTTAATTCAAAAATAAAAAATATATTTATTTTAAAAAATAAAAAATATATATAAAACTATTTCTATTATAGTTTTTTAATAAGGTCATAATCTATTGTAAATTTATTTTTGAGTAAAAGGGGTGAATAGGCTTTTATTGTATAAATGTAGATTAAGTAGGCTTTTATGTTTTAATGTGTATTAATTAGGCCCCTTGTAATTTTGACAAAATATAAAATCTAAAAAAATTTAAGATACTTTCAAAATTAAAAAGGAAAATGAGAGTAATCTCCTACAATTATTCAAAATTAAAAAGATTCTCTCCTTTAATTTTTTAAATAAAAAAGGAAAATGAGAGTGATCCCTAAGGAATTAGTTTTAACATTAAAAAGATTCTCTCCCTTAATTAATATTGCTTATTTTTTTCAAAGAGTCGCTTATTTGTTGGCATTAAAATTAATTACTATGTACATAATCTGCGTGCGAAATTATGTACATAATCTGCGTGCGAAATTATGTACATAATCTGCGTGCGAAATTATGTACATAATCTGCGTGCGAAATTATGTACATAATCTGCGTGTGAAATTATGTACATAAAATTATGTACCGAATTTGTAGGGACTACTCTCATTTTTTTATTTAATTAAAAAACGGTCATGTTAATTAAGGGAGAAAATCTTTTTAATGAGAGTGGTCCCCACAATTAATATTCACTTATCTTTTTAATTTAATTTATCTTTTTAATTTTTAATAGTTATTATCCTCTTAATCAAGGAAAATAATCTTTTTAATTAGAGTGGTCCCCCAATTAATAGCCTCTTTATAATTTAATTTAGTTTTATTTTTAGGGAGAAAATTGGAGGGGCCTAGATTGTATCATGGATACAAAAAGGGCTTTCTTACACCAATTTTTTCTTTATTTTTCTATTTTTTAATTATTTTTTAATGAATTTTAATGTAACATATGAAGAATGAGTATAAAGAGGAAACAAATGGAACCTTGAGGGTACAAAGCGGAATTTTAAAACTTAGTGGATATCAAGAGGAAAGTTCAAACATTGATGGCATCAAGAGGAAAAATCCAAAAACATATTAACTTAACAAAAAAAATTTACGGGATTAATAAAGTTATTAGTGAATAACTAATTCTATTCTATTTTATTATTTATTAAAAATAAAATTATTTTATTGATAAATTTGAAAAACATTCTACATATGGCGCATATATTAAACTAGTTATAAATAAAGATCAGGGCATATCCTTTTTTTAAAAAATCGGCATACTGAAAGGAGGCGGATCATGGAGAACGCAGACTTGACCAATGGTGACCCATCCACGAACAAATGAATGTCAACCTCTACATGGTTTGTCTGTTGATCATGAACCGGGTTATGTGCTAAGTAAGTAGCGCTGACATTGTTGATATGGACAATAGATGTGCGATGAATGTGACAATTGATAACATCTATTTTAACGTGTTTATCCACCTCGTTCTTATTGATGTACTTTGCATATAGTTTAGATTTGTATGATATTAGGGTCGAATTCGTTGAGTTTTTGGTTGTCTATTTGTGCTTCTATTAATTGTAGACATTCAAGGCCATATAGAACACCTTTTGGAGATAGTTTGTAGGAATCCTTACATCAAGTTAAGTTCTCATTGTGATCGAGGAGCTTTTCATAGAGACCAAATTGATTAAGAAACAAGAGTTAAGGAAACCAAGTCAAGAATCTCATCAAGATTGTAGAAATCTCAGTCTTTGACAATTTCCCCTTCAGTTTTGTACATTCATATGCACTACAAAGTTGTAAAGCTTCGAATTGACTTAAAAAAAAAGTAATTGTGGTTTTTTTAGTTCCAACCACATCAACGGAAATGTCGATCTGTTTCACCAGTGTCGAAAAAGTAGGAAAAAGTTGTCGATCGGCCCAACTTGTGTATCCGTTGGCCCGATCAACTCACCCGCCGGTCCGACCTTGGTCCTGTTATGATAGACTTATCCATACATTGATATTTTGCTCGTCCGGCCGATCGATATCATATCTTCACCAACAAATCCGATTTTATCATTTTTTTAGCCATATTCCTTTTTGTTTTTTTTGGATATCTTTAAGTTCGTCTAATTGGACGTTTGTATCTTTTATTTCTTTAAAGATATGGGTACTAATCGACAACTATAGTATTGTGATTGGTCCGGTCTAGTTTTTCAACGATTAATAAAGAAGAGGGTTTTGTAAACATGTCTTGCTAATTTTTTTGGTCGTGGGTACTGTAGCAACCGACAAAGCTCAAGTGTAAGATCATGCAAAATCGGAGAGAAAGCCATATTAATCGACATACCAACCAAAAATCACCTGATCTTAGTGCTCTAATCGGTTGATCTACAAAGAAAAAAACTACGAGAGTTAAGAGAGAATAATATATATTTGATGGTTGATCCATTCAGGAACAATCTCCGTACGAAACATTAATTTAGATGGTTAATAAAGGTATTTCAAAACACGTATCATCACAACAATCGTAACATATCATTTATGATATATAATCAAACAATATTAACAATTATAAACATCATAAAGTTATCATGTAAGATGGACTCTCTAAACCCTAAAATAACAAAAAAAATTGACAAGACATAGTAAGACGATACCATAAAAGAGTTGCAAACAACAATCCACATTAACACGAAAAGAGTTACAAACATGATAACATAACACGAAGAGAGTTAGAAACATGATACCATAAACCAGCAATTCAACACTGTATTTTAACATTGACTCATTTGTTAAAAAGATAAGCATGTTTGCATGAATAAAAATGAGGCAAATTAACAAAGTAAAGGAATATTTGGCTTCCTCCAGAGAATGGACGGTGATAGCCCTGAGCAGCCATCATCGGGACCCGCCTCAACCTCCCAAAGTCCAGTAAGGCATGCATCCATATCATTCAAAGAGACAACGTGAGAAATGACGAAAGTACCCCTATAAGTATTGTATTCCGATTCCAAGTTTAGATTGACCGCCACGTGGCGTACAAACAATTGAAACCCTATGGATTGTGTTCACTTGTGTCGTTGCCCATATATATATATATTTGAAGATCCATTACGAAATAATTAAAAAAACTGAAGTCAAAATGAAACGAAGATCAGAAAAGGCTTCTCAACATATTGCAGGTGTGGAGAAGAAGAAGAAGATTGAGAGGAAGACTGTGGAGAAGAACAGAAGAATTCTCATGAAAAAGCTTTGCTTCAACCTCGTTTCTCTCCTCCCTTCTCATCACTTCCATCCTAATTCTTCCAAGGTACATACATATATATCATCATCATCATCTCAATTTAGAATTTGGGCATTTGACTCATTTCAATTGTAATTAGGAGATGCTGTCACAACTGGATCAACTGCAGCAAGCCACAAACTACATTCTGCAGTTGAGAGATAGGGTACACCATTTGAAAGAGAAGAAGACGGAGTTATCTTCGATGTTTGGTCTCATTAGAACAGCAAACACTGAACGTCCATCTCATGTGACTGATTCAAGATATCCAATTACGGAGGTAAGAGATTTAGGTTCCTGCTTGGAAGTGATCATCATCAGTAGACTCCGTAAGAGCTTCAAGTTATTCCAAGTTCTTACTGTTCTTGAAGATGAAGGAGTTGAGGTTGTTGGAGTTAACGTTGCTACCATTGGTAACAAGATTTACCATACTCTTCACGCTAAGGTATAATAATTACTTTATAATTATCATAATATTATTGATTAATTAGTACGTGTAACTTGTGTATGGAATGAAATTAAACTGATGCAGGTGAAGACTCCAAGAGTCGGTATGGAAACATCGAGGATAGGAGGAAGATTACATGAACTGATGTCCGCAGTAACTCCTGTTATGTATGATCCCATGGATTATGGTTGTAATACTAATGCAGTTACTATACATGTTCTAGAATGATGCATTTTGTGTAGTTAGATAATTACTTACAAGAAAGATTATGAGTACGTAGTTACGTACGTTCATGTCCTTAGAGAAATTCCAACCCCTAAACTATACTTGCGGATGAGAAATCTTTTTCGTTTCGGCTGAGACGCTAAAATTATATTTTATCCCATTGTATCTTATGTGTATGGGTTAAGCTTCTTAGGTCCGTCATAGGGTTTGATCCAAACACTATAAATAAACCGTTCAGGTCAGATTAGAGGCGATATGGATCCCATCTGAGGGTGAACGAGTTTCCAGGGTTTTTCAGAATTCAAAGCCCACTGCACCGTAGAGTTTGATTTCCCTTTCCCTTATAATTTTTAACTTTGATATTTATGAAAGACTTGTCTTCTTTTATTATGCCTGCATGATTCTTCTTAATCTAAAGATTAAATGATTCTTATAATGGTTTGATTTATTATTGTATATATGTTTGTGAATTGTGATTGTGATATTGCTTCTTTTCAAAGTGATTCATTCTCATATCTTATATACCTTCGAAAGAAGTGGTGTTCATAATTGGTTTAGATAAAACAAGTGAAGGGCCAAATGCGAACTTTATTTTATTGGATTTGTTGAAAAGAAATTGGTTTTGAGATTAACGTTTTAATAAAGCTTCGAGGATTTCTAACTATTGTAGAAAGTTCCGGTCATTATACCTTTTTAAATTGAAGGGTTACAAGCGAATGTTTATCTTGGTCTTTTCTGAATTTTTAAGTTCTTAATGGATTTTTCTATACTTGACAAACCGTTGGATTGAGAGTTACTCGAGTTGAAAAACACGGTTTTTGTTTGTATATGTCAAAAGCTATTTTAGAGGGTTACCTACAATGTCCATATATCAATGTTCATGAGTCTCTTATATGCAATTTTACTTTAATTCATTATAGTTGGGATTTTTGTTTCCTTAGATCACCTTCCCTCCTTACTCTTGTTACCAACAATCTTTGCTTTATTATTTTCTCATACCTTTCAAAGACAAAACTTCCTCTTCCCTTTTCTTTCTCTCTTCTCCATTTACATGCTTAGCGTAATTTCTACCAATTATATTCAACCAGATGTGGTCCTTGTGAATTTGATACCTGAATATACTACATCTGATCCCGTTATTCTTGCGGGTGAGGTTGTTGTAAACTATTTGGTTTAAAACTTTCACATCAAAAGCGTTGTCGCTGCCATGTCACTTCATTTGATGCTTGCCCATGTTACGAGGAGTTGTTCGCCCCTAGAGGTATGTGCAAATAAGCTTTATATTTATAAAACTAGAATCAAGCAAGCGAACCCGCAGTGTACGGATCGATATAGTTAAGCAAGAATTCCAGAGTATCGAACACAGGGATTTGGGTGGAACGAACTCGATTGCAGGTTATCAAGCGGTTAATATGAGAGTTTTGCAGATATTGGGAAAACAACAATCCTAAAGATCCAGGTATCCAGCTGTGGCAATCGATTCAAGATATACTAATGATGTAAAGACAGAGTTAAGATATGCAAAGGTATACTAATGTAAGGTAATCGTACGGTTGAGGTTCCAAAAACCTTATATAACTCACCCAAAAGACTCTTCCTATACAGGTTGATGAGGCTCAATATAGAAAGGTTCTAAGGACAAGGATTAACATCAAATACCCAAACCTATGATCTAAAGATCAAGACTAACTTATCCGATTGAGGTTGTTGAGGCTCACAATCGAGGTAGAGGTTGTTGAGGCTTCACTACCACCTAGAAAAGACAAGTCTAAACTAAGCTAAAGCAAATCTTTAACTTTGGATCAAGATAAAAGCAGGCTCGTAAACTTTAAGAGAATTACGGTTGGATCTTGAGATTCCACGGTCGTGGAACTCAAGAACAGCCCGTAATTTAGGGTTTTCGGCGACAATTCTCTAACTCTCAGGGTCTAATCAATTTACAATCGATCTATCATTATCTAAGCCACAACTATCAACCCTTCACCTTAGAATTGTTAAGGGTTTTTAGCCAATAACAGTCATATTGATATTAATTCAAGATTAAAAAGGTAAAAGATGGGAACTTTCAAGAACTATCAATAATCTTCAATTGAATCTTAGAATCACACTCAAGAATAAGTGTTTGTCAAAAGATTCAAAACGGGATAAACAATCACAGTCTTAGGAAAGAAAAGAAACGGGATGTCAATCCGATCCTAAAGCAAACCTAAGCAAGAAGAGGAATCTTCTTGCAAAAAATCCTCCAAGAACTTCGATCTTCCACACGAAGATCACAAACAGCAACTCTCCAATACGAACTTTGGAACTTCAATGAGATCTTCAAAATCACCTCCAAGAATGAGGGTTTGTGTTGCTAAGCGTGCGTTTTTGCCGCTAAACTTTAGGGTTGAAAGGTCGTAAGCGAGGTAGCGAGGTAGCGAGGCGAGGTGACGGAATCTTGCTTCATCCGTCCTTTTTATAATGCAGGGCAAAACGTCGGCCCGGCCCGATCTTCAAGAGATCATGGCTTCGAAACGTGGCGAAAGGATTCGCCAAGATCACGGTCGTGGAAGTTTCCACGACCGTAATTTTGAGGCGTGGAAAAAAACACGGATATCTTCCACGGCCGTAATATCCCCTGGAATGAACATCGAATTCTGCTTCACAATCCACGGCCGTAATTTAGGGTAAAACCGTGATTCTTGCCTTCATTCGTGCATTCCTCAATCTAATACTCCAAATTGCTTCCAAAAGGTGTCCTTGATCTAGAGACACATCGACTCAACTCTCCTTTGCTCGATTCCGTTCGGAAATAGCTCCAAATCACCTATAATCAACATAGAACTCGTGTAGACATCTATCTCGACAATATAGGCAATACTAGCTCATATATGCATAAAGCTCAATCAAAGACTATCAATATGAATCAATTACGACTAGAAAACGTGCCTAATATATCACAATATTTCATGCTAACAAATAACCCCATACTTAACACTTGCTTGTCCCTAAGCAAGGTCTTTCAAAAAGCTTTAAAACAAGAGTTAGGATGAAATATGTGTACCTTCTTTTGGATGAATGTGACTTCTAAAGAATAGATCATTCTCAACCCTTGCTTCAATCGTTTTCAAACTTTCACACACTTAATTAGAGAGTAAGAGGCAAAGAAAAATCATGAATCAATTTAGCTTCCAAACAAGCATTATAACCTTCAAACATTATCAAAATCAATCATAAGAATTTCAATTTAGATCACCAAGCCATATAACATTCTTTTGATCATAAGGACTTTCAAAGAAAAGGTCTAGAGCATGGAAGGGTAGGGAAAACTTTAAGGGAAAGTGGTGCATAAATCCGGGAAAGTGGACAACTACCTTCTTCTTCTTTTGCGGTTTCCGCAACACTTCACTTAGAGCTTCGCTCTTTCCTTTTTATTTTCCGACTTTACTTTTGGAGTTATGGATAGAGGTGCACAAAAACCGAAGCCTAGGAGATTGGCGTTTCTCATTTTTGCGAGATGCCTCAAACCCTTAGCGCACATACCATAATCCGCTAGGAATATCGCTCAATTCGACTTTGGCAAGACACAAACACCCGGCTATGTGAATGGTGCCGAGTTACTCATCGTCATGATTGACTTCCCCAAACCTACAATTTCTTTCTATTCAATTGATTGCAAATATTTGCTCTCATGGCCCTCCCACATCAAACATGCCTTTTTCTCATTCACTTTCCAAATTCCCGGATAGGTAAGGGAGGCTAATATTTCAATGAGGAGTTAGATGATCAAAGAAAGAAGAAAGAGAATATCGAATTGCCTTAATCATTTCAACAAGAAGTATAGGAGCTTATAATGTGATTTCAACTTCAATTTCTTATATGATTTAGGTAACATTCTCACATTATACAACTTGCAAAAGAGGTAAATTTCATTCATTCAAATCCTTTTCGAATTACCATCCTTTCAAGCATGCAATTGTTATCAACTCAATTCGCAAGTAATGATTATCATGGAAATCATATCGATTCGTTAGAAGCATCAAATTTTTCAAAATTTTTCAATTTTTATGGGTTTTTAAAGTTCTTTTTCATGCAATGCAAGAATGAAACGTGTAACATACAATGAACATGCAATGATAGTCTCGGAATAGAAGCAACATATAGAGTAGAGTTATTACAAACATTTAGTACATCCCACCCCATACTTAGGACGAACATTGTCCCTAATGTTCACAAGAAAGAACAAAAGAAAGAAAAGAAAAAGAAAACTCACAAATGGTGTGGAGATTCGGTGCTTGTACCGCCAAACTGGCTTTGGCGAACAAGAGTGATAACTTGAGGGTTGAAGCTAAACCCTTGTACATCTTCAGCATCAAAGTTCACACCTAAACGGCGTGGTTGTTGTGTTGGATCCATCCGCTGGCCAAGAGTTCTTGGCTCATTATCCACACGTTCGACCCTCGCATTTCTAGGTGGAATGCGACGGTTAGTAGCTCCTTGTTGATTGAAAGGATTTATATTGATCGTGGGATCAATCTCTTCTAAAGGAGGCATGGAAGAATCACTATCATCGGTGGGTGAGTGGTTTCTTCTTCTAGACTTTGTCCTCCTTCTCGAGGACTTCTTGCCCACCTTGTCCTCAAGATCGCTCATCTTTATCTTCATTTGAACGATCATGTCTTGTAGACCATTAACTTGAGTTTGATGGCGATCCATCTCATCCTGGAGGAGAGTCTCATTCCATCGGAGCTGAGCTTCTTTCTCCGCCAACTTATTTTGAAGATCGTGCTCGTTTTCTTCAGCCATCTTCCTTTCCTTGCGCTTTTGCCTCAAGGTTTTCTCTAGCTCTTGATCAAGAGGTAAGAGATCTTCTGTGTTCCTAGACCTGCGCATACACTCAAAGAAAAATCAAATAACGAGAGCAAGCTCCCAAGCTTGACAACCGGCACCCGGGTTCGATCGAAGCCAAATCCCCGGCAACGGCGCCAAAAACTTGTTCGCCCCTAGAGGTATGTGCAAATAAGCTTTATATTTATAAAACTAGAATCAAGCAAGCGAACCCGCAGTGTACGGATCGATATAGTTAAGCAAGAATTCCAGAGTATCGAACACAGGGATTTGGGTGGAACGAACTCGATTGCAGGTTATCAAGCGGTTAATATGAGAGTTTTGCAGATATTGGGAAAACAACAATCCTAAAGATCCAGGTATCCAGCTGTGGCAATCGATTCAAGATATACTAATGATGTAAAGACAGAGTTAAGATATGCAAAGGTATACTAATGTAAGGTAATCGTACGGTTGAGGTTCCAAAAACCTTATATAACTCACCCAAAAGACTCTTCCTATACAGGTTGATGAGGCTCAATATAGAAAGGTTCTAAGGACAAGGATTAACATCAAATACCCAAACCTATGATCTAAAGATCAAGACTAACTTATCCGATTGAGGTTGTTGAGGCTCACAATCGAGGTAGAGGTTGTTGAGGCTTCACTACCACCTAGAAAAGACAAGTCTAAACTAAGCTAAAGCAAATCTTTAACTTTGGATCAAGATAAAAGCAGGCTCGTAAACTTTAAGAGAATTACGGTTGGATCTTGAGATTCCACGGTCGTGGAACTCAAGAACAGCCCGTAATTTAGGGTTTTCGGCGACAATTCTCTAACTCTCAGGGTCTAATCAATTTACAATCGATCTATCATTATCTAAGCCACAACTATCAACCCTTCACCTTAGAATTGTTAAGGGTTTTTAGCCAATAACAGTCATATTGATATTAATTCAAGATTAAAAAGGTAAAAGATGGGAACTTTCAAGAACTATCAATAATCTTCAATTGAATCTTAGAATCACACTCAAGAATAAGTGTTTGTCAAAAGATTCAAAACGGGATAAACAATCACAGTCTTAGGAAAGAAAAGAAACGGGATGTCAATCCGATCCTAAAGCAAACCTAAGCAAGAAGAGGAATCTTCTTGCAAAAAATCCTCCAAGAACTTCGATCTTCCACACGAAGATCACAAACAGCAACTCTCCAATACGAACTTTGGAACTTCAATGAGATCTTCAAAATCACCTCCAAGAATGAGGGTTTGTGTTGCTAAGCGTGCGTTTTTGCCGCTAAACTTTAGGGTTGAAAGGTCGTAAGCGAGGTAGCGAGGTAGCGAGGCGAGGTGACGGAATCTTGCTTCATCCGTCCTTTTTATAATGCAGGGCAAAACGTCGGCCCGGCCCGATCTTCAAGAGATCATGGCTTCGAAACGTGGCGAAAGGATTCGCCAAGATCACGGTCGTGGAAGTTTCCACGACCGTAATTTTGAGGCGTGGAAAAAAACACGGATATCTTCCACGGCCGTAATATCCCCTGGAATGAACATCGAATTCTGCTTCACAATCCACGGCCGTAATTTAGGGTAAAACCGTGATTCTTGCCTTCATTCGTGCATTCCTCAATCTAATACTCCAAATTGCTTCCAAAAGGTGTCCTTGATCTAGAGACACATCGACTCAACTCTCCTTTGCTCGATTCCGTTCGGAAATAGCTCCAAATCACCTATAATCAACATAGAACTCGTGTAGACATCTATCTCGACAATATAGGCAATACTAGCTCATATATGCATAAAGCTCAATCAAAGACTATCAATATGAATCAATTACGACTAGAAAACGTGCCTAATATATCACAATATTTCATGCTAACAGGAGTCTGTAGAAACCTTGGAGCATTTGTTTCGGGATTGCCGAGTGGCATGACGTCTCTAGCGTAACTTACATATGAAGGTCTTTTTGGATAAGTTTCACGAGCTTTCATTTGCGGCGTGGTTAAGACTTAAAGAAGTAATCTTCTCTCATCTCATTATATTATGTCTAATTTCTAGTGGAATATATGATGTTTTTGTAGTAGGATTGTGGTGGACCTGAAAGTGCGGAATATATACAAAAATATTCGAAGAAGTTTTGGAGGAGGGCGACCGGGCCAAGCTAGTTCGGGATAGGGTCGGGGAGCATCTACATGCGTGGACTCTGTGGAGTAAAGATAGAGGTCCATATATGCTAGGTGTCGCGCTCGGTTATGGAGATTGCATGGGAGCCGCCTCAAGTTGGATTTGTGAAAATTAACATTGATGGTTCAATTCGAGGTGTTGTGATGGTCATGCTAATGTTGCGGATTTTAATTGGTTTCATGAGGGAGGGGTGAGGTGCTTATGGGGTTTGGAGTTAACCTTTGTCTATGTAGTATCTCAATGGCTAAATTATGGGGTGTGTTACATGGACTAATATTATATTGGGAGAGTGGGTTCTAATGTGTGATTATGGAAACGGATTCACAATTGGTCACTAGTCTTCTTAGTTTCTCTCTTCCCCAACACCACCCTCTCTCTAGTCTTGTCTTTAAGTGTCAAGACTCTTTGGAAATGAACTGATTTATCCATTTCTTACATGATTACCATGAGTACTTTTTATTTAAGTGTATTGATTGACCCTCCTAGATACGCGGAGATTACTTACCTCCTTTCAATAATAAAAAAATCTCTATTAAATCCATTCAAACACAAAATTTGAAAAATGAAAAAGAAAACCCCACCTTCTCTTTCCCCGATAGATTCCTCATTTGTCAAACCTCACTTTTTTGATCCCAAATGCTAAACTTTTATCGTGTGTATATTCATATTCAAATATAGTAGATGTTTGACATTAGAATTTTATTAGACTTTCAAACGATATATTAATTTTTACATATTATTTCGGGTATAGTGTTCTTGAAAATTTTATTAGACTTTCAAACGATATATTAATTTTTACATATTGTTTCGGGTATAGTGTTTTTGAAAATTTATCATAATGTATGGGACATTATATTTTTAATATTAGATTTTGTGCATTAGATTTTAATACGGGATGTTAATATTAGATTTCGGGTATAGTGTTTTGGGTATAGTGTTTTTTGAAAATTTATTATAATTTGTGATAAATATAGTTCTGATTCAGAATTTAATACGGGATGTTAATATTAGATTTCGGGTATAGTGTTTTTTGAAAATTTTTACATATTGTTTCGGGTATAGTGTTTGTGGCTTTCATGTTTTCTAAGATAATCTTATTTCTCATGTGCCAAATATTCCACCAAGTGAGAATAAGTTTAACAATGGAGCCATCATCGAGCTTAGCTCTAGTCTGATACAGAGTTTCTATGATTTTCTTGTGTGTTGTATTCATATTTTGTATGTAGTTTTGTATTTTAGCGTTATTTATGTTGTGCATAGTAAATTGACAGTTGAAAAAAATGTGTTCAGCAGTTTCTTAGGGGTGTTGACAAATAAGATGAATGCTTATTAAGCTGTTTATTGTTATGACAGAATGATGAATATATATAGATAAATGATAGAAGATCTTTATGAGGAAGATCTTATCTAACCCTAGTATCTAAACTAACCATATCTTTCTAAATAGATAGGTAAGAATATTAATTATGGTTAACAGACCAAACCCGTAACATCTGGTTTTAATTCGATTGGACAGCCTTATACATATTCTATCTTAAAATCAATATATAATAGAATGAGTAATCAATCAACCTAAATATATATTTGTTTTTAATGGACACGGAGGAAATTTAATCTCACGCATGAAGTTGTGGCTGTGACGAAGAGGGTAGACGATTGTATATTATTGTTATTTGCTTCATTCTCACGTCCGACTCACGAGGTTTGTGGGAAGGTTTTTCATATGCTGTGGGATTTTAACTACTGTAACGTTGTAGTTGAAATTAACTCATACGAGTCATACTTCCTTCTCCAGAGAATACAACTAGTTTGCGTTCAAATCTCAAGAAAGTCTTATATTAGACAACCCTTGAAGGCCACTCCATTTCATTCCATCTCGACTTTGAATGGTAAAAGAAAGCAACAGAAGAATCATACTGTATTCTCTGGAGATTCCTGTAGTGCCACTCCACTCAAACCAAAGCTGCTACAAATTAAAGCTTCCACCTCTCACTCATGCTTCACACAAACGACAAGTTTAAGCATGCAACTTTTCAAACTTGTAAGCTATCATAACCATTGGAACCAATGGTACACACACATTTACTCTATGCATCTAACATTTGTAATGCAACCCAATAATATTCTTTCTCATGATCAAACCTCCTAATAGCATGTTTGGTATTCATGTCTTGATATCAAGATATGAAAATATGGATATAAAACTGATATATGATATCTTTATTTTGAAGAGAAAGAATAAAAAAAGAACGAGTAATGTAAGATATTTGATACCGTTAGTTTTATAAGTATATCAAAATAGGAAAAAAAGGTGTATTAAGAGTAAATCAAGAAATCAATGTACTTGTATTCCAAACATAGGTATGGGTTTTTTTTGTGAACCTTATTATGTCATTATTTGTAATCGATATTGATACGTACGTGTCTAGACATACAAACATGAAGCTTGTTTGCGAAATTAAAAAGTTGTCTTCTCATCATGAAACTAATTAGCTTGTGTTCTAAGTGATCTCAAGTGAAAAACACATGAAAAAATATAGCAAATTAAATCTTGGAATCATGAGATCGTTCATTCCCGTGACTTTGTTTTAACCATACACAAGAATCGATTTAGTGAATTCTATGAAAATTGTACCAGACGAACCCGAATTACCAAAGTTTGTATAGTATTGTTTTTACTGAAATGCAGTAGCCCTCAAAGGCTCCATTGCGGGACGTATCTTGCTAATGCTATTGTTATGTATATTGACAGATGCTCGTGCCTTACGCCTTTACCTTTATGGATTCACTTTTGTCTGTCGACCAAAACAATGTTCTGAATGTGTATAGTAAATTAGGAAATGGACAAAAAACAGTGCCTCTGCTAGAGCTATTTAAACATATCAAGCACACCTATTAATACAGTCACAGAAAAGAAGAATCATAGAAAAATACAAGTTGAATGTTAGGGAAGACTCTTCTAATCAGCAACATTCCAGGTCATATCATTTTCAAAGATCCAATGACAGACCTCAATAAGCCCTGGTCCAAACCCTAAAGCCACAAAAGCTCCATGTCCACCACTCCATGATGAAGTATCAAGGTGACAAACAGCCACACCATGGTTCATCTTCACTTTTTCATCCAAGCTTAGTATATCAGCTTCATAGACTCTCACCTTTGGGACAGAGTGACAGTAATACAGCAGGTAAGGGAACATGCTCTGATGGCATGATACTGATTGCGTTACCCTACCGCCATTGATTCCTCTTACTTCTCCAATTATTACCTTTTCGCCAGACCCCTTCACATTCTCAGTACTCCTGACATTCACATTGTGCCCTAGAATTGACACAGCAAAGTCGATCATGTCTTCCACTGACCCAACGCACTTCTTCGTCTCGCCTTTGCTTGGGGCCCGCTTGCATTCTTCCACTGTGTTCTTGATTACACGCTCTGTGTTCGAGTTCGGTCTTGCATTGAAGATCTCGTTGATCTTCGATGTCGAGAATGGTAGTTTGTTCAGAATCGATCTCGGCAAGAATGACCTTTTAGGCATTTTGTCTTTGATATCCGGCATTCTCATGACAGTTCCTGGTTTCAGCATTGATTCCCTGAAAAATTTCCCTTCTTCTACCCACCTGTTTCGAGATTTTCCATCCTTTGTCGAGGTTTTGTTTGTGTACCTGGCAAACGAGATGCCTCGGTTATCACCGTAGCCTTTGAATGTGTTGTTGACGCCGTAGGATTTGAATTCAATGGCACGGCTGGTTGATCCCTTTCCGTACTCATTGAATTTGTCAGTACCTTCATTGAAGGACTTTCCGTAGTTAATGAAACTCGCCTTGGTTGATTTCGCATTCTTTCCGTAGGACTGGAACTCGTCGTGCCCTACATTGGCTCCATCTCTGTAATTAACAAAGCTATCAACCCCTGAGTTCACTCCGGCACTGTAGCTCTTGAAATTGGTGAACGGATTGTTTCCATCGGAGGAGTATCCCTTGAATGTTTCGTTTGCTGAATTTGCCTTTTCACTATATCCAATGAATGTAGATCCCAGGATGTTTGACGTTTTCCCGTAGTTGTTAAACTCCATAGGAACTCCATTCCCAGCCTTACCATAGCTTGTGAATACTTCACGGCCTGAGTTTGAATCCTCTGTGTAATTAGCAAATGACAGCCTATGTCCATGGCTGTTTGAATCATAACTTGTGAACCTGAGATTTGGCACATTCACATCAGATTCGTACCTACTGAACTGACCAGAGCCACCAACCGATCCAGCAGCATAGCCGGTGAATCCGTCATCGCCGACATTAGCATTGTCGGCATAGTTAGTGAACATCTCATTGTGTCCACTCGAACTAGAGCTGTAACGAGTAAACGAATTGGTTGGCATGTTGATCCCTACAGAGTAATTCTTGAATGAATCAGTTCCTCTTACACTCGAGGAGCCATAGTTTGTGAAAGGTTTACTGGTGTATGATGAAAAGTCGGCGTTCTGGCGCGGCTTTTGTTGTTGTTGTTGAGAATCAAATTGGCAGAAGAGATTAGCCAAAGAGCAAAAGGTAAGAAGATGAGTTGAGAGGGCATTCTGAGAGGCGAGTTTGGAAAGCAATGCAGAATCGACAGCAGTAAGCGGCGAGGCCTTTGAGAGTAAGAAAGCTGGTTTGGGAAGGTTGTTGGATATTTGGTTGTTCCAATATCGAATGAGAGCTGCCTTGGCGGTGAAAGGGTTTACCTTCTCACCATCAACAGATAGCTGCAAGCATTCAACAGTAGGACAGCAACAAGACAATGTTAATAACAACGAAAGCAACAGCGAGTAAAACAACAAGAGATGACTAACCAGCAGTGATGAAGCGGATAAGAGCAGAAGGAAGTAAATGATCAAGTGTCTGGACATTCTTGTGATCCAGGAAGAATGAGGATTTTGGAGTTTGGTGGTTTGGAGCATTGAAGAGACAATTATATATATATGAGTGGTATCAAGCCGTTAGGCACATAGAATGATGGCATTGTTTGCATGCTTCTGATAGGAGCATTGTTTTCAAAAGAAGGAATAATTAGATGCTGAAACAAAGAAGTCGATCAAATTGGTAAGAAAAGTAGCTCAAACTGTTTGATTTAGGAGTCCAGAAATAAGTGGGCTTTAATGGTTGAGGTAACCAAGAGCATTAAGTTATGGGCAGCTCCTAGTAGCCATACTACCATGTTCAGAGTGTTGTTCAGTAACCAAGAAAAAAGAGTGGCGCACTGGAGCAGATTCCAAAAGATACAAATATTTTAAGTTAAGTGTATTAGCAAGTAATTGAGCATATTCAAATTCCAGAACCTTTTTGTTTGTCTCTAAACGGATGCAAATCCTTTTTTAATGCAAACTCCATTAATTTAGCATTGATTTCTGTATCCTCTAATTAGCCTACTTTAAATCTGAAAAGGATTACTAGAAGATTAAAATAATCCACGTTTTTGCATTTTAGAGGAACAGATCAAATCGGTTACCTGCGGTATTAGTGTAAAGTATATTATAGCACGATAATATGAGATGCTTTTTAGCAATGAGGCTGAAAGTTTGTTTTATTTCATGTGACTCAACGTAACCATCAACTGGTGCCTCAACAGATCAAATCGGTTTTGTGTTTTTTTCGGGTTTTTTTTGAAGAAAGGGCGTCGTGCGGCACGGTGTCCCAATATGACGTCTTGGTATACATGCACAGTTCACATGTGTCCAGATACATGCGCCTCATGAGACGCTTGCACCAAAAGATTGGCGCATTAATTTTTTTTCCGCGTCACATGACAGTATAACACCGCTCAAAGTCAAATTTAAAAAAAAATTCTTTTAAAAGTTATTAAAATTTAGTGAGATCCTGTACAAATCTAAAAAAAATCTCTCCCCTCCCCCGATGCGAACATGCTACAAACGCTGAAAGTTGCTATCACCAGAAAATATCTAAGTTTTTGGAAATTAAATTTGTATATGAAAATACCAATAAGCTGAGACTTTGCAATGGAGGCCGCTCATGTTACAAAAATATCCTATCACCCTAATCCAGAATAACTGTTGCCCGGGAAACACTGAAAACATGTTCTCGCCAACAAAACTCAATCCCACAACACCACCCCTTCCTCAGCCACCGCAATCCACCGTTCATCCGCCTCCACCACCCATCCACCGCCGTCTTCTTCTCAGCTCACTCGCATTCTCCGTATCCTCCTCCGCATTTCTCTCCCCAATCTCCGCCGATGCTCGGGGCCTCTTCCAAATGCCCCCTCTTAGGCTCGTCAACAGGTTCACTCCCTCTTTCAATTACAGGATTGTTCATCTCAATTTTGTGTTTAATTGGGGTTTTGCAGGTACTTTTTGGTGAGAGCAGGAGAATCGGAGTACGAGACCGCCGGAATGATAAACACGAATCCGGTAGCGAAGACGTCAGTGGACAATGGACTGTCGGAGACAGGAAAGCTCCAGACGGTTAGGGCGGCGTTCGCTTTGAAGGAGATGGAAGCCTGTCAAAGCAGTTGTTGGATTTGGCCTTCTATTACCCAGCGGGCTTACCAGGCTGCCGAGATCATTGCTTCCATCAACAAAATGGATCGGAGGTTATTTTAAGCTCTTCAATGAATTTTCAATTGATGGAAATCGTTTAAGTTGATTGATTTTGGTGCAGTCACATTGTCCCAGAGTACAGCTTTCTTGACGCTCGAGGTCTTGGGGCTTATGAAGGCAGGACACTTGAATCCATCTCTGAAGTAAGACTTCACAATTTGCATTGACGATTATCCACAATTGAATACTTGAATCCATCTCTCAAATTATCCGATGCAGGTGTATGCATCGGATAGTCTCTCCCCAAACACGAAGCCCCCGCCCATCAACGACGGGACCCCAAACGAGAGCGTCTCCGACGTCTTCGTCCGCGTGACGCAGCTCATGTCGATCCTCGAAACCCAGTACTCGGGTGACACGGTCATCATCGTCTCTCCCGACTCTGACAACTTGTCGATTCTACAAGCGGGATTGGTCGGACTTGATCTTCGAAGGTAAAGACTTGAAATGAATTTCTTGGTTATTAAGATCCAGTTAGCATTTTTGATGATGATAAATTGTTGACAGGCATATGGATCTTTCTTTTGGCCCTGGAGAGGTTCGATTTGTGGATCCAAGTAGCATACCCAAGTTTAAGCAACCGGCTTCCGCTGTTTACAAGTGCTTGAACCCACCTAGCTGTAGGTGATCCGATCCGTCTTCATTTGTTTTCTTCGTTGGCTCTTTCATTTGTAAATACTGACGACATCTTCGAGCTTGTGTACCCACTACAGATGAATCAAAATCACCGTTAAGAAATGACCACTATAAACCAGGGTCAAAACTCAAATGAGAGATACATACTTGTCACATGAGTAAATCACGTGACTAATTTTTTGCTTCAATTTTATGAGTTTGGATCCTATATTTTACACTATATTATTGGTTCACTTATAAATATAATTGAAGCAAACGATTCAGTCTCGTGTGAGAAAGCATTGGCAACAAAGTATCGGGATAAATAGAGGGTGTCGAGCGTCAATCCCCTTCTCATATTCTCTATGAGGTTGATAACCAGTTTAGAGTCCATCTCCACCTTAACATGTATTATCCGTGCAACCACACCATGTCAAGACCGTGGATTATCCCCATAACTCCACTGCTGGAGCAGTAGTACATCTCAAATTAGTAGTGAAAACAATTAGCCATTCCCCACTCTTGTCGCGAATATGTCCTCCCCATGTTGCCAATCCTGGTTTTCATGTAAGTCAAACAATAGATAGCAATATAGGTAAAATATTTCAGAACTCGGATCACCATAACATAAATATAATAGATCTCAAAAGGTAAATCTACAATATCACAAGTATGCTAGAGTTATGGAAAGACACCTTCGTTGAATGTCACCTCGTGGTTCGGTTGTTGCTTGTCGTACATATATGTTGTCACCATGACTGTCACTTCGTACCCAAAACGGTTGTTGATACATCACATCAAACGAGACATTGAGGTGTGAGAACTCCATTGTCACTTCGAGTTAAGACCATCCTTTTATAGAACACGTAATATAAACAATACTACCATAACTCATAGACATACAAGCAACACGTAGATATATAGAATCAATCCAATATCATAGATCAAACACGTCGGGCTCACCGGACCCTATAACAAAGGGGATTACTCACAATGCCTTAGAACAAGTAGGGAATGTAATTTATTGACCGACAAAGGGGTCGTTGCCCAGTGGGTACAAAGGTTGCACGACCTATTGTATAAAGTCTCGCCGAAAGCTTCGTATAATGTTGGAAATGAGATGTCTAACCTAATAGATGAAGAGACTTATTTATAGGGTTCGGAAAAGGCTCATAAACCCTAGATTTCCTGAGTTTCTATTTTCTATTAAGATAGAATCAAGTCTACTCGATCATATATTTTATTTAGATAAGATCGGACTAAGTATAAGATAGAAACAAAGCAATAAAGATAAACGTTAAAGCGGGCTGATCAAACACATGGGCCGTCATGCGATCTCTTGGGCCAAAGGTGCGGGTCTCGTCCAAAAATGATTCAAGATCATCTCAAAAACAACGGTTGAGCATTTCGGGGTCAAATGCAAGAGAAGGGACAAGATGTCGTGCAACTTGAAGGTGGTCCAAAACTCTTGGATCTTCGCCTGATGTTCTCCTCTTCACTTCCGGGCTTCAGTCATTTTCGCCAATGATCTTTGACTTTAATGCCCACAAAGAGCCTTTAGTATGTATCTGGACATTAAACGGCAGATGTATCATTTATGTTCTACAAATGCCTAGAATGTTTGCAATTACATATACCAACTAGTAGATCTCCTAAATAACAATATAAGAGAAACAAACCAAAATGATATGTTAATTACGCTCAAAATGATAGAGAATGAAATAAAAATGATTATGGTAAAAAGATGTTATTTGGAGTGTTATCAAATGTTGCAGAATAAGATGAAATTGATTCAATAGGTTGTGGACAGGAGAGGACCTGATCCCATCTAGACCGATCCTAACTCTAAACATTAAGGTCAATTTTTGATCCAACAGATTTGAAGATTCGGATTTAGGTCTGATCCAAATCGGTTTCGTCTAGATTTAGAGCGATGAACAAGCCTATATAACCTTGTGGACAATTATTCTCAAACCTACATGTATTATGCAACAAAAGAAACCCCACGATATTGACCACTTCTTTAAAACAACTCAAAGGTTTCTTAGGGATGTTCTGCATAGCTTTTTGGATAACTTTATACGAAACTTTGCGTTTTAAAAAAACTACGTAACTTTCATCAGCTTTAGTTTTTTCGGTTGATGATATTTTTTTTTTTAGAGTTTTTAAGAAAGCTTTTAATCCGTAACTTTTTCTTCAGCCTTCTATAAATTTGAACAATTGTACCCATATACTTGTTCTTTTCAGAAGATGGGTTCCTTTTATTTATTTATTTCATCTAGGGCTGGGTTCGGTACATTACCAACTTATTTTTACCCTTACCACCTACCAACCAACTATAATTGGTAATGAGAAATCGTGTACCATTACCAACCACCTAAACCCATTTACCAACTCTTCGGTATACCAACTTTTTCGGTTGGTTCGGTTGGTAATGACATTTTACCAACTTATATGTTTGCTAAAATTAAATTTAAATAAGACAAGAACTTCATCAATTCAACAATCCGCAAATTCGACTACAATATGTTTAACAATTTTATAGAATTTCATTACAAACCAAACACAAATAAATAAATATGCAATCATCATCCCAAGTTATTGGATAGGGAGTTCAATAGTCCAATCTCGACTTGTGCTCCACGTGATATCATATTTGAATCGAGCTAGAGCTTGTTGCATTCCTTTCTGCCTCATAGCCTTGATTGAAAGCATTCTTTTCCAAAAGAATGAAGATTAGATGATAGAACAAATGCTGTAATAGTAAAAAAAATCAATACAGAACATATATTGTTACGATAATAAGCTAAAGTTTAGGTTTAGTAACTTGACTACAACAAAACAACAGAAATAGATGTTGTTATAGTACATAAGCATCCCCATCATATGATTCATTATACACTACCCTACCCTAATCAATCGATTCATGAGATACTATCTAGAAAGGGATATATGATACACAAGTACAATACCCTAATCAATCGATTCAGCAAATCCTTATCCAACAGATTATGCAAGTTCAAAATTCGTATCACTTGAGCAACTCGATTCAATCACAAAGAAGAAAATACCTGAAAGTTCTCTATCGATTGCAGGGCTTCTCGTAGTATTGAACGAGCTGATTGCTTCTCTTATAGGGTTCTAAACTTCTAACGGGTTGATTGATCTGTAGAGACTCAAGAGTAAAGAGATCAAGAGATGAAAATCAGGAGAAAGGGATGAGTATTAGCCTATTAGGTTTCGGCTGCGGCGGAAAGCAAGAATAGTAGAGAGCTTGAAGTCTAGTTTCAATTTGGGAAGCACTATAGGGAATAAAGTGCATAGTTATATATGAATTTACATCTAATGGTACAAGTGAATTGCATATATAATTATATATGAAGTACTATATTAAGATTAGTATGTATATATTATTTTATTTTTTTTTATAAAAAAACTCGGTTGGTACGGTAATCCCATGGTACGCGGATATTGTTACCACCTACCAACCAACTATTTGTAGTTGGTTCGGTAGTACCATACCAATTAAATTGGTAACCAACATGTTGGTAACCAATTTAATTGGTTCGGTTGGTAAGCCTCGGTACGGTTTCATTTGGCTCATTTTACCCAGCCCTAATTTCATCCAAAAATCTACCATTACTAAATACTATTAGTTATTGGCTAACAGGCTAAATGCACCTTTGGGGCTCTACTACGTTCGAGTATCCGCAACATTTTCTTACGGCAACAGCGGGAGAGAAGAGATGATTTGTGGTGGAGGATGGATGGAGAGACGAGTGGGCTACAGAGGATGACCAGACTTTTACCCTCTACACTTGTAGTGGGTGGTGGAGAAGCCAAAGGGGAACGTGGCAGGACAGATACCAAACCACGTTTCTCATTGACAACACACACTACTGACTACTCCCATCTCCTTTCTCTTCACCACATCTATCTTCTACAGTTTCACACTCCACCATACATCATCCACCTCTCTATTCATTGCTTCAATAGTTCATCCACAATCTCAGAGAGAGACAATGGTGAACATTGAAGGGGAGAAGAAGCAGAGGGATGACACGGAGTTCAAAGAAGCTTCTGGGTTGGTGTACGTCAAACCTAAGCCCCGAAAAGGCCTCACCTCCAAGGCCATCGATTTACTTGAGAAGTTGATCGTCAAGTTGATGTACGATAGGTCTGCTCCGCAGCACTTTCTCGCAGGAAATTTCGCTCCCATTCCCCAGGAGACTTCTCCTTTCAAGGACCTCCCTGTCAATGGTCACCTCCCGGTGAGTTTCTCTTGCTCTATTTCGCCATCTATCACAATCCACTTGTAGTTTCTGTATGCCGATTGTTAGGGCTTCTATTTCATTCTTAGCGGGATGATCTTCGAATTATTCAACTAGTTTCCTGACTGATTGATGTCTCACCCTGGTTTCGGGGATATCAGATACTATAGAAGCCAATGGAGCCTGATTCAGGTTTGGTGGTTCTTACTTCGTACCTGCATGGAATTGGAAACCCTTTTTATCAACTCCGATTAACCGTGATTTTCTATAGTTAACGGGACAACCAAGAAAGGGGATTATAATTTATGTAGTATAATAATGATAAGCTTCTAGAAGACGACCGTGTCTTAATTAAACTATACCTACCATAGTACTACAGTACCAATATTTTATGTTATGCTAGTCAGAATAATTGCGAGTATAACACTTATAAAGCTTCGAGGATAATCGCTTGATTTCAAAGGTAATCTCTTATGGAGGAGATTTTACCAAAATAGGAGGGTTAATGATAAGGGTGCTGGATTACATTTTGGACAAACTACTCTTCTAGTTCTATCAGGGTGTTCCAGAGTGTGATGGAGCTGGTGCTCAGGGTGTAATGATAGTGATATCGAAGAAAGGGATTAGTATGCTGGTACTGTGGAGTTAGTTTAGTAGTCAACTTTAAGTCGAGCAATTGTCTGCGACAGGAAGAAGGGACATGAAAGGAAGCAATGAAATTAAGCTTGCTCGTGTCTCCATAGTGGGTCAGACTTAATGCTCGTGGCTTTGATTGCATGTCAACAAGCATTTTAAAAATTTTGCTGCAATTCCAAGTTACCAACATGGCATGCATGGCTAGAGAAACTAGCTAAATTATTTAATAAATATTTCCTTGGCCTGTTGTTTTTCATTAGTGTTTTGGGTCAAGAATGAGCCTTTCACTCTTTCAGTACAGGACTCGTATGCAACTCTTTCTATTTGGAGTTGAATCTGTATTTTCATGATAAAATAATTAGCTATCTATCTGCGAGGGTTCAAAAAATATTCTATCTGGCTACAAAGAAGAGAATATATTCGATGCATACATGTAACTATTTCAGTGGGAGTAAGCTCAAATACTTCATGTTGCAGGAATGCTTGAATGGGGAGTTTGTCAGAGTAGGCCCCAATCCAAAACTTCCTCCTGTGGCTGGATACCATTGGTATGCGTTTCTATTTAAACTCTTTGTGCTCAGAACTCAATTGCTTCTATATAGCTTGGTGTCTTCCTTTTCCTGGTTCTTACACACTTATGGTGTGACTGTGAAATCTACTATTGTTGTTACTGCAGGTTCGATGGAGATGGGTACGTTGTTTTTGTTTACCACTTCTGTCTTGCAACTTTTATGGAGGCAACATCTAGGGAAGTAAAATCTTTGCTTTAGGCTTCATTTAAATGTCAGTCACCATATGTATTACCAACCTTAGTATTTTGATTGAGTTGACAGAATTTGGCTGAAATAATAGATTGGTATTTAAAAAAAGGCTTTATAAGACATTCTGGTATTATATTACTGTTTGCAAAATTTCCGGCCATTTAGGTGAATAATTAATTTTGGTCAATGCCTTGTTTTCTTGCTGGAGTTGCGGTTTATGCATGCTTTTGATACCATCTATCTCATTTGTATTGGTTTCAAACGTTAAGAATTTCCTTGTGTACATTCATGATCAAGAAAAATGAAGTATTTAGGAAGTGTCTAAAGCAAAATTGATTGAAAAGGGTTAGACCACTAACGGCTCAATTGGTTGTTACAAAAGAAAAGGATACAGAAAAAAAAAATGCACACATATATATAAAAATATATATATCCTTATTCATTGATCCGATATGTGATGCTCTGGAAACAATTTCAATATTTTGTGCTGTTTTAAGTGAACGGGGAAGCGGTTGTTACATTTTGAAACCTTAGGGATTCAAAATGGGAGAAAGGAAACAAATTAATGTTATACTTAGAAAGGGATTCAAAATGGGAGAAAGGAAACAAATTAATGTTATACTTAGAATGGGAAGACTCCGCCCTAGGGATCATTTTATAAATGAATAATGACATAAAGTAGACAATATTCGTTTTCTTTCTGTTTTCGTGATTACAAACAAATGGTCCATAAATGTAGAACAAAATCAGGTTGTACTAGATTGTGATTAATACATCTGCATGATCCCAATCTCCGGTGAAAAAATGGGGTTATTTTGACTATCTTAACTTCATCGGATTTTTTTTAAAATATCAGTCTATCTAAGGATGTGTTCTTTGGATACTAATTTGTCCACAGCCAATGAGCCAAATGGACGCCATAGCTTAGTTGGGAATGCTTTTGTTGGATGCACATATTGTAGCAGTATGTCAAAGTCATAACTGTATCTTGGGTTACAACTTCTCTAAGTCTGTATAAGCTTAACTATTATGTGCCCTTCCTAGGCATTTAATTCATATATTCATCAATCATGGTCAATCAGTTTTTCAGCAGGATGTGGAATTTATTTCAATGAGCAAAAAAACACTACAAATTGGAACTAATATCTTACCAGCTCAATCTGATGGTAATAAATAATGGATGTCTTATGGAAGATTATGACTGTTTTATTTTGTTTTGAACACCACCACCTGTAGAAAACTTTCTACCGTTAAGCCACTGCATCCGTTGTTGCAAATACTTAGCTTAAGTTGTAAATTGTTCTTTTATTATCTTCCCTGCAGTACTCTCTAGCCTTAACATTTCTGGCATGGCAATGTGGCTTACACCTTTTTAACCTTTCTAATGCTTTTATCCCATTCTTATTCAATGTCACAGAATGTTATGTCCTTCATAGCCCTAGACGATTGTGCATATCCTTATTCAGAATTGCTAAACTAGGAGATTATAACATGATAAATGTAAGCAATAGGTTTTACTTGAGCATTGAAGGGTCCTAGGTTATAACCTATGCAACTATGCACTTAGTATCAGAATTTATAGCTCACACGGGTTTTCGGCTTTCCTTTGTCCATGTTTCACAACATGATAGCCTATTCCCTTCACATCGAATTAAATTGTTTCATGTCTATTTGGAATTAAAAAGGATTAAAGCATGCTAGAAATAACACAAGCTAGGTTATGATACCCATCCTCGGCCATAATATGCTATGGAGGACCATCATTGCTATTAGCCGGACAAATGTCCTTTTAGTTTGAATAAAATATCTTAACTGATCCAGAAATTCATGTGCTTTGCTTTAGTGGTCGGATTAAACTTTTCAGCAGCTATACAATGATATTTTGCTCTCAAAGGAAATTGATTTAAGAACATAAATATTCTCGCTATCTTTGAAGTAATATGGCATTTGAGCATACAAAACTTGCATCTTTTCCTTGACTAATCTGTGCGCTTCTTGATAACACCTTAGTAGATTGCAGTTGTTCCAGCATATCTAAGCTTACCTAATACCTATATGGTTTTGCATTCAGCATGATTCATGGAATGCGTATTAAAGACGGAAAAGCAACATATGTCTCCCATTATGTAAGGACATCTAGATTAAAACAAGAGGAGTTCTTTGGAGCATCCAAATTTATGAAGGTACGCTGTAGAATAATAAGGCACTCAGGTGTTCACAGAAAATTTGTTTTGTTTATGATTACAAGCATGTTTGCCATTTTGTGTTGTTATTTATCAAACTACTTACTACATTGTATCATCTTGGTGCCTTAGAAATAATAAATATATATATCTAAGTTCTTTTCTCTTTCTTATATTTTCAATTTAGTAGTGAGAACGAGTCCATGTGCTAAGAGATAATATTAAACAGATGAAAAAAGGTTAAGCCCCTTACCAAAAAAAATAAAAATAAAGCTTAGCAGGGCAATCTTCATCATTCGCCAATTTACCCTCATTTATCCATAATCTCATTAAATGTATACTAATAACTAATTTATAGAAATGCAAAAAAAAAAAATTCTTTAAAGTGCACATAGAATTATTTAAAAATGCACACTAATTTTTTACTAAAAGTGAACTAGACTTATATTTAAAAGTTTACAACAAATTTTTTTTCAATGAGTATAATTGACATATTTATACTCATGAATGGAGTAATGTTCAGAGCAATCGCTATGGAGGCATTAAAAGTGCTACAATTGAAGTATCTTCTTCCATGACTTTTGCAGATTGGGGATCTCAAGGGGTTTTTTGGTTTATTTTCGGTGTACATGCAAATGCTGAGACAAAAACTGAAAGTGCTGGACATGTCTTATGGAACTGGGACAGGTTGTTAATGGACTTCATTTTCCAGAATGTTTATTTAATCTTTGACAATCAACTTTGATGTGGGATTAATGCGAAAGTCACCCATAAAGGGCAACTCATTTTCTTTTAATTAGTAATAAGCGACTAGATGCGCGAAGGGTACTGGACCTCTTTCGACCAAAAAGAAAAGGCTTCTTTCTATTAATTTTTCTCAACTTTGAGTATATGCTATGGTGGTTGCAAGTGCCAAAATTCCTATAAATCATCCAATAAAATTGGACATGTGGCAGTTATAAAATGTTGTTTTTTATAAACCTAAGCCCTAATTGAGCCATTTTTTGGTTGTGAGCTCTCACTTTCACTATATATAGTAGTAATATTTGGAGAGTTGAAGTTTCACCTTTGCGACGATTAGTGTTGTGACAATTGCAGCAGATAAATAAGAAGATTAACATTTTAATTTTCATGATGGGTTATTGGCTTATTTGTTTGAGTATCAAACTGTATAAAAATGACAGGCTTAATGTTTTTCATTCATCTCCAGCTAATACAGCTCTTATATACCACCATGGGAAACTATTGGCACTTAATGAGGGAGACAAACCTTGTAAGTATAATTCTCTGTTTTAATTTGGAAGTGCAGATATACTTGTTTTCCGAACTAATCAAGACTGTTGATCATATTTTGAGTGTCTGATCATGATTGAAAATGTATGATCTTGTTCTTATCAATTTTGAAGTGCAGATATGCTTTTTTTTCTTTTTAATCTCAAAGCTCTTTTAAGATGTATTTTTTTGTTTCTTACAGTTTGGATTTTTTAGGGGAGGTTGTGTTTCTTATTTTTACTTCTGCTCAAGGGCTTGTTATCATTCTAGTCTTGTTCTTGTACAATCTAGATGCAATTAGAGTACTAGAAGATGGAGACTTGCAGACTCTTGGCCTCTTGGACTATGATAAGAGATTATCACATTCCTTCACAGCTCATCCAAAAGTAGACCCACTCACAGGTAAAGGTCTTAGAAACTACCAATGCTTTAGTGGATAATTTCTTTCTTGCTAACAAAATTGGCAATGCAGGCGAGATGTTTGCTTTTGGGTATTCTCAAACTCCACCATATTGCACATACCGAGTCATTTCAAAGGATGGTGTGATGCATGATCCAGTGCCAATCAATATTCCTGCATCTGTCATGATGCATGACTTCGCCATAACTGAGAATTATGCAATTTTTATGGACCTACCTCTGTACTTCAAACCAAAGGTATCTCAGCCCTTCATATCTCATGCTAATTCATTTCAATATGGAAAGCATTGCTGGAGTGGTTTATTTTATAATTGATAATGCACATGATGTATCTCATATCTTGACCATTGATATTGAAAGTGTAGTGTGGATTCTTTTTTGATGCAGGAAATGGTTACAGAAAAGAAACTGGCATACATATATGATGAGACAAAGAAAGCTCGCTTTGGAATCCTTCCACGCTACGCAGAGAATGAGCTCTTAATGAAATGGTTCGAGCTTCCAAATTGTTTTATATTCCACAATGGTACGTACATGTTCCTTCATATTCCAGAACAGGGTACCCATGTGATAATGTGATACCAATGCCATTACACTCTACTATTCAGGTTTTAGGAGGCTTGATGACATCAAAAACATTAACCTTTTGCTAACTGCACTATGTATCTTGTAAAAGATAGCAATTTCTTGGTTTTGCTTTTCCCATGTGACTTTACTTATGTTTTTATAGCCAATGCGTGGGAAGAAGAAGATGAAGTCGTGTTAATTACATGCCGCATTGAGAAACCAGATCTGGATTTGGACAGTAGATCTGTTGACGGAGAGCTCGGGACCGATTCAAATGAGCTGTAGGATATTCATGTCTTAGCAAAATGGAAATATTAATTGTCTTTCCAGATTTTTTCCATCATATTTGCATGTCACTTGATTGATTAGGTATGAGATGAGATTTAACATGAAAACTGGTCTTGCTTCTCAAAGAAAGCTTTCAGCACCTTCTGTTGATTTTCCGAGAATCAACGAGAACTACACTGGCAGGTATGCTTCTGGACACAATTTCTATCTACTTGCTTGAAATTTTCCCTGCTCATCCTTGGCTCAATATCTCTCTCCAGTCTGAAATATAAGAAATTTTGTGTGCATTCTCCTTTGTTTTGCTCAATCCCCTGCTCCACTTCAATTGATGTAAAGATTCAAATTTCCAATTTACAGGAAGCAGCGTTATGTGTACGGAACTGTACTGGACCACATTGCAAAGGTTATCGCAATTGTAAAGTTTGATCTGCATGCTGAGCCTGATCCTAGCAAAATAAAGCTTGAAGTTGGAGGCAATGTTGAAGGAATTTTCAACCTAGGTCCTGGTAAATTTGGTTCCGAGGCTGTTTTTATTCCTCGTGAACCAGGTACGACTTCTGAAGAAGATGATGGATATCTGATCTTCTTTTCACACGATGAAAATATTGGGTACTATTTCTCTTCTTAAGTTGTCTTGCTGTTTCCTTGATCTGTTCTCCATCCCAACTAATCCTATTGAAGTACCACGTATCTTCCAAGTACACTGCATGCTTGTTGCGATTTACTTATCATCCTAAGCATCTATGCACACTTAGGTTACTTGGAGTCTTAGACATGATTGTGGAAATATGCATTCAAGTAGAGAGAAAATACACCAAACTTTCCAAACAGCAAAATCATATGGATATATGTCTGATTCAGATGCACATGCATTGTCCTTTATTTACATGCTCCGGTGTCATGTGACTGGTACCTACAGAACATGGCTAAGTTCTGATCTCTATGTGCAGAAAATCATTTGTAAACGTGATCGATGCAAAAACTATGTCAGCTGATCCGGTTGCAGTTGTTGAGTTACCACACAGGGTTCCTTATGGCTTCCATGCATTCTTTGTCACGGAGGTCAGTTCCATTCTTTTCATATTCGCATTGATGTGAGCGTTAAGCTATGAATCCAATCTCCTGTTATCAGCTTTAGGCTTCTGAAGCATCTTTTTGGTCTTGATACCTTACTAATCCAAATCTAGGTCAAGTGGAAAACACACAAACACTCACACATATCTGTGCAAAATTCTCTCTTCTCTATAACCCAATAGACCAGTACCTCATGTTATTTTGGGAACCGAGTGTGCAGGAACAACTGAAAGAGCAAGCGATACAATGAAGAAGATACAGTGCAACTGCAACAAGTATATATATGTATAGATATACATAGAGAATGCAAGGAGTTGGCCTTAATGTATGTTACAAACTTTGTTCTTGTCAGATGTAATGTCATTGTATATGAATCATTACTCATATGCATGGAAAATACTCTGTTACCATAATTTAGAGATTGTCATTCGATTCTGTAATAGATGCAGTTATGGGGTACTTGGAAAGATTAAGGCAATCATGAATCATGGCTTTTTAGAATAGTGTATTTTGTATTTTTAAAATTGTTGAATTGACTGTTTCTCTTTAATAAAGTAAATTTTGAATTTCAACTCTTTGGTCGGTACACTAAAAAGGAGCATTTATACGTGATTTAATGATTTTTGTTATCCTCTATCAAATGCTGGGACAAAATAAACCTACTTTTTACGTCAGCTGAAAGCTTCATAGTTTGACGTATAAATAAATGTAGGTGGTTATTTGGAAACTTTTTTTTATAAGAGGTGGTTTATTGAAAAATAGTGGATATAAGGGTGGTTTTAGTAATTTTATTTACTCTATAAATAAAGAAAGTAATTTAGCTGCATAGTGCTGACTGCTCGGTGCTCACAGAATATTTGCCGCGTGGAAAGTAGTACTAAATCAGGGGCCACCGGACCGCCATGATTGACCCTTCAAAAGAGCTTCCCACTTCTCCCGCGGGCCCCATAAACTTCGATGTCTCACACTCTCACTCCCCCAGGTGCAATGCAACCACAAAAGCGCCGAGCAAAGGAAAAGGAACCCACCACCACGATGCCACAGCCACCAAGGCAACCGCAACAATCCACTGCTCCGGCGCATCTCAAGGAGCTACTTTGCCCGGATAATCGAAATCCGATGAGGGAATCACCTGGATCTTCCCTCCGGTTGCAAGTCCCAGACAAGCCGACCTCGCCTTCCTCCAGATGTGTCGAAGGCGACGATTGTAACGCACTCGTATCCGTCGAGACGTACTACTCACCTCTGCAGTCTCCGCTCCCGGTAACTCCTCCGACGGATTCGAATACGCCAGAAAACGTCCCCGGTGGGACGACAACGAGCTCCTCACTCGTGGTGAGTCTTGGTCGCATAGTGAGCGCCAAAACGACGTCTTCTGCGCTGGTGGTTGGCTCTGCCGGCGGAGGAGGAGAGACTGGGGGAGTGTTTGGATTCCGGAAGTGGACAAATAAGAAGGAGGAAGGAGTAGTGGAGGAAATCGTGAGCAGGTCGAGGAAAAAGGTGATGCTGTTGAGAGCGGCGTTAGTGCTTAGGGTTTACGAATTTGTGTTTTCCCTGATCTCCTTTGCGATTATGGCTGCGGATAGTACTCAGGGATGGAGTGGCGATTCCTTCTACCGATACAAAGAGTACAGGTGATTCACTCGTTTGGATTTGTATCATTTTACTTGTTCCTTCAGATTATAAATTGCAGTTCTGCTTCTAGATCGGAATTGGATAAACGATCTTGCAAATTGGTTATAGATTTGAATTTGAAAAGTACAGTTTGTTGCCACAAGGATTTATGCAAAGAAATTGAAAGTTCAGATTGTGAAATTTCTGGAAAATGTGTGATATTATTATCAAATGCAATTTGTTGCTAGAAGAAACTCTGTGCTTGAACACTGATACTGCTGAGAAATTTGTAGTTTCCCATGCTGAAGGGGAGCAGCTGATAAGATTATTGATTTACTTGTGCAACTCGACTGTGTCATACTGAGAGACATATACTTGAAGTTATTTCTCATGGAACATACATCTATTTGCATGTTGCAGGTACTGTTTGTCAATAAACGTGATAGCATTTGCATATGCAGCATTTCAAGCATTTAACCTCACCTACAATCTGGTCTCTGGGAAGCAATTCATCAAGCACCACCTCTACCATCACTTTGCTTTCCTCATTGATCAGGCAAGTTCATCTGTGAGGTTTTTACACATCCAAAATCCAATGCCGTGATGACTCTAGCCTTTCTTGTATTGAGGACACATGTTTTACATTTTGCAGATACTGGCATATCTTCTGATATCAGCGTCATCGTCAGCGTCCACAAGAGTGGACAATTGGCAGACCAATTGGGGGAAAGATGAGTTCACCGAGAAGGCTGGTATATCGGCTAGTATGTCCTTCTTAGCCTTCATTGGTTTCGCTCTCAGCTCTATCATTTCCGGTCACAACCTCTGCAACGGCGACTTCACTTGACTCACCATGAGAAAGATTTAGTTTAACTGCAACCAGGTTGCAGATTCTGTACATGCAGCTAGATGAGATTTAGCTATATATATATTCTTATTCTCCTTTTGAGAGGGGAAAGTGTATGATTAACTAGCAGTGTTGGATTTTCTTGTTGGACGTATTGTTGCACTTCATTTACGGTTTCATATATGTTTCTCCGTCCTTCCTCCCTGCTGCTTGGCGATTTAACTAGAATACTAACCTGATGGAATAAAGGATGTAGGATCACCTTTAACATGAAGTATCTCTAGTATAAACTGTTGTTTTGTTGTATTATAATATTAGTAATGTCAATAGCTAACATCAAGACGGTTTGGCCGAGTGGTCTAAGGCGCCAGATTTAGGCTCTGGTCCGAAAGGGCGTGGGTTCAAATCCCACAGCCGTCATTTTTTAATATTTTGTTTATATTACATTGAAGTTTGAAGTTGGAATTAAAAGTTATCTTAAATTTTTTTAAAAATATTTAAATAAATACTTTTTAAAATAGTTCTTCAAGCTTTTACGAATTTGTTTTTACCAACAAGCATAGCTTAAATCAATTGAAAAATATAATTAATTTGAAGAGATAATACTTAAAAGAGAATTAAAAACAATAATAATGATTATAAATTCATTTTCAAATCTTAATTTTACAAAAATATACATATAAATTTCTAAGTATTAAATATTTATTAAAACTGAACCCGCACAAAGTGCGGGTAATATACTAGTTTATATTAACTTGCAAGACCTTGTTCGGTTAAGAAATTCCAATTTAAAATCAATAACCATAGTTCACATAGAAAGAGAAGATTGATAAAATCATTTTCAAAATTAGAGATAAAAAATTTCATAAAAAACTTTAATATATGAGCAACTTATAAAAAAAAATTAGAACACGACAATATGTATAACTATCGTCTCGACGACCTTATCATTTACAATTTGATTGTCCTTAACTAAAGAACGACATTTATCATTTACAATTTAATTGTCCTTAACTAAAGAATTATTACCAATGCATGATTATTGATATTTTTACCTATATTAAAAACCAATTATCTAATTGATGAATGCGAAAATCTAAGAAGATAATTATTAACCTATAAAACCAAGAAAAACAACGACTAACACTTATATTTATAAAAAAAAATAATAATAATATCAACTGGCATAAACCAAAATGACAACTTTTACAAATTAAATTTGTTGGGTCAAAAAACTTAAATACGATGAAACTTCAATTGATTATTTTATTTTAGAGACCCTCTCTAAAATGTGGCTTGTATTGGGATATATATCAGTTTTATAAAATCATTATTGGATCTAAGTATTTGTAGTACTCCGCTAACTAAGGTACAATATTAATTTATTTTTTTATAAGTTTCGTTATGAATCTAAATTATATAGACTTATACCGTGTAAATATTAATTATTTTACATAAGTATTTATACAAGTAGTAAATAAGGGAAAAATCCAAAGTAAATATGTATATTATGGGAATTTATTCTAATCAGCTAATATGAAAAGGACCTATATTGTAATTAATGGAAATAGATGGTTAGGTAGATTTGTTTGTTGTATATTCATGCATGCATCGGCCTCAAGATTGTTATGCTTGGAAAAAAGGTGGAAAGCCACTGTGCAAGGGTAAAAAATGGTTTTAAAGAAAAGGGTAAAATAATGAGCACTATTTTTTTTTTTTTTTTTTTGTGAAGGAGGGACGGTGGCCTCCGGCGCATCTAGATGCGTTTTTATTAATTGGAAAGAAGGCTAAGTAGTAATCTCAAGGGGATAGCCCGACCCCTTACATCATCAAGTAAAAGATCAACTACACCCTCCGACAATTCACGCAATACATTCAAACCAATAGGAAAGTTTATGGCTAAACTAGCAATAAAATCCGCAGCTTTATTCGCCTCGCGGTAGGCATGTCGAAACTAGATAATCCAGTCTCTTCAATAAAGTCATGAAACATGCGTACCAGACTAGCAAGAGGATGGTGAGTAGCGATAGTGTGTTTATTTAGGAGTTCAATAACCAAGCGAGAATCAGTTTCAAAGATTACCGAACGATAACCCAACTCCCAAACAACCTTAAGGCCGTGCACCATTCCCCACAGCTCAACCATAGGAACTGAGCAAATCCCTAGGTTGACCCCAAAGTCACTCAATCATTCTCCTGCAGCATTCCTAATGATACCAGCAGCAGCGGAGTTACCGTCTTTAGTCTTGGCCCCATCCGTGTTAATTTTGACGAAGTCTTCCGGGGGAGGAATCCACACAACTCTGATAATTCTCTCTTCTCTCTTCTTTTGGAACGTCTCTCTCTTGCTCCAGACCTCTAGGTATTCTGTGGTTTGATTTTGGATGAAGCGGCTTCTTTCCACTACCGGGCTAGTATTTCTAAAGACTTTCTCGTTTCTCCACTTCCAGATCCACCAAATACTAAGTGCAAAAATCTCATTCTACATGCATATATTTTTAAAGGAAACCGTAGAATAGATATTACCTCGTATCCATGTCGCGAAGGGAGTGCTGAAGAAGGCGGGAACGTTACTGGGAGCTAGTAGACGGCTCCAAAGGTCCTTGATTTTAGCACAATCCCTAAAAAGATGGATAAGGGTTTTTGTATTCTGCATACATCCAGTACAGATGTCTTCATTTGCTATATGCCTGCACTTTCTGTCGTGACTGCTCAGCACCCCACCTTTAGCCAACTTCCACACAAAAGTCTTAATCTGTTCCTGAACACGGAGTTTCCATATCCTTCGAAATATAATATCATCCACATGTGCTGGATATTTTCTGAGTCAAAAAGTAATTTATACGCAGACGAAATCGAGTAGTTCTCGTCTTGAGTTGGGCCCCATGTGAGAGTATCGTTCAGCTGGCCATAATGAATGAAGTTGCTATCTGCTATAATGGCGTCTCCTGGGCATACTGCTACGAGTTTCAACAATATTGACAGAGGGAGCTTACCTCCCAATTCTTGCCAGTCTCACCCCTCATCATCAATCCAGTAGCGGCGCATAGTGGAATCTACCTCAGATTGGTTCAGAGCAGTCAAAGCAAACACGTCTAGAGGCTCGGGCATGTTCCAAACATCCTTCCAGAAACGAATCGTGCGACCGTCTCCCAAAGACCATTTAACACCCCTAGATACAACCTGCTGAATACCCAAAGATATACCCTTCCAAATATGTGATGACGTGCCATTGAATCTACTGTTAATCCGAATATATTTGTTTTTGATGTCCTTAACCCATAAGTTGTCATCATCCTTGATGAATCTCCAGCCCAGACTCCCGAGGAGGGCCTTGTTTGTGTTCTGAATGTTTCGGATGCCTAACCCTCCCTTATCCTTGGGCAAACACATTTCACTCCATCTGATTGTGTGCATACTTCGATGACCCTCAGTATCTCCCCAAATGAATTTTCGGCAAAGCTTCTCAATATCAGCACACACACTTTTAGGAAGTAGTAAAGTGGCCATAAAATACATGGGGAGAGAGGTGAGGACATATTTAGTTAATGTCACCCTTCCGGCATAGCTAAGAGATTTATTTCTCCATCCGTTAAGTTTCCCGTTGATACGATCCAAGAGACTTAAGAAGGTAGCCATATTTACTCTTCCTTGTAGGATAGGTATACCAAGATAGTTGCAAAGGTTTTTGGTAACTTCAATCCCACTTTCCCGCTCTATATCATTGCAGAGGTCTCCAGAAACGTTGGGAGATACGAAGATCTTAGACTTCTTGCTACTAATCTTCTGACCTGCGACTTTGCAAAAAACATCGATGCATCGCATGATAATCCTAATCTGGGACAGGGAGGCTTCCGCGAAGAGTGTGATGTCATCTACAAAAAAGAGATGAGATAAAGGAGGACCACCTCTCGAAAGAGTTATAGGCTTCCACTCTCCTCTATCCACTGAATCAAGAATGAGATGACTTAGTCTCTCCACACAAAGGACAAACAGATTCGGGGACAATGGGTCTTCTTGTCTGATGCCTCTTTTCGGTGTAAACTGCTCTGTGACTTCACCGTTCCAAATAAGTTGCATCCTAGCAGAAGACAAACATTCTTTGATCATTATTCCCCATTCAGCCGGGAATCCTGCTTTGAGTATAGTGTCATCGATGAACTCTCATTTGATTCTATCATAAGCTTTCTCGAGGTCCAACATCAAAAGCATCCACTTTTTACCCATTTTCTTCCTTTGCATGCAGTGAACTACTTCCTGCATAAGAATGATGTTATCTTGAATAAGCCGACCAGGGATGAAACTACCTTGAACTGGACCGACAATCTTGCCAATGATACTCTGCATTCGTTGGAGCAAAAACTTCGAGATGATCTTGTATCTAACATTGCAGGAGCGATGGGCCTGAACTAGCTGATATACTCCGGAGTGCCTACTTTAGCTATGAGAGAGATGAGGGTATCATTACTACCTGGGGACAATTTGTGGATGGAAAAGAACCGAGAAACTTCTTCTTTCATGGATTGACCCACAATGCTTCAACACTTCTGATAGAAATTCAGTTGAAAGCCATCAGTCCTTAGAGCTTTGAAAGCTCTCATGCTTTTAACCGACTTCCAAACTTCAATCTTATCAATCAGCTTGAGGAGGTGTAGCCAATTTGAGTTATCGATACCAGGGAACCCGGATATGTATAAAGTCAATCGGTGATCCAAAGGAAGATCTCCCACACTATAAAGATCTTTGAAATAGTTCACCGTATGTTATTCTAATAGGGTGATATCTTCAACCCAAGTGTCATTGCCCAACTTTAAACCCCGAACTCTATTGCGGCGTCTCCTGATGATGGTTGAAGTGTGGAAAAAGGAAGTATTCTGGTCCCCGAGCTCCACCCACTGCTCTCTAGATTTTTGAAACCAAAGGATCTCTTCCTGCTCAAAGATATCTTCTACTTCCTTATGTAAGCTTATCTCTTCTTCTTGTAATCTAGCCGACTCTTTATGGCATCTTCTAGATTGAACCTTAGAGAGATTAGCTATGGAATCTTGTTTCCTGCGAAAGATGTTACCAAACACAAGTCTATTCCAAATAGTGAGAGAACTTTTGAGATTAGCAAGGGCATGACTTACATCCGTGTTATTAAACCAACACATCTCAACCATGAGAGTAAAGTCACGATGGGTCATCCAAGCCGCCTCAAAATTGAAAGGTCTTCTATCTTTCCTGCAGTTAACAACACAATCTAGATAAAAAAAATAGGGGAGGGATCAGAGGAAAACCTGGCGAGATGTTGGACGTGAGCATTCGGCCAAATCAGACGTCCTTCCAAATTCACAAGGACCCTGTCAAGTCTTTTAGAAATATTTCTCTTAGCCGACTTCCAATCGTCCCTGCAAACTCCGACCTAGTGAAGCCCAAGTGAATCAAACCATGGTTCAAAATAAGATCGTTAAAAATAGGAGAGTTTACATGAAGTGTTCCGGATCCTCCTTTACGTTCATGCATGAAGCGAATGGAATTAAAATCTCCACCGATGATAATAGGTCCAACAATGGTGTTAAGCTCTCGGTCGAGGTCCGCCCAAAATACTCGTCGACGGTTAACCGAGGGGGCTGCATAAACAGTAAAAAGGCTGAAAATACTGGTGCCATTCCTGACTCTAGCATGGATGATTTGGCTGGTATTGTTGATAATATTAATAACAATCTGTTCATTTTTCCAAAGCAGCCAAAGACCCCTTTGAACCCCACAGCTTCCACTCGGAAATAGCCCGGAAAGTTAAGACGATCACAAATCTCTTGTGCTCGATCTCCCGATGTTCGGGGTTCGAAAATAGCTAATATATCCACGTTGTGATGCCTGCAAAGATACTTAATAGCACGTCGGAAGCCGTTCTTACGAGCTCCGAACACATTCCAAAATAAGATATTCATTAAATCTAAAAGAGATAAGAGAAACAAAACCGGCCCCATACACTACATGTCCGGTTTAGGAGACGGTTTCTCGCTCCTAACAGTCGCATTCTCCTGCATCTCCACGTCAAGTATGTCGCTATCCTCCTCCATTTGTATTGTTAAAGGAGTTGCAGCCTCAGCATTCATTTCATGCTCCATTTGATTAGACACCATGTGACTTAGACTATGATCCTCATTAGACTGGGAATCTTGACTTGGTTTATCCTTTGGAATAGTCTCTGGAGTAGCGTTAGTTGTTGTGATCTCTGGGACTCCACTACCTTCTCCCTCTGCATTGGTCAGCGTATGAATTAGGAATGGAATATATACCTCGCTCGGACGTTGTCGTTTTTTTGGCTCCAGACTGTTGAAGAGATTCTTCTGCCTTCTTAGCTCTCCAGGTCAGCCGTTGAGCATCATTATTGACTTTACTACTACGTTTCTTTTTCCCTTCGCTAGCATCTAGCTTAGGTGTGTTATTTGGGTTTGCTTTGAAGACAATTGTTCCCGTCTTTTGCATGGGCTGAGTTTCACTTCTGATATTCTTTGATACAGCTGTTGCTCTTGGAATGTCCTCTGCATGCTTTTGCGTAACAATATTAGAAGAGTTAGGGCCAAACCGGGCTTTACTAGTGGATGTCACTTTAATGTTGTTTTTACTTAATACTCCAACTTGGCCCAATTGATCCGGCCCATTGATGATTGCTTTCCCTTTGTTTGCTATAATCTGTGCTTTTTCTTTCACAAAGGTTTGCTTTCCTTATGAGTGAATATTATGATTTCTTCCGGCTAAGGCAACTTGATCATTATTAAGGTTAGCCAGATTCTTTCCTTTTTTTGGTTTCTTCCGTCGAGCCACCATCATCTAAGGCCCGTAGCCGGAATTGTCTTCCAACGGTGCTACATCGGTCAATGGTGGGGCTGGAATTGTAGAATGACCATTCGGGTTGGAGGACTTAGGACCTTCTTGTGTAAATTCTGTGCTTCCTGCTCTGTGTTATTTTGGGGCTTGATCATGCTTCCGAAATTACAATGAGATGCGATGCCCGTACCTTCCGCACTTGAAGCAGATGGTATCTAGGCCTTCATATTCGATTGAACATCTTCTACTATTGATGATTATGGCTTTCTTGAGAGGTCGACTAAGATCGACTTCAATGCAGATTCTAGCAAACCTACCCCTGTTAAAATGAAGAGTTTTTGGATCGATGAGAAGAGGGTTACCCACTCCTATCGCCATATTCCACAATATTGCTTCGTGGTACCATTGTACCAATAAACCTGTAACACGGATCCAAATGGGGCTAAGGTTATAGGTTCGGTAGTGACAAAATCTAGAGACCATCTTTTCATGATCAAGCATCTTCCAAACATCACCCAGGGACCTCCGGTGAGAATCATCATGAGTTCATTCTCACTGCTAAATCGAGCCAAGAAGTAACTGTTGTCCAGATCAATAAGCTGAAGGTTATCTCCGCACTTTCAGAGTTCCCGTATTTTCCTTTCCATGACTGAGAAGGCAATCGGGTACCCTAGAACTTTAAACATGATAGATCTTTGCCACTTTGCTTTGAGTTTTTTTGTAGTGTCTTTATCAATCTCCAATACTGGATCACCTTCAGGACCATATGGAAAGCTCATTTTGATCGTTCCACTCAAAGCAAAGTGGCAAGATCTCTATCTCCTTAAAGGATATGTAGAGTTCCAAGTGTTACTCCTCTTTTGATGCGTGTTCAACAACCCAAATGAGCTTGCCATATGGTGGAGGTACTAATGATGTTGTACCTCCAATACTGGATCACCTTCAGGACCATATGGAAAGCTCATTTTTTTGTAGTGTCTTTATCAATCTCCAATACTGGTGTTGAATCCATGGTCGGTACCACAGTCTCTATCGGAGTAACGATGGGTTGGGTTGTTGGAGGTACAACATCAGTATCTCCTTCGTTAATCTTAGTATCATTAGTACCTCTTAACTTAGACTGACTCTGATTTGAGTCTTCCATTTTTGCGTCAGTATCAATCGTAACCACGTTCCCTTGTTCGCCGATCACCGCCGTCGGGGGAGTAGCCTCCACCATATGGCCGGAAACCACGTGCCTATCCTTTTCGCAAATAGGTTAAGAAGAGGGCGTAAAAGAGAGCGTTAATTTTGGTGGCGATAATGGGCACTATATAAGGAGGGAAGCATCAAACAAAACATACACATACGAAGAACCGATAAGTTCAAATATACACAAAGCAACATCCACTCGATCAAAGCAAATTTACGAGTTAAGTCCCGAGCTAGCAAGAATCTCCTTTTTGATAAGGCAAGTGGGTTATAGTTATTTTAAAAACTATCGTATCTATTTAATCAATAATATATATATATATATGCTAGAAGTAATAATTATAGGTACATAAATCGAGATATGTATAATTAAAATACATATATAATTTGTACTAGACTAACGTATATTTTATTGATTCAGGGGTTACTTGATCGATAAAGTGATAGTGTACGAACCGATGGAAATGTGAAACGTATGTTATTGAACTTGAAGTGTACGAACATTATGGGTAAATAATAATGGCCGCTTGGGAACATTATTAGAAATGTCCGTTGAGGCTTAGTGGATCCCGAAAATTAGGTTGTCTGATTCCGATCTCACTACCGGTAGGTAAATTTAGGAGTCATGGATTTACCAAGAGGTTCTCCAAGACTTGCCTTTGGTTGATTAATGACTAAAATCAGACCTGGTATCCACGGTGAAATTGCTAGCGTAACGCTAAAGCAATTAATTGTTGAGAAAATTGGTGTTGAAAAGCCCTTATTGTATCTTAGATACAATATAGGGCTCCTTTAATTTATGTATAAATAATAAAAGTAAATTAAAATGATAAATTAATTATTAATTTAATGTCCTTCCTTAATTAATAATATTCTCTCTCCTAATTACCCTCTCCTAGTATTTATTATTTGTTTTAAAATTATTTTAAAAATTAGGTTAATCCAGCTTGTCAGTTTATTAGATAGGCTAACCCATTTTCTTTTTTCTCTTTTGTGCTTGGATGTGGTAAACAACCTATTGGTAGGGGTGAGCATTTCCGGATATCCGATCCGATCTAATGGCTCGGATATCTGATCCGACAAACTTTAAAAAGTCTGATCCGAACTTGATCCGATAGCACCAGAATATCCGACAGTTTTATCCGGACGGATATCCGATCCGGATATCCGACAGTTTTACCCGGACGGATATCCGATTCAGATATTTATTCTTAGAATAGTCGGATATATCCGACCCGATCCGATTTTTCCTATAAACCCCGATCCGATCCAATGATTCAGAATTTTTCAGATCGGATCGGACTCGAATCACCAATTGCCGGATATCTTCGGATTTAGATTTTTCCGAATCGGATCTTTGGATTAGCGGATCGGATTAGACGGATCTGATATTTGTGCTCACCCCTACCTATTGGCAGGTTAAGGTGAGTAGAAGATGACATATTGGAAGCACATTGGGATTACACTTGATCACCTTTTATCCTCCCTTGGAATTTTATATATTACTAAACTTAAATCTATGTTTTAATATATGTAAGTATAGATGTGAGTTTCAGTTGATGCATGATAAAATTCGTTGTTATATAACTCATTGAAATCTTGTTAATTAACCTGAAGTGGATTTCCGTAGTAATAAAAAACTGTTGACATTGTAACAGACCTAGTAAAATATTAGAATAGGGTGTTACAACATTCGCACTAAAAATCGGCCTACAAAAGTAAAAAAAAAAAACCTTCAAACTAAAAATCTCGATATCTAGTTCAACAATTTATCTGTTATTCGAATTCCCTAAAATGTTTGGAACTATCCTTAATAGATCATAATCATTATACTCAACCTTACGTTAAACTTTCGATCTTTTTACACTGTTTAAGAGTATCCCCGATAGCTTCTCCATTTTAGAATATTTGGAAAATTTTAAAGAATTTTTTGGTCCAACAGATTCTCCATTTCATTCTCCAAAATGGAGAATAATGAAAAAAAGTGGGGAGTCTTCCCTAAATTTGATGACATTCTCCAAATAAATGCAGAATTCTTCAAGATGGAAAATATGTTGGATTTGATAAAAATACAAAGGTTAGATTTTTACTTTTAATTCTCCATTTTGAAGAAGAGTTTGAGAAAAACTGTTGGGGATGCTCTAAATTAAGCAAATCTATATATGAAAATTTTACCGTATATTTGACTATTTGATCAATGTGAGACACTTCCACTTATCATAATAATTTTGATTATCTCAAATTCTCATCTCAAAGATGCTTGAGGTTGGATCGCTTTTCCCCAAAACTTTTTTTATAAAAATAAAATCAAAATTTGTAAAATCTGAATAATGAGATGATATTAATTCGGGTGACGAGTGAACGTCGTACAAAAATTGTAACACCCGAATTCTCAGAACTCGGAGTATTACTGGTTAGGACCTCACAATGGGTCCCGACCTCAGTTTGACAACAACATTACTAGGACCTTGCAACAAGACACAAATAAAGAAACCGAAATTCATAAAACCCTGTTTTTATAGTAATGAATGCAACACTGTCTAGCAGCCTACGGTACTTAAACAAAAGAAAAGAACAACTGTCTTAACCAAAAGAAAGGAGAGACAAACAACCCCAACCCCACTATAAGGAGTACGGAGACCCGGCTGACCACTACTTCCGGATCACTCAACTGCTGATCTAACCTGCGGTAAATCTAAAACAACAACAACAAGAACCGTTAGCTAATCATCTAAATATTAGCAGAGTAATGGTAGCACAAACACACTCAGGTAAACATAAACACTCAACATGCTTCCAAACAAGTCCGTTTTATTATCTTTCTCTAAATTACTCATTCACTCTAATGATACTTATTTTGTGACACGAGGGATTCCCAAACCTCGCCTCCGCCCCCGTGTAACCATCAGGAGTGGATCCGATGCATCTCACCGTGTACCTAGATGGTCTGGGTATAGAGAACCTCCCAGTCTCCTGTCAGAGCTGGGCAGTGATGTCACGGCCCGTTATACATACACTTGGGCCTTACGTAAATAATAACAGTCGTCCTAACAAGTTATTATTAATAAATCAAGCAATAGCACACACCACTACTATCACTCAACTAACACTCAGAAACCGGCTAAGTAAGTCGCAAGGACTTACCTGAGTCAAGATACACTCTAACACGTCTCAAAAGTCCGTACTCGTGGTAACTCAGATGCCTGTCAAATAAGGCATGGGTATCAAAATCACATTCCGATGTCCAACCTCATGCTAAGGAATTACGGAACAAGTTCTTACGGTAGAAGACCATTTTATCCTCAGCCGAAGGCTTCTCAAATTTATTCTTAAACTTTCTTATCCCCACGTATTTAATTGTGTAATTATTCTGTACTCACATATATATCTATATATTTAATTTCTCATCTTGTACGGAGTTGGGTATACTTACGTCCTGAGTATATATATATATATATTTATTCTTATGTTATGTATATAACTTGAAATCCCAACTTATTTCTATATACTTATCTCTTTTATATAGTTTTCCTCAATCCCAACTCGTATTTATGTGTAGGTACTCGCATTTTTATATATTCTATATATTATGTTTATAAATATACTTTTCTATAAAGATATTAATAGACTTTAAAAAAAAACTTACATGTACTCTTTTATTTCATTTTACATATATATATACATATAAATATGTATATATATATATATATATATATATATATATATATATATATATATATATATATATATATATATATGTATCCGTATGTGTGTATACTCGGCATTCATAACTCTTACATATAAGTTCACCAAACCGCTCTTACTAATCTTCCGTACTCGAAAGTACATACGTACTTATATGTATCCTATATATTTATGTATTCCGAATCCGGTTATTCATACACATCTTGCATCTCCGCTCACGTTTCACACTATATAACAACACCGTACCCGTATACATGTATATATATGCACAATACGTCCTTTACACCCATAAATCTATACGTATATACATGCTGCAGGAAGGAATTACGCTACATCTCGACTCTACATACACCTACTGCAGTGGACGGAATAGACGGAGGAGTCGACTTACCGGAACTGCGGTCCGGCGAGATGAGTCCAGGCGTGCACTGGCGTCCGGCGGCTGCAGCGATTGGCGGTGGTGAGCTCCGGAGATCTGGCTGCGCAGGAAGGGAGGTTACGTCCTCTGAATCGAACCAGAAGGCGGAACGCAAGGGAGACGGAAAGAAGAGGGAGTCGGGATCTTACCGGCCGGACTAGAGGCGTGCAGGACTCGGCGGTGGTGGATCCGGCGGACGGTGCTACTGCAGGCCAGGAGCAGGGCGATTAGCGATCCGGAACGGGGAAAAGAAGGGCGAAGAGAGGGAGGCACGTACTTACCGAACCCACTGCGGCGGTCGGCGGGGAGCGGCGCGGTCGGTGGCGGCTCGGTGGCGGCTCGGTGGCTGCGGCCTGCTTCCAACGTGCAGAAAGTGTGGTAGAGAGGGAGAGATGCGGCAGGATTAGTCGGGAGAGATGTGGCAGGATTAGGGAAAGGGTTAGGTTAATTGTGGGATTAGCTTAGGGTTAAAATTTGGGCTAGGGAGGTGGGCCGACTGAGTTGTACAATCCAACTCTCTTTTCACCACTTGGGCTGGCCGAAAACTGGGCCCGAATTGCTCATGATTTGAATCAAACGAGCTGGAAAAGTATTCGTTATTCGCCCGGCCCGGAACCGTTAAAAAATATGGAAAAATTACGGGATTATTTAAGTTATCATTTTATGTGAATTTATTTTAGTTATCATTTAATTCTTTTAAAGGTACGGAATTATTTCTGATTACATAGTTTATCATTTTATGTGAATCTAGGTCACATAAAATGATTATACTAATCTCGTTTTATCTTATGTAAGAAGGATAACAATTTTGGCGGATCGGAATCCGTTTGAACTCCGAATTAAACGGAGTTTAAATTTTCGGTTATTACAAAAATGATGAGAAATTCCGGATGGTACCCTCATAGTTTGGAGTTTTTCGCATTTTGCCAAACAATTTTTTCGAGTTTGAATGGTACCCTTAAGTTTACGTTGTTTTTCGGATTTTGTCCAAATTTATTAAAAATTTTCAAATTATATTAAAAAAATATAAAAGAAAATAAAGTAAAATTAAAAATAAATGAATATAAAGACTGATTTATTTATTTTAATAATAAATTAAAATAGTGATTTTTAAAAATTTTTTTTAAAAGAATCCGTATTTTATTTATATTTTAAATAAAGTATAACACTTATATTTTTAGATTTTGTTCAAAATATGCTAATCCAATTTTTTTATTTTTAAAATAAAATAAAACACTGATTTTTTTAGTTTTGTAAAAATTATGTGATTGATTTATTTTAAATTAATATAAATACTGATTTTTTAAAATAATAATCATTCTTTCTATTTTTATTTATTTTTCAATTTTACTTTAATTTTTAAAATATTTTTTTAGTAGAATTTGAAAATTTTAAATGAATTTGGGCAAAATTCGAAAACACCGAAAATATAGGGTACCATTCGGACACAAAAAAAAAAAAATTATTGGACAAAATCCAGAAAACCCAAATGACGAGAATATCATTCAGAATTTCCCAAATATAATTTATTTTTCTTATTTGTTAACCCCAATCTATAAACGCAACCTTGGATCAACTGTAATGAAAGCACCCATCGATCAGAGATTTAAGATCCGTAAAAAATCATATAATAATATCATCTCTTCGGATCAAATCATAGTATCAACTGCTTGTTTTCGGCGTCTTTCCTGGTTCTTACTGCGCGTCTTCGTCAAATTATGTCCATAAGTAGTTTGGAGCCTTCCGGGTTTTTTTAATAATTTATTTATATGTTATATAACTATTTAAATATATATATATATATATATTAGGGATTTCGTTTATATGTTATCTTGATTCTAACCCAGAAGCTCGGTTTGGTAGGTGATTAATGGCGTCTGAATCGCTCCCTCCTGGTTCCGCCGATGTAAAGCCAGCAACACAAGGTGCTCTTCCATCTGTCGACCCATTTCTATAAGTTTCTTGTTTCTAATTTCGATTTGCTTTGCTTGCTTTGTTGATGGAAAAGCTTATTGCTGATACAAGATCTCTTCGATTCATGATTAGGGTTTCCTGTAGCTTGCCCTTCAGTTTCAGCGTATAATCATTATTGTTGACGCTGATTATAGGCTGTGTAGGTTTTAGTGTTTTACTGATGTTTTTTTGCAGAACCAGTTCTATCTGAACACCGTTTATCGTTCTTATCCTCTAATGGTTTTACTTGGTGTAGTATTAACTGCTTATCTTGATCTGTGTTTTTTCTTCTGGACTTGCAATCATCCTTTATCTTCTAGACTTTTTCATATTAGACTGATGTGTGAACGGCTGTTGTAGTGTGATTTTGTTTGTGGCCAGTAAAAGATCGTCTTTATGGCTCTATGCTAGGAACACTTTCTACTACTTTTGGATTGTTTTAGATCAATTTAGATTCTCTTCAGCAGCCAAAGAAGCCAGTTTGTGTATTGTGATTACTTAGAATACCGAATACTGCTGATGCATAATGTGACTTGAGACTGTGAGTATTGAAATCTTCAAGTCGGATTTTCAGTTAAGAGATTTTTCCGGTTCATCCAATGGGAGACATTGATTTTAGAATACTTAGCTAACTGTAAAGGCTGATGTAGGTTTTATGACAAGGTGTAGTTTAACTTATATACAATGATCTTGCTTTTAGAGGAAAGTGATGTTAAACATAATGGTCTTGCTTTAGTGAGCAATGTGTTCCGTTGCAGCTACAGAGCTCTCCCAAGCTACTACAACTGAAGGGCAAGTATCAGCTGATCCCAAATCTGTTTTTGTAAATTCTGAACCCATCCGAGAGGATCAAGTGCAGAATGCTATCAAGTTTCTCTCCCATCCTAGAGTTCAGGGATCACCTATCATACACAGAAGGAATTTTCTCGAGAGGAAGGGCCTTACCAAAGAGGAGATAGATGAAGCCTTTCGTCGTGTCCCTGTAAGCAACTACTACATTTAATTGTAAATCAATGAACTACCCAAGACAATGAGAGAACCAATTTTAGAGCATATATTTACTATCTTGCCTGATAATTACACACAACATTTAAATGAATCACAGGACCCGTCTCCCGGTGTTACCACTACCGGTGCACAGGCAACCACAAGCCAAGGTAACTCTTAATCCGTATGAACTATATTTGGGTCCTCTTTTGGGGTGGAACTCTGAAATGCAAACTATGTTTTCTTCAAATTTCTCATGCTAGCTCTTTTTCTGATCCTTGTGTGGTGCTCTCTCATTGGTAGTTGATGGGCAGGTAAAGACTTCCTCAAACATTCAACAGCAGGGCTTTCCACAAACAATACAGCCTGCAGGTGGTGTTCCATCAGGGGCCGTGTCTACCTTCCATAGGCAGTTTCATTGGTACCATGCAGTTCTTGGAGCAGGGTTTCTTGCAGCTTCTGGTGCTGGAACTTTAATTGTCTGCAAGGTAAATTATTGTATTTTGAAAACAAACCATGATACACTGTAGTAGTCATACATTTTTATAATAGATTTTAAGTTCGTTGTTCCGCTTTGTGACTGCTAAACTTTACTAATTCCTTGAGATGTGTCATCTACAGAATATTCTTGTCCCTAAGCTGAAATCTTGGATTCGTAAGGTCGTTTCTAATGATGATGATGACAATCTTAAGAATGATGACCTAAAACCAAGCTTGTATGAAGAAGCTGCGGCAGCTGCTAAAGCTGCTGCTGTTGCAGCTTCTGATGCAGCAAAGGCAAGTCAGGAGATGGCGATAATGAAAAGTGAAGGTGAATCTCATTCTTTTTAGTTTTCATTTCCGTTCTGCTATTTTAGATCCAATGGTAATTTAAGTCACTGAGTACCTCTAATATTCCAGAGAATAAACGGTTTGAGCAAGTCATGAGTCTGCTGGGTGACCAACTTCAGGAGATTAAGTCGATGAAATCTGCTATGTGGAAGTTAGAAGGTATGCCCACCATATTCTCTGATTGTTACTTAATACGGAGTAACATTCTTTCTGATTTGATCTCTTTCCATGAGGATGAAATCTTGTTTAAAAAATTATAATGGAAAGCGGGGTTGTTTTCACCACGATTGATTACCCGAACACCTAGATTGATCTATTTATTTAAATTTCCTGCATTGTTAGTTTGTGAGTCTTCTGTGAATGTTTTTATTCATATATCATTTGGATTCACTTCCATGTGAAATTAGGAACAGTTATTGGTCTATATGCTTTCAGCTGTGGTGAGGCTGGTGACTGTAACAAGCCTGGCTGGCGAAAAGTTTTTTTTTTCATTCTTTTCTGTTAATGACAGGGCAAAATTACGACTCAGGAAAAGCTAATCCAGTTGAAGAGTATCTAAGTGGTCCAACAGCTCCTTTGTGGGTGAGTTGTCATAAATTAATAGTCTTATAATCATCTGAAAAGATGCTACCATTTATAATTACGAAGTTTTTTAGTTAGCTTCTTATCAACTCTATTCACTTTGGTATCTTGTTTCCAGAAGCCGTTAGCTAATGGAAGCGGAAGCGCTGATAACGACTCACGATCAGGTTGCATTAAAGCTGTTTAAATCTTATCCCCTTTTGTTCTTGTATGCTTGCTTTGTCTTTTTGTATCCATTCACTCACAAATCATATGTCTGAAACTTTCTGGTGCAGCAAGGTCTTCATCTCACCCCGTCTCTTCAGAACCTCGTCATCCAAAGTCTTACATGGATGTGCGCACTCTATCTTCTCCTTGGTCTTGTTTAAAGCAATGTTTATGCATCCTCTCCCTCCCTCTAAGACTAATGTGAAATTCTTTTATCTGCATTCAACTTAAAATTCGTATACTTTTGAATTTCTATGCAGATTATGGGCATGGTTCAGAGAGGGGAGCGACCGCCTAATGTCAGAGTAAGCTTGCTTTCTGAAACAGCTTACTGATATTGCAATTTTTCTTGGTGTAGTTAATGATTTAAACCTTGGATCCCTGGCTGGTTCGTGTTTACAGGACATAAATGATGCCCCTCCAAATCCTAATCAGCCAATCTCAAATTCAAGTTTGACTCCAAGAAATAAGGTTTGTGTACACTAAAGAAAGAACAAACAAATTTCCCTTTGTTTCCTTATGAATTTGCTTCTCTGGACAGCCTTGGGAGACTGTTGAACCTGCAAGGACCAACAGCTTTGGTTCTCAATCTCCATACACTGGTGAAGTCTCGAGCTCTGTGGTGCAAGATAACGGCACTAACTATCCGTTCAACAACGGGTCTTCGACTCCCTGGTGGCAGCAGCAGCAGCAAAAGAATCTGAGAATCACAGAGATTGAGAATGAAGATAATAATCAAGACAGCAGATCCAATGGTGAGATCCAAGTCAACCAACCACCTCAGCGCAAATGGGTCCCGCCAATGCCCCCACCTGTTGCAATGCCAGAAGCAGCCATAGCCATTCGACAACCAAAATCGAAAGCACCGATAGAAAAACCTCTTGATTCGACAAGTTCAAATGGTAGCGAGGTGGATGAGCTGCAGAAGATCACCAGGGTATCTGAGTTAGGAGGAGAAGCAGAGCAGAACGATGGACGACCAGAGATTGCTTCTTCAAGCGAGATACAAGAGGAGCAAGTCGTTAATTAGGTGATCTGGGTTGGATTCAATTTGTTTCATAGTAATGGTACAAACATTATCAGTACACACAAAGCTTGCAATAAAAGAACTTAAGAAGTACCTAGTACTTGTTTAAGATGTGGTATGGTGTTGACATAATTTCTAGCACCTTCTTCGAGTGCCATTAATGGAGATCTCTGTAGTAGTTAGTACGGATTATATGATAGCTTCATATTTAGGTCATGTGTCTGATTCTTGCATAGTAGCATCAAGTGCCCAAATAAGAGAATTTAGCAATCTATTATTAGTTAGGCATAGAAACTGTTACAAGTTAGGTCTATATGTATAATCATAACCAATTTCATATCAGTTCACATTGGGTTCGTACCTAACACAAATCCAAAATATAAGAGAAAGAATATTATAGATGATTTAGTGAGCGTTCCTAACACAAATCCAAATAAGATAATTTAGCAATTTTTTTGTAAAAGAACTTGGCGACTCCAATTCTCAGCGCGACACATAGGTGAAACTATCGTGGACGCGACATGTAAACTTCATTACCCATGCGTTAGTATAGTATAAGTTGGATTGACCCACCTTGCAAGCTAGTGAAATTAAAAAAAGGAATGAGATCTCTATTAAAAGCAAAATATAATCTATATAAAAGTTGCATCTAATTCAAATAGAACTTATTTTAATAGCAATGGAAGTAAAATATAATATATATAGAATTTTCTATTTAATAAAAAAAACGGTGACTTTAATCTCAACGCAACACGTAAGCAAAACGAGCGTAAACGCCACGCATAAATATATAAATATAGATCTATTTTTTAAGATTCATCCGATTTGCATCATTCTGAAATCGAATTATACTACATATGTGATTTGGATTCAGTGTACGACTATCAATTCCCTCGATTTGTTTCCCAAATAATTTCATACCCCATTTGACATTTTCCAAAGTATGGGAGAATTTTATGGACAAAGTACATGAATTTACAATGTATTTTCTTAGGTGGGAGTATTTACAATGTATTTGGATTTCATATTATGATGCATTCTATACTATAATCCTATAATTTTTATTTTATCCCCATAATATATAATCACGATACACTCCCAAAATTATTATTTGTTTCCTTGTTTGGTTTTATCATTTCCTTTTTCTCCATCAGATGAACAAGATCATAACTTGTAAAGTATTTTTAATTAAAAAGTATGAATTGGAGAAATTCCTATAAATAATAAAATGATGCCATATTAACATAACTTATCCTCCGTGTCTTTTTCTCTCCTTCTCTATCTCTTTCCTGTGAGTGGAGGGAGAGGCAATCCCCCACCCTTCAATTCGGTACAGAATCGAATCATCCCAATTCTAATTCACATCTAAGATTAAGTTTAACTGGATTTTTTTGTGGGCAAAACACTTTCTTCCTGCCTTATTTCTTGTCAATTTTGGGTATCAGACACCATACAGGTTCAATGGCTCTGACATATCTCTCTCCAGCTGAACTCAAATCCATCTCGTCTTTCGATTCTTCTAAGTTTTCTCTCCGGCCCAAACTCAAAGGTACTTCCTTGATTTTGCGTTTGTGAACCTTTTGTGGTAATGCTTGGGTGATTTTCAGTTCTGGTTCTATTGTGCGGATTTGACGCTTGAAAATGGTCTTAATATGCTGAGATTGCTTACCGAGTTCTTTAATTTTGATTTGCTTAATCTTGGAATTGCAAAATTTGTGGGTTTAGCATTAATACTTTTAAACAGCTATCATCTCGATGGGTGGGTTTGACTGTGCAAGTTGGACTGATTGAGTGTCACTTACGACACTAATTTGCTTGTGCAGAGTTTCAATTCACACTATTTCAGTGTATCATAAATATAGATACTGGGTTTTCAATTATGACAAGTTTATTTTTCTGTTTAACAGTTATGTGATTAATCTTGATCAATTGTCTGTAATTTGCCTGACTCCTATGTGCAAGTGTAGAAGAATCCTTCTTTTTTTTCAAGGAACTTTTCTGTGCTGCTAAACATTCATAATTCATTATTTCCTACTGCTGATAGCTGATTCTCGTACATATGAAAAATCATTCTAATATCTGTTTCTTGAAGGTGGATTTTCATCTAGAAGCAAAGATTATGTTCAGAGATCTGTTAAAGGTATTCGATGCTCGGTTCAGCAGCAGCCACCACCAGCGTGGCCAGGAAGGGCCGTTGCAGAGCCAGGGCGTAAGACATGGGATGGTCCTAAACCTATATCTATTGTTGGATCAACCGGCTCTATTGGAACTCAGGTAAGTGATATCTATTGTAGAAGCCAATGAATCTGTACTTGATTACTTTACGTAAAGCTTTCCGTAAGAAATGTTACATATGCTATGACATTGATCTGTGCAAGTGCATTATACTTTTAGGTCCACTAATAATTTCTTCTTCTCTCATTGACTAAGAAAAATACAAAGGTTTATGACATTTGAGTTGCTTTCTGTGTATGAATGCTTCTGATCAAAGTGTTGATGTTTCCAGACTCTAGACATTGTTGCAGAGAATCCAGATAAATTTAGAGTTGTAGCACTCGCTGCCGGTTCAAATGTTGCTCTTCTTGCCGAACAGGTAAAAATGGATTAAAACAAGGCTATGTTTCACTTTATGAACATTATTCTACATCCTAAATTGATTTCCTAAGCATCAAGCCAAGTCTTTACTTTCTTGACCAATACAATACATGGATAAGATACTATTGAGGTCAATAGCTTATGCATCTGTATTTTCCGAGTAGTATCTTACCAACACCGCGGTAAGATACTACTCAGGAAACATTTGGGTAATTTTGTGTATGTATCTTTGTAGTGTGAGATCAAGAAAGAGTGAGAGATTCAGGCTTATTGAGTGGATGTACTAGGATACTATGTGTGGGTATTAAATCTGAATTCTGATGTTGCATTCTTGTAGCAGTGTTTCTTACACAGTATGCGATATGATAATTATTTTCTCTCCCATAGGCTCATGTAATATGGCATCTTATGTGACTTGTGGTCTCAGTGAAATCTATACTTACAAAGCAGAACTATTGATTCTCAGGTGAAAACATTCAGACCGCAGCTAGTCGCTGTTAGAAATGAATCATTGATCTCAGAACTCAAGGAAGCTCTTTCTGATTGTGACTACAAGCCTGAAATCATTCCTGGAGAGGAGGGTGTTGTTGAGGTAACTCGCCCCTTTATGCATCTCTATTTTTTTACTTAGTTGATTCCTAATATGGAATTAGAATTCTCCTATTTTATTATATAGGTTGCTCGCCACCCGGATGCTGTTACTGTTGTCACAGGGATAGTTGGTTGTGCTGGGCTAAAGGTATGTTCTATAGGCTATTGCTTTTTCTCAAGCACACTTACCTCCCTACATGAATTAAAATCTTTGACATTTTTCTATGTTCTCGATTCTCATTAGCCCACAGTCGCTGCGATTGAAGCAGGAATCGACATAGCATTGGCCAACAAGGAGACCCTAATTGCTGGTGGTCCTTTTGTTCTTCCATTAGCCCACAAGCACAATGTCAAAATTCTTCCTGCTGATTCTGAACATTCTGCCATATTTCAGGCAAGATAAAAACTAGTCTGTCCATGCTTGAACTTCTATCTTCGATTTATGATGTTCAGTTTGTAATCTGCTTTTTCCTTTTTTCTCCTTTCTCCAGTGTATTCAGGGGTTGCCGGAGGGTGCATTGCGCCGTATCATTCTGACCGCATCTGGTGGAGCTTTCAGGTAATATTACTTTTCTTGGTAAAATTCCATTTCACTATCAAATGTGAAATGTTATAATGATCTGTGTTTTTCACCAGTACTAGGATATGTCATGTATCTGTTCATCTTGTAACACTATCATGATATGACTGTGCTTTTTAACACATTCATAGGGATTGGCCTGTTGAGAAATTAAAAGAAGCTAAAGTTTCCGATGCCTTGAAGCATCCCAATTGGAACATGGGAAAAAAGATCACAGTAGACTCAGCTACGTTGTTCAATAAGGTTAGCTCTAGTTTGATTTGAAGATTTACATTTTTTTTTGGGTTTTCTTATTACTTTATGCAATCTTGAAGACTAATACACACTTTCTGACAGGGACTAGAGGTCATTGAAGCCCATTACCTGTTTGGGGCTGAGTATGATAATATTGAGATTGTAATTCATCCCCAATCAATTATCCATTCAATGATTGAAACCCAGGTTGATTTCATCTTAGCAACATAAGCTATATTTTACAAATCCTAAGATCTTGGATGGTACTATTATTAATCTCTCACAGTATAACCTTTTCGATTGAACATAATTTGCAGGATTCGTCTGTTCTTGCACAATTGGGTTGGCCCGACATGCGCCTGCCTATTCTCTACACAATGTCATGGCCTGATCGAGTATCTTGTTCTGAAATAACTTGGCCGCGTCTTGATCTTTGCAAGTGGGTATTTGTCAATTCCTAATCTTTACCACATTTTGAGCAGCTTGTGAAGATGTGAAATTCCACACAGCTTTTTTTCATAATATTATGTGTGAATGTATATGTATAGGCTCGGCTCATTGACATTTAGAGCCCCAGACAACGTGAAGTACCCGTCCATGGATCTAGCTTATGCTGCAGGGCGTTCTGGGGGAACAATGACCGGAGTCCTTAGTGCTGCTAATGAGAAAGCAGTTGAGATGTTCATCGATGAAAAGTATGTACATTTGTCTATGTTACTTGGATTGCCACTGATTATTGGGCTTTATTGGTAATTATTAAACAAATTGTGTGAATCAGGATTGGCTACCTGGACATATTCAAGGTTGTGGAGCTAACTTGTGACAAGCACCAAAACGAGTTGGTGACATCACCTTCCCTTGATGAAATTGTGCATTATGATCTTTGGGCTCGCGACTATGCTGCTGGTTTGCAGCTTTCAACAGGGTTAAGCGCTGTCCCTGCTTAGCATTGTAGTAAATTATCATCATTGGTTCAAGTAAGAGTGTGTGGATCTACCACCTCAGTCGTGTCTTTACTAGGTACTGCAATCGGTTAAGTAACCTAATTGGTTGTCTAATTTACTTCATCTGGGTTTGGAACTGCCAGACGATCTATCTGATATTATGCTGCTTTGGATGATGAACAAAAGGTGTTGCTTGTTGCAGGTTGTAGTGGTTTGGGTTCTTCAAGCCTGTAGGGTTTCTTGAGAGGATGGTGTTGCAAGTGTGGTTGTAGAAGGAGATACATTTTGTAGAATCATTGCAGTGACTGAGCACTTGTTACTGTTGCTTTGGCTAATTGAAGCCAAGAGCTGTTAGTTGATAAAGGAAATGCCAATCTCTTTTATAAATTCACTTCTCATGTTCTGCCATTTTCTCTTCCATGATCTCTATTTCTTGGTGGCAAATTTCTCATTGAACAATATTTATTTGGGTGATTACAACATGCTTCTCTAAAATTTTTAAAATTTTTTGTTCTTATTACTCTCTAAGCTGTAAGGACTCGTTTGGTCGGTACAATTTCCATGGAGCAAGGAATTGGGTTGGGATACGCTCAAATTGATTTTCGTGTTTGTTAGCAAAAAAAGTATCTGAACAAGTCATTTCGAAAAATGAATTCCAATATATTTCATGCCTTCGTTCCTAAAAAAAATAAACTAGGGATGAATTTATTTCTCTACATGTTTCTTCGAGTTTATAAATAACTTAAAATAAACTTCTCATACTAACATTATTTTTTTTAGATGGATTTATTTTTGTTTAAAATCCGATTTTGGCATTATGCTCTCCATCCCGATATTGCTTGTTCGTCCTTGGATATGCAACGTTGTTATTCGATCTTTTGGGGACAAAAGTGCCTTTTAAATTAAAATAACCACAAAAATAAACTTCAAGTAAATAGTCTTATCAAATTCATTCATATAAACCCGTTGAGAAATAAATCCGAAAATAAACTATAAATCCATATAAATTCATTTGCTTTATAAACAAAATAAAGAATCTGCAAGTAAGCAAACCCTAATTTGTAGACCGCTTAAACACACAAAAATAGATGAAGAACAAAAGAAAATCAGAGAAGGAAGCTAGGGCTCTTGAATTACTTGGGGTTTCATTCGAAATTGCCACTATGCATGTATTATGCTTTCTTCTCTAAGAACATAAGAAAATCGAAGATGGAAGCAGGGTTGTGTCATCGTTAATGTGGGGGTATTTTGATATTTTTTATACGTCGGAACCAATTCAAAATCAATTAACTAAACGCACACAACATAATCTTCTATATACACTTACTAAAGTAGGTGATGGTGACGTTGATGTTACATGGTGGCTTCACAATTTTTTCCGGAATAATTTTTTTACTAAATCACTATTTAAGTCGATAAAATTTTTTTTTATTAAAACTAGATACGAAAAAATAGTTGTGCCGGTTATGCTTGTAATATAACGGAAAGATTTGATCAATAACAATCTTGCTGAAGAAACTCCATTTTTACCTAAAATTTTAATTAAAAAAAAAAGTAAAACTTTGTGAGATAATCACAAAATAGAACTTTTCAAATAAGTTATTTTCTAACATAAAACTTGCGGAGAACTCCACTTTATTCAATATCGAGTGTTTTTTTAGGAACATGACATTTGAAGTGTTCCAAGTAAAGACAATTGAATACTTTAGTTGTTTAGCATCCGGAGCTCCAATAAGTCTCACATAAAAAAAATATACATAAATTTTAATTTTTTTATCAACAAATATCCGTACAAGACACAAACTATAAACTAATTTTTATAAAAATCATAATGAAACTGTTTTTACTAAAGAAAGACAAAAGAAGGTTATTAATCTCCATACCGCTTATTTATTGTTTTACGTCATTATTTCCTGATTAATTATTGAGAAAATTGGATGATTGCACCCAATGGCTAATTTTGTTTAGTAAATAACATATGCCTATAAATTTTTAAGTGAATAGCCTTATTAAAGAAATAATGACATATTTACCCTTATTTATTATAATAAATTTTATCCTAATTTAGACGTTACCCTTATAACTTTAATGTAACTTTATTCTTGTAAATGATACTTATTTTCTTGTAATTTTATAATTCTTACAAGAAATACGAAAAATTAATAAACGAATGTAGTTACCAAGAATTGATCGACGTTACTCTTATAACTTTAATGTAACTTTATTCTTGTAAATGATACTTATTTTCTTGTAATTTTATAATTCTTACAGGAAATACGAAAAATTAATAAACGAATGTAGTTACCAAGAATTGATCTCCGGTTGGTTGTCCCTCCCTCCCACCAACCCTAGTACCAACTGGACAAGTTGGATTTCACGATTTATCTTCTTATAAAATTTTCTTATCCACGATTAATTACTAATTGATTACGTTGATCAATTCTTGTAAAATTTTATTATAAATTTTCTTGTACTTTTCATGATTTACATGAAGAGTGCAAGAATGTAATATGCTAGTTTTATCAATTCATGTAAAATTTACTTTGTACTCTTCATGATTTACTAATTGATTACGCTGATTAAAATTGGTAACTTTTTCAAAATACACCTTCAATTAGGGATTGTAGGTCAATTAAAAGGCAATAATTAAAAAATAATTAATTAGGAATCTTTTAAATTCATGTAGAAGGGTAAATTAGTCTAAAAAATTTAAAAGAGGTCATATTCTAACAAAATTATTGAGTTTCACAATCACTAAATAAAATTAGTGAATCAATGCTACATAAGCAAATTAACTCTTAATTATTTCAGATTTAGGTTTTTTTTAATAATAAAATTTTTGTTATCATACAATTAAAATTACGCTTAATGTTGAAATTTAGTGTGAGCGTTTGAGCGGTAATGATGCCCCCACCAGTTGGAGAGGTTGGCATGTCCATATTGATAGACCTTTTTCTCTAGATGGATTATAATTGACTCACAAAACCCTTTTAAAAAAATAAAATAATAATAGAAAGCTTGACCAACCCAAAGTGTCGATCATTTTCATGCGCTTTTGAAACTCTTACACATGAATTTGAAAATTATTGGCATTTCATTTGCTGACAGCCTTTTCTCAAAGAAAATTATTGGATTCTAGAACTTTTCTTATTTATTAGTGTATGAATATGAATATTCATAAAAGTAATCTATGGATTCTTTAGTGCTCTCTCGCTGGACCAAACCGGGATGTTCTCACTCAATAAAGCCTTTGATTTGACTGCATTGCTCATGCTTATTTATATGAAAACACCTTTACTTGAAAAACTCTACTTTTAAGTGAGTCGTATTTCAATTACCAATTTATCTTATAGTGTGTTTGGATAACACTGAAATTCCAAAAATTTTAATCAAATTTGAAATTTCTAAAATTATGTTGAACAATTACCTTGTTTGGATAGTGAATTTCGGATTTATTGAAATTTCATGGAGAAAAATGAAGGGAATTAAAAAGGTTAGATTTCTCACAAAATTATAAGAAACAATTTCGTTTATTAGACTTTTTCTAGTTTTGTGTTTAGTAAATGTACCCTTTGATAGAAGAGTATGTAGAATTTGAGAATAAATACAAAAGGTTGGGGTATATTTACTTAATTGAAACATTAAAAAGCCCAGTTACTACTATAATTTTTAAAAAGGCCTAGTCACCAAAATTGCCCAAATTTTAATCCAAAAAAGGGATTTGTAAAATAATAAAAATTTCTCTTTCTTTTAAAATCCCATCATTTAAAAATTTCTACGTACCTTACAAATTTTTCATCCAAACACACTATTAAAGTCCCACTCCAAGTAACTTCACTCTTTTTTTTTCGATGTTAAATTTATCAAAATGCACAAATACTAAAAATAATTATAATAATATGCACATGAGGAAGGTGGATAAATTTCTTGAAGTCTCATTTTGAGCTTTTAGAAAACTCTAAATATTCTACCCAACAACTAAGCATGTTCACGGGTCACAGGTCACCCGTGACCCGGCGGGTTTTGACCTAGCGGGTTACGGGTAAGGGTCGAGGTGATCTTTACCCGTGATCCGGCGGGTCGACCCGCCAAACCTTAATTTTGAAAACAAAAAAAATGTAACCTAGTGCCTAAAAGGATTGACCCGGCGGGTCATCTTTTTTATTTTTTATTTTTAAAAAAAATGGGTTTTAAATTAAAAGGGCCGACCCGCCGGGTCTGACCAGTGACCCGGCGGATCGCCAACCCGGCGGGTCGGCCATTTATACGGGTCCGGGTCACCCTTCCCGGACCCTGTACCCGGCGGGTCTGACCCCTGGACATGCTTACCAACAACCAATACCAAAGATGCTCTTGATAGTTTATGTAAATATGTAAATATAAGGGTGCCCTAATTGTAATTATGTAAAACTCTTTTGTTATTAATATGAGCCGTCTGATGACGGAAACCCTAAGGGGAATTCATTCTATTCTCACATGGTATCAGACTTATCGTTCCTCAAAATCTCTTCCGCTCCTATCTAACCCTGCGGCCGTCACACTTCACCGCCGCCGTTTTCCCCTTCTCGATATTCCTCAATGGCTGCGGAACGGAAACCTTCCTTTCACTCCGCCCTCGGAATCTCCAACATCAAGAACAACATTGCTCTCGTCCTTGATCATGACACTCCGTACGCATCCTGGGTCACCTTATTCCGTGTTACCGCAAAGGCGCACAATGTTCTCGATCACATCGATGAAAAGGTACCCAAACCTACGGATATTGAAGATTCGTTATGGCTTCAAGTTGACGCTGCAGTCCTTCAATGGATTTACAGCACGGTGTCCCGGGATATTCTGTTGCAAATTCTTGACTCCGATGACACTGCTCTCCAGGCTTGGAATCGAGTCAGGGACATCTTTCAGGATAACAAAAACACTCGTGCCGTCTACCTCGAGCATGAGTTCTCCAATTGTAAGTTATCCGGTTTCTCTTCCATCAATGCTTACTGTCTTCAACTCAAGTCCTTGGCAGATCAACTCAAGGGCGTTGGCTCACCGGTTCCCGATACTCGACTTGTTCTTCAATTGATTTCGGGTTTGCCTGCTGAGTATAACGCCGCCGCAAGCTTTATTCAGCAAACCGATCCCCTTCCGAGTTTCACCAAGGCTCGATCTCAGTTGTTATTGGAAGAAACTCGTATGACAGCTCAGTCCGCTACAGGAAATTCGCAATCTGCACTCACTGCAGAGTCGCGTTCCCAGTCCTCTGATGCACCGTTGAACCACGGTTCTGGATCGCCGGCTCAGTCCAGATCGGGTTCATCGTCTGCCGCATCGGACTCCCAGCAGACCAAACGTGGGGGCGGCCGGAAGGGCAAGCAACGCACCAGTGGAGGCGGCGTTCCTCTTCGCGCAGCGTGGCATCCCCAATTCGGATGGGTGACGTTTCCACAGTCCACCTCTGCTCCCAGCCCACCTGGATGGCAACCGGCCCAGCACACTACAAGCCCATCTCGCCCTCCCTGTCCATTTCCTCAGCAGGCCGCTCACAGCATTCTTGGGCCGGGCCCTGCTTCTGCGTTCCAGCAACAGGCCACAGCTCCACAGGCCCACTACGCCACAGCTTATCAGCCCACCACTTTGGATCAGTCTTTTGCTACCATGACGTTAAATCCGACAGACAACTACTGGTACATGGACACGGGCGCCACATCACATATGACGAATAATTCAGGTACACTCTCGTCTTTTTCACATAGTGGTTCATTAAATTCGATAATTGTTGGGAATGGTATGCGTGTTCCTTCTACAGGTATTGGAGATGCTACTATCCCCACCCCGTCCAAACCACTACACCTATCCAATGTCCTCATTGCCCCACAAATTGTCAAAAATTTAGTTTCTGTTAGACGTTTTACTTCTGATAACAACGCCTCAATAGAATTTGACCCGTTTGGCTTTTCTGTGAAGGATCTACACACGGGAACAACTCGTCTGAGGTGTAATAGTTCCGGGGAACTCTATCCAGTCACACGTCCATCTTCCCGTCCTCATCATGCTCTCTCCGTTGAGTCTCCGAACCTTTGGCATGCCCGTCTTGGTCATCCCGGCACTCCGGTTTTAGATTTGCTTCGTCATTCATCTTTCATTAAATGCAATAAGTCACCTGTGACTTCTCTTTGTCATGCTTGTCAATTAGGAAAACATCATAGATTAGCTTTTGATCGTTCTATTTCTCGCTCTAATGCTCCTTTTGACATTATACATAGTGATTTATGGACATCTCTTATCCCGAGCCGGGACGGTTTTAAATACTATTTACTTTTTCTTGATGATTTCTCCCATTTTCTTTGGGTTTTTCCTCTCAAGTTCAAGTCTCAAGTTTTTGAACTATTTGTCCAATTTCACAAGTTTGTCGAAACGCAATTTCGGTTACCCATCAAAAGTTTTCAATGTGATTTGGGGGGCGAGTTTAATAACAACACCTTCCACAAGTTCTTCATTGACCATGGCATTGTCTTTCGTTTCTCTTGTCCTCATACCTCCCCCCAAAATGGTAAGGCCGAACGAGTAATTCGCACAATCAACAACATGATGCGCTCAATGCTCTTTCATGCCTCTATACCACTTTCATTTTGGCCCCATGCCATGGAAGCTTCTTGCTACCTTTTCAACATTCTTCCCTCAAAGTCCATTCAAAATCAATCTCCTACCCAAGTGTTATACCTCACTACACCATCCCTTGTTCATCTCCGGGTCTTCGGTTGCCTTTGTTATCCAAACCAATGTGCTACCATTTCCCACAAACTTCAACCTCGTACTACTCCGTGCGTTTTTCTTGGCTACCCTAAACACCATAGGGGATACAAGTGTTTGAATCTAGCGACCAATAAAATCATCATCTCCCGTCACGTTACGTTTGATGAAACTGTTTTTCCATTCGCTGCAAATTTCCGAGCTTCCCCGGAATTAATTACACCAACCCTTGTAGATGACAATCCATCCCCCTACTTTCAAGCCCATAACTGGCCTGATCCAGCTCATACTGCCACCGGCCCAGTCCCACCTTCGAGCCCACTGAGCCCTCCGTCCCTTCCCGTTTCACATGCGTGTGGGCCTGCTACCTCATCCGGCCCACTGCTGCCACAACCCTCTCCTCCTTCCAATGCGTGTGGGCCTGCAGCTCCTTCCTCCAGTCCCGGCCCAACATGCTCGCCGCCCAACGGTCCTTTACAACCGGCTATCCCACATTCCGCTCACCAATCTACACCTCCAACTGTTCATTCTTTAAATGAACCTGTCCAACCACCTCCGACCCGACCTCATACCCGCAGTCAATCCGGCATTGTTAAACCAAAACCAGTTTTTGACCTATCCGTGTCGACCGCTCAAATTTCCCCCTTCCCAAATCTCACAATGTAGCTCTTCAAGACCCGTATTGGACCGCTGCCATGCTCGATGAATATCGAGCCCTTATGCGAAATAAGACGTGGGTCCTGATACCTCGTCCTGCGACAGCTAACATTGTGCGATGCATGTGGATTTTTAAGCATAAGTACAGGTCTGACGGTTCACTGGAGCGATACAAGGCTCGGTTGGTTGCTAATGGTTGTTCTCAACAGGTTGGAATTGACTGTGATGAGGCAGCCCTGTTGTTAAACCAGCGACCATCCATATGGTTCTCAGCATTGCAGTATCCCGCTCTTGGTCAATTCATCAGCTGGATGTTCAGAATGCTTTCCTTCACGGCCACTTGAACGAAACAGTGTATATGTTTCAACCACCGGGCTTCCGTGATCCTTCCAAACCCAATCATGTTTGTCTTTTGCAGAAGTCTCTTATGGCCTAAAGCAAGCTCCCCGGGCATGGTTTCAACGCTTTGCAGGCTTCCTCCATCGCATTGGGTTTATCAGCAGTAAAAGTGACTCCTCTCTACAATAAAGGATCTGACACTGCCTATCTGCTACTATATGTCGATGACATTGTCCTTACAGCTTCTTCTGACGTCCTGCGCCAGCATCTGATCAAGCTGTTGAGTAAGGAATTTGCTCTAAAAGACTTAGTCCTCTATCCTATTTCTTGGGCATTTCTGTTCGTCGGACATCATCTGGCTTATTCCTCTCTCAGGATAAATATGCTCGCGAAATTGTTGAAAGAGCAAAAATGTCTAACTGCAAACCCGCTGCTACCCCTGCTGAAACATCTGTCAAATTGAGTGCCTCATCCAGTTCTGCTATTAGTGATCCGACAATTTACCGTAGTCTAGCTGGGGCATTGCAATACCTCACCTTCACACGGCCAGACATCAGTTTTGCAGTTCAGCAAGTGTGCCTTTTCATGCACGACCCCAGGGAAGCCCATTTTGCAGCCCTCAAGCGCATCATCCGATACATCAATCAGCAGGCTGCCCTGATACACGCCGCTCCACCTCAGGTTACTGTGTTTTCTTCAATGACACTCTAATCTCGTGGTCTGCCAAAAGGCAATCTGTCGTCTCTAGATCCAGTGCAGAGGCGGAATATAGAGGAGTTGCCAATGTCGTGTCAGAATGTTCCTGGTTACGGAACCTTTTACTTGAGTTACATTGTCCGCTTGCCAAGGCATCCATTGTATACACAGACAACATCTCTGCTACTTATCTTGCCAGCAACCCAGTTCAACACCAACGGACTAAGCACATTGAGATCGACATCCACTTCGTCCGAGACAAGGTTGCCCGTGGTCACATTAGAGTTCTTCACGTACCTTCGGCTTATCAGTACGCCGACATTTTTACAAAGGGTCTTCCCCGACAATTATTCTTAGACTTTAGATCCAGTCTCACTGTTCAACCTCCTCCAGTTTCGACTGCGGGGGGTATGATAGTTTATGTAAATATGTAAATATAAGGGTGCCCTAATTGTAATTATGTAAAACTCTTTTGTTATTAATATGAGCCGTCTGATGACGGAAACACTAAGGGGAATTCATTATATTCTCACATCTCTAAGACTCGCATTTTCTAATTTAACTTGTTCGAAATCACTATCGAGCTCAAAAAAAATAACACACTCAAATCTCAGGATTTTTGTCAGATACGAATAGAGATATTCTCGTATTTACAAAACTAGTCCCTGAGCTAAAAATAATTACCCATAGACTCTCCACCATTGATGAAACTTTCACAGAACTCAAAAGGGCTGAATTGTTCTGCTTAGTCCGTTCATTCTGGAAAAGAACCCCATAGGATCCTGTTTGTACGGAAGTTGCAACCTCTTACGATCATCCTCTCTGGTTGTCTTCTTATTCATCTCACCCTTTTTCTTCTCATCATGTTGTTTGGAAGCGAAAACGACGAAAGAGGCAGCGCCATCGCTGTGGCTCCGGTAAAGCAGATCTCGGATCTTCCAACGCTTTGAAGATCCGGTCGACTTGCTCTTCTTCCTCATATTATCCTTGGCCGGATCCCACACGCAGTACGTATCAGGAGCCACACCGTCGAGATCGTCGGCCTCAGAGGACGAGCAGGACGCCGATTCCGTCACCGATGTCTGTCGCTCCGAGATCATCAGTTTCTTAAGCGGCAACCGGACCGAATCCGGCTCCAGAGACTTCGAATCAGAAAATTGAAGTACCGAGCGATTTTCGTGGTCGAAGTCGTAACCATCGCGCCAATCGGTGTCCGAAAAGACCAAATCGGTGTTGAAGAGCGGGAACAGAGGCTTGATCTCGTCAGCCGACACCGAAGAAAAGCCTGTTATCGGGAACTCGAAGCTGCAATCGTCGTCGTCGTCTTCGTCTTCCTCAGGAAACAAATCGTTTGAAGCGGAAGAGTAGAAATTGATGTCTCCGTAGTAGTAGGCATCGTCTCCGAATTCGCTGACGACTCTAGCTGCTGTGTCGGCCATGGTTCCGGAGGAGAACTCGTTGAAGCTTGGCGATTGGGGCAGAGACGGGCCCGGACACGAACCCATTTTCATATAGAGAGGAGCGTGGTTTGGTTGGTTGAGAAGAAGAAATGGAAAATTAATGGGATGAAAGAGATAATTTATAGAAGAAAAGTACGCGCTTTAAAGTTTGCCGGTGGGGACCTGTATTTGCTTTTACAAACTTATACCTAATCATTTAATTTACAGCTAATCCCTGTAGATGTTACCAAAACTTCATTACCAAAAAAAAAAAAAATGTTACCAAAACTTCAATAAAAGACCTCCCAAAAAAACTATTTAGAGCATGTATCATGTATATTTTGTAAAAATACAATATAAATATTAATGCGAGATTGCTATTCGTACCACCTAAAACATGTTATTCATACTCCGACTACGCGTACGCAATGTTTAGTCGTAGTAACAAGCTCATTTCGTTCCAAGATAAAGGAAAATGGCTACGATTACGCTTGGCGGATGCGTAACCATACGACGCATACGTCATGCGTAGTCGTAGAGCGTATGTGTAGTAGTCCATAACATACATTCGATTCGAAAAATTAAGTAAAACTTACTACGCCTACGCATTGCGTAGGCGTAGTAAGGTTAAAAACAAAAAAGTTAATACGCCTACGCATTGTGTAGGCGTAGTAGGGGTACATATAGCATGACTAAGTTGGTACGAATCGGCCTGTAAAGTCTTGATAAACCATTTTGAGGGAAATACATTCTAGATGTCATCCACTTTCAAACAAATTACTACATCCTAAGACTTTATTGATTCTGCATTTAATTTTTTGAGTTGGAATTTATCTATGGTTCTCTATTGACTAGTAAAGAGTAGGACTAGCGTTGAAAGCTAAACATTCATACAAGTCTCCTCCTTCTAAGTCGGATTATTTTTTCCACACAAACAAAGTTTAAGGGTGAGGCATTTTGATGTCATCCATTTTTTCTCCATTTTAATTGTTAAAATCATGCATTTTATAATCATATAGCTTATTGATAAGTTTAAATGTAATATTTTTTATAGCCTTGTTTTTATACGTTTCATATTCTCATTTTCATCCCGTATATGAATATTTATACGGAATATCCACTTTTTGTATTTAGGTCTAATTTAGCTTTTATGTGTTTCACGCATTTAAGTCATCAAATGTGTCAAGATTGCATCCTTTTATAAGTCAGAGCTGAAGAGAATACCTTATATGACTGAGCAACTACAACATGAAGTCCACAAGATTAGCTTCGAAGTTAAAGAATTGAGTTAGAGCCTTAAAACGTTCCAAACAACCAGATGGTACGGCCCGATGGCTATAGGGTGGCCATTTCGTCGTAAAGTCGGCACCAGAAGCCTAATTTGTGGCGCAACCCAAGATTTACACGCCAATTTTACCGAAATGGTAGGTATATGACCACCAGACGTACGTAGGGTTACCGTATGACCATCGTTTGGTTGGTCGTTTCGCTGTCGCGACGAGGAGTTGTCAAAATCCCAATTTTATCTTTGGAAAGCATGTATTATGTTAAACCCTAGACTACGATTTCTCCACTATATAAGCACACCTCAACCTTAGGGTTAGATACGTTGATTCCTCTTGTCAGTAGTCTTTTCATTTTTTTCTTATTCTAGAAGGTTCGTCCTGTTTCAACCAAACGCTTGTAAGTTTTGTCTTTCTTTATTTGATATATTGTTTTTACTTTTTACTATCATGTTTGACCAAATTTCCTGATCTAATGATTAGATGAACCCATAATGATTTAATTTATTGTTTGCATATATCTTTATAAATTGAGATTTTTAATATTACTTCTTTTTAAAGCGTTATATTTCGACATTTTTATTACCTTCGAAAGAAGTGTTGTTTTAATTGGTTTAGATAAAACAAGTGAAGGGCCAAAAAACGAAGTTTATTTTATTGGATTTGTTGAAGTAGCTTGGTTTTGAAAATACATGTCTATCAAAGCTTCGGTGATTTCTAATCATCGTAGAAAGTTATGTGTTTGTACCTTATTAAACTAAAGGGCCACACAAACGAATATTTTTTTGTCTTTTCCGGATTTCTATATGTTTAATGGGCATTACTATACTCGCCGAGTTGTTGGATTAATTATGAGCTACGTGAGTTGGAAAATACAGTCTTGGTTTCTCTATGCTAAAGACTATTTTAGATGGTAATATACAATAATTTATCAATGTTAATGTATATATATATATATATATATATATATATATATATATATATATATATATATATATATATATACACACGCACATCAATATCTTAATTCATGGGGATTCATGTTTTCATAGATCGATTTCCATCCATTATTGTCCATAATCATAATTGTTTTCACTTGTTACTATTATTTTGTTTTCTACTTAATATAATTAACTAGTAATGTCATCCAAATCAAATACAATCTCGATGAATTCAATATCCGATTATACTACAGTTGATCCCGTATCATTGCGGGGAGGCTGTTTGTAAAAGTTTTACGATCAAGTTTTTGGCGTCGTTGCCGGAATTTGTTGATAGAATTGGTTGCCATTAATTCCTGGTTATTTTAAGTTGTTTTGTTTGATGATTTTTTTAATAATTTATTTTTGATCATCCGGTCAGGTTATTGAATTCGCATGATCAGTGATTCAAGAAAATTGTCCCTTTCGACACGAGATTGAAAACACTTAGGGCCCGTTTGGTTAACTCCGAAATCGAAAACGGAATGAAAACGAATCTAGTTCGTATGCATACCCTTGTACATAAAAGTTTTTGGAATCATTCATTGTGGTTCGAAGTAATTTAAGTTGGATTTGATTACTTTTTATACCTTATAGGAAAACAAAATGTAGAGAGACAAGTGCATTTTGCATAAAACCCCACGAAATGATTACATAAAATTTCATGAATAAGAATATACATATGGACTAAATTCGTTTCCATTTCGTTTCCGTTTTCGGAGTTGGAGCCAAACGGACCCTTAATAGTTGAGAGCATCTTCATCCCAAAACTCCTGAGTTTCTTTAACAATTATAAAATTAAAAATAAAAATAAATGTCAAATTAGGAGAAATAATCTATGCAATTAGTGGAGAGAAGTTTCTCTGCAGAAATACTCATCCTCACAAGTTTATGTTCACCTCACACAGATCAAGGAAAATTTTAATTTGTTTTTTTTGTTTTGCCCAACTGTAGAGATATAACAGGTTGTTGGATATAAATTTACGTTAAAGAAATTTTGATGAATTCTGGGAGGGAAGTAAGAGGATCTTCAATCATTTTGTGAATAAAAAAAAAAAATCAAATAAGAAATTTTTTAAGAATCTCTGAAATGAAGATGCTCTAATACTAATGCATTAGAGCATCTTCATCCCATAAATTCTCAAAAAATTTCTTATCAAACTTTTCTTTTTTATTTTATTCAAAAAATGATTGAATAAACACTCTCTTTCATCCCAGAATTCATCAAAATTTCCTTAATGTATAATTATAATCAATAACCAGTTATATCCCTACCTTTGGACAAAACAAAAAAAATAAATTAAAACTTTCCTTGATTTATGTGAAGTGGGCAAGAACCTGTCAGAATAAGTATCTCTGCAGAGAAACTTCTCTCCACTAATTGCATCGATTCTTTCTTTTATTCTGACATTTATTTTTAATTTTAATTTTTTAAGTGTTAAGGAAACCCAGAAGTTATGAAGATGCTCTTAGAGCATCTTCATTCCATAAATTGGGAGTTTCTTTAAAAATTAAAAATAAAAAATAAATGTCAGATTTTATTATAGAACCAAGGTGATGAGTAGAGAGAAGTATCTCAAATAAAAGATGGGAAATTCCGGTTGGTGCCCCTGTGGTTTGGGGTTTTCCGGATTTTGCCCAATGATTTTTCACAGTTCGGTTGGTACCCTTCACTTTTTATCTTTTCCGAAATATGCCCATTTCTGTCAAAATACTTAACGTTGATAGACTTCCGTTGGTAAGTACAAAATAAAAACAAATAAAAAAGAAAACAAAACAAAATAAGAAATTAAATGCAAATAAAATATAATCAATTAATATCCTTTATTTTCCCTTCTCTGAATTCTTTAACAGAACTTATAATGTTTCTTTATTTCTTTCAATGGCTTCTCTGTAGAAGGCACCTTCACCCTTTCCTTTTCATGGCTTCTCTGTAGAAGGCACCTTCGCCCTTTCCTTTTCATTTTCATGGCTCAAAACTTTTTTATTCACTATCATTGAGGGCTTGCCTTTTAATCTAAACTTGTAAAACCTAAAACAAATGAATTAATACCAAATCAAAACCTAATTAAAAACTAGTTCGAATCTGTAACATAAAGCCCACTAATCGAACAACAAAATTGTCGATTTTTCCAATAATTTCAAATACAGTGTCTATTCACAATTAACAACTAGATCAACAAATTAAAACCACACAATCATATCAAGAAACCATATCTACAAAATGGAAACGAATTAAGTCAATCAAATAGCTAAATCGGGGCATTAGAAAGATGAACAGTTGAACAGAAACAAAGAAAATTCGGTGAGGCAGTCGAGATATAAATCAAATTACCAATGGCGAATGAATTGAAAAGGAAATAGAGAAACATTACAAAGATCAGATGAAGAATTTGTAGAAGAGAAGGGAGAGGTATGCCGGTTCGTTCTTCATTAGCAGATTTTCTTTCTTTTTTTTATTTGTATTCTATTCCCTTTTATTTTATTTAAGTTTCTATCTTTATTTTTTTTATTATATCGTACTTACTAACGGAAGTCTACAGGCGTTAAAAGGTTTGACAGAATTGGGCATATTTCGGAAACAATAAAAATTGAAGGGTACCAACCGAACTGTGAAAAACTATTGGGCAAAATCCGGAAAACCCCAAACCACAAGGGCACCAACCGGAATTTCCCATAAAAGATCCAAGCTGACAAGTTTTCCGCACAAGTCCACAAATCAAGATAATTTTAAATTTTATTTTTACTTTTTTGCATAAATATAGGGAGGTAAGTGACTCTTTTATAATTTATATATAACAAAAATAATTGAAGAAACTTTGGTGAATTTTGAGATGGAGGAGAGATGTTATTAAAAGATTTTTGTGAATAAAAAATAATTAAAAATATCATATAAGGAACAACCGCAAGTTCAAATTACCAAGACGGCCAGGCGGGGAGCTATCTTTTCAACGGTCGAATTGTCTCAAACTATTTGTCTGCTTTTATTTTCTCCCCCTCCCTCCGTCTTCCAACATTCTCAAACCTCTCTATCTTCTTCCCCGAGTGTGCAATTTCTGCAATTTCTTCTAAGCTTGGAAGCAGCAGCCATGAAATCCTCATCGAAATTCGATCCCGATTACAACTTAGCCTTCGATAATCCCACCCTCTGTAGCAAGCTCGTATCTAAACCCTCCTCCTCCGTCGACTATTCTCTCACCAAGGAAAATCTCGGCCCTTGCATCGCTGGATCTTCCCCTGGCGCTCGTAAAGCCTCCAAACTAAGACCTCCTCTCCAGTCAAATTCCGTCACTGGAAACCAGCCGGAGTCCCGTACCGATAATTTCCCTCTCTTCGGAGTGGTCTCTACAAGCTCGTCCTCTGCTACTAGCCTCGCCAGCCAACAACCTTGTTTTGATGATTTTGCAAACATCGATTCTGAAATTGAATCAATCATGAAGGAGATCAGCCGACTATCTACAAGACTTGAATTTCTCCGGCTTGAAAAGATGAAACGAATCACCGCCAAGTCAGCGGCAGCACTAAAACGAGGCTGTTTTGTGCCGGCGAAATTCATGGATCCACCTCTACCTCCGGCGATAAACCCTAGAAAAATTGAGGAATCGATGAAAACACCGTTAAAGCGTAAAGGGATCAGTCTTGGCCCAGGCGAGATATACTCGGCAACAAAATCGAATAAATCCGTGAAACGGCAAGAAATCACGCCGGTACACAGATCTCAAAGCAGGAGGAAATCGTGCTCCTGGAAGCTTCAGGAAGTGGATGAACTCGGAGTGATTGATGAACGGGGGAAGAGCGTGAGTTTGAGTCTGAAATCACAAAAGATGAAAGAAGATGAGTTAAGTCCCTCCATTCAACCGAAGGAGCTTTTCAAAGATGGTGACAAATCCATGGCTGCTAAGAACAAGTCTTTGAGATGTGGTAGCAGGGTGGTTGCTAGTAGATACAAGAGCTCAAATGGTAATGGTGATTCTGTTGCACCCAAAGGTGATAGGAAGAGATCTTTGCATGGGAATGATAACACATTCAGCAGGAAACGCATCTCATTGTCCAGAGCTTGAAATCAAAATTCCAAGTAACCGGCAACTGTAAGTAAGTAGCCTTTACCAAATTACCAATAGCTTTATGTTTGTATAAACCAGATGTTATGGTCTCTTGCTGCCAATGCTGTGAAAGTTTGATTTGCTAATTTGTAATTCGTTCAAAGATGTGAGAACAGAGAAGATCACTGAATCATGGATCACTTGCATTGTATTCCCTTTTCTCATATGTGCATTCAACATTACAAGTATAGAAAGAACTGAAACCAAGAATCTAACCTAAACCCTTTAAGGAGAAAAAAAATACAGCAAAAGATACCTAAAAACAGAAGCAACTCATAAATTATAATTCCTAAAATTACAATTGTCAGTCTCCTAAACCTATGGCAACAGATGCTATGGTGTCTTCCTTCGTCTTTCTTAAGTGGTGTTCTTGCCTCTTGCATTCTGCATACAAAGAAAAGTTTGTCTTCAGCAACGCGAATTTATCTTGTGAGCGTGGCAACGTATTCAACAATAGAGAAAGCTAGCTGACCTTGGATTTCCGTGATTTTAAGAGCGCCGTTAAAAGCTTATCACCAGCAAGTTGTCTTATATGTTTTATGAGCCGGCTTCGCGATATCTTCCTCTCCTATATGAATCAAACAGCATTTACAAAATAAGCACATTGACACTTGAAAGGGTAACTAACCAACCTATTCATATAGAGGACTTCCAAAAGGTACCTTGTAATCTTTGTGATGCTTGGAGATCAAGGCAACGGAAGGTGTCGGCAAGAACTTGGCAAGCTCCTGAATCAAAGCCGGAAACGGCATCCATGGGGAAGTCGGTATCTTGACGTCCCTGTGGGCATTGCTTAATTGCAGAGGGGCTCTGAAGCTTACAACATACTCGGGCAATATGTGGGTGTTCATGTGGGTGCTCCAAACAATGTATTTCTTGGGAGATTGAAGGCAATCAACACCGGAATGGAACTCCTCGGAGCTTGGATGAAATTGATCTGAAGATGGATGGACAAGCTCCATCTTCCCCAACAGGACCCTGCACAGAACCACGTGTCTGAATCCGTCTTCATCTACATCAGCTGATTGTACACTGCAAAACCCAAACAAAAACATATTAGTGATTCTCTCAGGGATATTTTATCGAACACCTTTCCTGCACATGAAAACGCGAATTACCTCTCCAACGGAGAATAGTCTGGAGAGAAATAAACCCCACGACCGTACAAGCCATTGTTTTGATCTAGTTCGCAGATGCCAAATCCGTGAGACATAATCCGCTCAACTCCTGCTTTGGAAGTACCAAACCAGGCGAACTTCAAATTAACATCCTCGGGAGCTTGAGCTTGTCTTTCAATAAATTGTCGACGAATTTCAAAGGCCTGAACCTTTCCTCGACCTGTGAAGCTAGCAGACCAATTGTTCTTATGAATTTTCACAACCGTAGTCGAATAGAGCGGCAACTGCAATTGCAATTGCTTGGCCAAACCAGACAGAAACCTCTGCTTGATAACACAGTGAAACCTATCATCCTCGTCTAGCATAACTAGTCCGTCATGGAAGAGACCCGGCTGTTTAAATCCGACGGTAGCAGGACCGCTGACGCAGCTCTCGGAATCAGAAACATACGAGTCTTGATCGGGATACTCAATCTCAACCCTATCATCACCGGTTGAACCTAGAGAAGGAAACGGACGAGGTATGGTTTCGATTGTGTGACACATCTTCTCGAAAAAAAATTAACCAAAAAACTGGAACAAATTACAAAGCTGAAGTGGAAAGAATATGAACAAATTGAATCAAAGGTAGAAGAAGAATATCATATAGGTTAGTAATATAGAAAGGGTTGTAGAAGCTTGTTTGAATGGTGTTGTAGAAAACCTTGAGAACGATAGAGGATATATATATAGTGGGATGGAGGGATAGAAACTTGGGGGCAAAGGAGAGAGAAACTTGGGGGCGAAGGAGAGAGAAAGATAGAAGAGGACGCATGCTAATTATGGTAATAACAGAGTATTAGTGGAGCGGCCGTCTGATTTTGTTTGGAGGAGGGAGGCGGTGAAAATGACGAGAATACCCCCGTGAAAACCAGAGCTAGGTCGGTGGTTACGTAAGCCCCGTGGGCTGGCAAGGGTGGAATTGGGTCAAAAACGTGTGCTCTGCGCTACCTGATTTAGGCCGATTCCCCTCCATCAAGTAACCAATCTATTATGCAATTTACGATATTTTTGTATACTCCTTTCCAGCACGGCACAGTAATTTACAACATAAATAATAATAATAATTTTAATAACTTTATAATTTTTAGATAAAATATGTCAAAATTTATATATTTAAGGTTGAACGATGATTTCCGGGTTCGGATTGGTCAGGCCAAACTTTATAAACTATTGAGCCCGTTTAGCGGAATCTGGGCCTGGAATGGGTGTCATACTCGGTCCGGACGGACGGGCTCGCGTTTCTCAATTTTTTGAAAAAAGATAGTATTAAATAAAAGTTTTTAATATGATTTTTTTAAAAATAAAACATATTTAAGATACTTTATATAAAATATATTAAATTTATTATAATTATAATAATATTTTATATAAATACTTAATATTTATATAAATACGTAATTTAACCCCTTTAATCTACTTATTTTTCTTATCAAACGAGATTACGAATATTATTTTTTCCTTTTAATTCCCATTATTTTAATTTCCTTAATTTGTACTATTACCAAACGGAGCATTAAGTATTAAGTAAAGTCGGTAAGTAGTTGTATATGGCCTTAATCAAACACTTATATAATGGCGTGGCAAAATGTGCGCCTAGTTCCAAACTCAGTTATATATATATATATATATATATATATATATATATATATATATATATATATATATATATATATATATATATCCAAATTCTCATTCATTGGGTCTGTGACTCTGTGGGTAGGCAACCTGAATTGCTCCTTTTTTATCTTATACTAAATAGTAATACGTAAGATCTTGCAATTACATATTTGAATATTTTGAATATATCCACGTTAAACATAAATTTGGAATCATATAATACGAGATTTTATAAAATAATCGAATTGTATATACTATTATTCAGGTCGGTTCAGATACCACTTCTTAACGTTTATGTATTGTCGTGCATATTATATGCTAGGTTGTTTGTGAGATAATGTACAAAATATTTGTACTAATAGATAATATTTGAAATTAAGTGTTTTACCAACTCACCACCCCTAGCTTCATCTTATAAGGTTCTTATATTAGTTTATTTACGTTGTACAATTTTTTATGAAGAGTTTTTAACCGTTGAATCTAGGATATTTCGTAGCCAACTCGGAAAAAAATATATATATGTTATATTTGAAGAAGATTTTGAGTTACTCAACTGAGAATTATCCAAAATAGGAAAAATAATGGGATAAAGTGGAGACTCTTCTACAAATTTGAAGACATTCTTCAAAAAAAAGTGGAGAATTATCCAAGATAGGGAATCGGTTGGATTTGATAAAAATATATTGAATAGATTTTTACTTTTGATTCTCCATTTTGGAGAAGAGTTTAGGGATGCTGTTGAGATGTTATAAGGATGTATCGATTTAAGCAAGTAGTTTTGTAGTTACAAAAAAATCTATACATACCGTCTTTGTTGTACTAATATCGAAAAAAGAAAAGTTTAACAATTAAGGTATGTTTTATTTATCTCGCCTATTAATTATAAATAATTTTTTTAGGGTAATTAATTATTATAGTTTTATTTCTCTCTATTTAATTTTGTTAATTAGGTAACTAATTATTATTCCTTAAATATAAAATCAATTGGGCCTAAATTGGATAGGTTTGAGATATCGGGTAACGTATTGGGCCGTATAACGTAAAATCTATTAGGCCTAAATAATCGGATCTACTAATGGGTCAGGCCTGTTCTTCAGTTCGGGTATTGGATTATTTATTATGTTGCAGCTATTGGGCCACTTCTAACTATTGGACCAAAATATTCTGATTTTTTAAAATTTCGGTCGTATAACAAACTCATGTTTAACAAAATTTATAAAATCTTCGACCAAAATATTATTTCACAAGTTTTTCAACGCTAATTAGACCATATTTTTCAATTATAGATTCATCACTATTTTTAAATATAATTAATATATCTTATTTTGTTCACTTAAACGATCTAACCAATAGTAATTGACTTACTACTTTTACTGTATCCTGTAAACATAGAGAGTTAGCACTGCATGCATAAAAAGTTAATTATCAAAAATTTATTTTATATAATTTATCCAAAAAAAAGTAATTTATATACTTTTAGGCCTCTCACATATCCATTATCTATCGTATATACTAAAGAGTCTATTGACGTTGATGCAGTTTCGTGCGACCGCCTTATTAGTTTTGTATGTGTCGTTCATTCATTAATCACATCACACTAGCATTTAATTAATTAATAACTTAACAATTTTTATTTAAATTCGAGATGTATTGTATATATACTAATAATTTTTTTTATATTATAGAATTAAAATCAGCTAATATTTAATTTAATTTGAATTTTATTTTATTGTTATTATAGACTATAAACATGATCTATTTAATAAAACTACAATATTATTGATCAAATTTATATATATAAATTATTATTTTTGTTACTGAGTTATGTTTATCTAACGATATTTTGAATATAATTATTTTGGCGAGATGTCAAATATATATTTTATTACGCTTAATATTATAATTACATTTGTTTTGATAATTTAATTGAACTTATCTTACGATAAACAAACAAAAAAATAATATTTATTATCATCACGTCCAAATAATTAAACAAAAGGAGTTATATAATAATAATTTGTCATTATTTTTTTGATAAAAATATATAATTATATTTTTTACTTATTCAATAGATTATATTCAATACATTACACATAAAAAAAAATACGAAAATTAAGCTAGTATTTTGGGAATTCAATAGATTATATTTAAACAAAAGTTATTTTTGATAAATATATATTATTATATTTTTTACCTATTCAATATATTATTATATTTTTTACCTATTCAATAAATTATTTATATTAGATCAACCCATAAAAAATACGAAAATTAAGCTAGTGTTAAAAAAAAAAGCTATAAATGGACCAAAAATATGTATTCCAGACTTAAAGTATAAGTGTTGAAATACTATGGTTGTATTTGCTAAGCCACAAACACTAGTATTTTGGGAATTTAATTAGTGATTGACAATGTTTTTATGGTCAAAATACTAGGGTATAGTGTCTTACGATGTGTTTTAAAAAGACTATTTTTATTCGCGTTTTCGTTCAGGAGTGTTTTGGGTTTAAAAAGACAAAAAAATTTATTAAAATTTTTCCTTATTCCTAAGCAAAACACACTAGAAAATGTTTAAGTCAAATAAACACTAGTTAGTGTTTTTAAAACACAAAACATTCTACAAAACACTATTTTATTTCAATGGTTTAGCAAACACAACTTCTAATGAAAAACAAGCAAATACATATAGGAGTTATGGTAATGAACCACGTGATTGCCTCGTTGAAGATATGTATACCGCTTCATATATGTGAAAGGATCAGATTCAATGTAACCCGAAACATAAATTCGGTAATATTTCATCTAAACATACAAAAATATTATACCTAAATTCATTTGATTATGATTGATTATACGTAGCCTAGTCGAAAGTTGTTCTCTTCGAGTGCAATATTGTGGTCGACACGTTTGATGCTTCAACATCATTACATGGACCTCGTAACACATGATTACTTAATCGTGGAATGAGTGAAAGCTAGATTGTAATTTTAAGATTATCTGAAATGAGTGAAAGCAAGAGGGGAAGAAACCCAAAGTGTGATGGAAAGAGAGCTTGAAGGAGAAGCCAAGGATCTTGCTCATTACTTAGTCGTGGAAACACTAGAAGCAAAAACGAATCAAATGTAAAGCAAATTGCTTTTGGATTTGGATTTAGGAAACTTGCGAGTGACACATGTCTTCCAAAATGGAGCAAATGATTCAGACATAACTTAACTCTCAATTTCCAATGCACTTGTTTGTGGGCTCCCATCTTCATCATCATCTACTTCTTAACCACCCTTTCAATATTGCCAAACTTACATGCATACCCATGCATATAGCTTTTCCCATCAAATTAGCTAATGTACCCGAACCGGTGCACCCCAACATAAAATACTTTGTTGTCACACTTTACAGATTCAGTATCAAGTGGAAAATAGATTATGGAACCCTAATTTTTGATCATAGGTTTATTGTATTTAGGGTCCGTTTAGTTTTAACTTCGAAAACGGGATGAAAATGAATCTAGTCTATAGGCCCGTTTGGTTTGGTTTTAACTCCGGAATCGGAAACGGAATCAAAACGAATCTAGTCCATACATATACCCTTATTTATGAAAGTTTTTGGAATCATTTCTTGTGGTTTGAAGTAATTGGGATAGAATTTGATTACTTTTGATACCCTACAGGGAAACAAAATGTGGGGAAGCAAGTACATTTTGCATTAAACCACAAAGAATGATTCCATATAATTTAATGAATAAGGATATACATATGGACTAAATTCGTTTTCATTCCGTTTCCGGAGTTGGAACCAAACGGGCATTATATGTATTCTCTTGTTCATAAAATTTTTGGAATCATTCATTATGGTTTACTGTAATTATAATAAAACTGATTAGTTTTAATACCCTATAGAGAATCAAAATCGAAAAAGCAAATGTATTTTGGATGAAATCACAAGAAATAACTTAAAAAATTTCTTAAACAAGAATACATATATGGACGGTTTACATTTTCATTCCGTTTCGTTTTTGAAGTTATAAACAAACGGGGCTTAACATATAGGGTTTGAGTTTTGTTGGGTTGGTCTTTGAGTTCTTTCCCAAAAACCAAATTTCCCGGATCTAGTCTTATTAGTCCAAGTGTTCCCTTCTATCTCATATAGTGACATGTTTTTCAGAGAAGTGCTTTAATTTTGTCTTTACCAAATCTGTTAGCATGTTTTGTATAGCTTTACTGATCGGTATGAAAAAGAAGAAGAGGAAAAGGATGTGTATATCATTGCTCGCTCTTCTTTTTTGCTTTTCACACTAAAAGATGTACATCACATCACTTTGTTCATTAACCTACTATACATCATACGTACTATATATACATAAACAACTTCAATTTACTTCTTGGTGCTCATCATATTCTCAAAAAGAACAAATAATCCAAAACTGTAAACAAAAGATAAAGATTGATCATCAAAAAAGATAATATTATAAATACATATCTGTTTAACGTTTTTTGGCTTTAGTTTTTGCGATCAATCACGTATATTATAGTAATTTAGTTAAATGTATATACATCATTTGTTCAAAATAAAGTGTATCATTATTTAAAGAGGAATATCAGGTGAATTCAAATATAAACCCTAAATGATGATGAAAGAAAAGAAGAGAAAAGTTCACTTAGAGTTCGACCTCATGATAGCTAAAACTCCCTTTTTAATATTCTTATTATTTAGTATTAGTTGGGCTTTAAATATTAAGGGCCCGTGTTTGGTTCCAACACCGGAAACGGAAATGGAATTGAAACGAATTTAGTCCGTATTTGTACAATATTTATTCATGAAATTTTAATTGTAGTAGAGTTTGATTACTTTTGATACTATATAGGGAAACAAAATGAGGAAAATAAATACATTTTTACAGGCAACCACAAGAAATGATTCCAAAAATATTCATCAATAAGGTAAACATATGGAATAGTTTCATTTTCATCTCATTTCCATTTCCGGAGTTATAACCAAAGAGACTAAGGGCCCGATGGATTGAACTCCGGAATCGAAAACGGAATGAAAACGAATCTAGTCCGTATGTATACTCTTGCTCATGAAAGTTTTTTTGGAATCATTCCTTATAGTTTGTAGTAATTGGAGCTGAATTTGATTACTTTTGATACCCTATAGGGTAATAAAATGTGGAGAGACAAGTGCATTTTGCATGAAACCACAAGAAATGATTCTATAAAATTTCATGAATAAGGATATGCATATGAACTAAATTCGTTTCCGTTTCCGTTTCCGGAGTTGGAACCAAACGGGCCCTAAATATCATTTAAAAAATAGATGGTATATTGATCTTTCAGGCTTGGCAAATAATACTTGTCTAAAATTATCCCTTTTTCCTTTTCCTTGCCCCTCCAAAAATGGTTGTGTATTTCCTGCTACTTTTATTTTCTTATAGCTTTTCATCTCATAAATTTAAATCTACAACTTTAAGTTACAAGATAACGTATGGATACAAAATCATTAAAAATAGTTTTATGCTTTTATTAGAATAATGTTCCATAAATTAATTTTTGACACATTTCATTAAAATGAATCATTGGTCCTAAATATTATAAATTCGTACTAATGATTATAAAGTAATCAATCAATGATTTATAGAGAAAACTTAAAAACGGTCAACGGTCGTCCGAGAATATATGCGTTGCTTGTAGCGAGAGACTGAGTGGGACCCCGAGTCAATATGGGCCCCACTGTCTCATGAATGCTGACGTAGCGACTTGACTCACTCTCACCATTCATTGGCCAATAGGCCCAATATTGTTGAGTAGCTCTTTATCGTGGACCCAAATATTCTTTGTTTCCGTCAACTTCATATTTGCTTTTGGGTCCACCATTTCTGACGTGTCAAACGTGGCCCCCACTTTTTTCTTCCTTTAATCGGCGGCGAAAGCCAGCGCTTCCCACTTCCAATGTACGTCATGCTGTTCACAGGACGATGATGTTCATTTAGGGTTTATTTCGCTTAATTTATCGATTATGTTATTACCAAGTTTTGAGTTATTATGAAGTTAAGGTATATTTCAAAATTTTAGTTATTTTATAGGAATTAATTTTTGGGTCGATTAGAAGATTGTACCTTAAATCTATAAAAAAAAAACGAACTAATAACTTTAACTATGTAGTAAGATATGTCACTTCAAAAATGATGTATTTTACATTTACTCCATATGTATTTATTAAAATTTTCTAATTCGACGGTTATAAGATCTAAAAAGGATACACATTACTAATAAGTTAAGTGTTGTCAATTTATGCTCATACAAAAGATGCAGAAAAAATATGACAAAATTAGGGTTTTATCTCTCTCTTCGACTTTTATATTTGCATGCATAGACTGTCAATAGCTCAATTGATTTAATTGATACTTTGATTAAGGTGAAACTTTCGGATATCTTCAATCCGTACAACGTAACCTCTACTTAAAGATACTATTTGCAAGACAAAAAACTATAACATACAATGTGTGAAAGACAAACAAATAATTGACGTTGTCATTTCTTACAACCTTTCGACCAACCTTATTTTTGTTGGAGATAAATTATATAATAAATTTTCATGTCAAAAAGAGGAAATATTTCGATCCTAGTATTTAAGGTCGGTAGACTATTCCTTCTATTGTCAATGATTTTAAGATGAAACCCGTTAGGTTTATGTACGTTGGGTTTTGGTCTAACGAACATGTGCGCTCGTTTGCATACGGCACTGCTCTACGGTACATCTGTATCGGATTTTCACAATTTTTCATCGCCTATAAAATCTCCTCGTGCGCACGTTAGGATATTTCTAGAGTTATAATCACAAACTAAAACTATATCTTCTATTGTACCTAAAGGTTACGGATCGATATGTTACATATTTTTTGTTATGATATATAGTATTTTGCTTTATATGATTGGGTATGTTGAGTTAAGACAAGTAAAGGAGAAGAGTGAGACAAATATAAGGTAGCCCAAAGTAATATCACCAACGAGACACATCGTAGTTCGAGCTCTGTGAAATCAATCCATCTCCACTTTTCGTGCTTCTTATATTCAGAAGCGAACCCCATTCATTCCAAACACATCCTCTCTATCTCTTTCCAAGTCGCCAAGTGTAGTTAAAGTGACATGCAACTAGTTCTATCGAGTATGTGCTGAGTGTTTTACTGCTCTCCAAGCTTGAAATGGATCCTTCTGACTGGTTTCAGGTAATCACTCTTAGTTATATCTTCATCATCGCACTTTCAATATCACATCGTCAATATAAAAACTAACAATCATTTGAAGATAATAAGTTCCGACATCGAAAAATTATAGAGACTCTGAGTCTAGTATATAAGGTCGGTGAACTATATGATGGAATCTCGTTGGGTTTATGTGTTAGGTTTGGGCTTAATGCGTATGTGCACACACGATTCCCGTTCTACCGGTCCATCAGTATCGGACTTTGACAATGCATACTACTAAGTCATGAACTTGCTATGTAATGCATGTACACTTGCATTAGGGTTTTGCATTTCTAACGATAGCTACTAAGTTAATCGTGATTTTGATAATATATATATAGGGTACAATGAGTGACGATGGTGGACTAGATTCATCATCCCCATTAGCCGTGGATATGCTAGCATGTTCAAGGCCCTTGATGGAGAGGAGGCTAAGGCCACCACACGACCAAGCCATTAAGTGTCCTCGATGTGAATCAACTCACACCAAGTTCTGCTACTACAACAACTATAGCCTATCTCAACCCCGCTACTTCTGCAAGACTTGCCGGAGGTACTGGACCAAAGGCGGAACCCTTAGGAACATCCCCGTCGGGGGAGGGTGTAGGAAGAACAAGAAGTCGTCTTCATCTTCCTCCAAGAAACCGAGTTCAATTGACAACTCGGAGAGTAGCATCGGTCATGGAACAACACCAAACTCTACTGATCTTCAACTCTCTTTCCCTCAAGTGCAACTTCCTCATCACCTCACTAGCCTTATTGGGGGCTATAGTGGAGGATTAAGTACAAGTTTCTTAGACAATAAGTATAATGCCTTGCTTGATAGGTCACCCAATGTTGATTTCTTGGAGAACAAGTTTGGTGCCTTAGCATCTCAAAATGTTGCTAGAGGTCATGATCTACTTGGATCAAGCAACATCGGGATCATAGATGGTGTTGGGTTCGGATTGGATCACAACTATCATGTTGGTCCGAGCAACTTGTTCGTCAACAACATTCCTTCATCTTCTTTGTCATTTGGTGTCACGGCTGAAGGGAGTAGTTCCGGTCATGTTCTTGATAATTCCTTCCAAAGACTAATGCTACCGTACGATTACCATCCCATGAACTCGAACGAAATGGGTCATGAAAGCGGAATCATTGATATGAAGCCGAGTACAAAGCTTCTTACTCTTGAGTGGCAAGGTAACAATGGAGGTGCTTCCGAGAATAAGGATTCGTTTGGATACAACAATGGGTTAAATTCGTGGGGTGGAAGCATGTTGAATGGGTATACTCCATCTACAAGCTAGAAACTCTTTGATTTGAATTGAAACTCTCAAAGAATTACGCGGGAACTCTCACCCATACGAAGAATGATTATGGATTATCTCGAAAGTGATTAGCCTTAAAGAGTTAAACTAATTAGCTAGGACTATGACCAAGAAGAGAGCTAGTGCATCTCTCGTTGATGGTCTTGTACTTGCTTTGTTATTGTGTTTGCTATAACATGATGCATGCTTGTTCTTTTGATCGAGGCTTGTTTTTTATGCTTCTTTTAGGAAGTGATGGTCGAACTTTGTCTTCCAAAGTTGATCTAATTAGATTGTTAATTAGTGTGAATGGAAGCTCATTGTCTAAAAGTTAGGGTGCATGCCATCCTCTTTTGATCTATTGACACTTTTCTGTCTGATATGCATGCCACTTTGTGCTCTTTAGTTCATATATGTATAACACAAGAACTAAATCAGAAGAAAAATTAGTTTTTAATCAAGTGGTTAGATTCTTCTTAACCAAAAAGACGTAGCTTGATCCTACCAAAAAAAAAGAAAGAAGACTTAGCTTGATTATTTTAATGATTTCAAATTCAAACTATAAATCTTCAAAGTTGTCTTCGGAAGTATGAAAGCAATGAGGTAATTAGGTTTGACATTAAGATTTGATCCTAATCCGATATGAGAACATTCGAATATAAGACATTTTTGTCGGAACGGATATCTAATCATAAATCCAACCCAGATATCCGAATCTAGTAATTATTACTAGATCTGTCGGGTTTACATTAATCCCGCTTTTTTTCCCTCAAAATCTTATCTGTATCTGATGATAAAAAATTATTCCCGGATCGGTGTCGGCTCATCAATTAACGGATATTGTTAGTTTTAGAGTTTTGTCGGATCGGATCTTTGGATTAGTAAATTTGTTGCTTCGGAATAGTCGGATCGGATATTTTGCACAACCCTAATCGCTCAAATGGATGAGAAAATTATCAAATTATTATAGAAAACATGTAAGGGCTCATTTGGTATGATAGTAGAAATGAGGTTAAAATCAGGAACAGGGTTGAATTAAAGAATTGAAATAAGTCATCATTGATATTTTGTGTTTTGTATAATATTGGAATGAAGGATTCTCGAATGTTATTTAAAATTTTAATCTACATTTAAGAAAAAAATAAAGACCAACTAATGATATAAAATATAAACATGAACCAACCGTCAACATAAATAAACAGGTATATAACTTTTTTATATAAAAATATATTTTATCCAATTGAACCAATTATATTGTTTTTGAACACTTTCCGATGACATATCGTTTTGATTAAAATAATAATATTATAGTTAATTATTCAACGTAATAGATAATTAAAAAAATTAATTCGTAAAATTTAATAAGTGGGTATAACATATTTAGAATGAAAATATATAAATGTTGTTTTAGTTTGAAATGGGTAATCTTGAAATGAATGATATTCACCTATAATTTCTGGAATTAAGTTCTTCTCTAAAAATGTAATGAGTTATTCCATAAAATCATTTTCATTTCGATTTCAAATATACCAAACACATATGAATATGATTCATTCCTATTCTAATTCAATGAAAATCGTGTCAAACAAAGCCCAAAGTATATGAATGCATGTGCTCAGGGCACATAAGTTTACATACGAGTGAGCTGTATATACTAGCTGACTTAGTGGGCCGTGTATACTAGTGGGCTTGCTTCGATCATCTCCACGACAGCTCTTCCTCCATGCTTACAACTTATTTGTAGGCCATGCAGATTTGAACTGGATTGGAAATTACAATCCGGTTCGTTCAAGGACCGTTATCATCGGATCTAGTCTGGAACCAAAATATTTCTGCCCAATCTTGGACCATAATATTTCAGCACCAACCATTGTTAGCCTTTCACATTTTTTAACAGAAACAATACAGTCCGGTCCGGTCCAGATTTGAAGAAGACTGTAATATTCCGGTCCAGTCCCTAACCGCTTTTTAGCATTTTTTATATTTTTGTAAAAGAAAACTGAATACGGTCCAATCAGAATTTAGACTGGATCATATTGAACCGGTATAATATGGCTTGTTTTTTGAAAGGAAAAAAAAAAAAACTGATATCCGCCATAACAGACCGTTCCTGTCCTTGGACCATTAGCATGTGTTAGTGTTAGTGGTCCAGACCATTGCACAACCCGAACACCTACTTTCAGCCGACTTCTTTCAGCTTGGTTTCCCTTTTTAGTTGGAACGGGGAATTAAGAGTTCCATATCAATAGTATTATTTGGTTACTTTCAATTTTGGATCCATTCAAATGTGTTCGGCTTACTTGCTGCCCAGTCCTATAAATAATCAATAAGTTACAATCATATAAAACTATTTAACAGCAAGAATAAGGCCGCTATTAAATAAGTACATAATCCATCAAAAAGTAAAAGATAGCTCGTCGATTGTGGAAGCTGGAAAATTCAAATTTTCCGCCAACCATCATCCATCTCCTTTCATGTATCATCTCTTATCCACCCATCTTCAAATAATGTTACATCACTGATTAGATGAGTTTCAATTTCAAATATCTAAGTGGCAAATGTGTCTTCTACAGGAAGAGGCTCAGACATGAGATGATACGGTCACATACTCACATTGGAGACGAGATGTCTAATTTTGGCCTACAAGAATCTTCACCTTTATAAAAAAAAATGTTACCGAGTATTAAGCTGCGCTTGATTTGACCTTAATACGCTTTAGCTGGGAGTACAGGAAAACCCCAGCAAGTGCAACTCCAGTACCTGCAAATCGGTAAGCGAAAGTGTCATGCTGATTGAGGCCAAAGGAATGTGGAGCTGCAGATATAAAACTAAAGCTTACCCAGGGAGTTGATTAATGAAACAGGGGTTCGGAAGAAAATGACTGAGCTCACAATGACAACCACGCGCTTCACACAGTTACCCACAGAATGGGTAACAGGAGATACCTTCTCCAGTATCATGTAAGATAGCTACAAAGAAAGGCACGGTTTTCCACTTATTTCATCTTAATAATGATAGGAAGCACAATTATTAGTACTTGATTTGGATTGCCGTAAACTTGATGAAATAGCCTTCTATGATGTACAAGAAAAAAATATCTAAATAAAGAGGTTTGAGTTTAAGGATGTGATAAAGATAGTGATGGCGGCCTTGCAGGGACAAAACAGTCATATTCTGCTTCAACTACAAGTCTTTAACCATAACTTAACACGGATGGAGATAGGTTCATTCACTTGTAGTAGGAATTTTGGTTAGAATTTTCAAAGACCAACAATTTGAATTTTCATGAGAGTCACCTACCATACTTGTGATACCAAGTTGTTCTGCATCATACTACTTGAGATACATGCATTTAAAATTTCTCAGAATTATGAGAGGGAGTGGTGTAACAGGAACTGTAAAAAAGAGGCTTTCCCATCAAAGCCGCCTTTCAAATTAAGTGTTCTACAACAAACCACCTTTAATTATGTTTTTTTAACAAGCACACCTTATAAAGTGTAATATACTAATTTCAATCTCCCATAGTCACTTTTCAGTGAACTTTAAGCAAGTTATACCAGATACCTTTGGTCATTTTTTGAACAAAACAGTTCTTATTATTGGATGAAGTTACAAAAGGGTTTTGAAATTTTTGTCAACCAATTAAAGTTTTCGAAAAACATTAGAAGGGGATTTTTGAATTTTATTCGATCAATTAAAGTTCCTAAATTTTAGATAAAAGTTACAAACAGGTAGCTGAAGTTTAATCGGGAAAAAACTAATCAGGAACTATAATTCTTTAAAAAAGTTTGTTAAGGAATTCAGTTAATGCACTATATTTTATAAGGTGTATCTGATCCATAGACACAAAACCCTAACCTGCTGGTATGCATGGAAGCAGAGTGAAGCCACAAGAGTCCTGGTGTACACCTCTGAAACATTTAGTCCCTGAAATGACACAGGAAGTGAAATGCTCAAGTACCAGTGATAAACTTAAGAAGCAAGCACCGATGAAAAGTATTCAGTGATCAAATTTCTTACTGCAGCTTCAAGGTATGCAGGGGTAAAGGTGATGCCTTCCATTACAAAAGCAACTGGTGCTATGAGAATCAGTGACATGATTGTTATTATCGAGAAAAGATTGATGTTATCCAAAGAATCCTGTCAAAAGATCAACAACTATGTATTAAATAATACATGAAAAACAAATTAGTTGCCAGACTACAGCTGGAACTAACAAAATCTGTTAAGTCAGATAACCTCATTCTTACCATAACTTTCTTGCTAAGAACATTACGGGATTGGTTAGCTAAATTGGAAGCCATTGCACTCCAAAATCCACCCCTTCATAACAAAGTGAAATTCTTAGATACGAGAAGTAAACCAAGAAAACTAGATAACAGTCAGATATTCCTGAAACCTAGACAGTATATCATATGCACACATAATGAGGTGCGTACCAATTAAAGGAGATCTCGGTCATTGATGCTAGTGCTACTCCTCCTACAATTGGTGTCAACGAAAGAACAACCCAGGGACTAGGCAGCTACAAAAATCAGAATAAATAAACATATTTAATGGTTAATTCCTTGAATTATTAGCTCATGTGGGAAAATTGCAGTATAATAACAAACATTTGCACAATAGCTTGATGCTTTTAAATTAATTATTATCTATGGGATGTCCCTATAGAGCAATAATTTCAAGATTAACAACATCATACCTCCCCGAGAAATATTGTAGAAAGAACAACAGAAAAGAATGGCTCCAACGCCTTGATTGTGTGTGTAAACGAAACAGCCACTTTTCCGAGACTCATGTTAGTGAAAAGGTTCCCTAAAGTGTGCAACATGGCCAGTGGCAGAATTGCTACAAGCTGCAGTATGGAAAAGGAAAATCAAGTAAGACAAGTCAAACAGATAAAGGAAATGGTTCAGTAATAAACAGACAACAAATTACCTGAGCGCGAGTAACTTTGGGCCTTTTGTAAAGATTAAATGTCCACATGAAGAGTGCAAGTGACGATCCAACAACAAGCTGAACCACAGTGAGCGTCACTGGGAAGTTATAGACTTTCAAAACCTGTGACAAAAACATTCATCTGCGTTATTAACAGGGATCAATGCTACAAACAAAATACAAAATACAAAATAACAAATATGTTGGTTTTGGCTACACCGGTCCCAGTTTCATGGTTAGCACTAAAGGACAATAAAAAAAAAAACAGCAAATGGAAATCGTCCATTCTTTCATGTAATTTTTGATGTTCAACTTTACCCAAATCCATAATCCAAAACTTTAATCAAGCTGACAGACCAGCGAGCAGCAATAGCTTACAGTTTATTGACATACATTATCATAATTAACCATCAGCGATATTCATCTGTAGCAAGCAGCAACAGTTCACAGCATTTTCATTTCAGTAGCCACGCCTAATCAGTGAAATTAAGATATTGTAGTAAGCTAGTAACAACAGCTGTATACGTTCTGGCAGGATTTCAATCCTTAAGAGTCAAAGCCATTGTCAATAGTTCCAAAAGTGTTCTGAAATCGATGCAAAAACACACAAAAAGAAAAAGAAAACAAAAATCGCAAGCAAGATAAATAAAAAATAACGAAATTATTCACGCTTATCTAGTTACCAACCGAATCTAATTCACCTTTCTAGCTCGCAAGAATATTCGAAACATCAATATGGATTCAAAAAAGAAAGCTTTGGCAAAAACAGCTTGTTTAGATAGCAAATTGAGTTATACACATAAAAAAAAGTAGATAATCAATGAATAAAACGGCAAAGCACCACCCTCAAAACCTAAAAGGAAAAAACCACATCACGAATGACTAACCTGCTTGTTATAGATGTTGAAGTATATGTTAAAGATATACCAGAGCGCGAACCAGAGCCCCAACTGCAACAAATTGGCAACGGAGCTAGACTTCGGCGCCTCACCAGCAGTTTCCGGCACCGCAGACGACGCGCAAACAACGAGATCATCTTCCGAGCCCCTTCCAGCGATCAACGACGGCCTGAACACCGGATTACTCAAAGACGAGCGGAGAAATGAAGATCGAACATTCAATGGCTCGCAATTTGTGCAAATTAGGTCAACCGGCTTCTTCTTCGACGATACAGAATAGTTGGAATTCGAGATACATACCGGATCAAATCTGAAACTACATACACGATTGGGTATCATCCGAGGCTTCAGCAGTTGAAACGACACGGAAGGAGAGAAAGTTGAAGTGTGCGTCGTCATTGCATAAGACGAAGGAATGAGGGAGACTACGAAGTGTCTGCGCTCTGCAGGAATCAGCCGAAGAGTAGAACGAAGCGGCAGCGGGAAGAGCGAAAAGTTTGGGTCGGCGTGGAAAAATGGTGAATATACCATCACTTTTTAAATTAAATTTTGCAAAAATAATATAAAATAAAAATTCGGTATGCTATGAAAATATACCATTCTTAATTTGAAAATGACACGTCATTTAAAAGTGTCCTTGCAGGCTGGCAACCTATACTTGAAGAGTTGTAATGAAATTCCTTTAGGCCCAATTTGTTATCGTAAAAAATTTGATGTCCCAATGTTTTCTCAAAAGGTCATTCAGTAATTCGATATAGGCTACTTATTGCTCGGTATAGTCAAATACATATAACAATATGATATTTGTTCTAGGGATATGGATATAAATTATACTTGGAAAAAGCTTTTTGGTGATATTTTTTATAATTGAAAGTGAATTATAAAAAAAAAGTACATAAATATAACTTTAAATTTGGGAAATTTCTGGTGGTATCATGGATTTTTGTATCATTTGGTTGATATTTATTATTTTATATAGTTTTATATTATGTAGAATAAGCTTACTAGTTCGTTTTTAACCGGTCGTCACATAGATAAAGTGATGTGCCGACATTTATTGTTCAAAAAATAATTTTCACCATTTCATTATATGTTATATTTGACATTTGGTGACCTTCAAATTTTCAAAATGTCATAACCATGACATTGATTGTGATATTTTTTAACCGGCTATCAACAATATTATATTCATATACATGTACTCATTTCATTATAAGGTTGTAAAAATAACTTGTAAAGTTGAGTTTTTTTAACAAATTACCTTTTTAATGGGTTTTTTTAAGTAAAGTCACATTATATAATATAATTAACTTAAGAAAAAATGACCAAAAATAATACCAACTATGAGGTATGAACCAAAAATAATACAAACTTTAAAAATTACTATTTGATGCACAAACTATTTCATATTCAACCAATTTTGATACGGGGTGAAAACCTAGCCAAATTTTATTACAAAAATTGCCCACATATTTTTAAATCACACAAAATGACCCTATATTTTACCTTCTTTCAAAAATCATCCATGTTATTTTTGTATACTTCACGAATTAGGTAAGAAAATTAGTCATCACTTTATTTTTAATATATAAGGTAGTTTATTTATTAAAAAATTAAGAAGTTTTTAACAAATAAATTTTGGTTAATAGAACCATGTTTTGTGTCATTGTTGTTTTATGGATAGAGTTTGATGGAATAATCTATATTTGTAGGTAAAACTTAACGAAAGAATATAATACTAATTTGAAAATTTGTATAATTTGAAAATTTATAATTAATATATTTAACTTAAATTTCTAAAAAAATCTAAAAATTCAAAAATCAATTTTATTTTATAACAAAAAATTGTGAAAATGTCACCAAGTATGAGTCTTTTAACCAAAATTTTATTTTTAAAGTGTTAAAACTTCTCAAACATTCTTATAGTTATATTTTAATAAATGGCCTAAAATATTTAAGAATAAAGTGATAAAAACCTTTATTATATAATTCGTTAGGTATAAAAGAAAATAATAAGGGTGATTTGTGAAAGAAAATATGATGTATGGGTTAATTTTGTATAATTTAAAAAGTTATTGGTGATTTTTGTAATAAAATTGGCTATAACTTCATCCCGTATCAAAAATAGTTTAATGCGAATTAGTTTGTATACCAACTAGTAATTTTTAAGTTTGCATTATTTTTGGTTCATACCTCATAGTTGGTATTATTCTTGGTCATTTTTCCTTAACTTATAATACTCTCACCTTGTGCAATTTGTTTTTTAAATACTGACGATAAAATAATTAATATTATGATTTTTTATCACGTTAAAATCAAATATATTCGTAAATTTGTAATTTAAATTATATTTATTTAAAAACCATGAAATAATATTAAATACATTTACCTTAGCTAAAAACAATAAATAAACAAAATCACATTGGATTTAACCGGTTATTTTCCATCCATTTTTCATGAATGATTGTGATTGTTACACTTGAAAATCAATAAATTAAGCCAAGACAAAAAAAATAAAAATAAAAATTATCTAATCAAATTAATGTAGGGTTTTATTTGAAAAAATTGGATATGTTGTGTTGGCCTCTCGTATTTACGGCATTCTTCACAATATTAAGGACATTAGGAGTGTGTAACTCATGACCGATTGATTTATTTTTGAATTTATAAACTAAATGTGTTTAATTGGGCTTATAATTTATTTTTGAGTTATTTCAAAATGGGTTTGTATAAATAAACTACATAAGTATGTTTACTTGGAGTTTTTTTTTATTTTACTTCAAAAGACACGTATGCCCCTAAAAATCGAAGAAAAATATTGAATACCCAATGATAAACAAAGAATATCAAGAAGGAAAAGCACAAAGCAGATATTGGGTTTAAAACACATAACCTTGGTTTGGGAGTTTATTTTTGAATGCTTTGTAAATCAAAATAAACTCGTAGAGAAATGAACCAATCATCAAGGTCCTATGTACTTGTAGATTGGTTTATTTTCGGGTTTATAAACTAAATGAGTTTATATAAGTTTATAATTTATTTTCGGGTTTATGTCTCAACGGGTTTATATAGATAAACCAGATAAGATTGTTTACTTGGAGTTTTTTTTTGTTTATTTTACTTCAAACTACACTCATGCGTCTACAAAAATCAAGCAATACATTGAATATCCAGGGATGAATAAATACTATCAGGATGGAAAAAAATAAGGCCAAAATCCTATTTTAAACAAGAATAAACTCATTCAAGTAAAATTAACATTGGTCTAAGAAGTTTATATTTGAGTAGTTCACAAACCTAGATAAACTTGTAGATAAATAAACAAATCTTCAAATAAACACCTACGAAAATTAAAGTCGGGGTTTATAAAGTAAACGAAACACAAATAAACTACAAGTAAACAGGCTCAACCCTACAAAAATTAAAATTAGAGTTTATAAATCAAATGAAACACAAATGAGAAGATTAAGCTAATAAGACATGTTTTTTTTCTAGAAAACTAAATAGGTCCCTAATGTTCAATAATTAAAAAAAGGTAAATTAGGTGTTAAAATATCATAATAGGTAAAGATACTTAATATTTTAAATATATTAATTATGCTAAAAAAAGGAATATAGTTACCTTATTTTTTGTAATTGTAGATTTAAGACTTGGGAATCTATTTAATGCGTCATTATCCCTTTTTTTTCGAAAACAAAACATCACAGCCAAATCAAAAACGTCATTCGAAAGTAGGAGAAACCATCTTCATCGTCATTTTTATGGAAGTATCTTCTGCAACTTATTCTTCATCTTTAACATCCGACTTCAAATGAGCCTTCAATATTCGTCTTCAACAGGTACATTCAGTTACCAATTACAAATGTCGACTTCTTTGAAATTTCGGTTCGCCTCTCATCAATCCCTAGATCCAGATATCCTCTGTTTGTCGATTTCACACAGATCTTCGAAGAAGACGACAAAAAATGTAACAGATTTACTCTATGTACTCTATATGTATCAAATCCATAGTTTGTGTACATTTGACATTTGAGATCAAATTTGTAGTTTGTGTATATTTGGTATTTGGGATGCGATGAAATGTAGACTTCTATTTGTGTACATATATATCAAATCTGCAATATGTACTATACATTTAGTAAATGGGGTGTGATGTAACACAGTTACACAAACATCTACTTGTGTACATGTCCTGTTTACGAGTGGCATTTCAGCATATGTACATTAGAACATTTTATCTTGTAATTTACCACATATTCTCTATCTCATTCAAGTGATTTTTATAACAATTTATCTTATGTACATATGTCCTGTTTACGAGTAGAACATGTACATTAGAACAATTTATCTTGTGTTTGTTGAGCGTTTGTTTTGAATAGATCAGAGAGGATGAACAACCACGCATGATAAAGAAAGTAACAGATTCATTCTCATGAGTAACGAATTGTAGAGATTTTTAGTTACCCGACTTAACAACATTAATTGATAATTAAATGGAGAGAGAAAGATCTTCTAATTTCCATGATCATCTCTTTCTTTTTAATATATCTTTTTTATAAAAACACAAGGGGTCTAGTTCGTACAACACCCCTACGTAGGGAACGGACAAACAATCAAATTATGAAAAGATCAATGGATATCTGAATAACCACTCGAGTATTATTCTTCAAGCAAAAATCTAACAAACGGGAGCGAAACATTAAGCACTTTTATTATAAATGGAAATTGGAACCATGCTAAGATAAACAATCTTCTTGGTCTTTTGCTCCTATATATTATTGTGGAGAAGATCCTTATCTACACATTACCTATTTGTATCATCCAAAACAAGTTTTATTGGACACCTAGTGAAAATAATTAACTCTCCACCAAATCTACCGCTAATCCATAAATTCAAAAAATTAGTTTTGTACGACATCACATTAAATTTGAAGCCTGAACATAATGCCAGATTTTAAGGTGTATCCCTCAACATATCTCTACCAACTATTAAGTTCAACTCTATTGTATAAAAATGTGTTACATTATATGTTGTAAATACTAAATAGTTGTAAATACTAAATAGTTGTTGTGTATAATAAAATAGTTTTTTTTATCTTAAAATATTTTATTTACTTCCATTTTAAAATAAAAAGAAGAATATTTGATTTTCTTTTGATCCAATATCTTATTTTCTATTATTATCTTTACTTATTGATTTAATTTGGGTAAATATTCCTTCTTCTTCTTTTTTTTTTTTTATCAAAATCTTATTTTTCAGCATATAAACCTTAGTGTTTGATTTTAATTACTTTTTAGTGATATATTACTAAAAAAAGAATTTTTGTACATATAAGTTTTTTTTAAAACAATTACATATGTATTTCGAAATATCTTCTTTAGTATAAGAGAAGAATATCTTGTTTCCTTTTATATCAATAATTTATTTCATGTGCATTAATCATAACCTTTGATCTAGATCAATGGTTTAGATTGAATCAACTTCACATGAAGTTGATTCTATAACTCCATGGAAGCCAAATCCCCCTCAACATATCTCTACCAAATAGGACCATAATAGGTTATAAATATAATAATTTTAAATTAGTTTTTTAAAAAAAATTAGACAATTTTAATAAGGAAGCCTTTTTGAAAAACTATAATAGTAACTAGACTTTTTAATGTTTCAATTAAGTAAATATACCCCAAACTTTTGTATTTATTCTCAAACTCTACTCACTATTCTCTCAAGGAGTACATTTACTAAATACAAAACTACAAAAAATCTAGTAAACCGATTGCTTCAAAAAAAAAAATTTAACCGAAAGCATTGACTTAACTTCCCGTTTATTTAATTTAAAATAATTTTGATACCAAAAAAAAAATTGTGCGGGTTTATTCTTCTTTGTCTCCTCCCTCACCCGAAAGTTCAAACCTTACTTAATATAGTTGATAGTGTTTGGTAATTAACGGGTGAGTGCTTTGTATTTGGACCACTTTTTGTCCAAGTGCTCTAAAATGAAAGGAGAATCCGGACGGGATTGCGTCTATATTAAGTGATTTGGAAATTAAGGGTGCATCTTGTTTGACCAGTTTTGTCCTTTTCCCTGCTTTATTTGGAAGGATGCAAATCAAATGTTATTTCTCCACTCCTACTCAACTCAACTCAACCTTATATTATATTCAAAAGAATAATGGTCCCTTCATCACTATTCAATAATTCAATATCTTTACATAAATAAATTAAATCTATCCAATCCTCACCTGAAAAACAAGAAAACTCCAAGGTGGGCCCGCCTCACCCACGTTGAGAACCATGGAGAAATATCCGATTCGACTAATTTGATCCGCTAATTCGAAGATCCAATTTGAAAAATTTGGAAATGGGTGATTCAAGTCCGATCTGATCCGGATATATTTGGAATCACCGGATCGGTTGCTGATTGAGATTTGGAGGAAAAAGTTGGATCGGATGGAAATAAATACTCGGATCGGATATCCCATCTAGATAAAACTATCGGATATCCGGGTACTTTCGGACCCAATTATGATCGGACTTTTATAAGATTGTCGGATCGGATATTCGGAAATGCTCACCCTAAGTGGAGATGAAAATGACACGTACGGATTTTTGGATAATTTAAGCTTTGAGGTAGCTTTACCTTTTTTAGAGTTTTGAAGATATTTAAAAATTACAAAAATCTAATAAAAAAACCTACTAGTTGTTTGGTAGGGGTAGATTTGTGCAATTTTCATGGTAAATATGTTAAAAGGACAAGTTAAAAACATTAAATAAAATAAATTTTCATAAAAATAGACTAGAAGGGTATTTTTGCCCAAAATTATTGAAAGTTATTATACGGAAAAATAACCAAAAATAATACTAACTATCAACATTGAACCGAAAATAATACGAACTTTGAAAATTACTATGAACGATACAAACTATCAATGTATTTACCAAAAGTAATACGTCATATATTTTCCGGCAAAAACCCTAGCTCCGGCGATGACGTGGCAGCCGGAATGTTACATGTCATCAAATAAATGGGTTAATTGTGTGACGTGGATTTTATTAAAAAAAAACAATTTAATAATATTTAAAATATTAAAAAATATAAAATTATTATTTTTAAAAATATAAATAATAATTTTTAAAACAAAATTGTACAAATATTTATTTAAAAAAATAATTTTTTAAAAATAAAGTTTGAAATTTTTTTAAATAGATTTGTAAAAAAATGTAATAATATTTATTTATCCAAAAAATATAAAAATATAATATTTTTTAGAATATTTGTGGATTTTTGTATAAAATTTTAATTCTAAAAAATAATTTGTAAAAAAAATATTTGAATTTAATTTTTTTTTTATTCTTGTAACCTAATCCCTAATGAATTTTTTTTCCCAAATTTTTTGTCAAAATAAAAAAAATATTCGAAATTTTTTTAAAAACAAAATTTTTATAAAAAAATTTTCATAAAAAAAATATTTTTACATTTTTTTACAAACATGTTTAATAAAATGTTCAAACTTTATTTAAAACTTTTTTTTTACAAAAAATATTTTTTTAAAAAATTTGTACAAATGTTTTTTAAAAAAATATTATTTAAAATTTTAAAAGTATTAATTTTTTATTTTTTAATATTTAAATATTATTAAATTGATTTTTTTGAAAAATAAAATCCACATCACACATTTTATCCATTTATTTGATGACATGTAATATTCCGGCTGCCACATCATCGCCGGAGCTAAAGTTTTTGCTGGAAAAGTATAACGTATTACTATTGGTAAATACATTGATAGTTTGTATCGCTCCTAGTAATTTTCAAAGTTCGTATTATTTTCGGTTCAATGTTGATAGTTGGTATTATTTTGAGTTATTTTTCCATCAAAAAATTGCGCACAAAGCTTTCAAAAATCTCTTTTAAAGCTACAAAAAATCTACTAAAACTCTAATCTTCACAAAAATCTCCCCATTCCAAACACCTATTAACTTTCAATTCTCAAAACTCTCCAATAATCTAACGGAAAAGTTCTAACAAACACGCCCTTAGTTGTTTGGTTAGAACGGTGAAATGAAACGAACGAGGGAAAATAAAATAAATGAAAATAGTTGCGATACTTTCATGATTTTATAATATCGCTACCATTACATTTTATTCACTGAACAAACTTGATTTCATTATTGACTCGATAATTTTTGGCAAGATAACAGGATCACAACGACTCCTCTAGTTAAATTGGTACAAAACATCAATCTAATTAATACCCATATTAAAAGTAAGGAATTTCATCAAATGAAACGAATTGGATACCATCAAAATCGAAAATGTACTACAAAATATCATCAACCCAGAAATAAGGAAAATAATTAGGGAGAATTTGACATACTAGGCTTTTTTTAATTTTTGTTTAAGAAAATGTACCCCAAATTTTTTTACCACTTTCATTTAATAGTAGGTAAAAATTATTAACCCTTCTATTATAAAGAAAGAATAAACGATGCTTGTTATTTGTTATATAAGTATAATTTTTAATTTTTAATTACTGAATTTGTTTTCTTTTATTATTTTTCTTGCCTTTTTTTATTTATTTTTTATTTTCTTTTTTATTTTCTGGACTGAATTTCTCATACCGGAAATTCTCATACCAAAAATTTCATACCAGAAATTATCATACGAAAAGTTCATACCAGAAATTTCATACCATAATTTTTTTCATACCAGAATTTTTCATACTAGAATTTTTTCATACCAGAGTTTTTCATACCAGAAATTTCATACGAAAAGTTCATACCAGAAATTTCATTCAGAAATTTCTGAATTAAAACTAGCGGCACAATCAGCACTTGATCCTTGTGCTTTCCATCCGCTATTTATTTTTGTTTACATAATACTTTTATTTTGAGACAATTTTAACATATAATTCTCCACTCAAATAATGCTCAACTCCTCCACGTCTTGTCAATTTGTCATTGTCAACTGGGAAAAAGAACAAGTCTTTTGGAAACCAAAAGAGACGGTGATGGACCCATTTTTGCAAACCGTCATCATATACGCAAATTACAATAAAAAAATTGCAAAATTACAACGAGCCCCCTAAAATTTGCAAAATTAAATATTAGACAATTAAAAATTCATTCCGGTATGTAAATTTCGGTATGTAAATGTCCGGTATGTGAAATTCTGGTATGTGAAATTCCGGTATGTGAAAATCCGGTATGTGATAATTTCGGTATGTGAAAATCCGGTATGTGAAAATCCGGTATGTGAAATTCCGGTATGTGAAAATTATGGTATGTGAAAATTCCGGTATGTGAAAATCCGGTATGTGATAATTCTGGTATGTGATAATTCCGGTATGTAAAATTCCGGTCCGGTATGTGAAAATTCCGTTATGTGAAATTCCGGTATGTGGAAATTCCGGTATGTAATAATTCCGGTATGTGATAATTCCGGTGTGTGAAAAAATTCTTCATTCTAGAAAATAAATAAAAAATAAAGAAAATAAAAAAGACAAAAAAAATTAATAAAAGAAAATAAAAAAGAAATTCAGTTTTTAAAAAGCATTCGGAAGAAAAAATAAAACAAGAGGATGGAGAAGGTTTGACGGTAAAAAAAAATAAGAGGGGTATATTTACTTAATTGAAAAACAAAAAAGCCTACTTACTATCACTATTTCTCTAAACAGCCTACTAACCAAATTTGCCCAAATAATTATGGAGATAGTTATCCCTACAAACGTAATACAAGGCATGTTATACTAGAGAAGCAATTCAAATGGTTGGTTCTCTACAAAATCAGCTTCGGAAATGATTGAGAAAGAGTTTGGCTGACTTCTTGATTATTCTTGCGAATGGATATCGAAATTAGACACTCGACCAAAAATTAAAAACTTCATATGGAAAATCTCAAGAAATGGTCTCCTAAATCCCAACTAAAGTAAAACTTAACGTAAGAAGAATCGCGGTTACTAAAAATTGTGAATTCTGCAATCACCGTCTCGAAGATCTTTTACACATTCTGATTGATTGCTCTTACAGTAAAAATGTGATTGTGATAATTGACATGTCAATCTTAACCAACCTCAATACCATTAGTCCATAAAACAAAAAAGTCCATGAAATTTTACGGAGAAAAAAAAAATCGGTATTAATAATTTGCTCGCCTTGCAACTATTTGGTGGAGTATTTGGTTCTTTAGGAACAAAACTATCTTTAATAATGATACTATTGAAACGGACCATGATATCGTTAACTTTATCAAAAAACAATTGCATAATTAGAAAACTCATTTTACGGGTGAGGACGACAACGACTATAAACACACCTCAAAAAACAACAAATCCACTACAAGGAAGAAGAATAACATAAAATGGGACAAACCAAAACTTGGATTCCATAAACTTAATTTGGTGGATCAAACCTCGATTCGGACATAACTTCTATTAGTTATGTTATTCGAAATCATAACGGCAATGTTATTAGTTTGGACGTTAGGAAAAACAACTGTTTTGCTGACCGATCGACCCATTTGAAAATTTCGAACCCAATGCACCCTTTTCTGACGATCCCAAACTTCGTGTTCTTTTAGGATGTACAACCTATCGAAGATACTATTTCCTAACCCCCTTCCGTTTAAAAAAATACATACAAAAATACACATTTTTTCTTTAAAATACACTTCATAGTGTGGTATACGATAATTATTAATGGGCCGGGCCTGTTCTGAATTGGGCCGTGCCTGTTCTGTATTGGGCCGTTTGGGAATGGATTGTTTAGAAAACCAAATGAAAATGGGCCGGGCCGGTTCCTAAATTGGGCCGTTTGTGAATGGTTGGATAAGTAATGTAAATAGAGTGAAATAGGTTCGGGCGGGAAAGTTGTTTGGTGGATGTTAGAGCATACGCAACACAAAGGGTTACGTACACAATGCTGAATGCATGAGACCCTTTCTTTTTTCTAACTGCTCACTGCTCATCTCTCTTTCTCCCTCCCATTCAAATTTCATACTCTTACATCCTCTTCTTCTTCTTCCTCGGATCAATCCATCGATCGAGCTCGCAACATGAAAGGTACGTACAATTTCTCTTCTCACTTTTTAAGCTTCATCATGCAATACATCCTAATGGAATGATATGGTGCAACTGTTCTTCAAGTCATTATCAGATGTCTTGATTTACACGTACCCTTTCTCGTAAATGTTAGGTTTGAGCCTATATTTCTGCCATAATTTGCTCTTGTTTTAACCACATAAATCTTCCTCAATACTCGGAAATATGTCTCTGTCCAAGTACATTCCTTAACGGTAGGGCCTCTACTTAAGTGTTAGACAAGTTAAGCGATGCCACTTTTTACAACTAACAAACCTCTCCTAATAAGTAAAACTAGGAATTTTGCTTTCAGGGTGTTCCTTTTAGACGATAACAATATTTTCATATTAAATGAAACGAAAATTACAAGAAAATAAAGCAAGTAGAGTAAGTTGGAGTACATGAGACTAACAACACTAGACATACCTAATATATCGAATAGACCCCACTATATACTCTTATATTTAATACTTAAATAGGATTATTTTAAATCTACATATTTTTTAAATTTCCACACAAAAAGATCATAATTTAATGAGGCCACTTGGTTTTCATACAATTGAGTTTTTTGTTGCCCTTTTTGGTACGTTTTTCCGTACATTTGTGGAGGTTGAATGTTTCTAATAATTAACAATATAAGTATAATTGACAGGGTTGGGTTCGGTACATTACCAACTTATTTTTACTCTTACCACCTACCAACCAACTATAATTGGTAATGAGAAATCTTGTACCATTACCAACCACCTAAATCCATTTATCAACTCTTCGGTATGCCAACTTTTTCAGTTGTTTCGGTTGGTAATGGCATTTTACCAACTTATATGTTCACTAAAATTAAATTTAAACAAGACACGAACTTCATCAATTCAACAGTCTGCAAATTCGAATACAATATTTAAACAAGACAAGAACTTCATTAATTCAACAATCCACAAATTCGAGTACACTATGTTTAACTAGTTTATAGAACTTCATACTTCATTACAAACCAAACCCAAATAATTAAATATGCAATCATCATCCCAAGTTATAGGTTAGGGAGTTCAATAGTTCAATCTCGACTTGTGCTCCACATGATTTCATATTTGAATCGAGGTAGAGCTTATTGCATTCCTTCATGCCTTATAACCTTGATTGAAAGCAGTTTCTATCAACAGAATGAAGATTAGATGATAAAACAAGAGTTGTAAAGTAAAAAAAAATATAGAACAAATGTTGTTACGGTAACAAGGTAAAGTTTAGGTTTAGTATGCTGACTATAACAGAAATAACATAAACAACATGAACAAATGTTGTTGTAGTACAGATGTTATGATAGTAACAAGCTTAAATTAATACAAAAATAATTGCATATAAGTTATATATGAAGTATTATAATAAGATTAGTATGTATATATTATTTTTTTTAAAAGCAAAACTCGGTTGGTACGGTAATCCCGTGGTACGAGGATATTGTTACCACCTACCAACCAACTCTTTTTAGTTGGTACGGTAGTACCGTACCAATTAAATTGGTAACCTACGTGTTGGTAACCAATTTAATTGGTTCGGTTGGTAAGCCTCGGTTCGGTTTCGTTTGGCTCATTTTACCCAGCCCTAATAATGGATTTAGTATATAAGGTTAATAAAATATTTTTTCTATTGTCAATAGAACTTACGATATTTGATAAGGAGCGTTGTGAGCAATCAAATGAATTTTAAATCTTAAATGAAGGTTTTCATACAAGATATCATTAATAACATTTTGGTAATTACAATAAATAGTTGGAGGAATCAAACACTAAAAAAACAAAGAAACGATCAAACCTCTCTCACATTTCTTTAACCCACGTTATTTTCTATATTTATGAAGACCGATGAATATAAGCATGAACGTGACATATAAAAACACTATGAACACCGATGAATAAAAATATGAACAATGACATATAAAAGTATGAACAATGAGTGTGTGCAAGCCCTTGATTTGAACGTAACGGCATTTTCCCAAATTTTAAGTCAATTTATAAAATATCATTATTGATGAATGTGTGAGAGCCCTTAATTTAAAACTCATTCAATGACTCACGACCCTCCTAATTTTAATCTACAAATTTTCTCCTCACTTGAAATATATATATATATATATATATATATATATATATATATATATATATATATATATATATATATATATATATAAAGTAGAGTAACAAGTTGTTAACGTGACATTCTAAGAATTCAGTATTAAGTTCAAATTCTCGTATATTATTAAACTTCCATTTTTTAAAATTATTTAATTTTTAAATCCTATATTTTTAACAAATCATACCCCATTATTTCATATATATCAATTTAATTCCTATTTATTTTACCAACTCATATAAGATCTGTAAAAAAAATAACGTCAAATTATTTCAAATTAAGTTCAGTTACTACAAGCAAATATATAGTTACCAATTATTCTTAATGCTTATAATTCTAAGTAATAAATAATAGGCAAAAATGCTCTAAGTTAAATAACATTTGCTACTGTTGCGAAAGGTGACACAAACTTTTAAAATTGCGGAAATAAACACGAACTATAGAGGGGTGTTGCACTTTTTAGCACCATTGATTAATCCGTTTAAAAAATGTTGGATATTTTATAATTTGTTATAGTTTGGTATGATATAAATTAAAAAAAGAAACAAAATAATTAAAAAAATAAAACGAAAAAAACAATAAAAAAATATTTTTTATTTTGATAGGATAAAATTTTTAAAAATAAAAACAAATAATAAAAATTTAAAATTTATTTGCAGTAAATTATATAAAATATAAATTATAAAATGAAAATAGATTTTTTGTGCTTTGCTTTTTTCTTTCTTTTATATGAAATATAAATATCAAACATAAACAAATATTTATGACCTATAAAAAAAGCTTAAAATATTTTTTTTTTTCACTTTATAATTTGTAGCTTATATAATTTAAGTAATTTGTTGTAAAGAAGTATACATTTTCATTATATGTTTTTCTATTTTAAATTCTTATCTTATCAACTTATAAAATTGATAATATTTTTTATTTATTATACTTTTTTTTTCTTATGTAAAACATAAATATCAAATATAACGCAATTTGTTTTTACTCATTTTCACTATTTTTTTTAGTTTATATCTTACCAAACTATAACAAATTATAAAATGTCCAATATTTTTTAACGAATTAATTACTGGTGCTAAAAAGTGCAACACCCCCTATAGTTCGTGTTTTTTTTCACAATGTTAAAAATTTGTGTCACCTTCCGCAACAGTAGCAAAGTTGTGTTATTTAGAGCATTTTTACCTAAATAATATGAAATAAAGAGAGAACACTCTTATCTCATTTTCGAGTTGAATGAACATAATATGAAACAATATGGTTTTGTGTAGCCCTAAAATCAATTAAAAAATGTTATATAATTAATTGATAAATTAATTTTAAATATTGTTTCAAATTACTAAGTTGAATTTATTCTTATGGTTTAATAACAAGATCGTTAAAATAAATTTACAATATAACATATTTCAATTTAAAAATACATGTATGAGATCATAATCGTCATATTTGGGAACGTTCCAAATTATATTATATTTTACAAATATAATTTCAATGCACAATTTATCTTTTAATTATTATTTTAGTTGATATTTTCTATTTTAGTTACCTAAATTGACTCAAAGAAAACTTTTTTTATACTATTTTTAACAAATAAAGTAGATTTTTTTTAACATCAACTATTTTTAGATAATTACTAGTCTCAGGTTTCGGTACTTCCATGCATTTACCAACATGCAGTTCGCATGTCCATAATTCCGTAGCGGAATGAACAGTTTTACTTGAATCACTCTTACTCTATGATGCACGAACATTTCTAGAGGGCGGCGTGTCCCGTGTCCTGCCGTGTCGGACATAGGAACACAACAGGACACGGCTCGGACACAGTCAAATATGACCGGACACGGTCAAGACACGTTTCCGAGTTAGGACACATCTAGAACACGACGAGAACCCGAGTTGTGTCCGGTCAAGATATGATCAACAAAAGTTTACCTTATTTTTAAGGCTAGAAAAAAACATTTTTTTAAAAAAACATAAAGAAAAATGGATTTACATAATATTTTTTCCTCTCTCATTTTTTTCCGACTAAACATAGCCCCACATGGATACCTGCGAGATTGTGGTTTCCAGAAATAAGACACCGATCTTCTTCTTCATCTCTAATGTTGAAATGTTGTTCCGCTGGCCGACTATTCTCTCCATTTTTCTTATGTTTTCTTAAATTAATTTTGAATCTTTGATTACTAATTTATTACGTAATCTTTCTTTGTTGAATGTTGAGTGTGTTATTAATTCTTTCACTTTTTATAATTTACAAATATTTGTATTGTTTTCCTTGGTTGATCATGTTGTTCGCTTGTTGTTGATTTGCAAAATCAATGGTTCATTCTTCAATTTTGATACTAAGTATGTTTATTAAAACTATAAGACTAAATATGTTTATTTATATGTTTTGTAAGACTGAAAATGTTTGTTAAGCTTTTGTTTTGATTACATGTTAATATTTTTATCTACTCATATATCATTGATTTTTTTCATATATACGTATCTCATTATAATATGGAAATTCTATATTTCAATATATTTAAAATAATATATTATTTGTTTTACTCCTCGTGTCCCCGTTTCCTATACTTTTGAGGATTGTCGCTTTCTCGTTTCTCGCCGTGTCCGTTTCCCGTATCCGTGTCTGTGTCCGTGCATTATAGCTCTTACTTATTTTATCATTAAAATAACTATAAAAGAATATAAACTCAAGGCAATTTGAACTAATTTGTCGTATAATTCTACCAATAATTGATGGTTTCTATTAACTTATGAGCAACAACTAGTATTGCTTGGGATAGAAGCTAAAGCAACACTTCACAATCACTGCATATATATGAGAATTCGTTATTACTTAATTGTATATTCGTATACAATTCTAAGCTTTTGGTATTTTCGTGGATTATTTTCTCTATAATCTAACTATACTTTTTATGTAAAAATATCAAATGTATAATTTAAGAGATTTTATACATTGATTTGTCTATTCAGCAATCATAATTTAATAAATTATAATTTACATATTGAATCAATGTTTACATTTTTTTCAATTTGTATCATATATAAAAAAATATTTAAATAATTTTATTTAGTTATTATATGTTTAAATCAACATAGTGATGTTTTTCAAAATGTAAAATTCAGGAAAAAAAAATTCTACATTTTAATTAAATGAACCAGAGAAGATAATTTTTGATTTGAGAACAGACAATTAACCTAATCTTTGGAACTACAAAAATTTCAAAAAATTATTTTAAAAAATATATTTTTTAAAATAAAAATTAAACGTAACGCTATGTCAAAACCTGATATAAATAAATCATAAAATTAATTGACAATAAAATTTTTTCAATCCATTTGATTCACTATTGGGATTCCATGCACAAATTTGCATCTTCCAAATCCATGTCGGCTTTGAATATCATGTTTTGATTTGACTTGTAGTATATCTTCATATAAATAGCATCATTAGATCAATTTAAGATTCAAACAGATATTGCATGTCATCCATCTACGTAAAGTACTTGCCTTTACATCTAAGGCTAAATAATTAAGTAATTCAAATTAGCTAACTAGATCTCCACTTGATCGACCATTCTTCTCAAAATAATGCATTTTTTTTTATATAAAGATCGGACTGACTTTTTTTTAATTAAAGAAGTGTTGATTTTGGCTCATAAAGATTACATTTTGTTTTTTAGGGAAAAAAAGAGAAAAAAATTTACATTAGTTTTTATTAAGAGTTGGTAAATATCTACAAATCATTTTATAAATAGATATGAGCCAAAATTAAGTTAATGTATTTTTTAGAAGAATGGTAAAAAAAATTTACCCTGGTATATTGATTGGGAAGAAATGTCGGAAAGTAATAATGATTAATTTGCATAAACTAAATGAATTATATTTAGTTATAATGATTAATTTGCAGTTTTGAGAAACTTACAAAGCTAGGTAACAGAAGTCGTAAATGATTAATTTGCAGAAGAATGCTATAAATAAAATGTTGGGCCCTTTCTGAATGACAAGGTAGGGTTCATTTGATTCACGCACCTAGTAGCACTATTTACAAGGTTCTGACCTGGACCGAAAACCTATTATTGGAGCAAACTTGGATAAGTATTCAAGTTCGGTCTAGACTGTTCTGAACTAGAACGTTTGGACCAAAAAGTTTACATTTATCTTTTGGCTGTTATTGGAAAAAATGGACCCTATAAAATTTGTAGTAATTGGTTTAGACTTAGACCGGAGTTGAATATTCGGTCCAGGTCCAACAATAGATTTTCGGTCCGGAACTGATCCGGAAGATGCGCAGTCATGTGCATATATAGTTGTACTTCACCCTTCCACTTATCACCCTGTTATTTATTACAACCGAAAGACTAATGTTCTGTTTGGAAACCAATAACTTATCGAAGTTAAAGATTATGGAATAGTTATAATAAGTACATAGTTGATTGAAGAGTTTCTTTTTATTATTGTTGTAGGTGATGCTAGTGCAAAAATACCTTCTTCTTTTTTTAACTTTTTTATTTAAAACTATTTTTATAAAATTATTTAAAATATATAATTCAGGACGTTATCACAATATTTCTCCACATAATTTATAAAATAAAAACAATTTAATATCTTCTCAGTAGACCTTCCAAACACCCCATCATCCAACTCATAATTTTATTTTCTCACAAGTTTAATAAACTTCCACAAATTCATATAATCTAGCTCGCAATCACACCCGATATATATTTGTGGTGGTTTCGAGCTCTTAGCGTATTTTTGCGATTCGTTTTTTAAGGACCTTGATACACATGCACCTCTATAAATTTTCTAAAACGGCTCATGAAAATTGATCTAAATATGGATGATTTAGAAAACAAACCCTTCAAATGACTATGGCGATTAGTTGATGTTGCTCTAATGCATTGTGGGTTTGAAGCTCTTTGCTTCATAAATTGCATATGAACCTTAATTAAACAACATGTGTAGTCAAAGGTAAAACACTTGACCAAATCTTCAGATTGGTCTTTATCTTTTCACCTCTGCAATATCAGAACTGTACAAGGTTAAAAGCATCATTGTTCCAACTACTTTCACTTTATGCTTTGATTTGTGGACACCCCTAAGCCCTAAAAGCAACAATCCCTAATATTTTATCATTTTACTCACCATTCAACAAGAACATCAAATAAACAAAACATCAGATTTCCCTTCTCTTTCTCTCTTATCTGATCCAATTGATTCCATTTTCTTGGATTTTCCCATAACTTTTCATCTCATTTTATTATGTGATTAACATTAGTTTACTCATAAAGCTATTCTTTGGAAGGGATAAAGAAAAGAGGGTTTTCTTAGGTTTAAGTTTTCAAATACAATCAAAATCCATAATCAACAAAAACCCTGCCACCATTTATGCCTCTATAGGCTCATTAATTATCATATTAATTGTTGCATTTGCATGGAGAGATAGTGAGATTGTGACATGACAATGACATAGGAGGCTTCAATCTAAGAATTAACTACCAATTTTATAATTCAGAAAAGATAAGTAAATGAAAGAATAAATGAGAAAGCTTAAAACTTGGGCCCAAAGCACATACATGTCACCATCCTCTCTCTTCTCATGCACTCTTCAAGCAAAGCATCTCTCCCTCTCTTGTCTTGTTTCTTATTATGCACCTCATATTTACATTTTGCCTTTGCTTTGTATCCCTTGTAAGTATCCAACCTTTCCTTTGCTTGCAATTTAGAGCTTTCTTCTAACAAAGAAGGAGACCCACCCTACTTCCACCATTTTTAATCACAGTTACCCTACAATTTCTATTTAATAACACTTTTTTCCTTTAAGATCTTCATGTTTCTTTAAAATATTACCCACTTAATAAAGTTTGGAATCTTTCATGGATTTCACAATTTTAAGTTGTTTGAAAACTCAGTAAAATCTTGTAGCAATTTCATTGGGGTTTCTCAAACCTGTGGAACTAGCAATGTTCTTGTTGTAGATACTTTTGCAGAGCTTCATTTTTTGATGCTTTCTTGTTCTTGGTTTCTGGGTTTTTGTAGTCTTCAATGATTTTGAATTTGAGTTTGTTTAGAAACATTTCTCTTTTTAGTTCTTCCAAGACTTGACTTCCATTGGGATTCTGCTTGGGGGCATTTGTTTTCCTACAAATATCAAAACCTAACTTTTGAAAACCCAAAACAAAATCCTCAAATTCACAAATTGAGTTGTGTACTTAGAAATGGGGTTCTTAGCAGGATCTTCAAAGGGCTCATGGCGGCCTGAACTTACTGCAGACACCACCACCACAAGCTACTGGCTCAATTGGAGAGCATTGCTTTGTGCTTTCTGGTTGCTATTGGCAATGCTCTTTGCTTCATTTCTCATATCAAGATATGAAGGGCCTAAGAACTCCAGAGCTCGAGAGGAAAGACGAGGAACAAGACCGCGAAGAGGAGAAGAAGATAACAATGATGATGATCAAGTCGAAGAACCCGGGATTTTGTATGAAGATGAAGTTTGGAAGCCATGTCTTAAAGGAATGCACCCTGCTTGGCTTCTTGCTTATAGGACTCTTGCCTTCTTTGTGCTCCTCATTTTGCTCATTCTCAATGTTGCATTTGATGGAGCTGACATTATGTATTTCTACACACAGTAAGCTCAAACTCTTACAAAACACCATTTTATGGCATTTGTTCTTACATTCTTGTAATTATGATGTTAATTGTGTTATTAGGTGGACCTTTACCTTGGTTACAATCTATTTTGCGGTAAGTAATCTCATCAGTCCCCTTACATTCTTTTGAATTGGTTTATTGCTCATCTGTAATCGTGTTTATGATTCATTTCTTATAGCTAGGATCATTGCTCTCCATGTACGGTTGCTTCGAGTACCACAACAAGGTTGGAATTAACGGGATTGGAAACGAGTGGAACGATTCAGAGCACGGAAACAATCATGTCATGCCGGTAGGAGTCCCCAAGAGCTTCAATGTACAAGCAAGTCGTCGTCATCGCCCTCCTCGTAAAATTGCTGGCTTCTGGGCTTATGTCTTTCAAATCATCTTCCAGGTAACTTATCAAGCAACAACAGCCTTTTCTTGTTGATGTTTGAGATTGAGTGATCATCTGATGCAGATATTTGCCGGTTTCAGATGAATGCAGGGGCTGTGATGCTCACAGATTGCGTCTTTTGGTTCATCCTTCTCCCTTTCCTTGCAACCAAAAACTATAATATCAACTTTGTAAGTACAGGAAAAGCTTAAAGCATCAATATTTGAATAATACTGTCTAATTATTACTTGTAATGACAGTTGATCGTAAACATGCATACAATCAATGCTGTCTTTCTGCTCGGAGACACTGCAATGAACTGTCTGGTAAGCTCTAAGAGCTTCATATCTCGTTAAGAACTCGAGCTTACTAACTTCCATCTTTAAAACAACAGCGGTTCCCATGGTTCCGAATTGCGTATTTCTTCCTTTGGACTTCCTTCTTCGTCATATTTCAATGGATCCTTCATGCTTGCATTTATCTCTGGTAAGTCTCAAGTCTCTCCTACAAACAGATAATCTCAATCCTTGCTGATTCATTTCATTGCCGTTTGTCATCAGGTGGCCATATCCATTCTTGGACTTGTCAAAGAACCTAGCTCCATTATGGTACATAAAACAATCTCAACATTTAGGTATGAGAAGCTTGCTGCAACATCAATCTAAATGATCTGAACAGTTTAATATGTCACCGTAGGTATTCTTCGGTTGGAATAATGCACTTCCCGTGCTTCGGTCTCTTTGTCTTGGTGATCAAGATGAAGCATTCGCTGCTGTCCAAGTACTTTCCTGAATCTTATCAATGTCCGAGATGAGCAGCAGGCTTCAAACACTTGACAGAAGACAAAATCTTTTTGGCTTGGATTGAATGGTAGAAGATGATTTGGGGATCATACTACAGCAAAACAGAAACACTTTTACATGAAGAATTTGTTAAAAAATACCAAGGACAGATTAAGTTTTGTTTTTTTATTTTTAAAGTTCTCCTAGGATTTTAACATATATTTATTTTTGCAAAAATTGGATGAGGAAAATTGTGCTGAGTAGATTATACTCCGTGCTGATATGATTGTGTAAGTATTTGTAAAGGAAGATTTCATAGAGGGGAAATAATAGATATAATTGTGTTCTTCACAGCGTTTGTTAGAACTCAAAAGTGAGCCGAAGCAAGTACGAAATAGAGTTACATCAGAACAGTTCTTTCTTCAGGAAACTAGCTTAGCTCAAACACAAAACAGAGTAAGAAACTTTGAATGGAACAAAGTGACAAAGAATGATGATATTTGGAGCAAAATAACTAAAGAAAACTATGAACCAAACAATTTTTCCTATTAGGAATCACATATGTACACAATTTTCCCTCTTTTTTGCTTATTCATTCTTATGCTATTCTAATCATTTGTGCAAAACTGATCTTTGTTTTCCATTTGGCAATCCAATCATCAAAAAGGGTTGTATGTTACAAAGGGTGTCAAAGTGAGTTATTAGGCAATGAACCCATCAGGATAACATTGTTGCTGTCTTGATTATCCGTTACAGCGGTTTCCCGCTTCTCTATTGGCAGAAGCTTAGAGAGGAAGTCTGTAGAGGATCTCAACCCTAAATCTGATTTCATCCTGAACAATGATAATGCTCCATCTCCCCCATCGTTACCGCCACTAGGCATAAGACTCAACCTGGACATTGACCGACTGACAACATCCGGCTTGAGACGGCCCCTACATGGGCATTCAGTCAGCTTCGAATAGCAACTTTTGTGGAAAGGCAATTTACAGGTGTGACACTTTCGAATCTCATCCTCATCCTGTTTTTTTATCAGTATGATAAACAATGTTAGGATAGAATATTATGTCTCTTCAGTTTCGTTACCAGTGACTTTGCAAACTATTGCTTGACAAAAACCAAATCATCAGATGATTTGAAGACAAATTTGAAACAAGCTAAGCAAGCAAATTTACCTGGAAAGGAAAAATGAGAGATGATATATCATGGCAGGATTGTCGAGCACCACAAGGGACACCGACATCACAGCACACGAGACAATTTTCTGTAATATGCTCTTGGATTTTCTTCAAGATAGTTTCTAAAATTACCGGTAGTACTGCAAAAGGAGGATTCAAAAGCAATACAAATGATCTCACATAAATGAACATCTTAACACGAACAAACAAGAGAAAAAGCTGAGGAAACTAAGAATTTACTACCTGCAAAAGCCCCTCTTGAGAGATCGATCAGGTTTCTTAGGGAAAAGAAATCGGTACTTTCAACAAGGTATTTTCGAGATCCAAGTCCTTTGTAGATGGAGCCACGAAATGGGCAGTGAACATAATCAAGTAATGCTCTTATTTTCCCTCTAATACTCACAACATGAAGCAGCACTTTGACTTTAGACAGAAGGAAAGGATTTACAGCGGTTACACAGAGCATAGGCTGCACATTACAAGAAAGTGAAAGAAATCAAAATCTCACAAGAAAATTAATCTGATATAGGGGACACATGGTAAAGTAGCACGGCAACATGAGGATATTGCAGAAACTAGCAATACAAGACAAAATGATTATGATGTAAAAAAATCAGTCGTGATAATTATAAAAGTCCCTTACTAAAGCAGACAAGTTATTCTTAATAAATACTAAGTAAGCACACGTACAACCAAAACAGATGAGCAATACATAGGAGATCAAGAGGAAGCTCCTGAGCCAATTTGTCCTGATATTTCACATAACATTTCTTCATTATACTTTTTCAAACAACCAACTTCATGTAAAGTTCACCATTCAATCAAACAGGCTATGTTTGAGTAAAAACTCACATACCTGATCAATTATGGAATCAAGAAAGAGCTTGGCCAACTGAGAAACTGGGTAGTGGGTAAAATCCCAATGATGCAAAACCCTTGCTGGTAAGACTGCAGTATCATTTGAATGACATGAAGAACAAAACAGATGGCCTGTGTATTCACAAAGCCGTGGCTTTCCGAGTCCAAACGTTTGAACAAACTCCTGAAATCGAGTTTTACCACCCTCAAGATGTTTATGGCATCCTGGGCATATGTAATGCTGTTCTTCTAGCAACTGCTTTGCAGATTTATGTGGTCGGATGTCAACAATAAGTGATACTGTATTACCTAAGGAAGGATTGTCATCCGTATTGGAACCTACAGCAGATTGATGAAACTGGGAACTTGATTGAGGAGAATTAGGATGAGCATTTGGTGGAGAGAGAAACCAAATTAGGGCATTTGGAAGACCTGAAGGATAATTAAACTGGATAATAGAGCGTAGACACTCTTGAATTAGAGCACTTCTCTCCAAAACAACATCAGGAGAAGAATTACCAAAAAGCTTTCTGGAATCCCATTCAACAGCTGACCATGAAGATGGAAGAATCCATCCTTGTTCAGCAAATAAAGATTTCAAACGCCGGTGTAGCGTGTAAAAATCACGATAACGGCGCTCAACCTCCCATTGATCTTCCCCACTCCAAACACGTATCACATAAACAGTGTGTTCTTTAACCCCAACCAATCTTTCACTGAGGGAGATATCCCCTTTTTTCTGCTTTGCCCCAATAACTTCAATCCCATCAATTCTAGTAGATTGAGAAGTCAGTGGGTGGCCATCAAATGCACCAGGAGTAGAAGCAATAGAATCATTATCTTTTAAAGCCGAAGGTTCTTGAGCATGCAACATTTTATTCCTCTGTTTCTGCCTAGCATTAGGAGAATCAACATACTCCAATAAAATCTCTTCCATATCATGGACAACTTCATCATAGAATGCATTTAACTCAACACTCTTGCCCTACAAAATTTTGAGTTTGTCATAAATTCCCTATGTCATTTTTGCACCTCCAAACAGAAAATCAGAAAGAAAAGACACGTCAGGGTTCAGGAAAGCATGATACTTCGCACAATGCACAAGACAAGACATGGTTCAATATATGTATTAGTCATGACTACAATGTATACAGTTCCTTCAGATGTACCTTAATTGCAGAGGGAAGCGGAAGAGTTTAAAACCTAAAAAACTATACTTTTTGTGGTATCTCCAATTTAACGTACAAGAAAAAGAAAAAAAAAAGAGTCATTGGCAAATAGAAGATCAACCCCTAAACATGTGAATATGCAATGTGAAATCTTGTATGACAAAATTCACAGCCATAAATTGTTTAAGCTTCAAACTCTGTATGTCATCAACAATCCTCCACATAAGTAACAATACAAAAGAATCTATATATCAATCCCTGCTTTCTTAATCCTCACATACCAGCAACCATTTGCATGCATGAACAGTATACAGAAAAAACAGAAATAGAGGCATAAGCATTAAGAAACTTCAATGGGTACTTGGACAGCATGTCAATTAACCAGGAAAAGCATGCTACACCAAACATAATCTAAAAAAGCGGACAAAACAAAGAAGAAAGAAACCCATGGTCGATTCTTGCAAAAGTTTTCATCATACGACAGCATAAACAATGTGAGAAACAATCACGTTCATAAACATTCTAAAGTTTTTACGGAAAAATGTAGAAAGCATACCTTGCTAGGTGGAAGCTTGGCATTGCTTTGATCCACGTCATTTCTAATCCTGACAATACTACCTTGTGCCTCTGATGATAGAGAATTTAATTTATATTCATCAGAGAATTCTGATAGTTCACCTTTGATTACATTTTTTGGTGCAATGTCTTCAAAAGTGTTATCGTTTGTTGTACAAGATACTTGACCTAGCACCATATCAGAAGATTGCAACTGTTCTTGATTGAAGAGTTGATCCATAGGTTTTGCAACTTGACTTCCATCATGGCCATTCACTTGCTCTGTGGTGTCAAAATGATAATGTTTGCCTGTGATGCCACTCACTGAACCCACATGCGATAAAGAATTTGGTTTTTCAAAAATGTTATAAACATGGCAACCTTCAAGGTACTCTAATTCATCATCACTATTAACCTTTTCCTCAAAGAGAGAAGCATTCCTGGAAGTGTTTACAACCTTAATTTCTGTGGACTTCAAGGGATCAACTGTGTTTATTGAACTGCCAAAATGTGAAATTGGTGATTCAGCAACACCGTGCCCCTCATCACTGGCCAGAGGAGCATCGTTTTCACTTTCATCTTGATCTCGCTTATCGAAATTTTCAAGACCAAGGTGGGCCAGCGAATTGAGAGATGTATAACCAAATTCAGGCCCACTGCTCTGTGCATTCTTCCAAGTTTCATCAAACAGTTGTGATGTGGAATCATTTTCTGTTCTTTCCATCTCAAAATCTTCCCAATCATTTGAGCCAAAGGCTGTGGATGAGCTCATCAGCATCATATTTCCACGTTTTAACTCCGCTTCATAGTTGTGATGATTGTGCCCCATGAAATGTACATTAGACCTATTTTCTCCATCTGAACCGGAGTTATACATTGAATCCTCACCTTCCGAATGCTCACCCCTTGAAAAGTTCCCATCTCGCTCATCGTATCCATCATCATCTCTTTCTTCACTATCCATTGGATTTTGGAGAAATTTTCCGCCAAAGCCAATGTGAACCACCAGCTCATTACCCCTGCGCATGAGATGGGAATCATCAGTATGCATATCATCAAACACATTAGCATCTTTCAACACATTTTCAACATTGCTCATAAGCATCCCTAAATCCTCTTTACTCTTTTGGCTATCAACAATCTCCTCTTCCAAACCACCCCTTGAACCACCAACAACCCTATTTAAAACCATAGCATTCCCTTCATCTTCAACCTTCCCAGCAAACCTCCCACCGAAGTTGAAACCATCAAGACCGAAATCCCCTTCCACACTACCAAAACTCCTCGTTGACTCGCCAAAATCAGAATCGACGCACTCATGAAATGCCCCCACTGAGCTGCACAAACTGGGCGTCCCCATCACCGAATTTGCACTGCAGTACCGCTCAAACTCCGACTCGCCACAAGAAGAGTAGCGAGAAGAGGAAATCGGGGAATCCATTTTCCTATCGATGCTTCGAGGCCGGAAATCATCATCCAGGGGTCCAGGATACCCCTCCCCATCGCTCATCTGATCCAATCCCACTAAACCCTAATTGGATTTCGATTTCAGAATTAAAGGTGGTCAACAGACGAAATTATACGATCAATTAACAAATCATGCAACAAGAGAAGGGGGAAATGGGGAGTCTAAAAAAAAGAAAAAGAAGCAGAACTGCCTGTTCGATTCGTCGGTGGAAAATTGAGATCGGTGAAGGATAGTTCTTGGAAATTGAAAACCGGGAAATATATACAAAAAGAGGGTAGTGAAGGCTACCTTGAGTTTGCCGACGGATACAGTGGCAATGGTTCGGGTGGAAAAGGGATCTGGAAGTGAAGATCGGAATTTGGATTTTGCTTGTTTCGTTTAAAGGATTACAGGTAGATACTTGTAAGATTCAGTGAAGCATTTTTGCATAAATTCCTTACACCGCCCGGTTGGTTTTTGTTTGTTGGGTAGGTAATAGTTTAACCTCTGGGGATTCTGGGAATTTTGAACTACAGGTCTCAACTACCAGTCGGAGACGTTTCTCTAACCTAAATTACACAAACCATCCTTAATTTAGGCCATTTGCACCAAAAATCTCAATGTCAAGCCAAAATTTTAGCTTACCATTATGCTACACTTTCTACGGCTGCTCATATACTTCATTTATAAAAATTAAATTATTCAATTAAGTACTTCAGATACGCAATTAAATTCGTCGTTATAATAAACAAAACAAAACACTCTCTAAATTAAGTGAAATCGGTACGTTAAGTGCGGAGTACGAAAGCCGAAATGAGGCGAAAAAACGCTCTGTACTATTCAAAGCCGAAAGGCTTTCCTGGGTTCAAACCCTAGCCGCTGCAAGCTCGGAAGCCACCAATGGAGGCCTCTTATCTTCGTTTTTCTCATCTGTTTGAGAAACCAAAACACGAACGCCGCAAAAAAAATACCAAAAACGAGGAAACCCCTCAAAAAAAGCTCTCTACTGTTTAGAGAAATAGTATAGCCCAAGAGCTCCTTAGTTTATCCAAAACAAATCGCATCAAGTCTAACAACAAATCAATAACAATTGAGTTCTTCCTTTGAGTTTTTATTAACAAATCTTCATCAACAACAAATTTTGGAGTACACACCATAACCCCTCAAGATATGTCTTCACCGACAAAGCAAACCTCAAATATCTCAAGCTTGATTATGGTACTAGATCTACCACACCACTGCCTTTCTACTTCTTCACCGGGCTTCATCCGTTGACTTCTCCCCTTTCGCTTGAGGTCGATGTTTTCCCTTGGAATGCCCATCGAGGTTGTCTTTTTTGTCAATCCACCATAAAGGTTATATTTTCTCCCAGCAAAGTGAGTGTTTGTGTTTGCATTGTGCTCTGTAAGGTCATCTTTGTGTCTTTCCATCTACAATAAAGGCAAGACTTCAATATCTAGCAAAATCTAGTTTTATAACCTCCATTGATTACACGCAAGAGAGGAAACCCCTCTGCCCCTTCGAAACAAATACAAACTTGAGTGGCAAAACACCACAAAAATCGTTTTTGTCAGCTTCTTCGGTGACAAGTGTGGAGGAACCGTCCGGTTGTTTTCCTTTTGAGCTTTGGAAATAGGTGGCATCTTAGTCGGAATGCTCCTGGTTTTGAAGGCTTGAGCAGTGTACTTTCTTTTTGTGAGCGGCTTGTGGTGAGTCTGGTGACTTCCGTTAGGGTTAGTCTTGCTCCTGCAATAAGCCTCCCCACCTGGATCTTTGCTATCTATTGGGCCTTTGGCCCATTCTTCAATTTTCCTATTCTATCTTATCCAAAGTAGGAGGGAAAAAGGGATTTAAAAAAAAAAAACAAAGATTATAAATTTAACAAAACTCATGACGTAACCCGTCAAGCCTTTGAATTTCTCGCTTCAATTTTAAAAGAAATTTTTAGGGTTTCAAATACCTTTTTAACCAGTTAAACTCGGTGGACCTTAATTACCACCTAATAACTTCAATCTCGCGGCTTAACAACACCGTTCTCGGCCTGACGGCACCGTTCTCGGCCTAACGGCACCAAAAACACACAAAAATAAAAACTTAAATGATATAAATTTGATTGAGCGAATGCTCAACCTTTACCATGCTTTGCTTGTTTATTCAAGTTTTGGCGACGATTTCGGCTTAACGGCCCCTAAAACACCAAGATGAAAAAAAAAAGGTCGATCTGACCTCGGCCTAACGGTTTCATATACGTAAAAAATGTTAAGTTATGATAAAAATTAAAGTCAATTATGTTTCGACCAAATTCTTTGTTTCTCGAGGCAATTTTTATTTTTTTGATATAAAAAAAAAATATAAATCGATCATATGCATATCAATCAATCCCAACAACATATATGAACCCTTTATAAACAATCTTCTTCCTACAAATCACCTTTCTCTTACCCATCAAGATCTACACCTTTCTTCATCAAGATAACCGTGTTCTGCATTCTCGTCTTCTGAGGTTTGATGCAGCCACTTGCTGACGGTTTCGTGCGTTTGTCGAGAAGGGGGCGTGGATTTGTGATCGACTCCTGACGGCTCTGTTGCAGTCCAAATCTGAGGTGTCCACAGTTGTTGCCCAGGCCTCCCCTGTGTACTTCCTTCGAAGATAAACGTTTATGCTCGTTGCCTTCTGCTGGCCGGATCATCCTGCTTTCCCTTGAAGACTTTTTGCTTTCGGTTTTATTTTGATGTTTTTTTGTGTATTTCTTTTCTCCTTTATCCGTGTCCTTCATGACGGTTTGACCGTCTGCCGATCTTTTCGGCCTTTCGAACCAATAGACGGCGTGCCGTCTATTGATTTCGAACCGCTTTCCATTATCAAAAAAAAAAAAAAAATCGTCGTTATAATTTTTTTTATTTTTCATTTCGAGTTTGGTCCAAGTGCGGAATTGATTAAATCCAATTTTTGTGTTGGAGCTCAAGTGCGGAATCAAATTAAACTCAATTTCGGTTTGAAGACCCAAGTGTAGAATTGATTAAACTCCATTTTTGTTTTGCGGGCTCAAGTGCGGAATTGATTAACCATATCATAGATTTTCCCTGTAACAAAAAAAATGGAGTTCTTGGTTCTGCAGCTAATCAGTTAAAAGAAGGTGTTGCTACTGTTGCTAAGCGCCTTGCAGGTAAGCATTTTTCGTAATTTATTTATGGGAAATTCCGGATGGTACCCTCGTGGTTTGGGGTTTTCCGGATTTTGCCCACTAGTTTTTTCGAGTTCGGATGGTACCCCTAAGTTTATATTGTTTTCCGGATTTTGCCCAAATTCATTAAACTTTTTCAAATTCTATTAAAAAAATGCAAAAAAAAAAATTAAAAAAAATTAAAAAAAATTAAAATACAAAAGAATGATTTATTTATATTAACACTAAAGTAAAACAGTAACTTTTTTTTTTAAAATTAATGTTTTATATTAATTTAAAAATAAATCAATTAAATAAATTTTAAAAAAATAAGTGTTTTATTTTATTTAAAAAAAAATTGGATTAGCATTTTTTTAACAAAATCTAAAAATATAAGTTTTATACTTTATTTAAAAAATAAATAAAATAAAAATTCTTTTAAAAAATCAAAACAAATCACTGTTTTAATTTATTATTACAATAAATAAATCACTTTTCTATTTTATTTATTTTCCAAAACTAAAAGAATAAAAATAAAGTAAAATTGAAAAATACTTAAAACATAAATAAATCATTCTTTTGTATTTTAATTTGTTTTTTAATTTTATTTCTATTTTTTTGCATTTTTTTAATGGAATTTGAAAAAGTTTAATGAATTTGGGCAAAATCCGGAAAACAACATAAACTTAGGGGTACCATCCGAACTCGAAAAAACTGTTGGGCAAAATCCGGAAAACCCCAAACCACGAGGGTACCATCCGGAATTTCCCTTTATTTAATTAATAGTATGGAAATGCATTCATTTCCTCTGCATCGATCCAACTTATAATACTATCGGAGTGAAACAAGGCATCCGAGTCGGCATCAGCGGCTTCGTGTCGCACTGGAGTAATCCAATATGTGGTTCCGCACGTTCCACCACTTCCCGTTCATTTCCAATACTAATCGCGAGAGGAGGCCGATCACGAACGCTACAAGTGTGGGAGCGATCCTAGTCAGGGAAGGCTAAGACGGCGCCTCACATATGGGTAGCACCGTAGCAACGGGAAACCCGACTCTACGAACCCGAGGAAAGGCAATTTCGTTTTTCGGGCCCCACGTGGAAACCAATTTCTCTTTCGGACCCCAAGTGCGAAATTAATTAGACACTAATTCGCACTCTGAATGTGGAATTAGGAAGATGTTTAAAGTAAATATATGAGTTCGTTTAAGATGAACGACTTTCTACTACAATTACACGACAAAAAGTAGCAGCACGCCGAAAACGGGAGTCGCAACTCAAATTTACCATAAATTATAATATCAATCAACAATAACATCTAGCGTGAACTAAATTTAACCATAACGACAACGAACGTAAAAACGGTTTTGTTCACATTTGCCTCTCAACTTGAAAATCCTATATCCACATTGACTCTCAAAGAAAAATGTTATTTTTTCACAATGACTTATAGCATGATAACAATATCATCGGTTGTATTATTGTCAACGGTATTGTCATCAAATATAATATCATTAACTATAGTGTTATGATTGTTTATCTCCAAATTTTATTTAAGGATAGTAAACGAGAATGGATAATATATACGCATAATCCAAATATTGAAAAAACACAAACATGTAATTTATACTTTTTTCCTACGTGTTGAATATCAATGATTTTTTTTAGATAAAGGAAGGCGGTCCGATTTGACAACGGACTAATCTTCAAAAGAGACCAAAATACAAGAAGAAAAAAAACACATCAAAAGAGAACTTCAAATACAACGAGCTGATTAAGAAGGAGCATCAAAGAAAACGCTAGACAAAGCGAGAAAGAAACACCGATAGCAAGTTTGTGAATATGGATGATTTGATTAATTGTAGTGTTATCTCTATTTTTCTGTAAGGATAGTAAACAAGAATGGATAAAATATACACATAATTCAAAGAATGAGTAAAACACATTAAAGAAAAACACATGTAATTTAACTTTCTTTCTTTGTGTTGAGTATCAATGATTTGAACAACCCAATTGGTAAGGTGAGATCTCGTGAACTCATCCATTTCGCGCAAAATATGATCAGATTCGTCCTTTTGTGCCCCGTGTAATTTCTATAAACATACCCTACTAATAAAAATTCATAATTTATATAATTGTTTTATAATATCTTAATTCAATGAATAGAGTATCAAAATACAAAAAGGTATATAATAAGTTTCATCCTTCTAATATTCTTTGAGGCAAAATCTTCGATTACTTTTTCGTAATCAACGTTTTTCAACCTATCATTCTCAATGATATCAAGGTTAATTCATTAAGTGTTTCTTGGTTTATTGTGACATAAGTAGGTTTTTAACAACTTCAATTTTGAAGAACTTCTCTCGGTTACAAAACCGCCGGAAATGGAGAAACGATATGGAAAGTTTGAAAATGGAGAAACGATGTGGCCTTTCGTAATGGGGATAGACCGCCAGAATGCCATAGAAGATTTGTAGAGAAAGCATCCAGTTACTTGAAGGCGTCGACCGCTCGCATTGGAAACGCCAAAATGCGGCTGAAAACTTCACATCTTATCACGTGGTCCCCACCTCCCAATGGCAAGATCAAGATAAACACGAATGGAGCGGTGAAGAGCAACGAGACTGCCTCGGATGTTGGCCTTGTTAGAGATGAGAGTGGGGTTTGGCAGCGCGGGTTTGTGCATGATTTCGAGGATGTGCACTGTACACATGGCCGAACTTTAATATATACTTCACGGTCTCGAGATTGTTTGGGAGAGTGGTACTAGAAATGAGATTTGAAAACGGATTCACAAATAGCGATCACTCTCCTTAACAAGAATATCCCTCGTTGTCATCTTCTCTTCAGTCTGATACATAGGTGTCAAGGCTTCATGCATAGAACTTGTATTATCCAAGTTCGACATATTTTCCGTAAAACAAACTTTGTTGCAGACTTCCTAGCTTATTTTGCTTTCAATTATAGCATTGGTTTTCATGTATAGTTTGACCCACCGGAGTGTGTTATAAGGATTATTGATTCTGATGTTAGGGGTCGGGCTATCCCCGCTTGATGACCACTTATCCCTTTTCTATATAATAAGAGCGATAAGATGTAACGGAGACCACTGACTCTCTTCCTACAAAAAAAAGAAGAATAATCAACAAATTCTATAAGCAATAGTTATATGAGGAATGCAATCTCAATGTTTTAGAAATTGTAAAATATAAAAAAGTTCCATCTTTTTATGAGAAAGAAAATCTAGAAATAGCTTTAAATTACGTAAAGCTCATCTCCGTCAGTATCAAAATTTTCATCATTTATAAGTGTAGCTTACAAACGAGTACGAGTACAAGAAGATTTTAAACAATCATCACCCAATGAACATAACTCTACAGAAGTAAACAAAAAACCACATATTTTTCATATTTTTGATATTGTTCAAATGTCACAATTATAGATATATCACAATTCAAGAAATGATTGCTTGATCCATATTATATATGATTAATCAACTTTAAACGACTCTTTTGTGGAATGTGAAACAATTATAGATATATCGCTTAGGTTCTCATTAAAATGTTTTTCCCCCCCGTATTACACGTCTTTGAGGAAAAACTAGATCCATATCTATTTCATTGGAAATATTGTTTGATCGTAGATCGTGTGTTTGGGAACTAAAATCAGTTTTTATGACTATTGAAAATAACTAACGAAATAACTTTAAAGCAGTAAAAGTGTTAGGAATATAGTAGTTTATGAAAATAACTCTTAGTGCCCGTTTGGTTGGAGCGGTGGAATGGAAACGAAATGGAATCGGATAAGTGTTAGGAAAGGAAATGGAAATGATGGAATTACTTTCATGTGTTAAAAGACCTCTAACCAAGCACATTTTTTGATTGATTTGGAATCATTCCGTTGCCGGAAATGATTCCTATCGCTTCCAAACGAGCCCTTAAAATAACTTTATAAAGCATTTTAAGTATTAAAACATATCTAAACACAAGCATACACAACCACAAGAGGATTGTATCTACAGGAGAGTAGGACCAACATCCCAACGGCACCGAGTTGCTTCATAGACATCGATCCCATGGCCGGTATTCACTAGACACATGTCAATAAAATCAACTGTTAAAAAATAGCGAATAAATGAGGGAAATAGGGCTCCTAAAATTTTACTTTTGCAAAATGGGCTCCTAGTATAATTTAGGCCTGCAAAAAAATTAATAGCTGTATTTGTGGGCCTCCCAAGAAAAGATGGATGGATGAATGAGCTGTCAAAAAAAATTTAGGCCTGCAAAAAAATTAATAGCTGTATTTGAATTGAAATGATGGGCTGTAGAAAATTTAAATGCCAACCTCTTTTTTTTTAACCTAGCCGCATCCTTCTTCTTTCTTCTCTTGCTCAGCCGCCGGACCTTCACTTTCCTACCTTCTCAGTCTCTCATCCACTTTCCATCTCAGATGAAAACCGAAACCTGCTCTGTTGGTCATCTCCTATTTCAGCCCGTCGAGGACCGACACTGCATGCCTTCAATCTTCTTCCCCAGCCCGTCGAGGCTTCTGACAAGTCTTCTCCTTCTTCCTCTCTCGTTCTCTGTCTCTCTCCGCCTCTTCCCCTACCCTTCTCTGCACCACCGGACCAAAGAAAGCACAGTCGTCGCCTTCCATCGCTACCGATTGGCCGCTAGGGGTTTAGAGTGCCGCAGTCGGTGCCTTCGATGCACAAGAAGAAGTAGTCGACGAGCCTTCCCTCACTACAAGACGCTGCCAGGGGTCGCATTTTTGGGTATGCATTTTTGGGTATGCATTTTTGGGTATTGCTTATTGAGTGATTGATATGCATTTTTTGGGTATTGTTTATTGAGTATATGTGTGTGCAGTTTGAGTAAGTATTTTTGGGTAATGTTTATTGAGTATATGTGTGTGCAGTTTGGGTAAGTATTTTTGGGTAATGTTTATTGAGTATATGTGTGTGCAGTTTGAGTAAGTATTTTTGAATATATGTGTGTGCAGTTTTGAGTATTGCTTATTGAGTGATTGATATGCATTTTTTTGGGTATGCATTTTTTGGTATTGTTTATTGAATGATTGATATGCATTTTTTGGATATTGATCATTGAGTATATGTGTGTGCAGTTTGGGTATGCATTTTTTGGGTATGCAATTTTTGTATTGCTTATTGAGTATATGCGTGTGCAGTTTGGGTATGCAGTTTTGGATATTGCTTACCCAAAAATAGAACAGGGGATTGCTTCCAGATTTCGGTGAAGGGAAGAAGAAAGGACCTGCGTTTGGAAGAATTTGAGTTATGGAAGAAGAAAGGAACTGCATTTGAAGGGAAGAAGAAGGGACATGAGTTTATAAATAGGGAAGAAAAATGGTTGCATTTATTTGGCACAAATTCCATGTAAAATGTCCATGAAATTGTCATCAATCAAATAAATGACTATCACTTTTTTGTACTTTTTCTGATTTCATCTAGTATATAGGAGCCCATTTTCTAAATGAATAATTGGGAGATCCTAAATCCAAACTCTTACAATTTCTCCCTAGTACAAGTCAACAACAAGCATCTCTTTAGAGTTGGTACGATGAAACTAATGCGATGTCCGGCTTCGACCTCTTCGTGGGCGTCAACTTTACCAAAACCATGCTTGAGACGAATACCGGCTATTTTTGGCTAAATTTGCAATGTAGGCCTTTTACAAATCAACTCAAGAGATATACTTCGTAAATAAACTTCTAAACGTATTTCCTTCCAAATCAACTCAAGAGATATACTTCGGATTAGTTGTTTCTTTCTATAATATTTAACCACTTTTTGACAATATATTCATATTAATCCAATCTAATATTTGGTATAATCTCACCAAATCAGATATTTTATACCAAACAAAAAAATATATTACCTTTTTAACTAGTTATTTTCAAAAATTCTTTAACTTTTCTTAAAAAAAAAAGTGACATAATTTTATCATTAACATTTTTAAAAAGTGGTTTTAATTTTTTCCAACAAAATTTTTGCTTGATATATTTTATCAATGAATGTGTATGTTTTGTTTTAGATTTTTAGGCATATATATATGGTATTAACCAATCAAAATCCGATCATAGTAAATTATAAATTATAATCCATTTGTTTATAATTACACAATTAAATCAATATTTAATTTAAAAAATTTCAAACCCTATTATTTTCAATATTTTTCCTTCAAAATTATCTGAAATATATCTCATAAGAAACAATATCCTTTTTTTTCTCCATGAAATCTAAGTCCCAATTTTACATTTTAATTTTGTTTTGAAAAATTAATCATTTAAATCATATCTAATTAAGTCCCAATTTTCAATAGTAGCCACTAATCAGTAAGATGCCAAAATTACCTAACAGGATACGTACAAATGAACCCCTCTTAACAAGTAAATATAGGACTTAACCAAAAAAAAAACAATTAAATATCGGATTATGTCGATAGATATAAATCATATAATGTCACAATATCGATATGCATGTCCCATCCATGTATGTATCATCAGTACATGTACACTATTACTGCGCGTATCTCCATTTTGCCGTTTATGCGGATCTTCTTCTCCAATCTTTTATATCTTCCATTTCCCTTCCATCATTTTCAGCTTCTGGTAAGAACCAAGAAGTAGGAGGATAGCGACAATGGCGACTATTCGATCCCAATCACCGATTTGTATCTCCCATTTACTCAGTCGGTCTTCTAGGACAAAATTTGCTTCTCGGAACTTCTTTTTCGCGAATCAATTAGACCGAATCGCTCCACCAAGTCGCAAATTGAGATGTTTTGCTTCTGCTGTATCGGCCAGTGCCGTTTCTAAACCGGCGGTTTCGTCCTTCACCGAGGTAGGTTTTGTACTCTTTGGTAACCGGTGCAATTGGAACTTCTTTGTTTGCTGATAACCGAGTCTGAATTTATATTGCTTCTTCTTTACTATGCAAAAATTGCAGTTGATTGAGCATTTGATTGACCGAAATGATTTGTCTGAGACGGAGGCTGAAGCGTCGTTGGATTTTTTGCTGAATGAGGCCGATGAAGCCCTGATTAGTGCCTTCCTTGTGCTGTTAAGAGCCAAAGGGGAGACCTACGAAGAGGTTTTCTTTCTCCTTCGCGATTTTCTCTTTGAAACAAGAGTTTAGATGATAAACCAATTGCATCTGTGAAAGAGTAAACTGCAATATGGAGCAGGGTAAATATGTATGACAATTGGTCTTGAATGTTGATCAATAGTCACTTGCCTTACCCCTATAGAAGTCTAGATTGTAGGTTAATGTGGTTGCTTCATTTGATAGACTTAAGGTGATTCCGGGATCTGGTCAACAAGGTGTTCACTACAGCTTCGTAATTATTTGAAAGGCAATAATGTGTAATGTTCTCCTGGCCAGATTGTTGGGTTGGCTAAAGCAATGATGAAGCAATGTAAGAGTGTAGAAGGTTTGAGCGATGCAGTAGATATTGTTGGTACCGGAGGAGATGGTGCAAACACAGTGAATATCTCAACCGGTGCTTCAATACTTGCAGCTGCCTGTGGTGCAAAAGTTGCAAAGGTTATAATCCTGAAATATGATTGATCAATATTTTTTCACTTAAAAGTGTGCATCCTTTTCAGTCCTTTGTCCCTTCCCTTTTAAATGGTTTATAAAAAGGATTAGTATATTTTTGCAGCAAGGAAGTAGGTCAAGCTCTTCAGCGTGTGGGAGTGCAGATGTCTTAGAGGCATTGGGTGTTGCCATTGATCTGGATCCAGAGGTGCATGCTGCATTCTACTCCAAATTCATTTGTTTGATTTAGTTTGTCCATTCTCCATTTATTGAATGACTGAATTGTCTTATTGACAAATCTATGAAATAAAAACTTTTGTGAGTGCCATTTAATCGTAGCTGTTCTGTTAACAAATAAGAGTCTTATGGTTCTAATTCTTGCTGTGTAAGTTAGGATAGATGCAACAGTTCTTTTAAAATTGATTTATTAGCTATTTGCAAGTGTTTGTGGGCTGGTTTACTAGAGCTTTCTACTTTTCTCCAGAACACCCTAACATGAAAATGCAATATCTTGAGTCAAGATTTACTTCATTTATGCTGCAATGGCAAGGTGAATATGCTTGCTTCCTTCAATCATTTTAAATGATGCCAAGTTTTTAGTTGCTTTTGATTTAAGATTTTGTCACAGGACTAGTATTAAGTTTCATGCTACACCTTATCTTGGTGCAAATTTTCTAATTGGCTTGCAAAATGTTTGCACTTGGACTTATAAGATTGATACTAATTCATATCAGGGAGTCAAAAGTTGTGTCATGGAGGCTGGAATCGGCTTCATGATGGCTTCAGTATATCATCCAGCAATGAAGCTTGTTAGACCAGTTAGAAAGAAGCTAAAAGTAAGAACTGTGTTCAATATCTTGGGACCTATGTTGAACCCAGCCCGAGTACCTTTTGCTGTTGTTGGAGTGTACAAAGAAGAGCTTGTAAGTGCCTAAATTTTTTTATCCATTGGCATTTTGATGGTATCTGTATAAAGGATTTAATGAACTTTATGCTTCTTAGGTTTCGAAAATGGCCAAAGCCCTGCAACTGTTTGGCATGAAAAGGGCACTGGTTGTTCATTCAGAGGGTTTAGATGAAATGAGCCCTTTAGGTAAGTTTGTGTCCCTTGACCTAATCACTGCTCTTTCATGACATGCTATTATAAGCTATTTTGTATGGGGTTCAAGTTCGACTGGCATTTATGTACTGATGTTGTGGTAAACTAACAGGACCAGGATTTATCCTGCATATCACTCCGGAAAACATTGAAAGGTTTTCGTTTGATCCATGTAAGAAGCTTATTCTTGTAATATTATACCATCAGGATTTATCCATGAAATATATAATAAAAGTTGGCATTTGATGATCGAGAATAGTATTGATTGAGTGAATATGTTACTTGCAGTGGAATTTGGTATACCTCGATGCACACTAGAGGATCTACGTGGAGGAGGACCAGAGTACAATGCTGAGATGTTGAAGCGTGTACTTTCTGGGGAAAGAGGATCAATAGCTGATGCATTGGTAAGTAGTAAAATTTCTGAGCCGAGCCTCTTTATACTATCTATCAGATGTGAGATTTTTTAGATTAAGACATGAATCATGTGCTCCCTTTGCAACTATGCTATCCATGCATGTCTGTTGGTGACTAAATACGTTGCCAGGTGATAGTTATCAGGATCATAAGATTGTTTGATGTTGATTCACTATTGTCACTTGTCAACAATCATGGTTAGTAGGGATATTGGCATGATAAGAAAGTGATCCCATTCGAAATATTTTATTTGTCAAAGCTGCACTTGTTTATAGTTAATGTCTTGTCTCCTTTGAGAAAGTTGTTCCCACGTTTTCATTTTGGTTGCAACTTAGATCCTAAATGCTGCTGGTGCACTTTTGGCGAGTGGTCGAGTCAACAGCTTGGGTGAAGGAGTCACCCTGGCTCGCGAAACGCAGGTTTCAGGGAAAGCTTTCAAGACACTTGAACAATGGATTGTTACATCCAACGTAAGTGCTGACTCAGCCTACATTGCTCAGATTAAGTTAATAAACCATGTTTGAGTCCTGTTCTCGCTATAATTTTGTTTTGTTTGACTAACAGAAGGTCAGAAACCCTGCCCCAGTTGCTGCTTAATATCTTCTAAGTTCATAAGCGGCATTTTGTGGAACAATCAACTCAACTGGTTATAAGGCATTTTCTTGTTTCAAGATTAAGAGGCTATCATGTTTGATCAAGGGAATCTAATAAAGCAGCGGACTTTTGTTGTAATATAAACTTCCAATGATAATTGAGATGTGAACTATTGTCCGACATCATACAAAATGTCATCAAAACTTCAATAGCATTGATATTCTTGTGTTCCCACATTTGGCATCACAGCCCTTATGCTCTTAAGGTGTAGGTTAAAAATAAAAAAAATATTCAACACCTCTGCTGCCAAAAGAAATACAAACAAACTCGAACGTGCATGCGGATTTTGACCCAAAATTGTCCAACAAACCCCGTCTGAAATCGTAAGTAACCAAAAAAGTCTGAAGTCATAAGTAACACAACAAAGTCGGATCAGATACTCGCATTTTGGTGTATCCACAACCGAAGCATCCGGTCATAAAACGAGCAAGTAGCAACAGCATTATTCTTTCTGTTTTCCCCAAGTTCAGATGCACCTCTTTGCCAGTCTGCTCCATAAGCAAGCGATCCGTGCTTACTGTATGTTTCTTTGACTTCTATGTTCTTGTCATCCATCTTCACAATGGCAAACCCATTGTGCATACAAGCAGCCAACACGAGATTTGATTCACTTGGATGATACTTAATTCTCCAAACTCCTCCTCCTAAGCTAACAGAAGTTTCATTCACAGGCTTTGAGACTGATCTCACATCCCATATCCGTAAATGCTCATCATAACTACCAGTAAGCAAGAGATGAGGATTGTTAGGGCTCTTAACGATGCAAGTTACACCCATTGTATGAGCCTTTGAGTTCTGAAATGCAGGTGATGGGGGTGACTGTCTTAGATCCCAACAAGAGAATTTACAGTCATCTGAACCTGTGTACACCAACTGTGGCTGGTGAATGTCAAAGCAAGTGGTCCATAGTTCGAAGGCGTGAGCTTTCCATGTTTCCTCCACGTTTAGTTGGGACTCTGATAGAGAAATTATAGAGATAGAACCATCTGAAAGTCCAACTGCAACGGATGTTGCTGATGGATGCCAGTCCGCATACAGGCACATAGAAGAACTGACCTTTACATTGTCTCTCTCCCTGAGAATCTTCCCTGCACGACAAAATGGAACTCAGACAAAATTTCTTACTGTAAACATAAAAAGGCTACTGTAAGAAGCTGAACCAGCTGTTTACTGAATATTTCAACAGCTTTCTATTGGTGTGAGTACAGTGATCACGAGCTAGCGCCATTGTCAACAACAGAGTAAACATAGGCTGTTTTTAGATCATATAAAATATAACAGACATATTGTAGCAAAACCTTTTGCATATATATATATATATGTGTGTGTGTTGGAACATTTGGAGCTAGAGAGCACAAAACTGCTTGCTCTATAGAAAATTGGGAACCAAATATCCTCCACATGAAACTAAACAATACATATCAATTGAGAGAGATCTCATACTCACACTCAGATATAGGACCAGAATCCAGCTTAAGTGATCATTAAATGGCACCGAACCATGTCACAATTGAGAGAATTACTTGTTGGCTCATTGAGCTACTTTCTAGGCAGTTAAGGACACCCTTCACCACATACCCTAACCCATAGTGCATAAACTACAACAACATCCTTAAAACATCAACATAAACTTGCAGGTTAAATCACCAATTCACCATCCACAAGAATCATAATGCATAAGCATGGAACCATTAGTTAAGAACTTAGCAAAGAGAACCGGACTTGCAACTTCCAACAAGTAACACATTTCTGATAAGTGTGCAGTGATTAGTGAAGTGAAAGGATTTCAATTCAACCCACGAGGATTAAAGCCATAATCAACTGCTCAGAGGACTCAACAAGCAGTAAGCACAGTGTAGAAGAACAGCAAAACAAACAATAATCGAAAAGCATACTCAAAACCTAACTACAGTTTATGGTAGAAGCATAATATCAATTGTAATTCAGGTAATCTTAAAGATCAAACCTGTAAAATCCTTTCCATCTTCAGATTCCACAAGACCGTGGATCCTCAAGTAGCCATCAGCATCCGCCTGTGCTAATAAAGGCCCAAGAGCTTCACCACTCCCAACCGGATTCCACTTAATATCGAAGATCCCAGCGGACTCTACACGGTGAATTAGCTCCAAACGACGGGTTTCAACATCGACATCGAACAGAGAGATGCTTCCCAATCGAGCGGGTTTATCGACGTTCTCATGAAGCGTGTAAGTGGAAGCTGCGAGTACGTTCTCGAAGCCGACGTGCGGACAGAACTCCACTGCGTCGGCGTTTCCGTCAAGGTTACATTCGGCGATGTCCATTGAACTGGGTATAAAGGTTCGGCAGACAGTTTAAGCTTCTCAAAACACTCGTTGTCGCAATTTGTCGAATAGCTGGCGTGCTCTGTGAGCGGGAACAAATCTCTGACGGCAGCCCTAGCACCTATCCAGGTAAAATGTCTTTTATACACCTTTTTTTTTTTAGTTTAATTGAATATAAATGAACAGGATGCTAACAAATACAATTGATTCTAGCATTCGCCCTCTCAAGTGAATCATCCAATAGCGCAAGACAATGAATTTGAAAAACCCTCTAGAAATAGACTGCATATTATTTGATCAAAATCCTCAGTCATGAGTCTCAGAAGACATTAACCATTGTTTATCTTGCAAGTACTAAGAAGAGTGTAAGATACACCATCCCATATAATGAATACAAATCTCAAATTTCCCTCTATATCATACCAGCTTTGATCCGATTGCCCAAAACGCCAGAACTGAAACCATGGCGACTCTTAGAAGCACCTGAAAGAAGTTGAATTACAAGAAGATGAGTCCAATACAAGAAGTATGCAGCAGCCATGAGCAGCATAGCTTGATCACTCCACTATTTTACCACTGGGATAGCATCAGCTCCAGAGTCGGAGAGTTTCGTATCTGCACAACAAGGTATGGATGGAGAGAATGTGTTCGAGAACAGCCATTGAGCTAAGTTTCTATACATCTCTTGGGTTAGATGAATGCCATCCCAACTTAATCGCGTATCAGGGTCCGAACAAACAGCAGCTCCGCTGAATCCACAAAAATGACTGATCATATCACCACAACAAGGCTTGAAAACTGCATCCTTCTCGAATCCTGATCATCAACAACTCTCATTACGTATACGTAACAATTAGCTTGTAGCTTAGATGTGCTTAAACTCACCAAGAGAAGCGGCATTTTGAAGGACCCATTTGAAGGCAGAATAGTAGTCCCCATAGTGTATGGTCACGTTTGGGTGCTTATCCTGCAACTCTTTTATAGCTTGTTGAAGTTGGTTATTATGTAACATGGCAAATTCATTTAGGGATTTCAGGCACCCGAGATCATCGTACATGGTGGAGTTGTTCGATTTGTGTGAATTTAGATACACAGGAAGACACCCAATCGGAAAGTTTCCCGGGACAACAACTTGCACAGCACCATGATCAATCACTTCCTACAAATTGATACCAGTGTGATTTCACTGTAAAAACATTTGATAATAGAGCGAGGATCAATGTGAGATCATTTTGACACTATATTACCTTAACAGCATCTGATATGGATTGTACAACAACCGGGACTAATGTTTGGAGATCTTGGATTGTTTTTCCAAAGGAAAAAGGGATGTTATAGTCATTTCCTCCTACTTCCCCAACCAGGAACAAAGCCCTTTCAAACTTCTGCTTGCAATCTGTCAATGAAAAGGTAAAACCAATCAACAATAGTAGAAATTCCAGATCAAGATCAAGTCTTTATTAGATGAGAGGATCATCAAAGAAGATACCGGATGAAGATGGGCAAACCGACTGGAGATGAGATCGGAACCAGCCTAACTGGACAGAAAGGGATTTGTCTGAGGTTGGAAGTGGCAATCCTGTAAGAACCACCTTCGATTCAATCATGGAGGAATTGAGAGCAGTGGCTCCAGCAACAGCAAAGTTCACCCCATGAGTAAAGTTACCATCTTTTTGCATATATGGGTCCAAAAGTGGCAGCTTCAGTGCTCTTGCTTCAAGTCCAATAAAACAATCAAATTCAACACTATAAATTCATAATTTTTTTTAAAAAAAAACTGAAAAGCTTACCAAAAAAATCAACCATAAGAAGGCCGTCGGAGCAACGACCGGTGGGTTTGTTGGACAACGTTTGACCATAAGGTCTACGATCACAAGAACCGGACGGGGATAACCATCTCGCATTTCCGGTGTCAGAAATGGAGTCTCCAAACTGGTAAATTGAATCAAACAGCAGCTCTGAAGCAGCATTTACGATGGAGCCAAGGTAGAAGACAGTGAGAAAAGAGGAGATAAAGAAGAAGAGGGATCTCATTCTCAGGGAAGCCATTGTTGACCAAGTAGAGCTTCAAAAAACATCAGCCAGACTCAGCAATTCATTTTATAGCAGCAAGATACCATTTTTTATGTTTAAAAAGTTCAGGAGCAAGATGATGCGTACGAAAAATGGCAGAAGAAGAGGAAAGTGTAATTGGATTCTAATCAAAAGATAAGGTCCTCACGTTCTTTTGTTTTCTTTTATCATAAATAAAGGTTTGTAAGCATTGGACAATTACGAGCTACCTAATGCCAAGTTAACGTCGATTAAATTGGGTTCGAATCAACTAGATTAAAATAATATATCTTAGTGTCTGAATCAATAAAGAACGGTTCATAACGTGATAAGCCGACAACTTATCGACAGGCATGTAAAGAGCATAGGGTTTGAGTTATAATGTGCCCATTTCATATTTTGAAAATATTATATTTTTAATTAGACATGTGATTCAAAAATAATGTAAACTTAAACTTATTATAATACATATCATAATACAAGACTTCTATTCCGTATGTTTTTTTTATGTTTTTTCATCCTCGAACGTTTCTTACCTTCGTTTTCGGTTTGATTGTTCTGTCGTCTTTGGAATGGTTTTTATTGGTTGTTCGATTGTTTGCATTGTAATTTATTTGTTTGTCGAGTTTTAGACCACTTGGTATGTAAAGTAAGTTTGACATAGTCGAATAACTTTTATTTTATAAAGAAGATACCCCACATACGATTGGCTAGACTAGAACCTTGGACTATTGGTCACAGGAAATGGGATGGATATTTTTTTCGTGGTTGCACATGACATTGATTGGCTTATTGTGAAATATGATAATGGGTAAAGAAAAGAAGCATACGTATGCATATGGACAACACAAATCAAGTGAGAACGTTATAAATGGGTGAAGAAAATTAAGTATGTGATTTGGGAATTGGCTAAAATAAGGAGTGTTTTTTGGTAAGGTCTAATGAAATAATTTGGGTCATTGATTCACTTGATTTAATAGCTTACAAGTTACAATTATTTACGTCATTTAATAAATAATGAGAGGTGCAGTGATATTTTTGTAATATTTAGAAGGTATGGGGGCAATTTCGTCCTTTTGAAAAATCGATTTTAAAAGAGGGGAACACTATAACATTTTTGTAATTTTTACGAGAAAACTGTAACATTTGTTATCTCAATTCATACTTTTCTTTAATTCATTCAAAATTATACACTGTAAATTCTAATAATTTCTATAGTTAGTTCACGCATTATTTTGTTATAGTAGTTATGTTTTTATGCAATTTTTACTTGAACTAATAAAACACAATGTATACTAATATTATAAAAGTTCATAGTTTTAGTTCAATTCGTTCAATAATATACACTATCAATTCTGATATTTTCTATAACTAGTTCACGTATTATTTTGTTAATTTTGTAGTTGTGTTTTTATGTACTTTGTTACTTGTACATGTTTGAACTAATAAAAAAAAATGTTTGAACTAGCAGTACACAATATTCAAATTAATGATGCCCAATATTTGTACTAATATTATAAACAGTTTGAACTAAGTGTTAAAACATAAGAACTATTTGAACAAAAGTTTAAACTAATTGAACAAAAATATGAAGCATTAGAACAAACATTTTGAACGAATTGAACAAAACAAGTGAATTGTGATAATAACTGATAAATTTTTCTCATTAAAATTACACAATTGTCATTGTATCCCCTCTTTTGAAAAATAAATTTTCAAAAGAACAAAAATGTCGTCTAAACTTACTAGAATTACAAAATTGTCAACGTGCACCCCAAAATTTAATAAATGGCGTGGACAAATGTGGACAATTGAATCAAACGTATCGCGTACATATCACTCCGTACGGCCATACCTGTTGGAGATTTGGGCTAAGTCTTCATTGTAACCGTTGAGCTTGTCTTGAGACAAGGTGCAATGAGTTGTTCACATGTGTGTCACTATGGTCCGGGTTGCGGGAGGCAAACCAAGTGACCGGCACTAAGAACAACTAGTATTATAGGGGAGTCAAATCAAAGCAAGGTGATTCACGACAAGGTCAACTTGTGCTAGCTTTTAGAAGGCCGATGTTTGGGGCTTTTTAGCCACATTTTATCGCACACCTTTGGTTCTTAGGCCTTATATTGGCTAAAGAATATGTGGTTAAAAACTGAGAGCAATCCAAGCTCAAATGCTTAGTGAATGTCAATGAAGCAGCTAGTGAGCTTCTTAAGGAGCTACACTAGCTTGAGCTAAGATATTGAGTATTTGAGGATCTTGGAGCTTACCCTAGCTATATTAAAGTGAATGAAGCTCATTGGAAGTGTTTGGACCAAGAAAAATAAGCTAGCTCTAAGCTAGCTCCGGGGAGCGGTTTTGGGCTCCCTATGTGGGCCTCGGGCCTCGGGCTTTCTAGAGCTTCAAGGCCCATCTTCCAAGTAACTTCCATAACCGATTTTAACCGCTTTTAACTCCCCAAAACCGTGGCCCCCTATGCCTATATGTTCGCTCCAAACGGTGTGTGCAAGCTTTAAATTTATAACCCTAGACTTAAGCTTAAAACAAGGATGCGAACCCGTAGTGTACGGGTCAATCGTAGTAAAAGCAAGGAATTCCAGGGGTCGATCACAGGGACTCGGTGAAACAAAGTCGATAACGGTAAGCTTCGTGAATACTAACCACAAGAGCAATTAACACAATCAAAGATGAATAAGAAGTCAATAAAGCAAACATGCAATTCTAGGGATTAAAGCGTCTAGTTGTGGTTCCAACTCAAGATCTAAAGATAAGCGGACAAAGCTGAGATTTTTGCAAGGGGAAGGTGTTACTAAAGTGGAATAGATCACCGGGTAAGTCTCACTACTCACTAATGCTAAACCGTAACTCCTATTACCGGGTAAGTCTCAAGGAATTAAGATAAAGAATTATAACCTCAAACTAAGGGAATAGAATCAACCTTTACCGGGTAAGTCTCAGGCTAACTCACAAAGATGGGATGAAAGCACACTCAAACCCCAATAAAGGACAAACCTTTATTACCTACACTTATGATCGTTGGTACACAAACTAAGGAATTACCGGGTAAGTCTCATCCTAAGCTTGCATTGAACCAGGAAAGGTGTAATAAGAATAGGATTTGGCAAACTCCAACACTTAACTCTCAGTTTAGGATCGGATAAGCCACCTCGGTCAGCCAAATTCCACCCCGGCCGAGATGTTCATCGACTGAACGAGATGCTTAGGGTTAAGGTTAAAGACTCGAACTTTCAGGGTCCTACTGGAATCTAAGATTATTCTATCATTGTTTTTCCCACAACCTTCAGCCAATCACCCTAGAATCACACAAGGAAATTAGCCACTCATCATCATTGTGAAAGTATTAATAAAAAATATGGGAAGAAGGTGAATATTTGAACAAGAAGAATTTAATAAAAAGACTTCAATAACTGAATCAAATATCACAACAAAGCGTTCCTTGGATAGCAATCCAACAAGGAAGGGAATTAAAGACAATCTTACAAAACCCTCCAAAAAGCTATAAAAGTTATGATCTTCAATCTTCCTTCAACCTTCAAAAAGGTTCTTCAAAACTCCCAAGTGGAGTATGGTTGCAGCGATGTATGCTGGATCTCGCAGCCTTTAATGGTGTATAACGTGCAAAGCGGGATGTTGGATTTGTGGAAATCCAACCCTTTTTATAGGAAAATAACTCTCCAAAGATAGAATATCTTAGAAAGATCTTCTCCCATAAAAATAGGTAAAATATAAGATCTTCTTCCTTCCAAGAGCCAAGCCCAAAAATATAAGATCACTTTCCAAAGATAAAAGATCTCAGCCAAGAATAAAATATTCTCGCCGCGTCCTAGGTATTCGCCTCGGTCGAGTCGGCGTCTCTGGATCACCTCGGTCGAGATGAATCTTTGGTCAACCGAGGTGAGTCATAACTGAATATGAAATCTCTCAAAATTGGTCCAAAGTGAATCTTTAATCCATGGCTATGCTCCCTGGATGGTTCCTTGTGTTCCTCAATGTAGCTTCAATGACTCCATAGCTCCTTTTTTATGCAAAACGTGCCATTTTACCTACAATTACAGCAAAACTAGGTGTAGACCTCGATTCTCGCAAAGGTAGATGAAATGGTGATATAATCACATAATATACATACAAACATGCAGATTATGAAAGATAAAACGTCCAAACAAACCCCAAAATATAGACTATAATTCATGCTATCACTATAAAAGGGAGAGCCATTTGCACTTGATTTTACATTCGTTTTTGCAACAATAAAGCTTTTAGTTCCATTGTATTGACATTGGATAGGCCTTCTTATAAGCTTGTTTGCAAAACTCGAAAGACCAGTATAGTTCCTTTGTATTGACAAAGGATAGGCATCCATCTTAGTTTGGTTTTGTATTGACAAAACCTAGGATTACCCTTTCTACAAAGTAAGACAAGTAAGTCTCTTACTTAGTCTTTGTAACGTGTAACGTTTTATCCCACTAAGGTATTTGGATATTCCCGGTGTAGGGGAGAATACACTTAGAAGGAAAATTCATTTATGAATGACTCATTACATTATCCAAGTCAATGGTTTTAACATATAACAACCGGTTTATAAGACGTTTAATTGAACTTAACTTCTATTAGAGTTTTGTCTACTCCTTTTCGGAGATTACAAACTCTTGGTTGAGTTTTGTCTACTCCTTTGGAGACTACAAACTCTTGATTGAGTTTTGTCTACTCCTTTGTGGAGATTACAAACTCTTGGTTGAGTTTTGTCTACTCCTTTGGAGACTACAAACTCTTGATTGGGTTTTGTCTACTCATTTGTGGAGATTACAAACTCTTGGTTGGGTTTTGTCTACTCCTTTGTGGAGATTACTAACCCTTGGTTAATAACTTGTTTTAGTTCAAGATAATTATATTAATTTGTTTGGCGATTGGGAGAACCGTCCACTCACATAAGTGAGACTACGGCCCTTTGGTCTAAAACCGGACACCGAAAATCCAACAATACCGTGGTTTTTGCTCTGTAACTAAACCGAATAATGTGTTTTGAAGATAAAAAAGACAGTACACAATACTAGCGACCAACTAATTACAAATTAGATGCCAAAGTAAAGCATCTTCATATATTTTATTGATATTTACACGTAGCAATTATATTAATTCATGTATACCAAACTGTTGTTCCACAAGAGTTACATTAACCTAGTTTATGATGCCAAGTGTTACTCCATAAGAGAATATATATAACGCAACGTTGATTTTGACAGGGTAATGCGTTGAGATTTGCCGTTCATGATGAAAAGTAGAAGAGATGAGGCTCCATTTTCCAACCGAAAGGCCAAAATGTCACCTTATCGGACATTTCCCCCATAATTCTGTAAGGTCCCTATCCCTCCAAATACGTTACAATATATGGTTGGAGATTGAAGAATCCTTTCACTAGATCTAAGTTTTCTCTTAATGAAATGAAGATGGCCAAAAAACAAGATTAATTAGCTATAATGATTACGATAAAAAAACAGTTCAGTTGAAGGGACAGACAAATACCACATTAACAAAAACAAGACTCACATTGACATTATTCAAATCAAACAGGCTGCCTTATTAACACACAAACCCGTCTGGGATCTTCTTCCCACAGCCATTGAGGAGGCTGCTGATGGCAACGGGCACTTTGACCTTAATCACGCCGAGAACACCGCCCTTGAGGGCCGTGCAAAGGCACACTGCGGCTTCAAGGTCGGCCAAGCCTTTCACCAGGGTGCAGCATTCTGGACTTGGCTTTGTCCCAACCACTTCGGTGACCAGACCGAGCCAGCTCCCGCAAACCCCAAATTTTAGAGTATCTTTGGGGCACTTGCTGCCGGATTCATAGTGGGTCGGAGACGGAGGTGGAGGGCACGAGATTCCGTGAGAGGAGACACTTACAAAGAATAGCATGTTCAAGAGGATGAACAATGTGACTCCAGTGTTACCCACCGTGCACATTTTTTCCTTCAAACAAAGATGGTGTACAAGGCCTGTCAATCGAGCCGGAATTATTGTCTAAATGTTACTAGCTTAAATAAGCATTTGTCGGTATTGTCTTCGTCTTCTTCATTTTGATTGGTCAGTGTCGTTCTACGAGGCAAGATATTACGTGATACCTTCGTACATATTGTCTTCACCTCGTTCACTTCGGTTTGGTCGGTGCAAAGAAATATCCTCATGTTTCACAAGAGCTGCTCTCGTAAGATGTGAGAATCAAGGATAAGATTCAAGTGTCAGACGACCACAAATTTTGGGACTAGAGTTACATTTCTTATCATGATCCCAATATCTCTGGGACCATAGACGGAGATAAGTGACGGCCAATGTTCGTAAAACTTGTGCACACAATAAGTTCACCCCTTCTTCCAATAATAGAGTTTCGGATTGTCACATGCAAACGCAATTTAGGGGTCGTTTGATTTTAACTCCGAAATCGGAAACGGAATGAAAACGAATCTAGTTCATACGTATACCTTGATCATTAAAGTTTTTGGAATCATTCTCTGTTGTTTTAAGTAAATTGGAGTAGAATTTGATTACTTTTGATACCCTGGAAACAAAGGGGACGCGAGTGCATTGGACATTAAACCACAAGGAATGATTCTATAAAATTTCATGAATAAGGATATGCATATGGACTAAATTCGTTTCATTCCGTTTCCGATTTTGAAACCAAACGGGCCGTTAGAGTCAAGTGATTGAACATAATTTCTCCCATTAACTGATCTCAGGCAGAAATCCTCGTTTTGTGCAATTTTGTATACATTATAATAAGATCGTATATACTTTTTTATTGGCCAAAATTCCTATTTCACTCAGCTTCTTCAAACCTGAATCCATTTGTGGTCGTGTAATATACAAGGGCATTCAGGTAAAAAAGGTCACAAATGATATGAGATAACACAGCTGATTAAGGTAATCCATCAAATTGAAATCTAAAATAAGACAAATGCATCATCTAAATATCACCCAAGCATCAAGAAGAACACAAGAAAACTACACAAATCAGCCTTTTCCATTAGACCTAACCAAGCTCCTCGATGAACCACCACCAGATATGGCTAACCTGCAAACCACTGAGTAAAACTTTATCTGGAGTTCCTTAAGTTTGTGACCACTGTTTTCTATTTTATATACTCTGGTTTTCGCTGATGAATCTTACGCTCAGACAACTTCCGTTTTCCAATTTTAGTTGGATAACTAGCTAAAGATATCAATATTCAGTATTTAGAAGCCGAAAAAACATAGGGGAAACCACAACTTACCCAGACTCGGGCCTTGCATGGTATTCCATGATAAATTGGGTTTTTCCCTTCCAACATCAGCTTGGTTGTTACTCATTCATTGCCCAGGAAAGCTAGATCCTGCTGCTCCTCCACGACGTAAATGAGACCCTGGACCCTGATCCCTGAACCTGGAACCGGCATGCTGATTCTCACTTTGTCCTTCTAATTTGTTCCCTATATTGTTGGTGCTGTACGGTCCAACAGGTCGGTATTCATAGTGTGAATTCTGCCTCTGTTTTTCCCTGTTTGTGGGTGCATAGTGTTGTCTGTTGTCCTGTGCAGTAAAGCTCCGGCCTCCACGGAATTCATGGCCTCTATTGACACGGCCATTATAAGTACCGTCCTTATGGTGCCCAGAAAAAGAAGGGCGCTGCTCAGTGTTAGTTCCATCAGTCTGCCCAACTGGAGCTGATTCTATCTCAATCACAGAGTTCTTTTTCGAAGAATTTGCATGGTCCTTGGTAAGAGCAGCCTTTCTTTCTACCAAATACCCTTGGCTTCCCCTGTCTTTACTTTCAGGTACTATGATCTTCTCGGTTTCACCAGCAACAGTCTGCTGTCCACAAGAACCATTTACCTGTTGATCCGTCACATGACTCAGAGGCTTGGGTTGCCACTGAGCAACATTTTTCCCTTTTGAAGAATTTGGCCTATCTGGTTGAGATGTCTCAGAATAGTCTGCATATGCCCTAGCATAGGAATTATTCTTGTGATCAAAATTTTGCAGGTTCCTACCTCTTTGATCTTTAAATGGATTCTTTTTCCCTCTGCCTGACGTTCCATGATCTAAAACTGTGTCCTGGTTGATTTCACCTGGCTCTGACTGCTTTTTAGCAGATTGTTCATCGTGTTTAGCTGATTGTGCCTTTACCAACTGAGCAACAGGTTTAGCCGCTGATCCTTTTCTTGATGGTTCAGGCGTTTGAGTCGGCTGCAGTTCGTTAAATGTATGATTTTTTTTTGTATAGTTCATCGTAGAAGATGGCTTATCTCCTGAAAAAGGGACAGAGTTTGATTCAAAAGAGTCATGCAGTTGCCATGAACCATCAGTCTGCATCTGCTTGGGCTTGCTTTCTGCATTTCTAGGTTCAACTCGCCTCCCAGTGCTTGCAATAGTCTGTGAATTTGCCTTTTCTTTACTGCTCATACCATCAGCAATAGATTGGTCTGTTGAATGAGATGCAGATAGCTGACTGCTTCCTTGCTGTGCTGACTCTTTAGCAGCCTTAGGAACATATCTTTCCATCTCCGCGCGTTTACTTTTTGAACTACTAGAAACTGCATTAACACTCCTTATTGGTGAAGCAACACCTTTCGTTTTCTGGTCATTGTCATCTGTGATCTCAATTTTATTCTGGGGCTTCACTGGTGCCCAGACAACAGCTTCATTGTTGTGGAACTTTTCCATTGGCCTTGCTTGGGAATTTCGTTGCATATTTTTTGCATGGTGAGGCTTCCAAGAGTTCTTGCCTCTATGCTGGGCATCATCACAAGACACAGATTGTTGAGCCTCCAAGGATCGAATGACGTCTTTCGAACCAAATGACGGCTCTACAGCCAAAGGTTCTAGCATTGACTCAACAGTTTTGAGGTTCATGCTGCCAGTAACAGACTTGAAAGCATCTTCTTTATGTCCCGAGGTTGATGAAACAGCAAATGACTCGTCTACCTTGTGTTTGTTCTTTCCAGCCCTGCCATTCTTCCTTTTTGGCTGCCCTAAGGAATCGGAAGCAGTGGGCAAGTCCACAGGAATGTTCGACTCGGGTGGTGATGGAAATCCCTTTCCATCACCCTCCTTCAAAGGCTTCAATACAGTTACAATTGTGCTACTCTTCTCTTTCGCATCTGGTATAGGCTTTTCAGTCAAATTCTTTCCTGAACGGTCATTGTTTTCCTGTTTGAGGCCTGCTTTCTTCTGTCTGGAGATTTGTGAGACTCGGACATTTTGAGCACCAGCAACATCATTAGTACAAGCACCATCAGTTGCTGGCAAACTTTGTTTTTGTGCCAGAACAGGATCACCCTGATGCTTCTGTTGACTGATCTGCGAGCATATGGCACCAGATGCAACATTAGATTCTAAAGCCTTGCTATCTTTTGAGGGATTGCAACCCTGGGCAGAAGTGGAACCCATCTCTCCAGATTGGATACTTCCAAATTGAAGTTCAATCTTAATATTGGATTCTCCTTGCTTTTGTATAGCATTGGCATGACATGGAACACTTTCCTCCTTATCCCTGGTTTCTTTAACTTGGGCCGCAGTGCGCCTGTTCAACTCTTCAAGCTTTGCAAATGCCTTTGCCTTCTGCTCTCTAATCCTCTCCTCCTCTTCCTTCTGTAGCATCATGGCACGCTGCCTAGCTATCTCCCTCATTTTAGAACGCTGGCAAGTAATAAAAGTCAGCAAATTTGAACTTATAATCTCTACTTCTGAAAAGTCACGTTTTCCCTTCTTTCACATCTTACCTCTCCAATAGGGATACAGAACTTAGTTTGATGTCACATAATGTATAAGGAGTAAGGAATACGAGCAGGCATACAGAACTTAGTTTGATGTCACATAATGTATAAGGAGTAAGGAATACGATCAGGCATACCTGCGCATCACTAGAATCGTCCATCATCTCCTCCTCTAACCTAGGCATTTTAGTAGACTGCATCCCCGGGGACTGCTCTTTCCCCTGAATACTAGTAGTTCGTTCAGAATTATACACCAATACTATGCCCGGACACTCAGAAGTAGGGCCTTTTTCTCCCTGACTATTAAACCTGCCTTTGCCACCAGTATCACCACTGGCTTGCAGACTATGAGAGGAACGTCTGCACATTTAAAAGCAATTGCCTGTTTAGGAATATAAAAATATAAAACCAAAGCATTAATAAAAGCAGTAGGACAAAGAACGAGACCTGGAAATGGTTGTCACACCCCCTGTTGTAGAACCAAATACTTTATTTTCAGCTACCATGGTCATATTGCTAGACACAGGTACAAGGATTCCACTTGGATAATGTCTTTCAAGACGAATACCAGCATTAGCTTTTTCTTCAATAGGGAGACTAGCCTTAAAATTAATGATTTTCCCTCTGCCATTTCGCTCTTCCCTGCGGGAATCATGGCACCCGTCCATTCCATTTAAGCCATCTATTTTTTTCATCAATTTGTGATCTCTAGGGAAAGCTACGTTTTCTACGATAGGATTTTCATCAGTGGATTCTCCACTGCTATTATATCCACGGAAGTTCACGTTAATGGGGTTCTTAGATTCAATTTTGTCTTCATGCAACACAGAAGAAGCTTCTTCACTATGTAAACACACTGTTTGATGTTTAACATTCTCATCTTTCCTGTGGTCTTCACTCACTGCATTACATTTATCATGAGATTGAGCATTAGCTGTTACTTGATGTCCCCACTGATCTTCGTCGCTCTTTTTATCCCTACCCTTAATTTGCTTTACTGGAGCACTGTAGTATCTTTGAGAATCATTTGGAGGACCATGTTCTACTTGTTCAAGATTTCTACCTTCACAAGATATGACATTGGAATTGATTGATTCTGGAACATTCTGATTAGGATACCTATTATAAACAGGAGGGCCGCCACCAGGAACTCCCATTGATGTAAGATCTCGTTCATTTGGATTCCAGTAGCCCATAGGTGGACCATAATAACCAGGGTAAAACCCAGGCCTAATAGGCATACCAGGGTGCATGTAGGGTTCAGCAAACGGTCTGCACAATTCTCCACTTTTGGAGTGTGGTCCATGTAGTCCAGAGTTATGAGGAGGAACTGCTTGAGAGTTGACAAGGCCGGGTGCAGAAACCTGAGGACGATAATATGGAAATGGATCCACGGGGAAGCCACCAGGACCAGCCATTGGAGCTCCATAAGGAGCTCCAGGTGGTCCCCTATACCAAACCCCGTTTGGTCGGTTAAGTGGAGGTCCACCCCGCCAGTTTTCATAAGGATGAGGAAAAACATTAGGATTTGGGTAAGAATAAGGATCCCCATGCCACCTCTCCATGCCAGTATGAGGACCATTCTCAAAATGTTGAGGAGCATCATTCTTCCAAGCATAATCCATGCTACTCTTAACATCCCTACCCCGAGAAACACCATCTGAGTTAGGAGAAAAAACAACTATCAGTTAGAACACAGCCAAACAAAAACCATTACCAAATGAACACATACATGAGCACGTATAAGCGTACTACTACCCACCAGATGGAGCCTCCCTTTCCTCTGCTGTGGCTAACGGTACATCAGAAGATGAAGCAGGAAGACCATTGTAATTGTGGTCTGATGCATATAATAATTACAAAATCAGCAATCACGTACATTACAGCAAAATATTATCCAGCATTAAAATCCGTCACATTTTACAAAAAGAGCTAACATTGACAATGTTGAGTCAAGAGATACAATGAATGGATCCTTCAATGAATGGATCCTTCAATGAATGATCCAAATCTCAGAAGATATTGGATCCTTCAATGAAAGATCCAAATCTCAGAAGATTCTTCTTAAAACAAGGGTTAGATGTTCAAGATCTATCTTGAGAGCAGTAATTTTGAGAGATCAATTACCAAAAGACTCCACGTTCTTTTCAGAACTTTTTTCAGAACCGAGTGTTGGGAAATCTCCAGAGCTCAAAGAGAATCCATCCTTCGGTGAAGCTACTATTCCCTGTGAATATACGAGGAAATTGAGGTGCGCCAGTTCAAACAATCAATAACCTTCCATAGATCAAGAAGTCTAAAAACTGAGCTGCTTAGCAGTAAAACATACCATCTTATTAGCAGCACTACATGCACCCTGTTCAACAATACCTTCAGCTAAGTGCTCCGCAAATCGAGACAGCTGAGAGCTACCCGGTCTGGTTTCAGCACTATGTGGGCGCAATGCCATCACCGATGTGTTGTTAGATGCTATTCCTGAAGCTGAAGAAGGCCTTGAGTTTGAAGGCCATCCACTGCTTGTAGAATCCGGGTTTCTCTCACTACCAGCTGTTGATGGCCGAGTCCCACCACCAGATGAAGGACGGCCACCAAGATGACAAGATGATGCACTGCCTCCTTCGGTTTTAGGAGACAGTGTTGAGGAGGAACCCCAGGGATTTGATCCCGAAGATGATGATCGAGCACCCCAGCTAAGGCTACCCCTTAAATGAAAGAAATCCATAAATTAGTGATATGCCTTCAAATTTATGTGCGATCCTGCAAGGGGATTTTGGCTAAAATATGCCATGATCAAAAAACAACAAATAAACCTTTGAAATACGCTCAAGTGAATCATAAAGTGGTCAAGAAACAGAATTTTGTTAGGTGAATATTAGAAAAAGAGAATGAAGGAAGACTAGCTTACTTGGGCACAAGTTCAACAGTTGGGTCCAATCCATGGTTCTCTAACCTTCAATAACAAAGATGAACAATACAGGCAGACAATTAGAAGGACAGAAATATCAACATAAAAAATGTGAAATTGAAGTTTAGCCAGAACCAAAATACCTTTGACTAGGTAGGTTTATAGGTTTTGGAACAGCGAGCTTACCCAAAACGGTCATACCACTCTTTTTTGTTGAAGCCCACCTGAAGAAGCCAACAAAGAAGTAAGCAACAACTAACAATAAATAGCATTAAAACTAAGATAGTACACAACGGGAAAGGGATATATCAAAAATCATCAAAGTATCAAACTACATAAAATTGGAAGAAGAGAATACTAGTGAAGATTTTTAGGTCAACACTTGTAGATAAGACTTTCAAGTTAAGGCTCAATATGCAGGGGGTGTGGGGCAGACCCGAACTCCTCCTAATAAATGCATCTAGATCCGATGGGCTTATGGCAACCAATACCAGACCAACCACAGGCCTCAGAAAAGACTTGGAGAAATAAAACAAGATAAAAAGTAATATCAGTTGTCAAAAACATACTCCTTAACATTGTTCATCCCTGACTAATATATTTCAACTGTAGTCTGTAGGCTTAGCTGAGAATCTTTATAGAATGCAGCAACAATTTGCAAGTCCAAGACAGCATGTTGATCATATTGAACTAAAAAGAGTTGAGAAAAAACACATGCAGTAGGACTGCAGAATGATAGTTCCAAAAAGGATGTCAAGCTCAAGAGCTACTATCTTTTAAGCAACTTACACAAAAGCTTTTGATCAATCATGTAATCGACCTGTATAGCTTTTAACAATCATTCAGTGGTTCTGCAGGGAGTTTTTACTCATCATGATACAGCATACACACCAGTACACCACTGGCGATAAAACATATAGGCCGCGTAAATTTTGATCTTGTTAAACTTCATCTCTTCTTCTAAGGAAATTTCCGGTCCTCTATTTACTCGATCTCCTTAAAATTTATCAAATTTGTCATCTTTATAGACAACCTACTCAACTAACCAAGCAAAGAACAATTTCAGAACAGGTCACAAGCCAATAATATTAGAAAGAGAAACACTACAAATATAATGGCAAATGAGCCAAGCCAATTAATTACCTCCGCTCTCCTGCTGTACTTGATGCCATAGCTCAGAGAACAAACAAAGATCATCCAATCCAATGTCAAAGCCTGTCAAAAGAACGGGGAAGCAAAGAACTACATAAGCAGACACAATGGATGAGCACAGATCTTAAAGCATGAAGCCTCGTAGCATAATATCATGAAATCAAGTATAAGTTTCTAATAATATGAGGAAAACCACTGATGTCTTCAAACAATAGCATTCATCATTGTTGGAACAAGCCACTTTCTGGTATCAGAATGTTTATATATATATATTACTCAAACATACATTCTTTTTCTAGTTACATACTTCTACTTTGCTTTAATGAGGCAGAAAAATCAACTATACACTAGTTAATGATTCCATTTTATTGAAAAAACTATTGTGAAACCTGAAGATAAACTTTGCACCTGAGAACAGCAGCAATGACAAGTGAGGCGTCCCAAATGATACTAAAATGAAACTGGAAGATAACAACTGTGTACATATTATGATAAGGTTGAAAGTGAAGATGAGTTGAAACATGAATACACATAAAATTTACTGTCAACCATGAGACACAATAGAGCCGCACTTCTACTTGGATCCTACATATCAATTGGAATGTGGTAGTGAAAAAGTCATTTTAAGCCAGACCACATAACACATTAACAAGGAGCAGAAAATGCTTGCCATGAATATTGCTATTTCCTAATCTTACAACTAAAAAGGTAAATTTGGAAAATAATGACACCCTATTTGCACAAATAAAATCAACAGCAAAGCATATTAAGTCTAAGTAAGCAGTTGAACAAAAACTGACAAGAACCAATGGACAATGTAAACCTATGGTCTGCAAAAGCCATATATGCTTGTCAACAATCTAATCGAGACATATCCATAGAAAATAGTTTAATTTAATACCTAGAAATGCTCAGGGGTGACTGGGTGAGGAAGGAACTTCTGTTAAATATTTAGTTTTACAGGAATAATTTGCAGGGATTTTCCAATAGACAATAACTTTGTAATTTAGTCAACATAACACCAACATAACTTATATCTAAGCATCTTAGTTCAGCACATTTACTGGTTAGAGGTAAACTTGAAAGAAAAACGATAGAGGAATTGACTTCAGATAATACAAACATAAGAAAGAATAACCTGTTTGGAGCTATAATTGTTCGAAGGCAGACAACAGTATAAGAAGTATCCATTTTAAATCCTAATGTTATCTAGCTGCTTATCAGTTATCACATTAGAATCATACCCACGTTCGTAATTAAAGGAGAACGCTCCATCTTCATGACTGGAAATTCAAAAGGAATCTAACAGCACAAACTTTTTATGATAAATTCATGTATTGATATGATCATAGCCACATACATCTGTAAACTGCAATTGTCGTCATCAGGTTCTAAAGTGGGTCCTTCCTCTATCTATACACACTCCGGAAATACCCTCTGCAAAGATTACGGCATTCCTAGTAAGTACTGACTGTAGATAACCTATTCAAACCATCTAAGGACACTACTATTAGGTTGACCAACATGACGAAGCATGAAATCATATATAAAGAATGAAAATAGGAAATAACTCAAAGAATAACGATACAATAGAAAGAAAAACGAAAGAAACGAGAAAGGCTGCTAGGTCTACACACGTAGGAGTATTACCTTCGAAACCCTAGCTGCCCCAAAAAGAGCGATTACGAAATGCAAATGGGGTAGGACGTACGATCGGTCCGTCGAATTCGATCAATCAAATGTGTGTTTATATTATCCAATCAATTGACCCCTGGAATTGCTAAAAGAATAGACAAAGTCTTCAATGGTTCCTTTGGAAAGAGTTGGCGGAAGTGCGACAGAATTATACGCTACCGGGTGCCAATTAGCAGCGGAACGGTCGCGCACGTCGCCGGATAGGGATTTGCAGAGGGGAAGGAGAGATATGGAGATGGAAATACTGAAACAGAGATGATCTTAGCGGTGGTGGACTGGTGGCGGTGCAAACAACAAGCCCGACGGTGGTTGGGGAAGGGAGAGCGAAGAAAAGAATCAAGTAAGCATTTTCCAGACTTAAATCGAACGTCACAATATGAAACGCGTCGTTTTTATAAAACTTCTTTTGCACTAAAAAAGTAAAATACATGCGGAACATTTATCTCCGATTAGTATAGTGCCCTACTGTTTTTCATAGACCTAATGATCTCCGGACAGTCCGTCCGTAAAAACGTGCGAGATGAATATAGGAGAAGATCCGATTGCGTCGGATCCGGACATCATCCTAGATATGTCAAGTTAAAATGTTTGACATGTCGGTCCAGATATAAAGCTCGGTTTGAACGCGGATATGAACAAATGTAAATTAAACTCGTATTTAAGTCCTTAGGTAGCGGACTATTGGCACCTACTTTTTCCAATTATTGAAAAAAATAAAAATATATATAATAATTTGGTCAAAATCAAATCATATTTTCTTAAAAAAAAATTTAAGAGTGTTACATTTAATATCAATGGTTGTGTATTGCCTTTCTTATTTCTTTTTAAGTAGTATGTTTCTCTTAATTTATTTTAAAATATGGTATTAGAAGAATTATTTGTATATTTTTTTAAATATATATATATATTTGGGTTAGGTATTATTTTTTCATATTTTTGTTTAATGTTTTATCTATTCATAGAAGTATATATTATCATTAATCTAAAATATTGTCTATATATACCCGGTCTTAACAACTTGAACATATGCCAAATTTATGCATATTCTTATTTTTTTATTTTAAATATAAATTAGGATTTCTAAATTTATTTATTTTAGGTAAATAAATATTATTACATGAATTATCATTTATAATGTATATTGTAAATATAAATCGATGAGAGTATACATGTAATTCATAGTAAAAATAAAATAACAAAGTATATGGACGATCTTTTTATAGGAATGCTTCAATAAAATGGGTAGAATTATAGGCGAGCGATGGGTAGAATTATAGGAGAGCGAGAGAAAATAAAAAAAGGTTCCAACATCCCCAAATAGAGGTGAAACATGGCCTACCCAGAACCGCAAGCAACCTCCTTTTGCTCACCAATCGAAATAAATATGATCGTGAATGAATACAAGGCAGATGTATCATGTCTTCGAAGTATCTGTCGGTATTGTCCTCGTCTCCTTCAATTTGATTGGTCAATGTCGTTCTACGATACAATATATTACATGATACCAATCACGATATCAATTTCTTCGTACATATTGTCTTCACCTCGTTCACTTCGGTTTCATGTTTAACAAGAGCTGCTCTCTTAAGATGTGAGAATCAAGGATAAGATTTAAGTGTCAGGGACGACCACAAAATTTTGGGACTAGGGTTACATTTCTTATCATGATTCCAATATCTCTGGGACCATAGACAGTTAAAGTAACGGTCAATGGGCGTAAATTTGTGCACACAATAAGTTCACCCATTCTTCCAATAATAGAGTTTCAGATCGTCACATGCATATGTAATTTAGAGTCAAGTGATTGAACATAATTTCTCCCTGCAACTGATCTCAGGCAGAAATCCTTGTCTGCAATTTTGTATACATTATAATGAGATCGTATATACTTTTTCATTGGCCAAAATTCCTATTTCACTCAGCTTCTTCAAACCTGAATCCATTTGTGGTTATGTAATATACAAGGGCATTCAGGTAAAAAAAGGTCACAAATGATATGAGATAACACAACTGATTAAGTAATCCTTCAAATTGAAATCTAAAATAAGACAAATGCATCATCTAAATATCACCCAAGCATCAAGAAGAACACAAGACAACTACAGAAATCAGCCTTTTCCATTAGACCCAAACAAGCTCCTCGATGAACCACCACCAGATATGGCTAACCTGCAAACCACTGAGTAAAACTTTATCTGAAGTTCCTTAAGTTTGTGACTACTGTTTTCTATTTTATATACTCTGGTTTTCGCTGATGAATCTTACGCTCAGACAACTTCCGTTTTCCGATTTTAGTTAGATAACTAGCTAAAGTTATCAATATTCAGTATTTAGAAGCCGAAAAAACATAGGGGAAACCACAACTTACCCAGACTCAGGCCTTGCATGTTACTCCATGATAAATTGGGTTTTTCCCTTCCAACATCAGCTTGGTTGTTACTCATTCATTGCCCAGGAAAGCTAGATCCTGCTGCTCCTCCACGACGTAAATGAGACCCTGGACCCTGATCCCTGAACCTGGAACCGGCATGCTGATTCTCACTTTGTCCTTCTAATTTGTTCACTATATTGTTGGTGCTGTACGGTCCAACAGGTCGGTATTCATAGTGTGAATTCTGCCTCTGTTTTTCCCTGTTTGTGGGTGCATAGTGTTGTCTGTTGTCCTGTGCAGTAAAGCTCCGGCCTCCACGGAATTCATGGCCTCTATTGACACGGCCATTATAAGTACCGTCCTTATGGTGCCCAGAAAAAGAAGGGCGCTGCTCAGTGTTAGTTCCATCAGTCTGCCCAACTGGAGCTGATTCTATCTCAATCACAGAGTTCTTTTTCGAAGAATTTGCATGGTCCTTGGTAAGAGCAGCCTTTCTTTCTACCAAATACCCTTGGCTTCCCCTGTCTTTACTTTCAGGTACTATGATCTTCTCGGTTTCACCAGCAACAGTCTGCTGTCCACAAGAACCATTTACCTGTTGATCCGGCACATGACTCAGAGGCTTGGGTTGCCACTGAGCAACATTTTTCCCTTTTGAAGAATTTGGCCTATCTGGTTGAGATGTCTCAGAATAGTCTGCATATGCCCTAGCATAGGAATTATTCTTGTGATCAAAATTTTGCAGGTTCCTACCTCTTTGATCTTTAAATGGATTCTTTTTCCCTCTGCCTGACATTCCATGATCTAAAACCGTGTCCTGGTTGATTTCACCTGGCTCTGACTGCTTTTTAGCAGATTGTTCATCGTGTTTAGCTGATTGTGCCTTTACCAACTGAGCAACAGGTTTAGCCGCTGATCCTTTTCTTGATGGTTCAGGCTTTTGAGTCGGCTGCAGTTCGTTAAATGTATGATTTTTTTTTGTATAGTTCATCGTAGAAGATGGCTCATCTCCTGAAAAAGGGACAGAGTTTGATTCAAAAGAGTCATGCAGTTGCCATGAACCATCAGTCTGCATCTGCTTGGGCTTGCTTTCTGCACTTCTAGGTTCAACTCGCCTCCCAGTGCTTGCAATAGTCTGTGAATTTGCCTTTTCTTTACTGCTCATACCATCAGCAATAGATTGGTCTGTTGAATGAGATGCAGATAGCTGACTGCTTCCTTGCTGTGCTGACTCTTTAGCAGCCTTAGGAACATATCTTTCCATCTCCGCGCGTTTACTTTTTGAACTACTAGAAACTGCATTAACGCTCCTTATTGGTGAAGCAACACCTTTCGTTTTCTGGTCATTGTCATCTGTGATCTCAATTTTATTCTGGGGCTTCACTGGTGCCCAGACAACAGCTTCATTGTTGTGGAACTTTTCCATTGGCCTTGCTTGGGAATTTCGTTGCATATTTTTTGCATGGTGAGGCTTCCAAGAGTTCTTGCCTCTATGCTGGGCATCATCACAAGACACAGATTGTTGAGCCTCCAAGGATCGAATGACGTCTTTCGAACCAAATGACGGCTCTGCAGCCAAAGGTTCTAGCATTGACTCAACAGTTTTGAGGTTCATGCTGCCAGTGACAGACTTGAAAGCATCTTCTTTATGTCCCGAGGTTGATGAAACAGCAAATGACTCGTCTACCTTGTGCTTGTTCTTTCCAGCCCTGCCATTCTTCCTTTTTGGCTGCCCTAAGGAATCGGAAGCAGTGGGCAAGTCCACAGGATTGTTCGACTCGGGTGGTGATGGAAATCCCTTTCCATCACCCTCCTTCAAAGGCTTCAATACAGTTACAATTGTGCTACTCTTCTCTTTCGCATCTGGTATAGGCTTTTCAGTCAAATTCTTTCCTGAACGGTCATTGTTTTCCTGTTTGAGGCCTGCTTTCTTCTGTCTGGAGATTTGTGAGACTTGGACATTTTGAGCACCAGCAACATCATTAATACAAGCACCATCAGTTGCTGGCAAACATTGTTTTTGTGCCAGAACAGGATCACCCTGATGCTTCTGTTGACTGATCTGCGGGCATATGGCACCAGATGCAACATTAGATTGTAAAGTCTTGCTATCTTTTGAGGGATTGTAACCCTGGGCAGAAGTGGAACCCATCTCTCCAGATTGGATACTTCCAAATTGAAGTTTAATCTTAATGTTGGATTCTCCTTGCTTTTGTATAGCATTGTCATGACATGGAACACTTTCCTCCTTATCCCTGGTTTCTTTAACTTGGGCCGCAGTGCGCCTGTTCAACTCTTCAAGCTTTGCCAGTGCCTTTGCCTTCTGCTCTCTAATCCTCTCCTCCTCTTCCTTCTGCAGCTTCATGGCACGCTGCCTAGCTATCTCCCTCATTTTAGAACGCTGGCAAGTAATAAAAGTCAGCAAATTTGAACTCATAATCTCTACTTCTGAAAAGTCACGTTTTCCCTTCTTTCACATCTTACCTCTTCAATAGGGATACATAGCTTAGTTTAATGTCACATAATGTATAAGGAGTAAGGAATACGAACAGGCATACCTGCGCATCACTAGAATCGTCCATCCCTTCTTCTAACCTAGGCATTTTAGTAGACTGCATCCCAGGGGACTGCTCTTTCCCCTGAATACTAGTAGTTCGTTCAGAATTATATACCAAAACTATGCCCGGACACTCAGAAGTAGGGACTTTTTCTCCCTGACTATTAAACCTGCCTTTGCCACCACTATCACCACTGGCTTGCAGACTATGAGAGGAATGTCTGCACATTTAAAAGCAATTGCCTGTTTAGGAATATAAAAATATAAAACCAAAGCATTAACAAAAGCAGTAGGACGAAGAAAGAAACCTGGAAATGGTTGTCACACCCCCTGTTGTAGAACCAAATACTTTTTTTTCAGCTACCATGGTCATATTGCTAGACACAGGTACAAGGATTCCACTCGGATAATGTCTTTCAAGACGAATACCAGCATTAGCTTCTTCTTCAAAAGGGAGACTAGCCTTAAAATTAATGATTTTCCCTCTGCCATTTCGCTCTTCCCGGCGGGAATCATGGCATCCGTCCATTGCATTTAGGCCATCTATTTTTTTAATCAATTTGTGATCTCTAGGGAAAGCTACATTTTCTACGATAGGATTTTCATCGGCGGATTCTGCACTGCTATTACATCCATGGAAGTTCACGTAAATGGGGTTCTTAGATTCGATTTTGTCTTCATGCAACACAGAAGAAGCTTCTTCACTATGTAAACAAACTGTTTGATGTTTCACATTCTCATCTTTCCTGTGGTCTTCACTCACTGCATTACATTTATCATGAGATTGAGCATTAGCTGTTACTTGATGTCCCCACTGATCTCCGTTGCTCTTCTTATCCCTACCCTGAATTTTCTTTACTGGAGCACTGTAGTACCTTTGAGAATCATTTGGAGGACCATGCTCTACTTGTTCAAGATTTCTACCTTCACAAGATATGACATTGGAATTGATTGGTTCTGGAACATTCTGATTTGGATACCTATTATAAACAGGAGGTCCGCCACCAGGAACTCCCATTGAAGTAAGCTCTCGTTCATTTGGATTCCAGTAGCCCATAGGTGGGACATAATAACCAGGGTAAAATCCAGGCCTAATAGGCATACCAGGGTGCATGTAGGGTTCAGCAAACGGTCTGCACACTTCTCCACTTTTGGAGTGTGGTCCATGTAGTCCAGAGTTATGAGGAGGAACTGCTTGAGAGTTGACAAGGCCGGGTGCAGAAACCTGAGGACGATAATATGGAAATGGATCCACGGGGAAGCCACCAGGACCACCCATTGGAGATCCATAAGGAGCTCCAGGTGGTCCCCTAAACCAAGCCCCGTTTGGTCGGTTAAGTGGAGCTCCACCCCGCCAGTTTTCATAAGGCAGAGGAAAAACATTAGGATTTGGGTAAGAATAAGGATCCCCATGCCACCTCTCCATGCCAGTATGAGGACCATTCTCAAAATTTTGAGGAGCATCATTCTTCCAAGCATAATCCATGCCACTTTTAACATCCATACCCCGAGAAACACCATCTGAGTTAGGAGAAAAAACAACTCTCAGTTAGAACACAGCCAAACAAAAACCATTACCAAATGAACGCATACACGAGCACGTATAAGCGTACTACTACCCACCAGATGGAGCCTCCCTTTCCTCTGCTGTGGCTAACGGTACATCAGAAGATGAACCAGGACGACCATTGTAATTGTGGTCTGATGCATATAATAATTACAAAATCAGCAATCACATACATTACAGCAAAATATTATCCAGCATTATAATCCGTCACATTTTACAAAAAGAGCTAACATTGACACTGTTGAGTCAAGAGATACAATGAAATAGTGTACCGGTATTACTTATGTTTTTCCAGAAAAGGGGGGAAAAGAACAAAAAATATAGAACACGCGAATTAAAAACGATTCACAAGTCTTTTTTTTTATTTAAAAGGCATGATAGAGGAGTATGAGAAGATCGAATTGTTATTTAGCAAATAGCAAGTGGATGTTGGATCCTTCAATGAATGATCCAAATCTCAGAAGATTCTTCTTAAAACAAGGGTTAGATGTTCAAGATCTATCTTGAGAGCAGTAATTTTGAGAGATCAATTACCAAAAGACTCCACGTTCTTTTCAGAACTTTTTTCAGAACCGAGTGTTGGGAAATCTCCAGAGCTCAAAGAGAATCCATCCTTCGGTGAAGCTACTATTCCCTGTGAATATACGAGGAAATTGAGGTGAGCCAGTTCAAACAATCAATAACCTACCATAGATCAAGAAGTCTAAAAACTGAGCTGCTTAGCAGTAAAACATACCATCTTATTAGCAGCACTACATGCACCCTGTTCAACAATACCTTCAGCTAAGTGCTCCGCAAATCGAGACAACTGAGAGCTACCCGGTCTGGTTTCAGCACTATGTGGGCGCAATGCCATCACCGATGTGTTGTTAGATGCTATTCCTGAAGCTGAAGAAGGCCTTGAGTTTGAAGACCATCCACTGCTTGTAGAATCCGGGTTTCTCTCACTACCAGCTGTTGATGGCCGAGTCCCACCACCAGATGAAGGACGGCCACCAAGATGACAAGATGATGCACTGCCTCCTTCGGTTTTAGGAGACAGTGTTGAGGAGGAACCCCAGGGATTTGATCCCGAAGATGATGATCGAGCACCCCAGCTAAGGCTACCCCTTAAATGAAAGAAATCCATAAATTAGTAATATGCCTTCAAATTTATGTGCGATCCTGCATGGGGGTTTTGGCTAAAATATGCCATGTTCAAAAAAACAACAAATAAACCTTTGAAATACGCTCAAGTGAATCATAAAGTGGTCAAGAATCAGAATTTTGTTAGGATAATATTAGAAAAAGAGAAAATGAAGGAAGACTAGCATACTTGGGTACAAGTTCAACAGTTGGGTCCAATCCATGGTTCTCTAACCTTCAATAACAAAGACGAACAATATAGGGAGAGAATTAGAAGGACAGAAATAACAACATAAAAAATATGAAATTAAGTATAGCCGAACCAAAATACCTTTGACTAGGTAGGTTTATAGGTTTTGGAACAGCGAGCTTGCCCAAAACGGTCATACCACTCTTTTTTGTTGAAGCCCACCTGAAGAAGCCAACAAAGAAGTAAGCAACAACTAACAATAAATAGAACTAAAACTAAAAATAGTACACAACGGGAAAGGGATATATCCAAAATCATCAAAGTATCAAACTACATAAAATTGGAATAAGAAAATACTAGTGAAGATTTTTAGGTCAACACTTGTAGATAAGACTTTCAAGTTAAGGCTCAATATGCAGGGGGTGTGGGGCAGACCCGAACTCCACCTAATAAATGCATCTAGATCCGATGGGCTTATGGCAACCAATACCAGACCAACCACAGGACTCAGAAAAGACTTGGAGACATAAAACAAGATAAAAAGTAAGTTGTGCAAAACATACTCCTTAACAATGTTCACCCCTGACTAATATATTTTAACTGTAGTCTGTAGGCTTAGCTAAGAATCTTTATAGAATGCAGCAACAATTTGCAAGTCCAAGACAGCATGTTGATCATATTGAACTAAAAAGAGTTAAGAAAAAACACATGCAGTAGGACTGCAGAATGATAGTTCCAAAAAGGATGCAAGCTCAAGAGCTACTATCCTTTAAGCAACTTACACAAAAGCTTTTGATGACTCATGTAATCGACCTGTATAGCTTTTAACAATCATTCAGTGGTTCTGCAGGGAGTTTTTACTCATCATGATACAGCATACACACCAGTACACCACTGGTGATACAACATATAGGCCGTGCAAATTTTGATCTTGTTAAACTTCATCTCTTCTTCTAAGGAAATTTCCGGTCCTCTATTTACTCGATCTCCTTAAAATTTATCAAATTTGTCATCTTTATAGACAACCTACTCAACTAACCAAGCAAAGAACAATTTCAGAACAGGTCACAAGCCAATAATCTTAGAAAGAGAAACACTACAAATATAATGGCAAATGAGCCAAGCCAATTAATTACCTCCGCTCTCCTGCTGTACTTGATGCCATAGCTCAGAGAACAAAGAAAGAGCATCCAATCCAATGTCAAAGCCTGTCAAAAGAACGGGGAAGCGAAAGAACTACATAAGCAGACACAATGGATGAGCACGGATTATAAAGCATGAAGCCTCATAGCATAATATCATGAAATCAAGTATAAGTTTCTAATGATATGAGGAAAACCACTGATCACTGATGTCTTTAAACAATAGCATTCATCATTGTTGGAACAAGCCACTTTCTGGTATCAGAATGTTTATATATATTTACTCAAACCTACATTCTTTTTCTAGTTACATACTTCTACTTTTCTTTAATGAGGCAGAAAAATCAACTATACACTAGTTAATGATTCCATTTTATTGAAAAAACTATTGTGAAACCTGAAGATAAACTTTGCACCTGAGAACAGCAGCAATGACAAGTGAGGAGTCCCAAATGGTACTAAGATGAAACTGGAAGATAATAACTGTGTACATACTATGATAAGGTTGAAAGTGAAGATGAGTTGAAACATGAATACACATAAAATTTACTGTCAACCATGAGACACAATAGAGCCGCACTTCTACTTGGATCCTACATATCAATTGGAATGTGGTAGTGAAAAAGTCATTTTAAGCCAGACCACATAACACATTAACAAGGAACAAGAAAAGGATTGCCATGAATATTGCTATTTCCTGATCTTACAACTAACAAGGTAAATTTGGAAAATAATGACACCCTATTTGCACAAATAAAATCAACAGCAAAGCATATTAAGTCTAAGTAAGCAGTTGAACAAAAACTGACAAGAACCAATGGACAATGTAAACCTATGGTCTACAAAAGCCATATATGCTTGTCAACAATCTAATTGAGACATATCCATAGAAAATAGTTTAATTTAATACCTAGAAATGCTCACGGGTGACTGGGTGAGAAAGGAACTTCTGTTAAATATTTAGTTTTACAGGAATAATTTGCAGGGATTTTCCAATAGACAATAACTTTGTAATTTAGTCAACATAACACCAACATAACTTATATCTAAGCATCTTAGTTCAGCACATTTACTGGTTAGAGGTAAACTTGAAACAAAATCGATAGAGGAATTGACTTCAGATAATACAAACATAAGAAAGAATAACCTGTTTGGAGCTATAATTGTTCGAAGGCAGACAACAGTATAAGAAGTATCCATGTTAAATCCTAATGCTATCTAGCTGCTTGTCAGTTATCACATTAGAATCATACCCACGTTCGTGATTAAAGGGGAACGCTCCATCTTCATGACTGGAAATTCAAAAGGAATCTAACAGCACAAACTTTTTATGATAAATTCATGTTTTGATATGATCATAGCCACATACATCTGTAAACTGCAATTGTCGTCATCAGGTTCTAAAGTAGGTCCTTCCTCTATCTATACACACTCCGGAAATACCCTCTGCAAAGATTACGGTATTCCTAGTAAGTACTGACTGTAGATAACCTATTCAAACCATCTAAGGACACTATTAGGTTGACCAACATGACGAAGCATGAAATCATATATAAAGAATGAAAATAGGAAATAACTCAAAGAAGAGAAGGCCAGTGGTATTCATTCCTCTATAATTATAGCAACAAAGAGGATTGAAACTAACAGAATAACGATACAATAGAAAGAAAAACGAAAGAAACGAGAAAGGCTGCTAGGTCTACACACGTAGGAGTATTACCTTCGAAACCCTAGCTGCCCCAAAAAGAGCGATTACGAAATGCAAATGGGGTAGGACGTACGATCGGTCCGTCGAAATCGATCAATCAAATGTGTGTTTATATGATCCAATCAATTGACCCCTGGAATTGCTAAAAGAATAGACAAAGTCTTCAATGGTTCCTTTGGAAAGAGTTGGCGGAGGTGCGACAGAAATATACGCTACCGGGTGCCGATTAGCAGCGGAACGGTCGCGCTCGTCGCCGGGTAGGGATTTACAGAGGGGAAGGAGAGATATGGAGATGGAAATACTAAAACAGAGATGATCTTAGCGGTGGTGGACTGGTGGTGGTGCAAACAACAAGCCCTGACGGTGGTTGCGGCAGGGAGGGCGAAGAAAAAAATCAAGTAAGCATTTTCCAGAGTTAAATCGAACGTCACAACATGAAACGCGTCGTTTTTATTAAACTATATGTTTTGCACTAAAAAGGTAAAAAAACATCCGAAACATTTATCTCCAACTACTAGGGTGGGCAACGGATCGACCCGATCCGAATACCCGGATATTCGAATAGAAATTTTCATAAAATTTCCGATCCGTATCCGGCCGGATATCCGACACTTTTCCCCGGATCGGATCGGATAATTATCCGCAAATATCCGGCCGATCTGATTGATCCGAATTTCAAAATATAGTATCCGAAAATGATTTTAGCCGGATCGGATCGGATTATTATCCGTGAATATCTGGATGATCCGAATGATTTTTGTTTGATCCGTTTGATCCGAAAAATAGTATTATCCGGATCCGGATATCCGATTAATCTGAATATCCGTTTGATCCGGATATGTATTTGCTACTTTATTTATCATAAAATCTAATAAAAAATTATTTAAAGACACAAAAAAATATAAAAATAAAAATGATAATCATATACATAATATAAAAAAATGAGAATATTAATGTACATTATAATAAGAAAATAAAATTAAGGTTTTAAAACATAGATATCTTTATCTTTACACTCTATAACTACTTCATACAATACGAAATTAAAAAAAATGATAATGCTAAAAGCAAAAGTAAATTGTTTAACTTGCATAAATATTTATTTTTTTAGTTGAAAAATATTAGTATATAGCAAATGTTATTACTAAATATTATCATAGTCAATTAACTTATTTTTTATTTTAACTAAAGCTAATTGATTGTGTTTCATTATAAATATTATGAATAATAGTTACACAATAAAATGATATTAATACAAAGTTATAATATAATACAAAACTTTGTATATACGAAATTCTTGTATATATATATAAACATATACATATTTATGTAAGTAGATTTTGGTTCAAGTAAGGAGGACCCTTGTGTATAGGAATTAGGAGAGCCGTGGTGATGCCACGTGACATGTCATGTCACTTTTTTTTTCAAATGAACAGTTAGTAATAAAAATATGGGTTTTTCCGGATGGTACCCCTGAGATTTGGGTTATTCCGGATGGTGCCCAAAATTTTTCGGATTTCCGCTTGGTACCCTCCAACTTTTGCTTATTCCGGTCCGTACCCCTACTTTCAATTTCTGTTTATAATCCCGTTTTCTTAATAAATAAAAAAGGTAAAATAAAATAAAAATACAATAAAATATGATAAAACAATAAAAGTTTATTAGTTGATCAAAAGTAATGTGAGGAAGAAAGTTTTGCAGTTTGTTTCTCGTGGTCTTTGAGGAGCTTACTTCCCATCTTCTTTTCACTTCTTTCTCTCCCACAACAAAGACGCCGGAATCTTCCCCGGACGACGACTTAGCTTTGTCGATTACACCGGATTCTTCTATCATCATCAAAGGTAATAAACCTAAATCCCTAAATCCCTAAATCCCTAAATCCCTAAATTTCTAAATCCCTAAATCCTTAATGGTACATATTTGGGTTGATTTGGTGGTAAGATTAGGATGATTTGGGCAAATATTGCTTGCTATTGATTAGGTGTTTGTTAAAATTGATGGGTAAGTAGAAAAATCTGAAAAAATAGAACTTTCAAATGTCAGCTTCCATGTTTGTGCCCAACGAAATAGAGGTGTTTGTTAAAATTGATTAGGTATTTGTTAAAATTGATGGTGGTGTTGGTGATTAGGTGTTTGTTAAAATTGATGGGTATGGTTAGTTAAAATGAGAACTGTAAATATGATTTTCATATTTGTCTGGAAACCTATTTAGTGGATGTTGAAAGCTTATTATGAATTTGTGGAAAGGAACCCATGTTTTTAATTGAATTCTGTATAATGAGTATTCTTCTATGTATTTGATTTTAGTATTGAAGAACATGTATTTAGATTCTTAATTGGATTCTTAATTATGTATAATGAGTTTGCTGTTGAACTTCTAGCAAATCCTCTTCACATATATGCTCTTTTTTTTTTGTGAACGTAGTGCACTTTAATGGATTCTCGTCATGAATCTGGGAGTTCATCAGCGCCACTACGAATGATTGATCAATATTGTAGATGTCAACCACGAAAAAGACTTGTAGTTCGGATTTCGCACTCAAGAAAGAACCCGGGTAAAATGTATGTGAAATGTGATGACTGTGATTTTTTTCGATTTGTAAATGAATCAAGCTTGACGGTGAATGGGCAAGAGGAACATGGGACAAGAAGTAACTCACAAAACATGATAGTGAATGGGCAAGAGGACCATGGAATAAAAAGTAGCTCTCAAAACAACGCACATGTGGCTAATGTTGTGTCTTTGCAAGATTTGAAGAATGATATCAAAAACTTAACGACATATGTTCAAGGTGTCGTTAAAGTAGCGATTATATTGTACTTTATAATTCTAGTCATCGTGTTAAAAATGTGACTACGGTCTTGATTTTACTTAAATTTGGGTTGGAAATCCACGCTCTTGATGTAATGTGATTTTTGTAATGTAAGGTTGGTTTTATAACGGGATTCTTTTTGGTAGACTCAATTCAAGAGCATTTGTAATTTGATGCTTTGAACTTAATATTCGATCGACCATGAGGAATACCCAAATTACTATGTAGATGAACTTTGGTCTTTAATTTTCAGACATTAGCTACAACTTTTGTACTTACAACAGGGGTTGTAAATACAGAAAATTTGTTTAATTTATGATTCTTAATCTAGATCTGAACTAATCAATCTGATAAGACCTCATGTTTAATCTAATTGAAACACAGGTAATTTGAATCACGAACATACATCTAACTTAACCCAGATTATAATAAGCCAAAACTCTATTCAACTCAATCCCAAGCAAATATAAAACCAATAATTCAACTTTTTTAATTGCTTCAATTATCACTTGTAAATCAGATCCGTACCTCATAATAAATTATAAGATCAAATCAAAATTTATAGTTCCTGGAGGGTTTGACCGTTCGCTTGATGAAATATCAAAGTAAAAAGTCAAGCAAATATATTTATCAAGGCTACACATTGTCCATTTTGTGGTGTTCCCTTGTCCAATGACTGTATCAGATACATCAGGCCCTTTCTGATGTGATTTAAAAATTAGTTCGAAGGTCATGACTACAAAAAACATAAGGTTTAAACCTTGTGATCATCTCGCTAACTTGAAAAGCCTAACAACAATAACTAAAATTCATGCTAACGACGTACTTGAAATGTAAACAACTAGTTTCTCTACTCTTGTTGACTTTCACCAATCCATGGCCCTGAACACATAACATCAACCTCAACATCAACAGGTTGACTCTTACTCTTACGCTTTTGTTTTTTGTGTTGTTCAACTCGAACTCCTTCTTGTTCTTTTCGCTCCCTTGCGGTTAAGCCGCCTTTACACGTCTTTTTGTTATGCCCAAATGCCTTGTAAAATGTAAAAAGAACCCAATTAATATGATCCCATATGAAGTTAATCAATAAAATTCAAACCTTTTTCATATCAAATAAATTGTATAAATTCTAGTTTTATATACGCATACCTTGCAATTACTACAACGGACCGTGTTCGACCGCTTTCCCTTTTGTTTTTCATCCTCTTCTCGTCTTCTATTCCTCGGTGGTCTACCTACTCCCCTTTTCATCTTTGGAGGTTTCAATGTTGGATGATCAGAAGGTGTCCATTGTCCTTCGTCGGGTACAGGATGGAAATCCGTCGCATAAGCCATCTTATATGCTTGCACAGAGAACCAACTAGATACATAGTTTTCTGGGGGGACTCCGGTCCTTAACTGAAGAATTGCTCTAACTCCGTGTTTGCACGGGATTCCACTAATTTGCCATTCTCCACAAGCACAAATTTGTTTCTCCACATTCACTGGATAGTATGATTGTCCATCCTTGACCTCACACTCTGAACTTGATGCTTGAAAAATCTATCAAAGTAATCCAAAATACACACATAAACTGTAAATGCAACAGAATCTGTAAAAAAACAGAAATTGTAAATGTAGTAGAAACACAGCAACACCAGCCAGATTATGTAATAGAAACACACTAACACCATTAGAAACTGTAAATGCAACATAAAATGTAAATGCAATAGAAACACACCAACACTAGCAGAAACTGTAAATACAAAAGAAACACACCAACACCATCAGAAACTGTAAATGCAGCAGAAACACACCACCACCAGCAGAAACTGTAAATGCAGCAGAAACACACCAACACCAGCAGAAACTGTAAATGCAGCAGAAACACATCAACACCAACAGAAACTGTAAATGCAGTAGAAACACACCAACACTTGCAGAAACTGTAAATGCAACAGAAACACACTAACACCATCAGAAACTGTAAATGCAGCAGAAACACACCAACACCAGCAAAAACTATAAATGCAGCAGAAACAGACCAACACCAGCAGAAATTGTAAATGCAGCAGAAACACACCAACACTAGCAAAAACTTTAAATCATACATTACTGAATAATACAAAAATCCCAAAACTACCAAGTTATGTGCTTGTAGTTTAAAACACACCAACACAACAACAAAAATTGATTTAATATGAATTTCACCTGAAACTCACGAGACGCCAAAATGTTATGCTTCAATTTCTCTTTCACTTTTGGAGTTATGTCATCCACCAACCAATTTGAAGCGTCTTCTTGCCTCTTTACATATCTTGCCATGTGTGTTCTTCTAATCCCTACATATGACAAATGAAAAAATAAGTATATTTTCTCTAAGATTTTATTTCAAATTTAGATAGAAATATATCTAGCCTTCAAGAAGAGATAACACTGGAATGCATCTATCCGTCCCTATAGTTGAGTTGAAGCACTCCACAAAGTTGCTTGTATTTTCATCAAAACACAATGTTGTGTCAAACTTATGTCTAGCCCACTGCTCTTTTTCGCCCGTCTCATGTAACCACTTCACAGCACCAAATCCCGCAACTTTTTGTATTTTCTCTAATGCCTTATTATAGCAAACCTCAGAATACGCTTGACAACATTCCCAAAAGAGGTTATGCATTGCTCGTCCAGGATATTGTTTCTTGAAATTAGCACATAAATGTCTGCAGCAAATGCGTCTACGAACACTTGGCCAAATATCATCTAAGGCTGGCACAATACCCTAAAAGTTCATAAACTAGAAAATTATTACAAGAGAAGTAAACATATAGAAAATAAAAAGTAACAGAATTAGTTTACTAAACCTTTTGTCTGTCTGATATGATAGTTAAATTGTCCCTTACATTATTCTTCAAGACATCTTTTAAATGCCAAAAGAATTGTGACCACGTGCTCTTACTTTCATTCTCATATACACCATAGGCTAGGGGGAAAAGCTGTTGGTTTGCATCCAAAGCTATAGCTGACAAGAGAACTCCACCATATTTCCCTTTTAAATGACAGCCATCAACCCCTATGACACTTCTACACCCTACGAAGCCATCAATCATTGGCTTCAATGAGATAAAAATGCTCTTGAATTGAATGGGTTTTTCCGGGAGTTCTTCAGCAGTTTTCCAAGCACAATGGGCCTTGGAACCAGGGTTGGTACTTATTAAAGCCTCGCAGTAATCCGGTAGTTTCGCAAATGAAGTTTCATGACAACCCTCAAGCTTCTCCACAGCTAGACTCTTTGCATCATAAGTTTTTGTTTTCCTTAATGTAATTCCATACCTGCTTTGGAGGAGCTGGTTTATTGCCTTGCCTGAAATATCTGGTTGTGCTTTCACATCATCCATGATCTTTTCAGCAGCCCAATGCACAGTGGCCATAGGGTTATATTTTGTGAGTCTTGTGCAAGTATGTTCAGCATCGAGTTTCTTAATAGCCCAAGAGTAGCCATCTGGCAATCTGGAAGCATGAATTCTCCACTTACATTCATCTACATGGCAAACCGCTGTTAGCCTTTTTCTGTCAGATTTGTGAGTGACTAAGTTCACCCCTTCTTGGATACAAAACTCCCTCAAAACACGTGATAGGTGATCTTTGTCAAAAAATATCATCCACTCCCTTAACTTGATCAAACCAAACTGTTTATCAGAATTGAACTCCCCATTCTCATATAATCTGTCAAAGTAAGCTTCCTTATCAGCCCCCCACTCACTTGATTTTTCAGGGTCATATCCGTCATCCACAAAGGGAAAAACTGTAAGATCATCCGCAACTAGATCATCTTCAGAGTCAACTGGATCATCTTCAGAACTATCAGACGGTTCATAATCAATATCAATTTCACCATCATCAAGTTCACCTTCCATATTTTCAGCCACGGGAATCACAATTCCCCGTGTTCTACTAAGATTGCCGGGAGTTGGTGGAGTATCACTAGAATGACTATTTTCACTCGACATATATATCCCTTTTCTTCTTGCCGTTGTGGGAGGGATTTTACTTATTTGCAAACTCAAAGAACGAGGGGTGGGTTTTTTTAGTTGGTGAATGGGAATATCAAAAGACACTACTCTCCTTGGTGGAAGACTAGTACTTATAGGTTCTATTATTGCATTTACGGGAACTATTTGAAAGAGTTGTGGGGTTTCTGTAGGATGTGTTTCGCCCATAAATCCGCCAGATGGGATAGTATTTTCAGAAGATGGAAGGGAAACCGATGACAACCTTGACTCAACTAAACCCCTTGCCATTTCAACAATTTCACATGGCTTCTCCGCAGAACCAATAGCAATTCTTATCACTGGTACATCATGTAGTAACCTAAACATCTCAAGTAAATCTTTGTCGCTCTCCAGCTTACAACTTTTAGATTGATACACATAAAACAAGCTTGGATTTTTTGGAATTGTTAACCCTTTTTTTGGAGCACCTTCCAACAACTCAATTATTATATCCAACATGTTAGACTTGTCAATATCTTCCACGACTATATCAAAGGATCCTTCATCACATTTGTGACGCAATTTCAACACTTTTTTATCTCCCATCTTGCATCAAACAAAGTGGGTAAATGTTAACCACAATGAGTTTCACAATTAAATTTGATTCAAAGACCTTCAAACAACAATAAACCTTTCAACATCCAGACTAAGCATTAGAAAATATTGGTTCCTTTCTAAAATTTCATAATTGGTTCCTTTCTACAAAATCACACTAAGCTTTCAACATCCATTAAATAGGCTTCTAGACAAATATGAAAATCATATTTAAACAGTTCTAATTTTATCTAAGCCTTTCTTGAGGGCTCAAACATGGAAGACAACATTTCACAGTTCTTTTCTTTATTTATTTTTCTGCCATACTCATTAATTTTCACAAACACCTAATCACCGTCAACACAATCAAGCAATATTTTAGCACCAAATTATTCTAATTTTACCACCAAATCAACCCAAACATATACAATTAGGGATTTTGGGATTTAGGGATTTAGGAATTTAGGGATTTAAGGATTATGATGTTTACCTTTGATGATGGGAGAAGAATCCGGTATAATCACCGACGCCAAGTCGTCACCCGGAAAATATTAAGACGCCTTTGTTGTGGGAGAGAAAGAAGAGATAAGAAGATGGATGAAGTAGACAGTGTCGTTCCTTGCTGCTACTCGAAGGCCCGAGAAAACAAAATGCACAGAGGTTACTTTTTCCTTTTCAATTTTAGTATACATGGAGTATTGTTTTATTATTTTTATTTTTTTTAAATTGAAGCTAAGTTTGACTCTTCTGTATATTGTACGTGAACTTCCTTTTGAATCAACTAATAAACTTTTATTATTTTATCATATTTTATTGTAGTTTTATTTTATTTTACCTTTTTTATTTATTAAGCAAACGGTAATTTAAACCGAAATTGAAAGTAGGGGTACGGACCGGAATAAGTAAAAGTTGGAGGGTACCAAACGGAAATCCGAAAAAATTTGGGCACCATCCGGAATAACCCAAAACTCAGGGGTACCATCCGGAAAAACCCTAAAAATATTAACACTGCCTATAACAAAAAAAATGAACAATCATTAATAAAATTATGAACTGTTACTTTGAAAAATATGAACACTTACTCTGAAAATTATGAACAAACACTTGTAAAATAATGAACATCATATTTTTTTACACGATTTGAAACAAAAATAAAATTTTTACAAAAATACAAAAATGAGCATTTAGTGTTAATGCATGAACAATTAGTGTTGGGAAAAAATGAACAGTTATTAATAAATATGAACACTTACTTTAAAAATCATGAAGACTTACTTTAAAAATCATAAACACTTACTTTAAAATCCATGAACACCAATAGTTGTAAGAACAATGAACACATACTTGTTAAAATATGAACAACGTTTTTTTTACAACCATGAACACCATATTTTTATTACTAACTATTCATTTTGTGGTGGTGACACGTGGCATGCCACGTCGCCGTTTTGTTATTTTTTTTTTGCGGGAAAAAAAAAAAAAAAAAGAAGGTGACGTGGCATGCCACGTGTCACCATCCTATAACTCCTCATTCCTATCCACAAGGGTGCTCTTCACCGGAATCAATCTCTATGTAAGTATATATATGCGGTTTCATTAAATGAGACGATCTTCTAATAAAAGGTTAATTTGATAAGAAAAAAAAATGACTAAAGTTATAGTTATCATAATTATCATTACTTATATTATTCAGAAACTTATTTTTAAAATTTTAACACAAATTTTATGGCTAACATGGTAAAAATAGTTAGACTTATAAAACATCATCATATAAACTTATAGTATGTAATTTTGTACTTGTAATCTTATATAGTAAACTAGGTGTTAAAACCAAAAGTTATATTTAATATCTTTTAAAAAATATTTTGCAGAATTAAACTAGAAAAGTATATTTTATTTGCATTTAAATTTATTTATATTATTTTCTATAGAAGCTTTTTCGAAAAGTTATTGTACCAATTTTTTCCCCTCAAATTACAATTTTCATTATCATCATTATCTATATTAATGAGAAACTTATATTAAGACTTTACCACATATCTTATCTTTAATAGGGTGATAAGAATTGAAATTAAAAAACTCGTTATAGACCTATATTATTTAATATTCATAGTAAATTATAATATATAAAAATGATTTTTTTGAATTATAGTGAAATCTTATTTGAATCAAAATTTATTATATATGTTTAACTCTTTTAACCATGCTAGAATATAATAATGTTTGTACAACCTTATGAAAAAAAGATTATAATGGACAGTTATCACATATCTTATCTTTAACAGGGTGATAGGAATTGAAATTAAAATGTTCGTCATAGACCTATATTATTTAATAATGTTGTTACAGCCTTATGATAAAATTTATTATATGTATGTTCTTACAATTATCATTATCGTCATTATTTATTCATTTAAATGAGACCAACTTCTAATAAAAGATTATTATTGAGACCAACTTATAAAAATATATATATCTTACAAAGAGATCAACTTATGATAAAAGATTATTATGGACATTTGTTCATTTAAATGAGATCAACTTCTAATAAAAGATTATTATTGAGATTATCTTATAAAATATATATCTTACAATGAGATCAAATTATAATAAAAGATCATTATGAACATTTGTTCTTTTAAATGATATCAGTTTCTACTAAAAGATTATTGTTGATATCAACTTATAAAAACATATATCTTACAGTGAGATCAACTTATAATAAAAGATTATTATGAATATTTGTTCATTTAAATGAGATAAACTTCTAATAAAATATTATTATTGAGAACAACTTATAAAAATATATATGGAAACAATTTGGTTTACTAGGCTTTTTCTAGTTTTGTGTTTAGTAAATATACCCCTTGAGAGAAGAGATTGTAGAGTTTGAGAATAAATACAAAAGGTTGGTGTATATTTACTTAATTGAAACATTAAAAAGTCTAGTTACTACTATGATTTTTCAAAAAGGCCTAGTTACCAAAATTGTCCATATATATATATATATATATATATATATATATATATATATATATATATATATATATATATATATATATATATACACACACACGTTACAATGAGGTCAACTTATAAATAAAATATTATTATGGACATTTGTTCTTATAAATGAGATCAACTTCTAATAAAAGATTATTATTGAGACCATCTTATAAAACTTATGCCTTACAATGAGATGAACTTATAATTAAAAAAAATAAAGAATATTTGTTCATTTAAATGAGACTAACTTATAATAATAAATTATTATTGAAACCAACTTATAATCATATTTATATAAATCTATATCTGAAAACGAGACTATCTTATAACTAAAGATTATTATGAACAAATGTTCATTTAAATGAGATCAATTTTTAATAAAATATTATTATTAAGATCAACTTATAATCATATTTATAAGAATCAATATCTTAAAATGAGACCAACCTATATTAAAAGATTATTAGGAACATTTGTTCATTCAAATGAGACAAACTATAATAAAATATTATTATTGAGACCAACTTATAATTGTCTTTATAAAAAAATATATTATACAATGAGATCAATTTATAATACAAAAATATTATGAGTATTTATTCCGAAAGGTATGAATATATGAGTATGTACAAAGTTGTATATATTATAGATGTATATATGTTTAATTAAATTAAATGAGATCAATGTGACTATGTGAGTACCTATAAAGTTATAAAAATTATTATCAATTCATTACTTGGATTAACTAAAATAGTTTATCATGTATATTGTAATATATGTCAAATACAAAATTACGCAGTGGTATAAAGTAAATAAGTATGCACATTATTAAATCATTACTTTCCCTAACTCAAATATTTTCCCATTTAATATATTTTTAAATACAAATATTAATACATAATTGTAATATACAATCTTGATTTATCCTTCCTAAAACAAATACATTTAAAATTTTAATAAAAAATTTTTAATAGCCGAATATCCGGCGATCCGGAGCTATCCGGTGACCCGAGACGATCCGATGATCCGCGGATATCCGGTGATCCGTGAGTATCCGAATATCCGGGATTATCCAGATATCCGCGAATATCCGTTTTTTATCAGGGTATCCGCGGATATCCGGTTGCCTAAAACTCCGATCCGTATCCGATATGATGATCCGGAAAAATCTCCCAGATCGGATTCGGACCGGATCAAAACGGGTACTAAAATTTCGGGTTTTTCCTGGATCGGGTCGACGGATTTTTCGGACCGGACCGACGGATTGGATTGGTTTTACCCACCCCTAACTATAATGTCATATTATTTTTCCAAGACCTAATCATCTCCGGGGCAGTCCGTCCAAAAAACGTACGGGATGAATATAGGAGAAGATTTGACCAGGTTGGATCCGGACACCACCCTAAATACGTCAAGCTAAAATGTTCGACATGTCTGTCCGGATATAAAGCTCAATTTGAACCCAAATATGAATAGATCTAAATTAAACTCGTATTTGAGCCCTTACGTAGCGAACTTGGCACATACTTTTTCGAATAATTTAAAAAAATTAAAAATATAATAACTTGTTCAAAATCAAATCATATTAACTTAAAAAAATTTAAGAGTGTTACATTTAATATCAATGGTTGTGTATTGTATTTTTTATTTCTTTTTAAATAGTATATTTGTATTAAATTCTTTTAAAATGTGGTATTAAAAAAATTATTTGTATATATTTTTTATTATATATATTTGGATTAGGTATTTTTTTTTATATTTTTGTTTAATGTTTTATTCATTCATAGAAGTTGTGTATATTATCCTTTTAAATAGTATTTTTTTAGTAAATATGAAATATTGTCTATGGGCCCGGTTGAAGGGGTTGAAATTCAAGAAAAACCTTCAACCACATAAAGATAGATTATAGAGATAGATTATGGCTTTCTAGTTACAGAAGCATAGCTTTCTAGTTACAGAAGCAGTAAACAAAATACAAAAAACAAAGCAACTAATGGCCATAACAATTTCATATTCCTTCGTATCCAACCAAACAAGAAAACTCAGCATATAAAATTCAATCAATTCAAGACCACGAATGATGATTGCAAACTGCATTTAGAGAGAGGGGCATGCAGCTTCTGCTCTGTGTTGAAATTTTAGGAAAAAAAACAAAATGAACCACATATACCATATATTATATTCTTATGGAGTAAGTTTATCAAGATAATGAAGGTACAGAAACTTTTCTTTAACGTTTTACACACATATACATAGATTGTTGATGCAACAACTATTTACAAGTTTATTTCAGATTTTGGTGGAGACAAACAAGACTAGATTAGCATTCAATAGGTAGCAATTCCACTCAATCCACCACATGGACCAGAGTTCGATCCAACAACATCCAACCACACCTCATTCAGACGCTGAACAAGCCGGAATGGGGAATCATACTGAGCAATTGAGTAAGCAGGCTTACTTCCAGAGGTGGTCAAGTTGCCCCATTGAGAGTTGCTCAAGCTGGTAGCGAGCTTCAATTGCTCCCGCGCAATGTTACTGTCCCTGGCAAATCCAGAGAACTTCTTCACTGCAACACAGTGGCTCTGCAATAAGATCTGCTGTAAATGGAGCTCGTCAAGTGGGACCGGAGGCATGTCCTGGAACTTTGCAGGCAAGTAAAAGTGGACAAGATAGGTCGGTGAGTTGCTTGATTCAGCATTGGGGATGACGCTTGTTAGGACGGGCTTTGTCATCGGGATGTAGGTCCAGTTCAGATTGGCGCCTTTAATGTATTGGAATAGCCTGTGAGTTGGGCATGTAGACGTAACAGTAAGCAAAAGAAGAATGATGCTTCATCTTTTGTTGTTCACTGACAAGGCAAGTGAGGCAATATATCATACTGATCAGCCTATAGCAATTGACCCGATTGCTATTCGTACCACACGTTTCATGCTAAACGTGCCACATTTGCGCCTACGCACCCCGGATGCGGAACATTAAGGCCAATTACAGGTACGCGTCTAAGATGCTACTAGCGTCTGCACTCAAAACCTAAATCAGGCTTAAGCGCCGGTGTTACAGCTCGTTGAAAAATAATAGGGTTTTGGGCGCCAGCTAAAAAAGGAAAACGAATAGCAATAACCAACAATTAACAAGGGTACATGATATCCAAAGTCCAAACTCTAAGCAGTCACCCTTTCACCAATCTACAGTGATTTGCAATTTTTCGAGATCCAATTTTACTTCTCAGAATTTACCCAACAGACCAAGTCTTCACTTACAGAGACGAAGAATATATCATGTAGGTGTCCCCCAAAAAAGGCCCTAAATTTGCTACTGTAGTATTCTCACACCTCACTACAAGAATCTGTTTCATCCATATACCCACAACTAGATAAGAAACTGGAACTGTAATCACATTCACTTCCAAGTCTCAAAATTGGCAATTTGTCCATGAACTGGACAAGGGAATTTGGTCCTAATTTTCTAAGCGGATTGTCTCAAGGATTTTGAGCTGGAAGTATTGAGGGTAAAATGACTATCTAGGCCTTTTAATACCATCACTCTATTAAGGGTACCCTGTACCCATAGTATAAACTCATTGAGGAAATATAGCCACAGAAATAGTGGTAAGTCAATTACTGGTAAATCAATTAGAGGGATAAAAAAGAAGTACGAAGAGCGTACTTCAAATAATGTATTGAAGTGCTGATTCTAAATTATATACTCCTAACATTCATATTAAAGCTTATCCGCAGCAGACTGAAAGCCCTTTCACCGTAAAATGACTAAGTTATCAGCATGCGATCAAAAAGCAAGCAAATAAATGTAAGAAAAAGAACATTTCAAACTTCTCTGACGATTCAACATTGAACAGGACGATGACGCAAATTTCCAGATAACTAAATCAGTAAAAAAAACCCAACAAATTTGTCACACACACGAATTGTTCTCTAATTCTACGCGATCCCCTCCACAAGCCATATCACGAATCCAAAATTAACGCATGAATTTATCTTAGATCAACATCAAACCCTAGAAAGATCAACATCATCGAAGAGAGAGGGATAACGTTCACAACCGAAGGCGAAGTATATCGAGAAACAAAGAGACATTATTGAGCAAAGATAGAAGGTGAGGAAGGCCAATAACCTAACCTGTGGAAACCGAATTTGGTGGCGAGATGGAAGGAATCGATGTTGGTGACAGAAGCAGACATCCAGACAGAGTCTCTGTAGAGTCTGACCTCGAAGTCCGATTCCACGTGAACCACTTCGTACTCCGGCGACTCGAGCGCCACGCTCGCCGCTAATAGAGCGCTGACAGCTACGGCCAGTAGGATACATGACTTTCCCATCTCCGTTGCTCTCTTCCTTCGTTTACTTGACGTCTCTCACTCTCTCGGAGTCTCGGGTATATACTATGGCACACGATGCCGGATTGGGCCTGGACTTCAGCGTCTCTTTCTGGGCTATGGCCCAATATAATATGTATTAATTATGTTTTCATTTTTCATTTTAATCGAAAAAATAAATTAATAATCCATATACTTGTGTTAAAGGATCCAAATTTATAACTATAATATGCATTAAAACATGCGGTAAATTGACACTTGCACAGTTCCGTGCATTCACATTATTCTACTATTAGTACAATTTCTCGTGCCAAAATAAGATTATAATTTTAAAATTTATTAGGTAAAAAAATATTTTTTAAAATTTATAAAACACTTTTGATGTATGGTAATGGTTTTATATAAGTTGTGTTTGCTAGACACTAAACACTACACACTTTACTAGTGTTTGACATTTTAATAGTTGTTTGGTGGACCGAAATACACATGTGATTATAATTTTTTTTTATAGTGTTTATGAAACACTAATGTGAGTGAAGGTTTGTGTTTTTGAAGAGTATTTTAAAAAAATAAAAGACAATGTTGCCTTTAATTTTCATCATTTTTACGTTCTATTATCAGGTATATTAAAGACCTTTTGTCACCTGTTTTCGGATCTCTCTTCTTCCTTGACGCTGCTTCCAACTCTTCTTTCTCCTTCACCCCTTGGTTTCCGACGCTCTTTTCTTCCGTGGAGGCCACTTGATTGAAAATTGTATTATTTCTAAAATACCATAAACTCCACCAACCTTAAGAAACCGTTTTAAGATCTTCCTTTCATATTCTCTTAAATAGTTTAACGTGTTGTCTGGTTGGTGAGTTTGCGTTGGAAATGTTACCCATAGTTAGAAGAACATCTATAATAGTATGCTTTGTTATCGGCCATCTAATAGCAAATGTTCAAGGCCTTCTAGGTTGTGGTTACAAAAGGCACACTCAAACAACACTGTGTTTTGGATCCTTAATTTCTCCTTTATTTGTAACCACATTATACGATTTTCCATACAATGTTAATTTTTTGAATGTTCATTTTCTAAATCCATGAGCAACCATAGTTCCTCATTCTCTTTCCTTAGTAAAACCGAGAATATGGAGAACTAACCATGATTGTCTAGTGTCCAATATAACTTATCCGTGCATAAATTAGAATATGAAACATTTCAAATTTAGAGATTACGAATTCGGGACATATCTCCCCAACGTGTATAGTATGTATTGTTAAGATTGTTATTAAGTATATATAATTTTTTTGTCTATAAACCGGTAGTTTATATTAATTTTAATAAATTTTCAAAATTCATATAAAATTTTTAATCCAAAGTGCATAGTTGAATTATCTTTATTAATTTTCCATGCTTATTAACATCTATATATCATGTACAATCCTTGCAGAAATATTAATTGACAATAACTTGCTTATACTATACCACTCATAAAATGAATTATGGATGCTAAACTACCAAGTATCAACTAACTAAGTAGTATTGTTTTAAATGGTAAAAACACGAGACGGATAGGTTCGTTCTCAAACAACTAACTCATGAAGTAACTCTGTAACATTTGATCACCCGTAATTGTCTTTATTTTACCACTAAGTTTTTACTCTTTACAAGTTTGATCAGAAAACACAGATTTTGAATGCTCAGAATCACACATAAAATTTGTGGAAGAAACTGAATACCAGTGCTTCAGAGACTGGATATGGCTGTAATAACTCTCTGCATAAACAAGCAAGCATTCATATATTTTTTTTTACCTTTTTTTACACATCCCTTCATCTCCTCACTATAATAACTATGAACGTACTGCATCAATTACAACTTCCATATATTCAAGTTTTCCCCTATATTTTAGGATTAATACCATACCTCAACCATATTCCACATGCAATTTGCATTATTATATCAGAAATTTCCAAGAGGAACACACATTTTGAGAAGATTAGCATCATCTACCTTCTGGGCTTTTCAAAGTTCATCTTACTAGGAGCAGTGCACAGTACAGTGTATAGTGGAAACTGTTATTTACAAACATATTTAAATGGAGTATAGGAAGAAATGTACCTTGAAAACACTAACTTTACTTTACAGGGAGGCATGCCATGCTTTGAATTGCTAGATCCCACTTTACCTCTGCCTATGAGGGGCCAAAATATGTTCTTCAACAGTCATTTCTCTTTCCCTTCCAATTCTTTTTGTATATTTATATTTTTCGCCAGCCCACACACCATAAAAGGTGACTAGTTAGTGGTGGGCTTGTTGCCAAATTTTTTATAACACAAACTATTTTCTAGGGTAAATAGAACAAAGCACCCATTCAATTTACCATTTTGTAGAATGAACTCAAATTTAGATTAGCATGTGGTTTTCCACAAATTAATCTAGGAAATGGTGGCTTTATGGTTATTTTCACTATTTCAATATGAAGGGAGCATGGAGTATTGTCATAGAATGTGGAACTGAAAAAGTAAGCTCTACCTAAAAAGAGCACCCAAAAACAAAGGGTCCATAACTTTCTTCACCTTTTATTGCTTTGTTTGCAACAGCATCTGCATGCTTTTCTTGAAAGACACACCTACAAACCCCAATACAGATTCAAAGGAATCATTACATAATGAAAGAGCATTTTAATTTTGCATCCTCTTTTCTAACCTGCGCAAGTTCTTGATTTCAGTATCTATGTGTGACAAAATTATGTTTCCTAAATAACCTTAGAGAGCAGCTTCTGCATAATATATACATATTTCTTTCCTTGTATCCTTGTTTCATCAATCTTTCTGATATAACAATGCAAATATCTACTGTATTAGGAGTACCCAATTTAAGATTTGATGTAACAATGCATATATCTACTGTATTAGGAGTACCCTATTTAAGATTTGTTAAAGCAATTGAGTTTTACACTAAAATAAACCTTTCTTTTGAGACTTCTAAAGATCATGTTTATCCATGTTATTTGAATCTCTTTTGTGAGTATCACATACATTAATGAAAACTAAAAGTCGGGTTTTTTTTTTAGAAAAACAAGAAAATAGATGCCCTAAGCGACGTGGAAATGTTAGGTAGACCACTTTCAAAAAGCATTGCAATGCAAGCTTCTCTCCTGTCACTATGAACAGCTTTGTTTCCGGTTAACATTTAAAGGGTAAAAGTAGAAAAAGAAAAAGAAGAAAGCAAGCATATGTCACTGCACACCATGAAGTGCTCCTGACACAGCATTAATTAAATATATAAAATACTATTTTAAGTAAGAGAAAGTTTGTGATGATGGAGTATTTAAAAACAACAACCTGAAATGAAATCCTAAGAAACCAAAGTTTGCTTGAAAATCTACCATAAATTCAACAAATACAAGGACATGAAAACCAGATTTCACTATTGCAGAGTACAGAGTCATATTTGCAGGTGGGGGGTAATACAACAAAGAGAGAGAGAGACTCCATTAGAATTCCAGGTCCCCTGGCTAAACACTGCAGAGGACATTAGCACTGGTATCCAATTCATACTTAAAAATATTGTACCTATAAACATAAACATATAAAAAAATGAATGACCCCTGAAGAGAAAAATATAACAGATATAAAATATAGGCATATATCTTCAGCCAAGGCTCCGTTCTCTTTTTAAACTCCTAGCAAAGAGCATGCCACCTTATCAAACTGAAAAACCCTTTAAAGCACTGTTTTCCCTACAACTAAATATTTTATGGTCCATCCATTATGGGTAACACACTAATTAAATAAGAAAAGAACCCCTATCCAGGCAGTAGCCATATATACTGTATATGGTTTTAATAATCTTATCTGTCAAAACACTAACACAAAGATTCTATCGAGAGAGAGGGAGAGAGATAAACAAGTAGAGGAGAGGGAGAGGAGAAAGAGACATAGAGCTAGGGAGTGGTGTGAAATTTGGGGAAGCTCCTAAGCTTAGAATCTAGGAAATGGTGAGAATGCTTCCATAGAATTGCCCCATCTGTCTTGGCAGTTTCCATGGACAAAAATTTGGAATAAAAGGGTTTCAAGTTTTGGTGATCATCATAGAAGACAAAAGAATACATACAAAACACTGAAAACAGAAGAGATAGTAAGCTCAAGTTTCACCGGAAAAAATGGTGTCTTCACCCTCTTTGGAATCATCTTCAATCATCTTGAGGTGTGTAGTTTTGCTTATAACTGCTTCTACACTTAACACAGCAATATCACAGGGAAGCTCAAGCAACCATACCCAAACTTTACAAGCACATAAAGAGCTTCAAAAACTGAAGAGAATCAGATCATACCTCAAGAGAATCAACAAGCCCTCAGTCAAGACAATTCAGGCATGCCCTTAACCGTTTCCATTTCTAACTTATGGTGTTCTTACGTTGATAAAAAAAAAACTTTGGTGATCTTCTGTTGATATTCAATGTGTTTCTTTGCAGAGTCCCGATGGAGATGTAATAGACTGTGTTCCTCGTCATCTTCAACCAGCTTTTGACCATCCTGAGCTCAAAGGACAAAAACCACTGGTAAGGAAAACAAGAAAGTTCATATGTTGCAATACCATTATATCTAAGAATATAATGAGAAGAATATGTTCCTTTTACAGGATCCACCAGAGAGGCCTAAAGGGTATAACAACTTCTCCGATATAGAGATAGAAAGTTATCAGCTTTGGTCAAGCTCAGGTGAATCATGTCCAGAAGGAACTATTCCAGTCAGAAGAACCACAGAGGAAGATGTTTTAAGGGTTGGTTCATATAGAAGATTTGGAAGAAAGCCCAGAAGATATGTTCGTCGTGATTCAAGTAGCTCTGGTCATGAGGTAATTTGCAATAAAGAACCAAACATCATGCAATGTGTTAGTTAATAGTTCGTTTAGATTGACCTATGATATGCTTCTTCGTATTACAGCATGCAGTTGCATTTTTAAATGGGAATCAGTTCTATGGAGCAAAGGCAAGCATAAATGTATGGGCGCCTGGAGTAACTGATGCAAATGAATTCTCCTTGTCCCAAATATGGGTCATCTCCGGTTCATTTGGCAATGATCTTAATACCATTGAAGCCGGCTGGCAGGCAAGTATCTAACATATTCTCATCAATATCCCTCGATCTCGGAAGTAATACAAAGAGCCCATCTACTTCATTATGTAGATCAGTAAATGATAGGTTCTTTAACAAATCCAGTTAACTTTCAACAAATTAGCCTTCTTAAGTTCTTATTAAACGTCCGGTTCGAAACTTAACAAGTTTCTGAAATCATATTTTCAGGTAAGCCCTGCATTGTTTGGGGACAACTATCCTAGGTTCTTCACCTATTGGACAGTAAGTAACTAATTCGCTTCCTTCTACAAGCCAGTTGTCCATGTCCATAAATCTTTTCACAAGCTAATGTATTCTATTTATCTCTTTCAACAGACAGATGCATACCAAGCCACTGGATGCTACAACCTACTCTGCTCAGGCTTCGTACAGACAAACAACAGGGTTGCAATGGGAGCAGCCATTTCGCCAAGATCATTACTTGATGGAAAGCAATATGACATAGGTGTCATGGTTTGGAAGGCAAGTTTATTCATGTTATTCATTAATAAAAGATATAAGTAAGCACGCCATATCAATAATGTCATGAAAGTAATCATTGATCAAGCAACAATGACCACTCACACCATTCAATCGTTTCTTCATTCATCTAATTAAGCATGATACAGAAACCTTCCGGTTTTATCCAATTCCATTTGGTCAATCTGACCACTTAGCAAGCTTTAATTTTATATTCAGATCCAAATGGTCAATCTGAGCACCTAGAAATCTATAGCGTTCTACTTCATAGTTTATTTCAGTTCTAATACTAATGCTAAATGTACTTCCTTACGCTGTCAACAGTTCTTAGTTATGAAGTCATTTCAAAAGACAAAGAACATACTATTATTAGAACTGCACATCATATCCCGTCAAGGTTATATATTATCACCAACTGAAAAAACTCAAATGTAATGCAGGATCCAAAGCATGGTCATTGGTGGCTTCAATTTGGAAACAGTTTAGTCGTCGGTTACTGGCCAGAATTCCTATTTAGTCACTTGAGGACTCATGCAAACATGATCCAGTTTGGAGGGGAGATTGTGAACAGCAATTCAATGGGCTTCCACACATCAACACAGATGGGAAGCGGCCATTTTCCGAATGAGGGATTCGGGAAGGCAGCCTACTTTAGGAATTTGCAAATGGTTGATTGGGACAATAACTTGATCCCTCCCTCAAACCTCCAGCTTTTGTCTGATCATCCTAATTGTTATGATATAGTACAAGGAAGAAACAATGCTTGGGGAGATTACTTCTATTATGGAGGACCTGGACGGAATGTGAGGTGTCCTTAATCAAACAGGCACAGTAATTAGTATCTTGTTATTATCATTATTGTTTGATTACCCCGAGTATTATATTTGGGTCCATTGTTTTTGTTCTCACCTTTTATAGTGTCATCTTTCCCTTTTAAAGAGCAATGTAAATTTTTAAAGTAGAGATTGAATTTGATTCTATGTTTCAATTCTTCCATAGTTTCTAACCTGTTGGCTCGAGTTTTAAATTCTTAAATGAACAAAACATCTATGAGAACAAGAAGGACAAATTTTACCTGGGACCACCAAGAACAACAAAGAACACAAAAACCGATATAATTTTCCAAGTCTCCATGAAAATGGAGGACCAAAGTAGACAACTGGCCACCAGACAAGGGCCTGCAGATGGCGTTCCACAAGAAGATTAGATACTGGCATCATATTCTTTTGTATGGTAACTACAAAAATTGTTTAAAAATACGAAATATATACAAAAAGGTTCCAGGGCAGTATCCTTGTGAGTTGTGAACCAAGAATGTGTAAACATCCAAAGGAAATGAGGAATCAAGAGCTTTTTTCGGAGCTAACGGGTTTTTCCCAATTCCCACTACAAATCTATCAGTCTACTCTGTTAAGTTAGTAAGGACAAGTTCAAGAAAACTTCGCACTGATTTTAATGTTGGTTGTAACTTGTAAATAGGAATAATGAAACAGACAAAACAAAATTGCAATCTGGTGATTAAAAATACAAAGACTGGCAATGAGATCATTGATTAGTTTAATCATAGGTTTTCTAGGCATTCCTGAAGGCTGCACACAGCCACATAACAGCTAATTTGCATGTCATGGACTGTAGTGTGCAGGAACAAAACAAATCAAGGCTGCCACCTCAAATCTCTTCTATTTTTCTTTATTATTAGTCAACCAACATCTCAACTTAATAGAAGCTGACATCTAACAAAAACTAATGTGTTTCTAAGATCCTTCATTAATTATCATTGGGAGTCGAAGCATGTTAGTTTTAATCAAAACCCACAGGTTGATATATGTAAAGGGGAATAGCTAGAAGAAACTGACAGAAAATTACTCAAAACCAGCAATTCCTACGAGCAAACTATGTTTCTAGAAAGAAGAAACACAAAGATCTAGGTCCTTAATAAAACAAACAAAAAATGGAAAGAAAAATGCAATTTAGATAGTGTTACGTAATGGCTAGAAGCAAACAAAGCTAAAAATCTAAACAATAAAATCAGCACGATAAACAAAGTACGAGAAAAGAGTTGTTTATGATTAAACACGAATAGATTCTAAAAAATAAATAAACTAAACATGTAATTCAGTCAACCACGTAATTAATGGAATGAAGAGTCACGTCCTTCAATATTCAAGGTTACATTCTAACATGGACCGTTAAAATAGTCCTTCCACATTTCAAATGGTGTAATGATACTGAAGTATTTTCTTTGGGAAGAAAAGGAAAATCATAAGAAAATCGTCTTCTGGTGCACAAAATGAATTGGGTAGAACCAACGGCATCCATAGCAAGATCAGAGCAAGAGTTAACTAAACACATTGGAGGTCAGAGTCAGCTGGTCAACATTAACAACTAACATTCAACACTTGGTTATTTCCCATTCTCTTAACAGGAGGAACCAATTGCACTTTCTAGCTCTTTTATTTCTTCTATTTTATACCCTTTATTTTCTTATACTGAATTGCACTGCCATTGGTATGAATTCCAATGAGGTCGCCTATGTCAGTATGCCACCAGGGAGGTATTCAAGGCAGATCACAAGGGGCAGAGCATCAAGAGATGTGTTTAAAGATAAACGAACGTATCATATATAAAATTTTCACATTTGTTCTCAAATGTATGTCAAATAAATACATTACAAGGTGCTGCCACATTGGATGTACAATCAGTGGCACCAAAAACATGTAAATGTACAATGTCATGCTGCTTAAATCAAAACTTTTGCAAGCCAAACAAACTTGGCAGCAGGTTTATCGCAGAACAAGATATCCAACTCATGCATTCCATGAGCACAAGCATGAATAAAATTTATACCTTCAGAATCTCCATCATAAGGATCTCCAATTTTGTTGAACAAAATCCCGAATATAGAAGAATGCTATGTTAGGAGAACTTCCACCATAACACGACCTCTTAAATACAGTTTCAAGTTTATGTGTGCCTTCAGAATGCCTTCCTGACCTCACAAAAGAAGCTAAAATCCTCTTACAATTATCTGCAGTATTCTACAATCGATCGGAATTTTCACAATAATATTTCAGGATCCATCACATGTCCAAAACAAGGCAAGTGATAAAATTTTGAAATGATCGAGTCTATTAATTTGATAAGACTCTCGGGTGTCCGAACATGACAGCCAAAGGCTTCTGCAATATCAATGTCTTCCAAACAACTTAATAAGGCTGACTGAATATTATCATGTGTACTACTCTGCTGATGCAGCTTTTGGTACGTACAGATGGAGTCTTTCAGGAGTTCTAGAAAAGCGTGATCCTCAAAATTTCCTTTCAAGTCCAAAGGGATTCCATATTTTTGCTCTGAAAAGACAGATTTCATCTTTATTGCAATTCTCCTTATAGTGATTAAATTGAAAGCTACATGCTCAACCCAAGAACATGTACTTAACGAGACAGTTTTCCAGTATTGAAGAGAATGGAAAAGCTGGACTATGTTGGCAGCAGACATCCGCACAAGGAAGCTGAAGAAATCGTTGAAGTTCATGCCTGTCACAGCATCAAAACAAATATTATTTTTAATCATGCAAAATAAATATATTTATTTAGGGGGAAGGGGTAAAAGAAAAGTGAACTACCAATGCAGTGAGCATGACCAAGCATCTCCCCTATATTTGGAAAGGTAAGTTATTTCTTGAATAAAAATCGTTTACTGTCTATATTATCCACATCAACAGTATGTCTATAGTTTATAGAGCAGAAGGAAATTCATTTAAACTCAGATATAACTATAGTGCTCCTAAGGTAAACATCACTTTAGTTGGCCTCTAGCTTCCCTCAGAGATCGTCAAATCCTATTTTCAACATCACTAATGCTCCTAATTTAAGCCACTCTATGGCGTAATTGCATTTTTCATATTCATCCGTGCATATAAACAGGTTTCTCAAACCGCAAACAGATGATACTATTATGAATTAAAGTCACCTGTATTTGCAGCAAGATTTCTTTGGCATAGGGCCTCAAAATCATCACATATATCCCTGATGTCCTCTATTAACTCCTTGGCCTCATTATAGTCCCCTAGGAGTAAATCCCACTGAGAGATATCATATAGTAAAATCAGCAAACTTACTCATTCTCTATGTCAGAAGAGTAAATTTCAGTTATTAAACTTACCACCCAAGAGAGATTATAAGCATTGAACCAGTTGTGATTGATAGATATGGTATCTTCCTGAAACGACGAGAATAATGCACTCTCTTCAATCACGAAAATCAAACACATAATTCAAAAGGTCACAGCAAAGTAGCAATGCGTGATCATTGTTAGACGGGTACCATCAAGTGTTTGAGTTACCCACTTGTAAGTCTTACCAGATTATGAACTTGATGGTACCATCCACTCGGAACAAATATTATTTCATTTGCTCCTTGTGTGCATTCCAGCCAGACAGCCTAGATAAACAAGGAAAATTATGGACAAAAAAATTTTCCAAAGCAAGAAATGATGGAAAAACAACGATATGGCAGAATTTACCTTTTTGAAATCAGGAAATTTTACTACACTTACATCCTCAAAGATACTGTAGACACAGTTTTTCATGTACCTAAGTACATCAAAAGCAGTAAAAAATCAATAAGATGGCTGACATGAAATAATCGGAATGATCATAACTCACTATCTATGAAATGGAATTGTGTATATATCAAAATTTAAGAGTCAAGAGTCTGAGCTGATAGTCAATTGGCAAAACAGCGTCAAACATCCAGATTGCTACTCGTTATCAAAAGAAATTGATTACGCTTCTCTTGATCTTAATAACTCAACAGATTAGCAGTCAAGAACTTCAAATAACTAAGCTTTTACCATCAAAATACTTTTGGCATGAAAATACTAGAAGCAATTTTTCCTCTTCCCTTAAAAATAGGCATTTACACTTGTAACTTGTAAGAAAACAATGTGACAATTCAAAAGAACTGGCCAAACTGTTTCTTCACTGAGTCTTTTTTGTGCAAAAAAATGGTGATTTGGTTTATAGACAGCGGAATCAGGTTTTCTTCAATCTATTATATTAAAGAAGCCTTTCATATGTTCAATCAAATAAGAAAGTTTATACAGTTTTCACATTTTATATATAGTTTTCAGAAAAGAGAGAAAAAGGTGAAGAAGGAGATTTTAGTTCTAATCCAAATTGAACAATATAAATGAAGATATAATAATAAAATAAACTCCATACCTATCAAAAACAAGATGCTTTTGAGAAGGAGAAAGAAAAAGCCATAATTTTGCACCACACACATTCGCCGACCAACTATATGACCTAAAAACATCTGCATGAAGAGGAGTCCACGTACCTGCATGTGAAGGGCCAAACACTTATATGCTTTGTAAGAATTCACTCGTCCAAAATCAATCCTTTGACATATAGAGTAACAGGAAAGAAGTAAATGTTTGAACCTTTTGGTCCCATATACACAAAACGATAGTCGGAACAGGTTATTTCATTTTCTTTGCGATAAACATCAGGATCATTATGCATGTGATATTGGTCCAGGTAAAAGTTAAGCCAATCATCACTGAAGAATAGTGGAGCTGTATATGCGGCATATTCAGGGTATTCCTGCCAAAAGATAAAGGAGGTTCACTAAATCAGATGCAATACCCAAATAAGACACCAGTGACTAGTCACACCAAGGTAGCAAGTCAAACTCAACAGTCAGCTAATTAAGGAGATTGCAAGGAAACTGATAGGAATCCTGTCCTTCCTACTAGGCTAGTTAACAGGGATTATCCCCTCATGACGTATGCTAGACGTAATAAGCATAATTGATAATGCTTAATTATATTTTAATGGTTATTTTATCTTTTAATAAGATTAGTTATCATATCTTTTAGATAGAAGGTTATATAAGGATCTATTGTCTTACGTTTTATCATTCATGGAATAAAGGTTATTACTTGGTAGTTGAATCTCTAATCAAAAGATTCTGGTTGTTAGATCTCAAATCAAAAGATCAAAACCTAATCGTGAGTCTTGAAGAATCAAGTCTCATCATCTGGTATCAGAGCCAATTCTGAAATTCTGCAAAAAAAATTTTTTCCTTCATCAACAATGACAGTCAAAGATCTTGAGGAAGTCACCAACCGCCATGAAAACCTCATCACCACAAACACTGCGACTCTCCAACAACATTCTACTATCTTGGCTGAGATTCAGGAAAACATGAAGCAAATCCTCTCCAAACTTGCTTCTGCTGAGAAGGAAAAGCCACCTCTGCAGTCGGATCCTCGCCAACATCATCAATTCGTCCAACCGCAGCAGCCGCATATCCAAGGCCGACCGCTTCGTCTGGATTTTCCCAGATTCGAAGGCACAGAACCCGAAGGCTGGATCTTTCAGGCTGAACAATTTTTTGCCCTGAATCCAATACCTGCTGAGCAAAGGGTCACTATGGCATCAATTCATCTTCGCGGTGATGCCGTAGCATGGTATCGATGGCTACACCAGTCAATGGGAGAACTCACATGGCGTCAGTTTTCCACGGCTCTGTGTAAGAGATTTGGATCCCGCAAGAATTTGGATCCAATGAGTGCCTTATCCAAGTTAACTCAATCGGGTACAGTTTCATCCTACGTTACACAATTTGAGACGATGATCAACCTGGTCCCTGGGTTACAAGATACCCACCAAGTCAGTTTATTTCTCTCAGGATTGCGAGCTGATATCCAAGCTGGAGTTCGCCTTCTGACCCCAACCAGTTTATCACATGCTTTTGACTTAGCATTATGTCAAGAGGATGCAATTACTGCTACTAAGGCGTATAATGCTTCTTCCAACAATTTCCGCTCATCCTTTCGGCCGACCAATATGATTCCACCTTCGAAACCAGTTCCGGGAAACTCAGCACTCCCAGCAGGACTGAAACGCCTTACGTGGGCTGAACAACAAAAACGGAGGGAGAAAGGTCTTTGTTTTAATTGCGATGATATCTACAAACCTGGACATCGTTGTACCGTTCCTCAGTTACTGCTGATGGACGCTTACTCTGTTGACGGAGATAATGAGTATCCAATTGAGGATTCAGACAACCCAGATCAGCATATGGAAGTCTCCCTACATGCTCTCACGGGTTCTACTGGATCACGCACAATGCGTGTTACTGCTCAAATAAAGAATACTGCACTTTCCATCCTTATGGATTCAGGCTCTACTCATAACTTCATACATCCCAGCATTGCACGCAAGTGTGGCTTAATAATCCAACCACACTCAGGATTGCAAGTGATGGTTGCAGATGGGGGATTTCTTCCCGGCAAGGGTGTATGTACTCAGGTTACTCTTCAGTTACAAGGGTATACATTCACGACAGATTTGCTAGTATTGGATGTCTCAGGTTGTGACATAGTATTAGGGACTCAGTGGTTGCGAACATTGGGTCGCATTGTAATGGATTTTGATCAGCTAGTTATGCAGTTTACTCAACATGGGGTGGAATATACCATTCTTGGCAATGGGTCGCCCTTAGTACAGATTATCGAATCTCCTTCCATGTCGAGAGCTATTCAACAAGAGCACCAAGTGTTGTTGCTGTCCCTAAAAGCCCCCTCTCTTGCAACTTCAGGTGATAAATTTTACCTAATTCCAACTCAGTTACCGATCCAAAAGTTGTTGTTCCAATTCCAGGATGTGTTTGGCATCCCATCATCTCTACCACCTCACAGAACACATGATCACCACATTACCCTTATGCCAAATACGGCCCCAGTTAGTGTTCGCCCATACCGTTATCCACACTTTCAGAAATCTGAAATTGAAAAGGTGATAAGAGAATTACAACAGTCAGGATTTATTCGTCCTAGTACCAGCCCCTTTTCATCCCCGGTGTTACTCGTTAAAAAAAAAGATGGGTCTTGGCGTATGTGTACAGATTACAGGGCACTCAACAACATTACAGTGGAGGACCGTTTTCCAATCCCTGTTGTCGACGAATTGTTAGATGAGCTTCAACATGCAACATTATTTTCCAAACTGGATTTACGAGCCGGATACCATCAAATTCGAGTCCATGCTGATGATGTCCACAAAACTGCATTTCGTACTCACGATGGACACTACGAATTCTTGGTCATGCCCTTCGGATTGGCCAATGCACCAGCCACCTTCCAGAGCTTGATGAATGACATATTTCGGCCGTATTTGCGTAAATTTGTGTTGGTATTTTTTGATGACATCCTCGTTTATAGCAAGGACGAGACCTCCCATGTTCAACACCTCACAACAGTCCTACAAGTTCTGCGGTTACACACTTTATTTGTTAAAGCTTCTAAGTGTGCTTTTGGTCAGACTTCCATTGCTTACTTGGGACATATCATCGATGCTTCTGGGGTATCGGTCGATCCCGATAAAATCACTGATGTTACATCATGGCCTCTTCCTACACATCCGAAAGGGTTACGAGGTTTTCTGGGCCTTACAGGGTACTACCGGAAATTCGTGAAAGATTATGGCAAGATAAGTGCTCCTTTGACACAATTGCTGAAAAAAGACGCCTTCAACTGGGGTGATAAAGCTACGGAAGCATTTAACAAACTAAAAACAGCCCTAACAACTACTCCGGTCTTAGCTTTGCCCGACTTTTCTGCGGATTTTTATTTGGAAACCGATGCTTCAGGATTTGGCATTGGTGCTGCCTTGATGCAACACGGGCGTCCAATAGCTTATTTCAGCAAGGCCTTATCTGGGAAGAATTTGAATCTCCCAATCTATGACAAGGAGATGATCGCCGTGATTGCCGCAGTTCACAAATGGAGGCCATACCTACTCGGCAGACACTTCAAAATTTACACCGACCATAGAACCTTGAAGTATTTCCATGAGCAACGCTTGTCTTCTATCGAGCAGCAGAAATGGGTGTCCAAATTGCTGGGTTATGACTACGAAATTTGTTTCCGACCGGGCAAACACAATCAATCTGCGGATGCTTTATCTCGGTCACCTCAGCTCGAACTCTCTGCCTTATCCGGGCCTATTATGGATAGCCTAACTGAGATCACAACAGAGTGTTTCTTACACCCTGCTATGCAGCCTATAATCTCAGCATTACAACGGGATCCTGTTTCCAAACGAACTGAGCGTTCATTTGAGGTTGATGATTGGGTTTATCTTCGCCTACAACCTTATCGGCAGCTGACAGCAGCAACTCAAGCTTACACTAAGCTATCTCCTAAGTTCCACGGACCTTTTCAGGTGCTGCAGAGAATCGGGACTGTGGCATATAAGCTCCAATTGCCACCCCAATGCAGAATTCACCCAGTTTTCCATGTTTCTCTGCTCAAGAAATCATTGGGTTCGAACAACCAGGTATGTCCTGACTTGCCTATTCAGCCAGATCGCACCACTTGGATACCATCCCGTATCTTAAATACAAGAACCACAAATGCCTCGTCTCAAGATTGGTTGATTCAATGGGAAGGATACACTGAGGACGAAGCTACTTGGGAGAGTGCCAAGGAAATATTGGCTCGTTACCCATTCTTCAAGGCTTGTGGGCAAGCCTTGTCTCAAGGGCGCGAGGATGATAGGAATCCTGTCCTTCCTACTAGGCTAGTTAACAGGGATTATCCCCTCATGACGTATGCTAGACGTAATAAGCATAATTGATAATGCTTAATCATATTTTAATGGTTATTTTATCTTTTAATAAGATTAGTTATCATATCTTTTAGATAGAAGGTTATATAAGGATCTATTGTCTTACGTTTTATCATTCATGGAATAAAGGTTATTACTTGGTAGTTGAATCTCTAATCAAAAGATTCTGGTTGTTAGATCTCAAATCAAAAGATCAAAACCTAATCGTGAGTCTTGAAGAATCAAGTCTCATCAGAAACAACAATTAAGATACTCTGTATATCACAAGCCTATATTGTGCAATCATCTAAAACTCCAACACATTCGAGCAGTTGATTACAAGATGTCTCTGCGTGAAGGGGAAGCATCCCATCACTTTCGTCAGATTATATCAACGTACATGGACAACAGGATGCCATTCATTGAAATTTTAGATGTTAATAGATGAAACACTGTCAATAATATGGAGATCTAATTAAATTTTTATGAATTCATACAAGAAACACTTATGTGTTCTGACATAACCTGTCTTTCAAACCATCATGGTTGCTCAAACATGACCGTGATAATTGCCTGGTAAGTTTAAATGCTTGTTAAAGAGGCTATGTTTCTACAAGACTGGGAAGAAACCAAACAAACCTAATCCTAGGAAAAACAAAAATACATCATAAACAGGCTGCCTGATTTCTTGAATCTTGAAAAGAAAATAAAAGAAAATGGATAAAAAGAATCAAGGTTATCAACAGTTGCTATCCTATTACTGTCACGTGAATTCTCATCTCAATTGAGATTGTAAAACTGAGTCAAGAGAATTATGAATAAATCATTTTATACAAGAGTAGCAAACCTTTACAAAATGCCAATCCTTTAGATATAGCAACGATTTGTCATCGTAGTTGGCTTTATTATCTGAATTTTCCTTGGAAGAAAGCACTAGCCACCGCTCAATGAACTCGGAAACTGTCATTTCTACTCTTTTCTGATCAGTGAACTCTCTACTACCACAATCAGCTACCTGCAGCATACAAGAATTCAGAAAGAATAGCCATAAATTCACATATGAGCATCATCCATATAACATATGCACCTCGACGGCATTAAGATAGCATCTCAGCACATATCACTTTATCAGTAGTCATGTGATTATATGATGCAATGTGTCTTGCTATTCCATGTCAAATCCATATCATAGTTCACAAGAACAATGGATCAACTAACTAAATATTCCATCGGCATGCCTAAGAAACAAGCCCAATGCAAAAAACTAAGCTCAATTCTCAAACACCTTAGCTAATTTCCATCCCCGATAACAAATAAGAGAAAAGTAAATGCACTGTAAAGAAATCATTATACAGATAGATAATAACCACCCACATTCATCTACATCATACAAATTTCCATACCAGTACCACCATCACCTTTGGTTGACCACAGCACTGAAGTACTATTATCAACTATCACAGGAAGTTCACGACTTACCCCAAAGTACTTGTGGTGATTACGTGTTTTGTGATTTATTGTTATCCTTCTATTCACTGTACATAAACACTTAATAATCTCATACTTTAATTCAAAATTATCGAATTGGACGAACTTGTCAAAGTGAAAACTGGATTTGGCCCAAGTACCCTGTCTTACGCTCTTACTTAAGACAAGCAAGTACAAACAGCAATTCCAAAATCATTGACTGGTTAAGCATGCATATGAACACAAATTCCCACCACAAACATGAATTTCAGCCCAAAGATCATCAATCTACCGCAAATTGTAGACGTCCGAAAAGCTAGAGTATAAAGAGAAATTGAGCTTGCCTGGACATGAGATTTCCCAAAGTGCGCAGAGAAAAAACTGAGATTAGGGCTTCCGTCGTCGCAAACCCAATCCTTACATGCTCTCCAATCATCCATGAGACCAGTGACTACGACGGGTCGATTCTTGGAGAGGTACGAATCAACGAACTCAGAGTAGCTGAGTTCTCGACCATTAACCCTCTCGATTCCGCCTTCAATCTTTAGGCACTTTTTCAGTTCCTTCGCATCCATTTTTGCCTTTGATCGAAGTGTTCAAAGCACGATGAATTCCCAGCCGCTTTTCTTATATATTTTTCAGTATTGAAACAAATTTTCTTTTCTTTTTTTTAAAGGTTATAAGTAGCTTCGGCATGGGTATAAGTCGTGGTCCAACGAGGATACCCTCTCAACATCGAGGATTTAAACTCAGTTGGTCTAATGGTTGTGGTAGTAGTAGGGCTGTAATACGAGCCGAACGAGCCGAGCATCGGCATGCTCAAGCTTGGCTCGTTTATAAACGAGCTGAGTCCGAGCTGAGCCTAAAATTTATACGAGCTTTAAAATGTGTTCAAGCTTGGCTTGTTTAGAAAGTGAACGAGCTCGAGCCGAGCTTTTAGCGAGCTGAGCCCGAGCAGCTCGGCTAAAATAATGCTCCTATAGTGTTATTTTAGCCGAACGAGTCGAGCTTTACCCGAACGAGCCGAGCCTAAAATTTATACGAACTTTACAATTTGTTCAAGCTTGGCTCGTTTAGAAAGTGAACAAACTCGAGCCGAGCTTTTAGCGAGCCGAGCCCAAGTAGCTTGTCTCATATTACACGCGTAGGTAGTAGACTCGTAAGTGTTTTTGCTTCAAGATTCGAGTTCGAATCCAAGAGATGCGATTCTTAGGTGGGCCTGTGATCTGCTTGCTAGTGTAATGGGCTGAACATGCTTAACAAGCCCAGTGGAGAGTCCCTGTCTGTAATCCAATAACTAATGTGATTGCAAAGTAAACAATTGAACCAAAAAGGACCAGCTATATATCCCTCCAACGTCTAAACGAATCTCTCCTTCTTTTTTTTTTTCTTTTTTTATAATTTTATTTTATTTTAAAATAATGAGAGAAAGAGGACCCAAAATTTTTCATTTTGTAAAATGGGCCCTCTAATAAATTTACTACATAAAATAGGTCTGAAAAGTATAAATTAGGCTATTGTAGACATTGAATTTAAAAGAGAGGGGTGCAGGCTTTTTTTTGAAATGATTTGATGTTAATTTTTTGGGAAAAAAAAAAAACACTACTTACCCACAAATAAATTACCCAGGAATTTTGAGATTACCCAGAAATAGATTACCCAAAAAGTTTGACATTACCCAGAAAGTTTGACTGTTTTAGATTACCCCGAAATACATTACCCATGAAGATGAAAAGTTTCAACTTACCCCGAAATACATTACCCAGGAAGATGAGAAGTTGGAGATTATTCATGGATACAAACAAACACTGCTTACCCACAAATAGAAAATGTAAACAAACATTGCTTACCCACAAATAGAACAAGAAGTTTCAGTATTTTAGATTCACAAAAAGAAGAGATGAGAAGTTTCAGATTACCCACAAATACATTACCCAAGAAGTTTGAGATTACCCAGAAATAGGAACAAACACTGCTTACCCAAAAATAGGAACAAACACTGCTTACCCACAAATACATTCCGGTGAAGAAGAAGCTCAACAAACAGTCCAGATTTCTGCGTTTCAATGGGAAGAAGAAAAGAGCTGCATATGGATACCCAGAAATAAATTTAGGTTTGAAAAGAGGGAAGAAGAAGGGACAAAGGAGGGAAAAAGATGGGCTGACTGATTGGACTATTTTCTGATTTTTTTTACAGGTCACCCATCAAATCAAATGAAACCTATGTCCCTTACTTTTCTGATTTTTTCTACAATAGAAGCCCATTTTCTAAATGAAATGATGAGAGACCCTAAATCTAAACTCTACATTGTAAAAGGCCCACATTACAAATTCAGCCTTTTATTTTTCCGTCAACCATGACTTCAAGAGCGTCTTCCTCCCAAAATACAATTTTCTAGTAGCTATTTAGTTTTGCTACCAAAATTAGGCATCCAGCATCCTACAAATGATTCAATGTTAAAATCTGCGTAATTGTTCCATCTAACAAGTGAAGTTGAAGCCATATAATATATTATACAAGTTTCCATTGTTTTATTTGTATAAAATTTTAGTAAATCAGTGCTAAATTACACTGACTTAAACATGTCAATCGATAGCCAGTCACGTGATCCCCTGCCTTAATATGAGAAACTAGATGATCCAACTCTTCACCATGTGGGTTCCATTGGTACCCTTTCGTTGCTAAATTGCAATTGCATGTGCTATCACGTGACTTCTTCCGGTATCTTTAGATTAAAAAGAAAGGTTTTATTTGATTAGCAGAATTAAATATTAAATGTCTTTTTCAAACTAAAAGGGTGAAGCATAATATGATTAATTACAACACCAAATAAATGATTAATTGCAAATCTTCGATCACATGCTATTAATAATGTTTTCATTACTTGAGTGGTATGTTAGATTTTAGCAGAGTAGCGCCATAACGTCCTCTTCAATAAGTGGCCCTACTACTAGTTTACTACTACTACTAACAATCCATTGTTTTTTTTTTTTAAATAGAAAGCGATTGAAACCATTAGACGACGTGTCGAAAGGCCGAAAAAATCGGCATGACTGACTAACCGTCATGAAGGGTCACAAACAAATAAGAAAAGAAAAACACAAAAATACATCAAAAAACCCGAAAGCAAAAAGGTCTTTGAGGGAAAGCAGGATGATCCAGCCAACAGGAGACAACAAGCATAAACGTTCATCTTCGAAGGAAGTACACATATAGATAGCCTAGGAACAATTGTGGACACCTTAGATTTGGATTGCAACAGAGCCGTCAGAAGTCGATCACAAATCCGCGCCCCCTTCTCGACAAACGCTCGAAATCGCCATCAAACTAAGAAGACGAAACTGCAGAACACGGATATCCTGATGTATGAAGGTGTAGATCTTAATGGATAAAAGAATAATGATTGAGTTATTAGGGTAAGTAGGTAGTTTATGTATATTGATGTATAAAGTAGGCACCTTTTGTTTTCTATTAACAAACTAGGCACCCTATTTTATGTAGGAAAAAATAAATTATTAATTAGTAAATGATATTTTCAGAAAAGTGATTATTCACTCTCGTTTAATATGTAACCGATTTGCCTAATAAGAAAATTGAGAAATTTAAATATTGCGTCAAATAAGGAAATATCTTATAACAACTCCTAAAATAACTCCTCAATTAATTACAGTCATTTATAAAATATTCTCTCTCCTATATAAATTTAATTATTTTCTTAATTAATGATTTAAACATATATTTTGAAATGTCAAATGGAGGAAACGAATGAGTTGGTCCTCCCTCCCACCTTGGGCTAATTACACTTTGTGTATTCTTTTAATGATACACAATATTAATACACAGTTTCAATTACACAATATTAATACATAATTTCAAATGCACAATGTTAATAAATAAAAAATTTGTGTAACCAAAAAGCTTGTGTACGAAATACCTTTCACTGATTTTTTTTCTTGAATAATATTTATGTGCAGTAATCAATACTTGTTGAGTATGAAATATGTATACATATGTACATATTAATGTGTCGAGTTTTTTTTTTGTATTTGCGTGATAAATACATATTAATTAGAAATGTGTACATAACGGTTAAATTTTAGAAATAAAGTGTATTATTTGTCCATATCACACGTTAGTATGTACATTATGTATGCTCGAGTCATTTACACAAGGTTTGATCACACAAGTCTTTTATTTATTAACATTGTGTATTTGAAATTATGTATTGATATTGTGTAATTGAAATTGTGTATTAATATTGTATCATCAAAAGAATGCACAAAGTTTAATTAGTCCAACTGATATAAGGGTGAGAGGTAGGGGCAACTCGTCCAGAGTTCTAATACTATTAGTAATAGGAGAGAGAAGAATCTTTAAAGTTTTCATATTTTCGGCAAAATCCATTCAATTTTATTTTTATTTTTTAATTGAAAAAATAGGGTTCCTAGTTAGTGTACAAGTTACAAAAAGTGTCTTATTTCACCAATGTTCTCATAATGATTTGTAGGGAGAAAATTAGTCACAAAGGGTTGATTTACGAATTGGTTTTACAACATAAGAGTGCTTTTGTAATGATAGAACCGATTATGATCGATTTTGTTTTTTTTAAAAGCATTTATTGCCTCGGAAAAGAAAGAATTGAGACAAAACTCAATCGACCATAATTTTTATTTTTATTTTTGATGTTTTCTGGGCCGTTAGGCCGGGGTCGAATCCATAAAGTCGCATTTTCATGAAAAATGAGATTGCAATTCCTCCAAAAATTAAGCCCGGAAAAACACAATTCCAATTGGGTCAACAACGTATTTTTGTATGAATCAAGGGTGTAAAGCCCAACATAAATCACAATAATTGGATCAATAAAAATGGGTTGAAACCCGAGAAACATGGGTTGAAGCCCCAAGTGATTGTTATCAAATATAAACGATACATAGATCTTACAAATTGTGAAATCAAAAGGCCACAAATATGGTTGAGGATGCATCCGCTAAATAGAAATTAGATGAGTCTCACGACCATCCACTTTACCAAGGTAAACCGTATCAAAAGGGAGTTACAGTAAGGGTAATCAATAGACGTAAGTCTCTGAAAGCATATCAACATTACTACATCAGAAACAAAGAAAGTGTTCACATGTAGTAATAGACAGGCACAGGGTATTGGCTCCAGTTAGTAAGTGCCTTGTTGGGCTACAAAGTAAGGAGGTTGAATTCCATCATAAACCGGTGATTTAGAGAGAATTAGACAATTTACACTACTTCATGACACATGAATTAGGCTAAAATGTAGCACATCCAATATAATTACCGATAATCAAAGAATTATTCGATAATTTAATCGTGCAAGGAGAAACGTAAGGTCTATATTCTAAGGTAAATTCTCACCCTGTTGCGTGAGAATCGAAAGCTAAAGGCTTGATAGTGAACCAACTCTTGTGGTCTTTCCCTATCTCAGGCTCTCCCCATATCTAATTGTGTCTTCCCCATTCACATTTACCCCTCCATTATTTCATTCTAAACCAATAAATGTGATGTTCCTCAGCTAACCTCCACAAGCATATATGTCGACTCTATCTACTTTTATTCACAAAAATACAATCACTCTTAATCAACAAACATCTTTGATATGACCCGTTCCCGTACAATGGAACAAGCACGGACCCATTTTCATATTCATTATTATATTTCATTATTTACATTACAATGATTATTGCGCTTTAGAGATTTATTTATTTATAATCGATTAGAAAATATTTATCAATTCCAATTATAAAATCGAATGATCGAATTTGCTATACAACTCAATCATACAAATAATCTAATCTACCTGGCTGGCTGGCTACCTAAATCTTGTGACATATCTAGGCGGACATGGATTCGTAAATGATTATTGATTGGTAGGGAGATAGTTAGCCGATGAAGATGAAGAGTATCCAAGAGAGCAATTTGACGACGCCTGGACCCACATGGGTCTTAAACCTGACCCAGGGTTACTCGTCTTTTGCGAATCCATGGCATTGTTAGTTGGCTTTTCGTTCCCGTTGTTGGGACCGTCGTGCCTGATCCCTCTAAGCAACGCGACCACATCCTTCATTGTCGGCCGCTCACTTGCCTTGTCACTACTGCATAACAACGAGATCCCTAATGCTTGCAACATCTCTTGGATTTGTGTGTCTGTGTGACCTTGGAGCTTTGGATCAATCACCTCTATAGGGTCCTTCTTGTTCTTCAGATGATCTCGGACCCATTGAATAACATGTTGTTGTCCGTCCGATAATGACTTGTCTGCCGGTTCTTTTCCCGTTATGATCTCCATCAACACTACTCCGAAACTATAGACATCGCTCTTCTCCGTAATTCTTTGCATCAAAGCATATTCTACAAAACAAGAAGATACCATCATTGATCAAAAGAGTAAAATAGTTAACTAGATCTTTTGTCATTATTACCATAAGGTCATTCAGATTAAAAAAAAAACCCTATTTAACTCAATTCTATCATTAATAAAAACACTATTGTATAATAGTTTAATTAGTGAACTTACCAGGAGCAAAATAGCCGTAGGACCCTGCAAGCTGCGACTGACCTGAAAACGACGAGTTTTGATCCTCAACAAGCCTAGCGAGACCAAAATCCGCTAGGTAAGCCTCGTATCGGTCACCTAACAAAATGTTGTGACTCTTCACATCGCGGTGCACGATAGCAGGGACGCAGTCGTGGTGCAGATAAGCCAAACCTTCTGCAACCCCTAATGCTATATTAAGCCGAACCTCCCACTCCACCACGCAGCCTCCATGACCGCCGTGGAGCAGCGCTCCGAGCGTTCCATTCGACATGTAGTCGTAAAATAGAACCTTTGATTTTCGGTTCGCCCCCCAACCGAGTATGCGAATTATGTTTCGATGTCGGATTCTTGCTAATGTGGCAATCTCTGATGAGAATGCCGCCATGGAGGCTTTGTCGGGTGAGATGAATCTTTTCACGGCAACCGTGGTTCCTGACGGGAGGGTAACCTGGTACACCGTTCCGGTTCGGCCCCGGCCGATTATATTGGAAGTGGTTAGGCTTCTTGCAACGTCGGACATTGAAAGGTCTAGCTTCTGGTACAGAGTTACTTCCCATGGTGGGCCCATTTCCACGTCATTGTCGTCCTCGTGGTCCCCGGTTATCTGTTTGCCTTTGAGGATGACGTAGAGTGCAGCGAGAAGCAGAGCGCAGGCGGTGCATAGTAGGACTATCATTGCAACCCTAGCTCCAACGGCCATTCTCCTTGCGGATCTGGCTCCATTAATGGCGGAGCAATTGTTGCCGGCGATACAGAGGTCTGGATTGCCGGCGAGCATGTTGACGGGGAGTTTTGAGAAGAAGGAAGTGTCTGGAACTCTGCCGGAGAGTTGGTTGTAAGAGACGTTGAGCACGACGAGGTTTTGGATGTTTGAGAGAGACTGTAGGGTGCCGGTGAGAAGGTTGTGTGAGAGGTCAAGGACTCCAAGCTTGGTCAACGATGAGAACTCTGCCGGAATCTTGCCGGATATTCGGTTCATGCTTAGATTCAGAGCAATTGCAAGCGACGGAATCTTCCCGATGGAGCCGGGGATTTCGCCGGAGATGCTGTTCATGCTAAGATCAATCAATTGGAGCTTTGAGCATGATCCGAGTTGAGTTGGTATTGCACCAGTGAGCTTGTTTTTGGCCATTGAAAATTTAGTGAGTGAACTGAGAGATCCGATGGCAGGGCTGAGGTTTCCACCGATGAGATTATCGGAGAGATCGATGAACTGGAGAGATGTCATCGTGCTGACACTCTCTGGTAGAGATCCGCTAATTGAGTTTCCATGGAGATCAAGAAAAGTCAGATTCTGACACCCGGCGATCTCCCCCGGTAGAGCTCCGGTGAGCCTGTTGGATCCGAGATCAAGGAAGTTTAAGCTCTTCAATCTTCCTACCTCTCTGGGAATGGCGCCGACGATCATGTTGTTGCTAGCACGGAAGCGGATCAGCGACGAACAGTTACCGATTTCCGGCGGGATTTGACCGGAAAGATTGTTAGAAAGGAGTAGGAGTTTGTTCAAGCTTCCAAGGTTGAACATTCCGTTAGGAATGTTGCCTGTTAGGCTGTTGAGAGAGAGATCAACAGCTTCAAGGCTTGTACAGGAAGATAGAGACTGAGGAATGCTCCCCTGCAGCTGGTTCTGCCATAGGTAAAGCATTGAGAGGTTCGAAAGCAGTCCGATCTCAGCAGGTATGGTCCCGCTGATCTGGTTGTTATCCAGCTCAATGTGTGTTAGCTGGTAGCAGTTGCCGATTGACGGTGGTATCTCTCCGCTGATCTTATTCATGCTTAATTGAAGCTCCTGTAACCAACAGTTCGTCATAATTAATATTCAGTAAACTCCGAAATGCAATATATCAATTGGTGAAAAAATCAAACCTGTAGAGAAGTGAGATTTCCGATCGAATCCGGAAGCCGGCCCGTGAGCGAGTTCATTGACAAATCCACGATCTGTAGACTGATGCAGTTCCCGATCTCCGGCGGGATAGTTCCTACCAAATTGTTCTGCCACAGCAGGAGACTCTCAAGCCCCTTCAAGTTCCCTATAGATGCAGGAATAGCTCCAACGATCGAGTTCTCATACAAATAAAGATTCTGCAAGCTCTCACAGTCACCAATCTCCGATGGAATCTCACCGGTGAGGAGCGCAGTATAAATTGCAATAGTCTGGAGCTTCTTCAGTAAGCCAACTGAAGCCGGAAGAGATCCCGAAATGCTAGTCTCAGCCAAACCAAGCATTTCCAAGCTAGAACAATTTCCAATCTCCCATGGCACTTCACCTTCAAGGTTCTTGTTCCCTCCTGCTCTAATCGCCGTCAAATTCTTCAGGTTACCAATACCCGCCGGTATCGTCCCACTCAACTGGTTATCGTAGATGATTAACTCCCGGAGGTTCGTGAGATTCCCGATCCCGACTGGAATGGACCCCACCAAACGGTTAGTGTTCAAATACAGCCCCTCAAGGTTGCTGAGCTGGCAGAGCTCATCTGGAATAGGGCCCGTGAGGGCATTATCACTGAAATCGATGTGGGAAAGCAAGCTAAGTTCCAATCCAATCTCCTTCGGTATGGAGCCAGTGAGGTTCGTCCCTGTTAATGTCAGTCGAGTTAGGGTGGTTCCGAGGGCGGAGAGGTCCGCCGACGGGAGACTGCCATGGAGATCGACGTAACTAATCGAAATCTCCACGACATCATTTTTATAGTCGCATTTGATTCCAGTCCATCCACATGGATGCTGGTCAGCTGGGTTCCAGTTATGAAGAGCATCGACGTTTCCGGCGAGTGACTGTTTCCAAGCGAAGAGGGCGGCGCCCTGAGCGTTTATGGCGGTGGCAGTGACGGTTGCAGAGAGGAATAAAAGTAATATAAAGAAGATGATCGGAGGATGTATTTTGGTGTTGTGTAAATGGGATTTGCATTGATTTATTGGCATTAGAAAAGAAACGGGCTACAAACTCCGATGAAAAAAGAGGAAGACGATGGGAACTGGGTTTTTTTTGGGTTGTGTGTATGTAGGTGAAATTTTTATTAGTTTTTAGGGTTCTTGGGGATTGAGAGACGGGAGAAGCAAGAAGAGTGAGATGTCTTTAGGAGTTGGGAAGAGGATGAAGAAGAAGTTTATTAATTGTATTTAAATTGTTAATGGAGCAAATAATATATAAAAACGACCCATAATCTCTGGATCCAAGAAAACCAGCTAAGCTAAATGGGTCTTTTAGCAAAGGAGATGAAGTGGAAGACGGTGATGGCAGCAGGTGTGTTGCTCTCTGCACCATCAGCTCTACTCTGCTTCGCTTTCAATATTTTATTTTCGTTCAGTTTTTTTAAATTTAAAGAGGGAGATTTGTGGTTGCCTGGGCGGTGTGAGTTGTCTTTCTGATCAAAGCATTATCTTTTATCTTTACTTGTAACCTTTCCACACTGTTAAAAGATGCAAATTTTAGGTTTTTCAACCCCAAGCAGGGCAGTTGGATGAAATAACATGAAGGGGTTTAAATTAATTAAAAAAATTATCTTTTTTAAAGGGTGTTTTAATTATATAAGCTGCTAGATAATCAGCAGTTAACTCCATAAATAATTCACTTGTACAATAAGCAAACATGACAAACATATGATCATGAAAGGAAGTGGTAACAAGGTAAATTATCTTAAACAATGTTTACTGAAACTGTCAGCAGTCATTAAGTACCTGTTTAAGGTTAAATTATTTAGCTTTTTTATTTTTTGACTGGTTTTTTTCGATTTTTTAGTCGGCAAGGTTAGGTTAGTGTCGAAATTTGCAGAAGAAGAAAAAAAAAGTAAAAAACAAAATTCTGAATTTGGGGTGATGCTATTTATGAATGGGTTACTACACATACGCTGACTAGGTATGGCGTATGCGCAGTATGGTTACGCATCCGCCAAGCGTAGTCGTAACCATTCTTTATTTTTGAACGAAATGAGCTTGTTACTCTGGCTACGCATTACGTACGCGTAGTGAGGATATTGTTATAAATTGGGCAAAAGACCCATTTAGCTTATCATGTTTCAGTGGTACCAATAACAATATTGTTATAAATTGGGCAGTCTGTATAGTTGTGACAGATCAGCTTGTGTAACCGAGGAATTGTTTTTGGTTTGGTGAGTAAGATCTGCGCATTTTTGAAATAATGAGTTTTAAATAGACCCAAGTGCTAATTAATGGGCATGCTTAGTCTTATGTAGTTAATTAATCCACATAGTTACAAGATCTATAGTATTGTGGGACAGTTGGACAGAGGATTGGATCTCATTATACTATTACATTACCAAATATGCACCCACTAACTGATTTTCTGTTCCGGTGTTTTTTAAATTGTGTTTGATTGGGCTAACAATTCCATTTGTATATTTATATGATTAATAAAAATAACGAAATTATTCACAGTAGATAAACAAATAATATGAATTTTTTCCGATCAAAAACAAAAAAAAAAAAAAATAAGGCAAAACAAATTCCTACTTAAAAAAAGAATATTCCAGATAAATCATGTGTTGAGATACTCTAGTGTATTACCCGTGCACGGATATGATTTAATATCTATTATAAATATATAAATATAAAATTATTTTACTAGAGTTTAATATAATTTATGCACTATAAATTTAACAAAAAATTTTAGGTACTTTTTTTTTAATAAGATTGACAAAAGATTTTAGGTACGTTTTTTTTAATTATCCAATTTATATCATCAAATAAAAATATACATTTAAATTACATATGCAAAGATTTAAAAAAGTTTGTGGGTTGAGGAGAAATATCAGTCAAATTTTTAGTAATTTTAACAATGTTATTAAAATTACTGAATTTAAAGATTCAAGATTTATGATAAGATAAGATTTAATATTTAAGAAACTTAATTAATAAATTTAAAGTTATTATTAAAAACTATAATAAAGTTATTAATAATATATATATATAAAAGATTACCTTAGTGATTATGAGCATTTCTCGTCACGGACGAAGTGAATAGTACCACTTACTAGGGATTCGAACCAATGACCTACTGGTAGGACCCTCACTCTTCAACCAATTGAGCAACTACAACATGTTGAACCAATTTACTACTAACATAATTTTACTTCAGCAGGGGAAAAGTCCATTTGTCCGTTATGGACAAAGGCCATTTGTCCGTCACGAACCAATGGACATTACTTAGTAAAAACAAATGCGCTAAATAGCCTGATTGTAATATATTTTCAGGAGTCCAGTATGGCCAAAACGTGACCTTGGTCACGTGACATAGACACATGCAGATTACAGCATCTGTAAAAAGGATATTTAAATAATTAATTATATGATCTAACCCAATAAGATATGATTTGGTCTAGAGACAATACTTATGTATATTATTATCGTCAAACACAGTGGAAGCTGGAAAATGTCGAGTATACGATGCATTTTTGAAATTTAACCGTTGCACTACACTCCTAAATATGGTCGAATATTAGCGATCGAGTATAGATAACGTAGGTCATGGGACAAACGTACATAGCTGCAGGTAGGGGCCGATACACCTAACTAGCCGTCTATATACATGTGTTATTTGGGGACAACAATCGATTGCATTTGAGAAAAGTGGGCTTTACAATATTCAGGGCTATATATAATGGAAAGTTGGACATGCAGGCCGTTGGCCTTATCTAATTTCATTTCATTTTTTTTTTTTTTTTTTTTTGAGAAACAAGGTAAGAGACTCGATCACCGTCAAATAACGATGAACCGAGAGGCCGTAAAATACGGCGGATGGAAACAACCGTCAAGAGAGCAATACAAACCAAACCAGAAACTACAACACGAGAGGGAAAAAAAAAGACGATGGAGAACAACAGCGGACCAAGCCCGGAGGTGAAGGGAGAAACTCCTTGAAGACGAAGCAGGTGTAAAACGAGCCAAGCACTGCCGAAGAAGCACCGTTGGAGGCAGGTACAACAGGAACCGAACTCCTGGGGAAGTGAAAGACGAGACTCCAAGGAAACATTTTCCATCAAAAGGAGTTGTCCGGAAGCACACGACCACGACCGTGATCCAAACACGACTCAAAACACACACTCACATCAACAGAAGAACAAACAAGATTCTAGATAATTACTGAAAAAGTACTCATCTGCGGTTCACAATATGATCATAAAGTAATCCTTCCTAGTTCATGTTCATAAAGGCCCTAAACCAAGGGATTGAGTAAAGGCCTTGAACCATATTGAAAGGTTGTTAGCCAAGTAATTGGTCGTGCTTAGTTACCAAAACCAACATCAAAAGGAAGGTTAGCTTGGGAAAGGAGTTTCTTTAGAGTGGTATTGCAACAGAAAGGTTTTCCATTATTTTTTTATTTTCTTTTATTTTCTTTTAATTTCATTTCATTCATGGCACCTCATGTGTCTCATGGGACAATTTGTTCCCTTAAATCTCATCAATTTCTTTTTTTTTTAAATAACTAATCTTTAATTTCATTATTTTCCACTATTTTAACACTTTTAATTACCCATATTGATTGATTATTGTAATTGTCATCGTAAACATATGTAGCTAAAGTCGTAACCTACCAAAAATAAAACTTACAACCTAATTTTTATCGTAATTTATAAAAGTTTTTTCAAAGGGAGATTTAGCCTTCAAATCTAGGTAGATTTCAACATTCGATGACTCATGGGGTTCGTGCGTTGGGTTACAACATGAAAATGCAAAGTTCACATGGGTAGACCCCGTGAAAATTCAGTTTTCACGTTGGGTGCTAGTGTGGATTTTTTTTCACGTTGGGTGCAGTAGAACCGGGATAAAAATGTTTTTAAAAAAATTGAAAAAAAATCACAGGAACTTCCAACGTGGGATTTATAATTTCGCGTTGGTTCTCAACATGAGATTCCATTTCTTACATTAACAACCGTTGTATGAATTTTTTATAATTTAAGTGGGATCGTAATGTAATTATTCATTTTAGTAGGTTACAACTTTTTTTTGATGGGTTGTGACTTTTATATTGTTTTCTCTTTTAAAAACGCATTAGGTGATTGATTCTCGTATTCTCTTTTCTCTCTAGTTTGCATTATGATCCTAACAATATATTGGTATCAAAGATTGGTTCTTGCAATCGTGATGGAAGACGGAAAATTACTAGGACCGAGGAAATTTGATGAGACGGATTTTTGGTTCTCGAAAATGCAAATCGAGGATTACCTATACAGTAAAATTTCGTACCAATATCTTAAGGAAGAATGTAGAGCATGAAGGACGACGAGTAAAAGTCGGTGGGCAAAAAAGTGATGAGCGTGATCTGTTTGTCGTTGTCTAATAAAATTATGCATCACAAGGTCAAATCAAAAACGATGAAGAAGATGTTGAAACCCTATCTTCCATATATGAGAAACCATTCGCGGTTGCACATGATACGGAGGTTGTTTAACCAACGAACGTCAGAGATAAAGTGTTGTCTAATCACCTAAACTAGTTCAATATGATAAACACACAACTAAGCTTTGTGACGATAAATCTTGACGATGAAATGAAGATCTGATCTTGTCCTCTATTTTATAAAATTGGAGCAGAACAATTATGATTGTAAGTGTCTCAGCTGGGAAGGAAAAACTCGAGCTTGATGAAGTCAGAAACTTGATTGTCAACGAAAATGTTCGTAGAAATGATTCATGATATACTTTGGGATTAAACTTGAATGTCGGGGGAAAACGGTTAGTCAAAATCACGATCGAAGCGTGGCAGACTGAAGTTGAAGGGAACTAACAAACCCAAAGACACAAGCAAGATCAAGTGTTCGAATTATGATCAGAACGGTCACCACAAGGATTAATATAATGCACCATTGAAGAATAAGTCAACAAATGCGGCCATAAAAAGAGATTGTAAATGCATTAATCTTAAGTGTGAGCAACCCTCTAGAAACTTGGGTATTGAAATTTAGAGCTTCGTTTCTTCGTGCAATTAACAACATTGAAATAATGGAAAGGTATACTCTAGAAAATTTCGAGAAAAGGTCTATCTTGATGATGATGAGTCACTAAAAATTGTGGGGAAAAGATTTGTTCGGATCCATACTCCAAATGGATATGTTTTGCACCTACAAGAAGTAAGACACAGATCCTGATCTAAAAAGGAACTTGCTTTGGGTCGGGCAATTAGACGGAAAAGGCTATGTTGTAACATTTAGTTTGTGGGAATTTTGAAAGATAACTAAATGAGTCATGTTGTCGGCAAGAGATAATAAAGGTGAAATGTTGTACATAACTAACAACATCCACAACAATGGTTTTGTTGTAGTAGTAAATGACAATGTAGATTTGTACGTGGCACAATCAATTGGGTCATATGAGTGACAAAATGATTAAAGTGTTGTGTTCTAGAGGTTTACTACCATGCTTCAAGTTCACTAAAATTGGACTATGTGAGGAATGTGTTTTAGGAAAAAAGAGAGTGAGTTTTTCAAAGGGTGATAGAAACTTGAAGAAACAAAAATTAGAGATGATCCACAATGATCAATATGTACCACACACATGTGACATCTCTTGGTGGAGCATCATACTACACGACACTTATTAACGACTCTACAAGAACATTTATGAGTTTATTTTTAAAAGAGAAATTTGATGCCTTTAACATTTTCATAAAATGAAAAGCTCTAGTTAAAATAAAAATATCTCTTAAAGTGAAATGTTTGATAATGGATGGGGTATGAGATATGTGAATTGAAAGAGTTTTGTGCTAAAAATGGAATTCATATGGAAAAGAACTTGAAAGGTTAAAGTATGTAGTAAAAAATGTTACATTTTCGATTAACAAAGTACCATCGACTCCCTAAAAGAATGAATTCCAAAAGAGTTATGGTGTGGTATAGAGGTAAATCTGACCTTTTTAAAAATATTTTAGATATAAACTAGCCTTTTCTCAATTCTCTATCTTTTTTAAAAAAATTTAAATTATACATTAAACGAGGTTCGTTAGAGGAATCTTCCACACTAACTGCCATTAGGTTTTAAGTATCACCATTAGTTTTTAAGTATAACTTTACAAAAAAGATAAGCGAGGTTAGAAACCTTTAATTATAAGATTTGTATTTTGGATCTTGGGTTGTGTAATCGGTCGAACTTAAACCTTGTGTACTTCGATTGGGCTTGAACCTTGTGTACGTCGATTGAGCTTGAACGTGTCTATATCAATTGAATTTTAAACTGTGTAAATTAAAATTATCAAATAACCCTTTAAAAATTAATTTTTTTAAATAAATTTAAAGGGTCTAAATTAATACGGTGTAAAATTTATGGGGATTTAAATTGTGAGAATTATAAATTATAAATTTCATATAATTTTCTACATGTTGAACGGGGCCTATCAAGGTCCCATTCCAAACCCCATAAACGTCCACACGTAAATGGGCTAGTTGAATTTAACCCCAAAAGCACGAGAATGGAATTATAGGAGAAAGCTTCGGAAGTCTCTAGAGACAGTCGAAGGGAGTGGGCAACCAACAAGATAATGGGCTACGAGGTGTCTGTTAAAATAGCTGGACATCATAATGGGCTGGATAGGTTGTACTTTGCTACAGTGAAAGCTCCCCTTCCCGGAAGAGGCCCCAAATCTACCTTCTTCTCCCAACAAACATCTGGTCGCACAACTCGCAAGTTACAGCCACCGGAGTCTTCGGTTGTCGGCGCCGGAGATTCTCTCTATGACTTCCCTTCCACATATCGATGATGACGTAAGCCATTTCCCCTTCTTTTCCGGATAATCGATGTGCTTGGCATTTTGTCTCGAAGTTTGCTCTTGTGATCGATTAACTAGGGTTTCTCTCCATTTACTCGCTTTCATACTTCCTGTTCGTTTTCTTTTGGGTTTATATGTTTTTTTTTTATGTATTATTTATTTGAACTTGGATTGTATCGGCACCAGGATGATGATTTTGGAAGTGATTTTCCCGGAGCTTCTAGTAACAATCGCTCAGGTTTTTTCAACTCATTTATTTTCTCTTGTTTGGGTCCTTTCAACTGTTTGTTGAGGAGTTTTTATTCTATTTGATATTCCTAAACTAAAAAATTTAGGTAACAAGAGGAGTTTTGGCGAGCTGGATGATGACGAAGATGATATATTTGGACCAAAGAAGGTATCTTTTATCCATAAATCTACCTTTCAGAAGGAATCATATATTGAATGGAATTTGCAGCAGCACAAGCTAAATTAATAGACTTTGGTATTTTTAATACTTAACGCAGGATGATATTTGGATTACAATTGCATCCGAAGGCAACATTTAAATTATGATTACAAATACATTCCTTGATTCAGTTTAGTTAACCTATGATGCTATTGATAATAGATGAGTTGAGATAATAACTTTTTCATTGACCCGTTGGTGTTTGTGGCTTTGGGATTATAGTTTTGATGTGATATTATGTTAGAACTGAAATGTATTTTTGGTGGAGAGGAGTATATTGAAGTCAGCATGACGAGAGTTACTCTCCTCTTGGTTTCTTTGTAGTTGGCAAATTTATTTGTTCTCGGTGCAGAGGGTGAGGACAGACAGATCTATTTCCACAGTTCCACGTAGGACTATAATTGCTAGTTGCTACAGCGCAACAACATGTGACTCAGGACACTGATCCACAACCCTTGCAGGGATGATTCTGTTGGAATTAGTTTTTGGTGCTTTACTTTCTTGAAGAAAATTGTTTGGGAGGATGCCATGGGATTTCCATCTCTTCTTCTCTTTTAGACATAATAATGTCAGTTGAAAATCTGAAGTTCTATACTAGCTGCTAGGGTTTATTTGGGTTTTTGTTTTGTTCGTCTGTTTCTGGATTGAGGAAATGACCCAAATATGTTTGGTCAGGTTTCAGTTTGGGAAATTGTTGCTTTCGGTTGGTTCGGGTTGATATTGAGTTTTGGTTATGTACTTGATAAAACTTGGAAACTCTCTTCTAAAGTTGGTACTTTTGAAATGATTTTATTATTAATAGGTAGGCTAGGCATAATGTAATACTGATCCTTGGTCTATTGTTTTGTGCTCTATGTTGGGAAAAAATCAAAAGCTTGAGGAAGCAGCACCTGGTGTAGCAACTGGAATGATTCTATCACTCCGTGAAAGGTACTTTGTGCAGTAAATTTAGCGCTCATTTCTTTTTATGCATAGTAATAATTTTTTCAGCTTAAATTTTGCCAACACTGCTAACATCTGGAAATTCTTTTCTTGTTTTCAGTCTCCAGAAGTGTAAAGAGGACCTTTCAAAATTTGAAGTATGTATCCAACTATTAATTAAAAGTTTATTCTTCCTTAGACATTTTATTTATGATTTTAACCTTTCACTTGGTGCTTTCTTTAGTATTACAATTCCTCTTTAAGAAATGGTAAATATATGATGATAAACTTAATTATGTTTGTAACATCAATTTTGCAAAAAACATGCATAACAGAAATTTGTAATGGCTTGGCTCTGCACTTCGATTTTATGTACTTCCCCTACTTTTTGAGATTGTTTTCTATTGTGTCAACAACTAATTTATCAATGATAACGGTGACACTATTTTTTTAAAAAAACTTCTTTTTTTGCTGTCAAACTTAATTTTTTTAATTGTAGATCTGAAAAAAGCTATTAGGAAATTCTAGAATGCACTTGGCCGTTTCACTGCGTCTACTTCAACAAGTCCAGGGCTAGTAACAATCTCATAATCTAGCTACTGATAGTTTTTTTTTGAATTCATGTTTAGTCAGAGCTTGGAGCTGCAAAGTCTGAAATTCAGAAATGGCATTCTTCATTTCAGAATGAGCATTTCATGTCTGCTGGGACTTCTATTGGTAAGTCTTTTGATCTGGAACTTTAGAGGGCTCCAGAGTCCAGCCTTTTGCTTGTGTTTGTTTTGCAATTTTTTTGGCATATGGTATTAATATATTCGTTTGCAGAACCTAAATGGGTGGTAAATTACATTCAGACCTTGAGATCATCTGAGGAGTCTTTGAAAGAGCAGGTCTGGATTTACGTGTTTTTTGGCTCTCTTTTACTTTGGTTTGTTTTTTTAGTTAGAAAACGGAGGATCTTATCATGCTTTCATTTACACCAGCTAGAAAAAGCAAAAAAGAAAGAAGCTGCATTTGTTGTAACATTTTCTAAGAGAGAGCAAGAGATAGCAGACTTGAAGGTAAGCTGTTTTTTTCATTATCTTGTGTTTTGAACCCTTTTGGATTTTCTGATAAACAAGTCTGGCAAGAAAGTTTAATTCTTACAAGATAGTTGCTTGTAGGAGAATTTATTTCTATTTATAAAAAATGTGATTTAAACTGCAAATTTCTCAGGCTGCTGTTCGTGAATTGAGATTGCAGCTGAAGCCACCATCATTGCAGGTATCGGATTAAAATATTTATTTAAGAAACATATACGGCTTGTGGTGTTGTCGGATCAATCACTCTTGTTATCTCATTGAGCAATACAGTTATCTTGGATGGTTTAATGCTTCATGGTTTCTCAATTCTCATCATTTGAATCCAGTGAAACACTGTCCGTCCTCATTTTATATTGGCTGAGCATTTGATGAACTTAATGATTTCATTTTATGGTTGTTAGAGCAGCTATCTTGAATTTATCGTATTTAATTTTTTGCGCTGTCTATTTGCATTTGTAGCCTTTTCTTTTGCTTAGTTTCTTTCTGCTATAGGTTCTAGGATTGGATACGATCGTACTAGGTTTTTTTCTCTAGGAAAAATGACCAAAAATCTGGTCATATTGCTGATGTGGCAACCAAAGTTTTTGTAGGGCTCTAAAATGAACAACAAAATTTAGGTAAAAAAATGTAAATTAGGAACAATTTTTATGGTCTTCCCCCAAAACCCATATTTCTGTTTATTGTCAATCATGACCACCATAATCACCCATTGTTGGCCGTCCAACACTATACATATCAGGCAAAGAGTAACACACCCACATTTCGAACCAAGTGGATTGCACCTTGTTGAAATTTAACCATGAGTAGTTATCTCATTCTTCTTATAGACAGGCTGGGTGCTTTGTGAATCAGGATAATATCAAATTTTTTTTCTCGAAAGTTGACACATGTTTGGAAATGAGAAATTGTGCTATCCCTTAGAGTCCATGGTTGTTATGGGGTTCATGCTCTGTTTACATTTATGGCTTCCTGATTCTTGGGACTATATAATTGCACTTCATTTGTGTAATACCAGCTTTTGTATTCATCTTTCTTGAGTTAATGAATTATAATGTATGGGTTATGCTAGTGATTGAGTTTCACTGTGGTTTCTTGATAGGCGAGGAAGCTACTACTAGATCCTGCTATACATGAAGAATTTTCACGTTTGAAGGTTAATTGCTGTAACCTTTATTTCTAAAATCTCACCGAATTTTGGTTAATTGCTTCTTCACTGGTTAGTATTTGTATTTTGTATGTTATCACTAACATAATTTTTGCTTCTTTATTGCTTAGCATTTGTATCCTGTTCTGGTGTCTGGGTTTCATCTTTCTGCATGATTATATCTGTATGCATAGTTTTAAAGGGCGCGAGACGCGCCGAGGTGAAAAGGCCTCTGGAGTCTCGCGCCTTACGTAGGTTGAGGTCCAAACATGGTGTATTTAGGCATTTAAGGTACTAGTCACAATCTGATACGGTTGGATTTAGGGAGATATTAAGAAAAAGGATATTTCAATATTAAAGATATTATATCTATTAGATGTAGGATATTTTATATTTTCTAGTTTATAGCTTTGAGATGTATTTACTTTCAGTTAGGATATCAGTTTTATATTTTCCTTTGTTAATTAGCAGCCTATATATATATGGCCTTTAGGATGAAATAAAAGATAAGTAGAATTATAATCAAAAGGAATTATAATCAAAAGGAGGCTAACGTTAAACCAAGATGGTATACACGTTATACCTAGGAAGAGGCTCTTTCTAGGATGAGTCTACTTTCATCTATCCATCAATCCACTTTCATCTATCATCTTATCCACAAATCACTCGTGTCTCTTATCTGAGATTCGATCCTACATCTGGGAACACAATCCTTTGTAAAACAAGTTATGAAAATACCAAAAAAACATATAATGGTCTATAAATGCTTCGAGATGAACATTAAATAGGTGAAAGTATGGGCATACAAACAACATAGTCTGAATGCAAGCAACAAACATAGTTCATAAGGCAAACAAAAAACATAGTTTCAACTTCTTGAAGCTCCTGAAGGACCTAAAAAACACTCTGAGGAAGTGAACAAAAACACAGGACCGAAACCAGATAGGGTAGAAGAGAAACAGGAGAAAGAAAATATAAGGCTGCTGAACTGAAACAGGAGAAAGACGCTGCAGAAGGCTGCAGCTTTCCGCCAGAGCAGAAAAAAAAGACAGAAAAGAAAGGAAAGAAAGCCCGTCATATCCAGCTAAGACAGACTTTTACCTGAGGCTCGAGGCACTTCGCCTCGTACCTCACCAGAGGATAACTGTGGCCCGCGCCTTACGTTATGTAGTGCGCTCAGACTATATGAGGGGCAACTCTTTGTGCCTCGGTGCGCCTCACGCCTTTCTGTGCCTTAGGCGCGTTTTTTTTAAAACTAAGTCTGTATGGTTATCATTTTTAGCTGTACTATTGATTCAATTTAAATGATTCGTGAATTGCATATAATGATACCGTTGTGAGTCGGAGCTAAACGTGTTAGGGCCTCTAGCTTTTTCCATCAGTATACACCATGATGCACGTATATGGATCGATAGATGATGTATCACTTGTATGGATTCGCTACTGCTCTAAGTTTTTTTTATTGTCCATCATATTGTTTTACGGCAGAATCTTGTTGAAGAGAAGGAGAAAAAGGTGAAAGAATTACAGGATAATGTCGTTGCCCTGAGTTTGTCTGCACACAGTAAGATGGGGAGAATGCTAATGGCAAAATGTAAAACCTTGCAAGAGGAAAATGAGGAAATTGGACACCAAGCTTCTGAAGGAAAGGTATAAATCCCAGTCTATCAAGGAGTAACTGTCGATATACTTCTTTTCCTATCCTGACAGTTACTTTAATTTTAGGAGCATTTTAACTTGTACGCATAGTTAAACACAAAACAATCATTTACAACAGACAAAACCCGTGTCTCATCACTTCCATTTGACATACATTAGAAACAGTGCACTATGAATTGATGATATCTAATACTATATCTCAATGTGCTTGTTTTTTGGCTACAGATTCATGAGTTGGGGATTAAACTTGCGTTACAGAAGACTCAGAATGCACAACTCAGAACCCAATTTGACGGTTTGTACCTATCTGCCTAGAGTCATCTGTTACTTCCACCTTTGAGTTTATCCCCTTTTCCGTTTTATGTTTTGTAGTCGTAAACTCGTTGTCTGTTTTAGGTCTGCTTAGTTCGCTTTGCGATTCAGTGGGAACCTTTTGAGGATAAAAGAAGAAAATTTATGTCGACTGTAGAGGATAGTAGTCAATTGATATATGCAAAATATGAGTACCGTGTAGTGATCATCCTCTGTTCGTGTGTGTTGATTCATTTCTCAGTAAACAGATTAATATATTAATTTTATGCAAAAGGAAATAGTCGTCTTTTGCAATCAGTTGAATAAAGTTGGCTGAGACAACCTTAAACGAATATTAGATCTTTCAAGGTCTTGACTTTGAAAGAGTTGAGTCCCTCAGCCACCTTTTATTCCTACAGTCTCCAAGGGCACCGTACATGGAAACTAGATATTTGGATTCAACTGTCATGTACATTAGCATTGAAAACGTACAATGTTGATTGTGGGATTGAGAATGACTTAACACAACTAAAGCAGTTATCAAGGTTCCATTTTCACTGGAAAATTTGCTCCAGTCGCTCAGAAAGTATCAAACTCAATATGGTCAGTAGTTGTGGTCTATTTGTATATGACATCAAGTGTGATTGCTTTTTAATGTTGCAGGATTGTGTAAGCATGTAGATGGGATGGTAACTGACGTGGAGAAATCGAATGAGACGGTATTCTCTATTTCTATAGAAAGTAATTGTTATTGTAGAGATTCTAGAGAAGTGCACGTCTTCAAAACTTGGCTTATATGCAGGTTCTTGTATTGCAAGAGGGACTGGAAGAAAGAGATGCTGAAATCGAAAGGCTGAAACTTGAGTTGCAGCAGACCAATTATATAGAGGACGTAAAAGCCGAGCCAGATTCGTCCAAAGACGATGAAATGGAGGCCAAACCTGCCGACGGAGTAGCTGTAGAACAAGCTACCTAAAGAATTATTCATATCTTTTGCTGTTGGCAATCTGTTTTCTGTATATTAAACCATCAATTTTGGACTCATCATTTTGTCAAAGCTTCTTTCGTTTAACGATGAGCTATTTGCGCGGCTCTAGTCATCTATATACTTGGAATGTATATGATTCTTTAATCTTTACCTTTTTATCTATATCGTTTTCCAAATTCTACAATTTTCTCACCACTGTTCTTCTAATCTCTAGTAGTCGTGTCATTCTTCCTCTGTTCTAGCCCAAAATCCCTGATGTTGCGTTGCTCGAGCCGGTACTCTCAATGAACGAACCGACGTTGCTTGAGTCGGTACTCTAAATGGACGAGTCAAACTGTCGTTTCAGTTGCACCAACTCATAATAGTGTAAGTCTGGCCAAATTAGGCTTTTGATTTGATTAATTTACTTTAATAGTTGTTCGGTCGAACCGTTAATAGGCTACTAGTGTTTATAGTTCGTCACTCCGTAATTCAAATGATTTTACTTGAACAACAAGTTTTTTATGCCCTTGAAAAGAAATCTAAAAAGAGGCACAACGGAATTACGTGAATTAATAGCTCTAGAGTACCACATGATGAAATCAACCAGAGAAAACTTAAGAACCTTAGGTTTAAGATCAAACAGTTTAAATATGCAATTTACAGCTATCGGACTCGATTATTAATGTAAAATTGTTAAAAAGATTTGTATAGACTATAGGGAAGCAAATCAAATGGGCTGATCTAATTTTACAGTAGCCAACCTAATAAGTATGGGCTTTGATTGGACGACTCATACGTCGGATCTACTCATCTGTCCAAGAAGATGAATCCTTGCTTTTGGGCCCAATCTAAGCGCTTAATAGCATTTCTAAAAAAAAAAGCAGTTAGCAGCATGATTATTGCGCAAGTATTTTACTCAGGAGTCGGTGATTTGTATTAACGTCAGCAATTTCCGGCGAAGACCGGAAGTTGGGATAATTACCTATTACTATCTCGTATCCTGGCTCGTATCCTGGAGAAGATTCCATGATTGATGATTTCATTGGGGTTTAAGCACATGACGAGTTTCTCAAAATCCAATTGTCCCACCAACACAACCACAACTAGCTTCTTCTACAGTGACAGTGAAGAAGATGAAGATTTTCTTCGGGTCCCCAGAATCTCACCAGAATTTGGTACCAGGGTAAATCTCTTCTCTTGCTCTAAAACCCCAAATTCAGAACTTTCGTCTTACTTGTATTATACTGTGTGTTTTCTGCGAATTTTGTCATTGTTTTTCGGAGTACCAAGTATGAGTATAGTGATTGGAAGAATTTTAGGTTGTGTTTGGTTGGAATTGGGTATCAGTTTGAATAAATAACTGGATTTGAAGCATTAGGGTTTCAATCCAGATGAATGCTTTTGGATGTTTAGTTGGATTTAGGATTCAAGAGATTGAGGACTGGAATAAGTGAAACCCTTGCTCAATCAGCATCGTTACTTTTAGCATTTCAAAATGTTTTCGCTGCTGCAAAAGGATTTCATGCTTTGTATCTATGTGTACAGAATTCTAGCTTCAGTGATCAGGTCAGCTCTGCAGAAATCTGCAAGGATACAAATGAGAGATATGATCAAACATCATTGATCTCAAATATAATCCAAATCGTAGAGGATAACGAGAAAAATATTTTACATGCTGTGGAAGTTGCTAGTGCTAGGGTAACACAGATTGAGAACAGGACTCGCCACCTTGAGAATGCTCTGGATGATCTGAAGGTGTATGTGGAATACAATCATGGCAGAGCTGATGGAAAACTAAAGGAACTGGAGAGTATTGTAAAAGAGGTGAGAAATTTCTTTCAGGTAGAAGATATCCACACTTAGAAGTTCTTGATATTGTCCTTTAAATTGAAGTCCTCTTTGATTAAAGTTCATTTGGATTAATGATTCTGCAAACAGGGAATAAGTTCGATTCCGTGTCGTTGGTTCAGCAGCATTTACTGTTGACCTGCATATTCTTGTTTTTGTTCAGATGGAACCTCAGCAGCCATTACTGGTGAACATGTGTGCAGGTTCATACGGATGCCAAATTTGTGTTAGATAAACAAGAAATTGCAGAAACTGAGCTGCGGGGTTTGAAGCTTCAGTGTTACAAGACACAACCAGAACCCGAAATCCAAAACCTTGATGTTCAAAATACTTCTGCTCAACATTTCTCTCTCGTATCCAGTGTAAATGTAAACATAACTCACCTGAATCACCCACCACCACAACAAGCTCCAGTAGTACAATCTATCTCGCACTCACTACTCCCAAACGTGTCCTCCTATATAACTCATGCATCAGAAATGTTCTCTAGCTCACCACACGAATCCTACTATTCCACCTCAGTTCATCCTCAAGCCTTGTCAGCACGAGAAACATATCTGCCTCTTTCTGTTACCAGCCCTCAGTCTCAGTATACACTTGACCATCAACAGTTTGAACCCTATGCTAACTTTGATCAGTCTCTCCAACCAGCTGAATCCGGAAGGAAACGAGAACAATTGCCTCTCCATTCTCTCAGGGCGCCTGATCGATCTTTAATCTCTGTAAATGCCAGTTTTGTACCTCCAGTTAGGAACTATTATGATTTTGCTTGTTCTGAAGGCTTACTAGTAAAGTCCTCGGGATCTTCTTCACAGGCTTTTCCAAATGCATTACCAAGAGCCTCTTTTTTGGACACCGAGTCCGGGTCCAGTGGAAAATCAAACAAGGCATCAAATGAAGACATCATTGAAGAGGTCACAGCAATGGGATTCAGGAGGGATATGGTCATAGCAGCAGTTAGGAAACTGACACAAAACCAAGAGTCAGTGGACTTTAATACTTTGCTCGATAAGCTCATGAGTTAGAATAAGTTGTCCGAACCGACATTTAAGCTACAATGAATTGCATGTTACACATGATGGTGTTGGTGTCTGCCCAGTAGTGACTGCAGGTATGTTCTGCTTCATATATATTGGATTAGATACACTTATCCCTCAATCGTGAACTCTGGTGGCTTAAAGATTACCGTTGACTTGTAAATACCAAGTATTTAGCTAATATGCCATTTGCTGTAAAATAGTGAATCTGTGAGGTTTTCTCACAAGTTGCTCTATTATCGTATCTTTGAATATTGGTAAGGGTTTTGATGCTTGGCTCTCCTTTAAGGCTCAAGATCTGAGTTCCAGACTTCTTGGGAGCAAGTCTTGAACACTATGAAGAAGCTCACCATAGTTTTTGTTTTTACTGACAAACATTCGGGGAGAGTAGTTATTCAGTTTGAATCTAACTAGTCTTGAGTCCGTTTGAAATTGCTAAGAATTATGGCTGGAAAAGGAATATCAACAAATCAATAAAAAGTCATGATTGTTTAGCGACTAAAAAATCAATTAAAAGTCATGATTGTTTAGCGACTAAAATAGAATGTTAGAGTTCTTTAATCCATGAAAGGAACATAATCATTTTTTATTTTAAAACCACTAAAAACATGGACATGAATCCAAAGTTATAGGGAATTGTATGAGTTTAATTTCTTTTTAATTCTGATATTGCCCTTGTGTTTCTTTTCGATCAGATTTACTATTTCTATCATATTTGTTTACGAGATTGCATCTCTATCAGGGTTTTAGGGCTCAAACCCCTCCATTTCCAAATGAACCTCCTCAAACTTGCCTAATGTGTAGCCGCTATGACATTTATAATCTGCCATTTGAAATCAAACCACAACAGAATGAGTTCTTATTATCTAGCCGGAGCCCGACCACTACAACAACCACCTATGGCTTCGACCTTGAGTTTCTCAAAGCTACATCTGCTTAAATTAAAGCCTCATCGTCTTCTACTCTTCTTCTTCCCTTAAAATATGCTCAGTGATGCAGGTTTCATACATAATAGATGGGTATTTGCAACTTTGCAAGCGGTTGTTCTTCTTCCCTTTGAAATGTTATTTTTTGATTCTTTATGACGTAAGCGTCTTTTAAAACTAAAATAAATAAAAAAAACCTCTAACTAAACACTCTTATCAAGGTTACTTGTAAACCCGAAAATAACCTATAAATTCATTTAGATTATAAGCCCAAAAAAAACTCATATACAACTATGCTAGTAAACATGCCCTTAGATGGTGTTTAGTAAATCAGATCCGTAGTTGTCGTTTTCGGGTCAGTCGGATCATCTGGATCAAGATAATGTCGTTCGGATCAAACGGATTACCTGAATATCCGCGGTTAATGGTCCGGCTAAATCAAATCGGATAGTAATATTTATATTTCGGATCAAACAGATCGGCAACCCTATCCGACAAAAAGTGCCGATTATCTATCCGGTTCCTAATCAGACTTTGCCTTACATGGATATCCGACTATTCGGATAGGATCACAGTGATCTGTTGCCCCATGCTGACGGGGCCAATCTTATAACTAAAATGATTGGATACCCAACTTGATGCACCTCAAAATAAATCGAAGAAGACATAGAATGGCTAATGATTAGTACGATTGAGAGTTAAGGCCTTCCCTTAGGTAATCATAGCAATCATGATTGGGATTGGTAGACTCCACTTTCCTTCATTAAGCATATTAAGCGTCGCACCCAAACCCACCATTTTCATAAGATTCTCATCAAATCTTTCTTTCATATTCTCTTTTTCCCTAAGTCTTTGTCGTCGGTTGGAGATTATGTGCTTTCTTTTTTGTTATTTACTTCAGAATTGAGTTTAAATATGATCATGGTTTGCATACGTGACATGAATTTTGTGACGGAAACAGGTGACGCTCTGTCCGTCGCTAACATCGACACATTTGGGTTCAATTTTCGCAGAAATTTGTATAAGCTTGGTCGCCAAGTTCTATGCATTGAATTATTTACTAGGGTAGGTTACCTTGATGATCACTATCCAACAAATTAGTATTTTTTTTAAAAAAAACGGAAAGCGGTTCGAACCGAAAAAGACCGAAAAATATCGGCAGACGGACAAACCGTCATGAAGATTACAAACAAAGGAGAAAAGAAAAACACAAAATCCATTAAAAAAACCCAAAATCAAAAAGTTTTCAAGAGTTGTTATTAGAATAAATAGAAATAGTTACAAATACCTTACATTTTCTTTATCAATAAACCGGGTTGTTCGTTTTACTCTTTTTAGTTTTCAAATAGTATAATACCCGCACCTTGTGCGGGTTTTGAAAAAATGAGAAAGAATATTGGGAAATAGGTTTTTTTTACTTGCTTTTGTTTTGTATACTTCTCTAATCTAATCCTGCGTCCACAGCGCGCCACGTCATGAACCCGTGCTCTGTTTTAGTAAGTACTAGTTTTAATACCCGTGCCCTGCACGGGTTAGACGATAATTGTGTGTCAAAAAAATGTATGATAATTTACTATGTTAAGAATTGTCTTAATTGTTATGTGTTACTTGTTGTAAGATTGTATTTTTCACATTATGAATGTAAGTCAAGCAAGAATTCAAATCCTGCAATAACAATCGGGAAAGAGGATTTCAGGACAATATCCTTTGAGATACTCGAATGCCGAGTTAGTATCAATCCTAGAAAAAGTTCGAATTTTATTATATAAGATAGATAAGAAGTCATGTGTAAAACATATACTAAAAAAAAAGAAGGGCAAAACAAATCATTAGATTTAAATTAACAATATTAAATTATAATATATTAAAATGTAAATGAAATAAGTTTATATAATATAAGTAGCATGTCTAAGTCAAAATTTACAATATCAAATAGTTAAATTTAAATAGTGAATTATCTAACCATTAATAAGACTAATAACATATGTCAAGTTACTAAAATGATAAATTTTACTAAATATTTTTTAAAAAAAATTCAAAATAATAACAACTATCAATTAAACTCAAAATAATACAAACTTTAAAAATTATAGAAAATGATACATACAATTTCAGGAGTTTTTTTTCTGATTTTTTAAATACTTTTTGTATTATTTTTTTCTAAAAAATAAACTACTATGTAAGAAGTCATAAATTAAGTAAAATATTTTTAATATAAAAAAAAATTTTGAAACATTTTTTCTGATTTTTTAAATAATTTTGTGTAAATGAAAAAAAATTTTAAAAAAATTTTTGATTATATTTTTAAAAGCCGATAGTTTTTTTAGAAAAAAAATTAATTTAACGTTTTTGGGAAAACAAAATTCGATTTGTTCCATATCTTTTTTAATATGAAATTATGAGTTTTTATACAAATTATTTTAAATATATCTGAAATTGTTTTCAAAAAATAATAAAATCAAAAATGAAAAAACACTTATTCTAAAAATACGAATTCTTTTAATTATAAAAAAATTTTATTCTAAAAAAATGAATAAATCTTTTGTTAATCGTTTAAAAAATATTTTAGAAATTTTTTTTTATAAGTTTAGAAAAAAAATGAAGCTCAATTGAAAATTAAAAATATATTAAGATCTTTAAAATTTTATATATAAAAAATTTTTTTATCAGTTCAATTGAAAAATATAAGAAAAAAAAACAAAATTGAATTTAAAATAAATTTTATAAGTTTAAGAAAGTATAAATTTCAATTATAAATTAAAAAATATCAGTTGACAAAATGTTAATATCTTTAAAATTAGATTGCAAATCTTACCTATTTCGATTTTTAAGCTACAAATAATTAAAAATCAATTAACAATATGAGAGAATAAAACAAATATTAGTTAGTAAAATATTTAAAATAATTCATAAAAATATTTAAAATAATTTGGTTTAACATGGTGGGACCGGGATCAACAAAAAATTGACACGTGTTAATTTAATGATGTGGATTCATCAGACGGTGCCATGTGTAAGTTCACGGGCTGCTTTAGTATATAGAAGATAATAGATTTGGTTTCTATAAAATTATTATTTTAATAATAAAAGATTTTATGGTTTAAAAATTAGTGTAAAAAATAAAGATTTATTGGTTTTAATTGTGGGAGCTCAATTTCAAAAATCCTGCAATAAAAGACTTTATGGTTTAAAAATTAGTGTAAAAAATAAAGATTTATTGGCTTTAATTGTGGGAGCTCAATATCAAAAATCCTGCGTCCACAGCGCGCCACGTCATGAACCTGTACTCTGTTTTAGTAAGTACTAGTTTTAATACCCGTGCCCTGCACGGGTTAGACGATAATTGTGTGTCAAAAAATTATTTGATAATTCATTATATTGAGAATTGTCTTAATTGTTATGTAATACTTGTTGTAAGATTGTATTTTTCACATTATGAATGAAAATCAAGCAAGAATTCAAATACTGCAATAACAACTGGGAAAAAGGAATCCGGGGCAATATCGTTTGAGATAGTCGAATGTCAAAGTTAGTATCAATTCTAAATAAATTCAGGTTTATTAAATTAAATTTTAGAGTACGTGATTTAGGTTAACAAATAGACGACATTGTCAAAAATTGATGAGGTGACTGCACAAAATTAAGTCAAGTATCACTTCACGGGTTGTTCATTAAAAAATAAATAGCGCAAAAATCATTTAAAAAAATTGTTTAAAAAATATTGATCAACAAATTAATTGTTTAACAACCTAACGATTTTCTAACTAAAAATTGTTTTAACGAATTATTCAGTGTTTTTAAAAAAATTGTTCAAAAAAATTTTCATAATTTTTATCACAAAAGAAATCGATACTTTCTTGATTTTTTTCTAGTGTTTTTTTTCCTTTATTTTTTAAATATTTTTATGTAAATGACAAAAACTTTTTATTAAGTATATTTGATTTATTTTTAAAATAAGTTGTCGAATTTTTTTTTAAAATCGATTTTTTTTTTCGAAATTTTTTTTCGATTTTTTTTTCCCATATATTCTTAAGTAATATGAAATTTATTAGTTTTTTAACAAATTATTTTAAAATATATGATTTTTTTTCAAAAAATATTAAAATCGAATTTTTTAAATGAAAAAAACACTTATATTAAAAAACAAATTCTTTTAATTCTAATACTTTATTTATTATAAAAATATGAAGAAATATTATTGTTAATCGCTTAAAAAAATATTTTTGAAAAAAAATAAAGTTTATAAGTTTAGAAATAAATAAATTTCAATTGAAATTTAAAAATATAAAAATATAAAATATTGAGATCTTTAAAATTAAAAAAAAAAATTTATAAGTTCAATTGAAAATATAGGTAAACAAAATTAAATTAAATTTAAAATTAAATTTTTTAAGTTTAAGAAAGTATAAAGTTAAATTATAAATTAAAAAATATAAATTTCAATTTTTAATATCTTATAAATTAGATTGTAAATCTTCGCTATTTTCGATTTTTAAATTATAAAAATTAAAGATCATTAATAATATGAGAGACTAATACTAAGTTATATAGTAAAATATTTAAAATAAATTCTATATTTTTCATATATTTTTAATAAGAATTTATTAGTTTTTTTTACATATTATTTTAAAATTTTTGATTTTTTGTAAAAAAATTTTAAAATCGATTTTTTTTAAATGAAAAAAACACTTATATTAAAAAAAAATTATTTAAATTCTAAAACTTTATTTATTTTAAAACTATGGAGAAATATTATTGTTAATCGTTTAAAAAAATTATTTTGGAAAAAAAAATAAAGTTTATAAGTTTATAAATAAATAAAGTTCAATTGAAATGTAAAAATATAAAAAACATTAAGATCTTTAAAGTTTTAAAAAAATAAAGTTTATAAGTTCATATGAAAATATAAGTAAACACAATGAAAATAAATTTAATATTAAATTATTTAAGTTTAAGAAAGTATAAATTTCAATTATAAATTAAAAAAATATAAGTTGTTAAATTTTAATATCTTTAAAATTAGATTGTAAATCTTAACTATTTCGATTTTACAAATATAAAAAAATTAAAGGTTATTAATAATATGAGAGACTAATAAAAAATTATATAGTAAAATATTTAAAATAAATTCGTAAATTAAATATTTAAAATAATTTAGTTTAACATGGGACCTTAATTAACAAAAAAATTGACACGTGTAAACTTTGATGACGTGGTTGCACGAAACTGTGCCAAGTGGAAGTTTATGGCTGCTTTAGTATATAGATAGATAATAGATTTGGTTTATATAAAATTATTATTTTAATAATAAAAGATTTTATGGTTTAAAAATTAGTGTAAAAAATAAAGATTTATTGGCTTTAATTGTGGGAGCTCAATTTCAAAAATCCTGCGTCCACAGCGCGCCACGTCATGAACCCGTGCTCTGTTTTAGTAAGTATAATAGATAATAGATTTCTTTTTTCTTGTTCATTTTTTATTTTATTATTATCAAAAATCAATAATCTAGATACCCTTTCTTTTCTTTTTTCTAAATACTTCCAAACAAAGCAACATTTTCTATATATACAATGAAAAAATATTAACAAAATCACTATCGATCGTAACGTTTCTCTTTTCCATGTTCTTATTTTTGTGATCAAGACGAAATTTCGAGTAATCGATATAGATTGGTGTGGACTTACCGTAATTTTAATTGATAATTGAAATATCTAAATCGGGCCAACAAATCTGAAGGGTCGGCCTGTTCAATGTACATTGATGATTGAATCTAACTATAGAGATCAAATGACGCATGCTGAAGTTGTAGTATCTAGTATAGTGGTTTTCAACTTCCAAAAATGAGATGAGACGACATCATTAAATATATAAGTATTCGGATTACTTAATTAATACATAATGGTAGGTGCATGTTATATGTTTGGCTTTATAGCTAGGGTTGCTACTTGGCACAATGGCACCTACTTTCTTTTCGTACCCAAATCGTAGCCCATTCATATGATCAAGCACACCCTTCTTGAATAATCATTGCTCGTTGCCCACCATCAATTTTTTTTTTTGGTCCCGTTACAATCGTTACAAATGATTATTAGTAATGAAAATACTTATTCTTAGATAAACATCAAGAAAAAAAAAAAACACCAAATCAAATTATTATATGCAACGTTATGTTATAATGTGTTGTTACGCGATCCATTGTATGGTATGAACTCTTAAAGTTGACCGGGTCTTCCAAATTTCGGGCATTACACGATGGTTATTGTTTTTTGGTATAGGATCGGAACAAGTTAGAGCTCATATATGAGAGATGGTAGATGATCATGTGTGTGGTTATTTGAATTTTGGGTCGTTTTGCATCATCTTATATATCGTAGTGCTAATTTATTATACACAACGTTATGTTATAATGTTTAGACCGTTTAAAGATATTGTATTCGCCTTGATCCATAATCCATATCATTTCAAGTTTTATGTTAAGTCTCCGTTGTATTATAAAATTTTGAATTAGGATGTAACAATTTAATGCTAACTACCGCTAGTAACATTTTTTTTGTTGTTAACTGGTGATTTTCAAAAATAAAAAAGATGAATTTTGGTAGGTCGATAGGATACGCAATGAGTTTGAACGGGAGCTTCTATTTGGGGAAGATTATTCAATCAAGGGACCCTCAGTTTAGAACATGAATGTCTAGAATACCCACGACAATTGTAGTTGACCAACTGCTTTGTTAAGTATATCCGCTAGTTGTTGAGATGAACGAACATGAGTCGTTTTGATTGACTCGTTTTAACCTTGATCGTGTATAACAAGAAAATCGACTTCGATTTGCTTTTTCTTTCATGGGAATCGAGATATGAGGCTACATGAAGGACAACTTGATTATCGCATTATATTGTCCTAGTTTGGTTGTGGTATACGCCGAAGGAAAGCAACACCACTTTTAGTCATGTGAGCTCGCAAGTGGTGGTTTCTACTGTATGATATTCGGCCTCGATAGAGGAACAAGACACGGTGATATATTTCTTTGGTTTCCATGAGATTGAAGAATCACCAAGAAATATGAAAAAACCCCGTTAAGGAACAATAAGTTAGAAATATGAAAAACCCGTTTAGAATAGAAAAATGCATTTTATTGAAGTGAACTAGACTCAAAAAGAAGTATACCTTGTCCAGGATTACTTTTGAGATAGCTTAAAAGTTGTAAACCGGTTTGTCATTACTGGATGGTCAGCTTTTGCAGAAAATGATTGAGGAAGTGCACGGAGTAATCAAATATGATCTCGTGGTAGTGAAGTAAATGAGATGTCCAATGAGTCTACACTATTGGTCCAACTGGGAGTAGGAGGGATTGTTGTCCGTGGATAGATTATGACCATGCTCGATGGAAAATTGGGTTAGACGAGAATCTACATTGCATGTTTCGATTAAAATATCTAGTGTGTACTTTCTTTGAGAGATGAACAAACTATCATACATTCTTGTGATTTTTTTTTTTTTTAAATGTTAATTGTATTGAATGAGGATGGAAAAAATGTACATATGAGGACACGTACAATCCCAATTGGCTACAAGCGTAGAACATTAGCAGCAAGAGGTATCAAAGAGCAACATCAGGGTAGAAGGAGAGAAAGAGAGGTTAGGCGAAATTGACGTTCAGCAAGCAGCCCATATCAAGCGAGGATGCAGATCGATCACTTCAATTGTGCTCGAAGTGGAGTTTGGTGGATCGAATGAACTCCCTAGCACAGTCAATTTCTCTAGTGAAGGTGTTGCAATATATCATATTGTTTCTAGCCCTCCAAACATGGTATATGAAGGAAGTGATAGCCGCAATCCTGATCCTGTCCATCGGGCTCAGTTTCAGCCTAGTCCACGACTCGAGCCAAGGCCAAATATTGTTGATGTAGGGTGCTAGATAGGGAGTTCTGGTCCAGCGGGAGACAATGTCCAAAACCAAGGAGCATAGCTACAATAGTACCACAGGTGATCATCGTTCTCAGTAGCACTATTACATAGCTTACAATAATCGTTGCTGATCATGTTCCAGGATCTGATTTTCTCAAGTGTGGGAGGCGTTTTAGAGCTGTAAACCATGCAATATAGCAGCTTTTATGGCAGTTGGATCTCAGCCATATAGCTTTGAAGGGTTTAGGGTGGGTGGAATCTCACATTCTTGTGATTTCGATCCCCAAGAAGTAATAATGTGTCCCAAGACCTTTCATGTGGAAACACTCGTTAAGATATTGTTTGAATCGAGTGATAAATGAGTAGTCGTTACTTGTTATGATTAGATCATCAACGTAAATGAGGATATGAATGACGATACATGGAGGTGTGTAGGGGAAGAGGGAATAATCGGCATGTATTGAGTGAAAACGACCATTTTGAGTGGAGAATTAAGTGTAGTGAAACCATTACGAGGATGTTGTTTGAGTCCATATATGGATTTTTTTAAGATGGCATACTTGCGAGTGATTCTTAATGAGAAACCGGTGTCAACTTCACATAAGCATTTTATTGGAAATCATCGTGGAGAAAGACATTATAGACGTCGTCATGAAAAGTCCGGTGGCATGACTGGTTCTACTTTAATATATGTATATAGATATCAAAAGAAACTTTTGTATGAAGTAAGTTCACGATGTCATGTTTCAATTGGAAGATATAAAATCAATAATAAAAATAATCATATAAAGATAATGGTAAATTTATCTTTAACAACAATCCATTTTATGAAAAAAACTATACTTGAGCCAATACTTTGAAAGACTATTTTTCTTAACTACACATATCAAAATAAATTCAAAGTTCAAGAAAAAGTATTGTACCTCCTATTGTTATTTTTTTTTTATATTCAACGGTCCATATATCAATGTAGAGGGTACGTGTCTACTGAACTTCACATGAGTCTGTTTAATTTTATCATAAAACAAATTGATAATAAAATGAGTGATTCTTGGACTTCTATATTAGACCCAAATATCTCGTCTATTTGATATGAAATAATTTATTCACACATCTCAACACAGGGAGTAGTATTTTTGGTACGGAATTACAAAGCTCTCAACATCTAACAAGTAAAAAAAAATTCGTTACATAAAAATTCTAACAAGTATCTTAGTTCCATTTGTTAGTACTATTCTTCCAAAAAGTTTGTACTATTAGCTCAAACTAGTTTATAACCCGCACCTTGTGCGGGTATATTTATATATTGCATTTTTAATAATATGTCATGAGTTTGTATATGTATAAACTAATGATAGATTAACGAAACATTATAAAGTCATTCAATTATTCTCACGATGATAAAATATTGGCGAATAAAGAAGTGTCTCATTATTTAGACTTTAATTTAATCCTTATACAACATACCGTTTTTTAAGCTTATAAATAAATCATCAATATACTACTAAATTAGAGTTCCTAACTGTTAACCTGACGCTCCCTAATGCGATTATTTTAAAATCGACGCTCTCTCAATTAAAGCCAAAATCATTTTTTTAAAAAAAATTATCAATATAAATTTTTATAACTAACCTAAACAATCACAGCAATTATTTGTTAAGAAGATCCATTCGCTCGATTTTTTTAAACATATCGTTATTGTAAAAAAAAATAAAAACATTTATCATTAATAAAGATTTTGAAACTGATCTTATCAATGAACATAACAGATAAATTGTTCAGCTTTTTTTAAGATTATAAAAATTTATCAATAAAACAAAACAAAATATTTCCCTTATTTTGTTAAAATAAAAACGTAATCTTCTATGTTAATTTAAATTAAAAGATTTTTGCTATATTAAAAAATGCAACTACAACGTATATTCAAAATTCTATAATAAAAAAAAACTTTTTTTTAAAATGAGCCCTTTAATTTAAGTATATAAATTAAGTTTTTAAGTTTAAATTTTTTAAGTTTTACAAATTAATCCAAATATATTAATTATTTGTTGCCTAAAATATCAATAAAATCCGTAGATCATAGCCCGAAAATATACACCGAATATCTTTAGTAAGATTTTTATTTAAAATTAGTAATTTATATTCGGTAGTTATTTTTGAAAAAAAAAAAAGAAGAATCACAATTGATTGAACTTAATCCATAATAAAAAATTGAGGAATTAAATTTTCTTAAACACTCTTTTCGATTCTTCTTATCAAGAAGAGTAACTAATAAGAAATGTGCTAGACAATTTTCCTCATCTCTATAAAAGCATCAATTGCACCCCATTAATGGCATTTTTTGTTCAATTTACTTTATTCGACACGTACCATCATTTTGTTAATTCAACTCGCAAAGGATTGAGAACTATTGATAATTAAGATCTAACACATATGCCTTTGACTCTCCTTCAAGTTTATTGTAAAAAATTTCACCGACTTTCGTTCCTTTCTAAATCATGTAAGTCATCGTAGGATTGTTTTGAATTATATTCTTATCAAGGTACAATTCTTATTTTCTTAATTATCTTGAGTTTGAGACTACTGACGATAAATTTGGCAAATGTTTGATTTATGAAATATAAATTTCAAAATAAGTATTTATCAACAAAGAGTTAATGAAAGAGCAAGTAATTCTAGTATCTGAATAAAACATATTATTTAATAAAAAAATAGAAATCAGAAGGTTTCATTTTTAAAAACGATAAAATAGTGATTTTCGATGTAAATATTCTTGTTTGTTAATAAAACCAATTATAAATAAAAATAATTAAAAAAAACATAAGGTTTCATTTTTTAAATAAAAAATAGTAATTTTAGAATAAATATTTATTAACAAACAGCTCATGAAACAAAAAATATGTTGAAATTTTAGTTAAATAATTAAAAAAGAGAAGGTTTCATTTTTTTTAAAAAAATTAATCTATTTTCGAAATAAATATTTATTTTAAACAAACAGTTCAAGGAATGAAAAAAGATTTTCAATTGTAAAAACTTGTGCAATGAAAATTGATTTTCAAGAAGAAATTTTAAAACAATATTAAAATTCGAAACGAATCAAATCCAATCAATCAATATCTCCAAGAAGATATTTTGCAAGTGGGTTAAACAAACAATATTAAAAATATATTTTGAATTAAAATTGTTTTTTAAATTAAAAACAATTGTAAAAACCTGCACAGTTGAAAGAAATCTACCAATATTAGTATATCTTTATATGCTAGCAAAAATATATGGCAAAGGAAGATCAATATGCCGGAACAAAGATCCACCAAATACCATAATTTAAACATAATTACATTTAAGAAAAAGGAATAATCATAGAAGCAAATCAAAGAGGTTGGAGATTTTAGATCAATAGTTACCAAAAAGTACAGGTTCGAAGTACCCACAAGAGGAAGATCAATAGTTACCAAAAACATCAATATTTAAAATTGATTTTTGAATTAAAAGCAATTGTAAAAACCTGCACAGTTGGAAGAAATATGTGCAATGAAAAAGATTTTCAAAAGAAGAAAATTTAAAAACAAGCCTAACAAGGAGAAGGTAGATGATTGAAACTTAAGTTAGGCAACTCATCAGAGCCTGAAACCATGTCAGCTGCAAGATAGAGAGGATCAATCCGATCATGGATCGCCATTGCTTTCAATCTGTAAAATCGAAGGTCGAGAGAATCGGGAGCGGGAGCTATAGACATACAAAATTTCCAGGAAATCAAAGACCAAGACAAGCATACCTCGACCGCTCGACGGACTATACAACGCAAAAAGAGAGGGAGAATAAATCAATGAATAAACGATAACTAAACTATTGAATAACCTGGAAAGTCAGATTTGAAATATCCGACGACAATCCTGAAAAAGATGAAGAGAAATATGATCAGTAGAAAAACTTAATGGAGTTATCTACATTTATAGTTGGAGGATACACGTAAAACGTATAGAGGAAGTCTAGGGTTTACGTTGAGCTAATGTCATCCGTAGATAATTTATTAGAAAATTAGTTAAAGAAAGATTTGTTTTAGATTTTGTTTTAGTAAAAAAATATTTTTTTTGACTTAATTCATGATTTAATAAAAAATATAATCCGAAAAAAACGTGGAGCCGCCACGTCAGCATTATTGACGTCTGTTTTAGTAGAGTATATAGATTTTTTGTACGATTGGTCCGTTCATTTTTACGAGAGAAACTTAGAAATGTTACTTTGTTAGTTCAAAATTTGCTCGATTCGTAAAAAATTTTGCCCGATTCACTTAAATTTTGTTCAATCCGTTCAGATTTTGTATATGCTCAGTAATGATACAATCTATTATTAGTTCGTACCTTTTTTTATGTTTGTTAGTGTTGTTTTACACACTTTTTTACATGTATATGTTTGAACTAATGTAATACGTACAATGTTTGAACTAATAAAACACAATACTCAAACTAATGAACCATATAATTTGTTTTAAAAAAAAATTGAAACATAAAATTTGCAAGCTGGGTGTTTCATGGCAGAATTTTTCTCCATTCCTTTCATTGCTTGGCAGCGAGGTAATGTTTTTTCCAAGCTTCCTTTCAATTCTATTTGTATTGGAACGAAATATTTACAGTTGACCTGTAATTGTTGTGGAAATGGAGAAACGAGAAGGTCTAGGATAGAAGATAGAAGTCAATTCATTCAAGAGAGCTGAGGAGTATATGGATGCTTGGAACAAGAGTAACCGTGGTCTTATGAGCAACAAAAGAAGTATCACCAGCATTGAGTGGGAACCTCTTCCTCCGGGCTCCATTAAAGTTAATACTGACGAAGCCAAAAATTGTTATTGTCTCGCTACCACGGCATGTGTGTTAAGAAATAGCGCAGGATAATGGTTGAGGGGTTTTGGTGCTAATCTAGGAGTATGTTCCGTCCCCATGACTGAATTGTGGGGTATGACTCATGGTCTTAAATTAGCTTGGGAGTTGGGCTTCCGATCGGTCATCATTGAAGCCGATTCCCAATTGGCAGTCACTCTCCTAAAGAAGACCATCGGCCCGCAACATCCTCTTGCTAGTCTGGTATACATATGCCAAGACTTTTTGAAAAGAGATTGGGTTATCCAGTTTCAGCATGCCTACCCCGAGGCGAATAGAATAGCGGAAATTATTACTAGCTTTGCTTTGAACTTTCCTATTGAATTGAGTGTATTGTGTGACCCGCCGGAGGGTGTAGTTGATCTTTTACTTGATGATGTAAGGGGTCGGGCTATCCCCCGTCTGATGACTACTTAACCCTCGCCGGAGACCACTGAACTCTCCTTCCCATAAAAAAAGTATATGATCTGAATATTTTATAAAATGTTTAAATTAACTTATATTATAATAAATACATAATAAAATGTGCATAAAAACTACTTGAGATTAGCAAAAAAAATATATAAGCACAGTGGAAAGTAAGTAAACTAAATTAACAAAAACAAAACGAATTGTTAATATCAAAACTTGAGCTAAAGTTGTAAAAACTATGTTTTGTTTCTTTTAAAAGTATTTTTCATTAAAATATTATTTTAGTTCATATTTTCTGCACAAACAATTCATTTCATTTTCAAGAAATTTGAACATTCTGCAAAGTGAATCATAATAAATGTTGGAAAGAATGCCTCTTTTCTAAGCAAATTATCGGGAAAATTGACAAGACAATGTTATTCGAATTAAACAAAATTAACTATAACAATAAAAAAAAATTCATGAAATCCTAATCGAAATTAAAAATGTATTAGCATTAAACAAATTGGCTTGCATCGCAACCATTTGGCGGAGTATCTGGTTCTTCAGAAACAAAATCATTTTCGATAACGAACCAATCGGATCTTGCCACAAAGTTACAAGTTTCATCGAAGAACAAATCCATAGGTGGAAATCCCACTAAAAGGAAAAAACATAATATTAAATGGGACAAACCACAACATGACTTTCATAAACTAAACTTTGATGGCTCAAAACTAGACTCAGGAATAACATCAATTGGATACGTGATCCGGAACCATAATGGAAAGGTCGTTAGTCTTGGTGCAAAAAAAATAACTTTAACTCGGTTATAAAAGCTGAAACTTTTGTCCTAAAATGAAGCCTTCACGAGTTGATTAGATTAAAAATAAAAAAAAATCGAAATTGAGGGGATAAACTCTGTGTTATTAAGACACTTCAAGGTTGTTGGAGTTGTCCTTGGGAGATCGAGATGATTATTTCCGACTTCAAACTGGACCTCCGTTTTTTCGACGAAGTTCAGATTAGGCATGTCTTCAAAGAAGTAAGTTGTGTTGCAGACAGATTAACCCATTTAGGAATATTGACACCCAACACCACCTTTTCTGATGATTCCGAACTTTGTGTTCTTATTCGTAAGGATGTTTTAGGATGTATCACCTGTAGAAGATAGTCCACCCTAATTGCTTTCCATCATAAAAAAATAAAAAATAAATAAATGTTGGAAAAAAAGAAAGAAAAGAAAACCATCTTAATTACTCGAATATTTAGAAGATCGATAAATGTCATTCATACCATATGGGGCATGCGCAATAATTAATTGTAAATTAGGCTAATATCATATTCATTGGATTGGACATGGCACAGTAATTGGGCCTCTAGACACAAATAATAAGTATAAGTCATAAATCTGTGAAGTAAAGGTCCAAACACATGTTAATGCATGACGTACGTTAAGTTCAATCAAGCAACAACAAAGAGCAAACAGACACTATACGCAGGTTTTTCATAAGTTAACATTCTTCAATTACGTACACGGGAAGTAGGTCAACCCTACCATTTGGCTAATCTAATGCTATTATTGAGATAGTCATTATCCTATGTAACTTATAACTGTCATCATTCAGTGATTCAAATGTCTTTAAATTAAAAAGAAGAAGAAGAAGATTCGTTTCAAACAAGTGTAATCCATTGAAGCAAGTTTCTATGGTTTCTTTGAACTAAATTATTTTTTTATACATGTCAGTGTATTCTCAAAATCATAGGCACTGTTTCCATTTACTGCAGAAACATGCAACACGATTCTTTTTAAAGCATAATTTGTAGCTCAATTATGAAAATAAAACTATATTTTTTTTGCTGCATGATCAAAGCGAACTTAAAGAAATGAAAAGAATGGCGATTAAATTGACATAACAATGATTATTATGATAAATAGATTAGATAAATTTAGATGCATGGAGGGCCATAGCCATCATCCATTCTTTCTCCTTTATGTTGGGTCCTTTTGTCTTTTGCCCTTCTCCTTCTTTCACATTCTCCCTTCCACTAGTATTCTCTTTGCTCTCTCTTCCATTCATTTTTTTGCTATCCTTCTCTCTCTTCAATTAGGGTTTTCTGCAAGAATATGACTGTTCACTCCCAGTGAAGTTGCACATTGGCTATTACTTCTATAAGCTTTCAGATTAGTATTCAATTCATAAACGCAAAGGGAAAGGCTTGCAGCTGGCTTCTCTTGATTGGGAGTTACTCATACACTCAAGCTGCATACAACAAAAGGGTAATAATTTCTTTTGTTTAACCTAGATCAGCAAACAGGTAAAAAAGTATGCATTTACATGTCGAAGAATTACTTGTTTGGCTTCTTATTAGGTTTTGTGAAAAGATCTCTTTCTCTTCCCCCTATATAACTAAAGTCTTTTAGTAAAAAAAAACTTGCCCTTTTGAAAATGTAAAAATATATAGATAGGCCATTCAGATCTTCTTTTGTTTTTCTGGTAATCAAATCATGAAAATTATGTTTTTAGTACATGTAGAGTAAAAGGAGGATGAAATTATTACTGCAAATTCTATGACTTGTACATATCAACACCAGATCCCGTAATATAGTGAAAAATTTCAGGAAAGTAAAGTCTGATACATTTACTCACGTTGTTGAGTCTGCTGTAGTTTAACTTGTTGCAGCTGCAAACTGCAAACTGCTGGTTTTTTCTTTTTGTTTCTCTGCAGATAGAAGAGAGATATGCAGGTTTTGTTTTTCCTTTGCAAAAGGAGAATTTCAAGCTTGAAACATATTTCAACGATCTGAATTCCCAAAAAAACTTCAGAATAATTCAGTCACATAAAGATAATAATAAAATAAAAATTATATTTTTTCCAAATATGTTCTTTTTTTATCATATTATGTTATATTTGAATGTTAAAAAGAACCTTTTTTTGTATCAATACGCATATTTAAGTCAATTGATACATATTTTGTGTTGTTTTAAGTGTCACTTCTAGTTTCTAAATCATATAGAAAGTAATTTTATACAAATCAATTAACTTGACTAACAAAGATTGACAGATTTGGTTACAAAAACAAAGAAGTATAGCAAAATGCTAACTCGTTATGTACGTTCATAGATCAGCTAGCAAGCTTCAATTCCAATGGCATCTTCATCAAGCGCCACATCATACAACACTCCATGCGCAGCTTGCAAGTTCCTACGGCGAAAGTGCATGCCGGGTTGCATATTCGCGCCTTACTTTCCTCCGGAAGAGCCGCACAAATTTGCAAATGTCCACAAGATCTTCGGCGCAAGCAACGTCACTAAGATCCTCAACGAACTCCCGCCTCACCAACGTGAGGACGCAGTTAACTCTCTCGCCTACGAGGCTGAAGCCCGTGTTCGTGATCCGGTCTATGGTTGTGTCGGAGTCATCTCTTACCTCCAAAAGCAAGTTCAACGTCTACAAAAGGAACTCGACACCGCAAACGCAGATCTTATTCACTATGCTTGCAACGAGTTTGGCCATAGCCAAGAGTTTGGTGGTGGTTTTTATGACCAATTGGCGCCTTCCGGTCGTGGCGGCGGCTTAGGGGCTTCGAGTTATCCATGGGTTGAGGGTTTGCCTGACGAGGATGAGAATGTCAATGTAAGGAGAGGAGGAAGTGTTTGATATGTGAATGGAAGAAGTGGAGAAATAAGCCTAGATTGAGGGCTTGTTTGATGAGTCTTTTAAAGACAAAGTGAAGGTGCATTTTGATGTGTGCAAGTAAGATATATATTATATATCATGAGGTACGTACTCTCTCTGCATATATATACATATATAATGGATGGTCATCAAATATGTTGTAATTTATAAAATTGGACATGTAGTTAATAATGTATTGGTTAATTATATTGTATTGGGAAGGATGCTTGTGGTAATCAAATATAATGAGATTATTGGAATAATGAGTCTCATATGATCATAAGGGGGTGTATAGATTAGTAGTGTATATAAAAGTAAATGTTTTAAACTTTTTGGTAATGTGTGAACTCAAACTTTTAGGGATGTGCAAAGTTGATCCCAATTGTAAATCAATCCTAGTTTACATCTACAGTCCATGACTTTATCAGTTTTTTCGGGTACGGTTCAAGACCGTAACCTAGTCCAATCCATGGTCTAGGATTTTGAAAGTTTATGGTTCATATCAAATGATTTATTACGGTCCGGTCTTGAACATGTTAATTTTTCATATCTGACGGATATAAGATGTGAAGAGGATACACGGTATAAATGAACCTATACTAAAGCTTTCGGGTTTCATCCTCAACGGAAGGTAGAACATCCCTAATTGTTTTATAAGATTTTTTGGGCAAATCTCCTTTTCTTGGTAGGAAAATTAGGTCAAGATAGTAAATAGACGGTGCTTTAGGTTAAGGTACCTAAAATACTTTGTTTTAGAGGACAAGCACAAAGATAATCATTGATTTGTCGAGATCCTAACCTTTGAATTATAACCAACGGTTAAAATTGATGTTGTTTTTTCTATTATACTTGAGAGATAATAAATTTTCTTTTTAATATATTTGAGGGAGAGTAAATTGTTCGAGAGTTGGGATACTTTATTTTTAAAAGAGGGTTTTCGTTTATTTTATTAACCAAAAACATTTATCTAATTTTCATAATATGTGCTTAGATTTTTTAAAAAACTTTGATGAATTAAAAATTGGTAGTGTTTGTAGTAGATTATTTAAAAGATAGTTTTTAAACTAGCTTTTAGATATATTTTTTTATTGCTTTTGCAAAATTTCCATAGATCTATCCATTTTAATGAATTTATTTTTGCAAAACTCTGTCAAATCAACTTGGGAAAGTTTGGTTAGCTTTGTTGTATGTAATTAGTGTGTGTTTTTATTTATATTTTTATTGGAGAATTTCTATGTGATGAAATGAGAATTTATGCTTGGACTAACGAGAGATTTGACTCTGAATTATTCCTAAGAAGAAGGCCAAATTAATGACCGTTCTCAAGTAAAGTAGATTCTCAAGAGAAGTCTACGGCCTTAATAATTATTTTTCTTCCTTAAACCATATATTCTCAATTTACTTTTAAGCTTCGTTAAGTACATGTGCTCCTCTTGTGATTCAAGGACCACCATTTGATCATATCTGCTCGAATATTAATTAGTCTCTAATTAAGTGTTTTTAGGGCATTGTTTGACCTAAACCAAAATCACAATTTCAAATGAATAAACAAATATAGTACTAAATAGATCTGTAATAGGATATATCTGTTGAACTTCATGCATGTCATACAGTTCAGCAGCGTGAAATTCTTGGCTTTTGATTAGGAATCAATTGTACGTACGCATCTTCTCTACGTTTGAATACATACATACGTGGAAGCCATAGGCGCTGTATGTTAATGTAATGATGAAGTCCTTTGGAGCTTGCAAGAGGCGTATATAGCGCACCTTTTTTGTACTGTGAGAGAGATGGATGTCCTCTCACTGTAAAATCAAGAACGAAAACAGCCAGACAGCAAGATTTTAGGGTTTAATTTCGATTTAAAACTTGCTAATCCATGTTATTAGGGTTGAATTTGAAAAATGTGTAAGATTTTAGGGTTAGGGTTTTTTACCCCCAAAGTGGAGAGAGGGGACAAATGAAATGCCTCTTTTACCCTCCATCGATCAATTGAAGGTGAAGGGGAGAATCAATGGGCTTGGATGCCGAGCAAGCAATAGAGGCCAAAGCTAGCTAGAGATTCCTTACACGACGTGGGACCCGATTTGATAGCTAGCCTAGATTTTGGCTCATATTTTAGCAGCAAATTCTTCATTAATGACACAAAATTAAGGTAGAGGAGATTGAATTGTACTTTGGGTAAAAGAGTAGAAGGATGAGTATAATAAGTCTCTCTACAGCTTAACCATTACGTAAATATTGAGTAAAAATGATCAGATAGATTCCAACTGTTTGTCTCTGCATCGCAGGCATGTCTTGTCCATCCACTTCACGTTCCTCCTCGAGATTGCCGTTTTCTTTTCTTTTCCCCCTCATTTACGTATGAATCATATGATTCGCAGGTAAAAAGTATTATCATATTTGGTTTGTTTACTAAGTGATCAAGGAGAGTTCGGCCATACAACAACCCGGTATAAAAGTCCGATGGACAACTCCGGGGCGGAAAGTTGGTGGCAGGCATGTCTGTACAGTATAGGCCGGCCAAGTGGTGAATATGTTTGGTACTGCACGGCGGTGAGTCGCCTCAGTTGGGCCCTCTTTGTAAAACAGAAACCAAGTTGCAGGGAACGAACAGTATCAATATTCAGAATCCGTCATATCCATGTCTCTGCAAAGACGTGATCAACAAGCAATAAACCCCATGATTTACATCATCTATATTCAACTTTTCAGACGACCCAATCGTGATCTACTCGGCTTTATGACGATTATTGCTTGATTGATATTCGTATCACACGCTTCATGTTAAACGTGTCACATTTACGCCTACGTCCGGACGCGGAACGTTAAGGCCAATTATAGGTATGAATCTAACATTTGTAGGCGTAAACTCTTTTTTTTTTTTAAATAATAATATTTATTTGAATTGCTGGCTCCTGCTCTCAAAACCTAAATGAGGTTTAACCACCGGTGTTTTTCAATATATAGCGTGGAAATCTCGTTAAAAAAAGGATTTTGGGCGACCGCGCCGGCGCCCGAATAATAAAAAAAGAAAAAGGGTTATGGTTCCGCGGTGCTTAGTCGGATAAGTGGTATGAATAACATGTTTCATGTGGTACGAATAGCAATTACTTGATTATTGATATGAAAGAAGAAAATTATTGGTATGTTTATGTTGAAACTTGCAATCATGATCCAATGATGGTTTAAGCTTATGGTTAAGTATTTCTCTACTTGATGGAGGGTCCATTTGATTTGTGAAAAGAAATGATAAGGTTAGAGCATTGAATTGGGCTACAAATTTACAAAGCCTACTCCTTTATTTAGTAAACCAAAAAAGTTATCTTTTGGTTGTGGCTGCACCTAACCTGATCATAGCCTAATAAAGCTCAACGCCCACAACCTTTTAAGTTGTATAATATCCCTATGATAAGGTCTTTCGAATCTATATCATATAGGCTTTTCAAGCATGCATTCATCTGTTTTAGGTAAGATTCATTTTTTATAAACCACTAGCCTTCCAGGCCCATCGGCCCAATACAATATTATTTTTAATTGTAGTATAATTTTATAGGAATTTATCGTTTTAATTTTTTATATAATAGATTTAATTCAATATAATATATGTAGACACTAGCCTTCCAGGCCCATCGGCCCAATATCCTCTTTGCTATATACAATGGTTAGGCCCAGCTCATCGGTGTCGTGGGCCTGATGAAATTTATGTAACTAGTTGCACGTTTTGAATAAAAACGTGGAAATAAGTGGTTCGTTTCTTTCGACCCTTAATTCTAATTTATTTTTTTACAATTTCGGGTTCAATCTTCATTCTTCCCTATAGAAACATTGAATTGTATAAGCGGATCTTCGAGTTTGTCGACTTCAAAATAGAGATTAGAGAAGCAAATGATTTTGTGTAAACAAATATTCGAGTTCATAGTCTTTTGAATAGAGATTAGAGAGTGGGGATGATGTTGTGAAACTGATTTGCACTTGGAATTGCGTTTAGGTATGAAGATGTCGATTTGATAATTTGCAAAATATAAAAGGAAATGAACAGTCAATTTAGGAGAGGAAAAGTAGAAGATATTTTATTTTAGATGTGAGTAAAAAATAGTAGATAAAATAAGAGATATTGTGTTGTATTTGTATAAAAAGAAAACCTACGCTAGTTTTTAGATACTAAAAATAATGAAAAATATAGGGTCCTTTAAAATCGGGGGCCCTGTTCCGTTGCCCTCTTTAACTCCCCATTGGACGGCCCTAACGAGATTACACGGTGCTTGATTTACTAACCTCAAATAGATTTGCAATCCGACGGTGCTTGGTGGAAAAAAGGGAGCCGGCACCAAGAACCGACGGAGTCGAAATACAAAAACTCTCGCTTTTGTTATTGGTGGTCATTTATAACATATTTTGAAGACTCGTGCTTTACAAGAAATTCGAAGATTTCAGTTTTCAATGCGTTGTTGGGTTACGGAAAATTGCTATCTCCAATGTGAATTGAGTAGCGGAATGACAAAAGCAAGGTTTTCAAACTATATATATGATTCAAAAGTACAAAAATACATACTTGAGTTGAAGCAAACAAATCATTTGTTCAACTACTATAGGTTTCAAACTAGCTTATTTATTGCTTAGCCGGCAACGACATCGTCGACGGTGACTTTGCTAGGTTTAGTAGACAAGTTACTTGGGGGTTATTAACCATACCACCCATTAACCATTTGATTCACTATGATCGATCAGGGATAGAGTGGTGGTTTGCAACGCCTATAGGGCGGACATCGCACCGGCGGCGGGTACATGACGCACGTCGGATCGAGGTGGCTGCAGCTGACTTTAGTAGACATGGTCTGCTGCCTCCGATCGGCTGTCTTCATCATTGCCTTCCTTGAGGCGGAGACCCCGGGAAGAAGAGCGTCTCCGACGAGGCAAAGACCCAACAACAAAACTACGCCCAGAACAAGTTTTTGAGAAACAGCCATGATTTAAGCTTAATTTGATGATATCTGCATAGACATGAACATGTTTTATAGTGTCTTTGAGGAAGACTTAAGTGAACACATAGTTGACCAAGACTTTAGCCGCAACCCCTATAGTGGTATGGCAAAAGTTTCCACAAGATGTTGACTACTAACTACCATAAATATCACACAAGTTAAAGGATTTTTAGTGGGCTGTGTTATATACAAGCGGGTTTTGACTAAAGAATAACGTATTATATTTTTAGTTTTATAATTAGATATTAATTTATAAAAAATATTTAAGATTAAGAAAAACTATTTCATCCAAATTTAGCCATTTTTATTAACAAATACGACTAACATTATGTTGTAAGGGTAAAGTTAAAAAAGATTATAAAATAAAAGGTTATAAATAAAAATCTATTAAAAAATTATTGTTGGAGTATTATATTTATACCTTAATAAAATTTTTAAAATTTAGTTATTTATTACAAAAAATCTTATAGAAAAGATTGGATGGATTTTAAAAACAACATATAAAATTTTTAAAAGTGAAAAGATGGTAAAATTTAACTATTGTGACCGTCAAATCAACTATAAACTATTTTTATTGAGTAGGAAACACGAATTGTATAAATAATTATGAACATTAAAATTTTGATATTGTTATAACTAAATAATTATGTCAAAATAATTACTTATGATATTTAGTTGTTAAAAAATTATATATGTACGTTGAAAATTTTTTAACATGTTGGATATATCAACAACAAATTTGTTGGATAAGATTTATAAACTAAAATAAATTATGTCATGATAGATAGTAACATATAGGATGTATCAACACCAATTTTGTTGAATTATAATAGATGAATTTATTTACTTTGATTAGATTAATAGAAATGTTGTTATCAAATCATTAATGACAAATTTATAAATACAATGTGGCAAATCTGTAAATATATTGAAAAATACTAATGTAGATGACTTTAGAAATTATATATGTATGTTGAGTTATAATATGAAGAAGATTTTGTTAAAGTTTTGAAAATTTGGTTTGTTATCAATATCTTATATTTGTTTTATTTTAAAATTTTGATAGATGTATTGTAACAAATTTATTAATATGTCAAACAAATTCTTACGTGGCAATTTTAAAATGTGATGTGGCATTGCTGAATGTTTATTAATGTTTTTAAAATTTATTTTATATAAGAAAAATGGCAAAATCTGTTAATATCATGTGACATATTTGTAAATATATTGAAAAAAGTCATAGGTGACATACCTTAGTGGACATGTGGCATTAGTGAGTTATGTTTTAGTATGTTATATAGATTTAGGTGAGTTACATTGAAACTTCTAAAAAGTTAAAATAAAAGTAAAATTATAATAAAAGTAAAAAAAAGAAGAAGAACAAACCTTGCGTGAACAGTGGGTATAAATGAGTTGACAATTTCCACGACTCTTTCAATTTTTACAAAATAGGCATAAGTTTATGTGTAATTTTCACAACTCTTTTATTTATTTATTTTGGAAATGAATTGATAGTTGATAGTTGGCTCAATAAAAGAGTTTGTTGCATTATAAAAAAAAAAGTTTGCTTTGCCTTTTTCTTTAACATATATAAGAAAGTTTGATTTTATTTTTATAAGCTAAACAGTGAGTGTAACTAATGTATTATGTTTAAATATTATTTATGTTTGCTTTTTATTTTACATTTATTATTTAAATATTTAAAAATAATAATAATCATATATATAAATAATCATGTAATAATTATATACAAGATAGTAACCATTTACTCTTTAAGTTGACTATAAATTTATCATTCAATTAACTATCTATTTTTCTTGATTTGACTATATTATAGTGTATTATAAATGCGTGTATATAAGTTCCACCTTTAGTCCTATTCATAATTTCTTTTACCAAATTATATTTTTGAAGTTATAACTTTATATATTGTATAATGTAATTTAAATTGATATAGTTAAATTAATTTGTATACTTTGATTACTAATACTAACATAAATACTAATGAGTATTTACGTTGGCACAACGAAGTAATTTGAAACGAGTGAGTTGGAGTGCTTTCCGGTACCGAATTAATCCAACTTTAGTGCTTCCGGATGTCGTTGAATATATTAAGAGTTAGCACATCCGACAATTGAATATATTAAATGGCAGCGCATTTAATATATTAAGTGTTAGTGTATTCCGACAACGTTGAAGTTCAAAATATAATTGTTACATTTGAGCGTTGTTCAACAACCATAATTATATCCGTTGTACTTGTACGTTTCCTAACACACTGTGAATGCATGGTATCTGACGGGTAGAGAATATCCTCTTCCCATTCTTCCTTGATCATATTTCGTTTGAATTGAAGAAGATGTTTCAAAGAAAAGACGAAGTTACATTTCCGTTCAATAATTTAAAATGTAGCTTTATACGTTCATAAAAGTTTTTATCTTTGTTGTCAACAAATAAATATGCAACACATAATCAACGATTACAAAACCTATATGCATAATCATCACGTACAATGTTTGATTTGTAATATTCAAAGTACAAAGTCATCAAAAATATAAAAGTCATTGTTCACTTTGTTGTGAAGCTCGGACATGGGTGTAAATTGAGAGTTCTGAAGTTCGTAAAACTGAACTTGGTTTATTCATTCTATTGTGGCTTTTTATATAGTCATTACACATGAAATCATATCCTAACAAACTAGTCGACTAAGCAAGAATCATGATTAAACAGAAATTAAACAAATCAACGCCTAAACACAAATACTAGCATAACAAATAGGACTTATTAACTGCGTAAGACCCGGACAACGGATACGGATAACCAGAATCTTCTACTAATAAATCCTTTCAATGTGATGAGGTGATAGGGTGAACTAATTCAACTACCTCGTCCAAATACATCTACAACTCCTCCCCTGTCTCCTTCATATAACTCTACCCGGCTCCTACCGACAAGTATTTACACGCGATGTAACATTGACAAAGTCACGTACAATAAATATTTACAATTAAAGAATTGAATCGATACATGACAAAAGTTTAATTCACTTATCCGGGAATCAAAATGTGCATCGGTTGAGGACGGTCAACTAGAGGAGCTCGGTCAGCAGACCCAAGAAGCAAAAGTGGGTGACAAGATTAACTAAATCACGACATGTAGACTGATACACTAATGTCTCGGTTTGGAATCTTTGGAATACATGGTTGAATATGGTCGAACTATCTAAGTATTCGGTCTGACATACATGATCGATGTCAGTAACCATGAATTTCTTATTTATCTCTTTTGTATCCTTCCTTGAGCCGTCATCCATGACCATGGCCTGTTCCCGATGTTAGAAAAGTGTTTGGAATGTGGCCGAGAAGTTTTAGGAAACTTCCAAGTTTTTGCTTGCAATCTCATATCTTATTGCAAGATATTCTTTCCTTGGTTAGCAATGGACCCTTTTGTGGGCATGTTGATGGCTCTCTTGTTTTCGGGGTTAATTCGCCGGGTCCAGCCTATAGCCCTTTTACATTTAGGCTGCTAGATTTACTGAAAACTCAGTGATTACTGTTTTATGCCAGAAGCGAGAGGAGGGAAGGAGATGGAGTTGTTATATTGACGAGATTACACTGTGCTTGATTTACTAACGTCAAATAGATCGCAATACGACGGTGCTTGGTGGAAAAAAGGGAGCCGGCACCAAGAACCGACAGTCTAAATACAAAAACTCCCGCTTTTGTTATTGGTGATCATTTCTAACATATTTTGAAGATTGTGCTTTACAAAAAATTCGAAGATTTCAATTTTCAATCCGTTGTTTTATGCAAAATTGATATCTCCAATGTAAATTGAGTAGTAGAGTGTCTGCTTGTGAACTACTAATTCATCTGGTGGATAGACTGGATAGAGAGATAGAGAACAACCAATAGAAAAAGATTGAGATTTGTAAGAGAGAAATTGTCTGAGTATAGTTGTATAGCGTTTTTTCATATTTTTTTTTGTAAAGTATAAATTTGAGAGCAAGTTAAAAGAGACCTACAATGAAAGAAGCTGAAGTTTGAATATATATATATATATATATATATATATATATATATATATATATATATATATATATATATATATATATATATATATATATATATATGAGATTAAAAAGTACAAACAATAACATACTTGAGTTGAAGCAAACTAAGCATTTGTTCAACTACTATAGGTTTCAAACTAGCTTATTTATTGATTAGCCGGCAACGGCATCGTCGACGAATGACTTTGCTAGGTTTAGTAGACAAGTTACTTGGGGGTTATTAATCCATACCACCCATTAACCATTTGATTCACTATGATCGATCAGGGAGAGAGTGGTGGTCTGCAACGCCTATAGGGCGGACATGGCCCCGGCGGCGGGTACATGACGCACGTCGGATCGAGGGGGCTGCACCTGACTTCAGTAGACGTGGTCAGCTGCCTCCGATCGGCTGTCTTCATCATTACCTTCCTTGAGGCGGTGACCGCAGGAAGAAGAGCGTCTCCCACGAGGCAAATGCCCAACAACAAAACTACGCCCAGAACAAGTTTTTGAGAAATAGCCATGATTTAAGCTTAATTTGATGATATCTGCATAGACATGAACAAGTTTTATAGTGTCTTTGAGGAAGACTTAAGTGAATGCAATAGTGGTATAGCAAAAGTTTCCACAAAACGTTGACAACATTGAATATATTAAATGGCAGCGCATTCAAGCATCTTTGAATATAATGAGCGTTAGAGAATCCACAACGTTGAAGTTACATTTGAACGTTGTTAACCATCATAATTATATCCGTTGTAGATGTATGTTTCCTAACACACCATAAATGCACGGTATATGGGTAGAAAATATCCTCACTCATTCTTCCTTAATCAAATTTCGTTTGAATTAAAGAAGATATCTAACAGCGAAGACGAAGTTGCGTTCCGTTTTCTTTAAGTGGATAGCTTGGAGATTCAAGTTCGAATTCTCCTGGCGACATGTATGGAAAAACTGATATTGGGAGGGTATCCCTATCAATGGGCCACGAGGCGAAGCCAATCGAACCGGGGTTACTTATCAACCTTAAAAAAAAAAAAAGAGAAAAGGTGCTTTTCTGTTCAATAATTTAAAATGTAGCTTTATATGTTCTTAAAGGTTTTATCTTTGTTGTCAACAAATAAATATGCAACACATAATCAACATCACAAAACCTATATGCATAATCAACACATAATCATCACGTACAAGCTAGTACAATGTTTGATTTGTAATATTTAAATACAAAGTCATCGAAAATATAAGTCATTGTTCACTTTGTTGTGAAGCTCGGACATGTGATGAGGCGATAGGGTGAAATGAGTCAACTACTTTGTCCAAATACATCTACAATTCCTCCTCGTCTGCTCCATAAACGACCCTAAGATCCTATATTCCCCGGGTGCTACTGACAAGTATTTACACGCGATGTAACATAGACAAAGTTAATTCACTTATCCGGAAATCAAAGATGTGAATCGGTTGAGGACGGTCAACCAGAGGAGCTCGGTCAATAGACCCAAAAAGCAAAGTGGGTGACAAGAATAACTGAATCACGACATGTAGACGTTTGATACAACCCATGGAACAATCTCCACCTCGAAGGCATCTAGAGACATATGGAACATATCCTAATGGTGGGCGCCCAACAATCGTGTGTGTGGTGGTACCGTACCTCGTACTCACATCGACTAATGTCCGGTCGGTACTCAGTTTGGAATACATGGCAGAATATGGTTGAACTATCGAAGTATTCGTTTTGGCATACACGGCTTCTCGATATCAGCAACCATGAATGTCTTATTCATCTCTTTTGTATCTCTCCTTGAGCCGTCATCCATGACCATGGCATGTTCCAAATGTTGGAAAAAAGTTTTGAGCGTGTCCGAAAAGTTTTAAGAAACTTCCAAGTTTTCGATACGGAAGGACAAGAAAAACGACATTGTCCAAAGTTTATCGTGCTTCATAGCCTAAATTTATCTATATAACATACTAAAAAAGAACCCACTAAGGTCACATGACAACCATTGAGGTATGCCACCTAGGATTTTTTTCAATATATTTACATATATACCACAAGATATTATCTAATTTGCAAATTTTATTTTTATAAAATAAGTTCTAAAAGTATTAATAAATAATCAGTAATATCACATCACGCTTTAAACATGTCACGTAAGAATCAGTTTGACTTATAAATTTGTTACAATATACTCTATCAAATCTTTAAAAAAAAATCATAAGATATTGATAACAAACCAAATATTCAAAATTTTAACAAATGAGTTTTTGAAATCTTCTTCACATTTTTTAAATTCCGTTTTTGTAATTTTTTAAAAAATAATATAGGCACATTTTTTAAGTTTTATTTCATTTTTTTATTTATTTTTAATTTTTAATTTCGAATTTTATATCATAGTTTATTTTCTTATTTTTAATTTTTTATAATTATTTTTTAAATTAAATTTGTTTTTTAATTTATAATTTTAACTTTTTTCAATAAATCTATATACTATACTAAACCACCCCTCATTTTTCTCCCAATTTCTAAAGTCATTCACATTAGCACTTTTTTCGATTTATTTACACATTTGTCATCAATGATTTGATAATAAAATTTTATTGATCCGATCAAAATAAATAAATTCATCTATTATAATTCAGTTTTGTTGAGAAATCTCACGTAGATTCTAACAAGATTTTACACTTTTTTAAATTTCAAACTAAATCGAATTTTACCCTTATAGCTTTGTATAAGTAAGGATGTGGTTAAATTTTGTTTCAACAAAATTATATTATCCATCTTGACATGATTTATATTACTTTATAAATCTCACAAAAAAAATTTGTTGTTGATACATCCACATGTTACGAAATTTTCAACATACGTTTATAATTTTAACAACTAAATATTATAAGTAATTATTTTCACTTAATTATTTAGTTATAACATTATCAAAATTTTAATGTTGATAATTATCTATATAATTAGTTTGTTTCTTTCGTAATTAAAATAGTTTATAGTTGATTCGATTGTTAAAATAGTTAAATTTTACCATCTTTTCACTTTTAAAAAATTTATATGTTATTTTAAAATTCTATTCAATCTTTTTCTAGATAATTTTTTATGCTAAATAACTAAGTTTTAAAAACTATATTGAGGTATAAATATAATACTCTAACAATAATCTTTTAATATATTTTTAATTATGTCCTTTTATTTTATATTTTTTTAATTTAATCCTGACAACATGATGTTAGTCGTATTAGTTAATTAAAAATGACTAAATATATGAAATGGTTTTACTTGGTCTTAAATATTCTTTATAGATTAATATTCAATACATAATGTATAAAATTGAATATATATTATACTTTGTTATCTAGACAAAAACTCGCACAAGGTGCGGGTACTAAACTAGTTATATCTTGAAACATCTTCCAATGAAAACACATAGTTTAAGATCGTCAAAATAAAAAAAGTTTGCTGTGATTTCTATAATGCTATATTTAGTATGTATTTTGTCAAAGGAGCAAAGATCCAATTTGAATCGGATATAATAATTTCAACCTCTCACGAACAACTCTAAAAACATTAAAGTATCTTAATAACACGCGACTTGTCACCCTCAATTTTAAATTTTTGATTTGCAATCTCATAGCTTCTTGCAAGTTAGTTTTAGCTTATAATTTTAGTCTGATTTATAATAGTTTTTATTTTACATCAACATCAATAATCTCTCAATTGTGATTGCGCATAACACAAATTCACATATTCCATTATCATAAAGATATCAAACAATGCCCTGAAAAGTATTATCTTCCTTACATCAAACTCTACAAATGGCATTGCCATTTGTGGTAACTCAAGATATCGGTTAACAGATTAATCTTTCTTAACTGATATGATAAGAATGACATCCACCAAATGCGTGATCACGAAACGATGCATCCCTGCGCTGTTGTCTCCTTTAAACATAAGCAAACCCGGCACGTCTTCTGCCCCTCTTTCTCATTCTTTTTAGGTCCAGTTCGTTGAAGATCTCACCATCTGCAACAAAATTCAACAGAAGAAGCTCGGAGCTGTGCAGTATAGCACCCATTTGCTTCAATTTGGTTGGTTGTCAGCCCATCAATTTTGCAGTCTACACTATTTTATCAAACTGTGAGTAAAGAACTTTATTGGATTGAATTTCTATGCTGTCGTGATTTGGGATTAGGAAAAGTTTATAAAATGAACGTGCCACTGATCATGTGAGCATTTTCGATAAGAAAATGACGTATCATGGTATAGATTTGGAAATAAATATTTAAATCTGATATTTTTTTTCGAAATAGATATTTTGAATTGTTGGTTTGGGCCAACCAGGGGTCGGAAGCTATAGGGAAGTTTCCTCCAGTTCAGGGATTATATCTATCTTTCCTCCATTTCTTATCCCCTTCGTTAAATGCGGTCCATTATATGGTGTGTGTTTTTTTGTTGACTCCCAAATTCGATTAAATTATTGAAGAGAGGGTTTGTTCGATTCGTCCACAAGCCGTTTGTCAAATCTCCTTGTCCAGGGGTAAGTGTCTCTTTCTTTGATCTTCTAGGGTTTTATGTCTGGGTCTAGTTATTTGTGCCTAGAAATTTTGCCTGATTATTGGACATTGATGTTTATTTCGGTTTTGTGAAATTTTTGCACAGTGTAATTGTTCATTGAGACTATCGGATCCTTTCATGAGAGTTATGAATAGATTGCAATTCATTGTCTGTAGTAGGTTTTAATGGAATCTGAACCATTCTTATGTTGCGTCTTCAAATTGGAAGTCACCTGATTGGATTATGTCTTGTGCAGGTGATTTGTTGTATGTTATTACGTTGTTAATCGAACAGTTAGGCTAATCATGCAGCTAGATCAAGATGAACAAATTAGCGACGAGTTAGAGGCAATTATAGACGGGGGAATTTTTCCAGATGATTCAGTTAGAAACAAAAATTTCTTCAAAAGCCGTTTTCCCGGTGCTGTCAAGCAGAAGGGTTATATATTCGATGGAAATGGAAACTATTTCGATAAGGTTTGGGATCTTGCAGAAGGTAGTGGTAAGGAATTCTGTTGGTATCATGTAGAGCTTCCGAAGGAAAACCACAAGCTATCACAATATGCACAGTACCTTATTGATTCTCTTTGCCCGCCTTTAAGGCTGCAAGATATTCTTTCCTTGGTTAGCAATGGACCCTTTTGTGGCCATGTTGATGGCTCTCTTGTTTTCAGGGTTAATTCACCGGGGCCAGCCTATAGCCCTTTTACATTTAGACTGGCTGCTAGAGTTACTGAAAACTCAGTGATTACTGTTTCATTGGGTCGGGTTCCTAGGCTTGGGTTTTCTCCTGCAGGTCAGTCTTTGTTGTCAGAGATTCCAAGTGTGGAGACTCCTAGTTATGCCAGAAGCGAGAGGAGGGAAGGAGATGGAATTGTGATCAAGGAGCATGTTCTTGAGTTTTTGTTGATGATGAACCACTCAGAAGAGGCTGATAACCCTGTGCCAAGATCGGTTTCGAATCTGATCATTCATATTATTGATACATTTGTGGATCAGCTTCAGGATACTGTGACCAAACTCGAGATTGACCTTGATACAGTGGAGCTGGAAATGGATCGAGGTTAGTTTCTTAGTGGAAGTCATGCATATACTCCATTTCTGCTCTTGCTATTGTTTTATTTTTCTTGTCTCTAAGTTTACTAAACTAGGTAAGACAAACATGATCAACTTCCAGCTACTTTATATGGTATTTAGCAACAATTGTGAGTTACTTCACTGGTTATGTACCATAAGTTTAATTTTAGTCTGAGTTACTCTGAAAGGAAGCTAAGTATTGGAGATATTTAGCAAAAAGAACATTTATTAGGCCCCGTTGGCTTCTGGTTACAATGTTTACTATATTGGCCGTCTAACTCCCATATTGATTTGTGTGGCTATAGAGGGTGGAGGAATGGGGTGCATAAGTAAAAGACAAATTGTGTTGGTATTGACTTATTGGTATAGCTGTTGGCTTCAAATTATATAAATGAAATAAATTGTTGTTTGAAGACAAAATTTGCTGCAGATACATCTCTGATAAAACTCTTTGAAGGTTGATCAGTAGGTGTTATAGGATGATAAGTAATGATTTAATAGTTTTGAGAACTTCACAACTGGTTTGGGACTAGAAAAATTGTGATTTTCATAGACACTATGCAGAGTGATAATGTTTGAAGCCTAAGTTTTTGTCCAGTTTTTTTTCTTTTTGTCAAAATAATCAAGGTATGGGGATGGTGCGCTATTCCTAGGTAGGTACTAAATCCTCCGTGTTTTTCTGTCCATTTTCTTATGTTGGTCACTGTGAACATGAAAACATGTTGTATGGTTGATACTTTTGTGATTATGGATAGAGAAACATATTCGTTTGTTGAAGGAGCTCTTATTTATTGGACCCTGGATGTGACCTATATATGGGTCATTTGAGTAGGAATCAGGAAGGTTCGGTTTGTCGGTGATGGCAGATGAGACTGAAAATTCCTATATTTATCAGTTCTCCCAACACGCAAATTTTAGTAGTGTATTCATTCAAATGCCAATATACAAGTGATGACATTCTCTACAATCAATATTGAAAAGTTCTTCCAGGATTTGGAATAAGGTCATATAGCGGTTGTAGTTTACCTCCTAATTAATGGTTACAGGCGGTTTTGCCTTGAAAAAGCAGATGCTGGACGATAGAAGGTTCCCCAAAATGCATCTTAATTTGCAAAGGCTCCTGCAGGTACTAGTTCAAGCTAATCTGTTTTTGTTCACAACTAAACCATTTCTGAATATCTAGTAGAGTCGGTGTCATTCCTCATGTCTTTCAAACCAATGCGCGTAACAATGCCCTTTTTGCATCATGTTATTCAAATAGGTGATTGCACACGGGGAACAAGTTTTCCCACGAGTAAAAGAAAAATGCTCTTTGAAGGATTGGTTTTCAAGTCAAGACTTGAACTCTCTTGAGGAACTAATTGGGAGATTACGAAGGCTAAAAGAGAATGTCGGGTTCATTGCTAACCGTATCACCGCCATTCAGGCAGGCCTTGATAGCTGGCAATCTGAGCAGATAAACAGAAAACTATACTACCTGTCGTTTCTTTCTGTCGTATTTCTTCCACTATCTGTCATTACAGGAGGTGAGTACTTTGTAAAGTTAAAATCACAATCCAGTAGCCATGTCAATAAATCTATCAGCAAGCTTACGCTTTATAATTCAATCTAATTACCATCTCGGGATTTTTTTGGCAGTGTTTGGAATGAATGTAGGTGGAGTACCATGGACAAACCAGAGAGAACCTGCAATTATACATGGGTTTCGGAATGTGATGTTACTTTGCTTGATTATGCTCTTTGTGGTGCTTCTTTGCTTTATATTCCCTGCACTGTATGCACGTATACATGCGTGGAGGAACAGGAGAGCTTTGAGTAGAAACTGGTCTCTTAACAGAAAGTCATTCGCTAAGAGACCTGTAGGCAGTGAACGTGGAGACAAAGAAGGGTACCTTCGGATATGATCAACTTGTATGTCTCCTTATATCTCTAGCGTCACAGGCCTGCAATATTACCATCAAAGACTGAAATGCATGGTTTTGTTATGTGAGCCTTTTGCACCAGTTGTGATTAACGAGTTACTGTGTCTAATTGACATGAAAACGGATGGTACTCTACAAATTTGCAGGGGAGTTGCATCCAAGGTTCGTACATTGGCTTTGATGCTCCCAGTTAGCAGCAAACAATGAAATGGCCAAAGTGCTATTGCTTCATTATTTTGTACATAACAGAGACATGTTTTTTTACTGTAACAAGGACTAACAGATGACTTGTATAACTTGACTTATACTTAGAATAGTTATCTCTGTCTCTTTTAAGTTGCTTCCTCTATACATATACATTTCAACCAAACAGGTAATGACAATGAATCAAGACAAAAGCTGCGGCTAGAATCGGAGGCAAGGTTTATCGTTGACCGGGTGGTGGAAGCTGAGCTATAGGGTGATTTCTTGTAGGTGCAGTCAGCCATGGCTCTTCAACTCGTTGCTCCCTATAAGGTTCTTCCTTTTCCAGTTTCATGCTGAGGAGCTGGCGCCACTGTACATCGCTCTTCAAGATCGAGTGTGATGACCCAGAAAAAAATCACAAGGAAGTAGACGGAATGAATGACGAAAGTGGAAGAAGACGTATGTGTAAGGGTAGAATAACGTATTATTACCAAGATGAAGAGCAGTTGATGATCCTATTTCGCCCACCAAGAGTAAAAGCAGCACAAGTACTCACAGCTTGTTTTTGGAAATATCGGTAGTCATGGTTTCAAAGGTGAAAAAGGTTTGCGTGGATTGTTCAATGCGTTGAGTTGAACCTTCAAATGTATAAATCTCATATAAATAAGCTAGGGAAGAGTAGAGGTGGGTCGCAAACCTAAACCGGCGGTTTAGGTTTGGCTAAAGGTTTAGGTTTAACCTAAACCGACGGTTTGCCAAACCGCCGGTTTGGCGGTTTGGCACCTGACTTTTAAAAAAAAAATTAAAAAAAATAAAAAAATATATATAAGTATAATATATAATTATATATTAATTAAAAAATTATTTATTAAATTTTCATTTGTTAAAAAAATATACGTATAATATATATTAATTAAAAAATAATTTATAATTTTATATTTTATACATAGAAATTTTTTTTTTACAATAGCATTTAAATAGAATTAGTAAGTAAATAAAAGAAAGCAACTAAAATAACATTACTAACAATAATAAAAGAAAGCAAACTCAAATTTTTTATACATTGAATTTTTTTTCATTACATCTTTTGAATAAAATAATTACATAGTAAAAGAAATTACTAACAATAATAAAAGAAAGAAGCAACTAAAATAAAATGACTAACTAACATACAAGTTATACAACAAAGCAAACCAAATTTTTTTATACATTGAAATTCAATGTATAATAATTACATAGTAAAAAAAATTACTAACTACAATTCTACAATAAAATAAAGCAAGCTAAATTTTTTATACATTCAATTTTTTTTATTACATCTTTACATTAGTATTTGAAATTTTGAATATAACTAAATGAAAAAAAAAAGGAAAGGGCTTGAACCGGTTTCCCGGTTGCCTACGTATCCTCTTGGGGTTTAAGAGGAATCAAAGCCCACGTAGTTCTCTTACCTTTACTTACCTTTTTTCGGACTTCCGAGTTGTTTTCGTAACCCCCCTACCTTTGCGCCTCGGACTCGGAAGTAGTGGTCGGATCATCGGAGTTGGAATCCGATGATCTATCATAAGTGGGTGCATTCCGTTGTAGCCTCCTCTCCGCCCTTATCCAATCTTTAACACAAACTTGAGCCTCCAATTTACCGGGCTTCAATTGACTCCTCTTGTAGCTTAGCATGTTTCCTCCTTGACTAAAAGCTTGCTCCACGGCCACCGTTGATGCGGGAACGACCATAATTTGTTGCACAATCTTGGCTAATGTTGGATACTTTGGGGCCATCTTCTTCCAATATTGTAAAACTTCAAAACTATCAATATCACCATCAAAACTAAAAGGAGTAGTTAGAAAATCTTCAAATTCTGCACTTGCGGATGAATGTCTAGGTGTTTTAGTTCTTTTAGATAAAATTTGTCTAGCTTTAGAAATAATAGAAGGAGAAGAAGAAGAGGGTGGAGGAGTTGTTTGTGTAGAAGCACTAGCACTAGTTTCAAATAAAGTAAGTAATTTAGCAATTTCAACACGAACATTACTAATAATATTATTAACGTTCTTAATAGTAGATAAACCTAAACATTCATAATAAGCATTTAAAATTCCGTAACACCATCAATTTTAAGTCTAGGATCGAAAACGGCGGCAATAAGATAAACTACGGGAACTTCATCATAATATTTTAGCCATTTTGTTTTCATTTCGGCCGTAGCATATTTAAGTGATTCTAAAGCTAAACCGGTTTGTAAAGCCTCGGCAACATTTACGGCTATTTCTAAAAAACAACAAGAAGTAGGAATGTAAACATAACTTAACGTATTAGTAGCATCACTAAAAACTTTTAAAACACTACAAATATCAAAACAAGTTTGCCAAATACTTTCATCATCTAAAATAGACCAAGAAATAAATTGTGAAGAAAATTCTTGTAAAATATTTTTATAACGAATAGCTTGAGTAAGTAGTTTATAGGTTGAGTTCCACCGAGTTCCAATATCTTTCGAAAAAGAAATCGGAGGAAAAAAATTTTCAATACAAGTTGATCTCCATTTTCTTCTTAATTCGGTTGAATGCCAAATATGTTCAATTACATCGGTTATAGGTTCTAACATTTCATGTAAAACTTTTAGGCCATCTTGAACACTTAAATTTAAAATATGACATGCACATCTTTGATGAGTAAAAGTTTTTATAAGTTGACCCGCATTTCCCACTAAATGGTTAACGGCGCGGGTGTTAGCGGAAGCATTATCAAATGAGTATGAAAAAACACGATTTTGTAAATTAAATTCTTGTAAAACCGTTTTTATTAAATTAGCAATGTTGGCGGCACTATGTCTTTCATTAAAATGTTGATATGCAATAACAAATTTATGCAAGTACATATCATTATCGATAAAATGTAAAGTGATGCCCATGTAAAAATGTTTTTGTGATAAAGTACTCCAAATATCACTACAAATTGAAACTTGATGCGAAAAAGATTGTAAAACCGTAAGAATTTTTTGTTTTTTTTGTTCATAAGAATGAGAAACTAATTTCGAAACTTGTTTACGAGAAGTTGGTTTATAAGCCGGTTGAAGATAATTAGTGTTATATTCTCTTACATTAATAGATTCCGCATAAGAAAATGGAAAAGCTTCGGATGCAATTAAATTGGCTAATGCTAAAAATTCATCAACATGATTATAATTAAATAAAGAAGATTGAGAGGAAGTGGATGCAAACCCGTGGGACAATTGAGTTTGTCCCCGTGATATTCCGAGCTTCTCCGGATAAGTCTTTTGCGTGTGGGTTTGCAAAGTCCCGTATCCGCCCTTCGCCTTCCACTTGTACACCTTCGGACAATAATTGCACGTAACTTGACAATGATCGTCCATCACCGGACCCTTCTTGTAATGCTTGGTGAATATGTCGGAGGTGAGCATTTTCGGTGGAGGGGCTTGTCGGAATGGCCCTTCACCTTGTGGAACTTGTGGCATTTCCGAATCCGGCGGTTGAGTCTCGCTTTCTTGTGTGCTAGGAAAGAAAGCGGGAGTCGGAGTGAAGTCGTAGTCGCTTGGGTAATCCGGGTTTGTCATTTCGAAAGATCGAGAATACGAGAAAGAGAATACGAGATGGAGATTGAGAGTAGTAGTAGATAGATGAGAATGTTGGTGTGATTTAAATGAAATAATTGTATGGTATTTATAGGAATAGTGGGTATTAATTTTTTTTTAAATTAAACTAATAATACAAAACAAAAAAAAAATTAAAAAAATTAAAACATCCAACGGCTCTAATAGCCGTTAGAAAGTGGGGCCCACCGGCTAATAGCCGTTGTGGGCCAAAGAGACGTTGGCTTTGCCAACGTCTCTTTTTTTGCCAACCGCCGGTTTGGCCAAAAAAAATTAAAAAAAGGCTCAAACCGGCGGTTAACCACCGGTTTGAACCGCCGGTTTAGGTTTGGTCTAGAACCAAACCTAAACCCAAACCGCAAACCGCCGGTTCAACCAAACCGGCAAACCTAAACCGCCGGTTTGGTCAAACCGGCGGTTTGCGCCGGTTCACAAACCGCCGGTTCGGCGGTTTGGTTTGAACCGGCCACACCACTAGGGAAGAGATAGAAAATAGTTTTTAAATAATCAAATTGAAATCAAAATGTAGGTGTTTTTCTTAAGATTTGGGTTATATAGGCTTCTTCTTTATAGGTTTTCGTTTTGTAAACCCCCTACTTTTACCTTATATATAGTTCTCATAGATGAAATGAATTGAGTTTAATAGAGGTATATTTACAAAACGAGTTTATGATATGAGTACTTTTAATAGAATAATAGTGATAAAAGTCCTAATTAGTCATTTTATCCGTTTTTTTATAATAAATATTCCCTAATACTAGAAACTATTTTTAGGGGTACATATCAGTACCATGTGAGATCATCAGCTCCCTTCTTTTTCTCTTCGATACACGAGGATGGTGAATTGGAGTGTACAAGGAAAAAATTTAGGGGTATATTCATCCTCCTTGTGTATTGAAGAGAAGAAGAAGAAGAAAGGGAGCTGATGATCTCAAATAGTCTTGATATAAATGCTTCTGTCTTGACATTTTTGGATCTCCTCATTCCCAACTCAATCGCAAAGCAGAACCTTCAAATCATCTTATGAGTCTTGCTATATAAGCTTGTTTTTGCCATCTTTTAAACTTTGTTGCTTGAATGTTTAACATGTAATTTGTGTTGAACAAACGAAGAAGGTTCAAATAGCATGTACAAAGAAAGAAGGACCGAATATAATGATTGTAATAACCGATGTTATTTGAAGCATTTGATAGCTCTAATAAATAAAGTTGCAGTTGAGAGAAATGATCGGGAGATCGGATATGTCCTAGATGTGAAATAATATGAAAAGACAAAACAGACAAAAGAGTCGCTATCCCGATTCTTAGCGATTAAGAAATGTGGCTTAGGAATGCCCATATTACGAGAAAGTTGTGGAATAATTATTGTGAATTCTGTATTCCAATTTCAAAAAATTTAGAGACCGAAATTTCTACCCGCATTTAAATTAAATTGTTTGGATAAACATTATATATATATATATATATACAAACACGATCACTTTCAATCTTCCATAAACCACTCAGCTTCAATCCAATTTCAAATCCGTTTGAACCAAAGAGTCCCTTATCTTGTTCTCTTCAACGTGGTATCAAGTTATTTTCCGATTGCTAGTTTTTTGGTAAAGCTTCCGTTTACCGCTATTGGAACACCGACGACCACCGCAAGTCATCGGACGCGAAGTTTCTTACCGTGCTCTTACTCCCTGCATTGCCAAGAGTCTGTATCTTATTCCGGATCGTATCGGGTTAGTAACAAATAAGTTATGAATTTATTCGTTTTCCGTATTGCGGGTTAGTATAAATTGACCTTAAGTTTGTTAAAATGGATAATTGGAATTTTTATTATGCTCGTTACATTATTCTGGTAATTATGGGCTTTTATTTTGATGATGATATCATGAGTTGGATATATGCCCTGATGTGACTTTGAGGTTTAGCATGCTATTCGAGGTTTATACGATGTTTATGATCCATATGGATCTCTTGGGTCTAGGTGTGATCCCTTTAGATTGATGATGTGAGGATTGATATATGTATATGCCTTGTTATCATGCAATGCTCATTCCTACAGGAATTGGAGAGTTGATCGTGGTTGAGAGTATAAGAGGTTGAGGTAAGACCGTAGGACTTACTTAGCTAGCTACCATCCTGTATTTGATGTATGCATGAGTGGTGTGTGTTATATGCTTGATAGCGTGCAATATCGATGATTACCGACCTATGTTTTACTGATAGCCCCCTTGTAGTGGCAGTGATAACCTTTCCCTTTCATCTTGTAAGGAGTTTGGGAGGTTCTCTGAAGTCAGGCCAGACTGGTATACGGGATGATGGGACTTCACCACTCCCATAAGGTACAAGGGTAGTGCGCCGATACTACTCCAGTTGGCTATAACACCCAAAGGAGAGGATGATACATTCCTCGTGTCACATACTTTCATATATATACGATTTGAGTGAATGACTATTTATATAAAGATGATTAAAATGGGTCAATGTGTGACAACATGATTATGTGTTTATGATTCCATGACTTGTGTTTGTGTTTAGGGATTATCTTATATATGAATGGTTAGCTAAAGGTTTATACCGTGTTGTAGGCGATCTATAGGTTAGGAGAGCTGCAGAGTGATCCGGAAGGGTGACTAACCGAGGACTTCCGTACATAGGTGTTGCATGGGCTTTTGGGGATGTTTGTACATGTTGGATATGATGTTGTTGTTTTACACTCGGCTATGGTTTTGTATACTCTTTTGTATACAGTTACATGATGTTATGTATTTGTTTTTATATCTGTCGGTGCCTTGATGTAAGGTCCAGTGAACTTGTTGTTAGGCTAGGCTCGGGATCCATTGTGAGATCCTAGCCCAGTAGCGCCCCGACTTCTGTGGAATTGGGATGTTACAATGATTTCTTGAGGGGGGGGGGAGAGAGAGAGAGAGACTAAGCGGCGCCGACGGGAGAGAACGAAGCCCCATGAGATGAAACCCAACAAAATTCAAAACCCACAAGAACAGAAAAGCATATGAAGAGAAAGAGTGTGAAGTTGAAAGTCCAATTCCAATGTCCTACGCGTATTCAGGGTTCTCCAGATTAATAAACAAAACGTTGGTCAAGGAATGACAAGTTCAAATAGGCACAAATTTTCTTTTTCTTTTATAATAAATATTCCCTAATTCCAAAAACTCATACAAGAAATTCATACCAAAAACTCATACAAGAAACTATACTAGACTCATACAAAAACTCATACCAGAAACCATATTAGACTCATACTAGAAACTCATACCAGAAACCATATCAGACTCATACTAGAAAATCATATCATAAACTCATACTAGAAACTCAACCGAAAACTATAACATAAATACATACCAAAAACCATACTAGAAACTCATACTTTAAACCATACCAGAAACTCATACTAGAAACACATCAACAAATCATACCAGAAACTCATTTCAAACTCATAACAAAGATCATACCAGAAACTCATACCAAAAGCCATATCAGACTCATACCATAAATTCATAACAGAAACTCTCCATATAATCTCTCTGCATATCTGTTTATTTTTTTTATAGAGTGGGTCACAATCCAACCAATTACCTTCACCTAACATTAATGAGATTATGCGGAGAGTTTCTATTATCAGTTTCTAGTATGAGTCTGATATGGTTTTTGGTATGAGTTTCTGGTATGAGTCTGATATGATTTCTAGTATGAGTTTGATATGATATTCTCGTATGATTTGTTGATGTGTTTCCAGTATGAGTTTCAAGTCTAATTTCTAGTATGAGATTCTAGTACAGTCACTAGTTGAATTTTTGGTATGAGTTTGTGATATGAGTTTCTGGTATTAGTTTATGGTATTAGTCTCATATGGTTTTTTGTATGAGTTTGTGGTATGAATCTGGTATGGTTTCTTGTATGAGTTTCTCGCGTATGGGTTTCGAGTATAAGGGAATATTTATTATAAAAGAAAAAGAAAACTAATTCCCATTTGAACTTGTCATTCCCTCACCAGCCTTTTGTTTATTAAACTGGAGTATCCTGAATACGCGTAGGACAATGGAATTGGGCTTTCAACTTCGCACTCTTTCTCTTCATATGTTTTTTTCCTTTTGTTGTGGGTTTTTAGTTTTGTTAGGTTTCATCTCACGGGGCTTCCTTCTCTCCCGCCGCCGCCGCTTAGTCTCTCTCTCTGTCCCTCATGAAATCATTATATTCATTCCTTCTTTCTTTGTACATGCTATTTGAACCTTCTTCGTTTGTTATACACAAATCACGTGTTAAACATTCAGGCAACAATTTTTAAAAGATGGCAAAAACAAGCTTATATAGCAAGAATCATAAGATGATTTAAAGGTTCTTCTTTGCGATTGATTTGGGAATGGTGAGATCCAAAAATGTCAGGGCGCAAGCATATATATTAGTACCATGCGAGATCATTAGCCCCCTTTCTTCTTCTTCTTCTTCTCTTCAATACACGAGGATGGTGAATTGGAGTGTACAGTGAAAAAGTGTAGGGGTATATTCATCCTCCTCGTGTATCGAAGAGAAGAAGAAGAAAGGAAGCTGATGATCTCATATGGCACTAATATATATGCTTGCGTCCTGACATTTTTGGATCTCCCCATTCCCAAATCAATCGCAAAAAAGAACCTTCCATTCATCTTATGATTCTTGCTATATAAGCTTGTTTTTGCCATCTTTTAAAAATTTTTGCCTGAATGTATAAACGTGATTTGTGTAGAACAAACAAAGAAGGTTCAAATAGCATGTACAAAGAGAGAAGGAATGCGTATAATGATTTCATGAGGGACAGAGAGAGAGACTAAGCGGCGGCGGCGGTAGAGAAGGAAGCCCCGTGAGGTGAAACCCAACAAAATAAAAAACCCACAAGAGCAGGTTAAAGAATATGAAGAGAAAGAGTGTGAAGGTGAAAGTCCAACTCCAATGTCCTTCGCGTATTTAGGTTTCTCCAGATTAATAAACAAAACGTTGGTGAGGAATGACAAGTTCAAATCGGCACGAATTTTCTTTTTCTTTTATAATAAATATTCCCTAATACCAAAAACTCATACAAAGAAATTCATACGAAAAACTCATACAAGATACCATACTAGACTCATACTAGAGGCACATACCAAAAATTCATACCAAAAACACATATCATAAACCATATCAGACTCATACCTGAAACTCATACCAAAAACCATATCAGACTCATGCCTGAAACTCATACCAAAAACCATATCACACTTATACTAGAAACTTATATCATAAACTCATACTTGAAACTCGACCACAAACCATAACAAAAACACATACCAAAAATCATACCAGAAACTCATACTAGAGACACATCAACAAATCATACTAGAAACTCATATCAAACTCATACTAGAAATCATACTAGAAACCATATTAGACTCGTAACATAAACTTTCCCTATAATCTCTCTTCATATCCGTCTATTTTTTTTATAGAGTGGGTTAAAATCCGACCAATTACCTTTACTTAACATTAATGAGATTATGCCGAGAGTTTCTGTTATGAGTTTTTAGTATGAGTTTCTTGTATGCGTTTCTGGTATTAGGGAATATTTATTATAAAAGAAAAAGAAAATTAATGCTTATTTGAACTTGTCATTCCCTCACCACCCTTTTGTTTATTAAACTGGAGTATCATGAATACGCGTAGGACAATGGAATTGGGCTTTCAACTTCGCACTCTTTCTCTTCATATGCTTTTTTCATGTTGTTGTGGGTTTTTAGTTTTGTTAGGTTTCATCTCACGGGACTTCCTTTTCTCCCGCTGCCGCCGCTTAGTCTCTCTCTTGTCCCTCATGAAATCATTATATTCATTCCTTCTTTCTTTGTACATGCTATTTGAACCTTCTTCGTTTGTTCTACACAAATCACGTGTTAAACATTCAAGCAACAATTTTTAAAAGATGGCAAAAACAAGCTTATATAGCAAGAATCATAAGATGATTTAAAGGTTCTTCTTTGCGATTGAATTGGGAATGGGGAGATCCAAAAATGTCAGGACGCAAGCATATATATCAGTACCATGCGAGATCATCAGCTCCCTTTCTTCTTCTTCTCTTCAATACACGAGGATGGTGAATTGGAGTGTACAGTGAAAAAGTGTAGGGGTATATTTGTAACACCCCGAATCCGCGGGACTCGGGATGCCACATTGGGCTAGGATCTCACAATGGATCCTGACCCTAGCCTGACAACAAGTTCACTGGACCTTACAACATGGCACTGACAGATATAAAACAAATACATAAAACAGTATAAATTGTACTACCCAAAGTAAACAACAACATAGCCGAGTATATAAAACGACATCCTCACATAGGAGGTACAAAAGATCATCCTCACGCAGGAGGGGAAACACAACAACCCCAAACCAACCACCTAATGTACGAGAGTCCTCGGCCTGTCACCCTGCCAGATCACCCAGTAGCGCCTAACCTGTAAACATCTACAACACGGTATGAAACCGTTAGCTAACCATACATATATGAGGTAATGCATAAGCACAAACACAATCATGGAAGATAAACACATCATCATGCTTTCACACATTTACCCATTTTATTATCTTTATATAATAACCATTCACTCAAAAACCGTATATATATAGATAGATGAAAGTATGTGACACGAGGACCGATACATCCCCGCCTCTGAGTACAATGTCCAGCTGTACGAGTATCGGTCACACAATCCGTGTACCCTATGGGAGTGGATTGCGCCCTTCCTGTAAACCAGTCTGGCCCGACATCAGAGAACCTCCCAGACTCCACGGCGGGATGAAAGGGAAAGGTTATCACAGCCACGCAGTGGGGCAGTCAATAGAACATAGGTCGATAAAAACGACAACTCATGATATCATAGCAAACATATAAAGCACACACCACTCATGCAAACACCCAATATAGGGATGGTAGCTAAGTAAGTCCTACGGACTTACCTCAACCTCGTACAAAATCAACCACGATCACCTCTACACTGGAGGGACAACACGGCCTATAAAAAGGCATAAAGAGATATATCAACCTCTATTCATCAAAGGGGTCACACCTAGACCCAAAGGGATCCATAAGGATCATACTCAATCTATGAGCCTCACAACCAACTAAACCTCAATATCTCAACATAGCTCACAATTCCTCAAATCTCAAGGTAGTATCTAATCAACATTCCTCAATCTCAATTTTAATCCTAATTTAATTAATTAACCTTTAATTAATTAATTAGATTTCGCCAGAATAACGTTTTGCCCGCAGGCAATTTCTAAACCCCCTGTCATCAGATTTCATCAAACAAGAATCCATAATCACCAGAATAATATAACGACCATAATGGAATTTCTAATTATCCATTTTGACAAGCCTAAAGTCAATTTAGGTCAAATCGCAGTACGGAAAACGAATAAATTCATAACTTATTCGTTACTAACCCGATTGACGATCTGAAAGAAGATTCGGAATCACAACGACGCAGGCTACGCATGGACAACATCAAAATCACCGGAATCTGAGCGACGGAACCGCCCTGGTGACATATATGCTCGACCAGACCTCCATATACTCGAAAATGCAGAAACTCGGTACCGTTATGAAGAGAATGAAGAGAGGAATCCAGAAACTCAAACGGAATTGAAATCGGATTAAAAACGGAGAGTAGATCTGAGTTTGAAGGTTGAGAGAAATCAGAGCTTTTACGAGAAAACGTGAAAGGAAATGAATTAATAAAGGATTTTCCGCTATTTATAGTGAAGACGATAATTACCCTTTAGTAAAGTCGATAATTATCCATTAACCGATCAAAAGGTGGGTCGAACCTCTTTCTCCAAACTTCTCGAGATTGGAACATTAAATCTGGAATATTGTAGGGATAATTATTACACAACTGCCTCGGAAAACGTGTATTCCTAAGCCGTCTTTCTTAGCCGTTAAGAAACGAAATAGCGACTCTTTTGGCCGTTTTGCCTCTCCATGTTATTTCATATCTAAGACATATCCGATGTCCTGATCATTTCTCTCAACTGCATTTTTATTAATTGGAGCTCCCAAATGCTCCAAATAACACCGGAGGGTAAGAATAATTACCCGGGGGAAAAAGTAAAAATTTCCCCAAACGTCCAAAATTACGCGAGGAACATAACGGTGGGACTCATACTCATCACTTGCGAAATCTTCGCGAGTTATATGTCAATTACTATCAACGATTAAGTTAATCAACATTAATTAGAATTCGGAAATCCTAGCTATTACATCACACACCCCTAAAAAAAAGTTTCGTCCCGAAACTTGAACAATTCTCAAATCCTCTCGGACCCATACGCCGAGGTAATACTCTCACTCTTTCTATCGGAGGTATCACATCTCCGTTCAAAAGATCACAACCTATAACAATCTATAACCTCAAGTATAAACATGGAGGAATCATCATCTCCAGGAAAAAGGGCCATAGCGCTACCCAAAGGCGTAGAGGAATCACGTCTCTCGCCATACCACATCACAAGGCATAGAGGAAGCACATCTCTAGCCAAAACATATCACATGCATAGAGGAAATACGTCTCTAGCCAACCCATAAACATATATATCGCATGGAGGAATCACATCTCCACTGAACTATGTCCATCAAGGTAGCATGAAGGAAAGAACCATCTCCAGCTGAATCCTAATCCACCTCAAATAGCATGGAGGAAAGAACCATCTCCAGCTATAAATATAATCATAGTCGGGTAGCGTGGAGGAAGTAATCATCTCCAGCTATAACATACATCACGCTAGCACATCAAGATATACTAAGATCATAAATCACATCACAACTAGCATGGAATAACACATCAAGGCATATAAGCACATAAGCACATAAGAACAACATTCATCAAGATAGCACTAAGATATACTCGTGCTCCCACAAATGGGTATGTCCTAACATATACTCTGGATAGTCCCTCAGGGCACTATCCTAAGTCTCTCACATAGCCTCTTCAGGTCTTCATCTCGACCATCATAACCTCAATATGAGAATGTCTTTCGAATGCAAGCGTTTCATATCTCATTCCAAGAATGTAATCGAATGCTCAATAAAAGTGTGGTCGGACTCAACCACCAAATCATCGTAACTCACAAGGTGTCTCGAGTCTGGTATATACTTCCTTAGTCGAGACATATGAAACATTGGGTGGATATTCTCTAATCTAAAGGCAAAGCTAAACATCATGCTACCTTCTCCGTACTGGTCGATCTCAAATAAACTATCATATTGGAAACTCAGTTCCCTTTCCATATTAACACGTCTAACGTCTCGCAGCTGAGATACTTACAGCCGGACATGAACTCTCGCTTGAACTTTAGAGGTTAACGCCTCTTGTCTACATATAATATTTGGTGACTCTGTACAACCAACATTCTTCCTTTAATCATCGTTACTCGAACTATAAAATCCTGAGTCTCGTCAGGTGTTATTTCACTTCTACTGCTAGATCACTTCTAGCATAAGGATATACGACATCTATGTCTATATATTGACTCATAGGGTCATCCCAAAAAGATGCACGTCCTTCATTGTTATATAATAAACTCATTAATGGAAGGTAATATAATCATCCACGTTTCCCATTCAACTTACAACTTATAATAGATCTTTAAGATCTAGATGATCCTCTCTAACTGACCATCGGTCAGTGGGTGAAGTGTAGTCATGAGGTACAGACTCGTCCCCAAAGTAGTCTGAATCTGCTGCCTAAAATCTCAAAGTAAAACATCCATCTCAATCAGAAATGATCGTTCTCGGTATACCATGGAGTCTCACTATCTGTCTAGTGTACTCCTCAGCCAATTCATTCACTAGCCACGTCCTTCTGATAGAAATGAAACGTGCTGATTTTATTAATCTTTTACCAACAATCCAGATAACATCAAATCTTCTACTGGGTCACAATCCCATAATAAAGTCCATAGAGATGTCCTCCCAAATTCTACTACCGCACTGGTAGTGGGTGGGGCTTATCTCTAGATCGGAAATACTCTATCTGGACCTGCTGACATGTCGCACACTGTATCACAAATCAGGTTATATCGGCTTTATACAATATAATCGTCTTATCTCGTGGTACATCTTGTACCTGAATGTACTGAATAAGGCATACAGTGGGTATACCGTAATATTCTCTGTCTCCATTTGCATCAACAAGTACACAAAAGCGGTCATGACTCTTCATCAGTCCATCTACTCCCATGGAGAACTATGGTGCCTCCGTACGAGACATCCTTTCTCTAAACCTTGTCAAGGTCGGGCAGGTCTCTTGCTTCTATTGGACTTCATCCAACAGACCGGGTAGAACCTCTAAGGTATAACTGGGTATCCTCATCAAGGAACTGATTGTTCAACTCTAGCCAAGCTAGATCTCTCTGAAGTTGAGGCTGAACTATCAGTCTCACAATCATCTTCTCTTGGAGCGTCTTTCCACTCAAGTTATCAACGACAACGTTCAACTTCTCTGAATAATATGGAATCTTCAAGTCAAATATTCAACCCTTGTTGCATAAAATATACTTCAGATTCCTATGATCTATAGAAATCTGACATGAAGATCAAACCGGTACGGTCTTCTCAAAAAACCCGCAAATGAATACGTAATCATATAAAATCCTTCCTCAAAGCATTGGTAGCAATCGGCTGAACCGAGAAACTATGTATTCCTTAATGTTCATCAGTATCTCCCATGGTACAACATACTAAATTATCGCCTGGTCAACCATGATCCCACTGGCGGAGACAACATGGCCTAAAAAGGCTACCACTGGCATCTCAACTTACACTTAGAGAGCGTAGCATCAACTCTCTATCTCTCGAAATCTACAGAACAGTCCTCAGACGATCGGTCTACTATTCTCTGCTATGAGAGTATACCGACATGTCATCAATGAAGTCCACCACCGACTAATCAAGGAAGTCGATGAAGATATTGTTCATCAACTCCATAAAAACTACTAAAACATTCGTCAATCCAAATGACATCACTACAAACTCGTAGTGTCCATAACGGGTATGGGATGTTATCTCATACACATGTTGCTCTCTCATCCATGACTAGGGATATCTTGAGCACAAGGAATCTTGAAAATACAATTGCTTCTTGAAGCTAACTTATCAGGTCGTCAATACGGAACATGGAACCCACTAGGGTAAAAGAAGCCCGTTTCAGTCAACTTTTCAAGTTATCAGTACAATATCTCAACAAGCACCATATAGTGTAGCTTTCTCATTCAATCTTGTATCATACTTCAACTCGATAACAATGTCCACACTCCGCTGAGGTGGCAACTAGACGGTTCAGTAACACGTCTATAAACTCATAAACAATTGGAGTACCTTCCAATGTTGGACTATCTCGCCCCTTCATGGTATAACACTAAAAGGCGTCATATCCATGTGCTATCAGCTCGCTGCTCGTATAGTTCTGATGACAAACCCGTCTCTTCAAAGGTCTTAACCTCAGAAGACCTCTATTTAACTCAACTCAGTAAAGACTATAATAGTCTTACTATTAATATCTAACACCGAATGATATCTATTCATCCAATCCATACACATAATGACTTCCTCATGCACCTACGGCATGACAAAGAAGTCTACAAACCATACACAATTCCTGGAATAAGGGAATAAACACATATCTCGCGGGTACCTCAGACCCCTAACTGGTAATCCTGTAAAGGAAAGTCCACCTTCTACTATATATCAAAGATCAACCATTAACGCATGCATCGAAAGACAAGAAATGCATAGCACTCATAACAAACAAAACTCCACTAGGTAGACCATTAACGAGAATGGTACTTGTAATAGCTAACCCCCGTAGCTCCACTACATATCATCACTCGATCTCGGATCTATGCTCCTCAAGTATCACTGAGGTCCTCACTATAGCCTCCACTTCCACTCTTTCAACACCGGAAAGAGGAAGGTCTTGCTGGGAAGAAACACTACCTTGTTGACAGAAAAGGCCAGATGGCCTAGCTCACCACAAGTGAAACAAGCTATCAGTGCCAAAGGGCACACAGAACGCAAATGATCTGGATAGCCACAATTGTAACATAATTGTCCCAACCTTGCAACCTGTGCAACTGAAGGGTAACTCGACCTTCGTCGTCCACCTTGAATGATCTTATTCCGAGAGGGAACTTGTAAAGGCAACACCTTTCCCTGTCGACAAAACTTCGCTCTATGCCCTGCTTTACCACACGTAAAGCATATGATGGGAGCCTTTGGGCACACAGCTCGCCAGTGTCCCAACTTCCACGCAATTAAAACACTGTAGTTCCTTGCCAGTCATCTTCATGGCCAAAGGATCACTAGATTGTCCTGATATCGGACTTGGTTCCCCATTCATCATCTTTGCTTCTCCAGTAACTGATTTAGTCCATTGCTTCTTTCCGGATCCAGAAGCTTCAGTTGATCTCACAATTGTTGGTAAATCTGGTGTCGATCTACCCGCTATCACCGCTTCATATACTTGTTACATATATTCTTGAAACTCGGATCTACTCATGGAGACACGATCAGCCTCTTCAAACTCGTTCTCTGCCATAGGCGAAACAACAGCGGAAATTGGTCCCTAACTTATCACCACTGGAGGAAGAGGGGGTGTACCCCTACCTCATCCCACTACAGATACTACTCTAGTCTGAGTCATCTGTAGGATATACGCACCTAATCTTATAAGGCTATATATATGCCATAAGTATCGATATGTATATAATACATCCACATAATCCATAGTACACACAGATATATATACATATCTACGCTGCAGAGATCCATGGCAGAGGTGACGACTTCTCGTACATTCTATCCCAAAACCACACTTAAAACCAAAACATTTGAAAACGTCAGATCCCATGTGGGCTCTATTTATTTTACCTATCAAACCTCATTGCAGGTAGCAAGTGCCATTGTTGTCAACCTGGGCTCTGATACCAACTCTGTAACACCCCGAATCCGCGGGACTCGGGATGCCACATTGGGCTAGGATCTCACAATGGATCCTGACCCTAGCCTGACAACAAGTTCACTGGACCTTACAACATGGCACTGACAGATATAAAACAAATACATAAAACAGTATAAATTGTACTACCCAAAGTAAACAACAACATAGCCGAGTATATAAAACGACATCCTCACATAGGAGGTACAAAAGATCATCCTCACGCAGGAGGGGAAACACAACAACCCCAAACCAACCACCTAATGTACGAGAGTCCTCGGCCTGTCACCCTGCCAGATCACCCAGTAGCGCCTAACCTGTAAACATCTACAACACGGTATGAAACCGTTAGCTAACCATACATATATGAGGTAATGCATAAGCACAAACACAATCATGGAAGATAAACACATCATCATGCTTTCACACATTTACCCATTTTATTATCTTTATATAATAACCATTCACTCAAAAACCGTATATATATAGATAGATGAAAGTATGTGACACGAGGACCGATACATCCCCGCCTCTGAGTACAATGTCCAGCTGTACGAGTATCGGTCACACAATCCGTGTACCCTATGGGAGTGGATTGCGCCCTTCCTGTAAACCAGTCTGGCCCGACATCAGAGAACCTCCCAGACTCCACGGCGGGATGAAAGGGAAAGGTTATCACAGCCACGCAGTGGGGCAGTCAATAGAACATAGGTCGATAAAAACGACAACTCATGATATCATAGCAAACATATAAAGCACACACCACTCATGCAAACACCCAATATAGGGATGGTAGCTAAGTAAGTCCTACGGACTTACCTCAACCTCGTACAAAATCAACCACGATCACCTCTACACTGGAGGGACAACACGGCCTATAAAAAGGCATAAAGAGATATATCAACCTCTATTCATCAAAGGGGTCACACCTAGACCCAAAGGGATCCATAAGGATCATACTCAATCTATGAGCCTCACAACCAACTAAACCTCAATATCTCAACATAGCTCACAATTCCTCAAATCTCAAGGTAGTATCTAATCAACATTCCTCAATCTCAATTTTAATCCTAATTTAATTAATTAACCTTTAATTAATTAATTAGATTTCGCCAGAATAACGTTTTGCCCGCAGGCAATTTCTAAACCCCCTGTCATCAGATTTCATCAAACAAGAATCCATAATCACCAGAATAATATAACGACCATAATGGAATTTCTAATTATCCATTTTGACAAGCCTAAAGTCAATTTAGGTCAAATCGCAGTACGGAAAACGAATAAATTCATAACTTATTCGTTACTAACCCGATTGACGATCTGAAAGAAGATTCGGAATCACAACGACGCAGGCTACGCATGGACAACATCAAAATCACCGGAATCTGAGCGACGGAACCGCCCTGGTGACATATATGCTCGACCAGACCTCCATATACTCGAAAATGCAGAAACTCGGTACCGTTATGAAGAGAATGAAGAGAGGAATCCAGAAACTCAAACGGAATTGAAATCGGATTAAAAACGGAGAGTAGATCTGAGTTTGAAGGTTGAGAGAAATCAGAGCTTTTACGAGAAAACGTGAAAGGAAATGAATTAATAAAGGATTTTCCGCTATTTATAGTGAAGACGATAATTACCCTTTAGTAAAGTCGATAATTATCCATTAACCGATCAAAAGGTGGGTCGAACCTCTTTCTCCAAACTTCTCGAGATTGGAACATTAAATCTGGAATATTGTAGGGATAATTATTACACAACTGCCTCGGAAAACGTGTATTCCTAAGCCGTCTTTCTTAGCCGTTAAGAAACGAAATAGCGACTCTTTTGGCCGTTTTGCCTCTCCATGTTATTTCATATCTAAGACATATCCGATGTCCTGATCATTTCTCTCAACTGCATTTTTATTAATTGGAGCTCCCAAATGCTCCAAATAACACCGGAGGGTAAGAATAATTACCCGGGGGAAAAAGTAAAAATTTCCCCAAACGTCCAAAATTACGCGAGGAACATAACGGTGGGACTCATACTCATCACTTGCGAAATCTTCGCGAGTTATATGTCAATTACTATCAACGATTAAGTTAATCAACATTAATTAGAATTCGGAAATCCTAGCTATTACAATATTCATCCTCCTCATGTATCGAAGAGAAGAAGAAGAAAGGGAGTTGATGATCTCATATGGCACTGATATATATGCTTGTGTCCTGACATTTTTGGATCTCCCCATTCCCAAATCAATCGCAAAGAAGAACCTTCCATTCATCTTATGATTCTTGCTATATAAGCATGTTTTTGTCATCTTTTAAAAATCGTTGCCGGAATGTTTAAACGTGATTTGTGTAGAACAAACAAAGAAGGTTCAAATAGCATGTACAAAGAGAGAAGGAATGCGTATAATGATTTCATGAGGGACAGAGAGAGAGACTAAGCGGCGGCGGCGGTAGAGAAGGAAGCCCCGTGAGGTGAAACCCAACAAAATAAAAAAACCCACAAGAGTAGGTTAAAGCATATGAAGAAAAAGAGTGTGAAGGTGAAAGTCCAACTCCAATGTCCTTCGCGTATTTAGGTTTCTCCAGATTAATAAACAAAACGTTGGTGAGGAATGACAAGTTCAAATTGGCATGAATTTTCTTTTTCTTTTTATAATAAATATTCCCTAATACCAAAAACTCATACAAAGAAATTCATACGAAAAACTCATACAAGATACCATACTAGACTCATACTAGAAGCACATACCAAAAATTCATACCAAAAACACATATCAGAAACCATATCAGACTCATACGTGAAACTCATACCAAAAACCATATCACACTCATGCCTGAAACTCATACCAAAAACCATATCACACTTATACTAGAAACTTATATCATAAACTCATACTTGAAACTCAACCAGAAACCATAACAAAAACACATACCAAAAATCATACCAGAAACTCATACTATAGACACATCAACAAATCATACTAGAAACTCATATCAAACTCATACTAGAAATCATACCAGAAACCATATTAGACTCATAACATAAACTTTCCCTATAATCTCTCTTCATATCCGTCTATTTTTTTATAGAGTGGGTTAAAATCCGACCAATTACCTTTACTTAACATTAATGAGATTATGCCGAGAGTTTCTGTTATGAGTTTTTAGTATGCGTTTCTTGTATGCGTTTTTGGTATTAGGGAATATTTATTATAAAAGAAAAAGAAAATTAATGCTTATTTAAACTTGTCATTTCCTCACCAGCCTTTTATTTATTAAACTGGAGTATCATGAATACGCGTAGGACAATGGAATTGGGCTTTCAACTTCGCACTCTTTATCTTCATATGCTTTTTTCATGTTGTTGTGGGTTTTTAGTTTTGTTAGGTTTCATCTCACGGGGCTTCCTTCTCTCTCGCTGCCGCCGCTTAGTCTCTCTCTTGTCCCTCATGAAATCATTATATTCATTCCTTCTTTCTTGGTACATGATATTTGAACCTTCTTCGTTTGTTCTACACAAATCACGTGTTAAACATTCAGGCAACAATTTTTAAAAGATGGCAAAAACAAGCTTATATAGCAAGAATCATAAGATGATTTAAAGGTTCTTCTTTGCGATTGATTTGGGAATGGGGAGATCCAAAAATGTCAGGACGCAAGCATATATATCAATACCATGCGAGATCATCAGCTCCCTTTCTTCTTCTTCTCTTCAATACACGAGGATGGTGAATTGGAGTGTACAGTGAAAAAGTGTAGGGGTATATTCATCCTCCTCATGTATCGAAGAGAAGAAGAAGAAAGGGAGCTGATGATCTCATATGGCACTGATATATATGCTTGTGTCCTGACATTTTTGGATCTCCCCATTCCCAAATCAATCGCGAAGAAGAACCTTCCATTCATCTTATGATTCTTGCTATATAAGCTTGTTTTTGCCATCTTTTAAAAATTGTTGCCTGAATATTTAAACGTGATTTGTCTAGAACAAACAAAGAAGGTTCAAATAGCATGTACCAAGAAAGAAGGAATGAATATAATGATTTCATGAGGGACAAGAGAGAGAGACTAAGCGGCGGCAGCGGGAGAGAAGGAAGCCCCGTGAGATAAAACCTAACAAAACTAAAAACCCACAACAACATGAAAAAAGCATATGAAGAGAAAGAGTGCGAAGTTGAAAGCCCAATTCCATTGTCCTACGCGTATTCATGATACTCCAATTTAATAAACAAAAGGCTGGTGAGGGAATGACAAGTTCAAATAAGCATTAATTTTCTTTTTCTTTTATAATAAATATTCCCTAATACCAGAAACGCATACAAGAAACGCATACGAAAAACTCATACAAGATACCGTACTAGACTCATACTAGAACCACATACCAAAAATTCATACCAAAAACACATATCAGAAACCATATCAGACTCATACCTGAAACTCATACCAAAAACCATATCAGACTCATGCCAGAAACTCATACCAAAAACCATATCACACTTATACTAGAAACTTATATCATAAACTCATACTTGAAACTCAACCAGAAACCATAACAAAAACACATACCAAAAATCATACCAGAAACTCATACTAGAGACACATCAACAAATCATACTAGAAACTCATATCAAACTCATACTAGAAATCATACTAGAAACCATATTATACTCGTAACATAAACTTTCCCTATAATCTCTCTTCATATCCGTCTATTTTTTTATAGAGTGGGTTAAAATCCGACCAATGACCTTTACTTAACATTAATGAGATTATGCCGAGAGTTTCTGTTATGAGTTTTTAGTATGAGTTTCTTGTATGCGTTTTTGGTATTAGGGAATATTTATTATAAAAGAAAAAGAAAATTAATGCTTATTTGAACTTGTCATTCCCTCACCAGCCTTTTGTTTATTAAACTGGAGTATCATGAATACGCGTAGGACAATGGAATTTGGCTTTCAACTTTGCACTCTTTCTCTTCATATGCTTTTTTCATGTTGTTGTGGGTTTTTAGTTTTGTTAGGTTTCATCTCACGGGGCTTCCTTCTCTCCCGCTGCCGCCGCTTAGTCTCTCTCTTGTCCCTCATGAAATCATTATATTCATTCCTTCTTTCTTGGTACATGATATTTGAACCTTCTTCGTTTGTTCTACACAAATCACGTGTTAAACATTCAGGCAACAATTTTTAAAAGATGGCAAAAACAAGCTTATATAGCAAGAATCATAAGATGATTTAAAGGTTCTTCTTTGCGATTGATTTGGGAATGGGGAGATCCAAAAATGTCAGGACGCAAGAATATATATCAGTACCATGCGAGATCATCAGCTCCCTTTCTTCTTCTTCTCTTCAATACACGAGGATGGTGAATTGGAGTGTACAGTGGAAAAGTGTAGGGGTATATTCATCCTCATGTATCGAAGAGAAGAAGAAGAAAGGGAGCTGATGATCTCATATGGCACTGATATATATGCTTGTGTCCTGACATTTTTGGATCTCCCCATTCCCAAATCAATCGCAAAGAAGAACCATCCATTCATCTTATGATTCTTGTTATATAAGCTTGTTTCTGCCATCTTTTAAAAATTGTTGCCCGAATGTTTAAACGTGATTTGTGTAGAACAAACAAAGAAGGTTCAAATAGCATGTACAAAGAGAGAAGGAATGCGTATAATGATTTCATGAGGGACAGAGAGAGAGACTAAGCGGCGGCGGCGGTAGAGAAGGAAGCCCCGTGAGGTGAAACCCAACAAAATAAAAAACCCATAAGAGCAGGTTAAAGCATATGAAGAGAAAGAGTGTGAAGGTGAAAGTCCAACTCCAATGTCCTTCGCGTATTTAGGTTTCTCTAGATTAATAAACAAAACGTTGGTGAGGAATGACAAGTTCAAATTGGCATGAATTTTCTTTTTCTTTTTATAATAAATATTCCCTAATACCAAAAACTCATACAAAGAAATTCATACGAAAAACTCATACAAGATACCATACTAGACTCATATTAGAAGCACATACCAAAAATTCATACCAAAAACACATATCAGAAACCATATCAGAGTCATACGTGAAACTCATACCAAAAACCATATCAGACTCATGCCTGAAACTCATACCAAAAACCATATCACACTTATACTAGAAACTTATATCATAAACTCATACTTGAAACTCAACCAGAAACCATAACAAAAACACATACCAAAAATCATACCAGAAACTCATACTAGAGACACATCAACAAATCATACTAGAAACTCATATCAAACTCATACTAGAAATCATACCAGAAACCATATTAGACTCGTAACATAAACTTTCCCTATAATCTCTCTTCATATCCGTCTATTTTTTTTATAGAGTGGGTTAAAATCCGACCAATTACCTTTACTTAACATTAATGAGATTATGCCGAGAGTTTCTGTTATGAGTTTTTAGTATGAGTTTCTTGTATGCGTTTCTGGTATTAGGGAATATTTATTATAAAAGAAAACGAAAATTAATGCTTATTTGAACTTGTCATTCCCTCACCAGCCTTTTGTTTATTAAACTGGAGTATCATGAATACGCGTAGGACAATGGAATTGGGCTTTCAACTTCGCACTCTTTCTCTTCATATGCTTTTTTCATGTTGTTGTGGGTTTTTAGTTTTGTTAGGTTTCATCTCACGGGGCTTCCTTCTCTCCCGCTGCCGCCGCTTAGTCTCTCTCTTGTCCCTCATGAAATCATTATATTCATTCCTTCTTTCTTGGTACATGATATTTGAACCTTCTTCGTTTGTTCTACACAAATCACGTGTTAAACATTCAGGCAACAATTTTTAAAAGATGGCAAAAACAAGCTTATATAGCAAGAATCATAAGATGATTTAAAGGTTCTTCTTTGCGATTGATTTGGGAATGGGGAGATCCAAAAATGTCAGGACGCAAGCATATATATCAGTACCATGCGAGATCATCAGCTCCCTTTCTTCTTCTTCTCTTCAATACACGAGGATGGTGAATTGGAGTGTATAGTGAAAAAGTGTAGGGGTATATTCATCCTCCTCATGTATCGAAGAGAAGAAGAAGAAAGGGAGCTGATGATCTCATATGGCACTGATAAATATGCTTGTGTCCTGACATTTTTGGATCTCCCCATTCCCAAATCAATCGCAAAGAAGAACCTTCCATTCATCTTATGATTCTTGCTATATAAGCTTGTTTTTGCCATCTTTTAAAAATTCTTGCCTGAATGTTTAAACGTGATTTGTGTAGAACAAACAAAGAAGGTTCAAATAGCATGTACAAAGAGAGAAGGAATGCGTATAATGATTTCATGAGGGACAGAGAGAGAGACTAAGCGGCGGCAGCGGGAGAGAAGGAAGCCCCGTGAGATGAAACCTAACAAAACTAAAAACCCACAACAACATGAAAAAAGCATATGAAGAGAAAGAGTGCGAAGTTGAAAGCCCAATTCCATTGTCCTACGCGTATTCATGATACTCCAGTTTAATAAACAAAACGTTGGTGAGGGAATGACAAGTTCAAATGGGCACGAATTTTTTTTTTCTTTTTATAATAAATATTCCCTAATACCAAAAACTCATACAAAGAAATTCATACCAAAAACTCATACAAGAAACCATACTAGAAACGCATACCAAAAACACATATCAGAAACCATATCAGACTTATATGTGAAACTCATACTTGAAACTTATACTAGAAACCGTATCAGATTCATACTAGAAATCATAATAGAAACTCATACTAGAAATCATACTAGAAACTAATACCAGAAACACATCTACAAATCATACCAGAAACTCATATCAAACTCATACCAAAAACAATACCAAACTCATAATAGTAACTCATATCAGAAACCATATCATACTCATATATCAAAAAGTCATACCAGAAACTCTCCGCATAATCTCTCGCATAATCTCTCCGTAGCTATCATTCCATTTGTATATAGATTTAATTAAAATGTGACCAATTATTTTTACCTAATATTAATGATAATTAATAATAAAATTAATAAAAGCTAAAGGGTTCTGTAAAATAAAATATTATAGAAAAGAGATTACCTCACCCAATTATTTTTAAAAAATTGGTTATTTAATGGAAGCGTTGGTCTAAGGAGTTAGGAATGGCATCTCTCACTTGTAACTTCCAAGCAACGAAGATCCATGTGTCCAAGCAAACATATCCATAAGATAACCCTATCTCTACTGAATTCCTTTCTCAACAACTCCAATGGAGAAATCCACTCCCAATCGGACGCTCAACCTTATCCTAATCTCCATCGTCGTCTGCCTCGCACTTCTCTCATTCATCTTCTGCATCCTCGCCGAATTCAGGAAAACTAAGGTTACCTGCAAATCGAAGCTATATCCACTTATAGGATCTCCAATTTCAAATCGAGGTGATATCGAATATTTATCAACAATTGGCTTTTTGTTTGGGTAGGTGGACGAGGTGAAATTCGATGGGAGGAGCTGCTCTTTGCCGAGAAGCGAGGCGTTCAGATTCGGAATCGCAGGTCTAATATGTCTTATAACGCTTCAAATCGTAGGAAATCTCCTCATTTGTGGACTCTGCTTCTCCGCCGTAAAATCTGGAGTTGGCCGGAAAAAATCGCTAGCCGCCTTCTCCGGGGTCCTATTGGCCATTTCCTGGTACGTATTAAGACACTTTATCAAATCATATGACAGTCAATTTCCTGCTTATACACATTTCTAGCCAATAGAAGTCCTTACTTGAAAAAAAAAGTATACATTATAGATGATGTTATATGTTGAATTACGTGCAATAGACGTTAGACGGTTGCTGTTGAAATGTCATATTAGGCAATATATACAGAAGATAAATAGCATAGCATCATCACATGTGTCACTGTTTACGTATTCTCCTCTACGACTCTAAATCGTGGTCAGCGGGAGATACACAACTACGTTTTTCATAACATGTGCATCCATATTGTGTCGTCGAATATTATAATCATAAACTACAACCACAAAAAAGAATGGAAAATTTGGTAGACTAACCTCAAAGGATTAATGACTACAGTACCCTTCCAAGTTTTATTTAGGGCTGAAATTTCTATAAAAAATAGAGTTTTAAAATTGAAATCTAACCCTTTTTTTTCTTTTTACTAAATTTTTTTTGTTGACATTGCAATTATAATGTGTCGACCATATATGGATCGTCAATAATACAATACGAATATGAACCTCAACAATAGTTGACAAAAATATGAACCGACAACAATTACTGAAATTACAATGTCAACAAAAGCTTTGAGAAAAACAAAAAATAAAAGTTAAAGAAGTTAGTTATAGTTCATCCATAAAGAAAAAGTTCAAAAAAATATTTTTGTAAAAAAGACTACTACGTATTATTTTTATTTAGGGTCAGAAATGAAAAGATTAAAAAAAAAAAGTTAGATTTACCTTATCCGTTTTTTTAATATCTTTTTAATTATCACATAGTCAATTATATCACATTAACCAATATCAAATTTTGATCATTAGTTAATTTTGACATTTATTACTAAAAGCAATCATATTTTCGAAAATTAGATCTTAGTTACGAATCTTAAAGTTAAAGATACCAACCAACTGCTGTGATGCGTACAGGATGAGCTTCGGAGTGGCAGCAATATTGCTTTTGACGGCAGCGAGCATGAACAGAAGCCAAACCTATGGGAAAGGATGGCTTGACGGAAACTGTTATGTTGTAAAAGATGGCATATTTGGTGGTGCAAGTGTACTCGTCCTCCTCACCATGAGTTGCATTGTCGTCACCTCTGGCTTAACAATGAGGCCACTCGGTCCCACACAAAACAAAGGGAAGTTGCAAACGCGATAGAGGTTTTGAGTTTCTAAATACACCTAAATATTCTTTGTACAGATAGAATTATACACGAGAAACAACTCAGGAACAAAACTGAGTTTGTTTGTCATTCAGAAACGACATGGAGCGAGTACATGTACTGTAAAGGCAACATTATTGTATAATTGTTTGTAGGAATTAGTTTTCGATGACAGATGTTGACACCTTGGCAACCCATAATGTGTTACAACTTGCAAGAAAGAAACAAAACAACCACGTTGAAAGTTGAAACAGATGCGGAGAGCATCCTTTTCCTTGTTTCGGGATCTAAGCAAACCCTTTTCTCTATTCAAAGAATAAATTTATATAAAAAATTATTTATTTATTTTTTTGAAATAATGATCAAAATGATATTAACTATTAACCTTAGATTGAAAAAAAGATGCATTTTAAGACCAATTTATACCGGTCACTCAGCATGAAACTGGTCACAGATTCTGCATTCAATTCAGCAATTATTCACAAATCGCATAGGCAGCCACAAGAGGATGAGTCCAAAAACTCTTGGACAAGTTCCTATGATCTATCAGTTCACCCTCAGCTAGCAAAAAAGGATGCTACGTTATCCAGGTTCTGGATGGCTTGTAAGAAGAGAACAAAAATCTGATATCAGTTGAGATAGAGTTGTTTACCCTCTAATGGTCTACCTTCTCATCAGAATATACATTTTGCAGTATAATCGGTATATACCGTATTTCTGTCATGATCACAGGCTGCTGCTAAGGTGACATGTCTGCTTCTTCTGAGGTTCCCTCTTTCGAGCTCTCATCACCACTCCTGCACATCCAAAAATGCAAAAAATCACTTTCAGCTACGTTGATGTTGTTGTGTCATAAAAACAGACACTGCTAATAAATGAATTTGGGTTAGTACACTTGCAGAACACATCAGTAGTTGACTATGGGGTAATGCAGAACCATAGCAAGGAGCATCTCGTAGACTTATATGCTTTAGTATTAGTCGATGTGGGACAATCCACACGTCTCAACATAAGGAGTATACAATAAACAGCTGAGGCAAAAGTGGTAAATGAAAAAAGTGAAAACAAGTCAAAGTAGTTACCTGCCAACACTTTCATCTACAGACTGGTCATCATTTTTCAGGGACCGAGAGACAGAGTTACTGTTGTCTTCTTTATCAGAATCATAATCCACTCCGCTCCAAATTCGAGGCCTTGGTCTTTTATCTTTATCCTCTTCGGCCTGCATCAGATGAATTAACAAAAATACGTTAATTTTCACAAGGGAAACAACGGGAAGAGAGCTGGCGTCCAAAAATTTGAAGATTGGAAGTCTCTGTACCTTTTCCGGCACTTCAGTAGTATGGGGTGTTGTCTGGAAAGGAACACTTGGGACATGAGATAATCGGGATAGTTGCTGTAGCAGTATATTCCTGCATTGATTGAACGTAAGACGATTGTAGAGCTAAAAACTAAAACAAATGCTACACTTGACATCCTTCATTCATTGTCCACACTCCACAACATGCAAATTCACCTCGAGAAGGAATGATAAGTGCAGCTTAGCATTCCAGGAAAATAAAGGGATTACGATGAAATAGTCCATCCTTCTGTTTAATGTGACAAGTAGGTATCATAGAAGATGATAAGGGACTTTGAGAGAAATTCAAAACTGATCATTAAAAAATCTAACGTATCCTATGTCATGAACCCTACAGTTAAGTCAAGAATGACTTCCATCGAATTGAAATCATCCAGCATTATTAAGAGTATGTTTGCTTGTACACAAACACTAGTTTATAAACTAGGGTAGGTTTAAAGTACCAATTAAACTGTGTTTGTTTTAACAAAATAAGCTAGTTTATTGTTTAAAAGGTTGTTTAATTGATACGTTAGGATTAAGGAGGGTATGTTTAAATGAACTACTTTTTCTAAATAAAAAATACAATTTTACCCTTTTATTTTAACAATGATAACAAACTAAATTAAAAAACTAACACCTTCTAAATTAACTAGTGCTTATATAATATATTTTTGAAGAAACCAATTTTTAAAAAAGTGAAACCACTTTATAATATACTTGTCAAACTGCACCTATATTGTTTTTGATTATTTTCCGGTGATATTTAATTACAATTCAGGGTTTTTGGTCAAGATGGTGGAATATTGACCGAAAAGTTATCACTTAGCAGAAAATAATGTAAGTGGTTCTTTTATAAGGAGGTTCCGTTTATAAAACATTTTTTTATACATGGTTTAAGAAAATGTAATATAAAAGGGGGTATATTCCAAAAATCCTTAATTTAATGCAAATAGTTGATGAAAATATCCTGTAAGCATTTAAATTAGTTTTGTACAACCAAACACACTTGAGGGTATTTTTAAACTACAACTCAGTTTTTAGTGGCTTTTCCATTTAAACTCCAATTTGAGTGTACACTAGTTTATTATTTAGTGCAAGCAAACACACCCTACATGCAATTTTCTTTTGAGTCACATCAGTGCTTAAATACTTTCATGGTTAAGAAGAAGAAATTGGCAACACGTGCCCTTAGCTAACAGTCTAAAACATCTAAGTAGTAGAACTCGTTAAAGTGACTGCTAATTGCTAACCCTTTTCAAATGTTTTTTCCTGAGTCAATTATGTAATATGGAAAGGATAGATGAAAATAATGCAGTATGGAGAGAAATATATGAAGATAATAGGAGACGTAAATAAATATGTGGCTGCTAACCCTTCTAAATGTTATTCCTGAGTCAGTTGTGTAATTTGTCACAATTATAGTTGGAGGCTTAAAAAGCACATGAACAAATAATGCAATCAAGTAAATTAAATAGAAAGATCCAAAACATATGACTTAAGGGACAAGCTGAGTTCTGAAAGAGTTTAAACTTGCAACAGGCAGAAGTATATTTCTAACATATCACCTCTCAAAATGGAGCAATAAAATACATTACCTCATTTTTTCTAAATCCTTGCGAGAATTCTGGTTTTGCATGTTGCTGGGATCAACATGGAGAGTGTAATCAGGGCCAAAATATTCATAGTATTCATTGTAAGGCAACTTGTTATCGGGTTCTACTCCAACTGCAACTGCTGTCTGCAATAATGAAATGAGTAAGCTCATAGAAATACATGTTCGCTTTTGTGTCAATGCAAAATGTTGTCCTCCCATAATTTACTAAAGATGCTGAAGTAAGATCCCGCTGTCACACTCCTTACGAATCCTTTCCATACCGACATAAAAAAACAATAAAAAATGTACTCTAATGTAAATGATTTTGCGAAGCCAAAATTTGGTAAAATATAATTAAACAGAAGTGGTGGTCATTTCCAAATATACTTATCAATGTAATAAGTATATAGTTCCCTTGCATGCAATATTGATTAAAAATCTGTTATTGATTTTAAAAATTGTTAAACAGTTTGTAGGTGAAATTAATGTCTTCGAATTATAACATCAGCTATAGTAATTTGCAATATATTAAAGTCACAAAAGGGTCAAAAAGAGATCATCAGTAAGACAGTAACCAATTGTTGTGAGGGTACTACAACAATTTACAACTTTACATAATAACTACACAACCGTCTAGAAGCTAAGTGTTTATGTTAACAAGTTCATGGAAATCGGTAAGAGAATTACCTCATAGCACCAACAACGAGCAACATTTCGGATCGTATATCCTCCGCCACCCAGAAGCATTAGTGGAACATTGAAAGATCTTAAGAACCGTACACAATCTGCATGTCCCTTAATGGTCAGGTTGAAAGGGCCCAGCCTATCACCAGTCAACGAGTCAGCACCACACTGGAGAACGACTGCATCTGGTTGGTATATCTCCATCACTTTCTGAATGATGGGCCTGAAAAGTTCACGGTATTTCTTGTCGTCTATACCATCATTCAGAGGGACATTTAGGGAATAATACTTCCCGTTACCAGACCCAGTATCTCTAATGTGACCAGTTCCAGGGAAGAAGTCACCAAATTTATGAAAAGAAACAGTCATAACTCGATCAGTGGTGTAAAAGGCCTCTTCGACACCATCACCATGGTGAACATCAATATCTATATACAACACACGCTGCATATTGACAGTCGGACAATTAGTATTTTCAGTTCAGGATGAATGTTAATACAGTAATTTAGATGGAAAGAAAAAAAAACTTTACTTATGTCACACATTCAAGGGTAGATTGAAATATTAAGATCACCGACTATATCAAGCAATTACAGAAAAAACTGTATAAATTAGTTATCAAGATGAAGTCTGGTTAAAGAAAAAGGAATAAAATATGAAAGCTAAAGTATCTGAAACTATAAGAGTTTAAGTTTGAGATTGAGCAGTGCAAAAATCAATTCTAGAACAAATACAAAATCATGATGATTCAAATGCATGAATCATTAAATAAAAAGGTGAGATATTATATTGCTTAAGCTAGGGGGAGAGCAATACTGCTTCTTTTTTTCTGTTCCTCGTTCTATTTTTGTGCATGTCATTTATGCTTCCACGATGACCAGGATAGCACATAAAATGAATCTTGAATAAATTCCTTTAGGAACACAACCAAGTAGCCCACCAGCTGAATAATTTTCTTCCATGCTTCAAAATCCTCCACATACACCAAAATCATAATGCAGATGCCCATAAACATTAACAAAGCAAAACATGAATACTTAACACTAAACTATCAGTTTCTAACCAAAAGAAGAGCACTTGCAACTTTCATGTCATCATGGCCACAATGAAGAGCCAAAGATAATGAGGCAACTTTACTCCACATATCTTTAGATTCTTGACAGAATCTGTCCATTTAGACAGCATAATATACCGAAAATTATGCAGACGACAATCTGACATCAAACTTTATGCAAACAGGTTGAGCTAAATAAGTTTACAAATTTAATTTTACATGTTGCAGTACATTTAACAGCTTGTTCATACCAAGAGAAAGCGTCTAAAAGCTTGTATGATAAGAACATCACATATTGAACTGGTCAAACAAGAACAATAAAACTTCAAATTAGCATATTGAAATCACCTGCTACATGGATTACTATCAGTCGATCCACACTAAATTAAAAAATAGAAAAGCTGATTCTATACAAAGTCAAGTTTCGCATATTTGTCATTACTAATGGTTCATACAAAGAGCTCCAACTTATAAAGCTGCAGTTCAGATTTCAGAAGTATTCCTGCATGGAACAATAAAATTTGTTGTGCAACATAGAAAAGTAGGCTCTACACAAGTGAAGTATCCACCAATTTGTCGTACTCTGCTTCAGATACTCCTACAACAATACTACCGCGAGAAAGCTCATCCAAATTCAAAACCAAAATATAATGTCATCAACAAATCTGCCTAAACTATTACACATCAGATAATGAAGAAAGAAATCTCATTAAGCAACTACAAAAAAAAATTTAGGGGAAACATAAAAACAACAAAATCCTTTGCATATGAGCACTGTTTCATACTCCTAGAGCAACACAGCTCCTATGAAATTCTGTAAAAAATACAAAACAAAAATACCATATCTATCAACTACAACATTTTTTGCGTCAACATGCATCATAGAATCAAGAATTAAACCTCATTAACGAGCTAAAGTTACAATAAGAAAACAAGAAACTCACTCTGTGGACTTTGAGAAGCTCAAGAATGCCAAGAACGATATCGTTAACGTAACAAAACCCTGCGGCCTCAGACTTCTTGGCATGGTGTAAACCCCCAGCCCAGTTAATAGCAATATCGGCGTCCTGACGGTTAAGCTTTACAGCGGCGCCGATGGATCCACCTGCAGAAGCCTGACAGAACGGAAACAGGCCAGGGAAAACAGGGCAGTCACTGCCGAGGTTAAAGCGCCTGAAAGCGCGGGAGTGGGCGTGAGCAGAGGAGTCGGAAAGATTTCCGACAGAGGAGAGCATATCAGGGGAGACAGAGGACAGAAATTTGACGTAGTCTTCGGAATGGAAGCGGCAGAGGTCGTCGGAGGGGGCGGGGAAAGGGCAGTTGACCTCCATACGGCGGTGTAGAGAGTAGTGGACGATGAGATTGTGAGCCATTCGGATACGGTGAGGCTTCATCGGATGGCCTTGTCCGTAGTAGTAGTCGCCGATCGTTGGCTCGTAGAAGTACGTTACTCGACGCTTCTTCCCGTCTGTGCAGCAAGAAGCCGGAAGCGACGCTCCGCCGTCGGTTTCCATCTTCTCTTTGCCTTTGTCCGCCATTTTTACTCTTGAAAACCAGAAATCCTCTCGGAATGGAAGAGGAAAGATGAAAGGAGGCAAAAGGGCAGACTTTGCAGTGATGGGAGTCTGGGAGGGAAGAATGCAAAGTGAGGCCAAATTTAAGGACCTGTTTGGACTATGAATTCGATTCTCGAATTTGGCATTTTCTAAAATTACACAAGCCACCTCTTATTCACTCCTTTTTTTCACTTACCCACTCTTATTAAAATTATTTATATCTAACCGCCTTCTATAGTTCATCCCTTACCAAAATTCTCAGTGGATGCCACACAAAGTTTAATTTATTTATTTTAATAATTAAAAGAGATAAATATTATGATCAATAATATTATGAATTTTAAGCAAGGTACAGAGAAACCCAAATCTCCCTCATTCTTCGCATTGACTTCCTCTTACACCGATGTTGCTCCTACATTGTACTAAAATAGGAGATTGATTTAGAACTAGTGACGAAGAGAGGAACCCGTGAAGATTGTGGGCACTCAACTAAGCGAAACCCTAGTTGACAAATTGCAGTACAACATAATTACCAAGGTGAAAAGACATCATTGACGAAATTGGCATTGTGTTTGTCCTCGGAAACGGGACGATCTCAAATATATGAATTTGGCGATGTATAGTGTTTGGACGCCTCCACAATGCAATAAATGAGCAAAAGGAGCAAGTTAATAAGATTATTGGAGATAAAAGCTCAAAGCAACACACAAGGTACTTCAAAGCAACACATAAGATACTTCATAAGTGTGAAATTCTCCTGAAAGTATAAACTATCCGAGAGAACAAACTTAAAATACATCCATATCCGGCACAACTCGTGAGGCTCGTTCACCTTTGACAAAACCATTAACAAACAAAAACACCCACAAACCATACAAGGGCCAAAACTTCCAAACCCACCTTCGGAGCACACGAACATTGATTCACAACATGATATCCTTGCAGCCGTGCGCTTTGCAGACTACTTTCCAAAGTGTGCAATTCCACAAAGCATGCTACCTTACAAAGTGTATAATTCCGCAAAACGTGCCTGATAATATTCGAGTCACGTCAACAAATCTCAACTTTCACTTCAATCCACATACATAGTGGATTCATATCCAAGTAATACCAACAATCGGATTGAGTTATACGTAGGCTCCAATGCTGATACATGTTGCACACGTGAGGTGGCGTTCAGTCCATAGGTCCAAGCCTGACTCATCCAAGTTAGAGGTCCTTGGAGTAACACAAGTTCACGTCAAGGTTACACATACTGAGCCACCACATAACTAGCTAGGTCCCAGTTTATCTAGTGTGTCATGACATACCAAAATATATTAAAATACAAATCTAAAACTTTACACAAAATGACACGATTCTTTACAGTACCTTCAAAACACGAAAACAAAATATAAATTAACATCATGTAAATGGTTCAAAAGGATGCCAGAGCAATAAAACTTAGCTCCAATGTCGATTCTTAAAGGCTTTACAGATGATCATTTGCAATGCAGCTTGAGCCTGTCATGCCATATACTGGATCTTATTACACACAATGTATGAGTGAACATTGCAGATCTAGCATTCTGACCACGTTTGCACACAAAGTGCCACAAAGGATGCAGTTCAACCATGTGTTTCCTAGCAACGGGTCCAAATGAAGAAGCATAAACAATAAAGAATATCTGCAATATGCAAAACACAGTACATACCAACTTAATTTCACGCCCTAATCCCTGGTGAAGAAGATTCATATTAAATGATAGAGAAGCTTCAAGAAGACGGATCTTACATTCTTACCTATATCACTATGTGTATTGTATTACCAACCTTGTTCCTTTTTGCTATTATCTGCTAAGAGAAAGCAACAAACAAGCAAAACGCCCCAAAAAATCACTGGAAAGTCAACATTAATTACCAAAGCCTGATTCGATCAAAACCATATGAATAATCCAAATTGAAATTTATCAACCAACAGTTCCAGAAACTGAATACATTTCTTTCTACAACAACGATTTTTTACAGGACCTGAGGCAATATAAACATAATGCACTATTATGTTAAGCTGCAAACAAATTTCTCTATAGTAGGTATATATCTACTCTAAAAGTCTAACAATGGAATCATAACAATCATTGCACCTCGTAATCAAACCATGGAATAACTATGGGCATGTGGATGAGCCCCAAGGCCTCCAACTTGATAAAGCTTGAGGTGATGCACAGCCTTGATGTGCATGTCTCTCAAATGTGGATTAGAGGTCACAACGGCCCGAGCTGCATGACTCTCAAGATATTCCAAAGCTTGTTCTTCCTCGAGTGCCTTGCTGTTGCCAGCATTCAGTGACAAATAGCATAGTAAAACAAGTCCATGCTTATTAGCACGATCATTCGCCCTTGACATTTTCATCACAAGGCTAACCCCATTAAACTCAATTATTGCCTTTGAGTGCTCAACACAAATATAGTTTTCGGGGTCAGCAAACTTTCCCAAGGCAATAGCAGCTTCAATTGCCAGAGTTAAATTCTTATTTCCAAGTTGGGAAACAAGAGGACCTATAAATCGGGTTTCCTTAGCCGAGAAAGTTCTAGCTAAAGACCCAATTGCTTTTACAGCAGGAATTTGAACATTAGGATTAGATTCCTCCTTGATCACTCTCAAGAGTTGGTCCAACATAGCCTTTACAGGCGGTAAACTCGGCCTCCAAGCTGTCTTTCTAAAATCTGAATTGGACTCTGCAACTTGAGCAATCTCCATCAGTGTCATCAAGCTATAGAACTGCAGCTCCTCCTTCTCAATCTCTATGATCTTTGATAAACATTGTAACCCTTTCCCTTCAGCAATTTTACGACTGTTCAACAAACTTCCTTTACAGAGTCTCCACAAGGCCAAGGAACACTTGATTTTCAGTTTATTCTTTATCTCCGGACTCTCATTCTCTCTCTCTTTTCTACCATGCCCACCGCTACTACTACCATCTAAAGATGAACTAGACTGAACCTTATGGTTACTATGATCTGACAGGTTATTCTTAACTAATTCCTTGTTAATCTGAACAATAGAGTGTATACTAGCCTTACCTCCATTGATCTGGCTGCGATCATCAAGAACCAAATCCATCATCAAGCACGTAACAATTGGTCTCATCACATTCTCCTTTCCGAACTCCTCTCTGGCCTTCTCATCCACCCTTGCCATCCTCTCCACCAGCACAGCCACCGCAATCTGCACCTTCGTTGGAGAGCTCAACAGAGCCTGCACAATCACTGGAATACCCAACTCCAATGATACCACCCTGATTCTCTCATCATCATCCACCAACGACGAAAGCGCATTAGCCGCTGCAATTTGCGCCTCCGCCGATCCAACGCCTCCACCGTCCTTCAATAGCTTAAGCAGCGGAGGAATCGCACCTTCCTCCACAATCATCTTCTTGTTCCGATTACTCGATTCCGCTAGAGAAGTGAGATAATTCACCGATTCAATCCGATCGTGGAGCTGTTTTCCAGTCATCAACGAGGCGATCGAAGACCAAACCATAGCAAGAGTGGGATCATTACTATTCGCAAACGGAGGGAGAGTGAGACTATTACCTTCGCAATCGAAGATTCCGAGCAACCACTTCATATCTCCAATTGAAGATTCGAGAAGAGCGGAGACTTTCTTGAAGTCAGCGGATGTAGCGATGGAGAAAACCTGCTTAAAAAAGCCAGCGTAGCAGCAACGACGAACTAGGGTTAAGGCGCGGTCAAGGTTGCGGGAGACCTCGGCAACGATGCCACGGACAGGGCGTTCGTAGAACAACTGAGGCGGAGCCCTGGCAGTGAGGTGGACGGCGGCTCGGAGCATCTTTGAGAGCTTATCGACCTGATCGACGATTTCAGAGCATTCATACTTGGAGGAATCAGCTTCTTGGGCGGATTTGCGAATTCTGTCGATGATGAGGATTGGGAGGGTGAGTTCTTCGCGAAGAGTCTTCCTCTCGTCGTCGCCGGAGACGGCACCTGCGACAACAACCATTTCCCCCTCTTTGATCGTGTGAGTGGAAAGAGAGGGAGACAGCGAAGAAAGCGCAAGCAGCGTCCGGATTTATATAGAAGCAAGCCAAAATGTTATTTCCATGAATGTTCCTTCAGTCAATGATGTGAAAAGTCATTAATAATTTCAGAAATTTTGGTCAGAGTTTCCGGTCAACAATACTTCCCTAATGAAATTGTAGTTGATATTTTGAGAGATTTTTGTTAGTATCTATTCACTATTTATTTTTAATTATTGAAAACATCCTAACTTATAAATACTTTTACATATCGCACTTTATTTAAAAAATTTTAAAATATGCCATCTTTGCAAGGAACCATCCTTATTTTTTAAAATTACATGAACCATCTATTATTATTTATTATTTTCAAAAACAAATCAGGTTCAAAGCTCCAAAATAAAAACAGACGGGGAGGAAGTTGACGTAAAGAAAAAGGAAACAAGACAGCTAAAATAGTATTTGAATATAACATCGCAGAAAACAAATTAAGATCATCCCAGAAAGAAAAAATATTTATATATAAATTAACGTCTTGGTTGACTCCCGACGAGGGAAGTAATTCAGAGATTGGAGAGCAATGCGGAGGGCTTGCTGGACACTCCATTCTCTTTTCTTTGACAATTTGGAATCGATTTGGTGAAACATCCACAGCTGGGGAGCTGTTGAAGAACCCATGAGGCTGTTTAGCACAAAACGTTACAGTTTATGTTTACAAAGAAAACAACTAACCAAAGTACAACGTCGGCTTCTTCTAGAGGCCGGTCATTCTGAACCCAACGTCAGCTTCGTACCAGGAACAAGCTGATAAAGGATTGCAGTTGCGCATTGCTTGCAGTTCTGACTTCAGCAATGTCTACTCTGCATAAAAGGCATTGTCATGAATGTTTTGTTTCCTAGGTTCCTCCACTTTTACATTCATCTCAACAACCTACATCATAAAAGTGTAAATATCTCCTTAGTCAACACAATATTCAAACTTCAAAATATGAAGAGACAGAATTAGGAAAACAGTATGACCTATTGAATATTGTTATATGCTAATAAGCCAAGTAGTGGAATTTATTCTATAGTTCTGAGTTCCAAATGTAATCCAAATTCTATACTCCAAATGTAATGCATATAGTTTCACCTGATTCAAAGCTTCCCTGGGCTTACAGCCAATGGCCATGTCCATCGAACAACAAAAAGTGTTGATGAACAGGGACATAGAGTCCGAGCGCAATTGTTGTACCATACTTAATGCTTCCATCCTGAGAATTCCAGTAAGCTTAACTTCAGCTTCAATTTTTTCATCCTGTATCAAAGGAAAAAACAGTTACGAAAACGAAGAGCTCTTGCACAACCTAGCGAATGGTAATAGTATTGGCCTCTACATTTCCTTTCAATGAAGAAAACACATCCAGCTTTCTAATAAAATAGAAAGATCCATTCAAACAAATAACGAAAAAGATCTTCTATCCAGACAGAAATAACTAAGATACAATTAAGAATTATGAACAATAATGGAAACCATGTAACGAAGATACCATTCAGAGCCTACTGGCATAGAAGTGCCAGTAAAATCCATACTCATATTTAGCCATTCATAAAAATCTTCACCAGGAGGCAACCTCACAGCTTCCCTCAAATTCCCACTACCTAAAGTGGCATCAATGTGCTTTTGAAGTTGTGCACCCCGCATTCACAATTAGTGTCAAAAAAAGATTATTAGATTTGGTACTCTTATCATAACACCACAATGACCCCATCTAATGAACATATATGACTAACCTTGCTCCTTGAGGGTGCGCTCTACTTTGGTCGAAAAGTCTTTTGATTTCTGCAAATCATAAAGAGTTACCAACTAAATTTTAGACATCAAATGACCCTTTCTTGTTGGTGACTATCATTCATTTGCCTACTCACAATGCCTTTTATGCAGATTAATTCACAAATGGAGTATTGTTTAACACCATCTTACATACATATCATGAATACCCCTATGGGTCAACTGTGTTCAGTTCTGCGTAGGGAACTGCAGCAGCAAGCCCTACAACTATCACAGGCGGTTTCTCAGCAAACCACGGAGCTAAGACAGGCGGTTCCGCATCATCTCCCAGATCAGAAATGCTCATTCCTAAGAAGATTTCCATCTGGAGGAGAAAGGCCCGTTTGAAGGAGACGACACCCATTCCCTCTCCGCTCTTCGCGATTTCAATTCTAGGGTTAGGGTTTCGTCTCAGAAAGAAAATCAATGGCGTCTCCTAAGAAGATTACCTTGAAGAGTTCCGAAGGCGAGACCTTTGAAGTCGAGGAGTCGGTTGCGGTTGAGTCCCAACAAGATCCACAACTCTGACTGAGAATTGAGAATCTTGCACATCCATCTGGAGGAGAAAGGCCCATTCGAAGGAGACGACACCCATTCCCTATTTTAGGGTTAGGGTTTTGTCTCTGAAAGAAAATTAATGGACTGTCCTAAGAAGATTTCCATCTGGAGGATAAAGACCCGTTCGAAGGAGACGACACCCATTCCCTCTCCGCTCTTCGCGGTTTCAATTCTAGGGTTAGGGTTTCGTCTCAGAAAGAAAATCAATGGCCACTCCTAAGAAGATTATCTTGAAGAGACGGCGAGACCTTTGTAGTCAAGGAGTCAGTTGCGGTTGAGTCACAACAAGATCCACAACTCTGACTGAGAATGAAGAATCCTGCACATCCATCTGGAGGAGAAAGGCCCTTTCGAAGGAGACGACACCCATTCCCTCTCCTCTCTTCGCGATTTCAATTATAGGGTTAGGGTTTCGTCTCAGAAAGAAAATCAATGGCCTCTCCTAAGAAGATTTCCATCTGGAGGAGAAAGGCCCGTTTGAAGGAGACGACACCCATTCCCTCTCCGCTCTTCGCGATTTCAATTCTAGGGTTAGGGTTTCATCTCAGAAAGAAAATCAATGGCCTCTCCTAAGAAGATTACCTTGAAGAGTTCCGAAGGCGAGACCTTTGAAGTCGAGGAGTCGGCTGCGGTTGAGTCCCAACAAGATCCACAACTCTGACTGAGAATGAAGAATCCTGCACAACGTATAGTATGTTCAAGGTAATAAATATTTCAACGTATCATTCTTATTTTGGCCTTCAAAACGATTTTCTCCATCTCCAATTTTGATTTGTAATTTTCAGAGCTTTGGCGTTGAATCGAGCCCCCGATCGGCCGAGAAAATATGGGTGAGCCGTTTAATACAGGTCTTTGATAGTAGGAAGAGAAATCGATAGTAATACGTAACAAGGAAGAGAAATCGATAGTAGGTTTAGGGAAGAAGAACAACGAAGCAGATACACCATCACAATAGGGTGTATGGTATTTATAGCAGTTAATGTAAAACGGGAAGCATATCGTACAATTCTCAAAGATTCGATAAATAAAATATTATTATTTTAAGGTAGATATATTAAATCGATAAGATTGTTAAGATTGGAGAATGACAACAAAATTACAAAAAATATTAGAGAATCGACGGCAAAATAAAATCGTTTACAACAACAAATAATAATCCTAATTATTTTTCAATTGGAGAATCGTCATACAAAAGATATAATTGTAGTATTATATTTTGTTGACGATAACAATAATCAACAATTATACAGTCTAATATGATAATTCTAATAAACAAATGAAATAAATAATCATATAATACGTATACATAATCAGGTACAAATTTTTTTAATTAAATATTATAGTATATATAATCGGTTACAAAAATACATTATGATTTTTTTCATTCATATAGATTTTCAAAGATCAAGAAATTTGGTCTTTTAAAAAAAAGATAATATAAATAAAAAAATAGATGGGTTCCAATAATAATAATAATAATAATAATAATAATAATAATAATAATTAACGTGAATTAATTCCAGTGTAAATTTAATAAAAAATGATTCTCCGGTTTAAGAAATTAGTTTAAAAAATTAGTTTAATAAATATTTAAAAATTGAGTTTAAGAAAAAAAAATATATTAACAATAAAATTTTTGAACAGTCAAATATGAAATCGACGTAATTTGATTTGTTAATACTTTTTATCATAACTTTGAGTTTTTTTTGAAAAATAAGTAAATGTGATACTTGGATGAGAAGTTATGGTAGTATTTCTATCATATTACACCAGTAGGTCGTATTATTATGGTAATTAATTTGCTAATTTAGGATTACAAAATTGTTTATGTCAATTTGAAGAGATGGTTTATGGCCAGAAAAACAATATCAATTGTTCAATATTAACGTTCCACAAAAAAATTATATTGACGAAACATTAAATGGCTTAGAATTGGGTTGTCTCATCACTCCATCGTCTTCGGGGTCGAGGTTGTCGAAGAAGCCAAACATTGAATTTGATTATAATTTTTGGAGTATTGTTGGACTCGAAAATTGTATCGGATGAAATGTTTACAAATCGATCGATAAGTAATAGATCGATATGAGAGCTTCAACGAAAATGATTTCAAATTCTGAAGAATTAGATGGACATAAGAAAGAACTAAACCAGAAGAAACACAAACTTGAACAATGTCAAGGAAAGGATTGTGTGGACTAACCTCGTTGGAGATTTTTGGTGGAAAAGAAGAACCACAAATAACTTTTATATAGGTTTTACAAGAGAATAATGACTAGTAATATATAGGAAAATAAATAATAAAGATATTATCGCAATCTTAACATTATTAAGATCTCGATATTATTACGATCTCGATCTTGATATTATCACAATCTCGATCTTATCACGCCTTCTTAAGCCGGTGGTGGGTGACGCACAACATCGAGCTTGGACTTTAGAAATTGATACTCGGACCACAAAACCTTTGTAAACAGATCCGTCAGTTGGTCGGTCGAACGTATAAAGGTAGTGCGAGTCATGAGTTTTTCTAACGTTCCTTTTGACTTGCCTTTGAATATATTTTATTCAATTTGAGGCAATGAGTCTTGGCTCAAGTGGTAAATGCCGATAGGTATAGGCCGCTCTGATACCATGATAGATTAGGGTGGAAAAGACCACACAAATGGTTGAGGTAGAACACCATGTTATTAATATTATGATAACCTTTATGTAGACTTTACAAGAGAATAATGACTAGTAATATATAGGAAACTAAATAATAAAGATATTATCACGATCTTAATATTATTACAATCTCGATATTATTATGATCTCGATCTTGATATTATCACAATCTCGATCTTATCACACGGGGCCAAATAACCGATAAATGATGATGGAGGAAAAAGCCACATATTTGATTATATAAGCAATTAATTTATTTCTTAACAAATCTTAACAACTAAATAATTAATTAAGAAATACGTGCTTATCATATTTGGTTGCTAACTATGCCACTAAGAAATTGATTTGGTGATAAAGATCGAAATAATTACTTTTGGGTTTTATTTTGTAAATCTATATCTATATATTCTAGTAAAACGGTATAAATTGAAGCTGACGCGGCGCTATGTGGAGACATTATTTAAAAAATAGCTCTCTCACAATTAACGCCCATTAACTTTTGTTTTTAAGTCCAATTTATTTTTTTAAAACTGTTTTGCTTTGAAATATCTACGCCAAACGATTTTCATTGTTCAATTTAAACAATTAAAAATTTATATTGTTAAAATATCTATAGATTTCCGATTTTCATGGTTCAATTTAAACAATTAAAAATAATAATAAAAATCTTTATTTTGTAAACTAATTTGTTTTAAGGCAGAATTTTTATTTATTAAACTAACAATCTGTTATTGAAAAATTAACCAATCTATTTTTGGAACGATAAATCTTTATTTTTAAACTATTTTTTAAGCCACATAATCTTTTGTTATCAGTCTGGTCTATTTACGTTAAACTTTTTGAGGGATTTTGTTTTAAAGTTGATAGTTTTAGAACTTGTAACATCCCGTAAATTTGTCATCCCGCATCATTTGAATGGGGATTTGTGATTGATTTATAAAGATGGGTTGTTACCCATGTCAACAAGAATTATTCTTTTCCAATGGTAGAGTGAGGACAAATAACTTTGGAGTTAACCGTGCCCGTGCGCGAGCAATTTCAGAATGGGTGACCTCCTCGGAAGTTTTTCTGCGCGAGCATGGTTGACATGGGGAAAAGGTCTTACAGAACTTGTATAAATAGGAACTCTATAAATAGGAACTCTAAAGAGTGTACAACCTCACAATGGGTCCCGCACAAATGTATTTAAATTCTTTGAAAATAACAAACAGTATTTGTATTAATGATCAACACATGACAACCTTACAAAATTAAATATATTAATAACATGCATGCTGAACGGAAGACTCCCCGTCCCCATCTAATGAGTACGTGGACCCGGCTGACCATCCGTCTCGGATCTCTCTACAACTGTCTATTCTACAAAATCTACAACACGGATAAACCGTTAGCTAACAATCCAAATATAAGTAGAATAAAAATAGCACAAGCACAACTCAGAAAAAATAAAACAATCATCATGCTGGCACACAAACCGGTGATGGTTTGGCACACCTCCGCCGGTAGCTTCCCCACAAACCAAGTATGGACTAGTCCCTAAAGAAACCCCCAACGCCCTCGGGCTAATTGAGCAGAATGCCACCACCCGTTACTCTTAGGTCAAATGTGTAGGTCGGTCAATAATTAATAATAAGTACAACTATAAACACATCAGTCAAACACCACTAACATTATTCACACTCGTATCCAGAAGCTATCTAAGTAAGCCCAAAGGACATACCTGAATCAGATCTCGACTCTCTAAATCTCAACTCGGTCTGTAACCGTAGAAACTCAACCGTCTGTTATAAAAGACAAGTAGGTCAATAATGTATCCCTTTTTTTTAGAAGTTTTCAAGTTCTAAGATACTCAAATCGATCAAGACAATATACTAAAATACCCTCATAAGAGTAAATGACCATTTTACCTCTGATCCCGAAACTCTAGAAAGTTCTATAACATAGTTTCAAACTCTCCTTCGGAACCTAAAACCACAATCTAACTCTCAAGAGGAACTTTAGGTAGAAACTAGAAGATTACCAAAATTCTTGACTTTCAAGGAAAGTCATTAGGGTTCAACTTTGGCTTAAGATATGAAGCTCGAATAAAAATATAAAAATTCCTCAAAAATATTCTAGGTCTTCTATGTTATGCACTCTACTCATAGAAGCAAAGGATTCCCAAAACTACCCAACCACAACTCCTACACAAATCTCCAAAGATGGTTCCAAAATCCAGAAATTCCATACTTAGTCAAATAATCACTCATTTTCCCAAAAACTGCGTTACTACCCTACTTCGGAATATCATAAGTCCGAAACTAACCGTTGGATCGTCCTCAAAACTTGACAAGATAAACTATAGTATATGAACTATAATCCAGAAAAATTTCATGTTCAACAGGATAACCTAACCTATTCAAATGTAGATCCAAAACTGCTGTAATGCAGAGTTTTTCCCAACACTTGGAAATTTTCAACAACAACAGAAAAATTGTTCAATGTACCATCTTTGAAATATCATAACTCCTAAAATACTCGATGGATCTTCCTAAAATTTTAATATGTTCTACAACAATGTTCTAACTACATCATATTAAAAATTCAGCCAAAAAGGAGGAGTATTGCATACCTAAATCTGGCCCTGAAGTCGGGTACTCGACACAGTTTTGAAAATTCAGAAACAATACAAAAATTTAACTGTTTCTCCCTGCTCGACCTGAGTGAGTTTAGGATAGATTGTGTAGCCTCTATTAGCTCATATATATGGAGGGAAAGGTAACTGGGTCTTACTCGATTCTAGGGTTCGACCATTGGAGCCTGCGGTTTGCTTGACCCCTGTTGTTGGTTTGGTGATTGCTTGCCTGCAGAGGATGATGCAGCATGAAGGACAAAGATCCAGTTGTGCAAGAAGAGAGGATGTTGTTGTTCGTTCCAGATGAGGATGCAGAAAGAGATATGCCGGTCTGCTTGGTCGCCATGTGACAATCCTTAGAAGCGGTCATTGTTGCTGCTGAGGGAAATCGTGTGGGTGTAGCTCGTCACTCCAGGTTGCTAGGCACAAAGGGTTGTTGTTCTCTTCGGTTCAAAGCAAGGGTTGATGTATGGAGGTCTTTTGCACGCAGTGAATGAGGCTACTGCACTCGATGAACCTGGATGTGGCAGGAGGACGTACGTGCGGTATCCTTGGGTGTGTGTTGCTCAAATAAAGAAGATCCGGAGTGAGGCGTGATGCTAGGCGGAAGATCAGGAGCTGCTACGCAACATGCTATCTTTTGGCACGTAGAAGGAAGGTGAGGAGCCGCTCCATTAATTGCGTTAACGACTGAGAAAGGAGAGAGAGAAGGAACAGTTGTTTGCAAGATCGTGGAACGGCTGATCTCTTGGGCTGATTGTCTTCATGGGCCGAGTCTTCCTGGGCTGATTGTCTTCATGGAATGAGTCTTCCTGGGCTAGAGAGGAGATGTTGTACGGGTTGAAGAGGCTGCATGGGCGTGTAAGCAAGGGAAGGAAGGTGGGCTGAAACAAGAGAAAATGTGGGCTGAAAGTTGCATGGCTTTATCAAGAGTATGTCATGGCTTCATCATGGTCTTGTCATGGTCTCGTCTTGGCCTTGTCATGGTCTTGTCAAAAGACATGAACTAGTGGTTACAAAAGTTAGGGTTTGGTGGTATATCATCATTTTATGTAGATTAAAACTTACATAAAATAGAATTTGTGATAGTGTGCAACACTAGGTAAAATGAGATATGGTCAACGGATAGAAATCCGGTTTAACTCGAAAAATAGTCGGAAGTAAATTTCCGGATATTACACAAACTATACATTTATTGACCTTTTGGTTAAGTTCAAGTACAAATATTATGTGGATTGTTACCCTACAATTATCAAGGTCTTAATGTTTTCCCCTAAAATTTTATTTTTTTTGAACGATTTTTTTTAAAAGGATTATCAACCTAATCTATTTACGTTAAATTTTTTGATACATTTTGTTATCTCACAGATTACACAAATAATACATTTCTTAGCATTTTGGTTAAGATCAAGTATAATCTTTTATACATACTAAAAGAGAGCACGCATTTTGTTTTATACAAATAATACATTTTTTGGCTTTTTGGTTAAGTTCAAAAATAATCTATTATACATACTAAAATAGAGCACGGATTTTGCTGACCCGACACGCTGTAGAAACAGTATTGGAACGGAGCTCTCACAGTTTTTGGCCAATAAATCTTTGTTTTGTAGACTATATTTTTTAAGTCAGAAAATCTTTATTTATTAAACAAACAATCTATTATTAAAAATTTCACGTAACGTTTTTTGCTCCAACCAATCTATTTTTTGGACAATAAATCTTTATTTTTAAACTATTTTTTAAGATAGGGATTCTATTGTTACGAATATGATCTATTTACGTTAAACTTTTTGAAGGATTTTGTTATCCCACATCGAATAGCTTTTAAGTTTGATAGTTTTAGAATTTATATAAATAGGGAGTCTGAAGAGTATACTAACCATACATTATTGACCTTTTGGTTAAGTTTAAGTACAAATATTATGTGGGATTGTTACCCTACAATTATAGGTCTTAATGTTTTTCCATGAAGTTTTATATTTTGGGATGATTTTTTTTCTTTTTTTAAAGGATTATCCACCTAATCTATTTACGTTAAATTTTTTGAGACATTTTGTTATCTCGCATATTAAACAAATAATACATTTTTTGGCTAGAATACCGGATTTTGCTGACGTGGCGTGTTGTGGAAGTAGTATTAGAATGGAGCTCCCATAAACTTTTGACCAATAAATCTTTATTTTTTAAACTAATTTTTAAGCGAGACAATCTTTATTTATTAAATTAACAATCTATTTTTTTGAGACAATAAATCTTTATTTTTAAACTATTTTTTAAGTAAGAGAATCTTTTATTATCCGTCTGATCTATTTACGTTAAACTTTTTGAGGGATTTTGTTATCCCACATCGATTAACTTTTAAGGTTGATATTTTAAAACTTTTATAAATAGGGAGTCTAAAGAGTATACAAATAATATATTTCTTGATCTTTTGGTTAGTTCAATTACAAATATTATTTGGGATTATTAGCCTACTGATAACACGATTTATGGGTTAGTTTTAGGTAATCATTTAGATAGAATTCTCGCTCATTCACGCATGGTTTAGCATTGGTTCGAGACATTTTGCACTCAATTCATGTATTTTGTCGAGATAGATGTCTACACGGACTTGTGCGTGTTTTGTAGGTAATTCGGGAAATTTAGGAGCTAAAACGATGCGTTTGAGGATCGTTCATCTAGACGACACACCCTCGGACTCATTAGGACACAAGCTATAGGCTAAGAAGGACTCATGGAACCTTGCCAACACTAGCCATGCACCAAATCACAGCTTAATGATCCAAGGCAAAGTTTCTGCACAGAATCACGGTTCTCTGACAGATCACGGCCGTGGAATCAACCGTGGTTTTTGCCAGATTCTTGTGACAGCTGTGCCACGACTCTCATGGCCAGCTCATGCAAGTTTGTTATAAAAGTGGTCCTTCATGGGTTGTGAAGGGCAGCTGGGAGTAGTTTGGAGCAGCTCATCCATTATCCATTTCTCTCTAACAAATATATTCTCTCAACAAGAAGTTTTTCTAGGAAGGAAAGTGTCAAGGAGAAGAAGAAGAATTCCATTGAAGGGAAGAAGAAGAACACACACCATTGCCATTCTTGCTAGTTTTTGTAGTGAAGATTCCCGGATTCTACTTCTAGAATTTTGTAAACCTTTGAACCTTCTTTGGAAGGGTTGTAAGTTGTTCTAATCCTATTTTCAGTTTGGTTTGTTTTAAGGTTCACTTGTGCATCTCTCTTCCCTCATTATCTTGCAATGGATGTTATGATTTTATGTTTGTTTGTTTTGATTTCTATTATGAACGTTGTAGGCTAAATTGATGTGGTTCTAGGGTAAGGAAAGGATGGTTATGGCTAGGGCTATGATAGGACGGACTTAGATTTATCTTTGGATGACTTGTTTGTATGAACGTATCCTCTGTTAGGAATCACGGCCAGTTCTTGCCAGACCACGGCCGTGGTTTAGGTAGAACAAACCGTGATTTTCCTGGTTCGATGGATCTAATCTTAGACTATTAGAATGTTGAAATCCTAAGTGTTTGTTGAGTTAAAACTATCCTAGGGTGACCTAGTGTTAGCAACTAAGTGTTAGGAGAGACTTACCCGGTAATCCTTACTCTTAAGTTCCAAAGATAACTAACCTTAGGTAGTGGTGAGCCTAATAAGCCGCCATTGGATTTAGTGTGGTGGATGGTAGCTTAAAACTAGCCCTTCCGAGACTTACCCGGTAAGGATAGGTTGGATCTTAAGTTAGCAATCCGGATCGAGTAGAATTCCATTCCTTAAGTTCTTAGAGACTTACCCGGTAATGAGACTTAGGGAATGGACTAGTGGATCATGAGACCTACCCGGTAATTAATCCCAATCTAGAAAACACTTAACCCCAACATAGTCAATCCAAGAATGAATAGATAGCTTGAGTCCTATGCCATAACCGGAATTTCCAATCCCTAGAATCCGTTTGTTTTCTTTCTTTGATCTATATCTTGTTTAGTTGTTTATTGGTGTTGATTTATAGTTTAATTGATCGATTACTTGCATGTATTGTGATCTTTGATCGATTACCAAAACCAACCAAAAACATTTGAGATTTTCATTTCTTTATTTCTTTCTTCCAACCTAGGTCTTTACTAAACTCAATCACTAATCGAGTCAATTTCACCTTAGTCTTTGTGTTCGACCTCGGAATACTATCCCCACTACGAACGTCCCGTACACTGCGGGTTCGCTAAGAGTTAGGAGAAATATAACGAGTATAAATTTAAAACCCAATTGCGCATCACACGATCTTAGCGTAACACCTACAGTTATTATGGTCTTAATGTTTTTCCTTGAAGTTTTATTTTTTGGATAATTTTTTCTTTTTTTTTGAAGGATTATCACCCTAATCTATTTACATTAAATTTTTTGAGGTATTTTTTTTAACTCACAGAGTATACAAATAGTATATTTCTTGTCCTTTTGGTTAATTTTAAGTATAATCTATTATACATACTAAGAGAAGAGAGCACGGATTTTGCTGACGTGACACATTGTGAAAGTAGTATTGAAATGGAACTCCCACATTTTTTTTGCCAATAAATCTTTATTTTGTAAACTAATTTTTTTAAGTCAGAGAATCTTTATTTATTAAACTAACAATCTGTTATTGAAAATTTTTACGTTAAACTTTTTGAGGAATTTTGTTATTCCACATCGATTAGCTTTTAAGGATGATAGTTATAGAACTTGTATAAATATGGAGTTTAAATAGTATATACACAATACATATTTTGACCTTCAGGTTAAGTTCAAGTACAATCTTATATCTATTAAAGCAGAAGCCTATATTGTCACATGTCAACATCATGTTTCTCGAAGCCTGCAAAATTATTTTAAAAAGTGATTTCTAAATGTTAATATAAATTGGAAATTGATTTCTAAATTTTTTTAAACTTTACAGATGTTATTTTTACCAATAAGCATATCTTAACAAATCAATTTAAAATTTTTAATTAATTAGAAAAGATAAATACCGAAAAGAAAATTAAAATGTTAATATACTGATTATAATTTTATTATCCAGATTTTTATTTTACAAAGATATACACATAAATTTCTAAGTATTAAATATTGATTAAAACTCAACGGTAATACGCTAGTTATTATGTGAGATTGTTACCATATAATTTAAAATTTTTAATTTAATATAGATATAAGATAAGATTTAGGCCAGTAAATAGGTTTAATAAGCCTTTCTTTTCTTCAAGTATATACAAAGTATATACAAAGCAAATTGAAAAAGTTTCTAGGATGTTGCTCCAGCATTGTAGCCAAACATAAAAATTTAGTTGAGATATTTTTGATTAATTATAGCGCAAGAAAAAACGAGCTAAACAGTCAACCTTAAAGCTATCTTAATCTAAAAAACAACAGAAACTATAACTTGAATATATGGATGTACAAATTATTTAAATCTTGATAACAATATATATAATTTGAGCCATCAATTTTTAGTTTAGAGGATTAAATTATAGAAAACATCCTAACTTATAAATAATTTTACAATATCGCAACTTATTTAAAAATTTTAAAAATAAGCCATCTTTGCAAGGAACCATTTATTTTTTTTCAATAAACAAATCAGGTTCGAAGCTCCAAAATAAAAACAGACGAGGAGGATGCTGACTAAAGAAAAAGGAAACAAGACAACTAAAATAATATTTGAATAGATAACATGGCAGAAAACAAATTAAGATCATCCCATAAAGAAAAAAAAAATATAAATTAACGTCTTGATTGACTCGGGAGTCCTGAGATTTTATTGTGGAGAGCTGGAAAACACGAGGAAAGTAATTCAGAGCTTGGAGAGCAATGCGGAGGGCTTGCTGGACGCTCCATTCTCTTTAGCATCATTTTCTTTGACAATTTGGCATCGATTTGGTGGAACATCCACAGCTGGGGAGCAGTTGAAGAACCCATGAGGCTGTTTGCACAAAACATTACATTACTCAGTCCCAAAACGCAGAGTTTCGAAAGCAGCAAGATCAAATATTCATATTATTACCATGAGCGTGAACCCAATGTGCTCCACTGGCATAACAGGCCAATCTTCAAGACGAGGAACATGAGTGATTCCAAATATGTACCTGAGATTTGTCATATGCTGCTATGTTACAACAAAGATATATAAGCCAAAAGGAGACACAGCTTATGTTTACAAAGGAAACAACTAACCAAAGTACAACGTCGGCTTCTTCTAGAGGCCGGTCATTCTGAACCCATGTTGCTAAACCTTCACCTATTCGCGGATTCTGATTCGGGAATTCTCCTCCGGGGAAGATTTGATCGCGCGAGTATTGAGTCACCCATAAATTGTGCTTCAAGAAAGCTGCTCTTCTCAAGAATTTAGCCTCCGGCCCAGCTAATGGCAGACAATTCGTACCAGGAACTAGCTTATATCCTGTTAGATGTCCTGTTCTATTGACAGTTCTTGTGTTCCTTACCTGCATTTTATTGTACACTAGTAAATACAAATGTTGACACTTAAATGTAGTAGTTAGCATTAGCAAATCATACAATCCAGTGTCGAGCAGATAGAGGATTGCAGTCGCGCATTGCTTGCAGTTCTGATTTCAGCAATGTCTCCTCTGCATAAAAGGCATTGTCATGAATGTTTTGTTTCCCAGGTTCCTCCACTTTTACATTCATCTCAACAACCTACATCATAAATATGAAGAGGCAGAATTAGGAAAACAGTATGATCTATTGACTATTGCTAGATGCTAATAAGACAAGTAGTGGAAATTATCCTATCGTTCTGAGTTCCAAATATAATCCAATTCTGTACTCCATATGTAATATACATAGTTTCACCTGATTCAAAGCTTCCCCAGGCTTACAGTCAATGGCCATGTCCATGCGAGCAACAAAAAAGTGTTGATGAACAGGGGCATATAGTCCAGGTGCAATTGTTGTACCATACTTTCGAGATTCCCCAGGTAACAATGCTCCCATACTGAGAATTCCAGTGAGCTTAACTTCAGCTTCAATTTTCCCATCCTGTATCAAAGGAAAATCTTATAAACTGTCTTAACGACTAAATCAGAAATAAAATCAAAGCGGTTAGGAAAATGAAGAGCTCTTGCACAACTTAGCTAATGGTAAAAGTATTGGCCTCTACATTTCCTTTCAATGAAGAAAACATATATAGTTTTCTAATCAAATAGAAAGATCCATTCAAACAAATAAGGAAAAAGATCTTTTAGACAGAAATAACTAAGATACAATTAAGAATTATGAACAATAATGGAAATAAAATAATACCATTCAGAGCCTACTGACCTGATAGAAGTGCCAGTAAAATCCATACTCATAATTAGCTACTGTGCATATAAAGGAAACTGTCAACCGTCGAGACCTTCGGACCTCTGATAAACCAGTTCTCCAGTCTTGGTGCTTCCACAGGATACTATGATCCTCCTCATGCATGCAAACACAATTCTCAATTGTCTCTACACCACCCGTGAAGTTTGTGAAGTGAGCATCGAAGTATTTGATTGACCCCAAGCAATCACATCCCTGCAATGATCACGTATTTTTGTTTCTAATTTAGCAGATTGTACATTTAGTGAAAGAAAAGGACATGATATAACATCATACATTCTTGAGAGAGTGAGCATTTTTTCCAAGGCCATCTTCCCCTGAATCGAAAGCATTTTTCCTGTAATGTGGATCATTTGGATCTCCATATGGGACAACCATCTCAACAAAACTCAACCTGTGAGCTATGGATCTTCGTCCTCTATTTCCATCCACATAAGATACAGAGTATATAACTAAACCCTCCTTTGGGGTAAAACCGATACGGAAGTTCCACTGCAAATAAAGAAACAACAAAAATATTACCACTTTTGTAGCTCAGACAGAAACAACAAAGCAATTAATAAGATAACCAAGTTTCAACCTTCTGCCACTGAACAAAGTAACCATCAACTCGAAAACTTGGCCCTTCTGGCTGAACAATATATAGTGGTTTCACATCACTTCTATCAACACCTCCTCTTGTCTCTCCTCGAGTAAAGTTCCTTAACGGATCAGTGGGAGGCAGGGGAACAAACTTACGGTCTTCAAACTCAAGCACTACCATGTTTTGCATATCAACAAGAATATAGATGCCTTCTACTGGACGTGCATACCCATTTTCCATAGGGCAATCACTTTCAGCTCTACAAAAGATAAGCGGTTTTGCCAGTCTTCTGTTTGGTGCATCAGCTTCAGTATAATAACCCACACACCTGTACAGTATGTTTTGGTTGCAAGTTACACCATCAATCAAGCACAGACTTACAATCTAATTGTACAAAAAGCCTTGAAAAAAAGAGTCCAGTTCAAACTAACCAGGGATCAACCATAAGAAGATCCATGTCCTCAACACCTCTCTTTTTCATAGCCTCTCGAAATGGAGGATAACTTTTCACCGTAGCTTCACATTCGGCATATTCAACAGCATCCTGTGAAACAAATCCAATAACTGAGTTGCAAGAAGGCAATGACTAACTTGACAGCTCTGAAAGATATACTAAAAAATTATTCGGATGATCAAGTTGTGAGCAAAAAAAGTTATTATACCATATTGTACAACATATGACACATTGACACCAACAGCTTTCTTATACATGTCAAAATGAAGATACACAAAGAGTTTAATTTTGGCAGGTTAGGTAAAATTGCCCTTACAGGTATAATAGGAAGAATTGTTGTGAGCAAATAATTTATTAAAGCAGATTACACAAAGCATATGACACCGAAGAGCATCTTCTGATACGTGTAAAAAAAACGTTAAAACTTGAAGATCCGCAAAGTGTTTCATTTCCGCAGGTAGATAAAATTGCTCTTAGAGGTATAAGAGCAAGGGTTGTTGTTGTGAGAAAAGAACCTATGAAAGCAGATTTTGCAATGCTAGGTATAATAGGCATACTTCTTGTGAGCAAATAAGTTACTAAACCACATTATACAAAACATATGACAGCTAAGAGCATCTTCTCATACGTATCAAAAACCGTTAAGGCTTGAAGATACACAAATAGTTTTGATTTGATGGGTAGGTAAAACTTCTCGTTATTAAACGGAATATACAAAACATATGACACGGAAGTGCATTTTCGATACATGTCAAAAACCGTTAAAACTTGAAGATTCACAAAGAGTTTCATTTTGGCATTATAGGTGAAATTGCTCTTAGTAGAAAGTTTGTGAGAATAAGAGTTATTTAAAAAAGTTTACACAACATATGACACCTAAGAAAGAGTTTTGATTCAACAGGGTAGCTAAAAATTGCTGTGAACAAAAATATTATTAAAGCAGATTATACAACACATATGACAACTAACAGATCTCAGTAAAGAAGATCTAAAAAGAGAAATTATAAAATATAAATTTATGTTATAAAGTCAATCTACACATAGTATAGATAGAAGAAAAAATATGAGTAAAATGTAAAAAGAAAAGGAGATAAATTTCATGAAACTGAACTACATAAACATACCATGGCTGGCTGAACATCAGGTACAATCTGGGAGGAGATGACTTTCCCTCTATGATGTCCACCACGAGTGACTGCATGTACTTCAGACAACTCAACAATCCATATGGTGGTCTCGTTGGATTTTCTATTGTAGACGGTGAGTTTGGCTTGTCGCGGGGGTAACTTGCTTGGGATTGCAGAGCTACCTTTGGTTCTTGTAATCAGTGATGGCTGGAAAGGAGGGAAGAAGTAAGCATCTGCCAGTGCAACCACGTGCTTTTCTGGTTCCACCAGGGAAACTTCAATAAACCGCATGTCATCTCTAAGCTGAATTTGGAGAAGATCAGCAACACCACCAAAAACATGAGTAAATACTGAAATGCGACAACTTCAACTCAATATATAGCCATGGAACATACCTCAGGAGTAGCACCAGCTGCCCTAACTGTCGCCACTGCAACAGAAATTTCAGCAGGAGATAGAGGGTCCAAAGGATGATTAGCATGAACTCCAGACATGATCTTAGCCGCTGTAATATTTGCAAATAACATTCCAAATCAGTCATGCCATGATGACAGAAAATGACAACAATCCATGAGATAAATATGGTATCAACAGGGAAATGGTACCCACATTACTATATATTGTATTATCGGGGACTTGACTAGTATAATGTTTATAAAATATCACAATTTTCATATAGTGCATCATAATCTTAATACATATATAGTAATAAGACAGTTGTTAATTCTTTAATAATCAATCAGACTAATAGTAACAGAACAACTACAAGGATCAAACGGGGACCATCACATTAGAATGTTATCTTTACATGTATGTAGAGACCATCCAACAGCAGATCAAATGAAAGATAATTGAACTTTAGAGAGATTCAGGGTTTAATGGAACACCAAAACCTTCCTTTACGAATCTAGATGATGAATTCTTATAGGGCCACAAAAACATCCCACAAGGATCGAAATAGGTTTGAACAAATTGACCAAGGCATATAATGTCGGAACAGAGAAACGCGATCATAATTCATGAACCAGATGATGACCGTCATATCGCGAATCATGACACCAAAGTAGCGACGATCAAACTCCAAAAACAACAGCCGATACAAATTGAACCAAAGAGGCGGAACTAATCGCATGGTGAAGACGAAAACAACTTCGACAGGATCGAAATGGAACAGTAGTGATCAAGTGATAGAAGGCGAGGAAACCGGGGGAGGAAAAAAAAAAAAAAAAGAAACCTTTGGAAGGATCGGCGAGAGAATCAGCATTATCAAGCAATGTCAATACAGGGCGAGTAGCCTTCTGAACGCTGGTCGGCCTGTCGGAGCAACAATCGGAATTGGCGACGGAGGAAAGCGACGTCTCTTGCGAAGAAGTGGCCATTGTAAAAGCTCGGAATCTCTAGCACAGTAGAATATGATAATCCAACAATCTGTTGACATACAAGCGAAAGCGAGGAGCTTTTAAATTGATCTCCCCCTGGCGCTGCTCCTTCCCGTGTCTCTGTGTTGATATTCTTGAGAAGTTCGATATAGAAGACGATAAATAGACGGGAGCCCACAATCATACTAAGACGCCACCCTGAGCCTTAGGGGAGGGGTTCACAAAATCGTTATTTATTTTATTTTATTTTATTTTATTTATTCTGTTTACTTTTTATATAAATATACAACGAAAAAGAGAAATCCTACTTAGCTTGAGAAGTTAATGAACATATGAATTCTTTATAGTTATGTCCCTATCTTTAATAAGAATCTACTTCGTAGATAGGTATGTTAGCAAACCAAAATGTTGGTATTTATGTTTACGGTTAATAATTGAAATTGGTATACTTTATAATATGGAACTCATAAAATCTTATATCATATTGATTCATATATACGTTTACATTGATGAATCTTCACAGAAATAGTAACTACTTAGATTTAAATAAAATATATACGCTAATATAAGATACATCAAATCTTTTAAAAAGATACCAATCGTAATAAAATAAATTATTTATAGCAATAATTTTAATAATATCATAATTATTCGAATACAAACAGTCATACGATAACTGTTTATATGATAATTGCAAAACATACTCCAAAATTGATTGATTTTATCCATACAACTTCACTTAACATAATTATTTCTTTTTGGTAAAATGGGTTGATAGATTGTTAGTTTAAAAAAAATAAAATAAATTTTGTTATTTCTTATAAATAATTTAATAAATAAAAAAGATTCTGTCAATTTTATCCATTATCTCCCGAAGATTCTGTTACTATAATGTTATATATTTTACCAATAATAATTAATATTTTTATTTTTAATTAAAAAAATTTTAAAAAATAGTAATTTTTTTAGATTAATTTTTCAGCCTGACAGATTACCAGAGCTTTTTCTTCTTAGTTGGCTATTGGCTACCATACTTTCTAGAATTTAAGCTAGTTGAGTAGAAGTAAGTTCATTTATAGGGACAAAAACTATCAAAACGAGCCTAATTTGGGACGGAACGTTGTAATTGCAATAACGGTTCCGTTTGGTAAGCCTTAAAATTAAGGGGATTAAAATTATGAGAATTAAAACGAAAAAATAATTCTCGTAATCTTGGATGATAAGAAAATTAAGGAGATTAATGAGGTTGGATTATGAAGATTAAAAGAATTAGATTACGAGATATTTGTAATCCTGTAAAACTTAGATTATAAGAATTATAGAAGTTAAAATTTCACTTTTACCCCTCTTTCTTTCTTCTTCTCTTTCTTCTGTAAAAAAATTTAACACATATTGTTTTGTAATTTTATCCACAATCATATTAATTTCACCAAACACTTATTTCACTTATTTTCATCCTCATCCTCTTAAACAATTTCATCTTCTTAATTCTTTATTTAAATAATTATCTTCATCTTCATCTATGTAATCTTACGTTATCAAACTGATCCAACATCAAAGTTATCCAAATATAGCTTACGGTTTATCTCTAATGATGGGATACATTAACTTGTATAATTATATAAGTAATAATTCAAATTTTGATTAAGTAGGAGTATCATCTATCGATCTTCACATAAGAAAATGGATTTTTCTTTTCCTTTTTATTTTTGATTCCTCATTCCGACACACCGACAAAGTATATAGAGGAGGAAGCTTAATCTTTAAGAGTAACCTACTTTTTAGAAGCTCGATCGTGTAGTTCTCTTGTTAGGTAGAACTTAATTTTTAGGTTATTGAATAGCTTTGTACAAAGGTATAAATATTAAGGGGTTAGTTTCTAGAAATTAACTTCTTTAAAGCATTTTTTCAAACGAGGTGTTTAACATCTTCTTATAGGGCATCGTCGTTTGCGGTTGAGTTGTGCTCATGCAACGCGAGTCTACCAGTAATGGTGTTGATTTTCCTGAAAATATGATGAGCATTGAAGTGTGTGAAGCCCGAGATCATAGAGGAGATATCAGAGATGATCATGTCCGTCTCCCACGGTGGTTTTCATATTTGGTTGATCGAAATAATGAGCATCAAATTATCTCTTTCAATGTCAATGATGTAACACCTAAACTTGCGGCCTTTTGGAGCTCATCCAACGAGCGAAAGCTTCTGCCTCTAATACTAAGTCGACATAGCAACATCTTTTCCATGTAGCCATAAGAATTACAAGTTGTTCCGAATGATGTATCCAATCGCATATTTCATTTATATTTGGAATGCATAACTTTTCGTTTATATTAGATTTTTGTATAGCTTTTTCATTAATTTTACTAAGATTTGAAGAGAATCCTTTTGGTTAGTTCATCGAATGAATATATATATATATATATATAGATCCTGTGTTAACAGGTCTTATCATGTAATCATGAGAGCAGACCTTACTGTTTAATATATTATTCGTATTATTATTAGTTTTGTTACGAATGTGTCATATCGTTTAATGTATTATTCGTAGTTATTGTTGGTTGAATGAATTATTCGTAATCATTTTTATTCGTAGTTATTGTTAATTATGATATCTACTCTAAATCTCGACCCTTAATACTCATCATCCGACGGTCTAAGATTGTTCTCATAATACACAATAAGATTGTTCTCATGGGAACCGCACCCTCTATATATATATATATATATATATATATATATATATATATATATATATATATATATATATATATATATATATATATATATATATATATATATATATATATATATATATCCTTCCATCATATTTATCCAAATATTCATTCTCTGTCCTTTTTAGTAAATTTACTTTAAGAAACTACCATAAAACTCCTTTTATCGAACAATATTAAAATTATTGTTAGATTTTACATTTTTAAAACTCTTAAAAAGACTATCTAAATCCATCCAAAAGGCTAAATCTACACTAAAAGTTTAATTATGTGGGGATAAACCATTAAGACTATATCTAAACGAATGAATCTTCCCTACCTTGGAGTAAACGGTTTTCTTACACAAGAAACACAAAAATTCAAAAAGGGTTAAATGAAGCAATGGTGATAGATGAATGAGAGAAGTTAGAAATGGACGAATGGTACATAAATAACCAAAGAGAGAACTAAGAAGATCATAAGAGAGACATTTAACCTAGATGATTAATAACCAATTCAAGTCTTACCTCGATCTTTTCCATTACAACCTTACCAAACATTCAATGGAAGCAATCACGAAGAGGGGATGTAAGTGAGCAACTAGAAACACCAATCTCTTAGGAAAGATTGACATGAGAATCAACAAAACAAGAACAACACACAAGTCTCAACCAAGCTCTTTTTACTTGAATTGTAGCGTCAAAATCAAATCACAATAACAAGTTTTGTGTAAATCTAACATTCCTCAAAAAGATAACTAAGGAAGGTTTTAATGTCCTTAAAAACCTTCTTTCTAAAAAATAAAAATTAATCTAAATTAAGGTTGATTAAACTATTACAAAACATTTAAAACTTAATATGATCAAGAGCTTTCAAGGTAAATAATCATTTTTACTCTTAGTATTTTTATGGACTTTCTTGACTACATGGACTCATCCTCGTGTGCATGGCTTGACCTCTACTTCCACTTGGGCAAGAATACTCAACATTGTGACTAGGGATGACATACACATGTTGGTTCCCATGATAGCATCCTTAAAACTTAAGGACATAGGCAACCATGTTAGTCTTTTCTTTGTTGGAGCTCTTTAGTCTTTGTTTTAGTGATGTACTGATGTGTCATTCGATTATAGGACCTTCAAGAATTGTAGGATGTGTTGTGGATGGTCCTCTTCACTTATAATACTATCTAAAAAAAACTTATCTTACCAAATACAATAATCTTAACCCATTAAACTTCTAAGCAAAAGTTATTTTAGGACTAAAATAATGTATTAGGGTTGTTTACTAAACAACGGTTAAAAATCGGAATAAGATTATATACTTCTAGATCACAATTTTGTTATATATATATATATATATATATATATATATATATATATATATATATATATATATATATATAGTTTGGCTAACATGTAAACAACTCTTATAGTGTTCAATGAGAACCCATATTAACCATGTGATTATTTTGATCTAATGGTCTTAATTAAATTAAATTTTAGGAAATATTTTACTACACTCTCCAATTAAAGAGGGTGCATTACACTCTCCATAGTAATTATAGTCAAATATAACATTTAGAGATTCTCTCCCTAATTGTTATTATCTTAATCTCCACATTTACATCCAAATCTGGTTTTCAACGTGAATTCATATTGCTCGTTTTTTCATTTATCAATTCATCATTCACCATAGTTGATATGAACAACATTTCTAAATCAATTCAATTATCATCTTCATTCTTCTAGTTAATATTGTACAAAAGTATTCGTCTGTGTTCATGAAAATATTCGTCAATATACTATTAAAATTTCATTCATGATACTGATATTATTCGTTCATGACCAACAAATTTTAGTCGATTATTGGTAACTGAAATTAATAGTCAGTGGTACATAAATTATTTATTTATATAATGAGAAATATTCACTCATAATATGAAGAGACCAATGTTTCAATCTTCGGACAATTTACGAACATATACGTATACGAAGATATTCGTCCATGTTACTTAAAATATTCATTAGTATACTATTAAATATTCGTTACTATTACTGAATATATTCGTACATATGATATAATATATTCGTTGCAAAATTTAGTTATTCAATTATTTCCAATAACTTGTCGCACATACACAGACAAACCACCACAAATCGCCGGATAAAAGACATATAACCACCGAATATTTACAACATTTTGTGTCGAATAAAAACTAAAGCACAATAATTCATGTATATGACAATGGAATATATTCGTACATATGACCATTGCATGCTATTATTGATTTAAGTCATCATATGAGCTTCACTAGAGGATTAGGATCATATGATGATATATGCCTTACATGAATGTTTCTCTTCATTGATTGATTTGTGCACTTGATTGAGCTAGTAAACATCGGTTTGGAAGGATTAACCCATAAGACTAGTCTCTTTATACCATTTGCACCTCATCTTGTTACTTGTTGCTTTGATACTTCCTCCGATCGTAAATAAATGACTTCCTAGGATCTAAATTTTGATCAAATTTAAATGTCGTTTTATGTTTTCAAGGTCATTAATTAAGAGATACTTGTGAGAATAGTTCTTGAAAATTGTTTTTATTAAATATTTTCATAATAAAATATTCACTTATTGGTCTAAAAGGGTAGTGAACATTTAATAAGTGATAAAATTGAGAAAAAACTTTATAGATTAAGGTTGTTTAGGAGTTTTCTTAATAATTGTGTCAATGGCTAAAAAGTCATTTATTTATGATCGGAGGAAGTACTTGTTTTTCAAGTTTTCCCCTAAATTTTATTGATCATAGACCACCAATGGTTACCATTTGATATCTTAAACTATTTTGATTGATTGTCAGATTTGTCGATGAATGATACTCATTTCTTTGTAGAGTTTCATATTGGTGATTGAATCATGTGCTAAATTGACAATGACCGTGTACTTGTGATTTAATGTGCTTTTGTTGTGTTAGTTGACACCACATCATCCAATTAACTTTTTATCTACATAAACTGTAGGATTCGAACCTAAAACCTCAAGATAATGTACAAATGTTCACAACAAACATTGTACTACTTTTTTATTGTGCTTAACACTTTAAAAAAATTTTTAAAAATCCGAGTCAAGCCTGAAAAAATCGAATTTTTTCTATAAAAAAATTCAGCGTGAGTTCAGATTTGTCCATACCTACACCAATATAACTACTTAAAATAAATTCAAAAAAAAATATAACTACTTAAATAAATCATATTCGAAAAGTTACATCCAAGTGTTAGAGTGGTATTACATATATAAACAAATGAATATTTATAAGATTAAATAATAATAATTTGTAATGTTGGTACCACTAATTGGAGGATTATAATATTAATTAATGATTACTTGGTTGTTAATGAGATGGAAGCCACGGTGGATTGATATCAACATGACTTAACGTACCTACCACCACCACTTTTATTGCTACATCAGGCTATCACCATCACATTTATTAATATTATATTTTTTTAATCCCTATTTATTTAATAAAATTAGGTTGCAAAGTATCCCAAAGCCTAGGAGAGATGTCTTCCTACTTATCAATTATATATGTCATTTAATCCCTATTTGTTTTTTATTGTTAAAACAACAACTTCAATTATCACTAGTCAATCAGATCCGTGCTAGGCATAAGATTAATTTGTTTTTACATATTATCACAAATTATTATTGAGACAATTTGATTTATTAGGCTTTTTCTAGTTTTGTGTTTAATAAATGTAGTCTTGATAGAAGAGCGTGTAGAGTTAGAGAACAAATATAAAAGGTTGGGGTATATTTACTTAATTGAAAAATTAAAAAGTCTAGTTACTACTCTAGTTTTTCGAAAAGGTCTAGTTACCAAAATTACACTAAATTATTTTAGTTAAATTTTCACTTTTTTAGTCTAACTATTCAACTATAATAACATTAGATATAAAATATTAAAATTTAGAATCTATTTAATATTAACGCTAAAAATAAAAATAAAATAAAATGAAAATGAATCTAGTTCATAGATTCAGACTGTTAACCCTATTGATTTTTCAAGATAAAATATACCTTAAATTAAACAATCACTTTTTTAGCAGTAAATATTCCATTAACTTAAAGTTTCGAACCAAGAAAATGTAAAATAAAGGATACTTGATTTTTGTTTATTTATGGAAGCATTATCATTTAGATTTTTTTTTTTTTTTTTACTAAAGTATAAAAATGTTGTTGTTGATGGATGATGTTCTGACATTAACAATTTATTATGTATTTTTATGTAATCATAAATTAACATTTATAAATCCGTGTTATGATTATTAAATTTGGTCATTTATTAGACTGCTAAAGAATATTATTAATACAAAAGGTGTATTCTGAAAAGGAAAAAAAAATGATCAAAAGTTAGAACTAAAATTAATAAACAATTTAAAGTAGGACTTGCTAATCAACTAATGTAATCTATCTTTGTATAAAATGGTTGTTGGTGGTGGTTTAATTTAAGACAAAATGACCAAAAAAACACAAAGTATCATTTTGTTTGACAGTTTTTTTTAAAATTAGAAATTCAATGGTGATGCAACAACTAATATCATGATGAGTCATAAAAACATTGATTTTGGGTAAGACAATTTTATTAAAATTGGTATATTAGTGTATAAGTTATCAAATTTTAAATTATGGATGATAATTTGTGTATTTTTTCTTATTTTAATAAAATGTTCGTGGTTTAAGGGCCCTTTTGATTTCAATTCTGAAAATGGGAACGGAAGAGAAGCGAATTTAGTCTATGCATATCCTTATGCATGAAATTTTATGTAATCATTTCTTATGGTTTCATGCAAAATACACTTGTTTTCTCACATTTTGTTTTCCTATAGGGTATCAAAAGTAATCAAATTCTACTCCAATTACTTCAAACACAATAAATGATTCCAAAAACTATCATGAAAAGGGTATACGTATGAACTAGATACGTTTTCATTCCGTTTCCGATTCCGGAGTTAAAACCAAACGGGCCCTAAGATTATCTTAATCCAATGTGTTAAATAAAATATATGACTACATGTTCAACGTAAGCGAACACATCTACAAAGACAAAGCGATAGTGAAAGGCATGTCAAGTAGCGTATCAAATATATAAGCTTAATCCATATAAGACAACTCCTCTCCATACAACAAATATATTTTTTTGTGTGTAAAGCTGTCCACTCACAATCTTGTTTGTACTAATATATCCAAAGCACGCATTCGACTAATCACTTGACATTGTAAATATTAAATACATAAGAAATTGAAGTCATCAAGAAAACGTCTTTGATGGATTGGATTGTAATACAAGTTCGTTGACATAATAAAATAGAGCATTTTAATGCCTTGTGGATTGATCTATATATACATTTGAGAAGAAGTCAGACTTCATCATTATTCAGGAACCCATTTTTCCAATGTATAGGTTGAAGATTTTGGATTTGAAATTTCTCATGTTATTTTTATTTTCTATAAGCTTTTTAAAGGATTTATTAATATTTGTGGGAAATTATATTTTAAATTAAAAATATTAACCTTGTCATATGAACATATCATAAAAATCGTCCAGGAATAATATATTAATATTTAATGTCGAGGGTCTGCATTAGACATGAGTCCGGTTTGAACCAAACCGCCGATTTAGGTTTGCTGGTTTGGCCAAACCGTAGGTTAGCGGTTTATGTTTAGGTTTGGTCAAAGACCAAACCTAAACCGACGGTTTGAACCCTTTTTTATTTTTAAAAAAAATTTTTTTGACAAAAACCGTAAGTTTTAAATTAAAAAAAAATGTGTTAAACCACCATACCGACGGTTTGGTGGTAGTAGGTTTAGGTTTGGGACTCATGTCTAGACAGCCCAGAAGGAGATCAGAGGCCCAATTATTTGGCCCAATTGATTCGGCCCAATAGACAGCATATCAAACAATATGGCCCAGCTCAAATACGCATGTGGAACCCACCGTTCCTTCTTCCACCCTCACTCCATCGATTGGTAGAGAAAGTTGATAAGCATCTCCTCGATCATCATACTCTAAGCCCTAGAAGTTCAATTCGAGAAATAAAATGAGTGAATTAACCATATTGATACCCGATTTTGATTTGATCGCAGACGAGCGACAAATGTGAGTTCTTTGATTATAGTGAGCGGCGGCGGTGGATAGCTTGATGGAATCGTTACGCCTACAACCGTCGGGGAAAAGTCCCACAAGGAAATCGGTGTTCGATTCGGTGGTGGTTGGATGCATTCCGATGCTCTTCTATCCATTCACATCTTATTACCCGTACACGTCGCATCTCCTTGCCAATAAGATAAATGAGGTTGAAATCCAGTTGATGGTCCGGTTCCGATTTTGGGCGAAAATATTTAAAATCATAACCGATCACCATTCGGACCACCCACCGACACGGCGTTCACCCGATACTCTAATTGAAAAACCCAATATTACTACTCTCCTTCTAAATTCCTAAACGGTAATATTCCTTCACTTTATAAATCACAAACCTTACTAACTTAGTTTCAAGTTAATCTTCTTTTGGATTTTAAGAAGTGTAATTTGAATTGCTAAATGTGTCACTGGATGTTCGAGTTATTGAATTATATTATATTTGGTTATTTGTTAGTAAGTCGTTTAATTTTTAGGGTAAATTCGAGAAGAAAAAAAACGATCCGCTGATCACCTGCAATTATGTTTAAGGTGAAGGGATCCTCAATTGAATGATGGTTCGAATAAATAAATTTTTAGTACGGATTGAGGGATGAAAGTGATAAAACAACCTCTCACCATGCATAATGACACCAAACAAAAATGTTCTTATTTTTATTTTAGAATGTTGAGGAACGGCATTTTCAGGTATAAAAACAAGGGATTGGCCCAAGTAGTTCGGCCCAACTGTGTTGGTCCAAGTAGTTCGGCCCAACAGGCAACAGATCATTATGGGTCAACTCAAATATGCTTGTGGAGCCATATAGGTGTAGAAACCGGGTTCCTTCTATCCGTACCACCTTAGTTATACTATTTGTACCCTTATTACGCTTACGCAATCGTTTTTTTTTTTTTTACCTTATGTAGGCGTAGTAAGTTTTTCTTAATTTTTCGAACTAAATGTGTGTTGTGGACTACTACACATACACTCTACGACTACGCTTGGCGTACGCGTAGTATGGTTACGCATCCGCCAAGCGTAGTCATAGCCATTTTCCTTTATTTTTGAATGAAATGAGTTTGTTGCTACGGCTACGCATTGCGTACGCGCAATCGTGGTATGAATAACATGTTTAAGGTGGTACGAATAGCAATCTCGGTACAAACCGTAACAAACGTATTACTCCAAGGTTTTGTTTTTACTTTTTATAATTTTCCTCATGGTACCCCAATTTTAGACTTTTATTTTTAATATCAACAAGATTTTAAGTTTTCTTTTGTTATAGTTTAACTTGTATCTTCTTTATATTTTCAATATATTCATTGAATTTTCAATTATAAAATAAAGTTTTCAATTTTTTTTAAAAATAATTAAGAATATAAACTTACTTTTTATTTATTTTTAAATAAAAATAAATTAATTAATTAAAAACAAATAAATCTAAAACTAATTAATTTATATATATAAATATATATATATATATATATATATATATATATATATATATATATATATATATATATATATATATATTTTGGTGAAGGAGGAGACGAAGCTCCTCCGCTCAATAGGTTTCATTTTTAAATTTTATTTTATAATCCAAGATGAAACTTTCATGAAATACATTTAATAATTTTTTATTTATTAAGTATATATATTTTTTGAATTATTTTTAGTTTTACTTTTAATTTTCTATATTTTATTTTAATTCAAAATTAAAAAATAGGTCTAAATTTAATTTCTTAGACCTTTTAAACTAAAATATATATAATTTTTTTTTACTATTTTACCATTACTTGATATTTATAATGTTAATTAGTTTAAAGTCTAACGATCATAATTTGTTTTTTTTTTATATCAAAAACATAGAATAAAAGGTATTTTTTTTATTCAGAATTAGTTTTAAAAATTTTAATTTATAATTAAATATTAAAAAGGTACAAGGAGGAACAAAATTGAAACGATAAAAAAAATTAAATTTTTTATAGATATTAAAAGAAAAAGTTTAAACTAAAAGTTATTAAACAGAAAATTTATATTTTTATTAAGGAATTGTGAGGAATCTAAAGCATATTTGTTAAAGTTGATTGAATTAGGAATTTAGGACCACTCAAATTATTGATAATTGTCCATAGAGTGGACATTAGTGTCAACCAGTAATATTCTTTTTGTAGTTAAATAATGCATTCACTTGATAATACTATGCTTGTTTTTTTATTGTCACGAATTTGATTCATGTGCTTCGGAATCAATACTCAATTCTTGTTTTTGTTTTGTTTGTATTAGTCACGTTTCAACGTAGGGCGCTCATCATTATAGAGTTTTACAAATATTTTGGAACGCGGTTATTGTTAAATAATACAACAAAGAAGAGAAATAAACTACCTTTCAAAATGTATTTCGAATTTACGTTACACAAAAAAATTAAGATATTTAGATACTTAAATTAAAGATTGATAGATTTGGTAAAAAAGTTGCAACTTGTTAGTTAGGTAGGGTATTTTTTTTTTTGGGCAGTTTTGATAAGTATGTCTTTTTGAGAAAATATAGTAGTAACTAGACTTTTTAATCTTTCAATTAAGTAAATATACTCCAACCTTTTGTATTTATTTTCAAACTCTATACACTCTTATTTTAAGGAATATATTTATTAAACACAAAACTAGAAAAAGCCTAGTAAATCAGATTGTTTTATTTTTTTCTTTTTAATCTTGGCTATAATTGCTTTTAACATTAAAAAAAAAGAGAGTGGAGTCTAACTTGTTAGTCGCCTCTCACCCAACTTCGTGTAATTACTACTACCTTCATAATAAATTAATAATAATAATAATATAAAATAATAATAATAATAATAATAATAATAATAATCCAACTTCGTGTAATCACTACTACTTTCATAATAATAATATAAAATAATAATAATAATAATAATAATAAAAATATGCTTACATTTGTAGTTTCAAAGGATATTACTTTCTTCCTTGTTGACTTTGGAAATGATGTTGTGGGCCTCCTTAAATCGAATAGCAACCCCAATACTTTCTTGCCATTGTAAATTGGTATGGACTATGTTATGGATTTAAATTGGACTTGATTAAAAAACAAAGAATATCAAATCTAAAATTTTAGATCCCGATCATTATAAAATTGGATTTAAACCTAAATCATAAACACTCCTACATCATTTTTTCCGGTAGGTCATACTTAAGTGTACGTACCGTATTGTCACACGTTGAAACACGTTAGCGTACAAGTTTAGTGAAGTTTATCCTAAAATCAATTGACGATATGATGAATAACTACCAAACATACATTTGAGATTCCAATTTATTAATTATCGATGTGTAACAACTTTATGATAAACCCGATAGGTCATAGACCTGAGATCGAAAATACCATGTGAAACCGTAGAGACGATACACTTCCACATGCATGGTTCCCTTCACATCAAATTCATGGACACACAACATACAACATCGAAGTATCCACAAATTCTGGCCCAGATTCATCAACCTAACTGCTCCCTCGTCTGTCCCTGTCAACAGATTGCGCCACATCAGTGCCACATGGCCACACGTCGGCCTCCAATTTTTGAATGCATGCATAATTTACCGGATATATATGTGGATTTGTCGATTGCTTCCAGTTTAATCAAATCTAGGTTGCTTTCTTCCAAGTGAAATATCAATATTAGAATCATAAACCGTTATTTAAGTATATTCTTATTGACGTGTATTCGAGACGTGTGGCTTGTCTCACATTGGAATATAGCAAAGTATATGAGTCTATTAACCGAGATTGTTATTAGTACCACATGTTTCATGCTATTCATACCCGTGCTCCTACTACGCATATGCCGTGCGTAGTCGTTGTAAGATTTTATTAATCTTATTATTATTAGTGGGCTTACATATTATAGTAACCAATTATATTATATGACTAAATATATTAACGGGCTAATAAAAGTGATTCAATCAAGTAAAGCCCGTAGACTTTAATTAAGCGGTATGGGCTTAATGGGTGGATACCAGACTTTGGCCCAATAGGCTTAATGGGATTCTATTAGGTCATTATATAAACGTTATTAGGTTATGGTTCCCAATACGTCAAATCAATCAGCCGTTTTCCATTCTCTACCCATCAGAGAGAAAGCCTAAAGAAACCCTAAGGAGGTTTGACTGAGGAAGACTGTATACCTGCGGCGCTCATTCGGATCGTAGATTCCGCACTAAAGTTTTGATCCGATTGTTACGGGTTCATCCGATTGCTACTATGGAACCAGGTATGTAGATTTTAAAGATTCCTTAATAACCCTAGCATGATATCGATCCTTGCGTTTATAGTTTAGGGAATATGTTTATTCCAACAAGTGGTATCAGAGCCTTATATCATGTTAGGTTATTAGAAATATCTCGGTATGTATATTTGCGTGTCTAGTCTTCTACGCATGGATACATTCTGCAGTGTTATTCGGTACATATAATTGCTAACACTGCAGCGCACTTTTTTTTTTTTATATGAAAAAGCAGCGTTGTTTGTTTTTTTTTATTTTGAAATTGTTTTCAATCTACTGGCCCAAAGTTTTGTTTGAAAGAGGATGCTTTTATATATTATATTATATATACTCTTTGTTTGGATCATCATAGTTACGTAGACTATTATGTATATATAATATCATTATAGTTTTGGGTTGCTTTTGCGTATAGCTGTTGTTTACTTTTTCGTTGCTTTTGTACGGATGAATCGTTCTGGACAGAAGTTTACTCTCCTGCTGTGCTCCTTTTGCATGCTATGTAGTATATATATATATATATTGTGTGGTTTGTTTTTAAAACGTTTGATATATATATTTATAGATCAAAAGGGTTGCGAACGATTTTACTATTGCTATTATATAATTGCGATATATCGTTTCGGTTGTAGATATATAGGGTGGTTGTTCATACGAGCGTAAAATTTGGTATTTTTCCAATATATTTTGTATCTATTGAGGTTATTGAGTGTAATATTTAGATTTTATTTACACGAGATATATTTAAGGATATATATATTTTAAAGTTTATTTTAAATTAAATTAATTGAAACAATATGCTACTAAAGTAGTCTATGTTGTGTAAATTTATTTTAATTTAAAATTATAAGGCTTAGTGTATCGTTTGTTTATGCGGATATCAATCGACCTAAAGGAAGATTGATATTTGGCCAAACATTAAATACACTAGTGATTATACTTGTTTATGCGAATATGGATCGGCCCAAAGGAAGATTAATATTTGGCCAAACAAAATCACATTAAGGATAATATATTGATTAATCAATTGTGCTTTCATTAATTATGCGGATATTGATCGGCCTAAAGGAAGGTCAATGTTTGGCCAAATAATGAAAGCGCATGCGACAATGAATAGAGATAAATATAAAGGTTATCCATGTGAATGATAGTCGGTCCAAAGAAAGGCTATTGCTTGACCGGATTTATTATCAATATTTGATTGTTGCATTGAGAGTACTATTTACAATTGATGTTTTGTGCAAACACTGAATATCAAGTTGTGTTGAGTATCTTGTTTTAAAATTAATTGATTAATTGTTTTATTTCTTTGCTTTTATGTTTAGTTTCAGCAACTACTACTAATGTTTCTGCTCAAGTCAGTTCCATTCCAATGCTCAATGGGACAAATTTTAAGGTCTGGAAGGAGAATGTGGAAATCGTTCTCGGATGTATGGATCTAGACCTTGCGCTAAGGACTGAACGACCCACTTTGGCTGAGGATAACTCCAATGAAGCAAAAGTAGAGAAGTGGGATCGCTCTAACCGCATGTGTCTTATGATTATGAAACGTTCCATTCCGGAAGCGTTTCGGGGCTCTATTTCTGAGAGCAAAGATGCTAAGGAATCCTTTGAGGCAATTCAGAAATATTTTGCCAAGAATGAGAAAGCAGAAACAAGCAACCATTTGGCTGCTCTGATTTCTATGAGGTACAAAGGAAAAGGAAACATAAGGGAGTACATTATGGAAATGTCAAATCTTGCGGGAAAACTAAAGGCACTAAAGTTAGAGATAAATGATGATTTACTCGTGCATTTAGTTCTCCTGTCTCTTCCCACACAATTCAGTCATTTTAAGGTGAGTTATAATACTCAGAAGGAGAAATGGACTCTTAATGAGCTTATTTCGCAATGTGTGCAAGAAGAGGACAGGATAAAAAGAGATAAGACAGAAAGTGCTCACTTTGCATCAAGCTCTCAAAACAAATCAAAGAAGAGGGCTAAGGATACTGCAGCTGGTACACATGTGCAGAAAAAGGCGAAGAAGCAAAGTGATGAACTCACTTGTTTTTTCTGCAAAAGGGAAGGACATATGAAGAAAGCATGTCCTAAGTACGCTGCTTGGCGTGAAAAGAAGGGTAAAGTTCTCACTCTAGTTTGTTCTGAGGCTAATTTAGCTTCTGTACCTATTGACACGTGGTGGGTAGATTCTGGTGCTACTACTCACATTTGTGTGTCAATGCAGGGTTGCCTTTGGAGTCGACCACCAAGTGATGCTGAAAGATTCATCTATGTTGGCGATGGCAATAAAGTTCCTGTGGAAGCAATAGGGCATTTTAGATTAAATTTAAGTACTGGATGTCATTTGGATTTAAAGGATACTTTTGTTTCTCCGTTATTTAAACGGAATTTGATTTCTACTTCCTGTTTGGACAAAGGTGGATACCTTTGTAGTTTTGGAAATGGAAAATTCAGTATTTCCTTTAATTCGAATCTTGTTGGTACCGGTATTTTAATTGATCGTCTTTATATGCTAGAAACGGTTGCTTCCCATAATGAAATCCTGCACACAGGTTCTAGAGGTACAAAGCGAAAATTGAATGAAGATTCTGGATTCTTATGGCATAAGCGCTTAGGCCACATCTCTAAACAGAGAATTCAAAGGCTTGTGTCAGAAGGAATTCTTGATTCCCTTGATTTAACAAACTTTCAAGTTTGTGTTGAGTGCGTCAAGGGAAAATTAACAAACATAAGAAAGTTAGGTGCTAACAGAAGTACAGAAGTCTTAGAACTAATACATACGGATATTTGTGGTCCATTCCCTACAGCTGCGTGGAATGGTCAACAATACTTTATTACGTTCATAGATGACTACTCCAGATATGGGTACCTTTACTTGATACGTGAGAAATCACAATCTCTGGATGTTTTTAAGGCTTACAAAGCTGAAGTTGAACTTCAACTTGGTAAGAAGATTAAAGCCGTTAAATCTGACCGTGGTGGAGAATACTATGGCAGATATGATGGATCAGGAGAACAACGTCCAGGACCCTTTGCAAACTTCCTAAAGGAGTGTGGAATTGTCCCTCAGTATACTATGCCGGGGAAACCCAGCATGAATGGTGTTGCTGAGAGGCGGAATAGAACACTATTGGATATGGTGAGAAGTATGATTAATCATTCTTCTTTACCTGAATCACTTTGGGGAGAAGCGCTAAAAACTGCAGTATATATCCTTAATAGAGTACCTAGCAAATCGGTAGCTAAAACCCCATATGAAATGTGGACTGGGAAAAAGCCCAGCATAAAGCACTTACACATTTGGGGATGTCCAGCTGAAGCAAGGCCTTACAAGCCTAACGAAAGAAAGTTGGACTCTAAGACAACTAGCTGCTACTTTGTTGGATATGCTGAACGCTCTCGTGGGTTTAAATTTTATGATCCCGCTACCCGATCATTTTTTGAGTCGGGAAATGCCAGATTTCTTGAGGATGTAGAATTTGGAGGGGAAGGATTAAGGAACGTCACTCTTGACGAAGTTGTCCTTGAGGAAGAGGAATTTATCTCTCTTCCCAATATTGTTATTGAAAGTGATCAAGATACAACTCTTAACACTCTTCAAGAAACAACTCCGGTTTTAGACAACAGTGAAGTTCCTTCCATAGAGCAAATTCAACCACCTCAAGAAGTGCCTTTAAGGAGATCCGGTAGAGAAAGAAGATATGCAATTCCGGATGACTACATTGTATATCTAGTAGAACAAGAAGATCCTGTGGGAGAGATACCAGATGATTACATCGCGTATCTTATGGAACAAGAAGATTCTGCAGGCATTGCAGAGGATGATCCAATCAATCTTCTTGAGGCCCTTCAAAGTTCTAGCTCTCAATACTGGATTAAAGCCATGCAAGAGGAGATGAAATCCATGAAGGACAATGACGTATGGGATCTTGTCGAGTTGCCAAAAGGTGCAAAACCCATTGGTTGTAAATGGATATTTAAAACCAAAAGGGATGCAAAAGGCAATATCGAAAGATATAAGGCTCGTCTAGTTGCAAAGGGATTCACTCAAAAGGAAGGTATTGACTTTAAAGAGACCTTTTCTCCGGTTTCATCTAAGGACTCTTTTAGGACAATAATGGCACTAGTAGCTCATTTTGATTTAGAGTTACATCAGATGGATGTGAAAACAGCGTTTCTCAATGGAAACATTGATGAAACCATTTATATGGTTCAACCAGAACATTTTGAATCCAAAGATTCAAAATCTATGGTTTGTAAATTAAAGAAATCCATCTATGGGCTTAAACAGGCATCAAGGCAATGGAATCATAAATTTCATCAAGTGATCACCTCCTTTGGATTTGAGGTGAATAAGGTTGAAGATTGTGTGTATCACAAATTCAGTGGGAGCAAATCTATCTTTCTGGTATTGTATGTTGATGACATACTATTGGCTTGTAACGATATAGGCTTATTGCACGAAACCAAGAAATTTCTCATTAAGAATTTTGAGATGAAAGATCTTGGGGACGCCTCTTTTGTCTTAGGAATTCAGATACTAAGAGATCGATCTCAAGGTATCCTCAGGTTATCACAAAAGGGCTATATCGAAAAGGTACTAAACAGGTTTAACATGAAAGATTGCTCAGCTGGAGATACACCAATAGCTAAAGGAGACAAGTTTAGTCTCAAACAGTGCCCCAAAACAGATCTTGAAATAAAGGAGATGCAAAAGGTTCTCTATTCCTCAGTGGTAGGGAGTCTAATGTATGCTCAAGTTTGTACCCGTCCCGACATAGCATTTATTGTGGGACTTTTGGGCAGATACTTAAGTAATCCTGGATCGGATCATTGGAAAGCAGCAAAAAGGGTTCTCCGGTATTTGCAAAGAACGAAGAACTACATGCTGACTTACAAGAAATCAGACAGATTGGAGATCGTTGGATATTCTGATTCTGATTTTGCCGGTTGTATTGACAGTAGACGATCCACCTCAGGCTATGTCTTCATGTTGGCTGAAGGAGCTATATCTTGGAAAAGTGTCAAACAAACACTTGTAGCTACTTCCACTATGGCTGCAGAGTTCATGGCTTGCTTCGGAGCATCCATTCATGGGATATGGTTGCGTAATTTTGTCACAGGCCTACGTGTGGTTACTGGAATTGAAAGGCCATTGAAGTTATTTTGTGACAATAAGGCTGCAGTTTTGTTCTCCAATAACAACAGAAGCTCTGTAAAGGAGAAGCACATTGACATCAAGTTCTTGTCATTGAAGGAAAAAGTTCAAAGTGGGCAGATTTGTATAGAACACATAAGCACAAACTTCATGATTGCGGATCCGTTAACTAAGGGGTTGCCTCCTAAGGTTTTTCATGAGCACACTGCTCGTATGGGGCTTGACAGTTTTGTAATCCCTTGACTTAGTGAGAGTTTGATTAGATGTTCTATGTTTATAGTTTATGCATAATAAAGTTGCCGTCATTTACATTTTGAACTAAAGGTTGTTTTGGATTGATCTCCGAATAAAGAAGAACCAGTTGAAAATAGACATGTTTATGAGATCACATTTCATGTAATTTTCATGCCACTCATCCATACTTGATCTATGTCATCGAATATACTAATGTGGTGAACACGGAAGGTTTAGTCACGATGATGTGACGAAAGCCGCCGTGATCTCATATTAATATATGAGGTGGACCAGATTGATTAAAGGATAAGTCTACATAAAATTAGTCATTACGTGTACACATAAAGAATTTTGGATAATATAGTTGTTTATTTAATATGTAGCCCAAGTGGGAGATTGTAAGATTTTATTAATCTTATTATTATTAGTGGGCTTACATATTATAGTAACCAATTATATTATATGACTAAATATATTAACGGGCTAATAAAAGTGATTCAATCAAGTAAAGCCCGTAGACTTTAATTAAGCGGTATGGGCTTAATGGGTGGATACCAGACTTTGGCCCAATAGGCTTAATGGGATTCTATTAGGTCATTATATAAACGTTATTAGGTTATGGTTCCCAATACGTCAAATCAATCAGCCGTTTTCCATTCTCTACCCATCAGAGAGAAAGCCTAAAGAAACCCTAAGGAGGTTTGACTGAGGAAGACTGTATACCTGCGGCGCTCATTCGGATCGTAGATTCCGCACTAAAGTTTTGATCCGATTGTTACGGGTTCATCCGATTGCTACTATGGAACCAGGTATGTAGATTCTAAAGATTCCTTAATAACCCTAGCATGATATCGATCCTTGCGTTTATAGTTTAGGGAATATGTTTATTCCAACAGTAGTAAGACTAAGACTACGTATGACGTATGCGTAATCGTCCATATCAAAAATTCCGATAAAAATACTAAGGAAAAACGCCTATGCCTACGCCTCGCGTAGCCGTACCCGGATACGTATAATACGAAACCGTGGTACGAATAGTAATAACCCAATTAACGTACTCTAATATATAAATTTACAGGTTATCTAGTTTTATTGCTAATTGATTTTAGATTGAAACCTGTGTCCTTGTGTGTGTTTTATATCGGTTAAGCCCGAAATAGATAACTATCTTAAAACAACTAGATTGTTTTGTAGACTCCTTTATATATATAAGTTATATATTTTTTTAAAATGAAAGAATTAGATTAAATAGAAGTATATTTACTAAATGAGTTTATAATATAAATATTCTTTAATCAAGAAATAATAATAAAAAATTTAATTAACCATTTTACCCTTTATAAAATGGGCTGCGAAATGTAGTGTGTACATATTCTCACGATCAAAAAGCTATATCATATGCATGTATTAGTTAAATGAAAAATAATATTATACATTAAAGTTAAGTTCTTGAACCATGAAAATCTACGTAATATACAAAGAATAAAGACGATATACTCTAGAATAAGTTCTTCAATCAACCCATAAGAAAGGAAATAAACAACATAATAAGTGACTATGTTTTTCGAAAAAAAATAAATAAAGATGATACTATTATGACGAAACTATCTATGTTTATGTGTTCGTTGAGAACTTTGAGCTTATTAGAGTTGAAGATGAGTCTTATTAGTAGTTGAAGTTAAAGATTATTGGTTATCTATATAGGTAATCGATTGAACGAACATATTTGATTTGATAAGTGTACACTGTACATGTTGGGTGCTTGTGGCAAAATTTATTATAGTTGATGTACATGTAATTAAAATTACCGGAATTAGGTTATTTATCAATTGATATTGATTTTTGTAGGTTTATATTTGTAATATCTCATTCAGTATGCCATCATAAGCATTCAATAACAAGACAAGCTTTGTTAGCTTCTGTAATACACAAAAATTTTATTTTTGATAAATTCCGAGGTAAACCAAAACTTGACTGGTTTTGGACCTCTTCCATCTTCCTATCTTTATCTTTTTGTAATACGAGGTATCAAGGATTACATATCCTTTATCATTCTAGGTGTTATTATTTTCAATAAATCACCTACATAAAACCTATCATTTTTGTGAGGTTTCTAAGTTTTATTTTCTTTCACCCCCATCTTTGTAGCTTTTTAGAAGCAAGTCAGCGCATGTAGAATCATGTCTTTTGGGCCGTGAGGTGTATGCCATCGAGGCCCGTCATGAGTAGGCTAGTTGGGCCCATTAGGAAGCTGATTGATGCTCCTCCTTCTTACGTAACTTGGCAGCCTCGTTCACCCATACGTTCAACCTCCTTCTCTCTTCTCTACACAACACCTAACCCTCCTCTCCTCGCAAATCCAGCGCTGCCGGCCGCCTTGCTCTCGTTGTCGTCTTCCGGCTAACACCAGCGGTCTCCCGCCTCCTTCGACTTTGAGCACCCAAGCAGCAGGCGTTTGTGCCTCCCTCCTTCTCCTCCTGAGTCGCTCAACAACGAGCCTGCCCGTGGACATACACCCAGCCTCTGCCTTCATTGCGCAAACAGCAGGAACAACGCACCGCGTCCGTGCCTGCACTAGGCCGCGGGTGCGCCAACATCAGGCCGCGGGTGCACCAACACCAGGTCGCAGGTGCGCCACGTTCTCCTGGCCGCGGGTATGCGTCTTGGATCCGTGGTCGCGCCATGTCTTCCTTTCTGCGAGCACGCCCTCTTGTCTCCGCGGTCGCGTCATGCCTCCAAAAGGTACCCAATTCGGTACGTTTTCCCTTTCTTGTTGTCTTAGTTCTATAGTAGTATCCTGCTAAGTTGGAACCTAACATAACTAGTGAAAGTGCAGTTAGTGGCTTGTGAGTTCTTTGGTGTTTGAACACCTTAGGTGGTTTGTGGAAGCTTTGTGAGAACATAGAGTTGTGTTGTATTATTGTTGCTCTTGTGAGGATCTTGAGACTAGAAATTGGGAACATCTTAACATATTGTTATACGGCCATGAGAGGACCATTAAGACTAGAAGTATGAAACTTCTAACATGTTGTTATATGATCTTGTAGAGATCATTGAGACTAGATGTTGAGGACTTCTAGCATGGCGGATAACTGTTGATTTGTGTGCCTTGTTTGATCAGGCGTAGAGTAGTTTCATGCGGAAAGGTGAACGTGGTGTTATAGTTGGGATTACCTTGAGACAAGTAAGTCCCTTAGGCATACTTAACTGACTTCTGTGAGTTAGCTTAACTATAGTAGTGGTGTGTGCTTGCGTGTTATTATAACAACTTGCTAGGATGAGCTTTATTGTTGTTTGACCTAATTAGTAACGGGCGGTGACAACTTGTCCAGTTCTACAAGAGACTGGGAGGTTCTCTGCGACTAGTCCAGACAAGTACATGGTGAGATGCATCGGATCCAGTCCTGTTGCTATAAAGGGACAAAGGTCAGGTTTCGGAGATCCTCGTGCCACAAAAGAAGTTGAATTAGTAAAGTGAATCACCTAATAAGATAATAACCGGTTGATGTGTGAGCATGTTGTGTGGTAATTCCTACTTGTGTGTGTTTATGCTATTACTTTATTCTGATATATAGAATGTTAGCTAACGGTTTCAACCGTTGTTGTAGATGACTTGTAGGATAGGAATGCTGTCGAGTGATCCTACTTGTGTGTGTGTGTGTGTGTGTTTGTGTGGTAATTCCTACTTGTGTGTGTTTGTGCTATTACGTTTGCTTTTGAGTTATGACTTTTAGATATTTTATCTATACAGTTTATATTCATTTGTGTCTTATTACAAGATCCCGTGAACTTATTGACAGGCTAGGTTCAGGACCCATTGTGAGGTCATATAACCCGTAACATCCCAAGTTTTGAAATTTTGGGGTGTTACAACATGGTATCAAAGCCAGGTTGACAACAATGACACTCGCAATTTTCTAAAGGCTGAATAGATAAATAAAAAGAACCCGAAAAGGGTTTTGAATTTTAAAAATGAAATTTGGTTTTCAAATCATGTGCATATATAGGCGGTCTGGGTTAGAATGTACGGGGGACCACCACTACTTCCGCGGATCTCGACAACTTAGTATTTTTAGTAGATATATGTTGGAATTATATATTTGTTTATTTTGATATCATATGATATATAGTTATATACATGGAGTATGCTAGTATCCTAGTAGTGATATTAGACCCTGTAGTTAAGATGATAGGAAGCGATCATCGCTCCTTGGATAACATCTAGTAGGCTTCGAAGAGTGACAATACGGAGATAAGTATGCTCAGATTATTGATTTGAGCATCACGTTCCAACGAACACCAGGGTAACTCCCCTGAACTTTTCTAATAGACGTCAAGGCATAAAGGTGAAGACTAGAGATGACATTAACTGCAAGGACAAATAAATAGGGAAGAACCTTGAGTCAACTCAAGCAAAACCGATCTGGAAGCTACATAAGTAAGACATCGATATGATGACATGGGAGTGGTTCCGAGGAAGCAATGAATGGGCAACAAATAAGCAAACTAGAGACAACAAAGTTAAGGTCCTTCCAAGTGTCATGCTGACAAATTGAAAACGCGAATCAAGTAGAGAGGAGTACAATCTCACTCGAGGATAAAAGTGACCTTTCCGATCAAGGCACGTGTTTCTCCTTGGCGCTTCTAAGCATAGGAGTCAAGATGAGAAGTGTGGTCGAACCAATTATGATAGATTAAAGAGACGTAATTTCAGCTTACGGTGGGACCAGAATGTGAAATGTCGATTTTTACGATACTATAGGCGGGTTGACTTCTTCGAGATAATAGAGTTTAAAAAAGAATCACGATGGGGGAATTCAAATGGTAGAATTCCTTTAACGGATTCAATAGTTTTCTATTATAGCGATAGTGCTAAGCAACACCAAGAAGAAGGAAGTGTGTATAGAAAATGGCCTCAAAAAGGCTGTGAGACTCAACATGGTTTTTTTACTAACCGAAAGACTTATGTTACCAACCAAGCGAGCCACGAGTGAATTATAACTAAGGTTATAGTATTTAAGAAGACGTGCTTACAAGCCATCATGGGAGAGTTGTTAATCATATTAAAGTGGGCCAGATGACACACCACGGGCCGAGGGGGTATATTTATCTCGTAGAAGAAGAATGAAGGGTAGAGCGTAGAATGAGCTAGAAGAGTATAAAACAGATTATCTTGAGGGGGCTAACTCTTCACAAAGAATAGCAACATTAAAAGATAGGGAAGAATGGTAAGCCCTTGACCTTAGAGAAGGTCAACTACAAACTAACCGGTGAGAACCGAGAATACACACGTGTTATGTGTCGGTGGTTATTGACGAGTTGTAGATAAGAAGAGTAACCGAGACTACAAATTTATAAATGAAGGGTAATAACACCTTGGAGGACTTCCCCGGTGGTTCAATGTCGACAGTTTGAAAGTATATTACTAGAAGCGCGAATGTCTTATTCAAGTAGCATTGAATGAGTTCAAAACCAGTAACTATAAACAAACCTCCCAAGGAGGAATTGTAACGACCCTAGACGGCCTTCCTAAGTCATTAGGTCAGTATATGGGTAAACGACACTGATAAGAAATTTTAAAGTTGATCAGTGTAAAGAGAACTAGAAGAGCAAGAGGAAGGTGTAGGCTTCGATTATTGATTTACGTAATAAGAGTAATTGGATGCATGGTAATCTATTCCAATGAAACGGATAAAGTGTTTCTGTGAGAGTACGTGGAACGTTTTATTCATGGTAGCTATGTGGTGGTTGTCGAAGTAGAGGAAACGACGAGTTTTTGATGGTGTGGAGGAGGAACAGAGCAAAGTTAGGTTTGTTTGGAACCGCTACCATGACATTATTCGTGCTTACAGGTCTAAGGAGGAATCCTCATGGGGATTGTCAAGTCTGACGTCCTTGTTCGGTGGCTGAAACCTCCTCCAGGCTTTGTTAAGCTGAACTCTAACGACACGTCCAGGGGGGCCGATGGTTGTAGTGTTGTTGGGATCATTCGTAATAGTGATGGAGATTGAATGAATGATTATGCTATCAACATTGACATTACTTCGGCTCCAACGGCGGAGCTATAGGGACTTGCACAGGGGTTCGAGCTAGCATGAAATATGGGTTTTAGAAGGTTGAAAGCGGAAGTTGGCGCGAGGCTGATTATTGACCTCATCGATAGCGGGGTAAATCCTCCACACCGCTCTCTAGCTTGGTGTTACGATGCCAAGGCTTCATTCACCGGGGTTGGGGTGTCTCTTGGCCATGTGTTCCGGGAAGGTAATATGGTAGCAGATGCACTTGCCAAATTTGCCTTCTCACTCGATTTTGGGGTGCATCTTTTAGACACTCTCCGTTATGCGTTAATTCTATTTTGTTGCAAGACATTTGGGGTGTTGCTCTACCACATATGACTCGTTTATAGTTCCCTTTTAATAGAAGTGCTTTAGCGCGAAGAGGTTTCCTCTTCTTACAAAAAAGTAACCCACCAACCTTATAAACTATACTTATTATCCCTTGTATTATGTGAGAACTTTCATTCTCCACACCCCCTCAAGTGCAACCGCCTACTCGGTTGACACTTGACGACATGTCTCAAGATCGGCTACCCCAATCGGATGGACTATCAACCCAATAAACCAAAACCCGAGAAATCGAACTGCTTTGATACCGTGTGGAATCCCGATTGATCAATTATGATGTGAAAGTCCATATATCCGAATGTATGTGTGTTGGATACATCAATCTAATGAGTAATCTTAAAAGCAATTGTTAACATAAAAAATAGCCACCAATCTTATATACCCTACCCATTGTAATATCACACACATTTGGCGTGGACAATATTTATGGGTCTAAGGTTGCCGGCCTGTTTGTATGATGCAAAGCTTACCACGATGTTTCTTCAATTTTTCAAATCACAAATTGGCATACTGCTGATTTGTTGGTAAATCAAAGCATCGACTGATACAATGTTTTATACGTGTTATTGCCGTTTTAATTTCCCATACCAACAAGTTCATTACGTAACTTTCCATTTGAGATGTTGGTTCCGTTACTACGTAAGTGTTATTTGAGTAACGTTGCCTAATGAAGTTTTTTTTTTTTTGGATTTTTTCAATGATTGAAAGATTTTAACTTAGATTTGTACTTCCTTGTTGAATAATATTGGGAGGAAAAGATCGTTTAGTAATAGCAATAATAATATTGAAGAAGAATATGAATCTTATGCAAAATTTATAAAAGATATAAAATTATAACTTTTATCATATTATTAAACTAAATTATAAATGTTTTTTAAGAAAAAAATAAATACAAACCCTAGTATATAATAAGAGATTAGAATTTTTAGTTAATAATTAACTTTTATGATAAATCACGTCCTAAAACCCTTATAACATTGACAATTTTAATAAAAAAATCATATAGAAAAAGTCTCGTTAATCCTCGTATGTATTTACCATTATATACCATTAGATGATAAATACATATAAACTATTGAAATTTTAAAAATAAAATTAAAACTTATACATGTAAACTAAATAAATTGAACATACCTATTTTAAGAACCGTGTGTTTTTTTCTAGTTTTAATAATAATAAAAAAGTTTTATCAAAACAAAATAATAATAAATATTTAATAATAATTAATACTCGATAAAAGGTATATTGTTTAAACTGTAAAAATATTTAGAACATAAAGTAAAAATCTTTAATTGAGAAAATTGTCTTACTTTTGGTTATTTAGATTTTTTATGATAAAATTTGTGTTTCAAATAAATTAAGAAAAAATTAATGGCATAAAATAAAACTGTACGTACCGATTTGGTTATTTAGTTTTTTAATTATAGAAATATTTTAGTTTTTACTGTTGAATATGAAAATTTAATAATGTAATTTTTTTTTAAAAATAACTTAAACGACAAAAATTACATCTGGTGTTAAGATTATAAAAATTAAAATATTATAATTTTTTTCCCTTAAATCAAATCCAAAAATATCATAATCACAAAATCAGCAAAAGAAATATATAATCTACGAAATCAGTATATACAATTTTATTTTTATCATACCAGGTCAATTTTGGCTTTAATATAATCCATCCAAAATTAAAAATCTAAAAGTTGTTAGATTAATTTCAAAGTTCGGAGAAGTATTTCAAGAAATTGTCAATAAGGAAACAAAATCTATTGAATATTATCCGAATCATCAGCGGTTCAAACTTCAAGAGAAGGCCCATCCCCATTTTCCTTGGCTACAAATCCACAATAGCATCAAACGGAATATCCATGTAGATCCGGAACTACCCGATTCGGCCCCACTTAACCCCTGTCTTGAGGACGCGTATCTGTTACGTGGTCACTTACGCGAAATTACATATTTACCCCTCTCCGTCTAAACGGAGAACTCTAGAACTGTGTGCCCTAGATTTCCTATAAATATAACCTCGCCGTGTCCTTGACACTTGTTTAGAACAGCAACCATTCTCTACTCATTCAAAATCTTTCAAATCCTTTTCGACGTTCTCTCCTTGAAAATCCGAAGATGATTTCTACCAAGAACTCTACCCCGAATACCGTCAAATTCCTCTGTAGTTATGGCGGCAAAATCCTTCCCCGTCCCTCCGACGGCAACCTTCGCTATGTCGGCGGCCATACACGAGTCGTATCTGTTCTTCGATCTGTTTCACTTTCCGGTGAATACTTTGTCCTAATTTTACTTCAATTGTTGCAGGATTTAGATTTAGTTTGTTTTCTTCAAAAAAAAATTCGTTTTATAACCAAGTGATTTTGTTGATCACAGATTTGATGGCGAAATTGTCTGAGATGTGCGGCCATTCTGTTGTGCTGCGATGCCAATTACCTAATGAGGAGATGGATGTTTTAGTCACCGTGAAGTCGGACGAAGATCTAGCATGCATAATCGAAGAATACGATCGCGCTTCGTTACTTGCCGGAAAAGAATTGAAGATCAAAGCCGTTCTCTCGCCTCCGAAGCCACCGCAGCCGAAGAGCAACAGCTCTTCGTCGTCATCTTCGTTATCCTACACCGACTTCTCTCCGAGAAAGCCATCCGACGGGGATTATCGCAACAATTACTATTCGTCGGCAATGAATCTTTGCCCTCGCTCGCCTCCGTCCCCGATTAGATTGTTATCCGACTCTAGCACCGGATCTTCGAACGTTCGCTTTCCGTACAAATTCGATCGGGATCCGAGTCGATTTCAGCCTTGTCATCTGCAAGCGAACAATAGACCTTTGATTCTCCATTTAAATTACAGACAGTAGTTGCTATATACCGATCCGTGGTTGCAAAAAGAAGTCCGGTAACTTTTTTTCCATGCCGTAGCAGTTGCCGAGTGTCGCTATATAGCCTTATACACAGATTTTGAGGGTTTGTCCGATGATCGATCCGGAACTATGGAAATCAAAATGATTCTTATCTTCCAAATTACAAGTATACATGCCTAAATCTAAATACATGAATATAAAGCTTTGTAAATATTCCATGGCGATTTTATTCTATTTTGTTGTGGATGGATGGAATTTGAGTAAAGGAGTATAGATGGGGCATGACAAACCGCCGTATGAGTACCGTGAGTCGTTTTTCTGTTCCCCTATTCTCGGGGAGTGCGCGATGCTTTGCAGCCATCCTTTCTTATTGCTCGGCTCATTAATTGCCACGTACGTCCTTCCTTTTGGTACTCAACAACTCGGGCCTCTCACACGTGTAGCGTTTTGTGATATTCGAGTCTATATTCCTTTTGTTTTTAGCGTAATATTTTAAAATTTTTATAGGGAATACTTATGGTTTGTGTTCACACTCGTAACTGACCTGCTATTTCATTCCTATTTTTATGCAGGCTAGTGGTGTATCATATATGGTAGTGCCGTGGTGGTGATGCTCACGTTTGTATGCCTGTCTGTACTCTGTAGTAAAAGAACGGTCGTGGTTGGATCTTACCCAAATTTAAACAAATCCCTGACGAAATGAACCTTCGGAATTAAAACAATACGAGAATTTATAAAATCGTGGTTGGTTCTTACCCAAAACTAGTTCAATACCCGCACTTTGTGCGGGTTTTATCTAAATAAATTTTAACATATTTTCAAAAAATAAAGGAGATTGCTATAATATATTGAACTAACTACACAATCTTTTCTCCTAAAAATATTTGGTTTGGTTTTATTTTGATCAAATTAGTTTGATTTTATCCGTGATAATTAACGATAAAAAAAATTGTTTTAATGTGTTAAACAAACAACACGGTATAATATTCTAAAAAGATTTGTTTTAATTATTGTTTTATTTATTTTTTTTTGAAGAAAAGATACGTGAAATCGGTTAAGATATTTTATCAATTTTGTTAACTATTAGTAATTATTTAAAAAAAATTTAAAATTAGAAATAAGAAATAAAAAACATGATATATATATATATATATAAAGTTCAAAATTAAAAAATTAATAAATAAAAAAATTCAAAATTTAAAGGAAGAAATTAATATATGATAAAAAAAATTCGAAATTATAAAATAAATTAAAATTTTAATTTTTATAAATTAAAATAGGCCTACATTAGTTTTTGAAAATTATAAAAATAAAATCTGGATATATTTTTATTATGTTTTTTATATAAAGTTATTTTTGTTTTAATTAATCTTTGAGTAAAATTGACGTGGCGTTATAATCTATTAGATTAAAGATGATTTGGCATGATGAATGTTTATTAGTTTTAATGATTTTGTTTTATTATGAAAGATATGATAGCAAATCCGTAAATATCTTGTGACAATATCGTAAATAAATTGGAAAAAAGTTTATGTGGCTGGTTTTAACACGCGACATGTGGACGAAGTGAGTTCTGCTTTAATAAGATATATAGATTTAACACATTTTTCATATTTATATTTTCGAGTGATTAAAGAAACCCATAATACATGAGTTGATGTTTTTAGAAAAAATTTGATAAAATAATTTATTTGTATTTTTGTTTTGTAAATCTGCCCACCTTATTTGATTTTAGGTTTTAACTAACCTTGTGGCGGACCTCTACTAGCTTCCTCTATGTTTCAAAGCAAACGATCTTTCAGATATGAGTTTGGTATAATTTGTTTGGTGAGTTTTTAGTATGTTTGTTTGACATGTTTTCAAGTATGAAATTTTAAAAACATGGTAATTTTGGTACCAAATAACGTGTGAATTAATTATATTCTCACTGTTTTAATAGTAAAAAATTTAGTGGTATATTTATTTAATGAATTTATGTTAAAGTCATTTTCAATAGAATAATAGGAATAAAAAAAATAGTTAACCATTTTGTCTGTTGTTCTTATCAATCAATTGTGTTCAACAATCAATGTGGTTGAATTCTCCAAGACGTGGGTTGTTCGCTGCTTTGAAGTCAACCCCCTGCTTTGATATATGACAATATGGGTTCATTTGACTTGTTCCTCTATTTGTTTACTTGTAGATTGTTTGTAGATTGTTAGAGTTGTTTTAGATTATTTTGTAGGGGTTAATTTTAGGAGTTATTTGTTCACAATTTTTTTTTTAGATTAATTTATGTGGGGTTAAACCCTTTCCAAAATAACCTATATGGCCCAAAGTTATACAAGGTTTTATAGGTTTATTTAATTTTTAATTCTAAAAGTATCCTTAACAACGCAAGTATCTTTGCACTAGATACATTCCGTCTCAAATCTCAATTTTTCGTCATTCAACTGCCATGCCATAATGCAGTTGGATAGTTTGTGCTTTCTCTTCCGCCTCTGTTTCATTCTCTTTTAATGATCGACAATTTCATCCTCATTTCATCATCGTCTTCTTATTTCTACTTCAACTCAAAGATACAATTCACGGTGATACATAATCCATTGTCTAGATACATTAACCAATGAAAAAGGGAGATCGTCAAGGTGTTATAAGTTGTAACGCATGAAGAAGAAGATAAAGAACAAATAAATGCCACATTTATAGTCCCATCTCATGGAGCTCCCACAATCTCGTTACTAGTGTATTTCGCTATAAGGGGTGCAAAGCAATTATAAGTCTTCCTCGCAATCATGGACTTCGAACACCTTTGCCTCTTCTGAATTAGTGTTTTTTTGTTAGTAAGCGAAAATGAATATCCTCATTTTCCCAAATCAAGTGTTTTATGATGGATAAAATTTTACAACATATGATGCGGTGGTGAGGACTTGTATTACATTGAAAAGTAGCAGTTTGTGGCGTGTTGGTGAAAGCTTGTGTTGCATTGAAATCGATCAGAGGGGTTTAAATGATACATTACCATATTCGTACAAGTAGGTTTGAGCTTGATTAGAATTTGAGCAATTGATTCTTACTAACTTTTGTCAAATGTCGTATGGATTGATTCCCATAACTTGTTTGGCGGAATGTCTAAATGAAAATTTTCTTCATGAAATACGATGCTTGAGGTTTATTGGATTTAGTAACTTGTTTTTGGAGATTTGGTTGGAAGATTCAGATGCCGACTCTCGCATTATGCCTTTAATGTTCAGTGTTTGTGCATGATTATGATCATTGTATGTAGGATAGCAATTCATTAGTTATCAATATGTTTTGACGAGATGTTGAATTTTGCTCAATCTGTTTAGGATGAGATGCTAGAAATTTTTTTGGTAGGATCGGATAATATTATAGTGGGTTATAAGTTCAATGGTTGTTGTGAGGAGGCTTTGAGCTTGTAATGAGATGTCCGATTCCAGCATAGAGGAAAAGTTTACAATGAATACAAGTCTCTCTTCTATACTGGTAAACATAACACATTGATGACAATATGATTAAAATTTTTGGTAAAATATGTAATTTCTTTATATTTTAGGAACACATATGTCTTTTTATATGTAAATTAAAAAAACAATCTAACTAAACACCAACAACAAAATTATTTATATAATCCAAAATAAAACCAGAAAAATAACCTACAACCCCACTCATTTAGATTAAAAGCCCCCAAAAACCCATCTACAAATAAACAAGCCCTTTATAGTTAGGAGTTGATTGCTTTTAGTTTTAGGGCTTTTGTTGTAACTTCATATAAATATTTGATACCAATTTTATAGTCGCTGGAGATGAGATAGTATAAGGGTCCGTTTGGTTTAAACTTCGAAAACGGAAACGGAATGTAAACGAATCTATTCCACATGTATACTTTATTTATAAATAAATTTGAAATCATTCCTTATCATTTCATTCAAAATGCACTTGAATCCTCCAACTTTGTTACTCTATTGGGTATCAAGAGTAATCAAAATTGAGGGAAGCAAATGCATTTTGCATGACACCACAATGAATGATTCCAAAAACTTTCATAAACAATGATATGCATATGGACTAAATTCATTTCCATTTTGTTTCCGTTTTCGTTTTCGAAGTTTAAAACAAACAAGCCCTAAATGTAGACGGATCTAGGGAACTTTGCGCCAACTTTGATCAACGAACATGTAAGAATATCATTTTTGTGTGACTTGTAAGAATAATTTTATCCCATTATGTGGACCTATAGATAATCTATGTTTATTGCGGTAATTGGCTAAATATAATAGTCGGGGTTTTTAGTGGGAGTAACCCGATTAATTTAATTGTTGACGGACCGATAAAATTAATCAGGTGAAGAAGCCCGGTCCTCCTCTCGCCCTTAAATATAAGCTATTCCGTTAATAGTCTTATAATGTGTGGCATATATCTTATATTATATAATATTATATGACCCCTAATGATATGGGTATATAAATGAAGTCATAAGAATATATGTCATAACATAACACACATACTAAAAGTAAGGGTAGGGAGAGAGAGGAGAAACCAAGGGACTTCCCCTCCATCACCGCCTTCTCCTACCGGCCGCCGCCGGCGCTGTTGCCACCGCCGCTACCGTTGCCGGACTTCACTGTTGCACCACCATGGCGGATCAAGGTACAAACTACACATGCAATTCGGTTTCAAATCTAAGATCCCTAAAAGAACAAATTAGAGTTGAAATTGTTCTTGGTTAGACAAATTGATAAATCTAAACCTACATGTGGTATCAGAGCCTTGCTTGTTGATTATAAACCTAATTGCATGTTGGATGTATTGAGTTTTGAACACTCAATTGCTTGGTTGTATATGTTGAATTTTGGTGCACTTAAGGTGTTTGATGAAATGCTCAAACCAATTTTAAGTTTCAATTGGTGCATATAAGGTGTTTGTTGAAATGACTAAGACCCATTTTAGGGGTTTTTCAAGTCAAACGACTTCACCCGTAGTCGTTCGACATTAGAGTTAAGTCGATTGACCTAAAGGGGTGATGATCGATTATGTCAAGCATCTTTGTTGAGCATTTGGGGTTTTGTGGGGCTTTCCCTTATACTTCCGCTGCTGTCTGTTATAGTTTGGATAATCGCTTGAGAAATCTCAGTAGGGTTGTTCGGTTGCACACTACAAATGCTTCCGTTCATATGAGATTGAATTCTCACTAATGATTATTCCATTTTGAATGGTATAAATTATCGTTAAGTTGAATTGAGTTACACCACAGTGGGCCGATTCATGTTTGATTAATTTCATAAAAGGTTAAATAAGCCTCAGATTTTCACATTAAAAATTGAGTTACACCACAGTGGACTCACTTAAGGTAGTGAAGGTCAGAATAAGCGAGTATTGTGGATAAATTGCTAGCCCTTAGGTCTTACCCACAGGTGGACCGGCATTTATTAGTAATTTAATCATATAAGTAGGGAATATTTAATCAATTGAGATTAGACTGTATAGGTTATCCACAGATGCCATACTTGGTTTAGTCGAGATTGCTTGAGTTTTCTCAATTATTGAACAAGTCTTATTCATTAGTGATTTTATATGTATGTGTGTGTTTTTACTCAAAGATTGATTGTTTTGAACATGTTTTTCCAACTATGAAGTTTCCCAAAATAAGTTACTGCTTTCTTGCCTCTCGACTGTTCCTCCCCTTATTGGACCAAACTACGCTGATTGGATAGAGATTGTAACTTTCTCTATGTCCATGTTAAGTTACGGCGAATGTTTAAGGGAGGACGGTCCTGAAAAGCCTAAGCCTGATGAGGAGGACGAAGTAGTGCTTAAGGCATATAAGAACTGGAAAGACAAGGATGCTAACTGTCTTTCCTTTCTGCGCCTTACCACTACTTCGGACATTAAGAACTCAATTACAGAAGTTGATTGTGACACCACGAAGAAATATCTTGCAAAACTTAAGGAAAAGTTCCAGCCTTCTGATAAGGCATTAATTGGAAAGCTTCTGTCTGAACTGTCTCACTATAAGTTTGATGAAAAACAGACTGATATGACTAAGTATACAATGCATATGCAAAGCTTAGCCTCTCAGTTGTTCAAGTTGGGGCTGAAAATTGACGGCCCCATATTAACGCATTTCATCTTTGAGGGTCTTCCCAAAGAATATGAGGCATTCCATGTGAGCTATAATGCCATTAAAGAAACATGAACAGTGGATGAACTTGCGAATAAGCTTGTTCAGGAAGCCGCACGCCTAGCTAATGCAAAAGCGCATAATATACCTCAGGCACATTATGTGTATAACAGTGAGGGCGCTAAAGGGAAGAACCAATTCAAAAGGAATGGTTCGAGAAGAAGGGGCTTCAGTTCAATCCAGAACATAAGAAGCAATGAGAAGAACCTACTCATGGGAAACATGTCTGAAGCATCCATTAAAGCCATAGGATGTTTTTTGTTTAGAATTAAGTAGTGGCTTTAAATTACTTTTGGAGGATACAATCTATGTTCCATCAATGACTCGTAATTTAATTTCAATTTCTAAACTTGACTGTATGGGTTTTTTTGTGACTTTTGGAAATGGTTGTTTCAGTTTATTCAGAGATAAGAATATAATTGGTTGTGGTATTTTGGAGAATGGAATGTATCGTATTGATTTGGATAAATCATTTTCTGATTCACTGTTTATTTCTATGAATTTTGAGATTGAAATGAAATGTGTCAGGTCAAATGAGAACTCAGCGTTCTTGTGGCATAAACGCTTGGCCCATATTTCAAGGGAAATAATGATGTTGTTAGTAAAAGACAACATTCTTCCTTCTCTTGATTTTACTGACTTTGGGACGTGTGTGGATTGCATTAAAGGAAAGCAAACCAAACACACCAAAAAGGGCGCCACAAGAAGCACTGCTCTTTTAGAGATCATACATACAGACATTTGTGGTCCATTTGATGTTCCCTCCTTTAGTGGAGAGAAGTATTTCATCACCTTTATAGATGATTATTCACGGTATTGTTATCTTTACATGTTGCATGAAAAATCTCAGTCGGTAAATGCTGTAGAGCTTTACATTAAGGAAGTTGAGAGGCAACTGGAAAAGAAAGTGAAAATCATCAGGTCGGATAGAGGTGGGGAATTTTATGGTAGATACGATGAATCAGGGCAAAACCCTGGTCCACTTGCTAAACTTCTAGAAAGTTTGGGTATTGTCGCTCAGTACACAATGCATGGTTCACCCTGGATGAACGGTGTTGCTGAGAGACGTAACGGAACCCTTCTAGAGGTTGTAAGGGCTATGATGAGTAAAGCTGATTTACCCAGATCGTTGTGGACGCATGCGCTTATGACTGCAGTGTACGTCGCAAACCGAGTTCCTAGTAAGGCAGTTTCAAAGACTCCATTTGAACTGTGGAATGGTTGGAAACCAAGTTTGCGACACTTACACATTTGGGTATGCTTCGAAATCAAAGGGTTTTAAATTTTACTGTCCTAGCCACAGCACCAAAATTGTAGAAACTGGTAATGCCAAATTCCTAGAGGATGGCGAAGTCAGTGGGAGATTTGATGAGGTCATCATCAATGAGATTAGAGAGGGAACTAGCGTTCCTATTATTGTACCGGGAACTGGTGTTCCTATTACTGTACCTCTAATCTCTGTTCATGACGTTCCAGAAAATGATGATGAACCTCAACTCATTAATGTGACTCCTGCCATTCCTGAAGTCATTGAAGCAGCAGATACACCTATAGCTGAGATTTCTGTAAGAAGGTCCACAAGACCTCGTAGGTCTGCAATCTCAGATGACTATATGGTGTATATGCTACAGCATGAGTTTGACATAGGATTGGATAACGATCCAGTAACGTTTTCACAAGCCGTAAAAGGCAATGATTCTGATAAATGGATTGATGCTATGTTTGAGGAATTGAAATCAATGGCTGCAAATAAAGTGTGGGAGTTAGTTGCTCTACCTACAGGGCATAAGGCAGTCGGCAGTAAATGGGTCTTTAAGACCAAGCTCGACTCCCTTGGCCATATAGAGCGACATAAAGCGCGCCTTGTAGCCAAAGGTTTCAACCAGAAAGAAGGCATTGATTATAATGAAACCTTCTCTCCAGTTTCGAAGAAGGATTCATTAAGGATCATTTTGGCATTAGTAGCTCATTTTGACTTAGAGCTACATCAAATGGATGTGAAAACGGCAATTCTGAATGGAAGTTTGGAGGAAGAAGTCTACATGTCTCAACCTGAAGGTTTCGTTGAAGACGGTAAGGAGGATCTAGTCTGTTTATTAAAGAAGTCAATATATGGATTTAAGCAATCTTCTCGACAATGGTATATTAAGTTTCACGATACCATAACTGCTTTCGGTTTTACGGAAAACCTTTTTGATCATTGTATATACCTGAAGGTCAGTGGGAGCAAGTTTGCATTTTTAGTTCTGTATGTTGACGATATCTTGATCGCCAGCAGTGATCTGGGTTTACTCAGAGAGACCAAGAGTTTCTTGTCTAGTAACTTTGAGATGAAAGATATGGGTGAGGCATCCTTTGTGTTAGGAATAGAAATATCCCGTGATAGGTCACAAAGGACATTAGGTTTGTCTCAGAAAGCATATATTTCAAAGGTATTAGATAGATTCCATATGACTGGATGTAATTCCAGTATGGTTCCTATTCAGAAAGGGGATAAATTAAGTTTGAAGCAATGTCCCAAAACTAATGAAGAACATAAAAGAATGCAAGATATTCCTTATGCTTCAATAGTTGGAAGCCTTATGTATGCCCAAGTTTGTACCAGACCGGATATCAGTTTTGCAGTTGGTGTACTGGGTCGCTATCAAAGCAACCCTGGCATTGAACACTGGAAGGCTGCGAAAAAGGTGTTAATGTACTTACAAGGGACTAAGAGTTACATGCTCACTTATAGGCATTCTGATCAGCTTGAAGTTATTGGCTATACTGATTCAGATTTTGGAGGATGCGAGGATAGCAAAAAAAGCACCTCGGGTTATGTGTTTGTCTTAGCGGGAGGAGCCATCTCCTGGAAAAATGCTAAGCAAACCATTATTGCATCATCCATGATGGAGGCCGAGTTTGTAGCGTGCTTTGAGGCTACAAATCATGCATTATGGTTGCGGAACTTTATTTCGGGGTTAAGCGTTCTGAGCTCGATCGCAAGACCGCTGAGAATCTTCTGTGACAACACAGCGGCCGTTTTCTTTACGAAAAAAAAATGATAAGTATTCCAAAGGTATAAAATACATGGAAATGAGACTCTTATCAGTTAAGGAAGTTCGGAAGAGAACAGTATCTGTGGAGCACATTTCGACTAGTGCTAATATAGCAGATCCACTTACTAAGGGACTACCACCCAAGACATTTCTGATGCATGCTAGCCTAATGGGTTTTGAGTGTAGTACTTAGTTTTTATGTTATGTGGATTGCAAGTGTTTTGTAAAGATACTGTGTTTTGATCATTTATGTTACAGATCTTCTGAACCATTCTGCTTTCACATTATTGTTCTGTATATATACATTTTGGTGGTTGAACAGAAATAGTCTTTTCCTAAAGACATTAAAGAGACCATTATGCTTATTCCCTTATACAGATCGGGTCCTTCTGGGATAGCAATCGGTAGTAGATGGAAGGAACCATGTTGAATAGATAATGTGGAACCGCCATTACTCTATTGTTGTTTTGGGATTCTCGAGGTAATTAAGATAAACCCGTAAAGTAAATTTAGCACCTTGTACAATTTAAGTTTAACTGCATATAACAGTATAGTAGATGTACCTATGGTCCAAGTGGGAGAATGTAAGAATAATTTTATCCCATTATGTGGACCTATAGATAATCTATGTTTATTGCAGTAATTGGCTAAATATAATAGTCGGGGTTTTTAGTGGGAGTAACCCGATTAATTTAATTGTTGACGGACCGATAAAATTAATCAGGTGAAGAAGCCCAGTCCTCCTCTCGCCCTTAAATATAAGCTATTCCGTTAATAGTCTTATAATGTGTGGCATATATCTTATATTATATAATATTATATGACCCCTAATGATATGGGTATATAAATGAAGTCATAAGAATATATGTCATAACATAACACACATACTAAAAGTAAGGGTAGGGAGAGAGAGGAGAAACCAAGGGACTTCCCCTCCATCACCGCCTTCTCCTACCGGCCGCCGCCGGCGCTGTTGCCACCGCCGCTACCGTTGCCGGACTTCACTGTTGCACCACCATGGCGGATCAAGGTACAAACTACACATGCAATTCGGTTTCAAATCTAAGATCCCTAAAAGAACAAATTAGAGTTGAAATTGTTCTTGGTTAGACAAATTGATAAATCTAAACCTACATGACTAACCGTCAAAGCTAGTTTAAATTGAGAATGAGATACTGAATGTATGAATACCAAATTTTGTGTGACTAGGCCGTCGGAGCTAGTTTAAATTAAGGATGAGGTTCTGCCTTGGAACTATACTAGTTAATCTTAGGGCCTGTTTGGTTTAGTATATCTTCCAACTTGAAGGCAGCATATATATATATATATATATATATATATATATATATATATATATATATATATATATATATATATATAGAGAGAGAGAGAGAGAGAGTTATGATATGACAAAAATTCATGTGTAAATCGGATTATGTTATGATTACTTTTGATACCCTGTAGGGTAGAAAATGTGGGAAAACAAGTGCACTTTGCACTAAACCATAAAGAATGATTCCATAAAATTTCATGAATAAGGATATTTATATGGACTAAATTCATTTCCATTCTATTTCTGTTACCGGAGTTGGAACCAAACGGACCCTAAATTAGTATACAAAAAATGCTATGGTTGTAAAAATACATTAGAAAAAAAAGCTAAAAACAAGTGGAGCATCAGTCACGTCTAGTACGTGAATTGAATTCGGCCCGATCTGTGACGCTTCCCATACTGAAAGGTCAAAAATACAACCCACGAATTTAACCGACTCCGGTTTAGCACTCCCAAAAGATAATAAAATAAATCCTTCTGTATTTCCTTATATTTATTTTATAAAACATTTGGCATTAAAACCCTAGCTTCTTTCCTTTTCAGTTACCACCTATCAGGCTATCACTCACTCTCTTCTTCTCCCTTCTTGCTGCTTGATCTCTGAAAATGGATCCGAATCCCAAAACCTACCCTGTTCTCAACTTCGTACTATCGCGTATAACCTCCCACAGAACCAAATCGGATGCTCCGGATTCCGAATTTGACATCGAGCAACCACCGCCAACGTACGAATCCGATGACGCCCCTTTCGTCGACCCGCTGGTGGAGCAGATGCCGTATCTGAAGGACCCGAAGGTGATGTCTGAGATGTCCAAGGCGGTATCGGAGATCTCACAGACGAGGTCCGTCCTCGAGGCACTCGGCGATCGGCCCGATCACGAGACAGTCGACATGGCCAAGGAGAAGATGTCGGAGATTGACTCCAAGCTCGCGGCACAGCTTGAGGATATGTCGCTGTCGCAACGACCATCGGATGTGGATCTCAACGATTGGGAGTCGCACCTCTCGGATAAGAAGAAGGAGAAGCGGGATGCGGCTGAGAAGGAGAAGTCGCTGTATAAGGCTATTATACAGCTGGAGGAGATGCATTCGGAATATGCCAAGCTGCTGAAGGAGGCGGAGAATAAGTTAATGAAGATTTATGAGGAGGCGTCAGCTAGGGCTATGGATAGGGCGGGAAAAGGAGTTGTGGTGGATGAAGGTGGCGCAGATGAAGGCTCTAGTGAGGAAGTGAATGAGGATGTTGTTGGAATTTTGCAGCAGGATGCCGCCGGCCAGGCAATTCACCGTGTGGATTTGTCTGGGAGGAGGTTGAGGTTCCTACCTGAAGCGTTTGGGAAGATTCAGGGTCTTCTCGTGCTGGATCTGTCCAATAATCAGCTGCAGGTTCGATTCTTTGACTTTCTTCTTAGAATTTGTGGTTTACGATCCTTTTCTTTTTAGCAATTGATTGGAGTGGTCTTCATTCTGATTGTTGTAGTGTCAGTAATTAGCATGATCGAAAGACATTTGATTCTACTAAATCCAATCATCTGAAAGATGGAATATTGGAATCTCAAAACTGCTCTAGTACATGCCGGACGGTGTTGATCATGACATTTATAGCCATTTTTATCCTCTTTTTCTATCTGATCTACATTTTACGACACTTTTAATTATCTCTGTGATCTACATTTTACAGTCAGGTAGCTATTAGACATTTGTTTCATATTAAGACGTTTTTAGTTGTTATGAACTGGTTTTTGTGCGGTTTGACGTGTTACTCAAATAGATATTTCGCATTAGAATTGTTTGGACTAGATAGCTCATTCTTACTTTGAGTATTTTATCATCAGTCATAATATACTGGTTCTTATCTGGAACTATGGAGAAAATGAGCTTCTATATTGCAATTATGATCAAGATTTTACTTTGATGTTGGAGTTGGAGCTTATTCCCTCTCCAGTTTTGCAATCATTAGGTGCAAAACTCCCTTTAGTTTCTTCATTGTTGTGATAATCATATTCTAAATTTATTTACCTGTATTTCTCTTTCTTTCTAATGGGGAAGATATATGTCAATGTAAAAAGGATATATTAAAAAAATTTCAGATTACTTTCGTAATTTCCATTATTCCATATATACTTGATGTGGCATGCCTAGAGAGTTAGAGATGTCAAATTGTGACCCAACCCAAACCTACCCGTAGACTGTAAGTTTTGATACAAATATTTTAATCAGATAATCCAAAACAACCCTATCCCATTTAACTTGTAAATGTCTACTTCGGGTCATCTGTCAACCCACATGACGTGATATACCTGTAAATGAGCTTGATTGGTTGCCCCGAACCCGAAAATTTTGCGTATGGTTTGAAGCATTTCTTGCCCTGTGGCTTGGAACGAGCTATAGTTGTCTCAAACCCGACCCCAACCCAATTCTGACTGACCAGTTTGACAGGTCTAGTCATGAGTTAAAAAGTGGATTCATGTGATTTTTCTGTAAGTTATCTGGGTATGATTTTGTGACAGTCAAATGAAGCCAAATAAAGCATTTTGGGAACAATATTCCTGATACAGAACTTTCTTCCTCTCTAGTATTTTATGCACGTGAAGAGCTTATTGACTATTGAAGATAAATCAGCAGACCTTACTCCTTAAAGAGAAGTTAATGGTTTACACTTCAAATATAAATATCTTTCTTTACTCTCCAGTGTGTTTCAGAATTATTATACAATTTTCAGTTAAACTTTTTAATCACATTATTGTTTCAGCATCTATCAACAAACTGTTGCATTTTGCAGTGCACATCCCATTTCTTGTATTCTGAATTTGTTCTTGCTTCTTCTTCCTCCTTTTTTCCCACTAAGGAAGAATATAAATATATAAATACATGTAAATGGGAAGGTCAAAATAGTTATCCTAGTTTATTCTGTGAAGTGTGAAGTCTATAGTTACTCAAAATGTGGTATGACCGAATTTCAGTTGTGGCTTCATGCACTTTTTGAACAACTCACTTTGTTATGGTCATGTGAAGCCTGATCGAGTGTTCACCTTAAAACCAATCCAAGCAATTGTGTTGCAGTGGATGTTTTGGCATCAACATTTGTGATGTAAACTACACATTTTTGTTTCATGTAGATCAGTAGATGGTCTATTAACATGGAACAGATACATCAGCATTCAGCAGATCTTGCTGTTTGAAGTCTGTACTTGTTTATATTTCATCATGAGTTTCTTGATAAGTCTACGATCTGTTTCAGAGTGAAGAAGGTTGCTCCTTTTCTGTTATATGTGAGTCAAACATTCTGTTCACAACATCTACCACCAAATTATTGCATCTTGCAGTCCACCTTGCTGATCTACTTGCTATACTAATAATCTGAATTTGATCTTGTCTCTTCTGCTTTTTGCATTACTATACTTAGTTGCAACTTTATTTACTTTTTTTCCCCACGACACTTGGTTAAGACTCTGTCAGCTTTGTAATGAAGCCAGACTGTAGGTGTTCCTCAAAACCATTGCAACCATTTATGTTGCATTGGGCGTTTTGAGAGCAGAATTTAGTTTTTTTTTTTGTCATATTTTGTCCTTATAAAAGACTATGTTACTGTTTAAAGACTGCAACTGTTTATCTGAAACCGCACATCTCTCCTATCTGAAGCCAGATGGAACAAAATTCCTATTTTTTTTGTCAGGTAACAAGGATAAACCCTCGCTAACTTATTTTATGCGTAACAACCAGAATTGATAATGTTTGATCATAAATTATAGTTTCTCTTATCTTATTAAAAAGTCTACTACTACTACTAGGGGTAGTTAACAAAGAAGGAATAGTTTATCTTATCTTACTAAAAGTCTAGTCCTGCGAGTGCTAGGTAGTTAACATAAAAGGTTATATAAGGTTTTCCTCAAAAAAAAAAAAGAGGTTATATAAGGTTCTCTAATCTCATGTTTTAGGAGTTACTCAATCAATAAAATTTATTACTTTAGTAGTCGAATCCCTAATCAAAAGATCAAAACATAATATTGAGCCTGAAGAGTAAAGCCTCATCATAAACTATATGATGTTCTTTTTTCAGAGTAGAGCTGAATCATCTTAATTTTTATTCTGTTTCAGAGAACCTTGATATAAAATAATTCTCTTTGATAACGGATGCGCTTCTTCACAGGGTTGTTATACGAGACAAGCTTCTTGGACTCGTCTTGTAAAGAGCTCGAGATTGTTCACTTATTAAAACAAACTAAAATAAAAATATTTTGACTAGTATGTTGCATTGGATGTTTTTAGAAACAACATTTTTTGTCATGTAGGCTTTCCTAGACTCTCGTTGAGTTGAGAGTAGGTGGAATTCATAAAAATATGCTGGCGAGAATGTTGCTGTCTGAAGGTTATTATTGTTCAAATGGACATATTGTTTATATTTGTCATTCCCTTTATGATCTAATACTAGCTGCTAGCTCTGTGTAGCTGTCCTTGTTGTCAGTGGATTCCTATTAACCAAACCTTTCTTTTGATGCCTTTGGTTGAAGCAGGTGATACCAGAGACTATTGCTGGCTTGGAAAGTCTTGAGGAGCTAAATCTTTCTTCCAATCTTTTGGAATACTTGCCCGATACCATCGGGTTATTAACCAACTTGAAGATTCTGAATGTGTCTGGGAACAAGCTAAATGCCCTACCTGATAGCATTTGCCGCTGCAGGTATCCTATTATTAGCATCATAAATCATAACTTATCTTCTACTTAAATCTTTCTTTTATAATGTTGTTGCGTCTATTTAGGTCCTTGGTGGAGTTGGATGGCAGTTTCAACGGTCTAACATACTTGCCAACACATCTTGGTGACGAGATGTTGAACCTCAGAAGGCTCTCAGTCCAATACAACAAGCTTCAAGGACTTCCCACATCTGTTGGAAACATGAGATCTCTCCAGCAACTGGATGTTCACTTCAACGAGCTCCGAGGCCTTCCCCTCACAATTGGAAACTTAACAAATCTTGAGACTCTGAACCTCAGTGGCAACTTCAGCGATTTGAAAGAACTCCCCGAAACCTTTGGTGACCTGATCAATCTGAAAGAATTGGATGTAAGCAATAACCAGATCCGTCAACTCCCTGATTCGTTTGGTAGGTTGCAGAGCCTAATCAAGCTCAACTTAGAGCAGAACCCTATTGAGATCCCCCCAGCTGAGGTTGTGAGCCAAGGGGTTGAAGCTGTTAAGGTCTTCATGGCCCAGAGGTGGGTTGAAATACTCGTGGAGGAGGAAGCTAAAAGCTTGCAAGAGGGGAAAGAGGAGACGGAGAGTGGGTGGATAAAGCGTAACCTCTCACGTAGCACTTCATGGTTGAAACAACAGGTGTCTTCGGTTTCTTCATATCTGGGATCCCCTGAAGGATCTCCTAGAGACCCATGGCTTGATCAGCTGCTCTAGTTTGTTTCTTACCGATCAAAGACATGAAAAGGAAGTCCGTCTTACCGATCAAAGACATGAGGAGTCCTAAAAGGCTTCCCTTTATTATGTTAACATTTTTACCGTCATGTCAAGTGACATTGCTTCGTCTGTAGCCTGTACAGCATATGGGAAACTTGAAGGCGATGAGATGACTTGGTGCGTTTTTTGGGTCCTTGTTTTCTCTCAATTGGGGAAGCTTAGATTTTGGTCTTCTAAATGAACAGAAATAATTCTGCCTTCTTTTGAAGGTATACATTCTATATCATGCGTGTGCTTTTGGCTCTGCTTGGGTAAGAGTTGAATGCATTGTGTTTATAGCCTGTTTGCTTGCTTTTCTCTTTTTTCTAGATGGGTGAATGCTGAACTCGTCGAGTCGTATAGCCTGTTTGTTTGCTTATAGCCTGTTTGTTTGTTAGTATGGTTAAATTTGGATTCTAATTGTGCGAAAACAATGAACACCAACCCTGGAAATGGATAGCAAGCACGAAGAAGAGAAGCAGGCGACGGCTACCGGAGGCATGGCGGCAGCTACTGCGTGCAGGTGGGAGAGAACAGCAACGGCAGCTACTGCGTGCAGGTGGGAGAGAAAGATGCTACACGAGGTGGACGGGTTATAATAACCCTCGCCTAGTCGCCTGGGTCGCAATGCGCCTGGGAGGAGGAGTCCGGCTCCGCCTGCACCCCAATCACGCAACTGGGCTCCACCGTATATGCATATTTGGTCCTCGCTTCGTTACAATAATCTGGCTTCAACTCGTAAACACGATCTGATTACACTGTCCCGTAAGTCATTTTTGACTAGGACCCCTTGAAATTTTCTTTTGCAAACTAAGTCTCTATACAAAAGGAAGAAAAAATAGGTATGGAAGCTAGAAAATAGGAATAATAATTTATCTAATTAAAATGTTGGTGATTAAATGTTTTACTTTTGGTTTAAGTATTTTTTTACATGTTTACTTTTCATTTTTGATTAATGTAGCTAGCTTGATGAAATTTCCAAGTCGATTAATGTTTAATTTTTTTTGGGTGATATTGTTTTCGTTACCTAAATATGAATTGTAGTATTTTTCTAATTATTGGATATATATTTATTGTTTTTGTGGTATGTTTCTTATTGTTGGGTATGCTTAGAGTGATATTTTTGGGTATGTTTTATGGTTACTCAAACTGTGTTACAATTACTAAATGTCATTTGGTATTAATGTTTGTGTACAATATCGATTTGTGTAAAATTTGGTTATGACAAATTCAAATTGGGTATGCTTTTATACCTGTATTGGTTTTGTAGTATATTTCTTATTATTAATTATATAAAGTGATATCGGGGGTATGTTTTATAGTTATCCAAAATGTGTTATAATGATCAAATGTCAAGCGGATTTTTGGGCAATGACTAAATGTCATTTGATATTGATGTTTGTGTACAATATCGAGTTTTGAAAATTTTTGGTATGACAAATTTAAATTGGGTATGGTTTTTTGTATTAAGTAATGTTTAAATTGAGTATAAGTGGATTTTGTTTTATCCAATTTATGGATTTTGTTTTATTTTGATATTTGATTTTTTGGGTATGTTGTTTTCGAGCATGTTTATGCACTTTGACAAATTTATTTTTGGGCGTAATTGTGACATTATTTGGATAAGTGGATTTTTAGGTAATAGATGAGAAAGTAGGGATTATGAGAATTCTTTTTTATTGATGTGACATATTGTCATATTCGATGGTTTGCTAAACTTTACCCTGGAGTAATGTTTCTTAATTGATTTGCTTAGTATTATTTAGATACATTTTTACACAAATAATATAATCTGTTAACTCGTAATTGATTCATAATAAGACTATACGAATATATTTACGGAGAGAATGACATACAGAATAATCATATGCAAATGTTATCATGGAATAACCATTTGTATCTGAAAATTTTATGGCAGTGTTTTACATTTGTATTTGTATTTTAATTTCTATATTTTATATCATTAGCAACTAAATATTATCATTTGATTTAATTTAATTTATTATGTTTGAATAATTTTTTGATGTGACATTGTAATTTTATATCTAAACGTATTATATTACAATCCGATAAACTTATTAGTTTAATCATAACATTATTTGTTAAAATATTCTTTCTAAACGACCCAATCTTGAGCACATTTTAAAGTTCGTATAAACTTTAGTCCCGGATCGGGCTCGGCTCGTTATAAATGAGTCAAGCTTGAGCATGCCGATACTCGGCTCGTTGGGCTCGTATTACACCCCTACCCGAAGGCGCATTGATCACACAACTTGAAACACAAGTTTATTCAAGATGAACTCCGCTATGACCGAGATCAGTTATCCATATAACATGAAAGATTAGTTTCTAATTCTACTGATGAGTAGAGGGGAGTTTATACTAAGATTATGACTTTTGTTTTAGCTGATAATGAGGTGTTTTCTTCTAGTATGAACACTGTGAGACAAGAAAGACTTTCATATGAAGATCTCTTGCAACAACTATAAGATCAAAAGGCGAGATTGTTCTTATAGTCGCGTCAGTGACAATGCAACTTTATTACTCCCTAGTGGTAGGACAACTCATTCCCGATTTTGCATCTCAATAAATGTTGATGAACCTTCGACGTGTGGCATAATTGTAGGTAACAAAGCCTATACATTGATATCAAAACATTATGATTAAAACTCCTTTCATATATTAGTAGTTTTAATTATTTATGTTTGTGTAGGTTTCGACAATACTGAATTAATATCAAAGACGATACTTATAACATGGGATGACACACCAACGGTGAACAAATTTTGTTTTGAAGCCCTTGATAGAGCCTAAAGGATGTTATACAGTCATATAATCGTGGTATCTCGAATAAGCCTTTTGGGGGTAAGGTGATTGTCATCGGTGGTGACTTTAACAAATATTGTCCGTTGTTACAAAGGGGAATATGAACGATATTATATTTGCTACAATAATATCTTCGTATATGTGACATGGTTGTAAGGTGCTGAAATTGACACAAAATATGGGGGTTTTATGTAAAGACAACGAAAATGATGTGTGGAAGGCCAATGAATATTCGGATTAGACATTAAGCATTACAGATGGTGAAGAAGGTGAAAATGTTAATGACGAAACAATCTTTAATATTCCCGAAGATCTCTTGCTTACGTCATGTGACCCTATTAGTTCTATTGCTCAAGTCAATTATCCTTTGACATTTGATATTGGAGATCCGGCTGCCTACTTTCAAAAAGAGTTATTCTTGTCTTTATCAATGAAATAGTTGATAAGATCAATGACCATATTTTATCGTCGACACTCGAGGATGAGAAGGTTTACCTAAGTTCTAATACTATATGCCCAGCTGAGGGTTTTGTTGATGATGAATTTATTTCAAACGATTTTTGAATAGTATAAAATGTTCCATTTTTCAAATCATGTGTTGAGATTGAAGGTTGAGATTCCTATCATGTTGATGAGAAATATTGATAAGTCGGAAGACTTGTGCAATGGTACTAGATTGATAGTAAAGAAAATCGGAAGACATATAATTGAAGTATATATAATATCCGGCAACAGTATAGGCCACAAAGTATTTATTCCGCGTACTGTTCTTTCACATACGGAAGCAAAATTTCGCTATAGATTTAAAATGAGACAATTTCCAATCTTGGTTTGCTTTACTATTACTATAAAAAAAAGGCAGTATCACACGTTGGATTATATTTGCCTAGATCGGTATTCACACATGACCAATTTTATGTTGTGGTCTCAAGGGTGACAAGTAAGGATGAATCAAGGATTATGATGTGTGAATCATGTGATCCTACACACAAATCACAATAATGTAGTATACGATGAGATTTTTTATAATGTAGTATGAGGTATGTATTCCTCCATTTTAAAATCATTAATTTATTTCATGAGATAAATCAAGCGTGACTGCTTTTTTTTTTTTATTTTACACGTGATGTTATTGGAAGTTTTTGATTACTCAACTTTATTCATAAGTAACATAAATAATGTGAAAATCTCATTAATAGATAACTTATACTATAAAATATATTTTATATTTTTTTCAATACAAATAATTTGGAAAAATAAGTACAACATTATTTTATTATTTTATATTTTTATTTGTAGATATATAACATATATACAATTTTTTCTAGACCAGAGTCACCATATCAATCTTTACAATGAAGGGCAAAACAATGAAATATTAGTTTTAGATTTTTTTAAATATATTTTTGTATACTTGTTGGACTAAATGTATCTGTTTATTTGTAATTAGTCCAATTTTATTAATAAAATCGTGTTTAATTGCACCGGAGACACTAACTCTCCTTCCAACATACTATTTTATTAAATAAAATTAAAATTAGATATTTATTGTTCATATAAAAAATACAAAAAAATATTTTTAAAAAATACTAGCCTGAGTTACATAACTAATGGGCGGAGTCAGATCGGACATATTTTTCAGAAAAACCAATTGTGTTGATGACCGATTGACCCATTTTGGAATATCGAACCCCAACACCTGTTTTTCTAACGATTCCGAATTTCATATTCTCATCCGCAAGAATTCTTTAGGATGCATCCTAAACGCTTTCCGGTTTTCCAAAAAATAAAAATAAAATAAAAAAATGGGCGGAGTGATATTTTTTTCAAGGAATTAGTCGTATTTGTAGACTTTTAGTTGGCAAACGTATATATTAAATTTGGGGATATTTATTGTGGTTCCTTAGCCTGGTAGATTTTCTTTGGCAGCAAGATACTGAAAAGCCCCTACCCAGCTACCCTTACCCTATTCTCAAACCTATAAATCTCAAAGTTCGACTATAACTTTTCACCCCATCTCTCATTCTTCCTCCTCCGCTCTCGTCGGTAACAGTCGGTTTAGGGTCTTGCGGATTACGGGCACGTAGTCTCTTACCACGACTAGAATTCTCTACTTATCCTCTCCGATTCTGTCTCCAACGCTATAAAATCTACTAGTTTTCGCTTCAATTTTCGTTAGGGTTTTTGCTACTGGTTTATCCGGTTCCCCTTAAGCGGCTTACAGATACGCTTTTGATTCTGCTTCGTCATGGCGTCCTCTATTGTTGTAAAGGTTCGACTTCCCCTATTTCGTTTATGAGCTTCTGTTACTTCTGTCGGCTGATTGCGTTTGATCTTGCGGGTTTATGATTATGATTTGCATGTTCTCGTTGGATTTCTCATTAATTTCTTGGTATTGTGCCCCTTTCTTATTATATGATAATCGTGATTCCTGACTTTCGTGTACCTGCGATCAAGGGATTTTTGGGTTCGTAAGTTTGTAGATGGCTTAATTAAAGTTTCTTCCTTTTGCTCTTTTGTTGTGTTGATCATACTGATTTCTTCACTGTGCCAACTAATTTAGGGTTTCGGGTCTTAAACCTTCAATTTGGAACACATGCTGTTTTCTTAGTAACATGTAAACCTATAATCTCTTTGACTTGTTTGCACCATATTGTCTCTTGCAAATTTGCTCAAATATCTCTTCTGCAGGATGTTCTGATTCCAAATGTTAGCATTTTTGTTATTTTGGTCATTTTGATCATCCTCTGCTATTTAGCTTTGTTTAATTGTTACATGGCGATCTAAATTCATCAGTCTGTCCTGGTTTAGGTCAAATATGGAGATACACTTAGGCGGTTCAATGCGGCTGTCAATGAAACTCAGAAAATGGAACTTAACATTGAGGGGCTTAGAGCCAAAATTCGCTCTCTGTTCAATTTAACTGCTGATGCTGAACTGCTCCTCACATATATAGATGAGGATCTTGATAATATTGCTCTGGTTGATGACGAAGATCTCCATGATGTTGTGAAACAAGGTCTGAATCCTGTTAGAATAACTGTCCAGTTAGATACTGGAAAGACCAGTAGTGCCAGGTCAACTGGTACATCGACACCTGCTGGTAGACAGCGACAGTATTCTAATCCAAATATGGATGCTGGTATTGCTGATCTTTTCAAGTCTGTGCCAGAGCCACTGCGTGAGCCTCTCTCAAAGCTCTCTGCTGAAGTAGCCGCCAAAGCTGCATTTGCGTCACCTGTACTCGCTGATATTGTTGATAACGTCGCAAAAGTTGGCCAGTCTTTCTTAAAAGCACATATTCCTCCCCAATCCGATGGAGCTGCAAGCAAGGAGGCTAATGCCACTCAGAATGATCCAGCTACTGGAGAAGTTGCTTCAGCTCCAGAGAATGATAGGGTAAAACATAATGGACCTGCACCAGCATTTAACATCTGTGGAAAATCTGATGAACCTACTAATACTCCTGTCTGTCTTAATCAGGTTATTCAGGGCCCTGATGCACGCTGGGGTGGCATAAGGTCTTTAGTTCTGCCTAGTAGTGACCGGAAGACGACCAAGGATGGCTGTAAGAGGAAGGTTGGTGGTTCTGCTAACACTCCTCCTCTAGGCTTTTTCGAAAAGGGCAGCTCTTCTGGCAAAGGAATGAGTTATGCTTGCAAAGTCAAGGATGGCGCCGGTTTGAATCAAGATGGGAACGTGAAAAGCTCCAACGTTTGTCCATTTAGTGCTCTTCCTATGCTGCAAGTTGTTCCACCTGTGATGCCTCTGTTTCCTCCTCCAGCTGTAAAATTCCCCAAGGCTGGCCCTACTGATCCTCAAAGAACGGATGGTGCTATTTTTCATCGAGGTGTTCGTTGTGATGGTTGTGGAGTCCTTCCTATCACCGGTCCTCGGTTTAAATCTAGAGTGTAAGATAATGTTAATACAAAATTTGTCTGTTGGATTTTGTGTGTTTTTCATGCCTAGTGATTGAATCCAATCCTTTCTTCTTGCAGGACAGACGACTATGATTTGTGCAACATTTGCTTTGTGCAAATGGGTTGTGATGCTGATTATATAAGGATAGATTTCCCGGCACCATATCGCCACCCGTGGTCATTGAAGGGTAACCCAATGGTGAGTTTTGCATTAGCCTTTTCCCTGTTTTCTCTTCGATGTATGATATAGACTTACTTACCTTTCTTCATCATTTTAGATGAACCCACGGCCTTGGACCCAACCCCCACTACCATTTGTCCCACGAATCGGGAAGCATATGAAGCAAAATCGACCAAAACTTGACAGTCGCTTCATAATGGATGTCAATATTGTAGATGGTACCACTATGGCACCAAAGACTCCCTTCACTAAGATATGGCGTATGCGCAACAATGGAAACATTCCATGGACTCATGGAACTCAGCTTATCTGGATAGGAGGTGACAAATTTAGCCCTACCAATTCTGTGGAGGTTGAGGTACTTGGCTACACTTCTTTTAAACTGTTAAGTTGGACATTTTAGTATAATTGTGTCGTCTTACCTTGAATGTGCTTGGCCAGGTTCCTTTTACTGGTTTCTTTCCAGAAATCGAAGTTGATGTTGCTGTTGACTTCATTGCACCTGAATTACCTGGCCGATACATTTCATACTGGAAGATGGCATCAGCATTGGGTCAGAAGTTTGGACAACGCATTTGGGTTCTAATCCAGGTTCATTGCTTCTGCCCTCTGCCAAATTTAGGACCCTGGAAATTTGAATATTAAATATATCTTGTTAACCCATTCTAGCTGCTGCGCTAAACAGGTTGATGCTTCTACAAGTGACGTGACTCCTTCTGTTGCTCGCTTGAACTTGAACGAACCCCCAGTGGGTGCTGAACAGACACTCCCCCACGATGCTGAACCTCTGGTTAACGTGGGATACGAGCAGCCTCCTGTGGCTCTCACCCCCGAGATGGGGAACCCATTGGCTGATGCGCTGCAAAACAAGCTGAGTTTCTCTGATAATTTTCTGTGTGACCCATATCTTCCCTCTGCCAGTACATACTCCGCACCACCAGAGCTTGCCATCCCTGAGACCATCTCTGCAACACAAGCCAAGTCTACCTCGGTTTTGTATCCTGCCATTGAAGCTGATCTCCTTGGTTTTGGGTCTGGATCAAGCCCCGCACTGCCACCTCTAGAGCCTACGAATGATGAGACTCAAGCCAGGAATGATGTGGAAAACGTCCTTCTCATGGAGCTTGCAGAGATGGGGTTCAAACAGGTGGAGTTGAACAAGGAGGTTTTGAGGAAGAATGACTACAACTTGGAGCAGTCCCTGGATGAGCTCTGCAATGTTTCCGAGTGGGACCTGCTTCTCGAAGATCTGCGGGGAATGGTGAATATACCAAATCGAAACCACATTTAACCCTCTCCCTTTGCAATCATATTATACGGTTAAGTAATTTGGGTTGAACCACTGCAGGGATTTGTGGACCGTGAAGCGAACAAGAGGGTGCTGGCGAAGAACAAGGGAAGTCTGAAGCATGCTGTCATGGACCTCATCACTCGTGAGATGACTCCTTAGTTCCCACTGCTTCCTTATTTAAAGACTGAATTACATATTGATATGTCTATGGTGGTAAACTAGTATAAATAAATCCGGGTATGGTATCGTGAGATTCGGGTATCCTATCTTGTGATGCTGTGCTCCTATCAGAAACTAGTATGTTGCAACTGCAGACTCTTTTGCATGTTGGTGTGGTTTGTTTGCCCTATGGATATCTATCCCTTTGCTTCAGTTTGTATGATATGGCCTTCTCTTATCTTCAGCTTTGATAGCCAAGTGAATTTCTTTTAGCTTCAGTTAATAAGCCTGCATTAACATTAACGGCCCGTTTGTTTTAAACGCCGGAAACGAAAACGAAATGCCGGAAACGAAAACGAAATTGAAATGAATCTATTTTAGATATGTTTCATAAAATTTTTTTGAATCATGTGGTCTCATTTAAAATGGTTTTGCTTCTATTTGTTTTCCTATAGTTCTGCTGCTTCTATTTGTTTTCCTATTTGATACAAAAAGTAATCAAATTATAATTTAATTAGTCAAACCATTTCCACCAATTTCATGAAAAACATTCCGTATTCGTTTCCGGAGTTCAAAACAAACGGCCCCCTAAGTTATAATGCATTACAATAGTAACACATTCGCAGATGGAGGCATACAAGTCCCACACAACTAGGGACTAAATATCTCATTTGAAATACCAATTTGTTCTTTTGGTAGCCGAATTTCACCTAGAAGAAATAATTAACTTACAAATTCATAAAGTATTTGAAAAATATTTACATTACAAATTCATTAACTATTTGAAAATATATTATATAACTTCGTCATGCAATATCATAACACAAACAAGTGGGGGGATCAAACCAGAGGTCAAGCAGGCATCATAATCTGCATCAAACATCAACCTATGACCATTTATGTTCAATTTCTAGAATTAATGAGGTCTCGTGAGGACGAGAGCTACACACAAGTAGGACCAAACCAACGCATTGACAGCGGAGGCGGTGGCCGGTGCTCAAGCATCCACGGTGGGGGAGGGGTGGCATTCCACTGCGTCACTTGTTGGCGAAATCGAAAGGTGGTACATTTGGAGAACGAAGCCAGGAATCTAGAAACATAAATGTAAATGAAATCTATCAAAAATGGATTCGAAGGTTTGAAATCAATTAATTTCTGCCAGAAAGCGACAAATGAAATTTTAAATAATTTCTATTAATTGCAGAATCGGTAATTATCCACTATCTCATCCAAAAATTCGGTAAAGTTCTAGTGCCAAACTTTACATATATATATATATATATATATATATATATATATATATATATATATAAAACAAAAGGTCGGAATATCATTTAGGTGTTTATGATCACCTCAAGAAACGTGTATTTCTAAGATTTTTTTTGGTCTTTCAGACACGAAACAATTCTTCTCACCATTTTGCATCTTCATGTTATTTAATATTTAGACATATGCCATGTTCTTATCAATATCTCCAACTACGATTTTATTAATTGGGATACTTGAATGCCCTAATTAGAACACAAGGCGCAAGCAATATTCGTCAATTATGTGTAGTTGGAAAGTATTGAGATAAGCTAAAGACACACTAATCACGATTAAACTTATTTAATCATGCTTAATCAAAATTGAAAAGTCTTAACTTCATTTACATGAATTTGAAATTTTCTTAATAACTAATTTGTAAATTATTGGTTAGATTTTATCTATTTCCTTTTTCATATCTTTATTAATTTTTGTATAATTCATCCATTGGTGTAGGATTTTTTTAAATTCGCATATTATATAATCTCAAAAGCTAAAGTCACACTAATCACGATTAAACTTATTTAATCTTGCCTAATCAAAATTGAAAAGTCTTAACTTCATTAACATGAATTTGAAATTTTCTTAATAACTAATTTGTAAATTATTTGTTAGATTTTATCTATTTCCTTTTTCATATCTTTATTAATTTTTGTATAATTCATCCATTGGTGTAGGATTTTTTTAAATTCGCATATTATATAATCTCAAAATCACGGTATTTTACTCATCTACTTTCGATCCATTTAATATATTAATCTGCATGTCTTTTTAAATATGAATTTGTCAAAAAGTTAATAAAAAACAATATATATATATATATATATATATATATATATATATATATATACTCATAGGTAAACAACTCTTATCATGTAAACTTGTAAGCACCGAATATATGTAACTATACCGTCGAATATGTAGAGTCAGGTCCGAAGAATATTTCTTCCATTAATAACACGATTTTTTCCATTTAATATCGCCTTATCTCATCCATCTATTTAACGATCTAACACATCGATTTTGAGAGTAAACCACTTCCGATTATTGCAACAATGTTAGCATGCTTATTTTATATAACAAAACCGAATAACACTTTCCATGTGATGTTGTTCCCTTTAGAATTATTGTGTTTATTTTGATATTATTCTTCCTCAGCAGTTCCTGTCGTTTACCTCGGCATCGTTCTAACTCTTTATGTATGGCAAATATATTCATTGATTTTTTTTTTTTAGATTTTTGTCATCAACAACAGTTTGTTTTCTTAAGAACCACATGACAAATTTGGTAAGTCACCCTAACTAGCGTACCCCGATATGCTGGCTGCCTCAACCGCTCCACACATTAAATGAAGCAGCAAAGCATGTAGCACCCCTCGGGAGCTGCTCTCATGGGTGCCTGTTAATTGACAAGACTAAATGGATAAACATGAGAGTGAGCCTTCAGTAAAGAGTCAGTAAAATACTATCTGAGTATTGTTTGAGCAGCAATGGTGCTCACATTCTAGAGGGTATCTCAAAGATACTTCACATAATGTACATCCCCACTCGAGCCATCGCAAATCAATGTTCATGCTTTTGGTCGAGTTTTGAGTATTCCAGGAGGAGAAGATGTGGGACCCCTTACCAATGGGTTAGAATGCCATGGCTGAGGAGTTTGAACTTGGGATTGACCACCCATACTACTACATGGTTTGAGGCTTTCACCCTTCCTTGAGATATTTTGTGCGACATCAGCATCCTGTGACCCTTCGTGAGACCACATCTTCTTCACAACATAGTTGTCATCATGCAGTTCAAAGGGGGTGCTGATACATCATTATAAAAAAAAAAAAAGTTAGATTGTCCATGGATGATGTGTTGATTGATTAGGTCAATCCTTTATTCAAAATAATTACTCCTGTTCTAAATGTTGGTTTTACTTATTTGGAATTTCCCCGAGTAGAGCAGTGGGTCAATGCTATTGTTTACATAGGCAACCCGTATTTATGTACAAGATTGAACTTTCAACTCACCTGTTGAAGTCGAAATGCACAAGCTGCATGTCTTCTGATATCTCCACCTCAACTGTAGCATTTGGGCGCGTCTGTTGTTCAAATTTCAGAGTGGTAAGAAAAATAAAAGCTTTTAAATGTTGCAAATATGAATGTGTTTTTATTTTGCTGCAAACACCAAGAACTCAAGAAGCCTATAAAGGTACCGATTCTATTGATGGAGGAACCGACTTATAGGATGGGAGATGACCCACTTAGTTAATGCCCTAAGGGTCAATCCTTCTTTAACCTAGGGTTGCTTACCTGCTTATGCTCTATACTAGTTAGACCTAATAGCTATATTACAAAGATCATAAACATGCCGAACCTGCATTGTCATTTCATTTTCTTCCTGTAAGAATGTTCTGATACATTTTCCTCCAAGTACCAAAACTTCTTAATTAAAAGATATTAAAATTTACCTGAACAAGAATAAAGGGCAGAGCCACACCCCCAGTTGGAGCATTCCCAGTGGAACATAACTGTTGATTCCGCTGTATCAAGCTTTGGTATCCTACGAACTTCCAGCACAACAAAAGGGAATAAAATCAGTACTTAATAGGTGTTAAAAAATAAATGGTCCTGAATCTGACTGCAGAGATTATGTTAACTATGAATCCACTCCCAAGTCCCAAACATACAATGGATGAAATTATAATACAGAAAAAGCAGCATTTACCTGTTCCTCCAATTCCTGCAGGTATGCAGCTCTTTTTTCTATCCTAGTTCTCAATCGTACTCGCTCTGCCTGAATTAGTCATCAGTAGATGTAAGCTTACAAACTTACTCATAGATACTGAACTCCTAAAAGAAAAGTAACATGAGGTACAAATTGATGAAATCATACCTTTAACTCTTCAATATCGTTTATACTAGTGCGAGGTAGACCTTTCCAGTGAATCTCCTTTTTATCTTTGGATATGATGTCCATTGCCATCAGAACATTTAGGGCATCATACACCCTGCGTCTTATATTCTTCTCCTCGTACTGCAGCTTTAACAAAGAACCGTATACAGATAAGACTTTAGGTCAACATGAGAAGAGAATATCAAGTACGTTCTTTATTTGTCCCCTAAAAGGATGAGCCTACTTGCCTGATCTGGTGATGTAGGACTATTGCTAGGATCGGCAAATTCAGCCACTAGTTCATCTGCAACCTGAAAAGGTAGTTTCACTTGCACCTTAATATCCACAAATGATGTATCTAACAAGAAGGGACAAGTGGAATTTCAACTGAGCTAGAAAATGTAAGTGACATTATGTCTCAGAACAAAGACTGCAACAAAAGAATGTAGCGTTTTATTGAGTAAGCTTCCAAAAGTTTGATATAAGTAAATCAGAAGTAGATTGATCTTAACTCGATCTCAAATATCGCATAGGATGTTTAAAATCTCATTACACTTACTGTAAAAGTAGAACATTTTGTACCGTGTGCTAAGAGCTTATTCATTCAGCCATGAAATTGTTAAGCAGTGAATTACTATTCTCTGTCCTTCTATGCCTTATAATAAACTTACAATTCATAAACAATAACCAAAAAAGTTTTTTCCCATAAAATTATAAGGTCTAAAATCTTTGAGATTTAACAACTAGAGCACCCAATTCGTGGTATTCAGATCCAAAAGTTGCATATACTAGACTTTCTTATAAAGAGCTTATGGCTCAAAAGTATGCCATATATAAGAATAGTAACATACAGATCTATTATAAATTTCATGATTCATTTTGCACCACATTAGGCAGAAATGCATAGACATATGTAATGTGAGTCTCATGAAACCAACCAACCTCATTGTATGTGGTTGTTCCTTTGCTTTCCACCTTCTCGCATACTAGACAAATGCAGAAATGGAAATAATAGTAAATAAAACAAGGATCAATGGTGGCAAGATCTATCCGCCTAAAATAACCAATGATAATAACAGTGGTTACCTTTCATACTAAACTGGCGGAGCCCTCGACCACTTTTATCACCTCCACTTGCACGCTGAACTCTTTTCTTCTTCGTGCCACTAATCCAAAATAATTGATATGTTAATATTCAGCAGCCTTCTTGACTCTCAGATAACAAGATCTAGTTAGAGTCTTCCATTGTCTAAACAACATGTCAAATTCACAACACAATACTAGTTAGAGTAACTGTTGTCTACAATACAGAATACTCACACTGAGGGACGAGAAGGTCCTTGAGAAGCACTATCTTCGCCATGAATCTCAAGATGGCTTAGCCTATTAATAGCATTATCGCCAGCCTGTGCCGCCAAGCCTACTTCACTCCGGCTGGATGGCGAGCCCACACTGCCACTGGTTGAAACCGATTGACCAGAAATGGTGGTGCCCCATGATCTTGTCGCCCCTTTCGAGTTCCTCTCTCCATTTTCTTGGGAATCCATTCCTATTCGAATCAAAAACAGCATTCAGAAATCAGAAACACCAATTCTTACTAGTGTACCTGCACACTATCTAAATGAAGGTCATTCAAAGAGTACGGCCACCACCCAACTTCAACATTTTTCATTTCAAGAAAAATCCGAACTGAAACATACAACACAAGCAGTTACTAATTAACAAAAATAAACCTAAAACTTATACATCCACAACCAAATACCCTAAACCCCTTCCAATATAACAAGTCCAAAGCCCCTAAATTCAATCACACGGGCAAGAAGTACCACAACAACATATTCAGCAAAACTGCAAGAACCAACAACAGCACTGACCTTGCAATCGGGTTTGGGAAAGAACCCAGATGAGAAAACCACCGATTTAACTGATAAGCTGTGAAGGGTCGGAAGTAATTCGGAGAATAAAGGAGTTCGTAGATCATCAATGGACACTGCTCTCTTCCTTGTGTATATCGGAAACCCACCAACCAACGGAAGAGGGAAGAAGAATTGAAGTGTGATAAGCGAAGGGCGGGTTTGAAAAAGCGAGAGAGAAGGGTTTGGAGCGTTTGTGATCCAAGCGGGAGTTTGGGATTAGGGAATGGAGGAAGCGGTCAAAGGGGGTTTGTTGTTGCTGTGTGGGAGCGTTGTTGTGGGCTTTTTCAATAAAGGTTTGGAAAACGAGGGAAATTTCGTTGCAGGGGTAAGGCTTTTGTGACCTAAGTTGTATACGCCCTTCCAAAGTGGCCCACGTTAGTCCTACCACTAACCAAAATATAACTAATTTCTTTTGTTTTTTAGATTTAGGCCCCTTCGGTGAAATTGTTTAGAATTAGGTAAAATATTTGATTTCCTCCGTAATATCTCGTAATTTATATAGGGTGTGTTTGGTAGAATTGTTGGGATTATTTTGTGTTTAGAAGAAGTCAAAGCCTATGGCTCTAACTCGGGTTGAGGTTTTGGGTTTCATAAAAATTAACACGGATGGAGCACGGAGGGCTGAGGGCAATACTACTACGGCGGGTATTTTTCGTCCCGTGAGGGTAAATGGATGTGCGTGTTTGGTGCTAATCTTGGCTCGTGTACCGTTCTCATGGCTGAGTTACGGGGAGTGGTATATAGGTTGAGGTTTGTTCAGGAGAATGGTACAGAAGTGTGATTCTAGAAAGGATTCACAATTGGTAATGTCACTCCTTCAGTCCAACTTACTTCGTCACCATCCCTTGGTAGTTTGGTGTAAATGTCATGGCTTTTTATGAAGAGACTGAAATATCCAATTTTCACATATGTATCGTCACGCGAATAGGGCGGCATATCATAAGTAACTTATCTTTTAATTATATTGTTGGTGTTATTGCATTGTTTGACCCTCCACACATTATAAAAGATATTTTAATTGATTATATAAGAGCATCTTCATCCCATAAGGGTGTGTTTGGTTAGGGATTAAAGAAGGTTAATTTAGATTAAAATTTAGGAGGTTAATTTATGTAACTGTTTGGATGAAGATGGAGATTATGAATAAATTATATTAGGGATTAATTGAGATTAAAAATGGCCAAAAAATAACCTCGTATTACCAAGATTAAAGGAGATTAATTTCCAACAATTAATTAGGATTCACTCAAATTTATAAATATGTATCAATTAAGCCCATTAAAAAATCTCCATCGAAACAACTCAATGTAGATTATTTTACATAATATAATCCATAATAAATCCCACTTAAAATTTAACCTCTTTTAAATTTCATCTAGATTAATCTTCAAAATAACCTACATCTCCTACCAAACGCACCCTAAATTGAGAGTTTTTTTAATCATTTCTTATCTTAAAATAAAAATAAATGTCAAATTTTATTATAGAACCAAGGTGATGAGTGGAGAGAAATATCTCAAATAAGGAATTCAATCTGACAAGTTTTTTGCCCAACCCCACAAATCAAGATGATTTTAGATTTTATTTATACTTTTTTTGCATAAATGTAGGGAGGTAAGTGGCTTTCATAATTTATATATAATAAAAATAATTGAAGAAACTTTGTTTAGCCCATTTTATTACGACAAAAGCACGGTTAGATGCGTTGAAGACCACTAACTTTTTTTATCACCAAAAAAATAATTTAAACCGACATTAGATATAATTTATTGATTATTGAGATATCATATTTAGTCATACGACAGTTATTATTTGATAGGTAATGTCATAAATTTGCTTTATAAATATAAAATAAACTTTTAATTAAAGAAGGATGGTATGATTTTATAACTTATTTAAGGAGAAAGATTTTCACTTGTTTGATAAAAACTATTGTATAATTTGGTAAAAAAAAATTTTGTACATCGAGTCGGGAATAATTTAAAACATACGTGTCAATCGACTATTAATTCTACTATTTTTTTTTCTAACATCTTTTTAAATTCAAATTAAATTTCAATAAATTCAAGAATTATTGATTTTACAAAATTTCCTTTTAGTATAAAAATTCTATTTATAAGATTGCTTATTTGATTTATAAAATTTTATATTCAACAAGAGGGGAAGAATAGTTTATTAATAAAAATTCTACCCTTCGTTATTTAATATAATATTTATATTAAATTTAAATATCAAAGTAAAAGTTTTATATTTACAATAATAATTATAACAAAGTTAAATAGACACGGTATGTTTTAAACTAGTATATATAAAAACACATAATGAGCGTCATAATCCCTCCTATGTAGCAAAGAGATAATTTACATGAATATGGTTAGGCAACTTTTGACCATCGTCCTTTAGCGTTTTGGGCAAAGGATGATTGGTTCATTAATACTTACAAGTAGAAGTTCATACTTCTTACCTAAACAAAACAAGTAACGTTAACATCGAAATACCTTTGTAGTAATCAAATATTATTTCAAGCATTAAAGTAATTCATCTAGTGAAAGAAAGGTAAAGTTAAGGAGCTTGAGCTCCATTCAAAAAATAAAAAGTTAAGGAGCTTGAGCTTTAGAGCATCTTTATTGCAAATATTTCGTCGCTCTACATCCGGGACGGAAATAATTCGTGGCCCATTGTTGGGGGATACCCTCCCAATATCAATTTTTCCATACATGCCGGGATTCGAACTCGAATCTCCAAGATTACCACTGGAGGAGTCTAGCACCACATCCCACTAGACCAACTGAGTATTGGTGATTTCTTATTTTTAGATTTGGACGGATTCTGCCAGTAGGGTTTCGGATTTTTTTTCATATGCGTAAAGTTTAAAAAGGGTGTGTTTTGGGAGTGTTGTTGGGTGGTGATAAGGTCTTCACAATAGGTTGTGATTTCCCCAAGATCTTCCATCGTCATCATTAATAGACACTTTATAAAATAAATTATTATCCACCTGTATGTTAACTATTCTTACGGAGATAAACTATAAATAAGATAAAGATAAAATATCACTAATATATATAAAATATCATCTTACTAAATCTAACGTAAATTAATAAAGATAAAATATTCTAACCGTTTTCCCTTAGGACGACAAGGTGATTTTAGGGCGATCTTTTGGCATTTTTTCAATTGACCGTGTCTCTCCTTCTCAGTGTTCTTACCCAATAGGAATTGTTGTATCGGTTCCTACCAGTTCATATGTTGTGGGTATAAACTCATTACATTGGTGGGTTCTCTCCTCACCCCCACGGCCCCACCCATTCAATGTACATGCTTTAAAAGTGACTATAAAGAGGGCATGGAGATTGAAGAATGAATTCATCTTCCTGGAATTACGAAACAATCTATTTATTTCTCAATTCATGGCAATTAAAGATCGACAATGAGTGATTTTTGAGGGACCATGGTCTTTCGATAAATCTCTTCCGGTCTTGAAGTCACCTGGATCTGAACAACCGTCATACATTGTTTTCAATACGATACCATTTTGGGTAAGAGTATATGATCTTCCTTTGACGGCTATGACGGTTAAAACAACAAGGGATACTGGTAGTGTTTGGGGGGAGGTTGCTAAAAGTCAATGATACAAATATGATCGAATTCTTACGGGTTCGCGTTTTGGTGAATGTTGTAAAGCCGCTTCGCCGGGAAATTATTCTGAACTTTGTTAATGGTAATGTTTTGGTAGAGTTGAAGTACGAGCGGCTTCCCAATTATTGTTATATATGTGGATGTTTAGGGCATGTGGTGATGGAATGTCCAACATCATTGCTCCTTGAGGGGCAGTGAGTGTGTAGTGATGCCCTACGTGCCCTTACATATCCCAACAACGAGTAGAGGATATTCAACTACCAACTGAGAGGAACAAGTAATCCATGAACTAAAGCGGATTTTTGAAGGATTATGAGAGGAGGATACAACAAATGGTATTGGTAGTGGTCCAACACTTGACAAGGCGTTGGGCCATGATTTCATGTCGCTCATCTTATTGAGGATGTAGACGTTGTGCCACACCATAGTTAGAAGCCTAGAGAAGTAATCAGGTAATTTCCCCCCATCTTGGACGAGGCCTAGTCTGAAGGATATGAGGTGCTTTAAACAACACCTTTGTCCTAAGGGTGGAAGAGGCAAGTACATATCCGACTGATGGATTGTGTTATTGGAGTTAACAAGGAGTCTGTGTGTGGGAAACGGGGGTCGAATGATCAACATGCAGTTGTTTCATCCCACTTGGCTGGCGGGAAGTGTCTTTGCTTGGTATCTGAATCACGTTTATCTGTGTTATCGGCAAGGGAGTGGAGCCTCGTTTCTTGCCGGGAGAAATGAGTCTAATTAGTTTCAACTATCGGGGAATGGGGAAGGCTCGGTAGGTTGTGAGACTCACATGTTTTGTGAGAAGGGAGGACCCCAAGTTGATTTTCTTAATGGAGACAAAACGTGAAAGAAAATGGATGGAAGAAATACGTATTAAGTTGGGTTTCGATCACTACTTAACAACTGATTGTCATGGGAAATCTGGTGGCCTTGCACTCTTGTGGAATGATTCGTGAAAGGTCTCAGTTACCTTATGCAACACGCCATATTGATGCTACTATTGATTTGTTTGACGGGTCCCAACCTTGGAGGTTTATGGGTTTCTATGGGTGGCCTCGAGGTGTGAAAAACACTTAATATGGATCCTTTTGGAACGGTTGTTTGAGGACCCCCATTTGGAGTAGTTATGTATGAGGGATTTTAATAAAATCTATTCGGCGGGATAAGGATGGAGGGTTGCAAGCTGAGATGGGTCCAATGTTGGGTTTTCGGGAGGCATTGAGAGTTTGTGATCTTCAACCACTCGGCTAAGTTCATCCATGAATGCTTGGACTTTTTCCTTGCCAAATGATGCATGGTCAAATCATTTTTTAGGAGTCTCTGTTTCACCTTGATTTGTTGAGCTCATATCATGTCTCGATCTTGGTTCATCTGCACATAAGAGAGGCAGATGGTGAACATTGCTGATCAGGTAACCGACCCCGTAGATTTGAATAGCTCAGGGCAGCTGGTGAGCATTTTGAAATAGTGGTTTTGAACGCCTTGCGCAACTCATTGGGTTGTAGATGTTATGTTTGTTGGAACCAAATTAATAAAAGAATGAATAAAACATGTTTTAACACATGTGTGCGCCGGGCACTTTTCCAGTGGGCTCCGGCCATTGTCAACACCGGAAAGTGGGAGCGTTGGTTTCGTCTCCGCGAGCTCTTGCTCGTGGTATATTCATACGGTAAATTTGAGTTCCGTTTGAATGAGAAATAGAGGTCCAAAGTTAGTTGCGTGATAGTCAATAACTTGGGAAAATAATCAAAAGTGGGAGCTTCCCACATGAATTATATAGAGGGAGAAACAATGGGATATACAAGGCAAGTATGCTCTAAGGCCCGTGCCGCGTTGTGACGAGACGGGTAGACCCAATTATAATCTGGGCTGGCCACCTATATTATTTTTGGGCCGACCCAACTCAAAGTCCAACAGTCCAAATGAGGAAGGCCTTGGGTCAGACTCATCTGTGCAACGGATCGGATCAACAAGCCCATATTCCAGTGGACCGGATTGGATATCCGAAAATCCAGTCCAACAAGATCCGAGAATTGAGGAGCAAGTTTTGACTCCTACAAAAAAGTTCAGTTGTGGATAAGGTTGACTACAGTTTTGGGTCAGTCAATGGGTTCCGAAGCCCAAAGCTCAATCCGTAACCACCTCTTATAAATAGAGAGCTCATTCTCCTCATTTCTACACACCATCAATCTTCTCTCTTCTCTCTCTTTAGCTTGCGAGCTTTTCTGATCTCAAGAGTGCAACGCACTACTGGTTCGTAGGCTTCCGCTTCTATTACGAAGAACAGTAGTTGTATCTTGAGATTCTTAAACACCGATAACCATCGTAATACGGGGTGTTTTTAGAATTAAAGAAAGAGATTCCAATCTCAACTGTACTCAACATGCGCACTGCGGTGGTATGAAATTCTAACACTTACTGTTATAGTGCATGCAGTTCATCTGATGTATTACAAGTTTCTACAGTGATAATTCTAAGTAAAAACTTGTTAAACTTGTATGAAATTTTGACTCTTACTGTTATAATGCATGTAGTTTATCTGATGTATTACAGGTTCCTACAATGTTTAAGGTAACGCGTTGCATGTCAGAAATATGAGACTTTTATAAGCATCACTTCGGGAACATTCATCTTCAGTTGATCACGGTTAGGGAGGGAGCTACAAAATTTAAGGAAAAATGGTCATCATGGTGGCAATGTGGCTGTGCGTAGGCGTTTGAAATTTGAGGAGATGATATTGATGGATTACGAGGAGAAATTGTGGTTTCAACCTGCAGGATGCAACGAATTATGGTGGGGTGATAGACATTCTACTTTTTTCCATACAAAAGCGAGCTCTAGGCATCGCCGGAATAAAATTGTCCGGTTGATTGACGAGGAAAGTATGGAAAAGAGAAGTGGTGATGGGCGGGCTAATGTGGATTTTGAGCATTTTGTACGAGCTTTTCAAGGGGCCAGTCTAGTCGATTTCTTTGAGGTGTTGGCTGGTTTGGAATGCAAATTGACAAACGATGATATTACGAATTTGACTAAGAGGTATACAACAAAAGAGGTCGCATATGCGTTGTTCTTTTAGTAACACTAGAAGATTGTTGGTGATGAGTAACAACCACTGTTTTACATATTTTGGAGTGTGGTGAGATACCGGAAACCATGAACCATACCTTCATATCCCTAATTTCAAAGGTCGATAATACAATCAGGATGAGGGATTTAAGGACAATCAGTCTTTGTAATGTAGTGTGTAAAATAATCCCTAGGGTTATTACAAATCACTTCAAGGCTTGTATGTATAAGGTCATTTCCCCTACTCAGAGTGCCTTTATATCCCATGACGGTTAATTACTGATAATGTTTTGACGACTTTTGATGTCTTTCATTATATGAAGCAAGATTGTCGGATGAAGAAAGGCCTAATGGCATTAAAATTGGACATGGTCAAGGCTTATGGTAGGGTGAATTGGGACTTTCTACAAGCGTTTTTGTCACGTCTTGGTTTCCCAAACGTGTACCGCTTATTATGAAATGTTTACGCGGGGTCTCTTTTGTAGTTTTAATAGACGGCGTTCTGACTCCAACTTTCTTCTCTGGTAGGGGCTTGCGTCACGGTAACCCTCTATCTCCTTTTCTCGTCCTTTTTTTTATGTTGATGCTTTTACGAGATTGATACAACGAAACGAATTTAATGGCCAGTGGAAGGGGACTCTTACCTTTAAGGCTCATTTGGCTAATCGACATTGTACATCGGATCCTTGGTGTGGTGTTTGTGGTCAGTTAGAGGATGAAGGTCATGCGTGAGTTTGCAAGGGAGGTTTGAATGGAAAAAAACTTGAACAAAAAATAAATAAATAAATAAATAAAGACACATCACATTCCGTATCAGAATGTATACTATAAACCGATTCCATAAGGTAAAGCTAAAGAAATCAAATCTAAACTATTAATTCTAACATCTCTCACCAATATACGGTACAACCATATGAGAATGCAATTGCAGTGTATGAATCAAATCCTTCATGATCATCCTTCCTCCAAGTAGAAAACTCTTGATTCCCTTTCCATTATTATACACGTTCATATTCAGATTTACAATGTCATGAAATGAGCAGTACTTTTGGTATGCCAAGCTGCCTTCCATGTGCAACATCACATTCTTGCTTCCTCAAATTTCATTTGAAGCTTCCATAACCCAATACACAAATTCCTCTCTCATTTCTTTCCAAAAACACGCCATATGAATGTTTCAATCGCAATCCTCTCGCTCTTCTCTCTTATCCTACCATACTACATTTGCAGTTTCGCCGGTCCTTCACCCGCCTTCTACTTGCTGGTGGCAGCCGCGGTGGTGCTGGTGGCTGTCATGGTCGCAAGGACGGTGATAGTCTCATGGATTACGGTTCTGGTGTTGTTGACATTCGTCGGAAACAGGAGACGTGTCCTGGTGAAGCAAGGCAGGAAGATCACTCGAGAAATTGGGAGTTATCTCATTAGGGTATTGATTAGTGAGAAGAAAGGTGCCTTTACCTTTCTCTGTGCAGCTGTTCTAAGTCTCTTGGCTATGGCCGGTCTCGCCGATTCCCTCTCCCTTTCTCAGAGTTGGTCATCAATTCAAACTACGTTTTTGTTTGAGATTCAATCTCATTGTGCTTAGTCTAGGGCACAATATTTTGACAGGAATTTGTTTTCTTGAATCTTGATACCATAAGGTATATTATACCATTCTTGCTGACAAATGGCAATGTCTAGGGTTTTCAATGGATGTCTACTGCTTAAAAATTCATATTACAATTTCAACTGCTTTGTCCAGGTCTGAACATATAAGGTATGATGAAGGTCTTTGTTCCAACCCATGAAAAGCACTATCTTTCTGTTACATATCTAGCTATATATATATATAAGTTGCAGAAGATGACCCCAACCAGTACCACTGCAAATGATTTGGAATAGACAGATCTTGGACCAACCAAATAAACCAATCAGGCATTATTGGCCTCACTCAATTCATCTTCTGAGGAATAAACATCGCCGCTGAAACGAATACTACCTCCACATCAATCAATACTAGCTTGGATGGACAGCAGAATGCTCATTACTCGTATCCTTTGAAGCACTAGAAAATGGTTGAGAAGATCAATTCCTGAAGGAATTCAGCAAGCTGCGCCTTTTCTTCGTAGTCCTTCTCCTGGCCTTTGCTTGAAGCAGATGCCTTTGAAGTTGAACTGCACTCACAACAACTTATTATCAGTAATCATCTTCAACTTGTGAAAGCTAATGATTTTCATTCATGACTACATCTTATGATAAAATGCTATGTCATTTGTACTAGCTTACTTGACAATAATATTGACAGTCCTGTTAGCTTTGTCATTTGTACTAAATCATTAAGGATCCACATTTGAGACTAATCAAATCTCACTCCATTCACTTGAAAACACATGAAATGATTTACTCAAGCATATACTAGTTTTATGAATGAACAGTGACATGCGAATAGATCCATATCATGTGTTAACGTCTGAAAACTCACCCCCATCAAGCCAAAAATCTAAAGTTGAACACGATTCCGAGCAATTTAAAGGTTGATATGCAAGTACCTTTCACTATCAAGGCTACTTGAGGCATCGCTACTACAAGTATCTTGTACACTATCGGCTTTCAACTCAGAGTATGGTGTGGTACACAGAAATGGTGCAAGAAGCGGGTCTGCTGGCGTATCATCAATGTTGCCTCCGGTTCTTGTCAAGCCATTAAAAGAACTTACCTCTCGCACATTGGGACTCCAGAAGGTGGATTTGTGGGATTTCCTTCGGTTCTGAAGCATTAGAAATAGTTCAGTGGAGGATACATAACAGCAGATGAAAATATAAGCTTCAAGAGTAGCTTAGGGTGAAGTTGGGAGCAAGATGAATTGTTTATATAACTTGATTTGACAATCTATCATATGTTATTCAATCAAGCACAGAGATTGAGAACTAATTATGTGATGATTCTCAAAGTTTGATACCTTCAATGAACTTGCATGATGGACCCTGAAATGCCCCACAATGTCCTTGCCCAGATTCAGTGCACATACAGGACATACCTAACAAAAGAATAGATCAGGCTTACCAGAAAGTTGAAATGATGCTAAAATTCAAACCAGGGTCCAATATGATAATTGCTATGTAAAATACAAGACTGATAAATAGTACTTATGCACTATGGCCAATGATTTCTGTGACATGTTCTTGTTTCCTCCATGTCTAATGATTAGCCATATTAAGACATATGTAAATGTCTAGTGAAAAACTAAAATTAGGATGATAATGGAGAGATCCACTAGGAAAATTAGGGGGGAAAGAACTGATGCATACTGCTCCTCGGATATATATTGGATAAAGGACTCTTCTTCTCTATACTAGCAGTAGCAGAGACATCTAATGTTAGATTCTCAGGTAATTTGAGGACTAAACCAAGATATAAAGCTTATTTCTTTTGGTAAAAGACTAATATCACAGATTAAATACTCGAAACTAAATGGCCTCTTATGAACCTGAAACAGAAACAGAACACTAAAAGAAGATGAAGATCAAGAGATATACCGCATTCTTATCATCAAAGCAATGTTCTTCATGAAGATGCGTGCTGAGCACAGAAAGTTCAACATCGAAATAACAGAAGGGGCAAGTGATGTAAGTTGTTGGATCTTCATTGGCATCTGAATCATCAAGTATCAAATGGTTTTCTGCTCAGATTAGAAGCACAAAATCACTTCATTAATCACACTAGTAAAGAAACAAGAAGTGAAGGTCAAAAGGGCTTTTGTAAGAGGAAAGCATCAGATTATACAGGGAAGCATAATTCTTGATCAAATCAAAGAGCTTGTGGGCATCACCTTTCTCCTTTGTCTTTTTTAACCTTTTCCCCTCTCTTTCTAAATTATCTCTAGGGATGAGATTTGAGAAATGCTAACCACCCAATAAATCACATGGATCTTCTTTCTTTAGGTTGAAAAAGACATGATTTATGATCAAATTTAATGCCCTAAACGTCACTTATTCCACAGCATAATCACAAATAGTTTATTAGTGGTTGATATGTGGAATGTAAACCAAATACCAAAGCAATTAAAGAGGAAACCTAAACCCACATCCCTATCTTCAATCTCACATAAATTCTAAGCCATCAAAGTAACCCAATAAGCTAACACAACCAAAAAGAGATAGAGAGAGCACCAGAGTTGAAGTGGGAAGCAGAAAAGTGCTTATCAGCAAGAATCCTTGAAGTCCAATAGTCCACATCCATTTCTGAGCTTAACCACCGGAAAAGCAGAAAAATGTCAGGACTTTAACCGGCGGTGAATTCCTCCGGTGATCAACAGAAGAAAAGGCACAAGTAAAAGTAGAGAAGAATGAAAGCAAAAATTGGGTTTTGGGTTTCTCTCTTTCCCCCTCTTTCTCTATGTGGTATGAGCTTTGGTGGGTCTGTGTCAAGCTGTGTGTATTAATGGTGATGTGGGTGTGGTTCTGGAGATTGTGGAGGCTATTAAACAAAGTTTTTTTATAAATGACAAAATAGCCCAAACTGCAATGGGTCATTGACACGTGTCCGATATTATTACCCATCAAAGTCATCATCTCTGGCCCTCAATTCTTCTCCTTCTTCCTCTATTCTTTCATTACTCTCTGCAATTAATAGTTTTTTGTTTTCTTGTTTGTGTTTTGGAATTTTTGTTATATATTTGTCTATTTGAAGCATTGGGGTGTGCCCTCGTGATCAAGTATTATTTACCGAATAGTGGTTGACTAAGATTTAACATAGAATGACTTCTTCCTAAAACTCACATGTTGAAAATCATATATAAAAATAACAAACTATTTCATCTACTGAAATCAATTACTTTTATAATTTATGAGAAAATTTTACTTTCCTTGTTCAACCTTTTTCCGATGCGAAGTGATCTATTATCTAGTTTGATAATGTAGAAAGAAGAAGATTGGAGGAAAGAAATCTTGATTGTTGGTCATATTTAATATTTATTTACTAACTAAATTATCTATGAGAAAAAATGAGTTTCCAAAAAAAGATTTGGAGGGACAATACTCCACACATCTTAACATCCAGTTTCGTCTTCACCTCCCCGACGCCTGCCTTGTCACATCTGTGTGTGTCAGGACCTGTGACGCCGATTCTCGCCTCGTCTGCACTGGAGCTCCGGCAAGAAGCCACCCGCCACGCCAGTCCTCACGAAACCATAGATTGGATAGCACCGTATTTGGGTATAATTGCTAACTAATCATACTTCATATTTGCGTTTATGACCCCAATTTTCGGAATTTTGCAAATTTGTCCTGAAAAATAGTTATTGATTTTGGCCGTGATTTATATTTACAAGAATGACCCCAAACTTGAAAGTTCATTGTCCTAAATTGAGTTCTTACAAAATATGACCCAAATATATAATTACAAAAAAAATTCCCAAATATTTATAGTTATATTTTATGACCCAAATTTTAACAAATGGAGTTAAACTTGTGTGGTTGACTTGTTTAGTTGGAGGCACGTTTGGATGAGAAGATAGTCATTTTTGACTCCGATACACGAGACTCTACATTATTTGTTTGCCTTCGAGACGTGAGTCACCTAAAGCCTTGTATAAATATCGTTTGGTTTGGGTTTTAGGTTTGAGATATTTTTGTGAGTTGATTGATTATATTTTGTGATATCATGATTAGGTACTTGGTTGCTTGGATTTGTTTTGATGGTTATTGGAATTCGTCTTTTTGAGGTAAGTCGTCATATTTAATTACTTAGTTGTCGTTCTATTTCAGGTTAAGTTTGTCGTTGATTGAAGGTAGGACTTATATTGTTATCATATTTTATCTCATTATATGTTTGCAAAAAATTTTTTTAAATTAAGTTGCATGTTGACCTTGTTACCTTATGGGTTTTAGATAGTAGTACTTGTTGTTAGTGTAAGTAGTCGAGAATTGTGTTGAGATGCGTTTGTAAGGATTGAGATTGTGATAGATAGAATTATGATTGAGATTGCGGTAGATAGATTTGTGATTGAGATTATGACAAACACAGTGGTGATTGAGATTGTGATAGACCGAGTTTCGATTGATTTTGTGAATGGTGTTGAGAATAACGTAATTGGTTATGTTATGCACTGATAATTACGTCTTATGTTACACACTAATAGTTACCCCTCATGATGGTGCATTGCGACAAATGATCCTATGATATATTGGACTAGGCTAATTGGTTGTGTTACGTGCTGACAATTAAGCCTAGAGGGTAATTGATTATGTTACGCAATAATAGTTACGCCTCAAGAGACTCAATTATGACAAACAACTTATATGAGATATTGGGCTAGGCTAATTAGTTATGTTACACACTGACAATTAAGACTAAAGGGTAATTGGTTATGTTACGCAGTGACAGTTACACCTCAAGTGTACAAATGGTGACCGATTGATGTGAGTGAGATATGTTGTATAATATGGACATAAAAGAATGACAGTGATGATTAAAAAGATATGTCGGTTGGTAGATATGGGCAAAGTTATGCATAGTCATTGATGGTGAGAGTTATTGATGTGTATGAATATAGGGTTATGATAAGCGTTACCTTACCTTGTTTTCATTGTTGTTTTGGATTTTAATAACTATATATTTATATCATACTTATTTGTTAGCTTGCTTCTTTTGTTTGACGCATTCCACTTATAGGGTTACACTTTCGATTTTTATGTTTACATAAGAATACTACAATTGATAACTTGATTTCATGTCCCTTACATCATAAGTACGAGTTTAATCTGATTCCGAAGTTTATATAAAAATATTAAATTTGTTGTCGACCCATTGTGTGTCCACGTCCTAATAATACATCAGGTTCCAAATTTGAGATGTTACCGTAAATTTTATTTCTAACTAAACGTGAATTTTCCTATCAAACTAATGTGTGACATTCGATATAGTTTTAGTAATGATCGAACGTGTTCAGCTGAGGTCCAGGAGTGAACTAGTCGCCGTCTAGCTAATAGAGAAAACTAACAAATTAAATATCATGCACATTTTTTTGTAAAAATAGTATAATAGATTCAAAACAATTAAATATAAGTTATTGGTAGGTCTGACAACCGACCTAACAATATAATATAACATATTGTGCAAAAGTGACACCGTGACAAGGAATACAAGTTGCTTTTAGTGTGACAAGATATTAGGTAGTGTGTAAACATGAATATCTTTTGTGTCTTCTCGCATCATATTCTGTTTTTTTTTTTAAAAAAAAAAACGGAAATCGGTTAGGTTGAACTATCTCATAGAAGTAATCCACCTAAAGCATCCTTACGGACGAGAACACGAAGTTTAGGATCGCTAGAAAAACAGGCGTTGAGTTTCGAAATTTTTATATGGGTCGGTCGGTCAGCAACACAGTTGGTTTTTCTGAAAATATGTCTGATTTGGACTTCGTCAAAGAAACGGAGATCCAACATGGAGTCGGAAATAATCATCTCGACCTCCCACGGGCAACTCCACAATCCTTGGAGTGTCTTGATAACACAAAGGTTATCAATCCCCTTTCATTTTTTTGATCTTTAATCTGATTGTCTCTTGTATATCTGATTTGAGAGCATAAACTTCAACTTTAATTACCGAGATAAAATTAACGCATCATATTCTATTATTTATATAAATAATAACAATTTTTTTTGTCATGCATTTGTTTATGGTGAATGTTGGTTTGTATATAAAAGATAGTCAATTATAGTTACTAAAGCAAGCAAAACACCAACCACAACTTTGTTCGTCTTTTTATTTAAACTATAGTTATAGTGGAAACTTGAGTTAATCATCTTACCAAAAATAATAACAAAATAAAAGTTGTACTCTAAAAAGGTCATATGTTAAATTATTAAACTATATATGTCCTTTTCTAACGATGTTGTTCAAGGTTTTTAAGAATCTTTAACTTACTTTTTTTTTAAAACATTTTATTTAATATGGCGTAAAATAATTGCTTTTTAATTTCTTTTGGTTGGAGACGAAGTAGATGAATGAGATTAGATTATAGAGAATAAGAGAATTAGTTATGAAGAAATTATACTAGTGGTTCATTTGGTAACGTAAGATTACGTGGTTGAAGATGAGGATGAAACGAATTATTTGGATAAAGAATTAAAAAGATGTAATTGTTTAAGAGGGTGAGTATGAATATAAGTGAAACGTGTTTGGTATAAATACGAAAATATAAAAGTTAAATGTTTTTATAGATGAAAGAGAAGATATAAAAGGAAGATGAGTACAAGTGAGATTTTAGCCTCAACATTTTATTTTAATGTGAGTTAAAATATTTCTTCCTTTTTTTCCATCTCCTTCATGAGATAATTGGTGAAATAGGGCCCTTTCATGTCTACGAAACTGATTTCGTGCAATTTGAGAAAAATCAATCCGTTTTTAGAGGAAGAAGCTCACCACAACTCTAGATTGTCCACTAATGATCCACCATAAGACATCTATTTACTTCAAACTCCAAAATTCAAAATCATCATCATCTAAAGATAAAAATATGTTAAACAAAAAGCACTGAACTTTCAATAACCCAAAACCAACCATTAAAAGGAGAATTTGCAACCACTGCCTATTTATGTGATAAGAGTCGACCTAAATTGAACAACTGTGAATCAAACAATGACCCAACTCAAAAAACTCTATATGAATTATTCTTCACTAGGGTGACTTTCAAACCCAACTGTATGATTATTTGCCTTATTGGGCTGTGGCTTATTCATATTGGGCCCAAAATGGGCCATAAATACTTGTAAGCAATTGGGTATATAATGATTCGGTTTATAACTATATACGACTAGTGTATTACCCGCACATTGTGCGGGCTGAGTTGTATGGGTGATTTTATTAAGATATAATTGTTGATAAAATTGATGAAAAAATTGTAAAAGTTTAAAAATTATTTTTTAAAATATTTTTTTTTAAAAAAAATATAGAAACCACTTTTTAAATTTATATTAACATTTAGAATTCACTTTTAAAATAATTTTTTTAGATCTTCGAAAAATGTGACATTGACTCGTGGTAAAAGAGGCTCTGATTTAATAGATATAAGATTAATTGAGTTGGTTAAGTTATATGCATGTTACTTAAAAGTCAACTAGTTTAGGCATGAAAAGTCAACTAGTGTAGCTTGTAATAGAAGGTATTTGGGCATATATTTAAATTCAGTTGTCTAAGTTTATGAGCAAACAAATTAAAGTACGTATTATATGTAACGTAGATTATTCAAGCAGGTATAGATCATAAAATGAAGCACGTTACATATTTCATGGACTTTCCCAAGGTCAATGAAACCAAATACCTTCTATTCCATATCGACAAATTTATGATTGCTAAGCATTATGCATATGTTAAAAGTCAACTCACCAAAACCTCGAACAAGGTCAATGAAACCATTATGGTCCACGATCTTTATAAATAAGTTGTACCATCGTAACGTTAATATTAGATTGCATTGTGAAATAAATGAGACAATTTTGGTAACTAGGCATTTTTAAATACTATAGTAGTAATTATGTTTTTTAATGTTTTAATTAAATAAATATACCCCAAACTTTTATATTTATTCTCAAACTCTATATACTTTTCTCTCAAATGGTGCATTTACTAAACACAAAATTAGAAAAAGGCTAATAAACCAAATTGTTTCAATGCAATAAGAAAAACGATCGAGAAGAGACGAGGTTAATATTGGCTTGCAATATGAAATATTATCATACATTTGTAAATATTATTACATAATTATAAATAGTTTAAAATTTTGGACGGTTCTTTTTGGCGAAGAGTCAATATATACATTGTGATGTAACTTTAGCAAGTATGTTAAATTTGATTAATGCAAATCAAAGTGATGCCGAATGCTATAAATAAACTAATAAGGCTGCGCATCATTTTTCAAGCTGTACTTAGACGTACAACAAACCACGAGAAGATGGTCGACATGATATACTTAGATGACGTTTTTGTTTTTATTTTTATTTGGAGAAGATAAGCTGTAGACAGATAAGTACGTATCCAAACAAGAGCCGGAACCACGTATCAAATTCAATTATTCATCCATTTCAATTTTATATATAACACGTTAACAATACTCGTTATAAATAATAAATTTTAAAAACAATTTATTAATTATATACTAATAAATTTTAATTATATACTAATAATTTAAAAAAATTAAATACTAATAAATTTAAAAAAATTAAATACTAATAAATTTTAAAAAATAAATATATATATTTATTTGATCTAAGTCATACAATTTATATTTATGAATAGTTTTTAAGAATTACATAGATTAAAAAAACATAATCATGAATCTAATAAAATTATATATATATATATGGTTGTAGAGAGAGATTGGTTCAAGTGAAGAGGTTCCTTGAGAAAACCTAATGATGAAATCTACCAATAAATTTTGTAATTCCGCATTTGAAAAACGATGTTCGCGGAGTAGCGACCCAACGGCTTGTCCCTTGTTAGCTTTATTTGTGTTTTAATACAATAATGACGTGTTAGACTACGGTCGTGCACGTCTCCCTTACCAAAAAAAATAAATAAATTTTGTAATTCTTTCACTTGTACTCAAATCGGTTGTAATCAGTAATTTGCATTTCAAACTTATTTCTTCCTTTATTATTCAAAATTTTCATCATCTTCCTGATTCAAATTTTTCTCCATTTTTCATGATGAAACTTTTTTTAATCCTCGTCACGTCTAACTCAACCACAATACAAAAGCTATTATTTATGTCATCCCTTCTTCTCTTTCACCCGTTTCCGTTTTTGACTTTTACTTCAAGTGGTTATTCCTTTTCGGGTTTCTTTTTTCATCTTTTGGTTGGAGCACAACAGGGAAGAAGATGAATTTACATATAACGTTTTTTTATTTGTAGTTGGAACATGAAAATAAATATTGTCTGTATAAAAATGAACACAATGTGTGTAAAAAATGAACTCAGTGTAGCTAGAAAAATGAACATCATTCTCGATTTAGAACTATTTTAGATTACATTTTTGACAAGTTTTCACATCTAAAAGTTAAACTTAGTTTGCAAAAAATAAACTGCACATTGATAAAAAATGAAACAAATGATCACAAAAAATTAACCAACTAATATTATTGTTTTTGCTTACTGTATACTAAAATTTCATTGGGGCATTTCATGGAACACATATTGTACATAACTTTATTAACCTTAAGAAAATAACAACTTCATATGCACTCTTATGGAGTTGTTAGAAGGAGAATAACTGCTAGTAAAAGAGGCAATAACTCATTGTTGTTGGAATCAAGAAGAGAAACATGATAAAACTTTAAGCAAAACATGATAAATGAATTGAACGTGACTGAGTGGGTTAAAATTGAACTACTATCATGTAAAAAATGAACGACGTGTTCACAAAATATGAACAACACAAGTATTCATTGTAAATATCGACGTGTCCACAACCCCTTCCTTTAATCTTAAATGTTCAAATAATTTTGATCTCATTTTGACTCACAACCCTCCTCACTTCTCTCTACAAGAGTCATGCTCACCCGACACAATTCACACCCACACCACCACACCACCACACACACGGAGCAATAATTAACATCAAGATAGATCAACTTTGATTACCTTATGTCAAATCACAACCATATTTCAACAGAAAATTATACGACCTATATCATTTTTAGGTTATTATCTTAATGAGACGTGTAACCCGAGCCTGTAAGAACATCTTTAACTGGTAATCTTGAGTTGCAGTCTTAATAACAAAACTAGTTCAATGCCCGCACCTTGTGCGGGTTTTATTTAAATAATTTCTTTTTTATACATTATGTAGTGAACATTAATCAATAGAAAAAAATAATTATAGGCTAAATTGACTTAAAACGTAATTTTTTTTATATTATCTAGAAAAAAGATTGTGTAAAAGTACGTATATTTTAGAAGATATAATTTTTTTACCCGCACCTTGTCTCGGGTTGTATTTTAATAAATTATAAATTTTAATATATTTTAGAATTATGGATTGCTAAAAGAGATAAATATAAATGAAAATTAGATGGAATCGGGTACAAAGTTATTTAAAAAATATAGAAAAAATGGTAGGATTTTATATCGGCAAAATAATATTGGGATTAACAGGCAAATGAGATAAACTCCAGAGTTATTGATTGGTGAAAAGATTAAAAAAAACACATTTAAGAGATTAGATCAAAATGGGCCTACAATATTTTTGAAAGGGCAATTTTGGTAACTACGCCTTTTTGAGAAACTAGAGTAGTAACTAGGCTTTTTAATTTTTCAATTAAGTAAATATACCCCAACCTTTTGTATATATTTTTAAACTCTACACACTCTTCTCTCAAGGGGTACATTTACTAAGCACAAAACTAGAAAAAGTTTAATAAACCAAATTGTTTCTTTTTTTTGAAATTATAAAAACAAAATCTAGATATGTTTTTATTATTTTTTTTTATATAAATTTATTTTTTTTATTAATTTTTGAGTAAAACTGATGTGTCATGATGATTTATTAGATTAAGGATGATTTGGCATGCTGACTATTTATTAATTTTAATGATTTTTTTATAATAAAAGATATTATGGCAAATTTGTAAATATCTTGTGACAATATTGTAAATAAATTGAAAAAAAGCTGATGTGTCTAGTCTTAACACGCGACATGTGGACGAAGTGAGTTCTATTTTAGTAAGATATATAGATTTTTTATAAACACCTAAAAACACTTTTTTTTTTTTTTTTCCTTTCTCCTTCTCCTTGAAATCTAGAATTAATAATTATTTTTTTTTGACCCTTCGGTTCAACTTCCTCGGTATTTTTTCTGTTAAAATAGCAAAAAGAATTATCAAATAAAGATGGGTATATTTGGTAAGAGTGGATGGATATAACATTTAAAATTTTTTTTGACTCGGGAGTTTGTGGGAAAGAAAATTATGAATTTTCTTCTCAAATAGATTCTGATATTTTTTTTTCTTTTCATTTTGAACCCTCAACAAACCGAACGGACTCGATGAGTGCGTTCGATAAATCCGAATAAAGTCGGATCGGTCCGTCCGGCCCGGAAGAATACCTGTAGTGCAGCTGTGCAGGCTGCAGGGATTCTTGAGATTACGAAGAAAAAGTCAATTACACAACCAAGATGATAATTGAGATTCATAACAGCAATAAAAAGGCTGCAAATTGTTTGAATAAAAAATAAAAAAATTCCTCCCACCCTTTGGCCAAAATTTAGAGGCATCATCTGGGTTTGACTTTGGCTCAGTGGATGATATTAAATTGAGATTAATTTTATAATGAAACGATAGTACCTTTTCATAAGTACGGTTTAGCAAGAGACAAACAAAGCCTTTGATTCTGTCAAAGTAAATGTATAATATAAGTTGTGAGAGGGATCCCTCTATATAAACACAACCAGAAAGAAAGGGATTCATTCATTCATTCAGAGTTTCAAACTTACAACAAAAACAAAGAGAAATCAATCAATGGCGGTTACAAATGGGTTTCTTGTGGTTGTATTGGTCATTTCTTCCATGGCTTTAGCTTGCTATGCTGAAGAGAAAGGTCGCCATTTCTCTGAGCTCCACGCCACCCTCCTCGTCACAGCTTCTCCAAAGCAAGGACAAGGTAAGCTTTCACGCTAGTCATAGTTCCGATTTAGGGCAACCGTCGAACCAACACTTTTTTAATTGATTTTTAATCTTTAAAGGATCAAACTGCCGGTTTTGATCCTCAACCCCCGGGTTAACCGCTGGTTTTGGTCCTCAAACCGGCGATTTGGTCCGGTTTGTCAATTTCTTTTTAAAGAGAGCCGGTTTAACGGTTTAGGCTGTTTAGCAAATCGACGATTTAAAATTTTCATTTTTTCGATTTAGGTTGAGGTCAAACCTAAACCGACGGTTTAAATTTAGGACCCACGCCACTTAACTATTATATATATATATTATAAATCATATGAGAACAAGCCTTATCGTGTAATTATAATAACAGTTCGTAGTTATTATTAGTTTGATTACGAAGGTGTCATATAGTTTAATGCATTATTCGTAATTATTGTTGGTCGAATGAATTATTCGTAGTTATTACTCCCTCCGATCAAAAATAACTGTCGTTTTAACCTTTGACACAATATTTAAGAAAAATATTAAATAACATAGATTTTGTAAAGTTTTTCTAAATCGTATCACTTATTTAATATTCAACCTTCTTTTAAACCAATAAGAAAGATTTTAGAACTAAAATTAATCATTTACACCAATTTTCAAGAACATTTCTTATAATTATTGTTAATTTATTGACCTAGAAAACTTAAAACGACAGATAATTTTGATCAAATTTCTAATGCTAAAACGACAATTATTTTTGATCGGAGGTAGTATTAGTTTCAGAATATTAAATCTCGACCCTTAATATTCATCATCCGACGATCTAAAATTGTTCTCATTATTACACGATAAGGTGTTCTCATACTATCTACTATATATATATATATACTTTGTTCACAAATAACATCCTTGCCGTTTCAAATGAAATGGTGCAGTTTTGGTAGGCGGGGAGGACAAGATCACAGTAACATGGGGGCTAAACTCGAGCTTGAAAGCCGGGACAGACGACTCAACCTACAAGACCGTAAAGGTTCAACTTTGCTACGCACCTGTGAGCCAAGTAGACCGGCCATGGCGAAAAACGGTTCTGGAAAACATAGCCAAGGACAAGACATGCCAATTCACCATATTCTCAAACTCATACACTGCTTCAAACACAACAGACGTGTATGCCATTGAAAGGGACATTCCTAGCGCCACCTACTTCGTTCGAGTCTATGCCTATGACTCCCATGAGAAAGAGGTTGCTTATGGGCAAACCACTGACGGAGCAAAGACCACCAACCTATTCACCGTTAAGGGCATCACCGGTCGGACCATGGCCATTGACGTCGCCTCCGGTGTCTTCTCTGCCTTCTCGATTATTTCCTTGGCGTTCTTCTTCTATTTGGAGAAGAAGAAGGGTAGGAAGTCAACTTAATAATCCTTTGTAATGTACGTTGATTAATGGATTAGATCTACTAATCCAATCTTTTGTAATTTCTACCTATACTTTTTCCCAGTCTTTGCTTGCCATTTAAGGCTATGGGCTAAGCCCAACTCCTCAATGTTAATTAAGCCCACTACACTTATCATGTTACTAAATACGAACCAAATACCCTTATCAAACTAAGGGTAGGTTTACTTTAACATTGTTTATTTCTCAGGTTTATATGAATAAACTTAATAAGGGTTTAGTTTTGGCCTTTATTTTACCTCAAAAAATGCTTATGTCAAAAAAAAAAAAATAAAAAATCGAAGAATAACGCTGAATGGGGTGGAAAAACACAAGATTGACCGTAATCGGGTTTTTAAAAAAGCCCATACAAACCCATATGACCTTAGATTCATCCCCTTATTTATGTGTGGGTTTTAAACCCAAATAAATCAATTCGTAAATAAACCAATCATCAAGTAAACCCACACAAAATTAATCCACTATTTTATAAACTAAATGAACCTAAGTTCAACCTTTTAAGTCATACAAGAGGAAAATTAAACAACATGAGAAACTAGTTTTCTTTGTTGGTCTTGAGAAAATAGTCCTTTCAAATATGTATATGATTGATGTATTGTTTAATTAATTTGTTCGTTATGTTTTATATATATTTTTAATTGTAGAACTATTTAAAAAAATAATGTTTTAATTAACAAAATAGAATGTTCGAACTAATAATACACAAATTTTTAACTAACATTATAAAAGTTTAAAGTTTTATAATTATGGTTGTTAGAATACGTTTATTTAAATATTTTTTAGGTCAAAATATTTATGCTATTAGTTTAAATCGAATGTTCTATTAGTTTAAATATTTTTATTATTAGTTTATGCATTATTTTGAGCTTATGAAATAAATTGTAAAAAAAATATGAACTAATTCGAACTAGCTAAAATTATTTTAGTTTGAACAAAATATACACAAAAATAATCTAATAATAATTTGATATTTTTGATTTATTTGTATACAATACAATTCTCGTTTTTTCTTACTACTGTGTATATATTTGTCTGTTGACTAAGTAAATACACACTTTCCATTTCACCTAAATCTACAATTTCATCACCATCTTGAAAATACAAAATGCTTTGTATTCTTAATCATAGGATTTTCTCAAGTTTGCAGCTACATCAAACTTGTAAGTGAGCAACAGAAAATTGAAAAAGCTTTCAATACGTTTACATATCATGTTTGTACATATTTAGTAGGATGCCTCCATTTACAAAGCTTTGGGCTCTTATTTCAGCAAATCTGAATGTAGTGTACAGAGTTTTGGGTACGAAGTTGCTGTATCAGGAGTCAAAAACCATATCAAAACTCCTGACGACACCGAAGCCAACAAGCGATAGCCTGTCCTCATAAACATTAATGTATCCAAAAGCATCAAGCCCAGGAGGACACTCAAGCGCCGCTTCAAAGACTAGATGATGGATCCCGTGCGAATCAACTCTGTAGCCCCCAAAGTGCTCATGACCAGCCAAGCAAGCTTTAACACACTTATACTTGTGTATTATACTCATAACTTCATCATAATTCCACAGAAGTGTTACGTTTGAGGATGCAAAGGGATCCAAAGCAATATGACAGCAAATAATTACTTTCTGCTTCAACTTTGATGCGTCTTCGAGGACACCATCTAGCCATTCCAGTTGCTCTTTCCCAACACCTCCATTGAACTTAACAAACCTTTCATCGGCACCATATAGCCCGGCTGGACTGTTCTTGTTGAAGTTTGGATTCTTTTCATTCAGAAGCTTCAAGGCCGCGAGTGTGTTGGGATGATCTTGCGGCCACCCAATAGCACTAATGTCATAGCCATCAAGGACCACAAATCTGTAACTAGGAGTTGGTGAAAATTCATAGTAAGCACAGCCATCGGGTATGTTCAATAATGGGAGTAGATCTTTACGAGGAAGATTATAGAGGCAATGATTACCAATCATATGGTAAACAGGGGCATTCAATCTCTCAAACTCAGAAACAACCTTCTTTACAGTGTCAAGAGATTGGTCTTTCGGGCAATTCCCGTCCACAATGTCTCCAAGATTAATTGCAAAGCTGAGATTTTCAAGACTGTTCCAAGTCTGCACCGCTCTCTGCAACACAAGGATGCTGTTTCTATAATACCTTGGGATTCCATGAAAAGACCAACCATCGGGTATGTCAGCATACTGAACATCAGCGATGACTCCAAACGAGAAAAGTGGTTGCCGTCCATCATTTAGGACCATTTTGCAAACAAGAAGATTGCTCTATGAGATCACAAAGAACATCAGTAATAAAGAAGAGATATCAATATCATACATTAGCTGCAAGCGAAATTGCAAATGAGAACCTAAAAACAAACCATTGGCTGCTGCAGCACTTAACAACCCAGAAACCAAGAACATCAATAATGAAAGATGATTCCAAAATGTTATACTTCCTATATTTTCTTATCCTTAGCAAGCCAGACAATTACTACAACTGAACTTACTGTTTACAGCAGACTTACTTTCATTTCAATCTATACCAAAAATGATTTTCTTTGATCAAAGGAAACAATTCCTGTCTAAATCAGCTATGCTGCTAAGAGTATCTCTTACAGCTGACTGCAGCACAAAAGGACACATAAGCAGCAAGAGAATCAAGCTTTATAACTATAAGCCATAGCCTACAAGCTAATAACAAGAGATTACACGTTTCCAGGACTGACTTGATTCTCAGTTGAATCACCTTGATTCTCAGTTGAATCACCTTGATTCTCAGTTGAATCATTCAACACCGGTGTTAGTTTTTTATATTTTGATATCTAAAATTCTCACAAATCACACTTTTCCACCAATTGGGTTCAGCAAAAATCCACAAACAATCTCCATCCCTTCATAATTCCTTGTGTACTCTTGATTGCTACTTTATTAATGAACCAAGGTCGATTGAAGAGCGCAGGAGCATATTAAGCAATAACAACCCAAAAGAAGATTATTAGGGTAAGATGGAGAGGAAACCTGATAAGCTGAATTGATTGGAACTTGGAAGTGTAGTCAAGATACTCGATTCTCCACCATAAACTGATTGCATCAATCTCTTATTCTGATGAGGGTTGGACAGAATCTCTCTCAGATCTAAGCACAGAGCGGTTTTTATCAACGGTCTGGGAGAGTGTATTCGCATTTCGGCGACGAAGTCAAAGACGTGTTGACGACGAGACTTTGTTGCTTATCGGAAACCGGATCCAATCAACGGCAAAATATTTTACAGAAAGTGGAAAGGTATCCTAATTGTAGGTGGGTATGGCAACACGCTGCACCAGCCAGTTACCCCGTTTCTTCCTGAAAATCCTAATTCTCAAATCCCTAACCACTAGTTATTCGCCAATTCCGATCAATCTCTCGAGGTCTCAAGTCTAGTGAGGTACCTCCGTCCTCCTCTTGCGGTGATGCTGGAGCTTTATTGGCGGGTCAACACGCTAATCTGTTGTTTAGGTTTAAAAAACAAAGATTCGAGGGGAGAAACTTCCAAACTTCACACTGAGAGGCAGATTGAAATTCTCTTAAATTTAGCAAATTTAATCAAAAGACAAGTCAGTTTTCCGAGAAAGTTGGTCGGAAATTTGTCCGGAGAAAAATGCCAGAACAGTGTGTTACCTCCATTTACAATGTTTTTTTGGTGGTTTTTGTCACGTACAATCAACAACAAAGTGTGGTTTACATAAATGATGTAAATTTGTCTGCACATTTATAAATTGTCTTCAAGAGTCGAAAACCATCTCAGTGCTGCTCAAGACACCGGAGCCGATAAGTGATAGCCTGTCCTCATAGACATCGATGTATCCAAAAGCATCAAGCCCAGGAGGACACTCAACAGCCGCTTCAAAGACTCGATGATGAATTCCATGGGAATCAACTCTGTATCCCCCACGGTGATCATGACCAGCCAGACAAGCTTTAACACACTTGTACCTGCTAATTACATCAATAACCTCATCATAATTCCATAGAAGTGATTCGAATGAAGAAGCAATCGGATCCAAAGCAACATGACAACAGATGATCACTTTCTGCTTCAAGTTGGTTGCGTCTTTAAGAACGCCATTTAACCATTCCAGTTGTTCTTTCCCAATACCTCCATTGTACATAACAAACCGTCTCTCAACATCAGCTAGCCCGTCTGAACTGTTTTTGTTCATGTTTGGATTCTTCGCATTGATAAGCTTGAAGGCCGCGAGTGCGTTGGGATGATCTTCTGGCCAGCCAATTGTACTAATATCATAACCATCCAGTACCACAAATCTATAGCTAGGAGTTGGTGAAAAATCATAGTAAGCACAGCCGTTATGATGACCGGGTATCTTCAGTAATGGAAGTAGATCTGTACGAGGAAGATTATACAGGCAGTGATTACCAATCATGTGGTAAATAGGACCAGTGAATTCCTCAAACTTGGAAACAACCATCTTTACAGTATCAAGAGAATGAGCTTTCGGGCAATGCACATCTACAATGTCTCCAAAATTCATAGCAAAGCTGAGATTATCGCGACTATTCCAATTCTTGACTGCCCTTTGCAACACAAGCATGCTGTGTCTATAATACCTTTGAACTCCCATAACAGACCGACCATCAGGTACATCCGCATACTGAACATCAGCGATAACTCCGAATGAGAAGAGGGGATGCTGGTCTGAAGCAGTAGTGAATCCATTGCTTAGGACCATTGTGGGAACAGGAATAATACTACCTAAGAGATCACAAAGAACATCAGTAAACAGCAACTGGCTACCACAGAAAAATTAAACACTTCATTCATGGCTCCACCATGAAATCATATAAGAATGCAAAAGCATTTCACAAAAACAGTTTGAAAGTGTCCAAAATTAATCAGCTAAACGCAGCAAACATTAGCTAACTGAAAACCAACTAAAATTTGAAAACCTCTCTACAAACCCATCTACAAGTTGAAAGATAATTGCAAAAGGTAAATATAGAGGTCAGATAGCCGGATAAAACATGCAGTAAAAATGCAGCAGCTAAATTCAGAACATCCATGCTTTTCTAATGATAAAAAATTCAGTAAAAAAAAATAACTACAGAAAATTGCATATCCAGAAAAAATTCACATGCATACATAAAAAACTACACTCACCTTAATATCTTCTCTCCTGGTGGACCTGGTTGATGAAGCTGAGGTTGATTGATGATTGGAAGAGGTTACTAAGCAAGTTCAACGCAGAAGAAGATTAAGAGGGTGAAATGTGGGAGGAATCCAGTTAAGCTTTATAGGGACGCATTCCAAGACGTGTTGACGGCCAGCAAAAAATTGTTTATCAGAGTAATTAGAGAGCACGAGAAACATATTTTAGTTTATCGATCCGAATATTATAGAGAGCTCGAGATTTTGTTCGATTTGCTCCTGCTTGGGTCTTTTTGTATACTATACTCCGGCCGGTAGTTGCCTCCCGCGTCCCCGCTCAGCGCGGGGCGTAATTGCTCTTGATTCGTCTTCAATTATTTTATATTTCTTTTTTTTTGGGTAGAAATCGTGTTGAAGTTATACATTTTCATGGTCTGTGGCTGTATTTTTTCTGAGTGCTGATGTATAACGCGGACGTTCAAGTGTACATAAGTGTCAACCGTTCTAATCCGATCTAAATAGTCGGATATTCGAACGAATTTTCTAAACAATCTTGATCCATCCCGCATTGGATCAAGCGAAGCCTTACATTCCATTTTGCTACAACACCTAAGCACCCCAGGCTTGACCCCAAATATCTACACATTTTTGCTGCTTCAATCAAATAATTATATGCGGATGTTTGGTTGATTCGTTTGATCAAATTCTAAAACAGGGTATTAAAATGTAAATTTAACTGAACTGGATAAATATCCGAATATCCACATTTATCTGGATATCCGTAAATATCTTAGTATCCGAATATCTTCGAATACCCGTAAAAATCTATAGTATAAAAGTGTGATCTACGTACGCTGATCTAGGATAATCTCTCAGATTCGGAGAGGTTAAAAACAAATATGAACTTGCCCACTCCAACGACCACTAGCTACTTTATTTTTGTCTGATATTTATTTTTCAATATTTAATATTATTTTTTCGGTTTTTCCAGGGTAAAAAAAACAGGGCCATATTAGACCAACCGGATCCAAATATCTGACGAACTCGGACAATGCTCGAGGCCTGAATTTCGGGTTCGGTTCGAATTTGTAGTCTACAAGTTAATCCTCCAATGAAACCAATTCTCTAGCTTTATCAACAACCTCGGATGATAAGCCGACGGCTTCACTAAATTTATAGCCGATTGCTAGAGTTTTCAAGCCGGTAGCTAATCTATTATAAATATATTCTTAACATCAAAGAAGTCTTGTAGAAAGTGACCAATTGAGCATTGCAAACTTTACAATAGGTTGCGCTTTTATTGTCATCCACAATCAATATTTGTAAAAATCCAAATGTAGTGTACATGAATTGTCATAAGAAAGTGCGTATGCAAGGGTGACCATCTTGGATATGTTGTTGCCTTAGGAGTCAAAAACCATCTCAGTGCTGCTCATGACCCCGGTGCCAATTAGCGATAACTTGTCCTCGTAAACACTGATGTAGCCAAAAGCATCAAGCCCAGGAGCGCACTCAAGTGCTGCTTCAAAGACTCGATGGTGGATCCCATAAGAATCAACATTGTATCCTCCACGGTGATCATGACCCGCAAGGCAAACTTTTACACACTTGTACTTGTGTATAACATCAATAACCTCATCATAGTTCCATAAGAGTGTTGCATAAGAGGAAGCACCAGGACCCAATGCAAGATGGCAGCAGATGACTACTTTCTGCTTCAGGCGAGTTGCGTCCTCAAGGACACCGTCTAACCATTCCAATTGTTCTTTCCCAACACCTCCATTGAACTTTACAAATCTTCTGTCAACACCAACAAGCCCATCGGGATTGTTCTTGTCTGTGTTTGGGTTCTTTTCATTGAGAAGCTTCAAGGCCGCAATGGTGTTGGGATGATCTTTCGGCCAGCCAATAGCACTAACATCATAACCATCAAGGACCACAAATCTATATTGAGGAGCCGGTGAAAAATCATAGTAAGCACATCTATTATTATGACCAGGTATCTTCAGTAATGGAAGTAGTTCTTCACGAGGAAGATTATAGAGGCAATGATTACCAATCATGTGGTGAACAGGGCCATTGAATTTCTCAAACTCAGAAACAACCTTCTCTATAGTAATACGAGACTTATCTTTAGGACAAAATCCGTCCACAATGTCTCCAAAATTAATGGCAAAGCTGATATTTTCATTACTGTTCCATTTTTCGACTGCTCTTTGCAACACAAGAATGCTGTGTCTACAATACCTTGGAACTCCCAGAAAAGAGCGACCATCGGGTATATCAGCATATTGAACATCAGAGATGACTCCAAAGGAGAACAGGGGTTGCTGTCCTGAAGCAATAACGATGCCATTATTTAGGACCATTGTTCCAACAAGAAGACTGCCCTACGAGATCACATAGAAAATCAGTAAATAGGAATCGATACCAATATCCTAATTTAGCTCCAAACAGAACAGAAAATGGAGACCCAGAAACGAACCACTTGATCGCACAACCATAATTCATAAGAATGCACAAAGCAGATTGCAAAATGGGCTAAAAGATGATTTCAAAACAATTGAAATTGCTGCATACAACAGATTCACATTTGACGAGTCTATCTTCAAGCCATAATTCTCAAGTTTTACCAAATGAGAATTTCTTCTATCACTGGATTAAGCTGCTGCTATAAGTATCTGTGGCCTTTTAGTTTTTTAGCTATGCTAGGGGACAGTGTCCCCGGAGATGAGTTTCCCCACGTTTACATCGAATAACATAAAAAATTCCATACTCATCTTCAATGATTAAGCATTTAAGATTCAAATTCAAGCATTTGGGATCATGTTTTACTCCAAAACAGCACTTCAATATAACAAAAATATCAATCAATAAAAAAGTCTGGTCTACAGAACTTGAGGCAAGACCATGGCGAAATGTAAGGCGTGTATGGCACAAGAAGGCGATAAAGTCGAAAAGCTATAAGTTGTTATTGCTTATAGCTGAAAATCACAGATGCGCTAGGAATATTGTGTCTACTCATTTGGTTTCAGAATGCTATTAGCTTCATGTGCACAGCGACAACATCAAATATTACCGCTTATCTATTCAAATCCATCAGAGATTATCACAATGATTACATCAATGATTCAAATGCTATTAGGGTTCCCAATATCAACTTCTGCCTCCTTTGTTTCCAGGATGAACAACACAATAAACACAATGTTGGTTAGGCTAAAAACACGATGAACAAAATTCGGATCCCAATATGAATCCAAATATCAAAGCAGCGACATGAATCTGAATATCTGCAACTTCTAGACCATTGGGGCAATTCAAAGTCAATGAACCAACCGTTGATTCTAAATATCACACATACATAAATAAATACTCTCGTCTTAATTTCTTCTCTAGTCTCGCTCGTTCCTCACTGATAAACTGAAGTCGATTGATGAGTGCTGGAGCTTATTCAGCAAAGTTAATACAGAAGAATAAAATTAGGGTAAAAGGGAAGGGAACCTGTTACGTAGCGACTGGAGGAGTAACCGGGATGCTTGAGTGACCACCGTAAATCGATTGCATCAACGCTTGTTCGGATGATGATAGCAGAAGCGAGAGAGAAGAACCAATTCTCTCACTCGTAATCGAGCAGAAGAGCTACCGTAGATGAAGAGGTTTGATTTCATTTTTAAATGAACCAAATATATAAAAACACTAAAATTCGTTCCGTTTAGTATTTAGGGTCGCTTTATTTATAAACAAGTTTGATCATATTAAAATTCGTCTGAATCATATGCATATATAAAAAGAATATTGTGAGGTTAAAATTCGTCTCAATTATAAAATGATCTAATTATGGATCTATTTGCTAACTCTGAATTATGTAGGTGAAGATGAAGCTAGATGAAAATAGGAGATCATTTGAAGAGATAATTTGTATTTTGATATAAATAGAGATTATTACGGGTAAAATTACGAAAATGGGTATGAATATAATTTTTATAATCATTTCAAAAACATGAAAACCTTTATTTTCTTCCTTGTTGCTGAACTTGTTTGTTCCACCGCTCATTTGTATATCATTGTATAGTGATTTCTTCATTAGCAATGAAATAGATGCAAATTACAATCCAATGAACTCACCAAGGATGAGCAAGCTGTAATTTACAGTCCAATGAACTCACAAAGGATGAACAAGTTGTCCAGTTAATAAATCACATGTCTCATTTCAAAATCAAGATACAAATTACAGTTTAGTGATACCTCTATTTGATCTCTCTCCAGGCCGCATCGTACCAATTATCGCAGGAATCTGGCCCAGCCGCTAAACCAAACTCCTTCCCTTCGAAGCTCTCGAGATCGTTCCACAAGATTTTCCGATCCATTTTTTCTCTAGCAAATCCAAGGCGATGACTAAAGGTACCACAAATTCCGGTAAGGAGAAGGCGAAGTGTGGAGAAGGTGAATAAATTCAGGGTTGTTGCTTGCGAGACCGATGAACAGTTGAACTCACTAAGGATGAAGAAGCCGCAAATGCAGGGGCAAAAATGACCTATATTGTATTCATCTCACCAATAACCCCAATAATCGATATTGAGATGGATAGAATTTTTTTATTTATTTAATCCTCCATTTTCATCCCCTAGAATAATTTCATCCCTTCATCTTTTTGCACCGAACACCCAAATTGTGAGCCCAGAAAAATAACCCTATAAAATAATCTAATAACCCCTCCTTTTATCCCTGAACGGACCCTATGTATTTTAGGTTGGATTTTTTTTTTCCGGTTCAATTCTACTAGGAGTGTTAAAGTGAAACCGTTTGAATTTTGAAGTCAAAAAAGGCATTTACTCACATGATCCCGAAATTAGAACAATTCTACTTTTGAACCTCAAACCGAAACACGTTTTTAAAATTTGTCTACGGTTGTAATATGAGACATGTTACTCGGACTCAGTTCGTCAAAAGTTCGACTCGAACTTGTTCACTTTCTAAATGATTCGAATATAAACAAATTTTAAAGTTCGTATAAAATTTAGAGGGGTGTATTCAATCCATACTTTTAAAGATTTTGACTGATTCTTAAATTTGCTGAATTGAGATATTTTAATTCTATATAGAGTCCATACAGATTCTGTAGAAATCTTATGTGTTGAGAAATATTTCAATGTTGTTTAGGTATGTATATAAGTAATAAAGAATCTTACAAAATCAATCAAATAATAGATTCTTTTGAAATCAACAAACTTTTAAATATCATAAGAATTTCATGGAGTATCATAAGAATTTTATAGAAAATTTTAAATCCTAATTGAATACCTAAAGATTTATATGGACTTTTAAAAATCTATATTAAATTCTTGTAAACTTTTAAACTCTAAAAAATTCTTCTCTAACCCGACTCGTTTAACTCGTAAAATACTATGTGCCTATCAATATAAATTTCCTTGCCTCGTCATGGGATGAAACATATTGCCCCGCTGATTGTGGACCGCAAACATCCAATGACCATATATAGTTTGTGCAAATCTTATACGATGATACATAACCACAAAAAAAATACATATACTAAAAAACAAGAGAAAAAGAAGAAAAATTATAAAATGTCGAAAAAGAAAGGGTATTGAAATGCAAACACAAATGGAGATTTTAAGTAATCGTTTGCTGGTTCTGCTACTACCACATAAATAATCTCTTCGACTATGAAACATTTGGGTGATTTTCTTACCTATACTTTAACAACTTTTTGTTTATTTTTAGCTTAATGGAAACTTGACTATATGTTATATAATTCAAAATTCTATATATCTACTTCGTCTTTTAAATCCAAACTCTGTCTATCGGTATACTTTTCCGGCCTCGTCATGGGATAAAACATAATGTCAAAGTCCGATACAGACAGCGCACGGATCGCGAGCCGAATTGAGGCTAACTGCTCTGATACTATGTCAAAGTCCGATACAGGCGGACATGTAAAGCGGGGGGTCGTGTGCATATGAACGCACACGCGCATTAGGCCCAAACACAACACATAAACCCGGCGATATTTCATCCTAAAACCAATTGACAATAGGAGGAGTAACTCACCGAACTTATATACTTTTCCCATCTTTCGATGTGGGACCTAATTATCTCCAACACATTCTACCCTATGGACTTTGAGCCATATAAATTCAATGGCCATACGGTTTGTGCACTTCTTTGTATAGTGATCCATAACCACAAGACAAAAAGAAGGAAACAAAATACATCTACTAAATGAACAAGAAAGAAGAAGGAAAATTCTAAAATGTTGAAAAGGAAAGGTATTGAAATGCAAATACAAGTGAAGAAGTTATGTTTGTGCGTGAGGAGAGAACTTTAAGTTGATACGATCGTATATATATAGCGAAGGAAACAAACTAGAGTAGTAGAGCAACATAATTTGTGTACTTGCAGTATGGAGTTCATAGAACCACTAGGGTTGAACTTGCAAAATTTGAATCCTCTTGTTCTTATTATTTGCCTCTTCTTCTTGTTCTTACTCTACAAATGGCTAATTAAAACGAATTTCACCACCACCACCACCAAAACAAACCTCCCACCTTCTCCACCGCGTCTTCCGGTGATCGGAAATCTCCACCAACTAACTGGATGCCCCCACCGCGGGCTCCAAGCGCTTTCACGCAAGTACGGAGACATCATGCTCCTCCGCCTTGGCGCTAAGAACGTGCTTGTAGTCTCTTCGGCCACATCAGCAAGCCACATCATGAAGACCCATGACATGGCGTTTTCTGGCCGACCCGACAAGGGCGTCTTTAAGCGAATGTTGTATGACGGAAAAGACGTGGTTGCGTCACCTTACGGTGAATATTGGCGCCAAGTGAGGAGCATCAGTGTTCTCCACCTTCTAAGTAACTCTAGAGTTAGGTCTTACAATAAAGTAAGGAAAGAAGAAGCTTCTTTGATGGTTGAACAAATCAGGGGTTTGTTGGGGAAAGAGGTGAATTTGAGTGAGGTTTGTATTAAGTTCTCTAACGACGTCGTTTGTAGGGTTGCGTTCGGGAAGAAATATGAGGACAAAAATGAGTTTCAAAAGTTTTTGAAAGAGTTCTTAGTGTTGTTGGGTGGGTTCTACGTAGGTGATTTTGTACCATGTCTAGGTTGGGTTAGCCGGGTAAGTGGTTTGGATGCGAGGGTGAATAGGGTAAGAAGAGAGTTTGATGAGTTTCTCGAGGGGATCGTTAGAGAACACGAGGATCAGGCCATGAAAGGGGAGATTAACGGAGATGGTGAAAAGGATTTCGTGGATATTTTGCTTGAGGTTCAAAGGGATGAAACCATTGGGTTTCCCTTGGAAAGAGACTCCATCAAAGCACTCCTCTTGGTATGACTTATTATAGCACAGTTGTTTGTATCATAAGTATTTCTACCAAATAATTAAAAGTGTTGAATGATTGGTTTACTCGTGTTTTTAGGATGCCTTTGCAGCGGGGACAGAAACGAGCTACACCGTATTAGACTGGACCATGTCCGAGCTCTTAAGGCATCCAAAAACCATGCAAACCCTACAAGCTGAAATTCGTCAAATTGTTGGATCATCTCCCTTCATAAGAGAAAAAGACTTAGACGAAATGAAGTACCTAAAAGCAACTATAAAGGAGACCATGAGGTTGCACCCTCCGGTTCCTCTCTTAGTCCCAAGAGAGTCAACTCGGAACGTGGAACTCAATGGATACACAATCCCTGCTGGGACCCGAGTCATCACTAATGCTTGGGCCATCCAAAGAGACCCGGCCCAATGGGAAGATCCGGACGAATTCCGACCTGAGAGATTCTTGGACTCTCAAGTGGATTTTAACGGGCACTATTTCAACCTTATCCCGTTTGGGGCGGGGAGAAGGGGTTGCCCAGGGATATCGTTTGCTATGGCGAGCATTGAGCTTGCACTCGCGAGTTTGGTGTGGAAGTTTGATTGGAGTTTGCCTGGAGATGTTGAACCTCACTCTTTGGATATGAAGGAAACATATGCTATTTCCGTACAAAGAGAAAAACCTCTTGTGGCCATTCCTTCCTTGCCTAAATCTTAATATAAACTTATATATATGTATATGAATGATTTGGAAATGTTGCTCTTACATTCTGATATTTGTACTTGTTAGTGAAACATCAATTATTAATATTTCATGTAGTAGGTAATTACTTGATCCCAACTCTTGATTCTCTTCTTATACTTCCTATAACATATTTGCTTTATTTTTTGTATAAACTCTTTATATTTCCCAACTCTTGACGGTTTGCGTCTGCAAATGACCTAAGATCTCGAGAAGCAGTAGTTGCCGACATGTAACTAGAAATTGTTATGGTGTAGTAGACATAATCTTTGCAGAGGATGTTAGGTATGCCGGCCTACTCTTGTACTAAGACTTAAACATGGAAACGAATCGATAGGAACAATGAAAATTGTCGGTTGTATGATTTTTGTGGATTAGGGAATATTTGATTTGGGACGTTGGTTGGTTGGGCGGGTATATTGGGATCATGGGTTTTTAACTTTGGTAGGAGATTATTTAAGCGGAAACGGAATGAAAACGAATTTAGTCCATATCTATATTCCTATTCATGAAATTGTATAGAACCATTCCTTGTGGTTTAAGGCAAAATGCACTTGATTCCCCACATTTTGTTACCCTATAAGGTATCAAAAGTAATCAAACTCTACTCCAATTACTTCAAACTATAAGAAATTATTCCAAAAACTTTCATGAAAAAGGGTATACATGGACTATATTCATTTCTATTCCGTTTCCGATTCCGGAGTTAAAACCAAACAGGCCTTAAATGACGTAGAGTTAGGGTTTTGTGACACCCCAAATCCGCGGGACTTGGGATACTACGGGTTGGGACCTCACAATGGGTCCCGACCCTTAACCTAACAACAATTTCACCGGATCTTACAACAAGGCACAAATAAAGGCCAAAACTGAAATACATTTTTATGCAATGAAAGGAAACCTGAAAGAAACAACAAAAGACTTCAGCCGATAAGCAACACCAAGGGCCAAATGCCACCACGCGATATACAATATACATGAATAATATACCACTCGTCTCTAACCAAAACCCACTCCTAAAATGTACGGACCCCGGCTGCCCACCCTTCCGGATCTCTCGGAGCATGCCTAACCTGCAAGGCAAACTACAACATTCGGTATAAAACCGTTAGCTCACATTCGAAGCATTAGAATTAAAGGGGAAGGCACAAGCACAAATAATTCAACATAGTCACACAACATACTCAAAAGCACACAAATCAAGTTTATTATCTTTATTATTATTAAGTCATATCCCGTTCTAGTTCAACTTCTTTTGTGACACGAGAATCCTCTGAAACTCGCCTCGGTCCCTTCTTCCGGCAATGGAACGGTCGGATGCCTCCGACCGTCTAACCAGCACGGGCCAGTCGCCGAGATCCCCCTAGCTCTCACGGGGAGCCAGGCAGTGATGTCACCGCCCGTTATCATACACTTGGGCCAAATAATATAAAGGTCGGTAATCCTATTTCCGGTTTAGTTGTTATAAACAGTAAAATAATTAACACACACCACCCAACACACAATAATGCTAATACAAAGAATACGAGCTAAGTAAGTCCGAAGACTTACCTCGTCACCACACTCAACTCACAACACTCTCGCTTCCTTAGGGAGGAAGCCCATAACCTGCTCACAAGAAGATAACTATATCAACAACAACCCACTCACAATAGAAGTCTTAGACTTCTATACAAATGATCTACGCAAGACCATATGACTCTCAATTCTAGGACCGCATCCTAGAATCCCTCATGCTCACATCACACTCAATAGAAGCTAGAAGTCCTAAGACTTCTAAACCCTCGGATCTCGCAAGATCATAACTCACAACACCACTAGGATAACATGCCTAGTCCCCACGATCACAATGCTAACAACACTATGCTAGAATACGCATATCCTAGCCCATAATCTCAACAACCATAAGCTCACAACTATAAACTTACAATTTCAACCTCAACAATCATTCAACCTCAACCCCTAAATTCTCACAAGCTCAACATACAACTTAAAGCCATAAACAACCTCACAAGATAATATCAACTCCTCAAGCCTTACAACATTTCACAAACCTCAACCACTCACCTAAGGTTCCGAGCCACTACTTGGCATTCACTCTAAGTTATACTAGATCCATCCTAGCATGATATTAATACTAAACATAACAAGATCGAGGAAAAGAATACTCACACGACGTCAAAAGACGGAAGTCGATCTACGAATGACGAGTTTGGAATCGATGGCCTTTATCGGGGCGCTTCCGGTCCTAACACCAAAGCTAAACAAATTTAGCGCCAAACAAATTTAGCTAAGCGCTAAATTTGAAAGGAAGATTTAACACATAAAATATTCTAATGAAACTCGCTTTCAAAACCAAGGTTAAAACTCGAAAAAAAACATTTTCCGGGAATTCATACAATTTTAGAATTTGGGTCATAAACCACGAATTAAATCCTTGAGCCATATTCCGAAAATAATCCAACAAAGGGCATTATATGTAGTGTATATAAATATAAGAATATCCCCGTAATTAAAATCCAAGGTTAAAACCGTTAACACATTTTCCGGGGTAATTAATTCAACTCTAGAAACTTGGGTCATTTTCCGTAAATAAAACGTTGGGCATTTTTTGTAAATATACAAACAGAGGGCACAATTGCCAAAATCAAGAAGTATGTGTCAAAGCTGTAATTACAAAACATTGGGTAAAATCTGTAATTAACCACAATTAGAGGGGCCCGATTTGAAATATTGGAGAACTCCTTCAACATCTGAACACGCGAATTCACAGACAGAGGGAGCTATGAGGCGGCGGTAGGGGGGATGAATACAACTCCGGTGGTTGCTCCTTGGCTCCGGCAGGCGATGGAGGCGGCAGGGCGTTGGGCTCTCGGTTGCTCCTCTTGGCCTGGGTTGCAGATTTAGGTTCGATTACAAAATAACCAAGCAGCTTTTACAACCCCTAATTTGAGCGTGACAGAGGGAAAGGGGGAAAGGGCTCCGGCGGCTGCGCAGGCGGAGGAAAGGAGAAGCGGCCAGACGGTGCAGGCGGAGGAGCGGCGGACAACACAAGGGCAGGGTTGCAGGCGCTTCTCCGGTTCGATTGGGTTGAAGGCGAATTGAAGGCGGCTCTCCCGGTGACAGATTCGAGGGCGAGGGTTCCAACAACAAGAGAGGAGGGGGTGCGAGGCTTTGCTGCGCTGCTGGAGAGCTTGCTCTCATCACCGGTGAAGAAGGGTAGCGTGAGGCGCGAGGGTTGTGTGAGGTTGAGGGAGTGCTGAGGTTTCTCGATCCAAAATTGAAGAGGAGCCGATAGAGGAGGAAGATAGCAGTTGTTGTGCAGAGAGAGCAGGGGCTAGGGAGATGCTAGCAGTCGGGAGCGAGGGCGAGGGGTCGGGGTGAGGTGAGCGAGGGGTCGGGGCAGCAGGTCTAGGATAGCGTCACTCAAGCAGGTTGGAAAGAGACAGGTGAAGAAGGTGGGGAAAAAGCAAGAAATAAAAACAATAATGAGAATAAAATTAATAATATTAAAATAGGAAAATGGGCATCAATAACTCGATCAAAACATTCGGAACGGGATTTTCAAATGGAAAAATTTTCCCCACTTTTTCGAAAAATAACGATACGGAAAATATATGTGGATCGAATATATAAGTAAACTTGCAAAATATACTTTGAAATACAAAAACCATTCACGCAATTTATTTTTACGAGATTATGTAATAATTTAAACACAGGAAATGAAATATATCGATAAAAGCCGGAAAGATAAATCTCGCAAACGCGCCAAAATTTTGGGGCGTTACAGGTTTGTAGCTAGTGGATCGGGCAGGATGAGGGTTTGTAGTGGATTGACCGGTATTAGGGTCACAGACAGATTTGGTAGGATTTCGGATATGTTGGAAATACAACCAGGGTTGTTCGTGGGTTTTGAGCCATGACTAATAGCCCACGTACCCCTCTTATCACCAGTATTGTACTAATTCAATCTCACTGTTTCATAGTTTTTTTTAGAGTTAAACTAAAATCGAAATTTTATTACCCAATATTTTTTTGCCCAAATTCGGTTTAAACACAGGTTCAATTTACTCAAGCTATCCAAGTTCGGTTTACCCATTCTACCTTATGGTTCTCTTCTTCCACCTACAATACTAGATTTACTAAAACAACCACCTTCTACCCCACTACCATCTTCGACCTTCGGAAGGGACTGGCTGTGTAACACCCCGAATCCGCGGGACTCGGGATGTCACATTGGGCTAGGATCTCACAATGGATCCTGACCCTAGCCTGACAACAAGTTCACTGGACCTTACAACATGGCACTGACAGATATAAAACAAATACATAAAACAGTATAAATTGTACGACCCAAAGTAAACAACAACATAGCCGAGTAAATAAAACGACATCCTCACACAGGAGGTACAAAAGATCATCCTCACGCAGAGGGGAAACACAACAACCCCAAACCAACCACCTAATGTACGAGAGTCCTCGGCCTGTCACCCTGCCAGATCACCCAGTAGCGTCTAACCTGTAAACATCTACAACACGGTATGAAACCGTTAGCTAACCATACATATATGAGGTAATGCATAAGCACAAGCACAATCATGAAAGATAAACACATCAGCATGCTATCACACATTTACTCATTTATTATCTTTATATAATAACCATTCACTCAAAAACCGTATATATAGATATAGATAGATGAAAGTATGTGACACGAGGACCGATACATCCCCGCCTCTGAGTACAATGTCCAGCTGTACGAGTATCGGTCACACAATCCGTGTACCCTATGGGAGTGGATTGCGCCCTTCCTGTAAACCAGTCTGGCCTGACATCAGAGAACCTCCCAGACTCCACGGCGGGATGAAAGGGAAAGGTTATCACAGCCACGCAGTGGGGCAGTCAATAGAACATAGGTCGATAAAAACGACAACTCATGATATCATAGCAAACATATAAAGCACACACCACTCATGCAAACACCCAATATAGGGATGGTAGCTAAGTAAGTCCTACGGACTTACCTCAACCTCGTACAATCACAACCACGATCAACCTCCAATCCTGAGAGGGACACTGCCTAATAACAAGGCATAAAGAGATATATCAACCTCTATTCATCAAAGGGGTCACACCTAGACCCAAAGGGATCCATAAGGATCATACTCAATCTATGAGCCTCACAACCAACTAAACCTCAATATCTCAGCATAACTCACAATTCCTCAAATCTCAAGGTATTATCTAATCAACATTCCTCAATCTCAATTCTAATCCCAATTTAATTAATTAATCTTTAATTAATTAATTAGATTTCGCCAGAATAACGTTTTGCCCGCAGGCAATTTCTAAACCCCCTGTCATCAGATTTCATCAAACAAGAATCCATAATCACCAGAATAATATAACGACCATAATGGAATTTCTAATTGTCCTATTTGACAAGCCTAAAGTCAATTTAGGCCAAATCGCAGTACGAAAAACGAATAAATTCATAACTTATTCGTTACTAACCCGATTGACGATCTGAAAGAAGATTCGAAATCACAACGACGCAGGCTACGCATGGACATCATCAAATTCATCGGAATCTGAACGACGGAACCTGCCTGGTGACATATATGCTCGACCAGCCCTCCATATACTCGGAAATGCAGAAACTCGGTACCGATATGAAGAGAATGAAGAGAGGAATCCAGAAACTCAAACGGAATTGAAATCGGATTAGAAACGGAGAGTAGATCTGAGTTTGAAGGTTGAGAGAAATCAGAGCTTTTACGAAAAAACGTGAAATGAAATGAATTAATAAAGGATTTTCCGCTATTTATAGTGAAGACGATAATTATCCTTTAGTAAAGTCGATAATTATCCTTTAACCGATCCAAAGGCGGGTCGAACCTCTTTCTCCAAACTTCTCGAGATTGGAACATTAAATCTGGAATATTGTAGGGATAATTATTCCACAACTATCTCGGAAAACATGTATTCCTAAGCCGTCTTTCTTAGCCGTTAAGAAACGAAATAGCGACTCTTTTGGCCGTTTTGCCTCTCCATGTTATTTCATATCTAGGACATATCCGATGTCCTGATCATTTCTCTCAACTGCATTTTTATTAATTGGAGCTCCCAAATGCTCCAAATAACACCGGAGGGTAAAAATAATTACCCGGGGGAAAAAGTAAAAATTTCCCCAAACGTCCAAAATTACGCGAGGAACATAACGGTGGGACTCATATTCATCACTTGGGAAATCTTCGCAAGTTATATGTCAATTACTATCAACGATTAAGTTAATCAACATTAATTAGAATTCGGAAATCCTAGCTATTACAGGCTGATCACGTCGCCTTCAACTCCCCACCATCTCAGCCATGGCCTGCAACCCACACTGACGGTCTCGTGCTTCTTCTCTCCGTCTTTAACCGCCTTCCAGATCACCAGTAAATAATCAACTCGTCGAAAAACTTCTCCTCCATGGCCTGCAACCAACACCGGTGGTCTCGACTTCTTCTGTCTTAAGTAGATCGTACAGTTACATTAATTAGTTTAATTAATCTAAATATAATTGAGAAGATTAGGCTACTAAAGTAACTTATTTTTCTAGAAAACAAACAAAGTCAAAGTATTTTACAATTTTAGTAAAGGATAAATTTGTAATTAATGGAATCTTTAATAGGTAGTTGCAAACTTAATGGAATATTTTTATTTGGTAAAATATATTAATTAAGCTTAAAAATTTAAAACCGGTTAAAAAAGGTAAAAGTGCTTGAGATTTTCCAATATCAAATATCCGCCATTTTCGCCATTCAAGCGGTAACCAAAAGCATACCAAAAAAAAACACTTCCTGCAAACGAAAACAGTTTCGTCATATCAGTCCTCTCGATGTCTCGTCTTCAACCCATTTTTCATCCTCAACATTCTCCTTCAATCGAGCATTCAACGGTCGTCTTAAACAGGTATTAGTTACCAATTGCTTCAAAGGATTATCGAAATCTCGAATCGACTATCTTCAGTCGCCATAGCCAGGTATGATATCTTCGTTTCGACGATTGTACTCAGGTTTTTGAAGAAAACCTCTCTTTCGTACCCATACATATTCGAAATTATTTTGTAAACCATCAATCGATTTGAATGTCTGTTAAAGACTGATTATGTACATATGTTGCTGCGAAAATATTACTGACTAACTATGTATATACCAAATATGTAGTGTACATTTGGATAGGGGTTTGATGATACACAAACAAATTTTTTTGTGGCCATATAGCATATTGTCGATTACAATATGTACAGTAGAACAAAATATGTTGTAATACAGACTTCTGTTGTGTTTGCATGTACATATGTTTGTAGTATCTAGTGATTATGTATATGTGTTGTTGCGAAAAAACAGTGGAATAAATTTGGTACCCTTGTCACTTCAAAACTTCCTAATTTGGTGGGATGGGACGAAGTATTTGTGTTAGTTGCATATTTGCAGATGGGAGGAGCAACGAACCACCATAACCAATAAACATCATCATGAGTATCACTCGCTCCAATCAACATCCGCAAAGTGGGATCTTGAATAATACAAAGTTCAACATGCCATGCTTTTCCTAGTATTTTTCCGGACTTCAAGAAGCAATATGATAACTGTAATATACACGGAGTTATGAATACAACATTAACATACTCCTATGATCAATGTTGAACATTATTTTCAAATCACATGTCTTAATAATTTGAGGCATATCTATTGACTTGGATAATGATATTAAAAGCACAAGGGTAGAACATCACTTGTATCCATATATTACTTTAACGATACTACTAAATAATAATTTTCTTATTGAAATATAGATATATCATCGTTGTTTTATGCAATTGTGCGCAACATGTACGGCTTGCGCTAGTGGGTTTAAAACATTGTATTTCAAAAAAAAAAACTATAAAAAAAATTATTCAAATATAATATGTATTTGTTAAATTATATTCGTAATTGTTTAGGTATTTTAATTGTTCGTTTATATTTAAAATTGTTTATATAACTAATTTCAAATATTAATTTATATATTTAATTATTAACTAAATTTTTATCAAATATATAACAAATATTAATTAATTTACATAAATTACAACCTTAATTATTTTAATACAAGGTTACAATTACTTTTTAACTTTTAACCTAAGATTATATATATTATACATATTCGATCATTACGGCTGCACTTTGATGTTTATTTTTTTTGAATTTTTTCCCTAAGTGTGTTTTATTTTAAAAATAATTAATAAAGAAGGAGAGATTGAACCCACGGCTTTCTCTGAAACTCTGCAACAATTACATGAATCTTTCGAAAAAATCTAAACTGTGGGCTGAACCCACGGCTTTGGGTTGAATATATTATTTTTTAACACCCAACTCCATGCAATAAATGGGAGAAATGGGAGGTGAGTCTCCAATGCATGTTCATTTGCTTCTTCTTTCCTCAAAAATTTTTGCAGCATCTTCAGTTGCTTCTTCATCGGGTGAGCTCAATGGCGGCCGCAAGATTTCTAAAGGGTGGGGAGAAAATAAATTATCGATAAAAATATCTATGAAATAAAATAACGATAAAAACAAAATCAATATGTCATCTACTTGCACAGTTTTGACTACAGGTCTAGCAAAAATAACTATAGAATAATATGTTATTTAGATATCAAAATAAATTAATATAAAATATATATATATATATATATATATATATATATATATATATATATATATATATATATATATATATATATATATATATATATATATATATCATTACATATATTTAGGGAGTTTTATAAAGGATGAAATTAGTTTTAAAAGAATCTTAACTGAAATAATGTTATTTTTTAAATAAATTATAACATCTTTTTGATAGAGTATTAATTTTGTATTTGAATTATTCAATAAATTACTTTTAAATAGAATTCATAAAAAGAAGAAAAAAAGTGAATAACTTTTATATTTAGAGTTTGGACAAATAAAAACGAAATATATTATAAAATATGTAATTTAAATCCGAAACAATAAGGTCTTTTGAAAGAAAAACAAAAAAAATTAATAAAATAAGAAGGAAAAGGTGAAAAAATAAGCCAAAGGGTTAGTGATAGGATTTAAACTCAGGACCATGTAAAAATTCCATTTCATACTCAATTCCAAATACCACTATGCCACCATGTAATTTCTAATACTTTTTCCTATTATTTGTTATTATTCCGTGCCAGAGGGTGGGGCACCCACCCAAAGGCCGCCACTGGGTGAGCTCAACAATTACTTCCGTTTAAACACCACCAAGTTAGTTGATTTTGATTTTTGTATTAACTTATTAATGATATATATATTTTAGGGTTTTTATTAAAATTATGTTAATGATATTTGTTATGTATGTTAATGGTATTTGTTTTAGGATTTTCTTAAACAATTCTACAATGGTATTTGTTATGCATGATAGTTGTTTATATTAGTGCAAATTATTTTGATCTATGATTATTGTTGATTCTTGTAAATTAGTGATGACTAGTTTAGCGCCCGTGCCGTGCACGGGTATTTGAAAATATATTTCTTACAGTTTTTTTTTTGTATGAGTAATTTTTTATAGATTTATTTTTCTTATTATATTTTGTTGATTTGATTACGAATGTTTATGTTAAATAGTATACGCATATAAGAAAAATAATAACAACATAGTTGTTGACCCAGTTCGGGGCATACCAAGCCAAGAGTGTCCACTATCTCTGTATTATAAAAATCACAATATTAATAATGTCAAAAAACAGTTAAAATTGTGTACATTTAATATAATAGAAATCACGATGATAACCTTTGACGTGAAACCTCGAGCACATGCGCGACAGTCCGATCCTAAAAAGAGAAGAAGATAAACTTTATATAAGTGTAAGCTCAAGGACGGGTTATGATCGCTTGATATTATTGATTGAAAACGAAATAAAATGAAGAAGAAATTCTAACGTACCTTAAATTATGTTGCGAAAAACTTCGTCAAATACAACATTAGTTGTAGTATCTTGAATCTTGCCCTTAGGGTCACATATCATAATCTTTAATCCATCCCTGCTCGTCACTCTTGAGATAGCGACATATAATTGGCCGTGACTGAAGACCGGTCTAGGCAAATATATTCCAACCTGTGCAAGGGACTGACCTAGACTTTTATTTATAGTCATATCAAAACATACCATAACTGGGAACTATATCCTTCGAAATTTAACAGAAATTTTCAAGTCTGTGGGTGTAAGAATTGTTCACGGAATGAAGACCTTATGACCTATATTGTTCCCAGATATTATTTCTGCCTCGATGATTTGTTTTCCAAGTCTCCTAACTATCAGTCTGGTTCCGTTACACAACCCTGCAGACTGATCAATGTTTCTCATCAACATAATTGGAATTGCAACTTTCAGTCTCAAGACATGGTTCGGAAACCCAGAACACTTGATGCAGTTCAAGAACTCGCTCGAGTAGAAACCATCATCAAGAGAACCTTCGCTTGGACATATACTATCCGAACTCAAGTACTCTGTCACGTCTCGAGGTATCAATGATAGAATATAGTCATTAACCTTCTCAACAATCTCATTGGTAGGGGCGAGAATAGCTCTTTCTTGAAAGTAGGTCAGTGGATCCTGAATATTGTAACTCAAAGGATATACATGGTCAACAATAGTTGCAATCGGGTCACCTGTAGATGCAAGTAGGAGATCTTAGGGGATGGTAATTTGAGCTTCTCCATTAACACTTTCACCTTCCGTGCCATCTCCAATGCCCAATATCCAATCTGAAAACTCCTTAGCCTTTCGAGCTTCTAATTCAATAACTCCACGTATAACCCTCATGTTTTGTGTTAATCTAAGCACCGTGCAGTGATCCCACAAATATGACGCATTGATTGCAGCAAAGACAATATCATGTCTACTTCCATGACTTACAATAGGCAATATTTGTCTAAAATTACCACCAAAAACGACAACATTACCACCAAACGGGAGAAGTGAGCAGTCTGGATTATAAGATCGCATGACGTCTCTTAAACTTCTATCGAGCGCTTCAAAACAACATTTGTTAACCATGGGTGCTTCATCCCATATTATCAGCTTTGTCTTTGACACTAACTCAGCCAGATCCGTACGTAAACATATAAGATTAAAACATTAATATATTGTTTAGTGTAATATGAACAATATATTAAAAAAGAAGTTTTAATAATTGAATAATAAGGTTTGTACCTGCACGAATGTTGCATGTTGAACTTTCGTCAACATTTATTGGGATGCCAAACCTCGAATGAGCGGCCCTACCGCCTAGAAGCAAGAGAGTTGCATTACCACTCGAAGAAACTGTTAGAACGATCTCACCTTTACTCCTCAAACCAGCCGAAAGGGATCTCCATATAAAAGTCTTTCCTCTTCCACCGTATCCATAAAGAAAAAACACCCCCCCCTTATCAGCTGACACAACACACATAATCTGATCATACACTCCCCTCTGCTCGTCGGTGAAACTGGAAACCAATATGTCATGGTCCAAAGATAACTGGGATCGATCATAGTTTAGTTCATCTTGAATTAGTCTATTATGCTGCTCCATAATCAAGGCTTCGTCACGATAAGGCATAGACTTATTCGTCTTCAAACTGCCGCCGTTCCTCTGTAAGAGTTTCTCTATCTCAACCAAGGCGTAATTTTGCAGCACGGCATCATCTAATTGCAAATCTACGTACAAATAAACCAAGTTAAACATGTTTACTTACCTAGTACAAAATATACTAAACAAATTGAAAAAATAATGCAAAACTCGAATTAAATTCATATACATGAAAGAAAGCATACCATTATTACGCAACACCCTTCTTTGTCGTGCAAGAATATCATCAGATAAGTACTTCCATACTTCGGCCCAAACCAGATGAGGCGATGACATGCTACCTGAGAGATACAACATGACGAATAAATTCCGAAGATAACCAGCAATTCCCCAAAAACTTGCTTCTTTTATACCGTCAATGTATTCCCGGTCGTCATCCAACAACCCCATAGCATAACATGCTTCCCTAAATGTGGCATATAGTGTACCGTTGATTGTCCGAATTTCCTCGTAGCATGTAGGACCCTTAATATGATTCAGCAAAACCCTCAAGTAGTACCTCTCTCCAGACCCATGTGCAACGTGGTATATCCTCCCTAGTGTATATCCCGCACCTTGTGCGGGTTTGTTAATAAAATAGCTTATCTTTTTACTATATTATATGTTTTTAACTTTATTAGTTATATGTTATGAGCTCGTATAAATAACGCGTCAAGTGTTACATAGTAAATGAGACCACGCAACCCATGTATTGATCATTAATAAGTTTTATACTAATAAAAAAATTTTAAAACCTAATTTATTATTTAATAAATAATAATTTAAAGAAAAAGAATAATCATATAATTTAAAAATACCATAATCTGATACGAATTCAATTAGTAAAAAAAAGAGTAATTGGCTTAATTTGTGATTTAGTAAAAAAAGATTAATTGGCTTAATTTGTGATTTAGTAAAAAAATTTAATCCGAGAAAAAACATAGGAGCGCCACGTCAGCATTAGTTTCGTATGTTTTAGTAAAAATATGCAGAATATAGATGTATATATTTAGTATATTGATAAAATAAGAATTACGAATTTAATAGTTCAACGGTCCAAGAATCAGTAGGTTACAAGGACCCACAAATTAGTAGATCACAAGGACCCACAAGAGCACAACGACCCACAAATCATTAGGTCACAACGACCCAAAAATCATTAGGTCAAAACGACCAAAAAATTAGTAGGTCACAATGATTACATACAAATACTAATCCGATATGATTAAGTATTATATTTGATTCTAACCAAAAGGTTCAGAAATGTATGAATTTTATAAGCCTCAAACACTCTACATCTATTTATACATGTTTTCGAAGTGTTATCCTTTCCTCATAATCGATGTGGAAGAACAAAAATCATATTTTACAAAATAACTATGATTTAATTAAAAAAAGATTTATTAGCTTAATTTGTGATTTAGTAAAAAGTTTAATCCGAGAAAAAACGTGGGGGCGCCACGTCAGAATTAATGTCTTTTGTTTTAGTAAAGTATATAGAATATATATGTATAATTAGTATATTGATAAAATAAAATTTACGAATTTAATAGTTCAACGGTCCACAAATTAGTAGGTCACAAACGACCCACAAATCAGTAGGTCACAAATGACCCACAGATCAGTAGGTCACAAACGAACCACAAATCAGCAGGTCACAACGAAAATTAGTAGATCACAATGACCCCCACAAATTAGTAGATCACAACTCATAACGACTCACAAATCAGTAGGTCACAACGACCCACAAATACGTAGGTCACAACGATTCAAAAATCAGTAGCTCAGTAGGTCACAAACGACCCATATATCAATAGGTCACAAACGGCACACAAATTAATAGGTTACAACAACCCACAAATTAATAGGTCACAAGGACCCACAAATCATTAGATCACAAGGACCGACAAATCATTAGGTCACAAGGACACAAGCATCAATAGGTCACAACGACCCACAAGGTATTAGATTAAAACGACCCACAAATCATTAGGTTAAAATGACCTACGAATTAGTAGGTAAAAACAATTAACATTCAAATACTAATCCGGTATGAATAAGTATTATACTTGATTCTGACCAAAAGGTCCAGAAATGTATGCTTTGTATAATCTTCAAACCTTATAGGTCTATTTATAAATGTTGTCAAACTATCATATTTCTCTTATAACTGATGTGGGATAACAAAATTTATATTTTACAAAATAATTATGGTTTAGTAAAAAAGGATTTATTAGCTTAGTTCGTGATTTAGTAAAAATTTTAATCCGAGAAAAAACGTGGGGCGCCACGTCAGAATTATTGTCTTTTGTTTTAATAAATTATATTGATGTATATTTAGTATATTGATAAAATAAGAATTACGAATTTAATAGTTCAACGATCCACAAATCAGTAGGTCACAAACGACCACAAATCAGTAGGTTATACTGACCCACGAATCAGTAGGTCACAACGACCCACGAATCAGTAGGTCACAACTACCCACAAATCAATAGGTCACAACAACCCACGAATCAATAGGTCACAACGACCCACAAATTCATAGGTCACAACTACCCTCAAATTCATAGGTCACAACGACCCACAAATTCATAGGTCACAACAACCCACAAATCAGTGCGTCACAACGACCCACAAATTATTAGATCAAATCGACCCACAAATCATTAGGTCAAGACGAACTATAAATCAGTAGGTTACAACGATCCAAAAATCAGTAGGTTACAACGACTCAAAAGGTCTAGAAATGTATGATTTGTATAATCTTCAAACCTTGTAGGTCTATATTTATACATGTTGTCAAAGTGTCATTCTCTGATAACCGATGTGGGATAACAAAATTCATTTAGTACAAAATAATTAAGGTTTAGTAAAAATAAAGTTATTGGCTTAATTCGTGATTTAGTAAAAGATTTAATCCGATAAAAATATGGAGCGCCACATCAGCATTAGTATCTTCTGTTTTAGTAAAGTATATAGATAGGAAGGAAGTTAAGCTTACGGGTATGAGATATGCTTATGAACAATATCTTTTAATTTTAAATATTTGGAAAAAAAAAATTAAAAGAAGTGGAAATATTATTGTAATCAGAATTAGTTAGTAATCCAAATAAAATACTTTAAAATTGGAACTAATTAAAAAAGATTTAGGCTAATTATGGTTTAGTAAAAAAAGGATTTATTAGCTTAATTCGTGATTTAATAAAAAGTTTAATTAGAAAAAAAACGTGGGGTGACACGTCAAGAATTAGTGTTTTTTGTTTTAGTAAAGTATATAGATGTATATTTATTATATTGATAAAATAAGAATTACGAATTTAATAGTTTAACGGTCCACAAATTAGTAGGTCACAAACAACCCACAAATCAGTATATTTTAAGGACCCACAAATTAGTAGGTCACAAGTACCCATAAATTATTAGGTCACAACGACCCACGAACCAGTAGATTACAACGACCCATGAATCAGTAGGTCACAACAACCCATGAATCAGTAGCTCACAACGACCCACGAATCAATAGGTCACAATGACACACAAATCAGTGGGTCACAATGACACACAAATCAGTGGGTCATAACGACCCACAACATATTGGGTCACAACGACCCACAAATTATTGGGTCACAATGACCCACAAATCAGTGGGTCACAACGACCCACAAATTATTAGGTCAAATCGACCAAAAAATCTATAGGTCAAAACGACCCAAAAATCATTAGATCAAAACAACCCAAAAATCATTAGATCAAAACGACCTAAAAATCATTAGATCAAAAGGACCTACGAATTAGTAGGTCACAACAATCCACTCCACATACAAATGTTAATCCGGTATAATAAGTATTGTACTTGATTCTGACCAAAAGGTCCGAAAATGTATGATTTGTATAATCTTCAAACATTTGAGGTCTATTTATATATGTTGTCATAGTGTCATCCTTCTCTGATAACCGATGTGGGATAACAAAAATTCATATTTTACAAAATAATTAAGGTTTAGTAAAAAAAAGTTATTGGCTTAATTCGAGATTTAGTAAAAAAATTTAATCCGATAAAAATATGGAGTCTTAATTTTTATTTTACAAAATAATCAAAGATTCTGATTATGATTTAGTAAAAAAGGATTTATTAGCTTAATTCGTGATTTAATAAAAAGTTTAATTAGAGAAAAAAACGTGGGGTGGTACGTCAAGAATTAGTGTTTTTTGTTTTAGTAAAGTATATAGATGTATATTTATTATATTGATAAAATAAGAATTACGAATTTAATAGTTCAACGGTCCACAAATTAGTAGGCCACAAACAACCCACAAATCAGTAGATTTTAAGGACCCACAAATTAGTAGGTCACAAGGACCCATAAATTATTAGGTCACAACGACCCACGAATCAGTAGGTTACAACGACCCATGAATCAGTAGCTCACAACGACCCACGAATCAATAGGTCACAACGACCCACAAATTATTATGTCACAATGACCCACAAATCAGTGGGTCACAATGACCCACAAATTATTAGGTCAAATCAACCCAAAAATCTATAGGTCAAAACGACCCAAAAATCATTAGATCAAAACGACCCAAAAATCATTAGATCAAAAGGACCTACGAATTAGTAGATCACAACAATCCACTCCACATACAAATGTTAATCCGGTATAATAAGTATTATACTTGATTCTGACCAAAAGGTCCAAAAATGTATGATTTGTATAATCTTCAAACATTTGAGGTCTATTTATACATGTTGTCAAAGTGTCATCCTTCTCTGATAACCGATGTGGGATAACAAAATTCATATTTTACAAAATAATTAAGGTTTAGTAAAAAAAAGTTATTGGCTTATAAATAATAAAAATAAAAAGGAGATTTGACTATAACCTATAAAATCTTGGAAAATCTCAAAAAAAAAAAAAAGTTACGTACAATTTTGAATAGAAGTTTGTTAGGTCAGTAAAAAAAGCTTTCCTCCCACAAAAAATAAAGATTTATTGGCCTAAAAAATTTTGGAGAATCTCCAACAAAAAAAGTTACGTATAATTTTGAATAGCAGTGTGTTAGTTTAGGTAAAAAAGATTTTATGACTTAAAAAATAAAGATTTATTGGTCAAAAAATTGTGGGAGCTCCATTTGATTGCTGTTTCCACAACACGCCACGTCATCAAATCATGTACTCAGTTTTAGTATGTATAATAGATAATAGATATAGATGTATATTTATTATATTGATAAAATAAGAATTACGAATTTAATAGTTCAACGGTCAACAAATTAGTAGGTCACAAACAACCCACAAATCAGTAGATTTTAAGGACCCACAAATTAGTAGGTCACAAGGACCCATAAATTATTAGGTCACAACGACCCACGAATCAGTAGATTACAACGACCCATGAATCAGTAGGTCACAACAAACCATGAATCAGTAGCTCACAACGACCCACAAATGAATAGGTCACAATGACACACAAATCAGTGAGTCACAATGACACACAAATCAGTGGGTCATAACGACCCACAACATATTGGGTCACAACGACCCACAAATTATTGGGTCACAATGACCCACAAATCAGTGGGTCACAACGACCCACAAATTATTAGGTCAAATCGACCCAAAAATCTATAGGTCAAATCGACCCAAAAATCTATAGGTCAAAACGACCCAAAAATCATTAGATCAAAACGACCAAAAAATCATTAGATCAAAAGGACCTACGAATTAGTAGGTCACAACAATCCACTCCACATACAAATGCTAATCCGGTATAATAAGTATTGTACTTGATTCTGACCAAAAGGTCCGAAAATGTATGATTTGTATAATCTTCAAACATTTGAGGTCTATTTATATATGTTGTCATAGTGTCATCCTTCTCTGATAACCGATGTGGGATAACAAAAATTCATATTTTACAAAATAATTAAGGTTTAGTAAAAAAAAGTTATTGGCTTAATTCGAGATTTAGTAAAAAATTTAATCCGATAAAAATATGGAGTCTTAATTTTTATTTTACAAAATAATCAAAGATTCTGATTATGATTTAGTAAAAAAAGGATTTATTAGCTTAATTCGTGATTTAATAAAAAGTTTAATTAGAGAAAAAACGTGGGGTGGTACGTCAAGAATTAGTGTTTTTTGTTTTAGTAAAGTATATAGATGTATATTTATTATATTGATAAAATAAGAATTACGAATTTAATAGTTCAACGGTCCACAAATTAGTAGGCCACAAACAACCCACAAGTCAGTAGATTTTAAGGACCCACAAATTAGTAGGTCACAAGGACCCATAAATTATTAGGTCACAACGACCCACGAATCAGTAAGTTACAACGACCCATGAATCAGTGGGTCACAACAACCCATGAATCAGTAGCTCACAACGACCCACGAATCAATAGGTCACAATGACACACAAATCAGTGGGTCACAATGACACACAAATCAGTGGGTCACAATGACACACAAATCAGTGAGTCATAACGACCTACAACATATTGGGTCACAACGACCCACAAATTATTGGGTCACAATGACGCACAAATCAGTGGGTCACAACGACCCACAAATTATTAGGTCAAATCGACCCAAAAATCTATAGGTCAAAACGACCCAAAAATCATTAGATCAAGGACCTACGAATTAGTAGGTCACAACAATCCACTCCACATACAAATGTTAATCCGGTATAATAAGTATTATACTTGATTGTGACCAAAAGGTCCGAAAATGTATGATTTGTATAATCTTCAAACATTTGAGGTCTATTTATACATGTTGTCAAAGTGTCATCCTTCTCTGATAACCGATGTGGGATAAAAATTCATATTTTACAAAATAATTAAGGTTTAGTAAAAAAAAGTTATTGGCTTATAAATAATAAAAATAAAAAGGAGATTTGACTATAACCTATAAAATCTTGGAAAATCTCAAAAAAAAAAAAAAATTACGTACAATTTTGAATAGAAGTTTGTTAGGTTAGTAAAAAAAGCTTTCCTCCCACAAAAAATAAAGATTTGTTGACCTAACAAATCTTGGAGAATCTCCAACAAAAAAAGTTACGTATAATTTTGAATAGCAGTGTGTTAGTTTAGGTAAAAAAGATTTTATGGCTTAAAAAATAAAGATTTATTGGCCAAAAAATTGTGGGAGCTCCATTTGATTGCTGCATCCACAGCGCGCCACGTTATCAAATCATGTACTCTGTTTTAGTATGTATAATAGATTAGTTGATTATTGTATATTAGTAGAATTTTTTTGAAATTTGGAATGATTAATGGTATTTTTTAAATATTGATTAGTGCTGATTTTTAATTGTAAATTAGTGTTAATTAGTGATAATTTGTTTTTTGATTTGGGAGTAATTAGTAATATTTTTTATCCTAAATTTTTTATAATAATGTTATAAAATAGTGTCGATTCTTGTTAATTAGTAATTAGTAATATTTTTTCTAAAGATTCATGTGATTGTTGTGGTCAGAAAAAGCCGCGGTTTGAACCTGCAGGTTTGGTTTCATCTCACCTACTTCGAAATATATTTTTCAATCTCTCCTACTTTAATAATTATTTTTAAAATAAAACACCTTTTTTTTCAACTTTTCTTACATGCTTCCTTACATCATTCGTTCCCAACTATTCAAATATTTTCAACATAAAAACTCCAAAAAAAATGAAAACCCAAAAGCCTCTTTCAATCAACGCGCATCTCACGCGCAGGAGATTTGCAAGCTCCTCTTCCAAAAATCAAACCCTAATTCTCAACAGGTCTTCTACTGAGGTGGCCGCCGCCTCATCCTTCGTCTACCGGAGCTCATGGAACCCATCAGCGGGCTTCTTCCCTCGGTCTCTCAGCCGTCTGTTGACACGGAAGACTCGGAGCCCTTCTGCAACTAAGCCAAGCCGGTCACCGGCGTTTTTCCCTACCGTCTCAACAAAAGCTTTTCCAACCATCAATGGTGTTTCTTCATCCTCCATATATCGATACGGTTGGGTGATTCCGCAATGCCTTCGAAGAATCTCGCCCAGAAGATGTAGACCCGGTCCACTCCTGGACGGTGGTCCATTTATGCCCGATTACCTCTTCCTTGCGGCTAAAGTGAGGAAACGGGATGTGTGCGCTATCTCACGAATCTCAACTGATCAAGATCTCGACAAGTGTTCTGTGATGAGAACAAATTCAAGACGGCTGGTCACGCTTCCCTCTGAAGACATCCGGTGCCCTTTGTTCCATAAATTTCGTACCCTCTGTGGTGTGAGTTGCCCTCTTTCGTCTCTCCTTGTGGACTACTGCGGTTTTTGGTTTGGTTGCTCCAAAATGTCTCAACCAAACAAGGGGCTTTTCCTAGCTTGCGTCCGCCTTGTCAATGTCCCTAATCCACCCTCCAGGAAGTTGCTTTTCTGTTGGATGTCTTATGACACTTACTACCCATATAAATTGGATGTGAAGCATGACCCTCTTGTTATGGGTATGTGTTGGTGCTGGACTTGGCTTGTTGTGATCCATTTACTGTCTATGCAGGAACAACATAAACCAAAAAATCAAGAATTTTGTTATCAAATTCTTATCAAATTCTCCCCTTCTTGCCAATCTCGGGCTCGAAGGAACAAAATTGTGTCTTATTGTCCCGACTCACGGGTTCTAGACTCATGGGTTCTAGGTGACCATTGGTGGATCGATAAAACTATTGCAGTGACCCTGCCGTTTTACAACTTACCACTTCTCGGTTTATGGGTTGGATTAGATGTTCCTTTGGTGGGAACTATCTATTTTAGCCATGAACCTATATATGGTAATAATGGGAATTACTCCTCTTTCTACCATACACTCTTGTTTAGCATCTTCTCCTGTTATAACAGGGAAGAAGTTATGGGATCGACCAAACTTGATACCAAATCTCTAAACCAATGGGAGAACTCAAAAATCTACTGTACAAACTCAAATAGTATGCCTAGTCTGATAGGCCTCATAATTAGAAAGTGTGTTCAAATTGAGTACCCTTGACAAACATTCATTTATAAAAACATTGATAGTGTTGCTGGTTTGTTTCACCAAATTCAGCCGTTTAAATCCATAACGGTATTTGCTAACTATCATTATCACATGCTTATCTCTTATTTCTGGTATAGTATTGAGCATTGTGATGATAAGAATCTTTTCCTGAATTCATTGAAAATGAAGGATAAAAACAGAAATGCATTCACTACAAAGAACAAGGAGGAAGAATTTAAAAAAGCCAACAATTATACGAACATGATAAATCTAGGTAACAAGGATGGTCACCTACCATCCGACCCATATATGATGTTTAAATGAAGATAGCCTTTTGGAACTGTCGAGGTATACGGAAAAAAAACTTTTGGACTGATATCAAAATTACAACCCAAAACGAGCATATTGATATGATTATGCTAGCTGAGCTAAAAACAAACATTGAACCTACCGAGACATGTTGGCAGAGCGCAGGGTTTGACAACATATGCTTTATCCCATCGGATGGCCTAGCAGGTGGGTTATGCCTACTATGGAAAAACAATCTACTCATCAATGAGAAAATAGAACTCCGTCATAAAGATAAAAGATTCGTTATAGTGGACCACACCGACTTCGAATCGAACTTCTCCATGACCATTTTCCTCATATATGCACCTCCAAATGAGAGGCTGAAAGAAGAATTTTGGTCCAAAGTTACAGACTCTATAAACTCACAAGCTAAACCAGTACTCATAATGGGAGACTTCAATGATATTCTCAACCCCTCTGATAAACTAGGAGGCGCGCACCCAAGAATAAACCGTTTTCAGAGACTTCAAAATATCATTCAAAAATGTAACCTTGTGGATCTTGTGACCAAAGGAAACGAATTTACCTGGCGTAAGAGAAGAGATGGAGAGAATAATACATTTGAAAAGTTAGATAGAGCAATGGCACATTTTGAGGTACTTAATGCCTACAACCTAATTCATGTATGGAACCATGCGTTCACGTCATCAGATCATTGTTTAACCACAATAGACATCAATAATAAAATAAAAAGATTCAAAAATAAACCTTTCCGATTTGAACTCATGTGGTCTGAAAGAGAAGACTGTGAAGGAATTATCAAGCAATCGTGGAGAACACAATTCCCAGGAACACATATGTTTAACCTGGTCAAGAAACTAAACCTCCTCAAAACCAAATTGAAAGTTTGGAGCAAACTTAAATTTGGAAATATAAATAAACAAGTTCGGGAAACCGACGCATCCATTGAAAACCTACAAAAGATAAACTTTCGAAACTTCTCTAACGAACAAAACGAGAGGCTAAATAGACTAAACCGGAAAAGAGAATGCCTCATAGAATTCCAACAAAAATACTGGATGCAAAGAGCAAAATCAAAATCCTTAGAATGCGGGGATAAAAATACAAAGTATCACCATAGGAAAGCAACGGGAAGAAGAAATAGGAAATCAATAATCTCTATCCAAAGATTAAACGGCTCAAAAATTTTTACTGAAGAGGAAATCAGCTCCGAGTTTACGATGGACTATAAAGAACGTTTCAGGTCCAATCAAATTAATGAAACCACCATAATGCAACACCTTGAAGTCATTACTAAGGAAATAACGGAAATAGACAACAAGGAACTCACCAAACCATTCTCTAATAAGGACATCCGGAAAGCTGTCTTTGATATTGGAAGTGATAAATCCCCAGGCCCAGATGGAATGCCTGCCGGCTTTTTCCAAAAATAACGGAACATCATAGGGCCCACTGTTATCCGTGCGGTAAAAAGTTTCTATCGCACGGGTAAAATACTAAAGCAAATCAACCATACCTTTATCACACTAATACCAAAAACGGATAACCCATCTCAGACTAATCATTATAGACCCATTAGCTTATGCTCAACAACATATAAAATCATTGCTAAAATCCTAGCAACTAGGTTGAAGTCAATCTTACCCAAGCTAATACATCCGCTCCAAAGCGCTTTTACACAAAATAGATCAATACATGACAATATCCTTATTGCTCATGAGATCTTCCACGGATTCAAAACTAAAAAAGGAAAGGAAGGTTATATGGCCTTAAAATTAGATATGGAATGTAATAGCTAGGATTTCGAATTCTAATTAATGTTGATTAACTTAATCGTTGATAGTAATTAACATACAACTCGCGAAGATTTCGCAAGTGATGAGTATGAGTCCCACCGTTATGTTCCTCGCGTAATTTTGGACGTTTGGGGAAATTTTTACTTTTTCCCCCGGATAATTATTTTTACCCTCCGGTGTTATTTGGAGCATTTGGGAGCTCCAATTAATAAAAATGCAGTTGAGAGAAATGATCAGGACATCGGATATGTCCTAGATATGAAATAACATGGAGAGGCAAAACGGCCAAAACAGTCGCTATTCCGATTCTTAGCGGTTAAGAAATGCGGCTTAGGAATGCCCCTTTTACGAGATAATTATGGATTAACTATCCCGATAAGATTCAGAAATTTCTATTCCAATTTGATAAAATTTAAAGACCGAAAATTATAACCGCGTTTTAATTAAATGTGTTAGATAAACATCATTATAATATATATATATATATATATATATATATATATATATATATATATATATATCAAAAACAAAAGAAGAAGCGTCATGCTTCTTACATGTACCTACATATATAATATATATATATTATATTATATATAAGTGCATGTTGATATATATTACAGAGAGAAGGCGGCTGTTATCTTCTTCCTATCACAATTGCAAATGCAATTCAATTCAATTATAGAGAAAAGAGAGCGAGCGAAGAAGCGAACATTCGACCCTTCTTCAATCTCTTATACATCCTCCATCTTTGATCCATTTTCAAATCCGTTTGTACCAACGAGTCCCTTATCTTGTTCTCTTCAACGTGGTGTCAACTTAGTTTCCCGTTTGTTAGCTTTTTGGTAAAGCTTCCGTTTACCGCTATCGGAACGCCGACGGACCACCACAAGTCATCAAATGTAAGGTTTCATACCGTGCTCTTACTCCCCGTATCGCCAGGAGTCCGTACCTTCTTCCGGATCGTATATCGGGTTAGTAACGAATAAGTTATGAATTTATTCGTTTTCCGTATTGCGGGTTAGTATAAAATGACCTTAAGTTGGTTAAAATGGATAATTGGAAATTCCATTATGCTCGTTACATTATTCTGGTAATTATGGGATTTTTAGTTTGATGATGATATCATGAGTTGGATATATGCCCTGATGTGGCTTTAAGGTGTAGCATATTATTCGAGGTTATAGCATGTATATGATCCCTATGGATCCCTTTGGGTCTAGGTGTGACCCTTTGCTTGATAAGAGATGTGATATCTCTTTACGCCTTGTTTATAGGCCGTGTTGTCCCTCCAGTGTAGAGGTGATCGTGGTTGAGTTTGTACGAGGTTGAGGTAAGTCCGTAGGACTTACTTAGCTACCATCCCTATATTGGGTGTTTGCATGAGTGGTGTGTGCTTTATATGTTTGCTATGATAACATGAGTTGTCGTTTTTATCGACCTATGTTCTATTGACTGCCCCACTGCGTGGCTATGATAACCTTTCCCTTTCATCCCGCCGTGGAGTCTGGGAGGTTCTCTGATGTCGGGCCAGACTGGTTTACAGGAAGGGCGCAATCCACTCCCATAGGGTACACGGATTGTGTGACCGATACTCGTACAGCTGGACATTGTACTCAGAGGCGGGGATGTATCGGTCCTCGTGTCACATACTTTCATCTATCTATATATATACGGTTTTTGTATGAATGGTTATTATATAAAGATAATAAATGGGTAAATGTGTGATATCATGCTGATGTGTTTATCTTTCATGATTGTGCTTGTGCTTATGCATTACCTCATATATGTATGGTTAGCTAACGGTTTCATACCGTGTTGTAGATGTTTACAGGTTAGGCGCTACTAGGTGATCTGGCAGGGTGACAGGCCGAGGACTCTCGTACATTAGGTGGTTGGTTTGGGTTTGTTGTGTTCCCCTCCTTCGTGAGGATGTTCTTTCGTACCTCCTGTGTGAGGTTGTCATTTTATATACTCGGCTATGTTGTTGTTTACTTTGGGTTGTACAGATTATACAGTTTTATGTATTTGTTTTATATCTGTCAGTGCCATGTTGTAAGGTCCAGTGAACTTGTTGTCAGGCTAGGGTCAGGATCCATTGTGAGATCCTAGCCCAATGTGGCATCCCGAGTCCCGCGAATTCGGGGTGTTACAGAGTTGGTATCAGAGCCCAGGTTGACAACAATGGCACTTGCTACCTGCAATGAGGTTTGATAGGTAAAATAAACAGAGCCCACATGGGATCTGACGTTTTCAAAGGTTTTGGTTTTAAGTGTGGTTTTGGGATAGAATGTACGAGAAGTCGTCACCTCTGCCATGGATCTTTGTAGCGTAGATATGTATATATATCTGTGTGTACTATGGATTATGTGGATTTATTATATACATATCGATACCTATGGCATATATATAGCCTTATAAGATTAGGTGCGTATATCCTACAGATGACTCAGACTAGAGTAGTATCTGTAGTGGGATGAGGTAGGGGGTACACCCCCCCTCTTCCTCCAGTGGTGATAAGTTAGGGACCAGTTTCCGCTGTTGTTTCGCCTATGGCAGAGAACGAGTTTGAAGAGGCTGATCGTGTCTCCGTGAGTAGATCCGAGTTTCAAGAATATATGTAACAAGTATATGAAGCGGTGATAGCGGGTAGATCCACACCGGATTTACCAACAATTGTGAGATCAACTAAAGCTTTTGGATCCGGAAAGAAGCAATTGACTGAATCAGTTACTGGAGAAGCAAAGATGATGAATGGGGAACCAAGTCCAATATCAGAACAATCTAGTGATTCTTTGGCCATGAAGATGACTAGCAAGGAACTACAGTGTTTTAATTGCGTGGAAGTTGGGACACTGGCGAGTTGTGTGCCCAAAGGCGCCCATCATATGCTTTACGTGTGGTAAAGCAGGGCATAGAGCGAAGTTTTGTCGATAGGGCAAGGCATTGTCTTTACAGGTTCCCTTCAAGAGTGAGATCATTCCAGGTGGACGACGAAGGTCGAGTTACCCTTCAGTTACACAGGTTGTAAGGATGGGATGATTATGTTACAATTGTGGCTATCCAGATCATTTTCGTTCTGAGTGCCATTTTGTACCGATAGCTTGTTTCATCTTTGGTGAACTAGGCCATCTGACCCTTTTTGTCAGCACGGTGGTGTTTCTTCCCAGCAAGACCTTCCTCTTTCCAGTGCAGAAAGAGTGGAAGTGGAGGCTATAGTAATGACTTTAGTGATACATGAGGAGCATGGATATGACATTGAGTGATGATATGTAGAGGAGCTACGAGTGTTAGCTGTTATTGGTACCATTCTCGTTAATGGTTTACCTGGTGGAGATTTGCTTGTTGTGAGTGTTATGCACGTCATGTCTTTCGATGCATGCATTAATGGTTGAATTTTGGTATATAGTAGAAGGTGGATTTTCTTTTACAGGATTACCTTTTTGGGTCTGAGATACCCGTGAGATGCGTGTTTGTTCCCTTGTTTCGGGACTTGTGTATGGCTTGTAGACTTCTTTGTCATGTCGTAGGTGCATGAGGAAGTCATTATGTGTATGGTTTGGATGAATAGATATCATGTGGTGTTAGCTTTTAATAGTAAGACTATTATAGTCTTTACTGAGTTGAGTTAAATAGAGGTCTTCTGAGGTTAAGACCTTTGAAGAGACGGGTTTGTCATTAGGACTGTACGAGCAGCGAACTGATAGAAGAGGGATATGACGCCTTCTAGTGTTATACCATGAAGGAGCGAGATAGTCCAACAATGGAAGGTATTCCAGTTGTTTATGAGTTTATAGACGTGTTATTGAACCGTCTAGTTGCCACCTCAACGGAGTGTGGACATTGTTATCGAGTTGAAGTATGATACAAGATTGAATGGGAAAGCCACACTATATGGTGCTTGTTGAGATATTGTACTGATAACTTGAAAAGTTGACTGAAACGGGCTTCTTTTACCCTAGTGGGTTCCATGTTCCGTATTAACGACCTGATGAGTTACCTTCAAGAAGCAATTGTGTTTTCAAGATTCCTTTGTGCTCAAGATATCCCTAGTCATGGATGAGAGAGCAACATGTGTATGAGATAATATCCCATACCCGTTATGGACACTACGAGTTTGTAGTGATGTCATTTGGGTTGACGAATGTTTTAGTAGTTTTTATGGAGTTGATGAACAGTATCTTCATCGACTTCCTTGATTAGTTGGTGGTGGACTTCATTGATGACATGTCGGTATACTCTCATAGCAGAGAATAGTAGACCGATCGTCTGGGGACCGTTCTGCAGATTTCGAGAGATATAGGGTTGTATGCTACGCTCTCTAAGTGTAAGTTGAGATGCCAGTGGTAGCCTTTTTAGGCCATGTTGTCTCCGCCAGTGGGATCATGGTTGACCTGGCGAGAATTAAGTGTGTTGTAACATGGGAGATACTGATGAACATTAAGGAATACGTAGTTTTCTCGGCTCAACCGATTGCTACCAATGCTTTGACAAAGGATTTTATATGATTACGTATTCATTTGCGAGTCTTTTGAGAAGACCACCATAACTACTTGATGAAAGCAGTGTGTCTATCTATGTTCTGAAGAGTTGAGGAGGCATTTGACCTCTGCTTCCATTCTGTTGTAGTTAGAAGATGTTTGGGATCCCGTGATTTACGGTGATACATCCCAGCTAACTCTGAGATGTGTATTACTACAGAGGAGTAGGGTTATTGATATGTGTATTTACAGCTGAGAACGTATGATGAGAACTACCCGATTCATGATTTAGAGTTAGTAGTGGTAGTTCAAGCCTTTAAGTTTTGAAGACCGTACCGGTGTGAGCTTCATGTCAGATTTCTACAGATCATAGAAATCTGAAGTATATTTTATGCAACAGGGTTGAATAACCGCTAGTGTTAAGAGCTTAAGTTGATCAAGACTTTGACCTGGAGGTTCCATATCATTCCGAGAAGTTGAACGTTGTCACCGACAACTGGAACGGAAAGACGCTCCAAGAGAAGATGATTGTGAGACAGATAGTTCAGCTTCAGCTTCAGAGAAATCTAGCTTGGCTAGAGTTGGACAATCAGTTCCTTGATAAGGATACCCATTTATACCTCAGAGGTTCTACCTGGTCTGTTGGATGAGGTCCAACAAAAGCAGGAGACCTGCCCGGTCTTGACAAGGTTTAGAGAAAGGATGTCTCGTACTGAGGCACCATAGTTCTCCATAGGAGTAGATGGACTGATGAAGAGTCATGACCGCTTTTGTGTTCCTGCTGATCCAGATGGAGACAGAATATTACGTATACCCATTGTACGCCTTATTCAGTACATTCAGGTACGAGTAAGATGTACCACGAAATGAGACGATTATATTGTATGAAGCCGATATAACCAGATTTGTGATATAGTGTGTGACATGTCAACAGGTCCAGATAGAGTATTTCCGATCTAGAGATAAGTCCCACCCACTACCAGTGCAGTAGTAGAATTTGGGAGGACATCTCTATGGACTTTTTATGGGATTGTGACCCAGTAGAAGATTTATGTTATCTGGATTGTTGGTAACAAATTAATGAAACCGGCATGTTTCATTTCTATCAGAAGGACGTGGCAAGTGAATGAATTGGCTGAGGAGTACACTAGACAGATAGTGAGACTCCATGGTATACCGAGAACGGTCATTTCTGATCGAGATGGATGTTTTTACTTTGAGATTTTAGGCAGCAGATTCAGACTGCTTTGGGGACGAGTTTGTACCTCATGACTACACTTCACCCCCTGACAGATGCTCGGTTAGAGAGGATCATCTAGATCTTAAAGATCTATTATAAGTTGTAAGTTGAATGGGAACGTGGATGGTTATATTACCATCCATTAATGAGTTTATTATATAACAATGAAGGACGTGCATCTTTCTAGGATGGCCCTATGAGGCAATATATAGACATAGATGTCGTATATCCTTATGCTAGAAGTGATCTAGCAGTAGTAGTGGAATAACACCTGACCAGATTCAGGATTTTATAGTTCAAGTAATGTTGATTGAAGGAAGAATGCTGGTTGTACAGAGTCGCCAGATATTATATGTAGACAAGAGGCGTTAACCTCTAAAGTTCAAGCGAGAGTTCATGTCCGGCTGTAAGTATCTCAGCTGTGAGACATTAGACGTGTTAATATGGAAAGGGAACTGAGTTTCCAATATGATGGTTTATTTGAGATCGACCAGTACGGAGAAGGTAGCATGATGTTTAGCTTTGCCTATGAGATTAGAGGATATCCACCCAGTGTTTCATATGTCTCAATTGAGGAAGTATATAACAGACTCGAGACACCTTGTGAGTTACGATGATTGATGGTTGAGTCCAACCACACTTTTGTTGAGCATTCGATTACATTCTTGGAATGAGATATGAAACGCTTGCATTCGAAAGACATTCCCATATTGAGGATATGATGGTCAAGATGAAGACCTGAAGAGGCTATGTGAGAGACTGAGGATAGTGTCCTGAGGAACTATCCAGAGTATATGTTGGGACAGACCCATTTGTGGGAGCACGAGTATATCTTAGTGTTATCTTGATGAATGTTGTGCTTATATGCTTATATGCCTTGATGTGTTATTTCATGCTAGTTGTGATGTGATTTATGATCTTAGTAGATCTTGATGTGCTAGCGTGATGTATGTTATAGCTGGAGATGGTTACTTCCTCCACGTTATGATTATATTTATAGCTGGAGATGGTTCTTTCCTCCATGCTATTTGAGTGTGATTAGGATTCAGCTGGAGATGGTTCTTTCCTCCATGCTACCTTGATGGACATAGTTTTAGTGGAGATGTGATTCCTCCATACGATATATATGATTATGGTTTGCTAGAGACGTATTTCCTCTATGCTTGTGATATGTTTGGGCTAGAGATGTGCTTCCTCTATGCCTTGTGATGTGGTATGGCGAGAGACGTGATTCCTCTACGCCTTTGGGTAGCGTTATGGCCCTATTTCCTGGAGATGATGATTCCTCCATGTTTATACTTGAGGTTATAGATTGTTATAGGTTATGATCTTTTGAACGGAGATGTAATACCTCCGATAGAAAGAGTGAGAGTTATACCTCGGCGTATGGGTCCGAGAGGATTTGGGAATTGTTCAAGTTTCGGGTCGAAACTTTATTTTAAGGGGTGTGTGATGTAATAGCTAGGATTTCGAATTCTAATTAATGTTGATTAACTTAATCGTTGATAGTAATTAACATACAACTCGCGAAGATTTCGCAAGTGATGAGTATGAGTCCCACCGTTATGTTCCTCGCGTAATTTTGGACGTTTGGGGAAATTTTTACTTTTTCCCCCGGATAATTATTTTTACCCTCCGGTGTTATTTGGAGCATTTGGGAGCTCCAATTAATAAAAATGCAATTGAGAGAAATGATCAGGACATCGGATATGTCCTAGATATGAAATAACATGGAGAGGCAAAACGGCCAAAACAGTCGCTATTCCGATTCTTAGCGGTTAAGAAATGCGGCTTAGGAATGCCCCTTTTACGAGATAATTATGGATTAACTATCCCGATAAGATTCAGAAATTTCTATTCCAATTTGATAAAATTTAAAGACCGAAAATTATAACCGCGTTTTAATTAAATGTGTTAGATAAACATCATTATAATATATATATATATATATATATATATATATATATATATATATATATATATATATATATATATATATATATATATATCAAAAACAAAAGAAGAAGCGTCATGCTTCTTACATGTACCTACATATATAATATATATATATTATATTATATATAAGTGCATGTTGATATATATTACAGAGAGAAGGCGGCTGTTATCTTCTTCCTATCACAATTGCAAATGCAATTCAATTCAATTATAGAGAAAAGAGAGCGAGCGAAGAAGCGAACATTCTACCCTTCTTCAATCTCTTATACATCCTCCATCTTTGATCCATTTTCAAATCCGTTTGTACCAACGAGTCCCTTATCTTGTTCTCTTCAACGTGGTGTCAACTTAGTTTCCCGTTTGTTAGCTTTTTGGTAAAGCTTCCGTTTACCGCTATCGGAACGCCGACGGACCACCACAAGTCATCAAATGTAAGGTTTCATACCGTGCTCTTACTCCCCGTATCGCCAGGAGTCCGTACCTTCTTCCGGATCGTATATCGGGTTAGTAACGAATAAGTTATGAATTTATTCGTTTTCCGTATTGCTGGTTAGTATAAAATGACCTTAAGTTGGTTAAAATGGATAATTGGAAATTCCATTATGCTCGTTACATTATTCTGGTAATTATGGGATTTTTAGTTTGATGATGATATCATGAGTTGGATATATGCCCTGATGTGGCTTTAAGGTGTAGCATATTATTCGAGGTTATAGCATGTATATGATCCCTATGGATCCCTTTGGGTCTAGGTGTGACCCTTTGCTTGATAAGAGATGTGATATCTCTTTACGCCTTGTTTATAGGCCGTGTTGTCCCTCCAGTGTAGAGGTGATCGTGGTTGAGTTTGTACGAGGTTGAGGTAAGTCCGTAGGACTTACTTAGCTACCATCCCTATATTGGGTGTTTGCATGAGTGGTGTGTGCTTTATATGTTTGCTATGATAACATGAGTTGTCGTTTTTATCGACCTATGTTCTATTGACTGCCCCACTGCGTGGCTATGATAACCTTTCCCTTTCATCCCGCCGTGGAGTCTGGGAGGTTCTCTGATGTCGGGCCAGACTGGTTTACAGGAAGGGCGCAATCCACTCCCATAGGGTACACGGATTGTGTGACCGATACTCGTACAGCTGGACATTGTACTCAGAGGCGGGGATGTATCGGTCCTCGTGTCACATACTTTCATCTATCTATATATATACGGTTTTTGTATGAATGGTTATTATATAAAGATAATAAATGGGTAAATGTGTGATATCATGCTGATGTGTTTATCTTTCATGATTGTGCTTGTGCTTATGCATTACCTCATATATGTATGGTTAGCTAACGGTTTCATACCGTGTTGTAGATGTTTACAGGTTAGGCGCTACTGGGTGATCTGGCAGGGTGACAGGCCGAGGACTCTCGTACATTAGGTGGTTGGTTTGGGTTTGTTGTGTTCCCCTCCTTCGTGAGGATGTTCTTTCGTACCTCCTGTGTGAGGTTGTCATTTTATATACTCGGCTATGTTGTTGTTTACTTTGGGTTGTACAGATTATACAGTTTTATGTATTTGTTTTATATCTGTCAGTGTCATGTTGTAAGGTCCAGTGAACTTGTTGTCAGGCTAGGGTCAGGATCCATTGTGAGATCCTAGCCCAATGTGGCATCCCGAGTCCCGCGAATTCGGGGTGTTACATGGAAAAAGCGTACGATAGGGTGGAATGGCCGTTTATTCTAGCGGTTCTCGATAAATTTGGTTTCGAAAAGAAATTCGTTAACTGGATTAGAGAATGCATTTCCACGGTCTCATACTCCATCCTAGTTAATGATAAACCTTCAGAACTGATATACCCTAAAAGGGGCCTCCGCCAAGGAGACCCACTTTCACCTATGCTCTTCAATTTAGGTGCGGAAGTTCTAGCGAGGAGCATTCAAAAAGAGTGCAATCAAAACAACAAAATAATTGGCTTCCCAATTACTAAAGGTGGATCTACTGTCCCCTTCCTAGCTTTCGCTGATGATATCATTATATTTGCCAAAGCAACTATACTAGCAAGTACGAAGATTCTAGATCTATTGAATGGATACTGCCACATCTCAGGACAAAAAGTTAACTTTCATAAATCATCCTTCCAAACTACAAGAAACGTGGGAGCTGATATGGAAAGACAAATTCAACTAAAACTTGGTATAACAGCCACAAACGAGTTAGATAAATATCTTGGATGCCCTATCATTAACGGTAGAGTAAACAAGACAGTCTTTGAAGATGTAATAACAAAATCTAGAAAACAGTTAACAGCATGGAAAGCTTCCACTCTCTCTCAAGAAGGAAGAACAACTCTAATTAAGGCAAACCTCAATGCTAAACCAAACTATATAATGCAAAGCTTCATGCTTCCATCCAACATACACAAAGAATTAGACAAAATAAACCGAACTTTCTTTTGGAATAAAGGACCTAACTATCACCCTCTTATTAGTTGGGATAAAATCTGTAAACCAAAAAAATACGGAGGAGTAGGCATTAGGAAATCTGAAGATATGAACAAGGTCCTCCAAATGAAGTTACTTTGGAAAATTATGGCAGAACCAGATAACATTTGGGTTAAGATAGTAAACGAAAAATACCTTAAAGGTTCATTTCTATGGAACTATAAAGTCTCGAAAAATACATCTTGGCAATGGAAACGACTAATGAATCTTCGACCTGAACTTGAAACTGGGTTTAGGTGGAATGTTGGGGATGGAAATACCATCAAGTTTTGGAAGAATTCATGGGTGACGGATCAACCGCTCCTCAAACTTCTTCAGAATATTAGTAATATTGACGAGAATGAATTGGTTAGTAACTACATCCATGAGAACAAATGGAATGTCCAAAAATTGGACAGGGAAATAGGTAAACATCTACCTAAAGAGATTATGGCCACAATTAAGTCATATCAACTCCCTAAATCATTCATCCAAGACCGTCTCTATTGGGCAACCTCGGACAAGGGATCATACACCACAAAATCAGGCATAGACCTAATCCACAAAAACAAAGGGTTTACAACCAATTCTAATGATTGGATTTGGGAAATCGATATCATGCCCAAAGTCAAGAACTTCCTATGGAAATTATCAATAAATGGTCTCCCTACTAAAGAAAATCTCGAGAAACAAAAGGTCCCAGTACCGATGCAATGCGGACTCTGCAACCACCCATATGAGTCAGCAAATCATGTTTTCTTCACTTGCCCCTTCTTGATGGAAAACATATCCAATGAAATTACTAGAAACGAGCTCCAAATAGCAAATAATTCAAATCAAAATATGCATAACATGTTCGCACTTCTTAGAAATAAACTAGATGATAAAGCAATGGTACAACTGGCCGTTACTTGGTGGAATGTTTGGTACTCAAGAAATCAAAACATTTTTAATAATAAAAAACCCCAAAATATAGAAGCACGTGTGCAAGAACAAATAAAAAATTGGCAAGATGCAAACAAAAGGATGAGTCAAACAAAACAAAAATCGACTAAAAACAGTAGGAAAACCAGGAATATCCATTGGATAAAACCTGTAAATGAATTCACCAAATTAAATTTTGATGGATCGAAACGTGAATCGGGAGAATCGGCCTATGGATTCATTCTTAGAAACCAGCATGCATCAACCATCTTCCTAGGCTATGGACAATGTGGAAACATATCGGTCCTCCATGCCGAAGCATGTGCGCTACGGGAAGGTTTGATCAGGGCATGTGATCTGGAGATCAACAATATTGAAATTGAAGGAGATAACCTTACAATTATCAATTCTATAAAACAAACATGGAAACCTCCATGGGAACTTGATCTTATCATTTCGGATATATCTAACATTTTGGTTAGTTTCCAGCAGGTTAGGATTCATCACATTTTCAGGGAAGTCAATTGTGTCGCCGATAAGCTCGCAGAATTGGGACACGGCTCCCCATTGGGTTGCTCATCGACACCTCTTCAGGTGGTCGAGCTCATCCGTAAGGATGCTCTAGGTTGGAGAGTCTCGCGAAGATGATCTAGTCTAACTGCTTACCGTACAGTATCAAAAAAAAAAAAAAAAAAAAATATTTTCAACACAATCACCATCATCTTAGCACAGTTCCATACCGGCAGGCGGCAGCCACGCTACTAACAAAATCCCATTTAAAGAGGAGAAAAACGAGTCCATTATTAATTCCCTACCGGCAGGCGACAATTCATAATGATCACCGGCATCATTCAGTTCTTTCAACCGCTCACCTTCTTCTTGCATCCTTTCTCAATCTTTCCTCTTCTCATCTTCCTAATCTTCATCTACAGATGGAAATCTCCAAATCCCATCATCAACAAAAACACGCCGCCACCCTCGCCACCAAGATTTCCGATCATCGGAAACCTGCACCAGCTAGGAACCTACCCTCACCGCAATCTTCAAAAGCTATCTCAAAAGTATGGAGATCTCATGCTACTTCACCTTGGAAGTAAACCCGCCATCGTTGTCTCATCGGCGGCAGCCGCCTCCGAGGTTCTGAAAACCCATGACGTCATCTTCTCGAGCAGGCCGAATTTGAGTGTTTTCAGAAAACTCCTTGGTAAGGATATCTTATCTTCACCATACGGTGAGTATTGGAGGCAATTGAGGAGCATTTGTGTGCTCCAACTTCTTAGTATTAAACGGGTTCGATCTTTTCGGAAAGTGAGAGAGGAAGAGGTTGCTTTGCTGATGAACAATATCCGCGGACTTTCTACAGTGAATCTCACTGAAATCATCGGATCACATACCATTGATTTGATATGCAGGGTTGCTTTAGGAAAGAAATATAGAGGAGATGGTGGTGGTATCGATTTTAGCAAGCTAGTGAATGAACATTCAAAGTTATTGGGTGGTTATTATATCGGAGATTTCATACCAAGCTTGGCTTGGATTGATCGGATCCGCGGGATTGATGCTAAGGTGAAGAAAGTTACTCGCGGATTTGATGAATTTTTCAGTACAGTAATTGATGAGCACTCGGCTTGTATAGGAGAAAGAAATTCAGTTGGGGAAGAAGATGAAACGATGATTAGAGATTTTGTCCATGTTTTACTGGAAGCCCATAAGGATGATGGAGATGGAAGTTTCTGTCTTGACAAAGAAAGCATCAAAGCTCTTATAATAGTAAGTATACTTATCTGTTCAAGATCGATTTCATGAATTTGAATGATCTTCTTACTAGGGTGTAATAGAAGCCGAGCATCGGCATGCTCAAGCTCGGCTCGTTTATAAACGAGCCGAGCCCGAGTAGCTCGGCTAAAATAATGTTCTTATAGTGTTATTTTAGCCGAACAAGCCGAGCTTTACCCGAACGAGCCGAGCATCGGCATGCTCAAGCTCAGCTCGTTTATAAACGAGCCGAGCCTACAAATTTATACGAGCTTTAAAATGTGCTCAAGCTTGGTTCGTTTAGAAAGTGAACGAGCTCGAGCCGAGCTTTTGACTAGGTGAGTCCGAGCCGATCCCGAGTAGCTTGTCTCATATTATAGCCCTACTTCTTACTTATTTTGTTGGAGATTATAAGTTCTCACGTCGAAAGTTGTTAGGGCCGGTGGGTTACTCCTCTTGCCAATTTGTTTTAGACGAAACTCTTCGGATTTATATGTTAGATTTGAACCTATCTGTCCGCCTGTATCGGACTTTGACATATTTTTGTGTGGCTTGTGATTCAGGACATGTTTACAGCCGGAAGTGATACAACATACGTAGTGCTAGAATGGGCTACGTCGGAGTTGTTAAGGAATCCTAGAGTCATGAAGGAATTGCAGAAGGAAGTGAGAGGAATCACCGGAGACAAAGAGGCAGTAACCGAGGAGGAGTTGGAAAGCATGAAGTACTTAAAAGCCGTAATCAAGGAAACTCTGAGGCTACATCCTCCGGCGCCGTTGATGGCGCCACACGAATCCATACAGGATGTGACAGTAAAAGGATATCACATTGCTGCAGGAACATTTGTTTTGGTGAATGTATGGGCAATAGGTAGAGATCCTGCGTATTGGGACGAACCCGAGAGTTTCTATCCGGAGAGGTTCTTGAATTCTCCTATTAACTTCAAAGGACAAGATCTTCAGTTTATTCCATTTGGTTCAGGTAGAAGAATGTGCCCCGGAGCTGCGTTTGCTACAGCCAGCATTGAGCTTGTGTTAGCAAATCTTGCGCATCAATTCGATTGGGCGCTGGGAGATGGAGAGTCCCTTGATATGAGTGAGGCCCCTGGTCTTTCAGTACATCTGAAATTCCCTCTCCTTGCTATTCCGACTCAACGAATCTGTTAGGCTTTTCTGAATGTCTCTACGTGTTTGGTCCCACATCGATGACAGAGGGATCAGCTTGATGCCAACTTGTGATGAAATAAGTTACCTTAATCAATAAAGATTCATGCAAGGATAGTTTCAGGTCCTCTTTTACTGTCACTGTAGCATTTTAGATTCAGCATTTGGTTCTGAAGATAAGAATCTCAAGTCAGACGAGTCTACTGACTTGATTTCTTAATAAACGAATATAAACCATTATTATATCATCTCGAACTGTTGGAAAAAACTCCGCGTTCTCCACTCACACCGAATATGTAAGCGGGTCTTTTGTTGCACACTCACGCTCGTACGATCTCACTTTGTGTGTAGGCCTTTTCAATGGATCGAACACTCTTCATTCCTTTCTTATTGATAATGCAACAACATACAAAGCTATTTATACGCTACAATGTCGGCTAATGAGAATAATACTAGCCACATATATCCCACCGACATACACATATATCGAAGATGATATTGTCACCAACTTAAGATTAATCTAGATTATTCTAAACTAAACCTTAATCTTCAGCCTTGTATTTTTTTCCGGTGCCTTCTCGATCTTTCCTTTGTCTCCTTCACTTTGAGAGTCATGGGCCCTATTATAAACTTGATTTTTGGTTTTAACCCATTACCACAATTAAGCCAAGCCCAATTAAGAAATATGAATTATCTTAACATTTTCTCCTTTAATTCATATTACAAATATATCCACCGTATCTAAGAAACTCATTTTTGTTTGCTTCTTCGTATCGGTGTCAACGCGTTTTTTTCGCACCGCTTGTCCGTCCAAGAAGCAAACATTTTTCTCATTTTTGCGGTCTCGCATTACCAAGCGTCTCCCCTTGATCACCTTACACCATCTCCTTGTGCCGACGAACTTGCACTCCTCCATTGTCATCGCACCCAACGAGATGACATTCACGTTCGCAGATGGGACATACCTCACATTGTGTACAGTGTGGCTTGTACTGTTATGAAGCCTCATCCTCACGCTTCCGGTACCTTCTACCTCCAACTATTCACCACTTATCGAGTTGAAGTGACCAAACTCTCCACCAATCTTCAAGGTGTCAACTAATGTTTGGTCTACAAACATGCATCGAGGCGGCACTATCCATCACCCACTTTGACTTGGCGGTCTCCTCACCCGTCGCCAAGTAAATATCTCCGTGATCAACTTCACCAACTTCACTGACCACATTTCAGAGGGGACGCAATGTAGCGTTAAGCAGGCATAAGCGATACAAAAAAAGCCTCATTAAACCTATCTTCTCTTTCGAATCTCATGATTATTTCCCTCGTTGGCTGCATGTTGGCCTCGACCATACCATGAATTCATTCTCAAATTAAACGTGTCCAAGCTTTCTACAATCAACAAAACCGACACACATGAATCATAAATCACTAATTCTACGTTCTAAAGATCATGTCCACAAACTACCAATTTTTGCTGCTAAAGCTTACCCATTGGTCCAGCCCCTGTTTCAATGGTTATATCCATCAGATCTTTCATACTATTGACCACGTCGGCTAACTGCAAGAGAATTTGATGAACAAATGTGCAAAAACCATAGAAGAAGTCCAAATTTGAGGTTTCCACCGGTGGTCCCTGAGAGTTGTACTCTGCACTACTTCTACTTTATGTGTCCCGTTGTTCTTCCTCACTTGGTGTGTCGGTTCTTCTTTGGTGCTCCTCCCCATCAGCTCTTTGGGATCGAAGTTTGATGATTTTTTTTTCCTTTTTCCTTATTGCTTGTTTGGGTTCTATCTTGACGGTCAGTCCGTCTGCCGATTTTTTCGGCTTTTCGATCCACTCGACGGTTTGTCGTCTTGTGCATTGAACTGCTTTCCTTTTTTTTAAAAAAAAAGTGCAAAAACCATGTAAGATACTGGTGTTCTACCTGAAGGCATTTGACAAAACTCTTTGTATAACCGAACTCATTCAGAATAGGACCTTCTATTTCTTTGGCTATTGCTTTAGTTGATTCCACTAACTTGATAGATCATGGCATTGTTATCAGCAAATCACTAATTCTATGGAAGATCCCCAATAAGTAGGTAATGAAATGAAACAACTCAAACAAGTAAGAATTAGAGATAATTGGTGAAATAGGGCTCTTTTTGTTTAGTGTAGATTAACTAGGCCCCTAGTAATATCCAACAAAAATATAAAGATAAATAAAAGTATTAAGGAGATAAATTAGGGTGATAATTGGGCATTTAATAAATCCACAATAATAAATTACCTTAACTATTGAAACGGATTTGAAAAAAAAAGGAACCCGAATGGGAGAGATTCTCGCAATCTATTTATGAGTGGTTACATCCGTAATCACAAACACAATCACCGCTGCTTTACTCTCATTTACATCTCCATTGAAGGAAGATTCAAGTCTCATCTTTCTCCCTTCTAGATATCATCTTCCTCCCTTCCATTTCGTCTCTATTTTATTCTCCATTGAAGCCGATGCAAGTTATCGTTTCTATCCCGCACCATTGAAGGTTATTGAAGGTCGGTTATATCCATCTCCAGTGAAGGCCGCTCGAAACCTCTTCACAAGTTATCGTCTTCTCCGACTACAAACAGGTACATTTCTAACTCGGATGTAAGTTTCTTGCGACATATTACAGGATTATGTACCCGATTTTCCCTAAACAAACATTATGTATCACATGTAGTTGCTAATAAATATTATGTACTAGTTATGCATCACACATAGTTGTTGATAAATATTTGCTGATAAACATTATGTACGAGTTATTTAAATAAAGCAAATAATATAGTTGATTGCCACCGTATTATGTAACAGATCGATCTATATCAACAAACTTCGAAGGACACAGTTAATATGTATCCGATTGTCTCCGTCTTATTTATCTGATCGAGCTCTCTCAACAATTATGAAGAAATCAAGAGGAGAAACAATGGCTTCCATTTTGAAGAACTCAAGATCATAAACTCGGTTGCAGCAACAATGGCGTCCGAATTTTCTCTGTAATGGCTCGTTTGATTGATATCCCCAAATTAATGGAGATTGTCCATGATTTATTTCCTTGTTTAACGGTTGACAATAACTATTAATGTTTTTAATTAAGATAATTAATACGCCTAATTAGGACAGAGAGATATTTAGCAAATCTACAAAATCTTCTATATTATATGGGATTAATTTTTTTTAGTAAAATATAGAGGGACCTAGTTTATTAACATGAAACAAAACGGTACTAGTTTGTACACATTATTACATAAGTTGCCTACTTAGTCAACTCATCCTAAGAATTATTACTCTGCAGATTTGCTCTGGAGTTCTGAAATAGACAAATTTGTGTTTTGAGTTAAAGCTCGACACTCTTGAGCAATACTTGCAACCTGTTTCGCCACCATGAATAAGAAAGATCGTGGGATCAACATATTTTTAACTAAAAGCTTGTAAAATCTCAACAATTTCATTTGATATCACTATGGCTGATTATACTAGAGAGAAAAAAAAGTGAAGCAGCATATTACCGGTCGTTCCAATAGACTTCGAGGAACAACTTCTTCATGACGTGAAGAACAAGACGACGAAAGTATACATGTCAATCATCTTACCTCCATCAATAAGCGCAGCGGAACTGCACTTTTGGGAGAATTTGGCGGAAATCTGACAGTACTGACGCTCATATCCATCGAATACCTCACTCATCGTGCCCTAAATTTCTGCCAAATTCTCGATCTGTTCAAAATCAAGGATTTCAACACAGTAAGCGAATGATTCCGTTGGATTCGATGATGGCCAAGCGAAAAACAACAACAGGGAAATGAAAGAGTGAAAAGGGAATCTGACCAGTCAATTGGTTGCTAGAGAGATCAATTTAAACAAGGAAGGAAATATCAGTGAAAGAATCAGGGACTACGCCTTGCAATCGATTATGAGAAGCATCGAACAACCCTAGGTTTTTGAGTTGGAGAGTGAGAAGGGAGATGGCGGAAGAGGAAAACGGGTTCACGGTAAAAAAAATAATTTTGGATACATTTAGCTATCGAAAAAATATAAAAGTCTATTTACTATAATGATTTCTAAAAAATGACTAATTATCAAAATTGTCCTAAATTTATCATTATATACATTTTATATTTTAATTTTAGGGAAATTCCGGATGGTACCCTCGTTGTTTGGGGTATTCCGGATTTTACCCAACAGTTTTTTCAAGTTCGGATGGTACCCTTAAGTTTATAATGTTTTTCGGATTTTGCCCAAATTCATTAAACTTTTTTAAAATCTATTCAAAAATACAAAAGAAAATAAACTAAAATTAAAAAACAAATAAAAATAGAAAGAATGATTTATTTATTTTAAAACTAAAGTAAAATAGTAACTTTTTTATAAAAAAAAATGATTTATATTCATTTAAAAAATAATTAATTAGATAATTTTTAAAAACTTCAAAAAAATCAGTTTTTATTTTATTTTAAAAATAAATAAATTGGGTTAGCATTTTTTTAACAAAATCTAAAAAACATAAGTGTTATACTTTATTAAAAAATAAATAAAATAAGGATTTTTTTAAAAATTAAAAAAAATCACTGTTTTAATTTTTTATTAAAATAAATAAATCAGTTTTCTATTTTTTATTTTTTAATATTACTTTATTTTATTTATTTTAGTTTTGGGAAATTAATAAAATAGAAAATTTATTTATTTATTTTAATAATAAATTAAAACAATGATTTTTTAAAATTTTTTAAAAGAGTCCTTATTTTATTTATTTTTTAAATAAAGTATAACACATATGTTTTTAGATTTTGTTAAAAAAATTCTCATACAATTTATTTATTTTTAAAATAAATAAAACACTGATTTTTTTGAATTTTTAAAAAATTATCTAATTTATTTATTTTTAAATTAATATAAAATTATTTTTTTAAAAAAAAAAGTTCCTGTTTACTTTATTTTTAAAATAAATAAATTAATCTTTCTATTGTAATTTGTTTTTAAATTTTAGTTTATTTTATTTTGTATGTTTTTAATGGAATTTAAGAAAGTGTAATGAATTTTGGCAAAATCCGGAAAGTTACATAAACTTGAGGGTACCATCCGAACTTGGAAAAACTGTTGGGCAAAATTCGGAATACCCCAAACCACGAGGGTACCATCCGGAATTTCCCTTAATTTTAATATAATTTGTGCAAATCACGAATTATAGACTTGCATTATTACAATTTGTTGTTACTCGTGGTTGTGACCCATAACTTTTTGGTCATTCAAGTCCAATAATATCTCCAAAAATAACAAATAAGTTGATTTGATGTGTCATAAAATCTCTACCATATATTTCACAAATGTTCTGACAATCTTATATATCTATTAAAGCAGAAACCTCTATTGCCACGTGTCAACGCCAGGTTTCTCGAAGCCTAAAAAATTATTTTAAAAAGTGATTTCCAAATGTTAATATAAATTGAAAATTGATTTCTAAATTTTTTAAAAATATTTAAATAAATATTTTTATAAAAATAGTTTTTAAATTTTTACGAATTTTTTACCAACAAGCATATCTTAACAAATCAAATTTAAAAATATAATTATAATTAATTAGAAGAGATAAATACTTATTAAAAGATAATTAAAAATCATAATATTGATTATAATTTGATTTTTTGGATTTTTATTTTACAAAATTATACATATAAATTTTTAAGTATTAAAATAAAACTGAACCCGCACAAAGTGCGGGTAATACACTAGTTTTTGTAATTGTTTGAATTCCTTTACAAAAATGAAACGCCCATGTTTACAAAACAAAGCCAATTACCCTTCGTAAGCAAACGTGAAACAATTAAGGTTGTAATCAACAACGGCGAATTGGCGACTTCCCCTCAATTCCTGAAAACTTGCTTCCTATTTTACTAACTACACTCACTTTAGTACTCACAACACTCAAACTCCTCCACAGATTCAGAAAGTGTGGGTGATTATAAGTTCTCAATTGAAAAGATATCGACATTCCGAATCTAGCATATAAGGTCGGTGGATTACTCTTTCTATTGTCAACTGATTTTAGATGCAACTTCACCGGATTTATGTGTTAGTTTTGTGCGTAACACGCATGGGCACTGTATGAACGCGACTCCGTTTGCGGTTTGTCTGTATCGGACTTTGGCATGGTATCATAGCGGTTAGTCTCAATTCGGCTCACGATCCTAACTTGTGGGTCAGTGTCAACTCAGTCTATACCTTAGTTGCACTTTGGGGCGCGTTGGAGATAATAAGTTCTCACATCGAAAGTTGTGGACATTTCGATTGTAGCTATACAGTTGGTGACTCCTCCTATTGTTAATTGATTTTAGGATTGAACCTCACCAAATTTATTTATTGAATTTGTACCTAACGCGCACGAGCCCTCGTATCACATAAATATGCTTTTCACTGGACCCGGTGATCCAACTTAGGACCTCCATATTATTAGAACGCTATTCGTTTTACACATTATTAGAATGGTGCAAGGTGAGAGTGGGAGCAACGAAGTTGACTAGTCACTAGACAAAACAAATTTGCACCGACACTAGTCACTAGATAAAACAATCAAAGAGCTATAAAATCATCTACCATTTTATTTTTTGGATGTGGTAAGATCCTTGACACTGATTGAATGATTTTAGATGACGAATTGAGTGACGGTGAAGGTGATCCAACAACCAGTGAGAGCAACGAAGGAGACTCTTTTTAATGAGATAAACAATCTTACATAAATAAATTGAAAATAAGTTGCACATTCATGACACTAGTGTGTAATACTTGTATTACTTGATATAATGTTAAATTACTAGACTAAACAATTAAAGAGTTGTTATAAAACCATGTCATGCTAGTGCAGAAAAAATATCCCCATTAAAACATCATGCAATATATTCAAGAAACACTAGTCTTTTTCTTCTCATTACTCTTCTTTTTTCTAGTTTTCATCTTTATAAGACTTTCTCCCAATCCCAAGAAAAAACTACCACCGTCTCCACCAAGGCTTCCGATCATCGGAAACCTACACCAACTAGGCTCGTATCCTCACCTCTCCCTTCGAACCTTATCCAAAAAGTACGGAAATCTTATGTTGCTTTATCTAGGAAATAAGCCTGCAATTATTGTCTCATCGGCTCAAGTAGCTTCCCACTTTCTAAAAACCCATGACCTAATATTTGCTAGCAGGCCTCAATTGAAGGTGTTCAAAAGAATTCTTGCAAACGGGAAGGATATCTTGTCCTCCCCTTACAGAGAATACTGGAGGCAAATGAGGAGCATATGGGTGCAGGAACTCCTTGGTATTCAAAGAGTTAGATCTTTTGGTCGGGTGAGAGAAGAAGAAATGAGTTTGATGATAAAAAATTTAAAGGGACTTCCAGTGGTGAATTTGAGTGAAATGTTCCTATCATTAACGAATGATGTTGTCTGCAGGTTGGCTTTTGGAAGGAAGTACATGGGAGTGGAAGATGGAGTTGATTTTAATAAGCTTTTGAATGATCTTTTTAAATTATTGAGTAATTATTGCGTTGGAGATTTTGTAAGTTGGTTGGCGTGGATTGATTGGGTCAATGGAGTAGATGCAAAGGTGAGCCAAGTTGCAACTGAATTTGATAATTTCTTGGAAGATATTATCCAGGAGCACTTGACCCGTCGCAAAGAAAGAAAAGATGATCAACAAAGCATTCAAGATTTTGTGGATGTTTTACTAGATGCTAAACGAGATGGAACTCAAAGTTTTTCCTTGGACAGAGAAAGCATTAAAGGTCTCATACTAGTAAGTAATGCATTAAACACACCATATAAAAAGGACAATATATCAAAGATTTGTTTTCATTCATAAGACTTATATGTTAGCCCTAATTCACTAAAAACTTGTTTTGGATTGATTTCTTACAGGACATATTTGCAGCTGGAACAATGACAACGTCCGCAACGCTGGAATGGATGATGTCAGAGTTGTTAATGAATCCAAGAGTTATGAAAGAGTTGCAGAAGGAAGTGAGAGGAATCACTAAAGACAAAAAGACAATGACTGAGGATGACTTGAAAGGAATGATGTACCTAAAATCCGTGATCAAGGAGACGTTGAGGCTACATCCTCCAGCGCCCTTGACGCCTCCACACGAATCCACAAAAGACGTCAAAGTAAATGAATATGATATCGCTGCAGGGACCTTACTCATTGTCGACATATGGTCAATTGGTCGAGACCCTACTCCTTGGAAGGAACCCGAGAATTTCTATCCAGAGAGGTTCTTGGATTCGAACATAGACTTCAAAGGCCAAGATTTCCATCTCATCCCATTCGGATCAGGTAGAAGAATTTGCCCCGGGATGGCATTTTCGGTTGCTAGCATTGAGTCTGTGATGGCAAATCTCGTGTGCCATTTCGATTGGGCACTACCAGATGGAATAGATGAAGACTCTTTGGATATGACCGAGGTTCCGGGTCTGGTTGTAGTACGTAAGAACCCTCTTTTTGCCATCCCGACTCCATGGATTGGCTAGGGAGTAGGGTGTAATGGTAAAAAAAAAAAAATCAGATATATATGGATGTAAGGCGTGATATGATGTTGATTTGATTATATTTAAATTGGACCTGGTTTTTCCTTCATAGTAGTATGCTTCATTGCTTCCTAGCTAATAATAATAATAATAATAATAATAATAATAATAATAATAATAATAATAATAATAAATGTTGTGTTCCATGAATTAGAGAAAGGAAGTATAGGGAAATTAGTTTGACTTGGTGAAGACTCAAAGGGGGGTGTTTAATAAGATCTAGGTGTCTTCTCTATCATGATATGTAAGCTAAAGATTAAGATCTGTGTTTCTGAATGTACAGACAGTAAATAAAAACAATAGGCATACTAACATCATCTCAAAGATAAATTTCATGTGTTTTGTACTCATATTAGTAATTGTTTTGTGATATGTTTGTCAAGGTTTATCTCTTGTATTAAGATGAAGGCATGAGGTGCTAATGTCACTTTCCATTCATTCATCTGATATTGTTAACTGTGTAGAATTGATTATGGTCATCTCAAGTTAATTCACTAGTTATATATGTATATATTGTGCTTAGGTATATAAGTATATTCAGCATAAATCATTTAACACTAGTTAAATTATGGTATGTATAGGCATTGATGTAAGGGGTTGTGAAATTTATAGAATTGATTAAAGAAAACCTTGTAGAAGGTTGACCTCGATGTTCATGCAAAAAATGTGAAGTGTTTAAGTGGATGGTAGTAGATGAGGTCGAACAACATCTCCTCTTTAAAAAGATTTTAAATATATGAAGTGAATTCATCATGCACATGTTATACACCTTCATAAATGTTAGGTAATGATTTAGGAACTATAATCGAAACAATCCATGATACCGAACCAATGGTTGTAGGTCAAGATGATATGAGGGGGTTGTTTAGTGCAGCATTTGATTCTAATACTCCGCGTCATAACCATTATTGAATGAAGTGCCTACACAAGTTGATAACGAGGATGAATTCTTTGAAGATCTCCATCAATCATCAAGCCTAAATCATGACAACAAAAATTCGCACTTCCCTTTCCATGATGGGCATTTTTGTAAAACAACTCTTTATCGGAGAAGTTATCTCCTTTTAGAATAACACATCATACATCCAGACTTGGATGGTGCGACGTCATTGCAGCCTAGATAACTCCGGACTAACATCTGATGTGTCGACCTCTAGGATTGTGCACTGTCAAAATCCGATACAGACGGACCGGTAGAGCGGGGGTCATGTGCATACGAGCGCACATGCGCATTAGGCCCAAACCCAACACATAAACCCGGCGAGGTTCCATCCTAAAACCAATTGGCAATGGAGGAGTAGCTCACCGACCTTAACACACCCCCGCAAGTGCAACTAGAGGATATAAACCGAGTTACACTTGTCCACAAGTTAGGTCGCGAGCCGAATTGAGGTTAACCGCTCTGATAACATGTCAAAGTCCGATACAGACGGACCGGTAGAGCGGGGGTCGTGTGCATACGAGCGCACATGCGCATTAGGCTCAAGCCCAACACATAAACCCGGCGAGGTTCCATCCTAAAACCAATTGACAATAGGAGGAGTAGCCCACCGACCTTATATACTAGACTCGGACCGTAATTATCATACCCAATTGTTTAACACCTTTGTTTGGTGTTTAAAGTAGATTGTTTTGGAAATTATAATTTCTAAATAATTAATAATCAAACGTAAATGTTGAGTTAATTTAATTTTTATCGAAATAATATATAAATAACCATATGAATAATCTGCCACCCTGTATAAGATACTCGTGTCAAGAATATCTCTCAAAATGACAAATAAGTTGATTTGATGAGTCATAAAATCTCTACCGTATACTTAACAAATATTCTGACATTTTTTGTAATTGTTTAGAGCCCCTTACAAAAATGAACTGTCCATATCTACAACACTACAAAACAAGCTCAATTACTATTCGTAAGCCCAACTTGAAACAATCAAGATTTGTAATCAACAATGGCGACTTCCCCTCAATTCCAACCTGAAAACTTGCTTCCAATCTTACTAACTGCACTCATTTTCGTACTCACTACACTCAAACTCCTCCACACATTCAAAAAGCCATACAAAAATCTCCCACCAAGCCCTCCAAAGCTTCCGGTGATCGGAAACCTCCATCAGTTAGGAAAGTCGCCCCATCTCTCCCTGGCTCGAATAGCCGAAAAACTCGGGCCAATCATCTTCCTGCAGCTCGGCGAGATCCCAACAGTGATCGTGTCATCTGTGGAAACAGCACGAGAAGTGTTGAAAACACACGACCTCGCCTTGAGTAGCCGGCCTCAGCTCTTCTCAGCCAAGAGGCTCTTCTACAACTGCACGAACATCGCCTTCGCTCCCTACGGTCCCTATTGGAGACACGTGAGGAAGATATGCATACTCGAGTTGTTGAGTATCAAAAGAACGCAATCATTTGGCTTTGTACGAGAAGATGAGGTTTCTCGTCTTTGTTGTCGAGTTAGGCAGGCTTGTTTTCCGGATAGGGTGAATCTTACCAAGTTGCTCGGGCTTTATGCGAATGATGTGTTGTGTCGGGTTGTTCTAGGGAGGAGTTTCTCCGAGGGAGGTGAGTATGATAAGCATGATTTTCAGAGCATGCTTAATGAGTATCAAGAGTTGCTTGGAGGGTTGAGTATAGGAGACTTCTTTCCTAGCAAAGAGTTTGTGAATACGTTAACGGGTTACAAGAGGAGGCTTGAGAAGACGTTCCGTCGATTCGATAGCTTCTTTGATGAGGTGATCAATGAGCATCTCGATCCGAAACGAGAGGAGAAGGGAAACAAAGATCTTCTTGATGTTTTGCTTGACTTTCATAGGGATGAAACTGCGGAGATGCCGCTCACCATAGACAACGTTAAAGCCATTGTTTTGGTAATTAAGATTCTATCATTTTAATTCACATTTCAAATTGGCTTGCAAGCGTATAGGTAAAATAGGTTTCTTTACCACTATTACTTTATAACGATAAACTGTTAATACAGGAATAGTGGTAGTCAATTATAGGAGTGTAATACGAGTCGAGTATCGACATGCTCAAGCTTGGCCGTTTAGAAAGCAGAGCCTAAAATTTATACGAGCTCTAAAATGTGCTCAAGCTTGGCTCGCTTAAAAAGTGAACGAGCTCAAGCCGAGCCCGAGTAGCTCGGCTAATATATTGCTCTTAAGTGTTATTTTAGCCGAACGAGCCGAGCTTTGACATGCTCAAGTTCGGCTCGTTTATAAACGAGTCGAGCCCGTGCCGAGCCTAAATTTTATACGAGGTTTAAAATATGTTCGTATTCGGCTCGTTTAGAAAATGAACGAGCTCGAGCCGAGTCCGAACTGAGCCGAGCAGCTTGTGTCATATTACAGCCCTAATCTAATCAACTAGAATGATAAAAATTAGAAGGGTGTGCAAAACAAAAACCCATAAATAAGAGTATGGTTCACTCAATTCTTTCGTGTTTGTGTAGGACATGTTTGCTGCAGGAACCGACACGACGTTCATCACAACGGATTGGGCGATGACGGAACTTATTATGAACCCAAACATTATGAAGAAAGCACAAGAAGAAATCAAAAGCATCCTTGGCGAAAGAAAAGTGGTTATGGAGACTGATTTACCTCACCTTAACTACCTTAAAGCTATTGTGAAGGAGACATTCCGGGTACATCCACCCGTACCCGTATTGGTTCCAAGGGAGTCCATGGAAGCCGTGACCATCAACGGGTACGACATTCCTGCCAAGACGCGAATCTTTGTCAATGCATGGGCTATTGGGAGGGACCCGAGAACTTGGACCGACCCCGAGAAGTTTGATCCTGATAGATTCATTGGGAGCAACATTGATTTTAAAGGGCAAGATTTCGAGCTCATTCCGTTTGGAGCGGGGAGAAGAGGCTGCCCCGCGATTGCATTTGGTGCGGTGACCGTTGAGCTTGCTCTAGCGCAACTCCTTCACAGCTTTGATTGGGAGCTTCCGCCTGGTATGGAAGCTAAGGATCTGGATCTTAGTGAAGCTTTTGGTATATCCATGCATAAGGTTTCTGATCTTATGGTCGTTGCTAAACCACGTTGTGTAGATGATAGAACTTAAGTGTCCATCTGGTTGGACGGTGAAATGGAATCGAATAAGGGGAGGAAATAAAATGGAAATGATAGTTTATTTTATCCTTAAGAAAAACTCTAAACAAGTATAATTTTTTATTGATTCAGAATTATTTCGTCACTAGAAATGATTCGCTTCCAAACAAGTCCTAAGTAGACACCAAAGAAACATAAAAAAAAATGAAGAATTGACAGCAACTGGAATAGCTAAGATCAAAACAACTCCGATCACAACAGATTAAAAGGGGCAAGATTATGAGCCCATACCATTTGAGCAATGACATCTCCGGCGCAACTTCTACACATGAGGATCTGTATCTTACTGGAGTTTTTGCTATATCCTGCAAATGTATGTTGCAATACATTAGTACTATAGTCTACAGTGGCTGTAATGATCGGTCATAATAATATGTCATCAGATCTTTTGACAAAAACATGTGAACAAACCGACAAAGATGGTACCCTCATAAAAAAACCAAGTGCTCAAGCACTAGATTTTTTATTGTCAATTAATTTTAGGTATATAATTTATCATCGGGTTTATACGTTGGGTTTTCGATACATGATGTACCCATACGGACTTACAAAATCTAGACAATCATATATATTCCGGTCAACATGATCAACGGTCGAGCTACTATCGGCATGAACTTGTTCGACTTTAAGTATAGGATTCCATATGATGCAATACTGATTTAGCACATGATTATGAATGATGAAGGAAAGTGTACGGTGCATTAGAAGATTAGGTTTGACTTGAAGATAAGGTTTGAGAATTAGGTAACGTGGTTTTTTCTTTTTGCAAATATAATAAGATAGCCAATAAACTATGAAGTGTGAATTATGGTATTCAAGAAATCGACACTTTGATTGGAGAGACCGTCGCCTTTGGACAAAATATTGATAAATGATTTCAAAATATAAATTTTGTCAGTTTTGCTGCAAACTTATAGAGGAATTATTGACAATATTCTAACCAATGCCTTACTGTCGAAATTTGCAAATGATGCCAAATTAATATTAGTATTATCCTAAGTTGATTTGGTACATAGTCAATTCATAAGAGTTGTCACATTTGAATGATAATCATATTTTGGGAGGATTAGTAGATCTCTTTTGGCCTTGAGATACTAAAATATCAGCAAAGATTTCATATATCTTCTTTTACAACTAAGTTACTAGACAAACAATCAAAGAATTGTTATAAAACCATGCCATGCTACTGATGAAAATCAATCCCCATTAAAGCATCATGCAATATATTCAAGAAACACTAGTCTTTTTCTTCTCATTACTCTTCCTTTTTCTAGTTTTCATCTTCATAAGGCTTTCTCCCATTCCCAAGAAAAAACTGTCACCGTCTCCACCAAGGCTTCCGATCATCGGAAACTTACACCAATTAGGCTCGTATCCTCACCTCTCCCTTCGAACCTTATCAAAAAAGTACGGAAATCTTATGTTGCTTTATCTAGGAAATAAGCCTGCAATTATTGTCTCATCGGCTCAAGAAGCTTCCCACTTTCTAAAAACCCATGACCTAATATTTGCTAGCAGGCCTCAATTGAAGGCGTTCAAAAGAATCCTTGCTAATGGGAAGGATATTTTGTCCTCGCCTTACGGTGAATATTGGAGGCAAATGAGGAGCATTTGGGTGCAACAACTCCTTGGTATTCAAAGAGTTAGATCTTTTGGCCGGGTAAGGGAAGAAGAAATGAGTTTGATGATGAAAAATCTGAAGGGACTTCCAATGGTGAATTTAAGTGAAATGTTCCTATCGTTAACAAATGATGTTGTCTGCATGTTGGCTTTTGGAAGGAAGTACATGGGAGTGGAAGATGGAGTTGATTTTAAGAAGCTTTTGAATGAAGTTTTTAAACTATTGGGTAATTACTGCATTGGAGATTTTATAAGTTGGTTGGCGTGGATTGATTGGGTCAATGGAGTAGATGCAAAGGTGAGCCAAGTTGCTATTGAATTTGATAATTTCTTGGAAGATATTATCCAGGAGCACTTGACTCGTCGGAAAGGAAGAAAAGATGATCAACAAAGCATTCGAGATTTTGTGGATGTTTTACTAGATGCTAAACGAGATGCAACTCAAAGCTTTCCCTTGGATAGAGAAAGCATCAAAGGTCTCATACTAGTAAGTAATGCATGAAACACACCATATAAAAAGACAATATATTCAAGCTTTGTTTTCATCCATAATACTTGTATGTGTGGTTCATATCAAAAGCATATTAGGCCTACCGCACAAAATACAATGTGATAAGATGTTGTAGTTGTGAAAAACAATATCAAATCGAATACCTATAACGAGTCTAGTGTGGTATATAAGTTTAATGGGTATGTTAGTTATCCTGATGTAAGGGTTGTTTTTGGATTGATTTGTAACAGGACATATTTGCAGCCGGAACAATCCCAACTGCGGCAACACTAGAATGGATGATGTCAGAGTTGTTTAGGAACCCAAGAGTCGTGAAAAAGCTGCAGAAGGAAGTGAGAGGAATCATTAAAGGCAAAGAGACGGTGACAGATGATGACTTGAAAGAGATGACGTACCTAAAAGCCGTGATCAAGGAGACATTGAGGTTGCATCCTCCGGCGCCCTTGACGCCCCCACACCAATCCACAGAAGACGTCAAAGTAAATGGATATGATATAACTACAGGGACCTTACTCATCGTCGACCTATGGTCAATTAGTCGAGACCCTACTCATTGGGAGGAACCCGAGAGTTTCTATCCAGAGAGGTTCCTGGATTCGAACATAGACTTCAAAGGCCAAGATTTCCAACTCATCCCATTCGGATCAGGTAGAAGAATTTGCCCCGGGATGGCATTTTCGATTGCTAGCATTGAGTCTGTCATGGCAAATCTCGTGTGCCATTTCGATTGGGCACTACCAAATGGAATAGATGAAGACTCTTTGGATATGACCGAGGTTCCGGGTCTGGCTGTAGTACGTAAGAACCCCCTTTTTGCCATCCCGACTCCATGGATTGGCTAGGATTATTATCAATTTATAGTAAATGTCTTAAATATTTCTAATAAGTATAAAATAAATCGAATATGTATGTAAGGCAATGTTGGTTTGAATCATGTTTAGATTGGACCTGGTTCCTCCTTCGTAGTAGTACTCTCTAGCTTTAGCTTCCTTGCTCTGGTGTTATCGATAATAGTAAAGTAAGTTCATGCCTTTCAGAGAGGAATGTGTAATTTGAAGCATAAAATTAAAAATGAATTAGAGAAAAGAAGTAAATTTAAGAAAGATACGGGTTATAAGTGTTTATATATCTTGAATTGGGTATGTCATTGTTTAGACATTTACTTTTGATCCAGTCTTATTTTTGACGTTAAAGTATAACATAGGATTATTTCTCATAATTCAGCATAACAAACTAGTATCAGAGCTTCGAGTTCTTTGGTTTTTTTGTAATCTGGGAGAAAGATGTCTTCTTTCAACATGAAGATCTACAAGTTTACAAGTAGGAATAGTTTCAGTGTGTGACTGATCAAGATGCGAACGTTGTTGTCACAAGAATACTTATGGGGGCCGTTGTCAAGAAAGGAATCCGATAAGAAAAAATACGACATTGCTTTGAGGACAAATCTAATTGTTATAACTCTTCTGCTAGGCACACTTGTAAGATGACAAATTTACATTTGTTCAGATAGCTTTCTCCTCAAAAAAAGAAAAGAAAAGATAACCCCTATATTTATTTTGCTCTTTTATGTCAGTATTTTTCTTCATTTATACTGAAGGTGCACATCTTCTTGTTTTGCTTCCAGGTCCTTGTTGGGACTGGTTTTAAACCAACTACAATAATCAAAACCAAGTCACTCAAGAGTCTATGTTTTTGGCGTTTGTAAGTGCTATTGGAACTTGGCACCTCTCTATTTTGTTCTATTTGATATGGAATTTTAGTTTTGAAGATTATTCTGTTTGTGCACAGATATTAGTCCTTCTATGTGTGAGAAATTGGGTCCCAAATATGCCTCTATTCCCGCTGCTGACCTTAAGAAGTGCAAATAAGGATCATCTCAGGAGTAATGAGCATCTTTCACTGAAGCTTATTAATCTTACTGTGGAGCTTGTGCAAAGAGTTGGATACAGTCTTCAACATCTATATCTATAACTATATAAAGCAGTGGACAGCTTGTGGGGGCCTTTGGTATTTTAAGACGAACAGGCTAGATACAGTCTTCAACATCAGGTTGGGTAACTAGTACACATATTCATACTTCATCTCATCTAAAACAGTGGACAGCTTGTGCAAAGAGTTGGATGAAGTGAAACTCGAGCTGGTTAATATCAAGGATGAGTATCGAATCAAATCAGAACAATATCAACTGCAAGGGTAGATGATAGAACCTGAGTAGACACCGAAGAAACATAAATAAAAATGAAGAATTGACAACAACTGGAATAGCTAAGATCAAAACAAACTGATCTTAGACTCTCCTCCGATCCCAACAGATCACAAGGGGCAAGATTATGAGCCCATACCATTTGGTGCAGTGAGATCTCCGGCACAACTCCTACACATGAGCTTAGTTTGCCTACGACGTTCCCCATTGAAAATCGGTCACTGACTTTAGTGCATTACTCCTCTATATATACCATAGGATTTTCCTCAATATAGTCGATATGGGATTGCCCCATTATTTACTGTTCACAAGTTATTGTCTATCAAGCAAGTAAGCAACTAACTTCGGGTCTCCAATTCTCGTTCAAACGGAACTCGAATTTAATGTATGAATATACCACGAGGAAGAGCTCGCGGAGACGAAGCCAAAGCTCCCACTTTACGGGGTTGACAATGGCCGGAGCCCACCGAAAATATACCCAAAAAGTTGCCCGACACACCATGTGCTAAAAACATGTTTAGTTCATAATTTAGTTCCAACATTACATTGTGTACTACAGCCTACAGTGGTTGTAATGACTGACAAAAACATATTAACAAATAGACAAAGATGGTATGCTTATAACAAAACCATGCGCTCAAGCACTAGATTTCTTGTTGTCTATTGGTTTTAGGTATATAACTCCTCATCGGGCTGAACGTTGGGTTTTCGATGCATGATATACCCGTCAACATGTTCAACACTAAAACTACTGTCGGCATGAGCTTGTTCGATTGTAACTATAGGATTCCGTATGTTGTAGCACATGATTATGAATGATGAAGGAAAGTGAATGCTGCATTGGTGCCTCCTGCACTCTCCACAAATTTGTTTGTTAAATCAATGAAGCTGGAAAAGAGAGAGAGCAGTATGATTACTGCAAATATTCGGCCCAAAAGAAGCCCAATTATGATGTCCGATTCATGATTAAGAGCTGGGACCATTGGGTCACAAACGAAAAAAGATTACCTAATGCTCAAACCTTTATCTTCAAGTCACGACACATAAACCTTTTACAGAAGCAAATCATTTTATGGAGACTCCACTTATGACGTCTACTCAACAAAGTGAAGCTTCCAGATGATTAAAGAATTAGAGTCAATTGCACAATGTGAGACACCAAAGTTGAGCTGCTTCTTTTCATACAGCAATATCATTGCGTCTATTTTAGACTTGTCTCGCACGTTCGTTAATGGGATATCTTAATCTTAAGGATATGGCCTATAAAGTATACTACTACAACAATCCTTCGATCTTCGTTTTTCTTACATTTTTGTGCGTTTTAACTGTTATGATTCTTCGTCGTGGATGGAATTATGTTTTTATCCTGTTCGGTCGGCCAACTTTGAGCTTTCACTTAGGCTAAAGACGGCAACTTCACCGGCATGAAAAGAACTCAAAAAGGGCAATGTGAAAATGAAGTGGACAGCTAAAGATGATAGTTTTCCCATTGATGCACACCAAATTAGACCCCATATTTGCAGAATCGTGTATGATCCTATTCTAAGAGTAAAGGCAAGATTTGTCCATAAGCGGAAACAACCAATCAAACCAAAGCCGGGCGCGGAAGAAAAGGGCTCGGTGGAAAAAACGTGTAAACAATATTTATTTATTTATTATAAAAATAAATAAATAGCAGGTGAAGGCGGTTGCAGAGAGGCGTCACCGGCAAAGCGAGTAGTACAGTGGCGCAGCGTGTGAGCATGAGGCTGTGTTTAGCAGAAGCGTGTCAAAGTTTGGGCAGCAGTGACACATGTTTGACCGCTTTTCCTACCGCTTTGGTCATCTTCTTCTCTTCATTTGCCTTTTTTATTCTTCCCTTTCGGGTAACTTTAAGTTTGTGGTTCACAGTTATGATCTTCTCTAAGGGCCGTTTGTTTCCGACTTCAAAAACGAAAACGGAATGAATTTAGTTCATATCTATATTCTTATTCATGAAATGATATGGAATCATTCCTTGTGGTTTAAGGTAAAATGCACTTGATTCCTCACATTTTATTACCCTGTTCGGTATCAAAAGTAATCAAACTATACCCCAATTACTTCAAACCATAAGGAATCATTCCAAAAACTTTCATGAACAAAGGTATACGTAAAGACTAGATTTGTTTCCATTCCATTTTCGATTTCGGAGTTAAAACCAAACGGACCCTGAATCTAATAATTTTATGTCATTTTTCTTATTAATTCATGTGATATTTCAGCTGGTTATAAATTTGACTGGTGTTTTTCAATTAAGTGAGCAACTCAAATAAAAAAAATATTTTTAAACCCTATAATGAATTGTTGGTGAAAAATAACAAATGTTATATTTTTATAACTTTTTATTTTAGCTGAAATTTTTATATTAACATTTAATAACTTCTAAAATATTTTGTTTTATGAATTTTATTTTTTTTACTTTTTAGAACAGAAAATTTTTTTGATATATTTTTATTATAATTATTGATGTTTTAAAGTTTTTTAAAATTACTTAATATAATGTGTTTCATTAGGTGAAATATTTTATATAGGTCACATGCATTATTCAATTATTTAATACTAATATTTTTCTTTAACCTTTTATAATACTGCATATTTTGAATCAAAATAACAATGTTGATCCATTCTGTTCCAATGGAATAAATATAAATTTTCCACAATTTTTTATAACTCTTCGTAATTTATTAGAAGGAGGTTAAAAAAAGACATAATTTCATCCTTTATTTACCTCTGATCGATTGGACTTTGTGTTTGTGTCATCTCAAGTTAATTTCATATTCTAAAATACTAATGTCATGCCATGAGAGAAACGAATCATATCTTAATGATAATACAGATCAGTCTTTATATGCCTTGCACATTATTTTTCTAATCCTTTATTGTCGTTGTGTTAAATGTAGCTATTATAATAAAATTAAAAAAAATTGATTTCTTTCAAAATATATACCATTTAAATTTGCATACACTTTTTCAAATTGAACAAATAAATTTAAATTGATTTTGCAATCACTTTAATGTCTTAACTAGTTTAGCGCCCGTGCCGTGCACGGGTATTTGAAAATATATTTCTTACAGTTTTTTTTGTATGAGTAATTTTTTTTAGATTTATTTTTCTTATTATTATTTTGTTGATTTGATTACGAATGTTTATTTAAATAGTATACGCATATAAGAAAAATAATAACAACATAGTTGTTGACCCAGTTCGGGGCATACCAAGCCAGGAGTGCCCACTATCTCTGTATTATAAAAATCACAATATTAATAATGTCAAAAACAGTTAAAATTGTGTACATATTTATTATAATAGAAATCACGATGATAACATTTGACGTGAAACCTCGAGCACATGCGCGACAGTCCGATCCTGAAAAAGAAGAAGATAAACTTTATATAAGTGTAAGCTCAAGGACGGGTTATGATCGCTTGATATTATTGATTGAAAATGAAATAAAATGAAGAAGAAATTCTAACGTACCTTAAATTATGTTGCGAAAAACTTCGTCGAATACAACATTAGTTGTAGTATCTTGAACCTTGCCCTTAGGGTCACATATCATAATCCTTACTCCATCCCTGCTCGTCACTCTTGAGATAGCGACATATAATTGGCCGTGACTGAAGACCGGTCTAGGCAAATATATTCCAACCTGTGCAAGGGACTGACCTTGACTTTTATTTATAGTCATAACAAAACATACCATAACTGGGAACTGTCTCCTTCGAAATTTAACAGGAATTTTCAAGTATGTGGGTGTAAGAACTGTTCGCGGAATGAAGACCTTATGACCTATATTGTTCCCAGATATTATTTCTGTCTCGATGATTTGTTTTCCAAGTCTCCTAACTATCAGTCTGGTTCCGTTATTCAACCCTGCAGACTGATCAATGTTTCTCATCAACATAATTGGAATTCCAACTTTCAGTCTCAAGACATGGTTCGGAAACCTAGAACACTTGATGCAGTTCAAGAACTCGCTCGAGTAGAAATAATCATCAAGAGAACCTTCGCTTGGACATATACTATTCGAACTCAAGTACTTTGTCACGTCTTCAGGTATCAGTGATAGAATATAGTCATTAACCTTCTCAACAATCTCATTGGTAGGGGCGAGAATAGCTCTTTCTTGAAAGTAGGTCGGTGGATCTTGAATATTGTAACTCAAAGGATATACATGGTCAACAATAGTTGCAATCGGGTCACCTGTAGATGCAAGTAGGAGATCTTCGGGGATGGTAATCTGAGCTTCTCCATTAACACTTTCACCTTCCGTGCCATCTCCAATGCCCAATATCCAATCTGAAAACTCCTTAGCCTTTCGAGCTTCTAATTCAGTAACTCCACGTATAACCCTCATGTTTTGAGTTAATCTAAGCACCGTGCAGTGATCCCACAAATATGACGCATTGATTGCAGCAAAGACAATATCATGTCTACTTCCATGACTTACAACAGGCAATATTTGTCTAAAATCACCACCAAAAACGACAACCTTACCACCAAACGGGAGAAGTGAGCAGTCTGGATTATAAGATCGCATGACGTCCCTTAAACTTCTATCGAGTGCTTCAAAACAACATTTGTTAACCATGGGTGCTTCATCCCATATTATCAGCTTTGTCTTTGACACTAACTCAGCCAGATCCGTACCTAAACATATAAGATTAAAACATTAATATATTGTTCAGTGTAATATGAACAATATATTAAAAAAGAAGTTTTAATAATTGAATAATAAGGTTTATACCTGCACGAATGTTGCATGTTGAACTTTCGTCAACATTTATTGGGATGCCAAACCTCGAATGAGCGGTTCTACCGCCTGGAAGCAAGAGAGCTGCATTACCACTCGAAGCAACTGTTAGAACGATCTCACCTTTACTCCTCAAACCAGCCGAAAGGGATCTCCATATAAAAGTCTTTCCTGTTCCCCCGTATCCATAAAGAAAAAACACCCCCCTCCCTTATCAGCGGACACAGCACACATAATCTGATCATACACTCCCCTCTGCTCGTCGGTGAAACTGGAAACCAATCTGTCATGGTCCAAAGATAACTGGGATCGATCATAGTTTAGTTCATCTTGAATTAGTCTATTATGCTGCTCCATAATCAAGGCTTTGTCACGATAAGGCATAGACTTATTCGTCTTCAAACTGCCGCCATTCTTGTGTAAAAGTTTCTCTATCTCAACCAAGGCGTAATTTTGCAGCACGGCATCATCTAATTGCAAATCTACGTACAAATAAACCAAGTTAAACATGTTTACTTACCTAGTACAAAATATACTAAACAAATTGAAAAAATAATGCAAAACTCGAATTAAATTCATATACATGAAAGAAAGCATACCATTATTACGCAACACCCTTCTCTGTCGTGCAAGAATATCATCAGATAAGTACTTCCATACTTCAGCCCAAACCAGATGAGGCGACGACATGCTACCTGAGAGATACAACGTGACGAATAAATTCCGAAGATAACCAGCAGTTCCCCAAAAACTTGCTTCTTTTATACCGTCAATGTATTCCCGGTCGTCATCCAACAACCCCATAGCATAACATGCTTCCCTAAACGTGGCATATAGTGTACCGTTGATTGTTCGAATTTCCTCGTAGCATGTAGGACCCTTAATATGATTCAGCAAAACCCTCAAGTAGTACCTCTCTCCAAACTCAGGTGCAACGTGGTATATCTTCCCTAGTGTATATCCCGCACCTTGTGCGGGTTTGTTAATAAAATAGCTTATCATATTACATTTTTTTACTATATTATATGTTGTTAACTTTATTAGTTATATGTTATGAGCTCGTATAAATAACGCGTTAAGTGTTACATAGTAAATGAGACCACGTAACCCATGTGTTGATCATTAATAAGTTTTATACTAATAAAAAAAATTTAAAATCTAATTTATTATTTAATAAATAATAATTTAAAGAAAAAGAATAATCATATAATTTAAAAATACCATAATCTGATACGAATTCAATTAGTAAAAAAAGATTAATTGGCTTAATTTGTGATTTAGTAAAAAAATTTAATCCGAGAAAAAACATAGGAGTGCCACGTCAGCATTAGTTTCGTATGTTTTAGTAAAATATGCAGAATATAGATGTATATTTAGTATATTGATAAAATAAGAATTACGAATTTAATAGTTCAACGGTCCAAGAATCAGTAGGTTACAAGGACCCACAAATTAGTAGATCATAAGGACTCACAAGAGCACAATGACCCACAAATCATTAGGTCACAACGACCCACAAATCATTAGGTCACAACGACCCAAAAATCATTAGGTCAAAACGACCAAAAAATTAGTAGGTCACAATGATTACATACAAATACTAATCCGATATGATTAAGTATTATATTTGATTCTAACCAAAAGGTTCAGAAATGTATGAATTTTATAAGCCTCAAACACTCTACATCTATTTATACATGTTTTCGAAGTGTCATCCTTTCCTCATAACCGATGTGGAAGAACAAAAATCATATTTTACAAAATAACTATTAATTAAAAAAAGATTTATTAGCTTAATTCGTGATTTAGTAAAAAGTTTAATCCGAGAAAAAACGTGGGGGCGCCACGTCAGAATTAATGTCTTTTGTTTTAGTAAAGTATATAGAATATATATGTATAATTATTATATTGATAAAATACAAATTACGAATTTAATAGTTCAACGGTCCACAAATTAGTAGGTCACAAACGACCTACAAATCAGTAGGTCACAAACGACCCACAAATCAGTAGGTCACAAACGATCCACAAATCAGTAGGTCACAAACGAACCACAAATCAGTAGGTCACAACGAAAATTAGTAGATCACAATGACCCCCACAAATTAGTAGATCACAACTCATAACGACTCACAAATCAGTAGGTCACAACGACCCACAAATAAGTAGGTCACAACGATTCAAAAATCAGTAGTTCAGTAGGTCACAAACGACACACAAATTAATAGGTTACAACAACCCACAAATTAATAGGTCACAAGGACCCACAAATCATTAGATCACAAGGACCGACAAATCATTAGGTCACAAGGACACAAGCATCAATAGGTCACAACGACCCACAAGGTATTAGATTAAAACGACACACAAATCATTAGGTTAAAATGACCTACGAATTAGTAGGTAACAACAATCCACATTCAAATACTAATCCGGTATGAATAAGTATTATACTTGATTCTCACCAAAAGGTCCAAAAATGTATGCTTAGTATAATCTTCAAACCTTATAGGTCTATTTATAAATGTTGTCAAACTATCATATTTCTCTAATAACCGATGTGGGATAACAAAATTTATATTTTACAAAATAATTATGGTTTAGTAAAAAAAGGATTTATTAGCTTAATTCGTGATTTGGTAAAAATTTAATCTGAGAAAAAACGTGGGGCGCCACGTCAGAATTATTGTCTTTTGTTTTAATAAATTATATTGATGTATATTTAGTATATTGATAAAATAAGAATTACGAATTTAATAGTTCAACGATCCACAAATCAGTAGGTCACAAACGACCACAAATCAGTAGGTTACACTGACCCACGAATCAGTAGGTCACAATGACCCACGAATCAGTAAGTCACAACTACCCACAAATCAATAGGTCACAACAACCCACGAATCAATAGGTCACAACGACCCACGAATTCATAGGTCACAACTACCCTCAAATTCATAGGTCACAACGACCCACAAATTCATAGGTCACAACGACCCACAAATCAGTGCGTCACAACGACCCACAAATTATTAGATCAAATCGACCCACAAATCATTAGGTCAAGACGAACTATAAATCAGTAGGTTACAACGATCCAAAAATCAGTAGGTTACAACGACTCAAAAGGTCTAGAAATGTATGATTTGTATAATCTTCAAACCTTGTAGGTCTATTTATACATGTTGTCAAAGTGTCATTTTTCTCTGATAACCGATGTGGGATAACAAAATTCATATTATACAAAATAATTAAGGTTTAGTAAAAAAAAAGTTATTGGCTTAATTCGTGATTTAGTAAAAGATTTAATCCGATAAAAATGTTTAGCGCCACATCAGCATTAGTATCTTCTGTTTTAGTAAAGTATATAGATAGAAAGGAAGTTAAGCTTACGGGTATGAGATAGACTTATGACCAATATCTTTTAATTTTAAATATTTGGAAAAAAATTAAAAGAAGAGGAAATGTTATTGTAATCGGAATTAGTTAGTAATCCAAATAAAATACTTTAAAATTGGAACTAATTAAAAAAGATTTAGGTTAATTATGGTTTAGTAAAAAAAGGATTTATTAGCTTAATTCGTGATTTAATAAAAAGTTTAATTAGAGAAAAAACGTGGGGTGGCACGTCAAGAATTAGTGTTTTTTGTTTTAGTAAAGTATATAGATGTATATTTATTATATTGATAAAATAAGAATTACAAATTTAATAGTTCAATGGTCAACAAATTAGTAGGTCACAAACAACCCACAAATCAGTAGATTTTAAGGACCCACAAATTAGTTGGTCACAAGGACCCATAAATTATTAGGTCACAACGACCCACGAATCAGCAGATTACAACGACCCATGAATCAGTAGGTCACAACAACCCACAAATTAGTAGGTCACAACGACCCACGAATCAATAGGTCACAATGACACACAAATCAGTGGGTCACAACGACCCACAACATATTGGGTCACAACGACCCACAAGTTATTGGGTCACAACGACCCACAAGTTATTGGGTCACAACGACCCACAAGTTAGTGGGTCACAACGACCCACAAATCAGTGGGTCACAACGACCCACAAATTATTAGGTCAAATCGACCCAAAAATCTATAGGTCAAAACGATCCAAAAATCAGTAGGTAAAAAACGATCCAAAAATCATTAGGTCAAAACGACCCAAAAATCATTAGGTCAAAACGACCCAAAAATCATTAGGTCAAAACGACCCAAAAATCATTAGGTCAAAACGACCCAAAAATCATTAGATCAAAAGGACCTACGAATTAGTAGGTCACAACAATCCACTCCACATACAAATGTTAATCCGGTATAATAAGTATTATACTTGATTCTGACCAAAAGGTCCGAAAATGTATGATTTGTATAATCTTCAAAAATTTGAGGTCTATTTATACATGTTGTCAAAGTGTCATCCTTGTCTGATAACCGATGTGGGATGACAAAATTCATATTTTACAAAATAATTAAGGTTTAGTAAAAAAAAGTTATTGGCTTAATTCGAGATTTAGTAAAAAAATTTAATCCGATAAAAATATGGATTTTTAATTTTTATTTTACAAAATAATCAAAGATTCTGATTATGGTTTAGTAAAAAAAGAATTTATTAGCTTAATTCGTGATTTAATAAAAAGTTTAATTAGCGAAAAAACGTGGGGTGGCACGTCAAGAGTTAGTGTTTTTTGTTTTAGTAAAGTATATAGAATATAGATGTATATTTATTATATTGATAAAAATAAGAATTACGAATTTAATAGTTCAACGGTCCACAAATTAGTAGGTCACAAACAACCCACAAATTAATAGATTTTAAGGACCCACAAATTAGTAGGTCACAAGGACCCATAAATTATTAGGTCACAACGACCCACGAATCAGTAGGTTACAACGACCCATGAATCAGTAGGTCACAACGACCCACGAATTAGTAGGTCACAACGACCCACGAATCAATAGGTCACAATGACACACAAATCAGTTGGTCACAATGACACACAAATCAGTGGGTCATAACGACCCACAACATATTGGGTCACAACGACCCACAAATTATTGGGTCACAACGACCCACAAATCAGTGGGTCACAACGACCCACAAATCAGTGGGTCACAACGACCCACAAATTATTAGGTCAAATCGACCCAAAAATCTATAGGTCAAAACAATCCAAAAATCTGTAGGTCAAAACGATCAAAAAATCATTAGGTCAAAACGACCCAAAAATCATTAGATCAAAACGACCCAAAAATCATTAGATCAAAAGGACCTACGAATTAGTAGGTCACAACAATCCACTCCACATACAAATGCTAATCCGGTATAATAAGTATTATACTTGATTCTGACCAAAAGGTTTGAAAATGTATGATTTGTATAATCTTCAAACATTTGAGGTCTATTTATACATGTTGTCAAAGTGTCATCCTTCTCTAATAACCGATGTGGGATAACAAAATTCATATTTTACAAAATAATTAAGGTTTAGTAAAAAAAAGTTATTGGCTTAATTCTAGATTTAGTAAAAAAATTTAATCCGATAAAAATATGGAGTCTTAATTTTTATTTTACAAAATAATCAAAGATTTTGATTATGATTTAGTAAAAAAAGGATTTATTAGCTTAATTTGTGATTTAATAAAAAGTTTAATTAGAGAAAAAACGTGGGGTGGCACGTTAAGAATTAGTGTTTTTTGTTTTAGTAAAGTATATAGATGTATATTTATTATATTGATAAAATAAGAATTACGAATTTAATAGTTCAACGGTCCACAAATTAGTAGATCAACCCATGAATTATTAGGTCACAACGACCCACGAATTAGTAGGTTACAACGACCCATGAATCAGTAGGTCACAACAACCCACAAATTAGTAGCTCACAACGACCCACGAATCAATAGGTCACAATGACACACAAATCAGTGGGTCACAATGACACACAAATCAGTGGGTCACAATGACACACAAATCAGTGGGTCACAATGACACACAAATCAGTGGGTCATAACGACCCACAACATATTGGATCACAACGACCCACAAATTATTGGGTCACAACGACCCACAAATTATTAGGTCAAATCGACCCATAAATTATTAGGTCAAATCGACCCAAAAATCTATAGGTCAAAACGATTCAAAAATCTGTAGGTCAAAACGATCCAAAAATTATTAGATCAAAACGACCCAAAAATCATTAGATCAAAACGACCCAAAAATCATTAGATCAAAAGGACCTACGAATTAGTAGGTCACAACAATCCACTCCACATACAAATGCTAATCCGGTATAATAAGTATTATACTTGATTCTGACCAAAAGGTCCGAAAATGTATGATTTGTATAATCTTCAAACATTTGAGGTCTATTTATACATGTTGTCAAAGTGTCATCCTTCTCTGATAACCGATGTGGGATAACAAAATTCATATTTTACAAAATAATTAAGGTTTAGTAAAAAAAAGTTATTGGCTTTATTCGAGATTTAGTAAAAAAAATTAATCCGATAAAAATATGGAGTCTTAATTTTTATTTTACAAAATAATCAAAGATTCTGATTATGATTTAGTAAAAAAAAGATTTATTAACTTAATTCGTGATTTAATAAAAAGTTTAATTAGAGAAAAAACGTGGGGTGACACATCAAGAATTAGTGTTTTTTTGTTTTAGTAAAGTATATAGATGTATATTTATTATATTGATAAAATAAGAATTACGAATATAATAGTTCAACGTTCCACAAATTAGTAGGTCACAAACAACCCACAAATCAGTAGATTTCAAGGACCCACAAATTAGTAGGTCACAAGAGCCCATAAATTATTAGGTCACAACGACCCACGAATAGGTCAGTAGGTCACAACAACCCACAAATTAGTAGCTCACAACGACCACGAATCAATAGGTCACAATGACACACAAATCAGTAGGTCACAATGACACACAAATCAGTGGGTCACAATGACACACAAATCAGTGGGTCATAACGACCCACAACATATTGGGTCACAACGACCCACAAATCAATGGGTCACAACGACCCACAAATTATTAAGTCAAATCGACCCACAAATTATTAGGTCAAATCGACCAAAAAATCTATAGGTCAAAACGATTCAAAAATCTGTAGGTCAAAACGATCAAAAAATTATTAGATCAAAACGACCTAAAAATCATTAGATCAAAACGACCTAAAAATTATTAGATCAAAAGGACCTACGAATTAGTAGGTCACAACAATCTACTCCACATACAAATGCTAATCCGGTATAATAAGTATTATACTTGATTCTGACCAAAAGGTCCGAAAATGTATGATTTGTATAATCTTCAAACATTTGAGGTCTATTTATACATGTTGTCAAAGTGTCATCCTTCTCTGATAACCGATGTGGGATAACAAAATTCATATTTTACAAAATAATTAAGGTTTAGTAAAAAAGGGTTATTGACTTATAAATAATAAAAATAAAAAGGAGATTTGACTATAACCTATAAAATCTTGGAAAATCTCAAAAAAAAAAAAAAAAAAGTTACGTACAATTTTGAATAGAAGTTTGTTAGGTTAGTAAAAAAAGCTTTTCTCTCACAAAAAATAAAGATTTATTGGCCTATAAAATCTTGGAGAATCTCCAACAAAAAAAAGTTACGTATAATTTTGAATTGTAGTGTGTTAGTTTAAGAAAAAAAGATTTTATGGCTTAAAAAATAAAGATTTATTGGCCAAAAAATTGTGAGAGCTCCATTTGATTGCTGCTTCCACAGCGCGCCACGTCATCAAATCATGTACTCTGTTTTAGTATGTATAATAGATTACAAATGAAAATTTATGTTAAATTAATATTTTGAATATTTAAATTGTATTTTTAATTTTGAACAAATTTAAAAAATAACTTATATTTTAAGACAGAGAAAATAGTAGTGGGTAAACTTAAGAAGAGTACAGTACCAACTACCAAGGAATGGCATGATCGGATATATATATATATATATATATATATATATATATATATATATATATATATATATATATATATATATATATATATATATATATATATATATATATATATATATATATATATATATATATATATATAGGGTCCAGTTCCGGTAAGGAGGACCCTTGTAAATAGGAATGAGGAGAGTCGGGGTGGTGACATGTGGCATGCCACGTCACCTTCTTCTCTTTTTTTTCAGCTTTTTTTTTTTGTAAATAAAAATTGGTGTTCATATTTTTATGAGTATGTGTTCATTTTTAAAAGAGTCATTGTTCATATTTTATAAATAAATGTTCATTTTTTCCCAACACTAACTATTCGTTTTTTAACATTAATTGTTTATTTTTGTATTTTTGTAAAACCTTTTTTTTGAATTTTTTATAAAAATTATACTATTCTTCCAAATTGTGTTAATAAAATATGATGGTCATTTTTTTACAAGTATGTATTCATTTTTTTTTACAGTTATGGTGTTTATAATATGATGTTCATTTTCTTTGAAAATTATACTTTTCTTTAAAATCGTGTTTATAATATTCAAAGATCGATTACATAAAAAATTGTGAAATCAAAGAGAATACAAGACGATTCAGGTTTTGTCTCTTCGAATTTCTACTCTCACTATTTAGATTTCCATTCTTAAGGTTTAGGTTTCATTATGATTGATGTTTGTGTTCAAAATCAAATTTGTTTGAATCATTTTGTGTTTGATAAGTTTGATTGAGAAAATACATGTATATACATATGTTGAGTTGGTCTAATAGCTCCAATTGAATAATCTATATGCTCCTTTTAGTGTGCACGCAAACTGTTCGGTAAAATGCCTTATAGAAAAATAGTTTATAATATTCACAGGAACAATGATATAAAAACTATGAACACTGACGAATAAAAACATGAACAATGACGTATAAAAGTATGAACACCAATTACTTATCTATAACTTTGACACATACATAACGTATTATGATAATCTTTTAACGTTTTGTGATGAGTTTTTTTATTTTTTGTGGTTATATACTGTAAATGAACATTTATGCATTATAAAATAAACAAAAAAAATAAATGGACATGACACTTTGATGAATAAAAATACTATGAACACCGATGTATAAAAACATGAACAATGACATATAAAAGTATGAACACCGATAACTATTTTGAACGTAAGGGTATTTTTCCAGATTTTTAGTCAATTTACAAAAATGCCATTAATGATGAGCGTGTGAGAGCCCTTGATTTAAATTCATCCAATGACTTACAACCCTCCTAATTCCTATCTACAAGTTCTCTCCTCACTTGAACTAATATATATATATATATATATATATATATATATATATATATATATATATATATATATATAATTTTTGCCAAACCTATAGATGAATTATTGACAATATTCTAGCGAATGCCTTTCTGTCCAAAGTTGCAAATTTTCGAGCATAAGTACTGAATCAAACTTCTATGTTACGGTCGGTTCGGTTGTTATTTGGTTGAAGTTGAGAAAGTTTTCATTCTTATAATTTTCATGAGTTATTAGAGGAGATCATACACGAATTTAGGGGTGAGCTAGTGTTTGTTCAACCCACACCGAAATTTTAAGATATATATATATATATATATATATATATATATATTCCTCCGATCATAAATAAATAACTTTTTATTAAGAAAAAACATAAGCAACCTTAATTTTATAAAGCTTTTTGTCAATTTTATCACTTATTAAATGTTCACCACCCTTTTAGACCAATGAGTGAAAATATTATTATGAAAATATTTAATAAAAACAAATTTCAATAACTATTCTCACAACTCTCTCAATTAATAACCTTGAAAACATAAAACGACATTTAAATTTGATCAAAATTTAGATCATAGAAAGTCATTTATTTACGATCGGAGGAAGTATAATATTGATGACCAATGTTTATGAAAGTTAATGGATAATTTATATGTTTAAATATGTAGAGGATACAAGCGGTTTGGGATTTAAATCTTCTATTTTGGAAAGAAAAAATTGTTAAGATAAATTTAGTCTACCAAATCTTAATATGAATCCATCCCTAACGAAAAATCCATAATTTTCAATTCATTTGACCCATAAACTACCCATTATTGAAAATGAGATAAGATGTTTCGTTATTTTTAGTCCTTTAACAAAAAATCCATAATTTACTGTGAGCCTAAATTGATTTGAATGTGTCTACTGTGCACATAAATGATGCCAAATCCTTGTACAAATATTAGTATTATCCTAAGCTGATTTGGTACATAGCCAATTCATAAGAGTTGGCACACTTGATTGTTAATCATATTTTGGGAGGATTAGTAGATCTCTTTTGGCCTTGAGATCCTAAAATATCACCAAAGATTTCATATATCTTCTTTTATATTTGGGTTTTAATAAAATAAATTAAAAGGTCGATACAATTATGCAACCAATCCACTTTTTAATATAATTGATGTAATATAAAATATATATTTTTTGTTCATCATTAAATTTTGTGCCTTCTAGATTGAGTTCAGATCCGCATTTTAATCTACGTGAATACATGATCTATTCTGGGTAACTACTTATGCAACTAGATGTTACAACTAATGAATATTTAGGATTATAGAATAGTATAAAAATATTATTAAAATTTACAATTTAGTTGGAAGTGTTACAGATTTATAGATTTTTATAAAAAAAAACTCCATAATAAATAAATATAAATATAATTAAACTTATAACTAAACAGTTAATATGAATCCAAATTTGCATTTCTAAATTTAATGAGATCATGTTTATAGAAGCATAAATACTAATTAGACCTAATATCAACATATATATAAGTCGACAATTAGTCCCGAATTCTCTCAACTTTAAATTTTTTTTTTTTTTTTTAAAAAAAAATTTGAAAATACAAAGCGTTTCGATCTCATAGATGACACGTCGACTATTGGATCGAAAGGCCGAAAAAATCGACAGACGGGCTAACCGTCATGAATGACCACAAACAAAGGAGAAAAAAAAAACACAAAAATACACCATAAAAACCCGAAAGCAGGGGAGTCTTCAAGGGAAAACATAATGATTCAATCCGCCGGAAGCGACGAACATGAACGTTCATCTTCGAACGGAGTACACAAACAAGAAGTCTGGGGAACAGCTGTTGACACATCAGATTTGAACTGTATTACAGAAAGTCTGGGAAACAGCTGATTTAAACTGCAACACAGGAAGTCTAGAAAACACTTGTGACACCTCAGATTTGAACTGTATTACAAAAAGTCTGGGAAACAGCTGATTTAAACTGCAACACAGGAAGTCTGGAAAACACTTGTGACACCTCATATTTGGACTGCAATAGAGACGTCAAAAGTCGATCACACATCCACGTCTCCTTCTCGACAAACACCACAAAGACAACGTCAACTCAACTTTAAATTATCGCTAAATGCATCATATATAAATATTTTAAAATTTTTTATTTATGCTATTTTGTAAATTATTTTTAAAATATTCAAGTATTTAATAACTTTATATATTAAAAATATTTATTTTATCAAAAAACGTCAAGATCATACAATTTTGTATAGGTATCATGTCACTTATCGAATATAATTAGCAACTACGTATAAATGGAACATAGATTAACGCCTATAAATGGAATAAAATCTTTTTTTACATAAAATATTGCTCCTGTATGCAAACATATTGGATACCCAAATGAGTTAATAACGTCATATAAATCGAAAATTAATATTTTAAAATAAGTTATCTGATACATGTTATTAATAAATAAAATCCCACCTGATACATCGTGGATCCACCAAATCAAATAAAAAAAAAAAGAGAATATTTGTCATGACATGCTATACATCGATCACATATCAATCAAATTGCCCTAACACACGAAAGCATGATGATATAACCTTATAATATAAGGTCGATCGATCATGATTATTTATGAACCCTAGATTGTAGTAACCAGTATCCAAATCCAAATTCAACTCCCAGTGGTTATTGCTATTAGTACCACGATTTCGTGCTATACGTACTCAGATACAGCTACGCCTCGCGTAGTCGAGGTTGTCCATTTTCCTTAGTATTTTTATCTGAATTTTTTATATAGCCGACTATGCGTAGTCGCAGGCCTACTACGACTACGCATGTCGTATGCGTAATTATTTTCCACTTTTGCAGACGTAGCCGGATCTCGAGTATGAATAGCATGAAACATGTGGTACTAATAGCAATCTCGCTCCTAGTGGCTGATAGAGGTCAAAGGTTTGACCGCCTGAGACGGCTTGACAAACTCCCCACCGACTAACTCTTCCGGCAACTTTCCGATTCCGGCGAGCTGAAACGTGTAAAACAACTTGAACGGATAGGCGACATTGGTGAGCTTAACCGTCCCCTTCACCCCCTCGAAAACTCCGGTGCCGCCAGTCACCGCCAACTCAGAGTCGATGCTGGAATAGTACGGACCTTGAACTGACAGGTGGCCGAATTTGCCAAAGTAGAAGCTGTAGACAGCTTCGTAACGGTCACCGCCAGATTCGTCTTTCTCGATGTACATGATCATTCCGGCGGTGATTCCAAGAAGAGTTGAGAGGTCGCCGGAGTAGAGTTTGTTAGTGAAGGTGACGATATCGCCGAGGGATTTTTCCGGCGCTTTACTTAGCTTTAAGAAAGCTGGGCTCTTGCGATCCCCTTCGTTGAACTCGTAGACGCTAAGTGTCTGGTCAGATGATGTCGGTTTCAGGTGGAGCTTATCGAGGATGCTTTGGTGGCGGTGAGCTTTCGCGGTGGAGGTGGCGGCGGAAGCGGATATAGCAGCTCCCCCGATAAGACGGCGCCGGGAGATCATGGAGAGGCTGGTGGCCGGAAACTTAGAGGCGGTGAAGATGGAGGGATTGTTTTTGGTGGTTGGGAGAGTGTAGGTTGAGGAAGTAGATATGGCCATTTTCAAAATTGAATGATGAGATTGAAATTACTTTTCTTGGGTTTTGGATCGAATACTGATAGAGATTTTGGAGATGGATGATAAGCTCAGAGATTTATGGGTATTTATAGTGGAGGAAAGACCTAACTAAGAACGAGGGGGGTCCAATTTTTTTAATTTTATTTTAATTATAATTTAATTTTGTGGCTTTTTGTTTCTTGAATTTGAATGGCGGGGGTCTAAGAGGAGAGTCAAAGGTGAAGAAGAGCGTTGAATTGTCAAACATAAACAAACGCTACACGTAAAAAAGGTTACCAGGTGAGGTGTCCACCTCACGAACAAACACGCGTCCTCATTTGTCAGACCAATTTTTCACATGCTTCCCTAAATTTACTTTCTTTTTTATTTCTACCAAAATTTATTCACTCCTCCGTCATTTCGACCCATAAATATTATTCGAAAATTTTAGACGTAGCAGCAAAAAAACGTTATTTGTAGCCACAACTACGCACGCAAAGTGCATAGTTTAGCTTTTCGCGTCTGAGTTCAAACTACGCTTTTGACAAGCGCAGTTGATCCGAAGTCGGTTGGAGCCGATGGAGTTTTTTTAACATTAACTCCAACTACGCTATTGATAAGCGTAGTTGGAGCGTTTTTTTAATTCTAACTTTGGTAATAAAAATCAAAGTTGAAGTCTTTTTTTTTTATAAATAAAATAAAATAAAATTATCTCCAACTACGTTTGCCAATAGCGTAGTTGGAGTTTTTTCAAAAAAATTTAACTTTGATAATGTGAACCAAAGTTAAAGTTTTTTTTTTAATTCACTCCAACTACGCTTGTCAATAGCGTAGTTGGAGTTTTTTTTTTTAAAAAAAAGTTGAACTTCAACTACGCTTACCATAAGCGTAGTTCATTGGCTCATGTCGACTTCGCATCGGCTCAAACTACACACACCACAAGCGGACAAGCGTAGTTAGATTCCGGAGCTGAAAAACGAAACTACGCGTTTCGCGTGGGTAGTTTAGGCTGGTAATAGCGATTTTCGCCGGTACATCTACCATCCCATATTATTAGATGTTTATTTCATTCTCAATATAATTTAAGAGTACGTGCTTATTTACATTTAACATGGTAATTTGTTTAACTAAATACTACACAACATACCAACAAATTATCGAATGGACCCTATATATTATCACGCGACTATTTTTACTACGAGTTAATTTAAGTTCACAGAAACTAATCGAACAAATTATTAAATTTTAATCTAGAATCTATAAATTTAGGTTCAATAAATACAGTTATATTTGTAAATTTTTAAAAATGAGAATCGACAAAAGATCGTTAATCCAAAAACGAATATTGTAATAAATAATTGACGTGGTAAACGTGAGTCTTTGCAGCAGGCTTTGCGGATTATTTAAGCAACTTTAAATTAATATTCTCTTGGTACTAAACCTACATTAGCGTACGACAAAACTTATTTACTATATTATATAAAGGCAGTTGATCATGTTAATATTATATAATACAATTACACAGAGATTACGACTTGCATCGATGCTTAAAAACATGCCATATTACTTAATTGCTTCGTCCAACTCAAAAAATAACTTGTTTTTAAATTTCTTCACTCTAAACAATGTCAAATCCGGTCCAAGCCTTTCTCATTTACCCAAAAAACTTGTTTTTATCAATATATTTTTCTATATAGATATATATACAACCTCTAGATATATTTACATAAATTTTTAAACATATTTTAAATAAATGATATGAAGTATGGCTAAATAATGCGAAATTTTGTTGAAATAATTTGGTTTACTAGCCTTTTTCTAGTTTTGTGTTTAGTAAATGTACCCCTTGAGAGAAGAGTGTGTAGAGTTTGAGAATAAATATAAAAGGTTGGGGTATATTTATGTTGGAGGTAATAAGGTCCCACATCGAAAGGTGGGGACATTCCGAACCTAGTATATAAGCTCGGTGAGCTACTCCTCCTATTGCCAATTGGTTTTAGGATGAAACTTCGCCGGGTTTATGTGTTGGGCTTGGGCCTAATGCGCATGTGAGCTCGTATGCACACGATTCTTGCTCTACCGGTCTGTCTATATCGGACTTTGACAATTTACTTAGTTGAAACATTAAAAAGAAATTGCCCAATTTTATTTCTATTTTGATATATAAGGGTATATTTGTAAATTTTGATGAATAATGAGTTACAATAATGTGAAATTTTATTTCTATTTTTGAAATATAAGGGTATATTTGTTAATTTTGATGAATAATGATTTACAAAAATATATGGAGAGTGCTTTTATAGAATTTATTCTCTTTTCAGATATATTAAACTAAAAACTAAAAAAATTGATATTACTTTAGTTGATGAGAATATTATCCTTTATCTTTAAATTTGAAAGTGACAAGGCAACACTTGGGAAAATAATAATAATAATAATAATAATAATAATAATAATAATAATAATAATAATAATAATAATAATAATAATAATAATAATAATAAATATTTTTAGTAATATTCTGATGGTTTTAAAAGTTAATATTACCTTTAGTCCGATATCTCTTCACGATTAATGTATCTTATGGAAGTGGAGGTTAGATATTGAGAAATTTGTGCATTTGGGCCTTTGTGGTATTAGTATCAATAAATAGACATACTAAATTTTAATATAATATTATCGAAGCAATTTGATTTACTAGGTTTTTGGAGTTTTAGTTTTATTAAATGTATCCCTGAAAGACAAAAATGTTTAGAGTTTGACAAAAAATACAAAAGGTTGGGTATATTTAATTAAATAAAAAATGGGAAATTATGGATGGTACCCTCGTGATTTGACGTATTCCGGATTTTGCCCAACAGTTTTTTCAAGTTCGGATGGTACCTTCAAGCTTATGTAGCTTTCCGGATTTTGCCCAAATTCATTACACTTTTTAAAATTCCATTAACAACATACAAGAGAAAATAAACTAAAATTTAAAAACAAATTACAATAGAAAGATTAATTTATTTATTTTAAAATAAAGTAAACATGAAATTTTTTTTAAAAAAACATATTTTATATTAATTTAAAAATAAATAAATTAGATAATTTTTTTAAAATTCAAAAAAATCAGTGTTTTATTTATTTTAAAAATAAATAAATTGTATGAGAATTTTTTTAAGAAAATCTAAAAACATATGGGTTATTTATTTAAAAAATAAATAAAATAAGGACTCTTTAAAAAAATTTTTAAAATCATTGTTTTAATTTATTATTAAAATAAATAAATAATTTTTCTATTTTATTTATTTCCCAAAACTAAAAGAAATAAAATAACGTAATATTAAAAAATAAAAAAAATAGAAAACTGATTTATTTATTTTAATAATAAATTAAAACAGTGATTTTTTTAAAATTTTTTAAAAGAATCCTTATTTATTTATTTTTTAATAAAGTATAACACTTATGTTTTTTAGATTTTGTTAAAAAATGCTAACCCAATTTATTTATTTTTAAAATAAAATAAAAACTGATTTTTTTGAAGTTTTTAAAAATTATCTAATTAATTGTTTTTTTAAATGAATATAAAACATTTTTTTAATAAAAAAGTTACTATTTTACTTTAGTTTTAAAATAAATAAATCATTCTTTCTATTTTTATTGTTTTTTAATTTTAATTTATTTTTTTTTGTATTTTTGAATAGATTTTAAAAAAATTTAATGAATTTGGGCAAAATCCGGAAAACATTATAAATTTAAGGGTATCATCCGAACTTGAAAAAACTGTTGGGTAAAATTCGGAATACTCCAAACCACGAGGGTACCATCCGGAATTTTCCAATAAAAAATTAAATAAACTAGTTACTAAAAGTAAAACTCAAAAAATTCTACTAACCAAATTAGCCCAAAAATATTTTCAGACAAATATTTTCGTTTAAAATCATTTTCTCCCTCTCCTTATAAGTATACATCCATACAGGGCATATCAATTATTAAAATTAAAAATAATTAATGTTTTTGTTTGAAGTCATTATTTATAAAAAAAACAATTAATAGTGTTAAAATTGATAAATATTTTTAATTTTTAATACCTTTATAAAAAATATTTTGTAGACATTCATTTTGTTATCAAGTAAACATGTGACTATGTAAGCAGCTACGTCGAATAAACAATGAAAAAGGAAAGAAGGATGCATGGCTTTCCTAAACTTGGAAAACATGTTCAATTTTAAGACCCTTTTTTCTAATATATTCTACATCAAATGTGTAAAGACATCCAAATAGTTTTATAAAAAAAGGTTCAAATAGTTTGGTTCGAAAGACATGAGAAATATTCCAAGTTATCAACCAAGAAACCAGAAGGAAACCAACGAGGGACACAATGGAGATGGTAACCTGAATTTCATATAGTGATCACCTAACTCAAAACCCAAATTGAAAATTCAGAAGCTAATTTCACACTAATAACGCATTTATACACAATAGAGGGTTCTGAGTTTGAATGACGTGTTCCAACAACTTACAAACACAAACCTAATTCAAAAGCCAAATTGAAACAACATTAAGTAGCAGACACAACTTTGAATGCTGCTGAGTGGGAATTAGACCAAAACAAATGGAGACTAATTACTATATTACAATAGTACAAAACTGATATTCTATTAACCCTCTTGGATTGATCCTTAACAATCATCCAACACCCAGATGAAAATATCGAAAAAACGATGATCAATGAGACCTTAGTTCCTGAATATAACGACCCGCTTGCTGGACAGCGATGAACAATCCATCCGCGACCAAGAACAAACCGATCTGTGTGAAGTGATTAGAGCATTTTTAGATCACTATTAGGTTAAGCTAGATCCAGAAAAATGTGAATCGACTACGGGTTGTTTGTGTTGATTACCAGGCGAGCGGAGTATACTATTCTGTATTGCCAGCCTTCTTTGGCTGCAACAAGCCGCTGTTGATCGGTCCAACTGAAAACCCAAAAGAACATCAAAGAAATTTCAGAAACGTGTGAATAGAAAATACTATTGCATGACAATTTGTAGAGAACAGGGAAAAGTCAAATACATGCTCTTCATGATTGATCAAATGTTTATCCATCCGTACCATTGTAGAATATATTCAAAAGGCATCATATTAGAGCTAAAGATCCAATAGAACACGCCATAATGTCCTTGTCAACATATAGGTCTTAAGGTCACACCTAAATGTAGGTCTGTTCAAAGTCCCAAACAATAAATATTCTGGACCATAATATTGAGCTGTGTATATCATATTTTCAAGACTGAAAATATCGCTAATATGGAACAGAATCCGGGTATTTGGTTCATTTTTTGGCACATACAGAGGATCAGGATAACGGTGCGACCATTACCCTGTTACATTTCACTTCAATGCAAAATTTAGATAAGTTCAGACATAAAGTTGAATCTGAAGACTTATTCTTTGCTTGAGACTACAAATTATGGTCAGCACATGCATTTGGAAATCACCTAAAATTCTTCTAGTTGTCCAACTTGTCAACTTAAGTAATCGAGTTTGGTGTGTTTTGAATGGATCTAAGAGACCATGTAAATTAACTTACTTCTTGATCAAAAGACAATTTCTTTTTGGCAATTAATGAATTTGACTCTTAAAAAGTAGCCAGCCATAGAGATGGTACTCAATATTAGTCTCTACATTCAACAGATTTCCTTGTTGTCCACTGCATTTACGATTGACATATGCTAGCAAGAAATAAGGTAAGTAATTACCCTAGGAACTCCGAAAGGCCCCCAATTCCAGCCAACTTGAAGGGCTGTGGACCTTCCCTTGGCAGATCCTGTTATGTATACATGAAACGCCGACATTGTAAATCGTCCAAATAAGTCAAGACAGAGAGGCAAGTAAAGCATGCAAGGACCTACAGACGACAACATACCTCTTCTTCAGCAGCTTCTAGGCCCCCTTGAACCCAAAAGATATTTTCATAGCCAGCATTGCATAATAGCTCACAAGCAGCTAAAGACCTGTGTGATGTGTGATTTTATAATATCAGGAAACATATTTCAAGAGTCAAAAGTGAGATTTACAGTTCAAGAGTGAACTCCGGATCATTTCAAACTTTAAACTTGCCTTAGTCCCTTCTGACATGCAACAATGAGATCAATATCTTCCGTAAAATTCTCTTGAATTTTTGGTATGAACTGTCTGCGAGAGAAGAGAAAAAGATGGGTTATAATTTCCTCTAAAGCTCAGAAACAAGCAGAGTAGTTGTGTGAGTCGAAAGGAAAAGAATGGTGAACTATCAATTTGTACCTATTGTAGGATAACGTAGGTGCACCACTCCACCAACCTCCTACATTCACAAAGAGGACATATTAAGATTTAACATCATAAGAACTCCTTGAATGTGAAACACACCAGTGTAGTCTGTAATGATCCATTAGGCTACCTAGGTAAGTTGTAAGGAATCAAATATCATGATATTTTAAGGACTGCTGACTCAAACCAGAAAAAGGTGAGATATCAGACTAGGATGGAAAGACATACCCATTATGAAGCTCGTGGCTTTCTTCGAAAATGTTCCAAGGTCAAAACCATTATCACTGTCAAATATGGGTATCCAGATCGAACCTTTAACCCATGCCTACGAATGCAGACACTTGAATTAGATAACTGAAAGGAACCAACTCTAGCAAACGACATAGACCGGATAGATGGTGATGAGTGAAAGAGGGTAAGGGCACATTAACTTTTCATACCAGCACAATATTTCTTACTGAGTTTCTCCGATCCGTTAAAAGGAATGGCAATTTCACACATATCCGACCACCCGTTTCGACGAAAAAGGGTGAAAATCCATTAAAGGGTGGTGGGTAGGATCCGGGTGGACATTTCATCCACCCAACTTAGCCGTATACACTGCTTAAAATTATATATATATATATATATATATATATATATATATATATATATTTAATGTATTTAATATTATACAATTTTACCTTTATTCCCTTGATATATAAACTATATTAAAGTAAACCTTAGATTTTATTTCTTAATTTATTTTGGTCTTTTATGCTGATTCGTTTTAATTTGTTTTGTTTTTTTATCTTTCTTGGTTAATAGTAGTATACTTAAACTTGATATTAGGTACAACCTTGTGTTACTTTTAGTTGGATTAAAGTATTTTCATGATTTTCAGTAGATTGTTTGATTTACACATAACGCGTAGAACACCCCAAATCTCACTCGATCCACCCGTTTTATCCGTGGTGAGACCCATGTCAGGTGGTGGGTCGGGTGAATGATTTTGGGTGACGGATCACTGGATCAGGTGGGGGTCAATCCATTGACATCCTTATCTGTTAGTTAAACAATGTCTGTTTTGTGTCTACTAAATTCCAACAAAATTACAGGCAGAAATTTTTAAAAATTATATAACGTTATATCAGACTGTAGTAATTAATTTTTGACAAGGAAACAAATCTGCTTCCCATGTCAAATAAGGTGAACAAATGAAACATGAAAGCAAGAATATGTTTGGAAACAAATCTTCTCCTTCTATTCCTACTTCTCCCTTACTCCATGTATCTCACAGGTCATCTAGAATAAAGGGTTACATGCTCTTGAGCTCAATGACACTTGGGATCTCACTACACTATCCCTGGTCGCTCATTGGTTCTAACTTCTAAATGTATCTACAAGATCAAGTATAAGCAAGATGGGACTGTGGAAAGATATAAGCCAGGTTAGTTGCTAAGGCATATAATCAGATCAAAGACAGATTATAAGCATACATTCTCACAAGTTGCTAAGTTCACAACTGTGAGAGTCCTTCTAGCCATTGTTGCTGCTAAGTCTTGAACTTTACATCAACTAGACATTAATACTGCTTTCTTACATGGGTTTCTTGATGAGGAAGTTTATATCTTGACTCCTCAGGGTTATACTGCTGCCCTTCCTGGTCATGTTTGTCATCTCAAAAGGTCTCTTTATCACCTTGAGGAAGACAGTGGAACTTTGAGCTCACCAAATTACTGCTTCGTTTGGGCTTTGTTCAACTAGACAAGATTGTTCTCTATTTATCAAACTTCCTCGGCTGGCACTACTGTTGCTTTAGTATATGTGGATGTATGCTATTAATTGGAAATATTTCTTCTGAGATTGTGTTTGTAAAACAACAGCTTGATAAAGCTTTTACCATCAAAGACCTGCCATTCTTCTCAATCAGAAAAAATGTGTATCACATATTACAGGACTGTCATCTCAGTGATTGCAAACCTCCTTCTTTTCCCATACAGAGAAACCTTAAACTCAGCATCGGCATATTACAGGACTGTCATCTCAGTGATTGCAAACCTCCTTCCTTTCCCAAACAGAGAGACCTTAAAGTGACCCCCCGATGGTGGTGACTTAATTGAGCAAGTTGAGCAATATGATGTTTACGTCTCATTGGAAGGCTTCTTTGCTTGATTCTCACCAGGCCTGATATTACTTACTCAGTTCAACAACTTAGCCAATTCTTGGTCTCCTAGAATTCCACCCATTGCAAGCTGCTCTCTATCTTCTCAGATATTTGAAAAGGGACAATTAATTATGCCTTTTCAGGATTCTCTTGTTCTCAATGCATACAGTGATGTATGCTATTAATTGGAAATATTTCTTCTGAGATTGTGTTTGTAAAACAACAGCTTGATAAAGCTTTTACCATCAAAGATCTGCCATTCTTCTCAATCAGAAAAAAATGTGTATCACATATTACAGGACTGTCATCTCAGTGATTGCAAACCTACTTCTTTTCCCATACAGAGAAACCTTAAACTCAGCATCGGCATATTACAGGACTGTCACCTCAGTGATTGCAAACCTCCTTCCTTTCCCATACAGAGAGACCTTAAAATGACCCCCCCGATGGTGGTGACTTAATTGAGCAAGTTGAGCAACATGATGTTTACGTCTCATTGGAAGGCTTCTTTACTTGATTCTCACCAGGCCTGATATTACTTACTCAGTTCAACAACTTAGCCAATTCTTGGTCTCCTAGAATTCCCCCCATTGCAAGTTGCTCTCTATCTTCTCAGATATTTGAAAAGGGACAATTAATTATGCCTTTTCAGGATTCTCTTGTTCTCAATGCATACAGTGATGCAGATTGGGGTCTTGCGTTTATGCTTGCAAGTCCCTCACTGGTTACAATGGGACACCCTCTCAATATCAGTTTCTTATATCCAGACTAACCCACTTAAGGAGTCTAGCACCACATCCCACTAGACCAACTGAGTATTAGTAAAATTGTATATTTGCTCTACATCCGGAACGGTCCATACATGCCGCCAGGAGGATTCGAACTCGAATCTCCAGACTAGCCACTTAAGGAGTCTAGCACCACATCCCACTAGTGAAATCATATGGCCGGAAGGTCTTCATGCAGATCTTTGTCCCTCTTCCTATCCATATGCATTGCGAGTTGTGACAATAAAGCTGCTCAGCCGTGCTGATAATGTTGTATTCCATGAAAGAACCAAGCATCTTTGAATAGATTGCCATTTGTTAGAGATGCAGTTCAAAAGGAGTTCATCTCCACTGTTCATGTCAAGTCATCTATGCAGCTGGCTAACCTATTCACCAAACCCCTTGGTGAATATCAACATTATTTCCTCACCAGCAAGCTAGGCATCGTTAATCCTCTTCTAGCTTGAAGGGAGTATGGATAGTATAAGGCATGTATTGTAGTATCATGTAATAATAGGGCACATATTCTAAATAGAGGAAAGTGTCAACCGTTAAGAACTGTATTACAGTGATGAACAAACTCAATGAAATAGTATGATTTTCCCCTCTCAATCGTATTCAATTATCTCTTTGCCTACATTGAAAGTGTACAAAGTATTCCCATTTACACAATCATATAGCACCAAGAAAACAGCTGAAATAGAAAGTTGAATATGTTCACCTTTTTGCGCTCTGTTTCAGGACGAACATCAAGAAGAGTTTTCTTAGAGAGCTGAACTGCGTATCCAGCTTCCTTAGGGCTCATAGCTTTAATTTTCCCTTCCCTAACCTATGCAAAATATTTTGAAAGCTTGAGATACAAATTAGAAATATACACCTGTCTACATCAATATTTATAGCAAAAGATAGAGTTACTGCAATTCAATAATAAGTACAGCATTTAATATCACGGGACTTGTTAAGTCATCTCAAGTGCTCCACATATCACAGATAACAATTGCATATTCCTCATTCCTAAGCTAACATGTGAGTAACTATGGGACTAATCAAGCTTGGTCAGTTAAGAATAGACTACGGCAATGCTCAAAATATGTGTAAACATCACAGCATTGTGCTCTTCTATGAACAATCAGTTCAAACGCTGAGGCAAGCACAAAAGTGTCAGTTCAGAGCAATGGTCAATTGAAGCAAACAGGTGGTTGGTATAATATTAGATTTTTGCCCGAGCAAAATCCACTCACACCTGTTCGGCAGAACCCATAGTGGACTGTGGATCACCAAGCTTATGACCAACTAGTAGAACTTCGACCAAACTAAAAGCTATTTACTGGAAAGTTCCTTCACTCTTAAAAAACGATCCACCACCTTTATAGGGATACGGAGCATGAGCTTCCCTGATAGGCTTACTTAAGGCAACTCAGATATTCCTCAAATTTTATTATACCTTTTACATTCTCTGTGAAGGATACAAAAAAGTTTGAAAGACCTGGTTCAAGCACTAAATGGAAAACATTATTGGTCTAACCAGACTCTTAAACAATTTTCAGAACAGCATCCTCTGCAGCTATGCTTTTCCTTACTTTCTTTAATTCATTCATTTCCCAGCCCAAAAATGCATCCAAATGAATGAATCTTGAATATAGAAAGCGTATAAAAGGTATACAGTATATACCTATTCCCTTCAAAATTAAGCCCTGAGAGTAGTATTGGATCCAAAAGGTGCAAGTGCTAATAAAATGGCAGTAGCATTAACCCTATTCATACCCTACCAACACTAAAGGGACCCTCACTCTTGATCTTGCATTGTCATTAGCCATGTCAAAGACCGTACCAGTGCTAGATGGAAGAGGTTCGTCTAGGTTGTAAAACAGTTCCTAAGGCACATCAGTTGCACCACATGGCTATAGAACACTTATAATTTCCTAACACGTAATATGTTGAAACTCGTTAGATTATATTCAAATATTACCAACAATCTTGTTCTTTTCCAATAATATAAAATAAGATGGCAAAAAATGTGCTGCACCATTTCAACTAGATAAATTTCTTTTGCACGAATGAAGTATATTGATATGGAATTACCAAAGCCTCCCATCTCTTTCTTGCAGAAGCCATATCCCTCATTTGCTTCAACTCATAATCCTCATCAACTGCTTGCATCCTTGGAGCCTTCCATTTCTATATTTCATCAAGTAATCACAGAAAACACAAACACACATTTCAGACGATCAAACAAACCCTACAGAAATAAAAAAAAACAACAGCAAAAGAAAATTGGGACAGAGAAATTTGAAATTACGCATAGAAGGCAGAAAAGAGTGGGAGAAGAGCTGACATTGCGCATACCCGATTTCTAATGTGTGTTTTGATATCGATTATAAATGGGGTTTTAAGCTCGAGGGTTCCCAGTGAGCCATGTAAGGAAGTAACACGTATGGACTGGAAACTTGGAGGGGATATCTGGTTGGTGGAGAGGGGTGGAAGTCTTAAAGATGCCATTGATGGCGATTGGAATGATCTCCGTTGAATTAAAAATGGCGGAAGTCACATTTTCATTAGAAGGCTTATCCTCTCAAGTCCCAACAGCATTCCGCTGTCGTATTTTGCTTCTCGATACGACGTCGTTTCCACACTCACTGCCTGGAAACGCTTTACAAGTAACAGATTTTTTTTTTTTTTTTTATAAAACTCAAATTCATTCATCGGGAGACTGGCAAAGTCATCCTCAAAATTCAGCAGGAAGTAAATAACTAGATTCATAACTCGTCATGTCTGTCGGATCTCCTATCGTGAGTGCGATGATACCGAATCTTATAACCTCGATCACAAATAAGATCGTCGGGGATTCTCGATATGTGCGGCATGCGTCCAAACGATCTCATGACTTTCTCCTATATGTAAGACACCTTGACGTAAACTATACGAATGATGCCTCTATACTTGGAGATATCGAACTCCGTCAAAGTCCAAAACACGGTCATCGTATGGCATAAATCTCACGTCCTTTGATCCTTTATTAAGGAGTTTCGGGTTATAAATAAATATATAATAACCCGATTATTTGGAGGCAAGAAAAATGTTATAATATTTATATATATATGGTAACGAAACCCTATGTTATACTTAGCATAAGTCTACTGAGTCAAACAATAAATGCTCAAACAGATGACAAACCCAATTCAAGACCTATAAACACTTCTAACTAATATCTTCTTCCAATTTACTTCCTCTCTAATTCATTTTTAATTTTATGGAGAAAATTGTCCAAACAATACCCCATATGTTAGACTGACTAAATTTTGGTACCCCGTCGTTTAAACTATTAGAACGCTACCTTACTTATTGAGTTCGATCAAAGATTGATATCTAAATTACTGTTCACACGTTAAGTAAAAGAGTTAAAGACAGTTGCAATGAGGTCAACAGGACATACTTATTCAACAAGAAACAAAAGGGAAAGTTGTTGTGTTAACTTAACGTGTGAAAAGTAATCTAGATACTAATCTTTGGTCGGGCTCAATAGTTAATGTACAGTTCTAATAGTTTAAACGATGAGGTACTAAAGTATAGTCAGCCCTAAAAGATGAGATATTGTTCGGACAATTTTCTCTAATTTTATGCTTCAAATTAGACGTTCCTCTCTAAAAGTAAATATGTAATACATGAACATACGTTATTATTATCGATAGCACCAAAGCAAGGAAGCTAAAGCTATAGAGTACTACTATGAAGGAGCAACCGGGTCAAATCTAAACATAATTCAAACCAACATTGCCTTACATATATATTCGATTTATTTTATGAGACATTTACTATAAACGGATCATAACTCTAGCCAATCCATGGAGTTGGGATGGCGAAAAGAGTGTTCCTACGTACTACAGCTTGGCTCGGGACCTCGGTCATATCTAGAGAGTCTTCATCTACTCCATCCGGTAGTGCCCAATCGAAATGACGCACGAGATTTGCCATCAGAGACTCAATTGTAGCAACCGAAAATGCCATCCCGGGGCAAATTCTTCTACCTGATCCAAATGGGATAAGTTGGAAATGTTGGCCTTTGAAGTCTATGTTCGAATCCAGGAACCTCTCTGGATAGAAATTCTCGGGTTCCTTCCAATGAATAGGGTCTCGACCAATTGACCATAGATCGACAATGAGTAAGGTCCCTGCAGCGATATCATATCCATTTACTTTGACGTCTTCTGTGGATTGGTGTGGGGGTGTCAATGGCGCCGGAGGATGCAACCTTAGCGTCTCCTTGATCACGGCTTGTAGATACGGCATCTTTTTCAAGTCATCATCGGTCACTGTCTCTTTGTCTTTAGTGATTCCTCTAACTTCCTTCTGCAACTCTTTCATGACTCTTGGATTCCTTAACAACTCTGACATCATCCATTCTAGCGTTGCGGACGTTGTCATTGTTCCAGCTGCAAATATGTCCTGTAAGAAATCAATCCAAAACCAAGTTTTTTTATGCATTAGGATTAACATATAAGTCTTATGAAAACAAAGCTTAGTTTGTCTTTGTATATGGTGTGTTTCATTACTTACCAGTACGAGACCTTTGATGCTTTCTCTGTCCATACAAAAACTTTGAGTTTCATCTCGTTTAGCATCTAGTAAAACATCCACAAAATCTTGAATGATTTCTTCATCATCTTTTCTTTCTTTTCGACGGGCCAAGTGATCCTGGATAATATCTTCCAAGAATTTATCAAATTCAGTGGCAACTTGGCTCACCATTGCATCTACTCCATTGACCCAATCAAACCAAGACAACCAACTTACAAAATCTCCAACGTGGTAATCACCCAATAGACTAAAAATACCATTCAAAAGCTTCTTAAAATCAACTTCACCTTCCACTCCCATATACTTCCTTCCAAACGCCAACCTGCAGACAACATCATTCGTTAACGATAGGAACATTTCACTCAAATTCACCATTGGAAGTCCCTTTATGTTCTTCATCATCAAACTCATCTCTTCTTCCCTCACCCGACCAAAGGATCTAACCCTTTGAATACCAAGGAGTTGTTGCACCCAAATGCTCCTCATTTGCCTCCAATATTCACCGTAAGGCGAGGACAAGACATCCTTCCCGTTAGCAAGGATTCTTTTGTACGCCTTCAATTGAGGCCTGCTAGCAAATATTAGGTCATGGGTTTTTAGAAAGTGGGAAGCTACTTGAGCCGATGAGACAATAATTGCAGGCTTGTTTCCTAGATGAAGCAACATGAGATTTCCATACTTTTTCGATAAGGTTCGAAGGGAGAGGTGAGGATACGGGCCTAGTTGGTGTAGGTTTCCGATGATCGGAAGCCTTGGAGGAGACGGTGGTAGTTTTTTCTTGGGAGAAAGCCTTATGAAGATGAAAACTAGAAAAACGAAGAGTAATGAGGAGAAAAAAACTAGTGTTTCTTGCATGATGCTTTAATGGGGATAATTAATATGCAGTAGCATGGCTTGGTTTTATAGCAGTTCTCTGATTGTTTCGTTGCTCTAATCACTCTCACCTTGTAGCATTTTAATAACGTGTAAAATGAATATTATTCTAATAATATGGAGGTCCGGCGAAAAGCATTTTAATAACGTATCAAATCAAGAAAACGAACCCAAATTGAAATTGTTCATCGCAATTTTCTTGTCTGAATGTGTGGAGTATTTTGAGTGCAGTGAATACGAAAATGACTGACTTTAATTGCTTCAAGTTGGCTTACGAAGGGTAATTGCTCTTTATTTGTAGAGATGGGCAGTTCATTTTTCGTACACAATTCTAATTCCAATGGTTCAAGTGCATCATATAAACCCGATAAGATTTCATCCTAAAACCAATTGACAATAAGAGGAGTAGTTCACCGACCTTATATACTAGACTCAAAGTGTTCAATCTTTCGATGTGGAACCTTATTATCTCCGACACCAATAGAGATTAATTAAAGTTAATTTCTAAACTTAGAAATGAAACATAAAAATGGGGAAGTGTTCAAGTAAGGCCCATTATTCCGGTAAGGCCGTGCGGCCGTCTGTACGGCCGACACGTGTCCCGGGAAAAAATAAATAAATAAATAAAAAATAAATTCTGAACGAGTTTTTTTTTTTTTTTTTAAACGAGTAAAAGTAATAGTTCAAAACTTATTATGTAATAGTTCATAACTTATAAAAGAATAGTTCATGAATTATAATAGAATAATTCATAGTGTAAAATTTATAAAGGATTGAAAGTAATAGTTCAAAACTTATTAAGTAATAGTTCATAACTTCTAAAAGGATAGTCCATGAATTATAATAGAATAGTTCATAGTGCAAAATTTATAAAGGAGTGAAAGTAATAGTTCAAAACTTATTATGGGATAGTTCATGAATTATAATTGAATAGCTCATGAATTATAATAGAATAGTTTAAAGTGCAAAAATTTGTAAAGGAGTGAAAGTAATAGTTCAAAACTTATTATGGGATAGTTCATGAATTATAATAGAATAGTTCATGGATTATATTAAAAAGTAATAGTTCATGGATTATATGGGAATAGTTCAAAGTTTATAGGATAATAGTGCATAAATTATAACATGGTAGTTCAAATAAATTTTCATTAGTTTCCGAAAAAAAAAAAAAAAAATTTTTTTTTTTCGGGACACGTGTCGCCCTGTCGTACGGCCGTACGACCGTACCGCAATAAAGCAACCGTACCTGAACATTTACCCATAAAAATGGGTACCCAAAGTACTCACAAAATTAAAGTTGTGATGGATCGATTATAAAAAGAAAACAAACCCAAATTGAAATTGTTCAACTATAAAATAAAGTAAAACACATCTAAAATGAATTAAACCAAACTATAAACTCTACTATTTTCAGATTGATATTTTCACTCAAAGCTTCAACCCTAGATATAAATCAATAGAAAATAAGTAAAAATGAGTTTTAATATATAAATAAATAAATAAATTTAAATGAATATTGATGGAGTACATTTATGACAATTTAATTTATACATGTTTAAAAATGAATTTTATTATATAAATAAATTCAATAATATAAATATTTTGGTTATTGATTGTTAATATGAATATTAATGAATTTTATATTTATGAAAAAAACTTAATATTACATGTGAGTAGGATCCTCATTCATTTAAATGTTTTATTTTAACTCTCTTTCAAACATAACGCTAGTTCATTTGGTCAAAGCAAATATAATTTATCATTAAACAAACACTAATATATATGGCATAACAAACACTAATATTATAGGTCTGATCTTCCGGACTTACACGTCTAGGAACTATAAATGCAAAGTCCTAATCATTACATAAACTTGTAATATATGTGACCCGAACACATAGCATTAGATATGCTTATAAGTACTTTCTCCGACCATAAGTAGGTAGGGCTGTACAAAATCGGACCGGATCGGAAAACCGGACATTCCGGTCCAGTTTTTTTTGAAAATCCGGGTTACGGTCCGGTCCGGTTTTTGGACCGTATAAAACCGTAACTCGGGTTGGACCGTAAACTACGAATTTCCGGTCCGGTCCAATCCGGTCCGGTTTTGGACCGGAAAACCTCACCAAAATTGCACAATTAAGGTACAAACTGGTCCAGTTCGGTCCAATCCGGTCCAGTTTTGGACCGGAAAACCTCACCAAAATTGCACAATTAAGGTACAAACCGGTCCAATCCGGTCCGGTCCGGTCCGCAATATTCAAAATTGCACAATTTATGTACACACCGGTCTAACCCATAACCGGACCGGTCCCGGTCCGGTCCGGTATTTAGACCGTATAAAACCGTAACCTGGGTTGGACCGCAAACTACGAATTTCCGGTCCGGTTTTGGACCGGAAAACCTCACCAAAATTGCACAATTAAGATACAAACCGGTTCAATCCGGTCCGGTCCGCAATATTCAAAATTGCACAATTTATGTACAAACCGGTCTAACCCGGAACCGGACCGGTCCGGTCCCGATCCGGTCCGATTTTTGGACCGTATAAAATCGTAACCCGGGTTGGACCGCAAACTACGAATTTCCGGTCCAGTTCGGTCCAATCCGGTCCATTCCGGGCCGGTTTTGGACCAGAAAACCTCACCGAAATTGCACAATTAAGGTACAAACCGGTCCAATCTGGTCCGGTCTGCAATATTCAAAATTGCACAATTTATGTACAAACCGGTCCAACCCGAAACCGGACCGGTCCGGTCCCGGTCCGGTATACGGTCCATGGTTTTCTTAATTTATGGTCCACCGGACCGTACGCACAACCCTATAAGTAGGTAACTACACAAAATTTAAATAAAGTATTAAAGAACTATCTATATATACTACTAAAGCAACACCCATTTTGTCCACGTGTCAACCTCTAAGGCCGTCCACATCAACATTTTTTCAATTTATATACAGATTTGTCACAACGTATTTACAGATTTGCCATTAATTATTTTATAAAAAAAAAATTACTAGAATTTCTAAACAGTCATCAACAGTTATCATGCCACGTCAATTATTAAAATAAATAATTAAAAAATAAATAAATTTACTATCTACCAATCAAAATTAACAAACTAATCTATTCAAACTCGATTTGTTGAAAAAATCTAACGCAAATCTTCTAAAAAGATTTGACACATTTGTTAAATTTAAACTAAATCAAAATGTTCTCCTCTATCTAAGTCTAAGTAAAAGTGATTATATATTAAGGTATAAATATAATACTCGAATAATAATCTTTGTAATAGAACTTTAATTATGTTCGTTTATTTATTTTAAAAAAATTAATCTTCATATGTTAGTCATATTAATTAGAAAAATAATTTTTACTATAGATTGATATCAAATATATGATGCATGAAAGTGAAAATATAATATTTTTTATTTAGATAAACTCGCACAAGGTGCGGGCACTAAACTAGTTTTTATAAAACAAGAGAAACACTCTTTTTATTTTTAATGAAAACAATGAGTAAAGTTCCTCAAGAATACTCCTCATCTATTATTATCTCTCCAATGCTAAGCTTTTTTGGCTTAGCTCTTTGATCAAGTCATAATCCAATCTCCTTTGTCAACTTCAAATTTATGTTACTAAGTAGCAAAGTCTAAAATCAATATTTAAAGTTTCTTCACTCAAACACACATTACAAATCACTTAAAAATTATAGGTGAGGTCATCAACTTCCAGATTTCTCGGCCAAAGATAGACCAACAAAAGAAACCTGGATAAATTGGTGAATTGGGCCTTTTAGGGCAATGAGTTGATATTTAAAACTCCTCCCTTTTTCAATTGAAAATTTGGGTCCCTAAAATATAGGTTGGAATAAATATAGTACAAAAGCTATCAACTTGTCCATTTCATTTGATTTGACATATTTGACATTTGATATTTATCTCCACCTACTACAAAAATGAACAATTCTCAACATGCATACTTTCCCACCTTCTACCCAAAATTCGTTTACCCAAAAACGTTACTATTGATACCCAAAATAATTTTGTCAAACTACACAAACATACTCGAAAACATACATACCCAAAACCCAAACATACCCAAAAAAACTAAAATATAAAAAAATATCATACCCATAAATTGGGTAGAATTTTGTGTTATAAAATATTCATACCCAATGCACTTATAAATTGGGTAGAATTTATCATACCCAAATTTTACATAAATCGATATTCTACACAAACATCAATACCAAATGACATTTGGTCATTATAACACAGTTTGGGTAACCATAAAACATACCCAACATTTCACTTTAAACATACTCAACAATAAGAAACATACCTTAAAACATACCCAACAATAAACATATAATGCCCAACCGTACCAATAATTTGGGTAATATTTTACAACATAAAATAATAATACCCATAAATTGGGTAAACAGTATACTCAATTCATCAAACACATACTAATACTATTTTACAAAACGAGTCAAAAGCATACCCAAAATCTAGTGGAAATAGCCTATCCAAAAATATAGATTTGGTTCCAACTACCCAAAAAAAATACATGAGGGAGAGAGTTCCGGGTGGGATAAAGTGAGGAGAGAGAAAAATGAAGGAATGAGAAATAGAGGGAAAAATTAGAAGTTAATGAAGAGAGGAAAAAGTGAAGGAATAGAGAAATTAGGGCCCACCACTATCATTTACAAGAGGGGAAGAGTTACGGTTAAGATAAAGTGAGGAGAGATAAAAGTGAAGGAATGAGAAATAAAAGAAAAAAGTAGAAGGAAGGGACCCACCACCATCATTTGCATTCTTCCCTATTTTTTTGATTTGCAGGCCTACTTTTTCCTATATTATGTAGGAGCCCATTTTGCAAAGTAGAACTTTTAACAACCTCATTTTCCTAATTCTTTCAAAAAACCATTTATCTAAATCAATAAAAATAAAAGAGATCGGTATAAGGATAACCCACCACCCCCATTTGACAAAGTAGACGTTGTCGACGAAAATTACACCATCATTAAAAACACCGTCATTACAAGCAATAAATAAAACCTTTGCTTTGTCTTAACTCTCTAGGCAAACCTCCACAACAATAACACCGTCACTACAAACGATCATTTTTTGCCACCACCACATCATCACAAAAACCATCTCCAACCATCTCTATAACTACTCATGCCACATCTATTGCATTACCATCTTCCAACAAACTCCCTCTACCTATGTTTGAGAAGAGTCTTTAATTCTATTGAACATATTTTATTTCAACATCCCAAATCTTCTTTTACTCATCTCTTACCCCTCACCAACCACGCCTTTAGTAACCGAGAAACAAGTCTATTGGAGATATTGTATAATATTATGGGTGATATTGTAATTAGTTTATTTAATAATCACTTGTAGAATATATATTTATAGAGAGAGCCATTCCTACGAAGAAAAAAAAAGAGATAATTGGTGAAATATGACCCTTTTTGTTTAATGTAGACTAATTAGGTCCCTCTATTTTTAGGCTAAAATTTTAAATATATAAATAAATAATTAGAGGGGCATAAGAGTAAAACGTAATTTATAAAGCCTATAAAATCATCCCAAATCCCATGTGAAGCAGTTAGGGTTTCCCGATTTCAGATCTGTACGTCTTCAACCTCTTTCATCCCAAGCTGCAAAATTAGGGTTACGAGAAGTCACCGCATAACATATCAGAAGACAAATTTGCGGAGGAAGACGATGGATGTTAGTGGGCGGCGAACTGAACGCCTTCTGCGACAGCCATGACGAAGAGCACAGTACGTTCGGCGTCGGGACTGGAGGCGGCTATCCTGGCGTGACTCCTCTATGACGGCCGGTGTAGCATTTCGCTAGGAGACCAGGGCTCAATGTTGGGCGGCATACCGGAAAGAGGGACGGAAACATACCCGAAGGGAGACTAGGGCTCAACGTTGGGTTGCAGACAAGGGCTCGACCGCCGTCGCTGGGCAGTAGACCAGGGCTCGACCGCCGTCGTTGGGCAACAGACCTCGACGTTGGCATCCAAAGGGCAAGCATAAAATAGGATCCGGCCGACGCCGAAGGTATACGTCCTTTTTTTTCTTCTTCTGGGGCAATTGGCGATTAGGGTTTCTTGTTTACATTATCTAATTCTTCGCTCATTTAATTTGTTCGAGATATACTATTTTCCACCATTAAAGCCATGGGAAAGCTTGAGTAGGGTTAGATGGAGTTGCGAACCGGACATCCTCAATTCGGGACACCAATTACAGAGAGAGGAGATGCGTGTGGGACTTTCTGGGCCATTGAGTTGGGCCTTTTCAATTGCAATTCAGTCCAATCTAAAAGGCCAGTATGTAGTGGTCTAGTGGATGTTTTTTAATTATAATTTTGTCTTTAATCTATATATATTATACACTAAGTGACACTTACTTTTGTCTAATCATGTAATTGTGTTATTAAAATATGACATGTTAACCCTATTTTTTTTATAAAACTCCATACTATTCAATAGCTCATCTAATTCGTATAACTCGATGAGCTTGAATTTGTGTAATTTGACCTTGTGTAACAAGATTGCGCTTGAGCTTGTGTAACTCGCTTGAGCTTGTGTAACTCGCTTGAGCTTGTGTAACTCGCTTGAGCTTGTGTAACTCGCTTGAGCTTGTGTAACTCGCTTGAGCTTGTGTAACTCGCTTGAGCTTGTGTAACTCGCTTGAGCTTGTGTAACTCGCTTGAGCTTGTGTAACTCGATGACCTTGGACTTGTGTAACTCGATGACCTTGGACTTGTGTAACTCGATGACCTTGGACTTGTGTAACTCGATGACCCTGGACTTGTGTAACTCGATGACCCTGGACTTGTGTAACTCGATGAGCTTGGACTTGTGTAACTCGACCTTGTGTAAATGACGGAATTTTGGGTTGTACAACTCGTTTGTGTGTGTAACTCCACCTTACATAAATAATCGGACTTGTATAATATGAAATATATCTATTTTGTTAACTACATAAAGTGATATTATAATTGAGATTGTGTATAAACGTTGTGTAATTGGAATTGTGTATTAATATTGTTTAATTGGAATTATGTATTAAGGGTGGGAGGGAGGGCCTATCGTCCAGAGTGCAATACTGATCCTGAATTGAACTTGGATATGAACTCAGTTAAATTAAAATTACTAATTAACCCTTTTAATTAATCTTTATTAATAAATAAGAGGGGCCTAGTTTGTATAAAAAAGATACAAAAGGGGCATACTTTATACTACATTAGACAAAAAGTGCCTACTTAGCCAACTCATCCAAACATTTTTTTGTAAGAAACGTTGAATTATATGATGAACGTTTCAGATTAAACAACATAATAAAACTTATTTTGGTAAGCATTAAATGACGAATAATAAACGTCGATATAACGCTTAATCATAACCGATTATTTAGGCAATTAAAATATCGGTTTGGAAAGAAACGATTGTTTCAATGAACGTGTCTTTATTTTGGTATGCAATTATTTTATACCGTTCTTCATCCAAAAATCCAAAATTACATCAAAAGTTGACAGTCGTCTTATCGTCATTGCCGGTGAAGAAACTTTACAAGTGATGTTTGTGTTGATTATATCTGAAAGTGAACACGAGTAGTAATTTTTTTTCTCATTTTAATGAACATAGGTGTTCACGTGCTGATGAACATAGTTGTTAATGTTAGCGTGTGATCGTAGAAGTTGTACCGAAGTACAAGCAACTTCCTCTGCATGAATACCGAATCAGATGTAGTATAATGGTGTAACAAATTCTCAAGGATCACGTTTGTATTGATTGAAACAAATAAACATATATACTAAGTTAAAAAGGGGGAGACAAAGGAAATAAGGTTGTAGTATCATGAGGCAACAATCATGAAACAATTTGGTAACAAAGTGTGGCGTGATATGATAAGAATGAATGATCTAAGGAATGATGTATCCCGCTATGATAAATCAAACGGTAACCACGTATGTGAACAACATGAACTTCAATCAGCATTTACGTAGGTAATCATCTAAAATTGTCTTGGACATAGACAAACCAAGATCGTGCTTTCCAACTCGCGTAAATCTCAATTCAGTGGTTCAACGAGTAGAGGAAAACTCATAAAGCATTTAGAAATCTAGAAAAGACCAAGAAAAATTTTGGTTTATGGCCTTCATAAACAATTAAAAAGTCCATGATGATTAGAAATGAATTTTACTATTTATGCCCTTAAATAGTCAATATCGGTAAATAATATTTGTCTTCCTTGGTTTGGAGTAGAATGATTTCCAAAGGCATTATTGGTTCACATTGTCTTTAAACTTATTTGGTCTGGATTTACTTTGATTGGTACCGCTTTTTATCCTGACCAACTACTTTATATTTATTTGCTCCTACCATTTGAGTCCGAATAGGTGAATTTATAATATTTTTTAATTTATAAATGACTTTTCATTTTAACTATAAAAGACAAGTTCCTTTGTGCATACTAATTTCTTCAATTAGTAGTTTTAATGTTGGAATTTATACATAAGCTAATCTTCAAGACTTACATAATAATTTGGTCTACGTACCCAATATGTTGGATCTTGACTTAAATTGCATATTACTCCACTAATAATTTGATCACTAAATTTTATGTGTCTAGTGTCATAGACAAAATTAATGCAATGCACGTTCTTAGTGAAATCTTGTAATGGAGTAATGCTTACCTGAATTGCACAAACATAAATGTAATTTTTATTTTATCTTTGTTGTGTTTTTGAATATTTTTCCAATTAATTATGTTTATTTTAGTAGTTTGATTTTCATTATTTTTTACTACGATATCTCCAGCCATTTTTTCACATACGAATTTTGAAAATATTAGAATGATTGTTCTTTTAAAGAATTGTACGTTAACAAGACTGAGAATTCAACTCTTGATCTATGCATTTTTTTCAATTGTTTTTCGTCAATGGAAGTATCAACTTCTTGCAATTGGGTTAGAGTAGTTGTTTCTTCATAAGAAAACATTGCTTCTTTTTGTTTAGTTTCACTATCTTCTACTTGCGTCATTTCACATACTTTCTTATAATCTGAACTTTCAGATTCTTCCTCTTCCTCCACTAATTCTACAATTTCTTTATTGTTATCTAAGACTAGGTCAAAAGCTTATTCTTCAGTTATTTCAATATAATCTAAATTCCATAAAGCTTCCGCAAGTTTGTTATTCTTTTTATTTTAATATTCGTTAGGATAGTGACCTATTCCTCGATATGCCCAACATTTGCAATTCGTTTTCTTCTTGAGATAGTAAGAGACTTTTCTAAAAAACCTTCTTTTCTTAACAAAGGGTTTTCGATAATATTTTTTCTGATATTTACCTCTTTGTTTATTAAACTTTTTCTTCTTATAATACTTTTTTCATAAATATTATTTGGTTATCTCTTTGGTTACGTCTTATTTTCTAGGAAAATCCTAGCAATTTAGAAATGGTCTTTTCATGTGTTGAGCTCCCTTGACTTCTCGACATTTTTTCTTCCCGTTTTCTAATGAACCTTAATCTATTTTTTGGGGTATCATTCGAGTTGTATTTTTCTACCCGATAAATCAGACTATGAAAGATAATTTTCTAAATGTCTCATATTACAAATTTCAAGAGTATTTACTTTTCTTTTTCAATTGATTAAAACTTTTTTTATCTCTATCATCTTTATCTCCAATAAATCAAATTCTAAGTCTTTGTAAAACTGTAAATACATAATATCTGGTGATCCTAGTGCCCTTAAGATTTTTAATTTCTTCATTGATTCCTTTGTACCAATCTGCCACAATCCCATACAAATTATGATCGATATAATTTAAGACATTTACAGACGTTCATTCAACATTCATGTTTAAAACGTTCACCATACTTTTCTTCCAAAAATCTAGCAGATCCTCTCGGTTTCTTACTCCATCAAGATTATGTTTATCATTAGTTTCACTGATGGATTCAAGCAAAAGTTCTCTTTTGTTAGGTCTATGATTTGACATAACCCTACTCTGAATTTAGCTATTTTCTCTAAAAATTATTTGGGTTTTAAATTAACTCTTTGTTGACTCGTTGACCCTTGTTCATATTCTCGATAAACAAGATATAGTGACCTTGTTAAGTTCTTGTTATGAAATTATCTCTTCTTCCTCATCATTAACGCCTATAACTGTTTTCCCATCTTTTTATCTATTTATTTTTTAACTTCACTTAAGTGTATGGTCACTAGGTCTTTTAGTTTATTTAAACTTATTTATTGATACATTTATTCTTCATCAGTGTTGTAACTAAATTCGTCACTACTCAAAGGACTCACTTTATTGTCAAACATATCAAGCGTCTCCTTGATTTTCTGGCTCCTTTTCTGGTTCTTTTTTTTTTTTCGATCTTTTTAATTATACTTGGTACTGAAAACTTATTTTGAAAATTTTCGTTTGGAGTGGATACTTATAAGGAAAATTGACGGGCTTTTTGGTTTGAGGGTTAAATTAGTTGTTACCGTGTTGAATTTTGTTGTTGATTTTAAGAACTAATTTCTGATTTTCTTCTCTGAAAGATAATAAAGTAGCAGATATTTTATCCCTATATTTTTTAAGATTTGTTTGCAACTGAATTAATCTCAAATTTTATTTTGAAATGTCGTATACTATATTGTTTAGAATAGCTTTGTGATGACATTGTCCAATGCTTAAATGTTTTATAGGTGTACAATGTTTTGAAACCTCCAATATTACTTAATTTTTTAAACTACATAATTATTTTGAATTATTTTGATTAATTTATAAGTCTACTTAGCAACTTGACCCTAATAACAAATGACATGATTACCAGAAAATTACAAAATAAGAGTTAAAATTATTAACAATGATATAGATGTAACTAATTATATACTAGGTACTTTTAATATATGGATTTTAAAAATTTACAAGTAAAATAAAAAAGAATTATGGAACAATTTAAGAAAATAAGTTGCCTTAAACAATCTATTTTAGACACTTCAGTACTCTCACCAAACCCATTAATCTTCACGAGCCCGTGAGAATGTCGTGTAACATTCTCACTGCATGAAGATTCTTGGAAAGAATCTAAGACCGTTTGTTTCCAACTCCGAAAACGGAAACGGAATGGAAACGAATTTAGTCCATATCTATATCCTTATTCATGAAATTGTATCGAATCATTCATTGTGGTTTAAGGCAAAATACACTTAATTTCCCACATTTTGTTACCCTATAGAGTATCAAAGTAAACAAACTCTACTTCAATTACTTCAAACCACATGATATACATATGAACTAAATTCGTTTCTATTCCGTTTCGGAGTTAAAACCAAACGGTATACATATGAACTAAATTCGTTTCTATTCCGTTTCGGAGTTAAAACCAAACGGTATACATATGAACTAAATTCGTTTCTATTCCGTTTCGGAGTTAAAACCAAACGGGGACTAAATCAATCTTCTTTACATTGACCACGTGCAGGATTTTTTATTATGAAATAAATGTTTTAGCATCTATTCCTCCGTTAACTGTAGAAAAAGAAGAAGATAAAGATGCGTTTAACGGGGAGCTCGTTTGCCAGTGGATGGTCACCAGACTCACCAATCATCAAAACTCGGAGAAAAAATAAACGCCTAATCGGCTCTAATCGGGAGAGGCCATATGCGGGCCAAAAGAGATTTGAAACGAAATGATACCCAATTTGGCGAGATGTAACACTATAAAGATTAAACCCAAATTACGAACCCAAAAATGAAATTGTGCGGATAAACTAACAACCATTAGCGGTATGATTTCGGAGCTGGTAGCTGGCGTCTGAAACCCTAAATTGTACAAAACTCATCGATCGCTCTAGAACAAAAACCCTAGATAGGTACACTGGCAAATTCAAACTCTTTTGGAAGTACCGAATGAGAGGGAAGGGGAATTAGCGAAAGAGGAAGACCGAAACGAGAGTCTCAAGGGATTTTGTGCTTGATTTGGTTTGGAAAAGAAAATTTGGGGAGAAATGGCAGCCGATTGTAGATTTGTAGGTGAAGAGATTGTCACTGAATACAGGATGAAGAGGAAAACGGTGAAGCGGCTATAACTTCGTCAGCTGGCCAAATAGAGAGGTGAGGTGGCAAGCGTAGCGGTTTGTTTGATTTGGCCCAAGTCCATGCTTAAATTACCGGTTATTATCTGTGAATGAGTTACAGGTATTATTACGTGCAAGGCAATTACGGTTACGTGTACAAAGCGCGTTAAAAAGGACGCGTAGACTGGAATCTTGAAAATATCACGAAGAGCGGATGCCAGGGTGGGCCCCACTCCATCTTTTGCGTTTATCGTCGAATACGACCACGACTCTATAAAAGGCACTTTCATCGCTCTTCATCCATTCCCCCTTCTCTACTTCCCAATCTTCGAATTGCAGTACCCCAACCAGACGAATCGCGCAACTCCTTCGAACAAAGTTAAGCTTTATCTCAGGTAAATCGTCGCACTTTGTTTTTAACTCGTCTGTTTTGTGAAATTTGTGATGCGCTTGGACTGTCGTTGATGTGTTGGTGAATGGTGATGATCATGATTTGACACGGTATATTTGATTATATCTCTGCAATTGTTAGTTTGAATTTGATCCTGTTCCGTGTTGATTCTATTTTGATGTGGGCAGATGATTCGCTTTTGTGTTGTGGATGATCACAAACTATTAGGCCTCTTGTTTGAACCCTAAGCTCTAGTAATTGGTCAACGACTGTTGGGGATTTTGGCCAGGGGTTGACCGACTAGTATTTTAAAGCTTGATCCTTATTTTCATGCTCTCTCTGCGTCAATTAGTAACTATATCGTGATCTATGTTTGCCTCGAGGCTTGATTCCTGGTGTTGCATATAAAATATTTTGGGATTGTTGCAAATTATTTGGTGCTCTGATCTCAACCCTAAGTTATAGGAATCAGTCAATTACTGTAGATGTATTGTTCGTGTAGACTTTGAGCATGGATACCATTACTATTTATAGTAAAGGATTCAGGATGATCCTTTCTTTCCTTCAGTTATGATCAGGTCCTAGTTGAAAAATGTAGTCAAGTTAAATTGGACAACTTCAATTTTCATTTGCAAACGATGCGATTCATTTCGAGAGGCTTGATTTTAGCAACTCTTTTCTGTTGATGCTTAGATTGTTGTCATACCATGGGAGGCGGAAAGGACAAGCACGGTGAAGAACAAGACAAAGGTTTCTTTTCTCATGGGCATGGGCATGGTGGGCATGGCGGATATCCTCCACAAGGGTATCCACCAGCTGCAGCAGGAGGTTATCCACCACAAGGCTATCCACCTGCAGCAGGAGGTTACCCACCACAACAAGGATATCCTCCACAACAGGGCTATCCTCCACAGGGTTACCCACCAGCTGGGTATCCTCCCTATGGTGGTTATCCTGCAGCCCCAAATCAGCATCATGCTGGCCAATCAGGTATATTACTGTCTTTGATGTTTGGTTATTTCAGTATGTTATTGTGTACACACCAGCAAGGGCCGCAAGGCATTACTTAAAGTACCATCATCTAATTTTGTCCTTTCGTTTGGTAATCACTGTTTAGCCATCCCTCAAGGGAAAAGTTTCTTAGTACTATGACTTTTACCCATTGAATATGGAACTGTTTTTTCATGGTTATACTCGTGACTAGAATAGTAGAGCATTTGATTGCCCGAACTGTATGAAAAATGTGTTTGTAAAATGGAAAAGCTTGTGCCATTTGGCTCTGAAACTGTTAACCTTTTTTTGTTTTGAAAGTATAATAATTTTAATTCTTGAAATGGCTGAACTCACAAAGATAAATTAATAAATTTCAGGGCATGGCAACATGGGATCAATGCTAGCTGGAGGAGCCTTGGGCGCAGTAGCAGCAATGGGAGCTCAACATCTGGCTCATGGTAGCCATGGATCTGGTCATATGGGTCATATGGGTCATATGGGTCATGCATCTGGTCATATGGGTTCTTACATGCATGGAGGAGGCAAGCACGGTAAGTTCGGCAAACATGGCAAGTTCAAGCACGGCAAGTTTGGAAAGCACAAACACGGGATGTTTGGTGGTGGCAAGTTCAAGAAGTGGAAATAAGTATCGTTGACATATATACCTTGATGTTCTTGAACGCTTTAATTTTCTAACTGGATAATCTTGTGTGATTGTGAACTAATGTACCCAACTACGTGTGTGTAGCTGGGCTTCTGCTTGGTATTAAGTATCCTATGTATTTTCCGTTTATAATGCTGAGATGTTTTTGTTGTGAATTGTTTTGCTGTTTCCAAAGCAGGGTGGTGATAGATTTGGGACAGGAGACTCTTGATTGGCATGTATTCATATCTCTTACAATAAGAGTAACTAAAAAACAAGTTGACGCTTTACAATGAGTGACTCTTGATTGATATGTAAAATATATCTCTTACAAATAAGAGTAACTCAAAACAAGTTTCTCTATGCGGACAAAACCACTGTTTTATGTTGGCCAAAGCCGAAGTTGACTTGATAGTTGGCAACCATGGTTATGGACAAGGCCAGTCTTTTGCTTACATCTCGTCATTTAGTTCGGGGAAAGATGTTGATCCCAATTGAAAAGAGAGGTCGCCATGTCGGCTATGTAGAAGGAAATAAAGGCACCGAAACCGTTAGACAAGATGTTCTTAGTAATATCTTAGATTTAGGATTATCCTAATAACCCGACTTTACTCTTTCGTCAGATTTCAACATACATGGAGGCCCCTCTGATGATGTAGTCTCTGAAGCAGTATTTGCCGACTGTTGGTCCGGCGCATGTGCCAATGCTGGAATCACAGAAGGGAAGTATTGTTTTGGCTGCAAGGTTATATACATTCAGTTTGTTATTATGATAGACACTAATCCTCTTGATAAACAGAATTGTGTTGTATTGGGATATCGAGACCAAATGATCGTGTTGGCGAAACAGATCACAATTACAGATTTTGTGGTACCGGAAGGTTCTTCAATGCCAGAAAGTTTGTGGATTATGGTGAGAGATTTGGTGTTGCTGACACTATCGTTTGTGCAGTAGATTTTGACAGTAAGCAGTTATTCATACAATTTTGGAAGAACGAGCAATTGTTATGTGCGATCTACTAGCTACATATGAGCCAGTTAAAAGTGGATCATGTGTTGTAGCTTGGTCTTGACTCTTGAGAATGTACATTGTTTTTTTCCATCGTTTATGATATTCTAGCTGGTTCGATCCTAGTATACCATCTTATGCATTCTTGGAAGTCTACAAGAGGGACAAAACACAACTGGAATTTACCTTTTTCATGTTAGGAACATAATATTAGAGATTGAGCTGACCATAAACATTGGCAAACTATAGGGTTTTTCTAGAAATGCTTAGTTTTTTAGATCCGGATTGAGTGGAGAAATGGATTAGAGTGAAAGATAAGGTGAAGCACAGTAAGGGAGTAAAATGTGTCATTTGATTTTTATATTTGGGTGTGGAAGTTTTAATTTTGAAATCAACATTTCTGAGGTAGGGATTCTTCATCGTAACGCTTTGCTTTGCGCGTACACAAGGTAGTGATGATCCAATGGTGGAAATACACTTTTGAGATCATCATTCATGAATTACGTAGAGGTTAGGATCAAGTCGATATTATCTAAGACTCCAACCAAGTATTAACTATCAGACATAGTGCGCTCAAGAAATTTGTGATGAACTAGAAAATGTTTCAACCAGTCAAACATTGCTCTGTTGTACTATGTTGTCAAGAAGCAATTTATTTGGGATCGGGTTTTGAGGTTTGCGAAATACACCATCCATTATACAACAATCGTATGATTGAAGTTGAGGATTGAGATTGCTAATGAAAGTGAATGTGATGGTGGTATGGTCTACGTTTGATCTATGAATCTATGATCACGGAAACGAAAAGGGAAATTGGTTAGGGTTGGGGAGTCAAAGGAGGGAGAGAGAGAGAGGGGTAAATATAAACAAATAACAAGCCGAAATTTGTAGAAGAGTTACTCCTAACTTAACAAAGGTTCCTCTCAAATCTGTCGGTGCTTTCCTCGCTTTAAACCAGAGATGAAGGCGTGGAGAAGAAGGCAAACTTAAACCTAGTCATTAAAATGTAAGCAGATGATCTTCAATTTCATCTTTGGCTTCGAAGTAATTTTCGCAAACCTAAGATTATCATCTTACTAATTTCATTTCAACTATTCGGTCTTCTGATTGAATTCGACATGATCTGATTCGATCTCGTTCACAACAAAAATCAGGGAGGAAGAAGATGTGGCTGTGGAAGCAATCAGGCATGCCTTGAAGGCTTTGAGGAAGCGCCATTTGGCGGAGGAGGCTGCTCATGCTCCTGCTATCACCGCCCTTTCTAGGCCTCTCGCCTATCAGGTTTCGTTTACTCTCTCTCCCTCTCTCGCAATTGTTGATTTCACTCTTCTAGCTGTAATTAGGTATATGGCAGTTAAACTCTTTTAGACGTGAGAGCTTCTCATTCTGGGGACAGTCTATGATCAATTTCCATCGATTTGACATGAAATTTGGACTTCTCATTCTGCAACCGGGATTAAGAAAGGAGAAACTACATCTTATGATTATCTTAGCTATGATATTTATTTCTGGATTGAGGATTGAAGATGAGTTATTTGACCTCAAAAGCTTGAGTTGTAGTCTATGAATTGATTGATCATGCAGAGTGTAGATTTGTGCTCTAAGTTCATGTTTGTTGAATTTACATTGATCTATCAACGATGTTTAGGGTTTGCCAAATAGGAGATTCTTCCATCACTTACTGCTGCAAAGATGAGAAGGATCTTCAATAATATTCATATCTCTCTGCAATTATTTAGACATGAGATTACATTTTTTGCCACAAAGTTTGAAGTATCATACACTTCCGCTGGATTGCAGCTTATGTTTGACTTTGATAGAAGGCTCTGGTGAGCAGAATTTGGTGACAAAAAAGGACCAACACTTATGCTAGATGCCAGCATTCTAATGCGCAGACTAACATGTGCTTTGTAATAAAAAATGGCTTAGTGCGTGCTGCTAATACCACATAAGTGGCAACAGACTAGTGTGTTCTCCTTAGTGAAATTGTTTGCTGAACTTTTGCAATCGCCGGTTTTTCATTGAAAACTTCTGAAGTAATAAAAAGTGAGAGAGAAAAACTGTTTTCCAATGAAAAACAGTTTCTAGATGTGCTGCCAAACACACCCATGAACATGTATGTTTGATACTTTGATTCATAGATACATCTGTTCAAATACATTACATGTAGTTTTCCTTCATGTGCTGTTAGCTGATTTCACAATTCAAGCTGTGCTGCATATAATGGATTAAGCTTGAGTATTGTTGTTATCTTATGACCAGTGCATAGTGATATCACAATCACAACGTCTTTTTCTCATTAAAGTGTTGCTTGGGTAGATAATACCTCCATTCACACATCTTGGAAGTTAAAAGTTATGGTCGTCAAGCTGGAGTACTTCAAGGTTGACGATATTAGCTTGAATTACAAATGACACATTTTCTTGTGTTACTCAAATTATCCCCATTGTTTTACTAATGGAAAAAAATAACATGCTTCCTACACTCTGACATTTCAGTTTTGAATGTTTTGGTGCTATTGTTTTGTGAACTTCCTGGTTGTTCCCCATTCACTTTATCATTTTAGTTGATTCTGATCTTGTACGTGATTGCCTACCCATGACTTTTAGGGCTCAGAATGGAAAGAGAAAGCAGAAAAGCTTGATCTTGAACTGCAGCAATGTTACAAAGCCCAATCAGTACTCTCTGAGCAGCTTGCTGTAGAAGTAGCAGATTTGCGAACTTTGAGAGCTTTAGTACAAGAGAAGGAATCTTTGATAGCTGATTTGCAAAAGGAGGCCACTGAGCTAAGGTTAGGCCTTAACTAGTTTATTGCCATGTGCCTTAGACGGAAATATAATATTAATATAATAGATCATGTTTAATAATCTCATGAATTTTAATGTTTACAAATGAATTACATCTACATTTAACTTATATTCACCTCTTATCAATATATATATATATATAGCATAAGTTTGCTTCGATTGATTTTCTTTTTAATATTTCCATTAGGATTATAACATTAATAATACTATTTAATAATATTATTATAATATTTTTTAATATTTATTTCAATTAAATAATCATGATTAATAAATAATATCTAATCGTAAATTTTATTAATTAATAATATAATATTTTAACACATGAAATTGCAATCTCATGCCATAGAGTTTTGAAATATAATATAATAAATACTACCATTGGGAATATTATTCGCTAATAATATAAAAATTAAAAATTAAAGATACAACTATAATATAATGTCATAAAGTTTTCAAATTTAATATTATTATGGATCTTTTTTTAATTTTTATTTGAGTAATCGCTAGATTTATTTCAGATCTAATATCCTAAAATAAAACCTCTAAATATATTTATAAAAATAATTCAAAATCACGAAAAGTTACAAATTCTTCTCCTTCAGTATATAGTTTAGATAATTGCTCCTTTTGAGCCTTTGATTGTAACCAACAAGGATATCTTTCTGAAGCCATACATTACCTGGGATTTATATTTTCTTTGTGATGCAGGGGTGAGTGTTCTCAATTAAAGTCCCTTCTAGAAGAGAAGACTAAGGGTTTAGATCTGGTTGTCAGTGAAAACAATGAACTGAAGATACAGATTGAAGAGGCAATGTTGAAAGCTAAGACAGCTGAAGATGAAAATAAGATGTTAATTGATCGTTGGATGCTGGAGAAAATGAAGGATGCTGAGCGCCTGAATGAGGTGCTTGCCACATAATAGCTTATCTGTGAAATATTCAGTTTATTTATATATATCAGACTAAATAGTTGCCTGAGTGAAGCTGTACAACTTGCACTAAAATATATTTTGTCTGTTTTGTGGAAGTATGATGTCTAGAATGATTTTGGTGAGATAACTAGAAGTCTAGAACCAATTCATTAAAGGAAAGGAAAACGGGGAATACATCTGTCCACATAAAATATCATGGTATATATATAAAAAAAAAAAAGCATTCTAATAGTAATTGCGAGAATTTTTAGCGAAATCTTGCATCCTCCATAACTGTGTTATTACTTGTGAACCAAAAGTAAGTTTTGATTGCATTCTGCTGTCTTTACTTCATCTCTGTTTTACATAGGTCAATGCACTGTACAAAGACATGCTTGATCAAGTCAGGGCAAGTAGTATAGAACAGCTTGCTCGCCAGCAGGTAGATGGTATAGTGCGTCAAAGTGAAGAAGGTGCTGAGTATTTTGTAGAATCAACCATGCCAGGTGCATGCAAGAACAGGATCCATGCGCATGATGTTGGATGTGCTTCTTTGATCTTCGAGCACAATTCAAGTAAATTGATCAGTGGTGGACAGGACCGAACAATTAAGATGTGGGATACCGCCAATGGAAGTCTAACCCACACACTCCATGGCAGTCTGGGCTCTATTCTTGATCTTGCTGTGACACATGATAACAAAACAGTTATAGGAGCCAGTAGTTCCAACCAGCTGTATGTATGGGAAGTAAGTACTGGTCGCATCCGTCACACTCTAACTGGTCACACTGACAAAGTGTGTGCTGTGGATGTTAGCAGAGTTTCTAGTAGGCATATTATCAGTGCTGCTTATGATAGAACAATAAAATCCTGGGATTTACAAAAGGGTTATTGTACCAATACCATAATGTTCCCAAGCAACTGCAACACTGTCTGTTTTAGCATGGATGGTCAGACAATATTTTCCGGCCATGTTGATGGTAACCTTAGGCTTTGGGACATACAGACAGGGAAATTGGTAAGTGAGGTTGCTGCTCATTCTCTTGCTCTCACATCTATCTCTCTATCACGCAACGGGAACACGGTTTTGACAAGTGGGAGGGATAATATGCACAACTTGTTTGATACGAGGAGCCTTGAAGTGTGTGGGACATTGAGAGCAGGTGGAAACCGAGTGGCGTCTAACTGGAGCAGATCTTGCATTAGCCCAGATGATAATTATGTGGCAGCGGGGTCTGCTGATGGATCAGTCAGCATCTGGTCAATACAAAAAGGGGAGATTGTTAGCACAATGAAGGAGCATGGTGGCCCAATCCTTTGTTGTACATGGAGTGACCTCGGGAAGCCTCTCGCTACATCAGACAAGAATGGGGTTATCTGTACCTGGGTGTGATGTCTGTTGTATCTCATTGTGATCTTTTCACTTCCTGGCTTCCTACTGCTTCAGGTAATGTTTGCTATCTTCGGCCTTCAAGAATAATCTGCTGCAGAATATGGATATATAGAATGTAACACTTTGGTGCTTGCTCATGAAAGCCTCGTCTCTTTCGATTAAGTTCTTCTCCCGTCATTCTACTTACAGTATGAAAAACTCATCGAATGGGATGGGCTATGTACATAAAACAATAAAAGCTGCTTGATTCTACAGTGTTTCTGTCCGGCTTTACTAATTTCTCAAACCTTATTGCCTGTATATTGGAATGGATAAATTTCGAACTTGTGGCTTTTTATTGAAGTTGAAATACAGTTACTTCTATGAGAATTTGAAATGGAACAACTTTCAGCTGCAGAAATGCTCTGGACCTGTAAAGGTTTTCATGAGATATTTCTACGAACTATCCCTTATTTCAAGTTATATGCTTCTGACATTGATATTTGATATCTAATAAGACTACTGCAATATGTTCTATTGAGCAACACTGTGTGCCTGAAACCAATGTTCTCTTGCTATGTCTCATATTCTTTAACTGTTAATGTGTTGAGTATTAGGGGGCATAGCACTGGCTGGAGTTGTTGCACTGCTTGCAAGTTTGCTCCTTTTGAGAAATAACGTAATTCTCCTATATTCAGTCCCTCATACGCTCATACACAAGGAGTCTGAACCAATGTGGGGTAATGGTTTTGCACTCAAGGCCGTTTCTCTTTTATGTCTGTCTCTTGTGCTTCCATTTTCGCTACTGCTGTACAGCGTGAGCAAATTATATTTCTGTTTTTTTTTGTACATTCCAAACATTGCAATCCAAGATGGAAATGCGCAGGGTGTTAATTTATGTAGTAGACAAGAGTTGGTGTTTGATGGCTGTAAGCAAGCTAGCTATGGAGGCACACAATGTACGGGTTCACACACAGGGACCGGAAGCACTCAGTTGCTTGTAGTCTGTAAACTTATTGGTTGTAGGCTTGCAGATCTTGCATTCTGATGTATGATTGAATGTAGAAACTATCGAACAAGTTAGTTTCTGTGGCCTGAAGGATCCTCGGGACAACACGAACTTCCATAGGAAGGGATATCTAACCATCTGGATCATGTATTTTCATCTGACTTTGACAGTCCATTTGTTTTTTATATGCAATAAACATGTTAAATTAGCGGATAATGGTCATAGCTGGAGGGGATTTAGTTTTGTTGCAGTGGAGAAAGAGGCTGAGGATAAGGTGGAGTAAAATAGTGATGGCGAGGACCGGGAGAACAAGGAAGAGAACCTCGTGAAATGGAAATGAATAGGCTTCCTAGTATTGCTTGTAAGAATGCAATGAGAGGTAGTAAAAAGGTGGAGGAAAGTCAGTATGTGTGAATTGTGGATGAGATGGGTCGGAGGGTTTTGTGCCCGAGGATCTAGGGGTGAGCATCGATCCGAATGCTCGGATATCCGATCCGACAAACTTTAAAAATAGTCCGATCCGATCCATACAATTATTCTTAGACTAGTCGGATATATCCGATACGATCCGATCCGACTTTTTCCTCTAAACCCGATCCGTATCCGATAAGATGATCCGAAAATGTGCCCAGATCGGATCGGGCTCGGATCACTAATTGCCAGATATCTTCGGATTCGGATTTTTCCGGATCGGATCTTCGGATTAGCGGATCGGAGGATCTCACACAATCAACTCTATGTATGCTCTTAGACTCTTATTGTTGCGGTTTGGGGTAAGTTCGACACATGTTTTGCGACAAGGTTTGGAATATTAGATGGTAGGGACATATAAGTTTTTTTTAATGAAAATTATTAATATTGTTGATGGCCGGAGTTACAAGTCCTCGTGAATGTTAAACATGTTCGTCGTCGGTCCTATATGTTATTTGTAAGAGTCACTGTCACGATGAATCCTTTCTCCATCTACTTAGGGAGCATAGAGATGCGAGGTCGATATGAATTGCGGTAGAAGTCCAAACTAGGAACCATGAGTTTTTCATTTATGCCTTTCGTGGCATGGTGGCAATAATATAATGTACTTAACCAAACTCGTTCTAATAATGTTGTTTGAGAATATATGTTTTTGTAGTTACCACCTAGAGGATCCAGAAATGGATGTGTGTTTAGTCGATGCTTTTTTGATGGAATGGACGTAAGAGTTTGAGCGTGTCTAGACGAGGATGAGTATAAGGTTTCTGATTGCTCCATTTTTTCAGGAATTTTGTGAGGTTGTTTGAAGTGGAAAGGGTTTTATTAATAACAAAACGTATTTAGAAAGTCTAATTCTTATTAAGTGATAAAATAATATACTATTAGATCATAGGTCAATTAATTTAGACGAAAATATCAAATAATAAAAGGAATTCTTACATTTTATATACTGGATGTAATAAACTGATACTTGTTGATAAACTTAAAAAATTTAAAAAATGTAATTATTGTCTTTTAATATAAACATGGTACTTTAAAGATAATTTCTTCATATTGTGTATCAAGTATACGAATTTGAATCATACCCACGATCAGGTTCGAACATAAGAATCTTTTTCTTATAAGTTTATAACGCAATTGTAAGTAGCCTTAGCTTTACAGCCATAGAAGGTTGAGTTTTATAATTGTATATATCTGTGGTTATTTTGTTATAATAGGTTTGCGTAACGATAGGTTGTTTGTAGAACTGTATAAGCAATCTATGGTGATGAAAGAAACCTGAATTAGTTATCAGCAGACGCCGTTGATTAATAAAACTTCATTTCATTTCACACTTATGCATGTAATTCCATGTACACAGTTGCATACAGTACGCCTACTATGCTGTACTTATCCATCAAAGTATAACTAAATAACTTTACTTGCTGCCCATGCCGTAGCTTTTGCCCATATTTTCGTATCCTATATAAACCCTTCTCCACTTCCTCTCAAAACACACAATACAATACAGTTCAAGTTCAGTACAATACAATACAAGTCTATAACCATGAAGATGAAGATCGTTGCGTTGGTAGCCCTCTTGCTTGTTGCAACATCGCAAGCTATAGACTTCAACGAGAGTGACTTGGAGACGGACGAGACTCTATGGGATCTCTACGAACGGTGGGGGACCTACCACACGGTGACGAGGAGCTCCGATGAGAAGCAAAGGAGATTCAACGTCTTCAAGGAGAATGCCATGTACATTAACAATGTTAACAAGATGGGCAAATCTTACAAACTTGAGCTCAACAAGTTTGCTGACCTGTCGAACCCTGAGTTCCGAAGCATCTATGCTGGCTCTAAGATCAAGCACAACACCTTGCTCGCTGGGACCAACAGGACGTTCATGTATGCTGATGTGGCGAGTGTGCCGCCCTCTGTGGATTGGAGGATCAAGGGCGCGGTTAACCCGGTCAAGGATCAAGGCCAATGTGGAAGTTGTTGGGCGTTTTCGACGGTGGTGGCAATAGAAGGTATTAATCAGATCAGGACGAAGAAGTTGGTGTCGTTGTCGGAGCAAGAGCTGGTAGACTGCGACACCGCCCAGAACCAAGGCTGCAGCGGTGGTTATATGGAGGTAGCCTTCGATTTTGTCAAGAAAAATGGTGGCCTTACTACTGAAGATATCTACCCTTACAAGGCTAGCGATGGAACATGTGATAAGTCTAAGGTAATAATATTTAACCACTGCATTACTCAATTTCTTAATTATGATGATTCTAAGAGACGAACTGAATATATTTGTTATGATGATTGAAGTTGAGAGAAATAGCGGTTTCCATCGATGGGCATGAGGCTGTACCCCACAACGATGAGGCTGCGTTGCTGAAGGCTGCCGCTAACCAGCCTATTTCTGTCGCCATAGACGCTGGAAGTTCTGATTTCCAGTTCTACTCTGAGGTTATTACTTGACTTTCGTAATCAATATGTCCCACATCGACTTGAGGTTACTAATAGCTATAGCGTGTGTATAAATGCAGGGAGTGTTCACAGGGGAGTGTGGAACAGAGCTGAACCACGGAGTGGGGCTGGTGGGCTACGGAGCCACAGCCGACGGGGCCAAGTACTGGATCGTAAGGAACTCATGGGGAGCGCAATGGGGAGAGAAGGGCTACATTCGAATGGCTCGAGACGTGTCCGCCAAGGAAGGTCTTTGTGGAGTAGCCATGATGCCTTCTTATCCTATCAAATCTTAATTAGTTTCAGAATTATGCGGTTATTAACTAATCTCTACAGTCATTTCATTCATGTATGGCTTCTCATCTGCACTATATGTGTAAGGTGTTTGCCAAAATAAATTGAATTTCGGTTTGTTCTACCATATCGTTACTCATGATGTAATCGATTCAAAAGCAATACATAGTACATCTGCATTTTACAAAATATAAAACCATATTTCAACTCATTTCCCACGAATTTTACACATTCCACATTTAACACGAACTATTTTTTTGGTTTTTTGAGGAAAAATATAAACTATATATAAACCTGCCATGTCATCAACAGCTGGAGATCTTTCTCGACACTCTGTATCTCACAAACAGGAACAACATATTCAACAGACTCTCAAAGCTTGTAATCCTTTATAGATTTGTATGGTTATTGGCTGGGATTCTCTTTTTCGCTTGACGGCAGACAAAGAAGACGCAGCTTTGGCTAGCACAACTTTCTTAACCAAACGCCTCCATTTCCCATCATCGCGCCTCCTCTCTTGCTGCATCTTCAATTTGAATTGTCTGTCAAGTTAACAACACCAGCAAGTTATACAAGTTCTAGTATACATATATAGAAGAAAAGAAAATTGTTGAATTTATGATAATATCATTTCACAAATTAGGAATATAGTGTGGAAAACATTTCATGATTAGCAAATGCAAATGCTTTTCAATTTCTACATAGCAGCCAAAACTCAATTGGCTTATTCATCAAGGAAAAGGAAGTGTGTAATTGACAGAACAAGGAAGGCTCTTCACCATGAATCGTGATATTTATGTCAAAAGGATACAAGTTAAGATGTTAATTAATGGTATTTGATCATTTTCTTCTTTATTAAATAATGGACAAACGATATTATTTGCTCCTAGCTTTTGGACCTTGTGTGTGAGAATATTGTCCTTTGTCGAGACTTCCATGTGGGTCCAATACACTAGTACTTCTGATAAACGTTTGGTAAAATTCTTTCCGGATTTCTACAGACAAAGTATGAATATCTGAATTCTATTATCCAAGTTTGTCATCCCGACAATTTTTTATCACAAAAAGACAATTAAGCTTATGTAGTAATAGAATCATGATGCCGTAAGTAACACATGAACAACAAATATTAAAAGAATGATTACCAAAAAGAAATATATTAAAAGATATTTTGTGGAAAGTGGACGAAAAGAAATGGAATTTAAATTATCTAATTGCAAGGTTGGAGTCCAGGCCCCCCATGGCCTATCTTGCGCAGAAAGGCAGACAATTCTGCTATAGAACTAACCAACAACATTCTCTCTTTTCTCTACCTCCCCCAGAAAACCCCAAGGAAACATCATTTACACTGTTACAGTATTTTCATTCAGAAAGTAGAAAGTTGATTTACCATTTAGATCAATTTTACATATAATATTAATGAAGATGCATAAATCATTTATGTTTCCTATTGAACTTTTCCATTTTGAGATAAAGACATAGCAAATTGGTAATCTTGGCTATATTATGATAGTAAGCAGTTGTTTTGATTTACCTGCAAAGAGGAACTCTACAAAGATCAGGATGTTCACAAATGTGAGCATGAAGTCTGAGAAGCTGCCACATCCTCTTGCAAAGGCAGCAGCCGCTATTGACCCTCTTCTTGCACGTAGCAAAGTGTCGAATAAGAAGCTGCAGGCCTTGGCACGTCGAGAATTTATCGCAGGGTTGTCGTTTTTTGTTCAGCTCCATGTCGTAGGGACCTACATTGGTGCATCCCTCGGTGCATATGTGTCCAAGGCAGTCCATCGCCTCACTCAGCTGTAGATACAAATTCTGCTCTTCTCTGTGCCTTCTTGTCCTCTTCTTCCTCTGCAACATTAGCCGAAATTTCTTAAAATTAGTGACACGGTACAAAGATTTGTATTGTACTAAAGTTTCAATTCCAAAACGTACAGCTGGAATGCATTGTATTGGTAAAACTAGTTTTACATGATAACTGAGTGTAATTAGATCAATTGGTCTTACTGTTTCGGTTTCATCAATGAACTGCAAGATCTCGAGCTCTAGATAGGGGTCGTGTTTGTTGAGGAACTTCCATGCCTCTGTTTTCTCAACATCCTTGAACTTGTTAGCGACAGATTTCATGGATTTTAGATAAAGATCAGAGGCGTCGCAGAGCCTCGCAAGTTGGAGGACGTCGATTACATTTTCGACTGTTAGACGCTCAGCTAGTGTCTTCGTGCATTTCTGTTTTAGTTGCGGGACTGAGTATACATGTGAAATTGCTAGTAAGTGAATTCCATACTTCTCTAGCTCCTCAGCAGAGCATCTGCAATAATTAATTGGTACACAAACTTTAGAAGCATGACATAAGCAAGAAATGTTTAATGTAGTACTGGATAATCTGCTTTAAATGTACAATGAAAACAGAGGACTTTCACATAATTATAGGTCTTTTTCACCGGAAACGTATAGACTCATCTGATATTACGGAAAATATTATGTACTTGTCAATGAAATAGAAATTTGTTGATTTGACCTATTAAATTTATTGATCATTAGATTCAAATCTGTTAAGTACTACACGGTAGGCTAGAACACAACTTGCAAGTAACATTCAGGTCTATTGAATTCTTTTCTAATAAAAAACAATTCCAAGGATTCAGGGAAAATTCTAGTCTTCTCCTACAACTTCATATTTGATGGCTAAGCAACAGTATAAGAAGAAAATTCATTAGTCTGCGTTAACATGTTTGGAGGAATTGAATTTCTCCACTAAAATTATTTAACATCATCGCCATTATCCAACAGTAACCAAGCAAAAATGAAGCTGTGTGGACCGCCATTTATAAACTAACAATCAGATCAAACGACCGAAATGACTGACCGAAAATTCAAACGGTTGGTAGAGCATGTTTCCAACTTTTAAATTTTAACGATGTGGGGTTATCCACCGATCATCGGTGATGAAGTTTACGAACTCTGAACAAAACTGACCTTGATGTGTACAGAAAGCGAATGAAAGCGTAAACGGCGTCGCATGGAACGCCTAGGATTGGAATCACTCTCTCAGATTTCCGATGCTTGGCCGGTTTATCCATTATATTCTCCAGGACTGGTGATGCCATAGCCTACAGTTTCCAAAAAATTGGCATGATTATTAAAGAATTCATTGCGAAACAATGTTAAAAGTGCTTGGAAAGTTTCCAGATGAACTAAAGCATGGACGATCAAAAGAGAAAGAAACTGCATAAAAACCGAAAGTGAACAGAAATCGTCGGTACGGGAAGGTTATATCAAAAGAGACGATTTGATTGAAAAACAGATCGATTTTGACATCCACATGACAAACTTCAAATTAATTTGCTCAATTTCTATCGAAACAAGCATTATCTCGTATCCAGAGGATAATGAACATAATTGTCTTCCATGGCGACCGACGTACCAGGATGCTAGAGTGCGCAGGTATGCGTTGACCACCAGAGGTACGGATCTGAACATCCGGCTCTGGAAGTTCGCCGGAGAAATGATCCGAAACCGGATGATCTCCGGCGATTTGGTATAGAGAATTGGTACGGCACATTGAATACTCTTCGCCAAACACAACAGAAGTTCGACTCACTGTAATTGTGCTTTGGAGAGCGGTTGCAGGAGAGATTATAAAGACAACAATGAGAAAAATGGTGAGGTATGACGTGGCACTTCAACCACGTGCTCGCCTTTGCGACTGACGACACGCGCTTTTGCAAAATCTTGCACATTGCTTCATTGGCCACTGCCAGTCTTATCTGGTGGGGATATGAAAATGCCAACTTTACCCTCGCATTTTCAAAGTATTTTCAAAAAGGATATTTTACTTTTCGTGGACGGATGAGTTGGATGCTGACATGTCTATGTGTCACACATATTAGGTTAAATTACATAAAATCACCCTTTAAATGTCTCCTTTGAAAAATACTCTGAGTTTATAGGGTAATTACAGAAATAAAGATAAAATTCCACGATAAATATATATAATATCTTACCTGATCCGGCACCCACTTCACCGCAATACCTTTTTTTTATTTATCTTTTAATGAGATTTTGCCTTTTTTTTTTAATCAAATCAAATAATGAAAACACATAGAGGTTTATAGTAGTGGTTCTATCAACCATCACACTACTACACAGATGGATAAAAATGGTTAAGAGTAAAAAATGGCCAGTAAAAGTCAATGAACTAGGGTGTCTATTCCGAGTTTAGTTACGGTGAAGTTCTTTTCAAGAACTTCACCTAAAATTGTAGGATTCTCACCCGTTAAATGATGATCCAATGGTTTGATTAAGTTTATCTCTCTCCAAATCTTTTTTTAATTCGGCTTCGCCTACGTCCGGATAGGGTATTTACAGTGGCCCATTAAGGGGATACCCTCCCAATACCAATTTTTCCATACATGTCTCCCGGAGGATTCGAGTTAGAATCTCCGGGCTAACACTTAAGGAGTCTAGCACCACAACCACTAGACCAACTGAGTATTGGTTTCTATAGGATTTTTTGAACCTCATATAGAGTAATTCTAGGAAAACAACACTCATCTATTCCCATTTACTTTACATTACAACCCGCCGATATGATATGAATATATGGGTGCAATCATGTGGTAAAAGTTAGTATATAATGTGGAATCGATTCTCCGCCTTCTTGCCTGCTTCAACATTGATGAATGTGGCATCTGTTTCTCTTCTTGATGGCAATTTTATGGATGACTATGTTACCTGGAAACTGTCTAACAATAGTCAATATAATGCATTTTCTGCATATAAGGCATTGGTTGCAAATACTAGGTCAATTCATCCTCAGGCTCACCTATTTGCGCTGATATGGAAACTCTTTGTCCCTGAAAGGGTGAGAACCTTTCTCTGGTTGGTTACACATGGAAAACTGTTGACTAATGCTGAGCGGATGCGAAGGCATCTCGCGCTGGAGTCCAAATGCCAATTTTGTAATGCAGACGTTGAAGATGATCTCCACGTATTTAGGGCCTGTGTAGCGATCCGCGATGTTTGGTCTGTTTTTCCTTCGTCCGGCCTGGCTGCAAGTTTCTTCACATAGAATTTACATGATTGGTTGTCGCTTAACCTATCCTCAAACGATGTAATTGAGCCTACTTTACCTTGGAAGTTTCTATTTGCAATCTCATCGTGGAAGTGCTGGAAATGGAGGAACGGGCTTATTTTTAGAGGTACGTCTCACCCTACAAATATGGCACAGATCATTTTGGAGTATGCTAGAAGTTCTACACGAGCCCACTCTCGTGGTAGGTTTTTTTGCTGTTACTCCTACTAGAACTCTTGTACCCGTCAGGTGGGTGGTTCCTAACCTTGGTTGGATTAAGGTTAATACCGACGGATCTTTTGGGCACAATGGGCATGCTACTGCTGGAGGAACTATCAGAGATACGAACGGTCAGTGGGTGTGTGGGTTTATTATGAACATTGGCATAGCTACTGTGCCGATTGCGGAGTTGTGGGGACTTCTCTCGTCTTCATCTCGCTTGGGAGAGGGGTTACCGCAAAGTTCTGGTGGAAGTTAATTCTGCCACTGTTTTACTACTCATCAATAATCCGATTTCACAGAGGCATCCGCTCTTTAGTCTAGTATCTCGTTGTCAAGGCTTCATTAGTAGGACTGGCAAGTTCAGATCCGTCATATCTACCGGGAGGCCAACCAGTTTGCGGATCATTTGGCTTCTCATGCTACGGGATACCCTGTTGGCTTGTTTAGTTTAAGTAATTTTTCCTACTTTAATCTCTTTTTTAAGAAACGATGCCCGAGGTGTGGCGACCCAACGGCTTGTCATTTGTTAGCCATTTTCTTTGATTTTAATCCATAACGGTGAAGCCTTGCTTCATCGTCTCAATTACCAAAAAAAACTAAAATATTAAGGTTGTTAAATGAGATGAACTTTTCGTGCTAGGTTTGTAAAAAGTTCAGGTCGGACTTGTTCGTTTTTAAACGAGTCAAATATGTACACATTTTAAGTTCGTGTAAAATGTTTGGCTCATTTACCTAAATAAAGTGTTATATTAGTCCAACTACTTAGGCTCTCGAGCTCGTTTAATTTATAAATGAACCAAATACGAATATTTTTTAAAACTCATTTTCAAATTTAGGTTTGGCGCAAACTCGAACTCGATGAGCTAAACTTGGTCATGCTAATGCTCTACTCATTCAACTCTTATCATAACCTTACTTAAGAGCGACAAGTCCAATAGTAAAGACTCAAAATCAGTTTGTTGTAAAGTCATTAAAATAAAGGAGGTGTTTGGCTAGATACTTCAATTTGTGTGTTGATTTTATGTTATCTTAAAAAAGAGACACTAAAAGATGTTCGATTTTATGTTATGTTATAAAAGAGACATTAAAAGATGCTTAACTTGTCACTTCAAAATGTAGGTGGATGTGTAATATGTGATTATTTTAGTTTTAAAGTTGAATATATATTTTTTTGTTGGTAGTAAAGTAGAATAACCACAAATGAGACTTAGGGTCCGTTTGGTTTTAACTCCGAAATCATAAACGGATGGAAACGAATCTAGTTCATTCGCATACCATTATTCATGAAAATTTGTGGAATCATTTTTTGTGTTTTGAAGTAATTGGAGTAGAGTTTTATTAATTTTGATACCCTATGGAAACAAAATGTGGGGAAGCAAGTGCATTTTGCATTAATCCGCAAGGAATGATTCCATAAAATTTCATAAATACGGATATACATATGGACTAAATTCGTTTTCATTCTGTTTCCGGAGTTGGAACCAAACGGACCCTTAATTCGTTTTGCATGACACCCGGATAGTACGTATCCATTGTGTTATTGGAGGTGTTTGGGTGAATAAAGATTGCAAAGTTAGATGGAAAACTTTGTACAAATGGCGCAAAGGAGGTCAAGTTACAAAGAGTTGGGGCGCAATATGAGAAGCGGCTTTTGGGGAAATGAAACGCCTGGACTTTTTAATCCGACGTGGCCGTTTAGTTCCAATCCCTTTTCACAGTTGTACATCGCCACTTGGACCGATTGTCTGGATAAGATCTACACGTGGCACCCAACCCGAATCTCCTCTTCTCATTCTAAAAGAGGTTGCATACAAAGGCAGAGACATTCCCAACTTTTCCCTACCAACCATCCTTTATGATTCCAATACCTACTCGATCTCACACTCTCACTAGATCACGGGCTGTCTGATTTCATCATTCTGGATTTAAATTCTAGTTCATAATTAACAACCGATTTTTTAAATATACTATATTTGATAATGAGATTTTTTCAATAAGGCATTGCATCTCACATCAAAAGATACAAAGTTATTATTGGACTATAATTTGACAATTAGCACGACGATATCCATTGTGGCAATTAGCCACATATTTACCCAATATTTATTTCGTGTCCAGTTACTCTCAAATTAGTTATTTGTAGATAAACACGTCCTTTGTAGCTACGAGTTTTATTTTGTGGGTAAAGTCGTGGCTAACATCGAGGCTAAGCCTTTTCGTGGGTAATTTCATGGTTTTATGTGAGGCGTCGGTGAGTTACTCCTATTGTCAGTTGATTTTAGGATGGAATTTTGCCGGGTTTATGTGTGGGGCATGAGTCTAATGCGCATGTGCGCTCGGATGCACACGATCCCCGCTCTACCGGTTCGTCTGTATCGGACTCTGACATGGTATCAGAGCGGTTAACCTCAATTCAGCTCACGATCCAAACTTGTGGACAAGTGCAACTCGGTCTATATCCTCTAGTTGCACTTGCGGGGGCGTGTTGGATATAATAAGGTCCCACATCGAAAGATGGGACACTCCGAGCCTAGTATATAAGCTCGATGAGCTAATCCTCATATTGTCAATTGGTTTTAGGATGGAACCTCGCCGGGTTTATGTGCTGAGCTTGGTCTAATGCGCATGTGCACTCGTATACACACGATCCCCGCTCTATCGGTCCGTCTGTATTGGACTTTCACAACTATCGCCACGTTTTCTGTTAGTGAAATCATATTTAATAATTGATGAGTATTAAATTATATTACAAAATTGGTTTTTCTCATAAATTTTATCTATATTTATAATTTACTAGTGAACATTGATCACCTCATTTATTATTAATTTTATTATAAGCAAATAGTGTATTGGATAAAATATAAATTAATTCAACAAAATTATGTATAAGTTATTTTAATAGCAAGTAATTATTTTCTTTTCTTGAAACAATTTGGTTTACTAGATTTTTTCTAGTTTTGTGTTTAGTAAATGTACCCCTTGAGAGAAGAGTGTGTAAAATTTGAGAATAAATACAAAATAGTGGGGTATATTTACTTAATTAAAATATTAAAAAGTCTAGTTACTGTTCTAATTTCTCAAAAAGGCCTAGTTACCAAAATTGCCCATTATTCTTTAACAATAAATTGATGAAATTGGATGGTTATTTGCAAACGGTTTAAGATTAGAGGTGTATATTATATATTTTTTATTGTTATAGCTTATTGTGATAGATAATTGAGTATGAGTTTGCATATTTTTCTCAAATAATTAATAAACTACATTTAATATCACTTTCCTTAATAAAAAAAACTAAAAACAGTTAGAGAAATACATTTTTAATAACATGAAATCAAATCGTGACGTGTTGAAATGTTATGTTTGACTATATCTTGTCCATTACAATTGAGCTTGTATTAAGGACAATCGATCCACTTAGCATGATAAATGGCATTGCCTTTTTAATACCAAAAACACGGTGTTTACTTGGGAAACATACTTTTCTATATCGATAGTTTAGTATGTAATGTGATGCATGTGGATGTACTCTTCTTTTCTTTATTATCTGAAAAAAAAAATATAGGGCAAATTTGGTAATTAGGCTTTTTTGAAAAACAAGAGTAGTAACCGGCCTTTTTAATGTTTTAATTAAGTAAATATAACTCAACCTTTTGTATTTATTTTCAAACTCCACACGCTCTTCTCTGAAGGGATACATTTACTAAACACAAAATTAGAAAAAGCCTAGTATACCAAATTGTTTCAAAAAAATATATAAAAACTGTTGAGTGAAGGGAAACAGATAACGGATTTTATGTAATTTAGGACCTGTTTGATATTGTATGGAGGATTTTTTTTAGATTTTTAGGGATCGAGATTGTTGAGATTGTTGGAATTGTTCGGGATGAAGATTGATGTAATTTGTTAAATTTTATAAATTTAAGGGGTTTGATATAATATTGTTGGGATAGATTGTTTTGAGATAGATTATGAAATTTACCCCTAGATATTCCGTGCTTCACACGTGATTAGGGTCAAAACTGAGTTGATATTTGCTTGGTTTTCTTCATCCTTCTTTATACGTGATTAATTGCTTCAGCAGAAGCCCTGTGGCCACCAGTAATAACACTCATCAGATACGATGACCATGTGGAGATGATTCAGCAAAGAAGTTTCTATTTTATTTACGCTTCCGACCCAATTATCTTCTTTAAATACTCAATCTCCACCTATCATATTCCTAAACTTTTAGTGTGAAAATTGGACTGTGTGCAGTGTGCATTACCATGGAGGTGCATAGCGAGTGAGGTCACTATGGGAGGTGGAAACACAGTTGTTAGTAGAAGGGCAAAGTGCTAGAGATTGGCGGTTTCTTCTGCACTCCCAAGTAATTCGGCTTTGGACCATTGCTTTTCTCTCAACATCACATAATTTTCATCTCAGACTCGCGAATTTAGGGTTACCTAAAAATGGAAGATTGCGCCGATTGTGGCGAACTCATTACTCCTTAATAATATCTCCCTTGACGATTTTCCTCAACCGAATAAAAGATGGAGAAGTGTGAAGAAAAGAACGAATGAAGAGAAAGGGTAAAAAGGGTATAAAAAAAAATCTCGTAAAAGAATACAATTCTAAAGCTCCAACTCGACGTTGTTTTTGTCATCCTCAAAAATTCCGTCAGAAAAAATCTAAATAAATCTTCTAAAATACAATACCAAACAGGCTCTTAGGGTCCGTTTGGTATGCATGAGAGATTATTTTTGGGATTATTATTTTCAATAATCTCACAATAATCTTAATAATCTATGTTTATGGGGTTACTTTTTTAGAGCCAAAATAATCCCAAAAGTAATCTGGATATAATAATCCCTCCAATAACCTCGTATACATGCCTCACCGAAGGCACCGTAGTCTTATTATTTTTTCACAAAGGTTAGCCGGTTGAACTGCTATGGGTAAGCGTTAGCACTTTAAGTCTAGAATCAGCATTATATGAAAATAATTGTAATAACATATTACTTAAGCCCTACTTGATAAAAAAAAGGTATCCCATGATTCGTAGAATAATACTACTTTTGAATGTCTACGTGTGTACATTTTACCCTTTTTGATATATAAAAAGAAAAAGTGCATAATCTCTATCCAGTTGGGCGATCACACCCTCCAATATAATATTGTAATGCATATATAAATAATACACATGCCTGATTTGGTCCTTTGGTTAGGGTCAAGAGATCCAACTTAAATTAACACTAGACGATTAGGTAAGCCATTGGAGAAGTGAGCCATTACTTATCATAGTGGATGACTTATCCCGACCAAAAGGAAAAGTTTAGAACATGTTTCTATCATGTTTATATATTTCCAAGCATAAACTTCTGCAAGATATTATCAATTTATTAAAATGTATTGGTTTAAAAGAAGGAGATTGGAGACAAAGAATGCGAGAGAAGAAGGATATTTAAGGGAGGGAGAGGGAGTGTATTCCGCGATCGATGATCCAGTGAAGGCGGAGCAACTATTGCACCAATCTCCTCTTTAATTTAGGGCGAGAGTATAGGTATCGCCATACTAATATCGACTATCAAGAGAGAAGAGAATGATTGTTGATGTGTGAAATATGTCCCACAACGATAAAATTAACTTACGTGAACCTAATATATAAGTCATAGGGGTACTCTTTTTAGATTGTAATTAGTTGGAGGAAGAAAATCGAAAGACTTGTGGTTAGGTTCATCCTAACGTGTAAATTTTCTAGGCAAAAAGAGACAAGTGTCACTACAATAACTTTTCGTACCGAAACAACTATTTTCTACTTGAACCTTACCCTCAAAGATCAAACAAATAATGAATTTACCTAATAAATAATAAAAGAAATTTTTTGACAATATTTCAAAAAAGCCTTTACTGTAATAGGTGTATTTTGATGAATAATTTAATCAGCTAATTAGTAGGTCTGGATAAATACAATCAAATCTATTAACAAATGGTCATCCTAGTCATTAATCTGAATTTTTTTTTAGTTACATATTCAATCTAATAAGACATAAAACGTGTCATATAAGGTGATTTAAGAGTCTATGAAAGAACAACACTTTTATGCGGAAACCCTTTAGAAAAAAAAAAAGAAAAAAGAAAGTCACCTCAAAATTTGTGTAGAATGACTCAACGTGTCAATTCTTGATTTTGAAGCCCACGGGCCAACATTGCCCCTAAGGACGGTAATCTCAACCGTAATCGGTGGGTTCATGAATCTCATCGTATAACTTAATGAACTAGCAGTAAAGTACCTTCCACAGTATTATGGCAGAATTGGACACTGATATCTCGATCCGTTATACATACGTGAGTCTCATAATATGATAATGGCGTTATATTCAAGTTATTATTATAATACACAACACATCAATACGAGGAAAGTTAGCTAAGTAAGTCCACGAGACTTACTTGTACCGGTCAAAACTCGCCTATTACTATGTCACAGTCTCGTACACATGAGATCCAAAATATATGATCAAAATGGGAACACGTCCCAACATCGCATTTTCATCTTCTAAAAAATTCTAAAAGGTTTTTTGCTAGAATGGACTACTCGAAAGTTAATTTGCAAGTCTAGCCCTAATTTGCAAGTCTAGCCCAACTTTAAGGTAATTGAGGATTTTACCCCTAACTTTTCTCACAACTACGAAAGAGGCTAAAAGAAAGAACCACAAAATGATTAGCCTGATGTATCGAGTGGTAACAAAAATTTGTTTAAAACTTTGTAAGGCATCAAGCTTTTTCTATGCACATTAGGTCCAACCTACAATGAGAAAGAACCACAAAAATGGGCTTTGACTCTATACCCACTGGAGATGCAACGGCCCATAAAAATATAATTAATAATAGATTGCAAGCATTCGAACACCAAATGAGTTATAGTCCATAATCTGAAAAGGCAAAAAGAATCTCAATTTGCAAAGTTACAATGTGCTAAATTGTACTGGTAAAACTTGTTTGACAAATCTCATTTGTCTTGATACCCTCCAACAATTCGACTCCAAAACCAATGCTCTCTCCAAACACGATCCATCTTCTCAATCGGGACATTCCTCGTCTCAGGCAACAAAAAATACACAAAAACAGTCATAATCAAAACCCACCCACCAAAGAAGAAGAAAATCCCAGCCTTGAAATGACACAACATAGCCAAAAAGCTTTGAGCCACAATGAACGTAAACACAAAATTCACTCCCACGTTAACACTTTGCCCAACTGACCTTATCTCAAGCTGGAAAATCTCACTCGGTATCAGCCACCCTAACGGCCCCCAAGACCAACCAAATCCAGCAACATAAACACAAATCAAAACGATCAATAAATAAGCATACCCTTTCTTCACATCCCCGTCATCTCCCAGCTCCAACGCCATTATAACCCCGATCGCCACCTGCGACACCAGCATTTGACACCCTCCGAACAAAAGAAGCGTCCTTCTCCCAAACTTATCTACGATCAACATCGAGATAAACGTCGAGATCATCCCTACTACACCCGTCATCACACCCGATAAAAGCGACGCGCTCTCACCGAACCCGATTGTTCTAAAGAGAATCGGGGCGTAGAAAGCGATCACGTTGATCCCGGTGACTTGCTGGAAGAATGGGATTAGAATCGCCATTACGAGCTGAGGTCGATACTCCGGTTTCAATATTGTTTTTACTGATGATCGGTTTTCGACTTCTTTGCTAGCTAGACTTGCGGTGATCAAGTCGTTGAGCTCTGTTTCGACGTCGGGTGTGCCTCGGATTCTTTGGAGCATGGACTTTGCTTTGTCGGAGTTATTAGGGCTTGTTTGGATGAGGCTGTTGGGTGTTTCTGGGAGGAATAAGGCGCCTATGGTGAGGAGAGTAGCGGGAACAGCGGCGGTTGCTAGAGAGACGCGCCATCCCCAACCGCGTTTGATTTTCTCTGTGCCGAAGTTGATTAAGTTTGCTGCGAGTGACCCGATTCCGACGCTGAGTTGGAAGCCATTGTTGAAGGCTCCTCTATATTTTGCTGGTGCCATTTCTGAGAGATAGAGTGGAACCGACTGAAAGGATCGAGTGCAAAATAGTCATATATTATCAAACTAATTTCCTCTTATAGTTGATTTTAGTATGAAAGCTAATTGGATTTATGTACTGGGCTTGTACCTAATACGCATGTGCGCTGATATACACACGACTCCGCTCTACCGGTCCGTCTATATCAAACTTTTACATGGTATCAGAGCCTACATCGAAAGATGCGGACATTCCGAGCCTAGTATCAAAGTCCACATCGGACATTCCGAACCTAGTATGTAATCGCTAAACTACTCCTCGAATGACAATTAGTTTTAGATGGAACTTTATCGGATTGATGTGACTGTGTTGTGCTCGGAATGTCCCACCAAAAGGGAATGTACCCATCTTTCGACGGAAAACTTATTATCTTTAACAAATATTATATTATTTTTTGTATTTGCATATAGTTTAAGTAAGTTATTTAATTTCATTCCTAAAATAGAGAGTGTGATGATGTAATGACGTACTTGGTTTGCGAAGCCCACCCCGACACCAAGCAAAACGCGGCCAAAGATGAGCATGTAAACATTGGAGGCGGCGCCACCGAGAACGGAGCCGACGAAGAAGGCAATGCCGCCAATGACGATGGAGGGGCGGCGTCCGTAGCAGCGGGTGACCCACGAGGCTACAAAGGTGGCGAAGAGGCCGGCCAAGTAGAGGGAGGAAGTGAAGGAGGTAAGGAGTTGGCTGTCAAATTTGCAGTAGTTGCTTACGCCGCTGTCTTTGTGCATCTTTATGTACACTTTGTGGAAGAACTTGTTTAGAAATGAGTCCATCGATGTCACTCCACCTGTAATATACATTTGTAACCAAATTATAGCCAACTGTATATATTCACAATAGTAATGAATGTACGTTTGGTTTAGTGTGAAGGTTTCAGCGTACATTATGAGTATAATATAGGCTTAATCTCGACACATAAGTTGAGTGAGATTTCATATAAAATGAATTGATAATAAAAGAAGCTACAAAAATTATTTTATCAACTCTACCACAGGGATTTAAAGGCGAAACTTAGAAGTTCTTTTAGTATTGTGTCTTCCTAGTGCATAATCTACTACTAGCAAACGTTAGTCCACTTGTTATTTCGCGGTTCATGAACAGTAAAATAGACCCTAACATGTAGTTTTTGAATGATTTGCAGCCTGAAAATCTTCTTTTAAATTCTTCTAACGTTCTTAAAATTATAGATTTGGATTAAGTGTATTTTCTCAACAATTACTAGCCAAATCGACTATTATTTTTCGTTTTCTATGATAGACATGTGCTAGACATATTGTCAATTTATGACGATGACCTACCATTGATATTTGTTTTTGGCTTTAGCTCTATTGTGTAAGATCGTCATTTTTCTCGTGACAAATAGATTAACTTTGACTCTTCTTTTTTCTTTTTTCCTCTCTGAATGCGATGCTTTAGAAAAATTTATGCACGCCTATTTTAATCTTTTTACTCTCGCTTGCTTTGGGAATATACAGCAATACCCGAATTTTCAGCCGACTCACCCACTTCATTTATTGGATGTGGGTGGATTGAATATGGGTGAGTGATTTGGCGGGTGACAGGTTGAATGGGGTGAGTGAAATATGCTTGCGGGTCGGGGAGGAACAAAATAATTCACCCATAATTCGATCCATTGACATTCCTAATATGACCGTATGACAACTTGTCAACTAGTAATTTGTTTTGACTTTTCTATCAATATTGATGATTTTATGTGAATTTCTTACCAACAAGTAACAAAATTGTCTACGTAGGCCATAATCAAGATCAATTATGAAAAGTATAGGGGACTTGTCTACAGCTTAAAAGAAAGCAATTCATGCACACAATGCAATGTAGGAAAAAAAAAAACCATCATACTATTGTACGTTGAAATTTAATAAATAAAAAAAACCATAAATATATTCCAATGTCATAACAAAGAGGAAACCACAGCTAGCCATGTACCCATGGCTATGCTACCTCTTGATTTACAGGCTTGGAATAAGTCTCATTTTCTCTCTGGTTTTTATAATAAAATGAATAAAATGAGCTCAATTTAAAAGTTAGACAACTGACAATAAATTAAAATGAAGTTAAATATTGAAAAAAAAATAAAAATGACCTGAGATCCCAATGTCATAACCAAAGAGAAGGCCTCCCATTGCAGCCATCATACAAGACACCACCACAAAGCTTGTGATCCTCCCATTATAGGCTGCCTCCCCGCCATAGCCGGTCGCCACGGATACCACAGCCATGGCCGAGGTTACACGAACTCGCCTAGCCTGCTTACTAGAGATGAGCTTAGCAGTTAGGAGCAATGTAGATTGTGTGAAGTACAAGGTTAGGAAAAACTCTGGATAAGGTGCAAATTTATAAGGTTCCAAGTTCCGGGGGTGAGCTGACTTTGTTGACTATTATTCACAGTTGACTAGTATTACATCCAACTCCTCATTTCATGTATACTAACAAATTTTCTCTTTTAATCATATCAACCAATCACTTGTGTACACAACTACACATCACTATACACCTCAATTATTCCATATATTTTGTTATTGAAAACAAATTGCTCAAATAATACTTCATCTTTTATATTGACTAAACTTTAGTATCCAATCGTTTAAACTATCAAAACGGTACATCAACTATTGAGTTCGATCAAAGATTAGTATATGGATTACTTTTCAAACGTTAAGTTAACAACAATTTTGATTCTAAAACTTTTCCTTCTATTTCTTGTTGAATAAGTATGTCCTGCAGGCCTCATTCCAAATGTCTTAACCCTTTTACTTAACGTATAGTAAATTAGATATCAATCTTTGGTCGGATTTAATATGTGAGGTACCGTTCTGATAGTTTAAACGACGGAATACTAAAGTTTAGTCAATCTAAAAGATGGGATATTATTTAAGCAATTTTCTCGATCTTATTATAGTATACAATATAAATGATAACCAATTAGTCAATGTAATATAGTCAGATAATTTTATACTTTTTTATATAAAATAATAATAATCTTCGTTAAGTTATCATTTATATTGTACGTATGCTATAACAAAATATATGGAATAATTGAATTATATGTAGAAAAATAAAGTAAATTTGGTTAGTTTGTTAATGTCATAAGTAGATAATTATAGAACATTAAAATTTGTATTTATATCAAGATTAAGATTATTTAATTTCATATTATATTAGTAGCATAAATTTGTGTTGTAAATAAAACTCACGTGGGAATGCTATGGCTTGTGGGCGACGACTTTTCCGGTGGAATGAGTTTGTAGACGTTACGTTTCTTCCTATATGTCAAAATTTGTATTTATATCAATTAACCGGCCACTTTCTCTACTCGAGCTTCTTATAAATATAAAGTGGTTACAATGTTACGAACTTGAACAATCCAATCCCTTTAAATATTGAGGGAACTGGATGAAATACACCAAATAATAAATTTTATTTAGTAGATTATTTAACCCTATAAATTAGTAGGCAAATAGACTTATTTAAATAATAATAGTAGATTTGTCTTTATTTATTATAATAAATTCTATCCTAATTTGGACGTTTCTATGTATAACTTTATGCTTGTAACTTATTATTGTAAACGAAATATATTTTCTTGTAAATTTATAATATATATATATATATATATATATATATGACACTTATTTTCTTGTAATTTATATTTCTTGAACTTTTTTGTATATTATAATTCTTACAAGAATATGAAAAAATTAATAAATGAATATAGCCACGGAGAATTGATCTCTCTTTGTAGTCCCTCCCTCCCACCCTAATATCAGCCGGACAAGTTGAATCTTACGATTTATCTTCTTTTGAAAATTATAAATATACGTTAATTATAATACTTGAATTCTCTTGTATACTAAATTTCTTGAACAAGAATTATTGTAATCAATTTTCTTGTACACGTTTATTGTATCGATAAACTGAATGTTCAACATGAAGAGTAGTAAACGATGAAGAGTAATCGAATCTTTAGATCCAAAGAGAAATCTTGTAATTTCTTGTATGAGGGTAATCCAAAATTATTATGTTAATCCAAATTATAGGGAATATGGGTGAATTAAAAAGTAATAATAACCACATAATATTATAGATTCTTGTATAAGAATAAATTAGTTTTAAATTTTAAAAAAAATTATATTCTAACAAAATTAGTGAATTGAACAATTACTAAATAAAATTAATAATATAATGCTACATACTACATAGTAAATTCACCCTTGAATATTTAGGAAGCAAATTCTAGTCATGTGACATTATAGGCCTTAATTTGTTGGGCCTAGTCCAGTGACATTATAGGCCCAATCCTTCCTTGTCTGAAGTTTCATTATTGGGCTGATCTGAAGCATTTATGTTTATTTAAATTGTTTTATCTTACCAAAACAATTTTTTTAAAAATTTTAAAAAATGAAAGCGATCAAATAGACTTTATATATTGGGGATCTAAAATTTCAGTTCTTGGTGTAAAAATAAAAGAGATGCACCCTAACTAACTAAAAAAATGCAAAGTGATACATTAGGTTATATAATAAAGATACGAATATTTTTTGATAAATTGGTGTCTAGAAAAAAAATGGATGAATTGGCATTTAGGGTCTTTTACATTATATAGTTGAAATTTAGGCCCTACCAATTACAAATTGAAAAATAGGGCTCCTACTTTACTAGACTAATTCATAAATAGGATAAAAAGTTGACAAAAGTGATGATGGCTGATGTGAGTGCTGACCGTGACACTTTTGATTGACATTTGGAGGGAATTTGGGGCAAAAAAAATGCAGCCCTCCGCTTACCCAAAAATCCGCTTACCCAAAAATTCGCTTACCCAAATAATGTCACAATCATACCCAAAAATAAATTTGTCAAAGTACATAAACATACTCGAAAACAACATACCCAATAAATCAAATATTAAAATAAAACAATATCCATAAATTGGATAATATTTTATATTTATACCCAATTTAAACATCACTTAATACAAAATCCATACCCAATTTAAATTTGTCATACCCAAAATTTTCAAAACTCGATATTATACACAAACACAATATCAAATGACATTTGGTCATTACCCAAAAATTCGCTTGATATTTGATCATTGTAACACATTTTGGGTAACCATAAAACATACCCACGATATCACTTTAAATATACTTAATAATAAGAAATATACTACAAAGCCAATACATGTTTACCTTTTACCTTTTATTTTTGGTTAATGTAGCTAGTTTGATGAAATTTTCAAGTCCATGAATGTTTAATTTTTTTGGGTGACATTGTTTTCATTACCCAAATATGAATAGTAGTATTTTTCTCATTATTGGGTATATGTTTATTGTTTTTGTGGGATGTTTCTTATTGTTGAGTATGCTTAAATTGATATTTTTGGGTATGTTTTATGGTTATCCAAACCGTGTTACAAGAACCAAATGTCATTTGGTTTTCATACATACTTTTTCTTACATACTTTTTCTTTCTTTTATGTAGAAGCCTACTTTACAAAAGATAATTTTAAGAGGTCCTATTTTCCTAATTAATTTAAAAAAAATTACAAAACACGAGTTGGTTTTTCAAATTTTAATAAAGAAAAATTAATGGAGTTTTATGTGCATTGAAAATCTGAATATACTTATAAGCGAATACACTGTAAGTAACCTAGCTAAAAGGAGGAAAATTTTGGATGGTACTGGGTACCCTCATGGTTAGGGATTTTTCGGATTTTGCCCAACAGTTTTTTTGAGTTCGGATGATACTTTTAAGTTTTTGTTATTTTTCGGATTTTGCTCAAATTCAATAAAAAATTTCAAATCCCATTAAAAAAATTATAAAAGAAAATAAAGTAAAATTGAAAAATAATCAAAAATAGAAAGAATGATTTATTTATTTTAAAAATAAAGTAAACAATAAATTTTTTTAAAAAAATTAGTATTTTATATTAATTTAAAAATAAGTCAATTAGATAATTTTTACAAAATTAAAAAAATCAATTTTTTATTTTATTTTAAAGATAAATAAATTGGATTAGCATTTTTTAACAAAATTTAAAAACATAAGTGTTGTACTTTATTTAAAAAATAAATAAAATAAGAATTCTTTTAAATTTTTTTTAAATAAAATCACTATTTTAATTTATTATTAAAATAAATAAATCAGTCTTTATATTTTATTTATTTTTCAATATTACTTTATTTTCTTTTATATTTTTTAATGGAATTTGAAAATTTTTAAAGAATTTGGGCATAATCCGGAAAACAACGTAAATTTAAGGATACTATCCGAACTCGAAAAAATTATTGGGCAAAATTCGAAAAACTCCAAACTATGTGGGTACCATTCGAAATTTTCCTTAAAAAAAACCAATATTTCAAAGGAATTTGTATGCTGAAACATAACATAATTTCAAATTGTAAGTGATAAATCTAAACTTATCTCTAAGTTGTTTTTGAAGCCTAAATCTTGACTATGTGCATTGAAAAGGCTGGCAATATGAAGCCATAAGGGGTAAAATATCTCCAAATGGAGCCCTGTGGTAGAAGCAGAAGAATAAAAACACGCAACAACACATTACACATGACACACCCCTTCTCCTCTGCTTCTTCTCTTCTCCGCTCTCTTTCTGATCTCCCCCTTCCCCTGTTCCCCCAATTTCCCTCTGTAAGAAATAACAGAGCACCATACAATACATCTTTACATAGATGGAAATCGTTGGCAGAAAATCAAATTGAATTTACGAAAGAAACACAACAAGTATGAAATATGTTTGCGTCGTCTTCATGTCTTTCTCGTTCCTCCTCTGCAATTGAACTTTGAAGGATCTCTAGCGAGTGCTAGTTTCTCTCAATTTTGTTTTTGCTTTAGGTTTTGCTTTCAATTTCCTTTTCTTTGAAATTTTGATGGGTGCAGAGCAAGTGAGTGGAGAGGTACTCACATGGCTGAAAACCCTACCCTTAGCACCAGAGTACCACCCCACAATTCAAGAGTTCCAGGATCCAATCTCTTATATCTTCAAGATTGAGAAAGAGGCATCCCAGTACGGAATCTGCAAAATCGTCCCCCCTGTTCCTCCCCTGTCCAAGAAATCAGTCGTCACCAATTTCAATCGCTCAATCGCGTCACGAAGCTCTTCATCACAAACCCAAAACCCCAAATCCTTACCCACATTCACCACTCGTCAGCAACAAGTCGGATTTTTCCCCAGGAAGCAACGTCCTGTTCAGCAATCGGTTTGGCAGAGCGGTGAACACTACACCATCCAGCAATTCGAGGCCAAGGCTAAGGGTTTCGAGAAGAGTTACCTGAAGAACAAAACAAAAAAGGTGGTTTCGGGTCTTGAAATTGAAACCCTCTTTTGGAAGGCACATGGGGCTAGACCGATTTCCGTGGAGTATGCAAATGATATGCCTGGCTCTGCTTTCGGACCTGTTAAGGAGAGGACAGGGGAAACAGGGCTTGGGGCGTCAAATGTAGGGGATACGAGTTGGAACATGAGGGCTGTTTCGAGGTCGGATGGGGCTTTGTTGAGGTTTATGAAGGAAGAAATACCTGGGGTTACTTCTCCCATGCTGTATGTAGCTATGATGTTTAGTTGGTTTGCTTGGCATGTTGAGGATCATGACTTGCATAGTTTGAATTACTTGCATTTCGGGGCAGGGAAGACTTGGTATGGTGTGCCACGAGACGCAGCTACTGCTTTTGAGGAGGTTATTAGGGTTCATGGGTATGGTGAAGAGATCAATCCTCTCGGTGAGAATGGTTTACTTCATCGCTTTCTCTGTTCAATGTTGCTATTTTTGTTGTGTTATCCTGTTTGAGTTATGTGCTATGATCGCCTGTTTAGCATAGTATTGAAGTTATGAAGCTGGATTCTGTTGACGAGGCTACACTAGGGGTTCCAATTCCCTAGACACTGCTAATGTATTTGAAAAGCTGTTAGTAGAAATGATAGGTCGGTGCTGAAATGGAAGTTGATGTATGTTTCTTCTCTGTTCTTCGGTTGCTGCATCAAGTCGTTTCTTAGTGATTGAAGCCGTTACAAATTTGTTATCAAAATGGTTTTGATGCCACTTTTGGTAGCTGATTTATGTTTTGTCACTATATGTACTGGATATCAGGGTTAATGTTTACTTAGTTTTATGTGATTTCCGTTTGGGAAGGTGATTATCCGGGTTCTGTTGACGACTCTAGTGGTTCCAATTCTATAGTTATCTAATATAGCTGGAAACTTGAAAGTAGAAATGATGGGTCTGCGCTGAAATGACAGTGGTTGTATGTTTCTTCTCTGTTTTTTGTTTGCTGCGTCCAGTTGTTTCTTAGTGCTTGAAGTCGTTATGAATGCGTTAATTATCTGTTTTTGTTATGACTTTGATGCCACTTTTGGTAGGTCGTTATATTTGTCACTCTAGGTACTGCAATATCAGGGTTAATCTTTACTTAGTATCGCGGGCATTGTCTGGATTCTGATGACGAGTCTAGTGGTTCCAGTTCTATAGTTATTGTTAAACAGTTGGAACTGGAAACTTGGAAGTGGATTTGATTGGTTTGTGCAAAACGGATGTTGTGTCTAGATTTCGCTCTTCTCTTGTTCCTCGGTTTGCAGCATCAAGTTGTTTCTTAGTGCTCGAAGTCGTCAATTATCTGTTTTTGTAATTACTCTGATACCACTTTTGGCAGGTCAATTATGTTATTCATTGTAAATTCCGGAATATCAGGTTTAATCTTTACTTAAGAAGTATCACTTATTTTCCATTTTGAGCTGGGATTATTCGGTTATCTCCGCGGTTTTGACATATAAATTCCATGTTTAGGTTATAGCCGAAGGAAATACTAGGTGGATTGCATTCTGGAATGAGATTGTCCCTGATAAGATTTGAACATCCCTCAAGTTAACAGGGTTTATGGAAGTGTGAGTAAGTAGATGCCCAATAGTTAGTAGTCACGTGTGGATGATTCATTAAGTCAGTTTATAGATCCATGCCTGGTAACAATATTTCTTGTAGCTATTCTTTTTTTGTCATTGCTTGCTTAATGTTGCCCTGTTCCATTACACGGTTTAGCATATCATGTTGTTTAATCTAATCATGTTGTCACGTGCTTGAATCCTTCAACCCCCTCCCTAATGGTCTAAGTATCTCTTAAAAGACATCAAAATTCCATTTAATTAATTTCTACTATTGCTTTGGGATATCTGGATGCTGTTGTTTCAGTCTTTAAATGCATCCAGTTCTATAAATGAATAAATGACTAATTGTTGCAATGTGAAATTTTGATCAGTTACCTTTCAAGTGCTTGGCGAGAAGACCACTGTCATGTCACCTGAAGTACTCATCGCTGCTGGGGTTCCATGTTGCAGGTGTCTATTGCTTTATTCTGAAGTCTAGTCGCCTCAGTTCTTGATAATTGTTCTTCATAACAAACTTGCCATAGATATCAGCAGATACTGCTCTCTCTAAACCTTAAATTTCATAAAGCAACAATTTCTTGGTTGTCTTATGCCTACCAGTTCTTCTTTTTAACAGGTTGGTCCAAAATGCCGGGGAGTTTGTTGTCACATTCCCGAGGGCATATCATACAGGATTTAGTCATGGTAGTGCTTCTTTCTTATTTTACTTAAATGATAATATTGAACCTATAGTTTCTAATGTATAACCCATTATGTTCAAATTATTTCCATTTAGGGTTTAACTGCGGAGAAGCATCTAATATTGCTACACCGGAGTGGTTGAGGTTCGCAAAGGATGCCGCAATTCGAAGAGCCGCAGTTAATTACCCGCCGATGGTGTCTCATTTCCAGTTGTTATATGATCTTGCTCTAGATCTGAGTTCAAGGTGGAGTTGTTTCTCCATAATAAAGCCATTTCTTTCGATAACTCTTTTTATGCATTCCTATTCTTCTTCTAGAAGATACTTGTGCAGTATATTTTAATAGCTGATGTTCTGTTTGATAGCTTCAGAAACTCTGCACGACTGATTGTGATAGGATCAATGTTTTGTTGGTCTGTCTTGGAAGAGTTTAATATATCTCTGGATAGACTGACTCTTGTAATGAAAGTGTGACAGCAGGATGTGCAATCTGCTTATAATTTGATAGTTCACATGTATCTGACTCAATGAGTCTTTCTGTTCTTTCTCTACTCTGTTGATGAGTGGTAGAGGAGTTTTTTCATTGTGTTTTTGCATGACTATGATGCATGGTTGTCTTAACATTTTACTCGTTTGCCATAAATAGGACTTGAATATATCATGATGGACTACTTATTTTTTTACACCGCTTGTTGTACTGTGCAGTAGCACTTCCGATACAAGTACCGCACTTCGAAGTTCTCGGCTCAAAGACAAAAAAAGGGGCGAAAGGGAAAATATTGTGAAAGAGCTGTTTGTGGAGGACATAATGCAGAACAACAGGTTATTGCACACTCTTGGAAAAGGATCTAAAGTTGTACTCCTTCCGCAAAATCCTTCAGAAAGGTTTGCTCGTTCCAGTTTGCATATTGGATCCAGGTACAATGTCAAATCTAGCCTGCTACAGCGCTTGTCTAGTTCCGAGGAAGCACTTGAACCATCAAAGTCTTCATCTTCTGATTATGTAGACACCAAAAAACAAGTTGATAAGAGATTCATAACTTACTACTCGAGGAAATCGAAATTGGCTTCCATGGGTAAACCGATTGAAGTTCTAACTTGTAATAGCAGTGATCATAGCACTACGTTTTCACGTTCTGTGGAAACCGAAAGAGAAGAGAGTACAGTGGTTGATGGGTTGTCTGATAGAGGACTGTTTTCCTGTGTCAGATGTGGGATTTGGCCGTTTGCTTGTGTGGCCATAATGCAGCCAACTGAATTGACTTCTCAGTACTTGATGTCTACAGACTTTAGCTTTGATAATCTTCTGGGTTTGAGAGGGTTGCATGATGAATCTAATGGTGCCAATGGTTATAGTTTGAAGCCCAATTGTAGTTCCGGTGAGATACTCACAACCTTTTGTTATATATATTAATTTTTAATTTGTCTTTTCAAGTATTCTCCTGCTGTCTAGATTAAATGGCTAATTCATTAGCAAATAGCAAATAACTTATGATTATGTCAAGGACAAAAAGTAGCAGGTTTGAAGCTCTATTTTTGCTCTGTTCTGGCAGTATTACCCTGGGGGGTTTCATCTACAGATCTACTCCAACTATTACATTGTTCTTCCTAGATTTTCTGTAGTAAAGAGCAAAACTCAGGGCATGTACATTGGATAATAATACTTGGATTCAAAGTCACAGCTCTATTGGTGACAGTACTTATGGGGTCTGTGGTTTAGTCAAATTTTATAATCCAGGAATATTTTTGCGGAATGATCATTGCATTCATGATGAGTTTGACTGTGATCAAAACAGGTTCAACCTTGAAGGATGCCCCAGATCGCCTGTACAATCAAATTGAAACCACAGATCACTGTACTGATTTGAATCATTCTTCTTCTAATGGGTTTGAGAAGGCAGAGGATAAAGATGCTGAAATGAGAAGGTCATCTGCCCTCGGTCTATTGGCTTTGGCTTACGGAAACTCATCTGATTCTGAAGAACACGATGTTCCACCTCACGGTGATGTTTGTGGCAATGATGGTACTTCAAGAGAGGGTTTCTGTGAGAGTAAATATCAAATTGATCATTGTGAATCACCACACCGATCATATAGAGATCGTGAATTCTCGAGAGTGGATTCCGATGACAGTGATCTTGAAAAATCTTACTTGACTGAAGGATATGCAAACCATTTGTCCAGTTTACACGATGTTAATAGTGCTGGAAAGAGCAAGCGAGGTCTCACTTTTTCCAAGAGGCTCAGTGATGATTCTTCGATGCTGCATGTCTTCTGTCTTGAGCATGCTTTGGAACTAGAGCAGCTTCTCCGTCCTGTTGGTGGGGTTCACATCATGCTACTTTGTCATCCAGGTATCTTCTCACTTGCAAAACATATTAGCAAAGATCATAATGTTTATGTGACTGAATCAAACTTTGATCAACACTGGATTATTGTGTTCGGCACTTAGGCTGAACTATGAGAATGGAAGTTAGTCGGAGATTATAATTTCTGTGAACTCCTATAAAGTGATGTCCTTTTTGTGTCTATCTTGTTCATCTTTATATATTTTATCATGTCCTAGGATCATAATTTCTAAACCAGTAGTTGCTTAAGAAAGTCCCTTCCTAGCTTTCAATTGCCTTCCATGTCCATTTGTATCTCTAGTATTGTGCAAGTTAGGTTGGTGATCTTAGTTTCCCTTTTTAGACTGGAGTAAGGGGAGAAGTGATTATCAATTCTTGAAGGGGTAACTTGTGTTTAGGTTGGTGACCTTAAACTTGGTCTTTTTCAAATGGCTAAGGTTTCCTTGTGATTAGCACCTTAAATTAAGTGCGAATGGATTTGTTTCATTTGGACTTTTGTAGCAGTTCACATAACTTTGTTTTAATAAAGAGGTTCTTGATTTTCAGGTCTTTCTTGCATTTATAGATTCTCTCATGGTTTCTGAGAGAGGACATTTCTATAAGGGTTCTGGTCCTAGTTGTTGAACTAGAGGCTTTTTTAGATGATTGCAGTGCAAAATGCATGCAATCTGGATTAGATGAGATCTAAACACTATGTTGTGTTAGAATTGTGATATTTCGTTGGTCTAGTATTTTTATGGTCATTTTAGCAAACATATTATAAGGTTATAACAATAAGAACATCTTTGCTCTCAAGTTGGGGATAGAGAAGTTTATATGTTGAGATTCCTTCAAAAAATTTGTCGAGAAGTAGGCTGAAAGTTTCTGTCATCATCATTATAATGAACTTTACTCCAACCTCCCGGATTCAGAGACGTAGCTGCGGAGGTGGGAGTGCCCCCCATTGAGCTCTCATAAATTAGTGTTGGATAGATACACTAAAATATTCGATAAAATCGGTGAAAACAAGAACTTAAGTTTGCTCAGTTGGTTAGTAGTTTGGGTAGATGAGGTGATGATAAAGGAAGTGAGCTTTTTTAATTAATTTAAATTATGCATCAAGAAAACTCTAAAAAATCCTTATTGTTTAAATGAGATTTTGTTTCTACCAATTTTAATTTAATGAAAATGAGCGCTAAGTGAAAATATTATCCACAAGTTAGGCGCACAATTTTTGTAACCATTTTGGCCCCCTTGAATTCTGATATGCCTCCCTACTTGCTTTACCGCTTATGTGCTCTCATACCATCTTTTGTTGAACAAATTTGATTGATGCTTCTCAATACATCTGCAGACTTTCCAAAAGTAGAACGTGCAGCGAAACTGATGGCAAAAGAACAAGAAATTGATCACTACTGGCATGATACCCTGTTCAGGATTGCTACCAAGGAGGATGAGGAACAGATTCAGTTAGTTTTACAGAGAGAGGAGGAGACTCCGAAGAACGGGGACTGGGCTGTAAAGCTGGGTATCAATCTCTACTACAGTTCCATACTGTGCCGTTCACCTCTTTACCGTAAGCAGATGCCCTACAATTCCGTCATATACAACGTCTTCGGTTGTAGCACTCCTTCGACTTCTCCAAAGGCTCTATGTCATTGGTCCAATTGGCAAAGAGAAATGGTCATGGCTGGTAAATGGTGTGGTAAAGTGTGGATGTCCAATCAAGTACACCCGTTCTTGGTGAAGCAAGACACTTCCGAGGAGGAAGGTAGAACTCTCGAGTCTAGGATGAAGACTGAAGAGAAGATAGTTGAAATATCCGAGACTGGTTACAAATTTGGAAGATCATCTGCGCCAAGAAGTGCTCGGAAAAGAAAGTCCAGGTTCGAGGCCATACCAATCACGAAAATTAAACCTCAAGAAAGGGAAACTGCTGAGAGTGACTCAGACGATTCAGTCGATGTTAAATCTCATCAGGAGCGTAAGAGAAATACTTGGAAAGGGAGGAGAACAATGAACAAGACTAGCTTCTCAGCTACTGAATTTGCAGATGACAACTCGGAAGATTCCGTGGATGTTGGAACTCATCAGGAACATAAGAAAAATTTGTTGCGAAAGATGGCAGCATGCAGATCGAACAAGAAGTCACGTTCTTGGTACATGGAGATGGAAGATAGTGAACCTGATCCCTTCCAGGGATGTAGGAGAAGTGTCAGAAGCCAACGTTTCAAGGGGCAAGCGGGTTCTCGGGACATGGAGGATAGTGAACCGGAGGATCCAATGGAGCATATCGAGCCCCAGCAGGTATGTAGGAGAAGTGTCAGAAGTCTACGTTTCAAGGGACAAATAAAATTTCAGGGCGCATTTAGCAGCAAGCAACATGAGTCTAACTCGGACACCGAGATGGAAGATGAGCCGGATCCACATCCGAGGCAAAGGGTACGGAAGCCACGTAAGGATCTAGACACTGATACATTATCTAAGAAGAGCAGAGGAAAGATAGGTGTGACTAGAGAGGGTCCGAGGATGAGGCTGCCTGTCCGAGCTCCAGCTTCCAAGGAAGAAGAGTTTTTCTGTGATCTCGAAGGATGCACGATGAGTTTCGGGTTAGCAGAAGAGTTGGCCCTGCATAAAAAGAACATATGCCCAGTGGAGGGTTGTTACAAGAAGTTCTTCTCCCATAAGTACTTGGTTCAACATCGACGTGTTCATTTGGATGTTCGTCCTCTAAAGTGCCCTTGGAAGGGTTGTAGGATGACTTTCAAATGGGCCTGGGCTCGAACCGAGCACCTTAGGGTCCACACCGGTGCACGCCCTTACGTCTGCAAGGAACCGGGTTGTGGGCAGACCTTCAGATTCGTCTCCGATTTCAGTCGGCACAAGAGGAAGACGGGTCACTCTATAAGAGAGAAGGGTAGTCTATGAAGTTTGGTATGTAACATTGTAACTCACCATCGTGCTTACTCATTACTTTGATTTAAATTTTAAACCATTCCTCAGTGAAGAACTCTCTGGGATATTGAGTTTAACTAGGGTTTAATTTAAACCATTCCTCGTTAATTATCATTTCAAGTACAGTTAATTCCGAGTTGAAGAAGTAAGTTTAACTTTTATAAAAATAAATTTGATTTGCCAGTGAGTCGATAGACAATCTTGTATTGAACGGCTAAACTAAACTACGATGTACGGACACGAAAAACGGATACGGCAATCCTAAAAAATATAGAAAACGGGATACGACGAGTTCTAAAAAATATAGAAAACGGGATACGACGAGAAAGATAAATAATATGTCATTTTAAAGCTATTGAAATATATATATATATATATATATAAACTCAATGATATATGAGTAGGTAAAATATTAACATGATACAAAATAATCGAAATAAAAGTTTATAACTAAACATTTTAGAAAGAATTGGGTTAAATATTTTTTTTTATAACTAAACATTTGAGAAATAATTGATTTTTCGTATGAGTTTCTGATATGAGTCTAGTATGGTTCTTGGTATGAATTTCATATATGAGTTTCTGGTATGAAGGGTTTTTGGTATGAGTCTGGTATGATTTCTAGTATGAGTTTCTGGTATGGTTTCTAGTATGAGTTTGTGGTATGAGTTTCTTGTATGAGTTTTTTGGTAGGTATAATTTCTGATGTGAGTTTGATATGAGTTTATGATATGATTTGTTTATGTTCTTTTTTTGTATATTGATATGATTTGTCTGTATAAATTATGGTATGTTTGTCTGGTATAGATTCTAGTATGAGTTTGATATTTCCTTAATGAGTTTATGGAGAAAGTAGAATTTTTGTTGCCATTTTGATCGTAAAACCATAAGAGAGAATAAATATGGAGAGAGTAGAAATTTGGCAAAAAATTGGGGTGTGTTCCTCACTGCTGTCAGTAAAAAAAATTAGAGGTATATTTAATAAAAGTGTTTATGTTATGGATAATGTTAATAGAGTAATATTGCTAAAAGACCTACTTAGCAAATTTGGCCAAATAGTTTTACAATGTGTGACAATGTTTTAACACCGTGTGACACACATTTGAAAACAATGAAAAATCACCAACAACCAACTTTATGAGTTCCTTTTACATTAAGAGAGTTTTCAAGCTCTATTTTGCGTCACAAAGAAAGTACGCATAACATGTAAAAAAACAGACGTCGCGTAACACACGTGTACCAAAACGAAGACACTTCCAAAATATAACAAATAAATTTGTGTAGGACACTAATAATTTGAACTTGTGAGGATGACACTAATACTTTGAATTTGTATTTATTTTATTATATATCTTAACTTTCAATAAAAGTAATATATCTTAATTTACAATAAAAGAAGAAAGGTTTAGTTATAAATATTACCTCTTAGTTAATGCCCAATATAGAGTTATCAATATCATATACAATACGTGACAATGTTATAAGCTGCGTGACACACATTTAAAAGGAAACAATGAAAAGAGAAAGTTGGACTAATAAAGCCTTTGTCGTATTTAGAATACAAAATAGGTCCCTATGTTTTTCCGACACAAAATAAAGGAAAATATGGAATTTATTGGATAATATATGACTTATTTAAGGGTAAATAAACATATCAACCTTGATTGTGGACATGTTTATAGTGACAGTCTAGAAGCTCATTTACCCAATGACAATCACCGGCAACCAATGAGCCATTTGTACAATTGACTAATTGAGTGATTTTCAGATTACTTTTACACAATTTTGCATCAAAAGACATGAGAATATTTTAACACTGCATGACGCACATTCAAAAAGGAACAATGAAATATCACCGGAGACCAACTTTATGAGCCCTTTGTATAATTTTGGGAGTTTTCAGGCTACTTTAAGACTATTTTGCATAAAAAAAGAACTTCGTGTAGCGTGTAAAATGATAAGCGCCACGTAACATACATGCAGAAAAAATATAGCCACTTGTTACACTCCACCGCAAACTTTCAAACTATAAATACTCTTCACTACTAAGACAACTAAATATTTCCTATTAGCAACCGTCCTTGTAAGAATACATATATATATATATATATATATATATATATATATATATATATATATATATATATATATATATATATATATATATATATATATATATATATATTTTTTTTATCTGGCAAATGTGTTTAGCTTTAATATATAAAGTTAAGTCCAATTTATAGTTTGTACTTTTAATATAAAGTCAAAACCGTAATGAAGTGGTATCGGTTAAAAATGCTAAAATTACGGGATTAATTATAATCCCTCCTTCCTTGCCTAATAATTAACATATACTTATCTCATTATATATATATATATATATATATATATATATATACGGTTACCTGTATAATAAAGGGATGAGGCGGTTGATATATAGAAGAATGAAAACAATTGTTTTCTGCAACCAACAACACGCCATTTTACAAAACAAACAGGAGATCAAAAATAATTAGAGGTAAGTGAAGAGATTACGGTTTAATTTCATTTATTAGAGATTACTCAAAGCAAAAGATTAAGGAAGGAGAAGACTACTTGCTTACGCTTTCGATCGATTCGGACTCGTTTGATTTGTGATGAAGACTCCCGCGGATAAAGGTCAGCCTTCGATCCATATACGGATACATCGGTTGAGTCATGTTTAAGTCTAGATCAATTATAGTGTTTTGATTTCGAAACAAAATCGTAAATTAATCTAACAATTGGTACCACATCGAGGTTATGGACTTGCATGATTCATCGATTTATTCGAGTAGAGTTCATACCATTCTGTAATTTGTATATGAATGTACGGTTTCGTTGATTTTGGTTGACGGCATGATTTCAAAATTGTTAATACCTTTGCAAATGTTCGTATACGTATATGTGTGTATGTTTGACATAGTTAATGTGCAACAATTTAGTAATAGAATGTTTACAATAATTATGTTTTGTTGTACAATCTCATGCCAGCCAAAGTTGATGTATATGTGTACAATGAGAATTATTAAATTGATTTAACAAAATTATCAACACTGTTAAAATTGATGTTTTGTGGAGCGGCTATTATTAGTGTGTAAATTTATAAAGCTTTGCACACCATGACAATGACAGTGTATATATTTAGTTTGATTGCCACTAGTTTATACTCGAATGGTATATCAATGAATTATTGAAGCACATGCGTCAGTGCATAATTATAATAAGTACTGTTATAATAAAGTAATTAAATTTAAAAGTTAAAATTATGTATAACTTGTTAGTCACCAAAGTGGCCTAATTGTATTAAGTTTAACTGTTAAATTTTAGTATGTATCAATTGTTCATGATTAAATAGATGTTATGAAATGAATTGATTGAACAATTGTTTTATTGGTTATGATTCTAGGAGATCACCCAAAGGTGGATCTTTGAAATTAATCAATAATATTAAAGAGAATAATCATCATATTTAGGTTGAATAGTATGTATATCCAAAGATAGCATGCTTATTTAATTTATGTAAATTATGATTGTCTATTAAGTGCATATTTTAGCATCAATGATTGTGTGCGTTTTAAGTATTGCTCAAAGGTTGCTTGAATACATGCTCTAAATTTTATATATATGATTTGAATCTGTATTATAATCAAAGCACTAATAGGTAAGCATGTATAAATTATTGCAGCTTCATTAAATTTCTCTGCATCTGCAAACTCTGTTGTCGAATTCAATGAGCACAATTATGATGATTGGTCTGAACAAGTCCGATTTACTTTGGGCATTATGTCGTTGGATCTTGCTATACTCATGAATAATCTTCCAGCAGCCATTACAGAGGATAGCTCCGAAGCTGAAAAGTCTCTTAATGAGATTTGGGAGCGTTCTAACAGGTTGAGTTTGAATCTCATGAGGATGAGTATGGCTGAAAGTATTAAGCCATCAATGCCTAAGACAGAGAATGCAAAGGAATTTTTTATGAAAGTTAAGGAATATTCGCAGTCGGATTTGCCGGACAAGTCAATTGTAGGAAACCTTATGAGTGAGTTGACTACGAAGAAGTTTGAATGCTCTCAGCCCATCCATGATCATGTGGCGTATATGTCTAATTTGGCAGCAAAGTTAAAGACCTTGGGATTGGACGTTAATGAAACATTATTGGTTCAATTTATCATTAACTCTCTACCTCTTGAGTTTGGTCAGTTTCAGGTGAACTATAACACCATTAAAGATAAATGGAACTTTCAGGAATTAAAGGCCATGCTTTGTTCACATTTTACAAGTCATGATGGTGCCATCAACAGTAAGGGTAAGTCGGGTAAAAAGGACAAGAGGAACAAGAACCCTTTAAAAGTCAATGGGGTCATGTTAAGAAGGAAGTGAAGTGTTTCTTTTGCAAGAAAGCGGAACACTTCAAAAAGGATTGTCCTAGAAGAAACGCTTGGTTTAAGAAGAAAGACATACATTATAGTTATGTTTCCTTTGAATCAATTCTTATATAAGTGCTTAATAATACCTGGTGGATAGATTCTGGTGCTACTAGTCACGTTCATATTAAACAGGGATTCAGTTTGATCCGACCCATAAGAGGAGCTGAACAGAATTTGTTCATGGGAAACAGAATGAAGGCAAATATAGAAGGCATTGGGACTTACAAATTGATCTTGGACACTGGTTGTCATATAGATCTTGAAGGATATCTGTATGTACCTGAATGTGCTAGAAATCTTGTTTCCATTAGTATATTGGACAATTTAGGTTTTATTATTAAGTTTGGACATGGTGAATTTTCATTGTACAAACATAATAAGTGGTACATTGATTGATTCACTCTACAAGTTTAATCTTGATATTAAATTTTCGGAATCTTTGCTTTATGTTGAAGCTAATGTGGGCATCAAGCGTAGTACATCTAATAAAAATTCAGCTTTCTTGTGGCATCAAAGATTAGGTCACATATCTAAAGAAAGGTTAATGAGGTTGGTGAAAAATGATATCCTACCTCCCTTGGATTTTAGTGACTTAGATGTGTGTATAGAATGCATTAAAGGAAAGCAGACTAAACACATTACAAAGAAAGCCTCCACAAGAAGCAATTAACTTCTTGAGTTAATTCACACCGACATTTGTGGTCCTTTTGACGTTCCTTCATGGAGTGGTGAAAAGTATTTCATCACTTTTATTGATGATTTTTCACGTTATAGATATATTTATCTATGGCATGAAAAGTCTCATTCTATAAATGCCTTAGAGGTATTTGTTACTAAGGTGGAAAGACAATTAGATAGAAAAATAAAAGTTGTGAGATCCGATAGAGGTGGAGAATTTTATGGGAAATATAATGAAAATGGACAATGTCCAGGTCCATTTGCAAAGTTCCTTGAAAATAGAGGCATTTGTGCCCAATATACAATGCCCGGTACACCTCAGCAAAATGGTGTAGCTGAGAGGCGGAACCGTACATTAATTAATATGGTTAAGAGCATGTTAAGTAATTGCTCTTTGCCCTTATCATTGTGGATACATGCATTAAAGACTGCAACATATTTATTGAACCGGGTTCCTAGTAAGGCAGTTCCTAAGACCCCTTATAAACTGTGGACGGGAAGGAAACCTAGTTTGAGACATCTCCGTGTTTGGGGTTCTCCTGCAGAAGTGAGGGTGTATAATCCACATGAAAAGAAGCTTGATCCAAGGACAGTTAGTGGATTCTTCATTGGCTATCTTGATAAGTCAAAGGGGTATAAATTTTATTGCCCTAACCATAGTACGAGAATCATAGAAACTGGCAATGCTAGGTTCATTGAGAATGATCAAACTAGTGGGAGTGGTGATCCACGAAAGGTGGACATTCAAGAAATCCAGGTTGAAGATCTTTCACATGTGGTTGCTTCTGAGGTTATTGTACCAATTGCCATATCACAGTTACATGACAACTTGGAACAACAAAATGATGTCTAAAATCCATTAGTTGAAAATGAAATAAATGAACAGGTCATAGTACAAGAAGAAACAAATGAACCACGTGAATCATTAAGGCGGTCTATAAGAGAAAGAAGATTTGCCATTCCAGATGATTATGTGGTTTATTCTCTTGAAAATGAATGTGACTTAAGTATTGATGAAGATCCAGTTTCATTTAAGAAAGTCATGAGAAATGACAATTCTGAAAATTGGTTAATTGTCACGAAAGAAGAAATAAAATCGATGAGTGACAACCAAGTATGGGATTTAGTTGAGTTGCCTGAGGGTTCCAAGATAGTTGGGTCCAAGTGGGTCTTTAAGACCAAACGGGACTCCAAGGGAAACATTGAAAGGTATAAGGCTAGATTGGTTGCTAAAGGATACACTCAAAAAGATGGCATTGACTACACAGAGACTTTCGCTCCGGTGTCAAAGAAAGACTCTTTGAGAACTGTTTTGGCTTTGATGGCTCATTATGACCCTGAGCTTCACCAAATGGATGTAAAGACCGCTTTTCAAAATGAAGATTTAGAGGAGAAGTATATATGAACCAACCTAAAGGGTTCTTGACCACAAACAAAGAACATATGGTGTGTAAGTTGAGAAAATCAATATATGGATTGAAACAAGCTTCCCGACAATGGTATCTTAAGTTTAATAATATCATCACGTCTTATGGTTTCATAGAGATCACTGTTGATCGGGGTATCTACATAAAGGTCAGTGGGAGTAAATTTGCTATTTTAGTCCTATATGTTGATGATATCTTGCTTGTTGCAAATAACATAGGTATGTTACATGATATAAAGAAATATATCTCTAAGCACTTTGAAATGAAAGATATGGGTGAGGCATCCTATGTGATTGGAATAGAAATATTTCGGGATGGATCACAAGGATTATTAGGTTTCTCTCAAAAAGCTTATATCAATAAAGTCTTAGAGAAATATAGAATGAATAAATGCTTTGCAGGGATAGTTCCAATTCAGAAGGGAGATAAGTTTAGTAAACTGCAAGGTCCTAAAAATGAATTGGAACGAAAGGAAATGGAAAATATTTCATATGCATCAGTGGTTGGGAGTTTAAACTATCTTCAAACATGTACTCGACCCGACTTTAGCTTCGTTGTAGGCATGTTGGGAGATATCAAAGTAATCCCGGAATGAACCATTGAAAAGCTGCTAAAAAGGTTCTCAGATACTTGCAAGGCACCAAAGATCCCATGCTTACATAAACGAGATCCGATCTGGAGGTGTGGGAAGCAATTTATCATTGCTACTTCTACTATGGAGGCTGAGTTTGTGGCATGCTTTGAGGCCACTAACCATGCATTGTGGATGCCGAATTTTAGCTCGGGGCTTGAAATTGTTGACAGTATAGCTAGGCCGCTGAGAATTTATTGCGATAACTCTGCAACCGTGTTCTTTTCGAAGAACGACAGGTACTCTAAGGGTGCTAAGCACATGGAGTTAAAGTACTTGTCAGTTAAAGATGAAGTGAAGAAACATAGGGTGTTTTTTGAGCATATTAGAACGGACATGATGGTTGCAGATCCGTTAACTAAAGGTTTACCACCTAAGGCGTTCAATGGCTATGTAGAACGTATGGGTGTTATAGATAAGACCTTGCTATTATAATTATATTTTGCTCAAATTATAACACTTTGAATTCACTTATTGACATGTTTCTGCTTTACCATACTTGTCATTATTATCGTATTTGTATACAATTATTGTTTTTTGATGACACGTAATTTGAGACATATGGTGCATCTCAAACTTAAAGCAATATTGAGTTTTGGATTGATTTGTGATACTTGGAAGGAATCATGTCGCTCAATGACGTGTGACCGCCATGATGCAATCGGTTCCGATTCAATTATAGATTATTGATATTTTATGGACCTATATAATTTTCCGCATAACAGAAATTGAACCATTAAGCTGACACACATGCCAAGTGGGAGAATGTAAGAATATTTAATATATATATATATATATATATATATATATATATATATATATATTCTATGTGGCAAATGTGTTTAGGTTTAATATATAAAGTTAAGTCCAAGTTATAGTTTGTAAATATAAAGTCGAAACCGTAATGAATCGGTATCGGTTAAAGACGTTAAAATTAAGGGATTAATTATAACCCCTCTTTCCTTGCATATTGTTAGCGGTTTATAGTAATAGTCTAAAAGATCATTTACCCCAATGAAAATCACCGGCAACCAATGAGCCATTTGTACAATTGAGTGATTTTTAGATTACTTTTACACAATTTTGCATCAAAAGACATGACAGTGTTTTAACACTGCATGACGCACATTCAAAAAGGAACAATGAAATATCACCGGAGACCAACTTTATGAGCCATTTGTATAATTTTGCGAGTTTTCAGGTTACTTTAAGACTATTTTGTATCAAAAAGGAAGTACGTGCAACGTGTAAAACGATAAGCGCCACGTAACCTACATGCAGAAAAAATAAAGCCACTTGTTACACTCCACCGCAAACTTTCAAACTATAAATACTCTTCACTACTGAGATAACTAAGTATTTCCTATTAGCAATCGTTCTCTCTTAGGAAAAAAAATCCTTCCAAAATTTGACCAAGTTGTGGGTAAAGAAAGAGTTAACCTATGGTGCATCACTTCAAATCCCTTGCAAGAGTTTTAGCATCGTTGATCGGCGTGAGACGTCGTCGTTTTGCTCTAAAGCGACACATCTGGTAAAACATTATAAACTCCGACGTAAAAGAATGTTACTATGTTATTAGCGGTTTATTTCCTTATAATTTCATGCTACTCGAATCTATTTTTTTAGCAATATGCTATTCCACTTGGTTTATACGTCAAACTGCAAATTTGCTACTAATATACAGCATGTATTTTACCAATCCAATCTAATTTATTATTTTATCTTTATCGAATATTCAATTTTTTTAATTATTTTTTTCTTTTTTCCAAAACCTATACTACCTTACAGCCAATAAGAAAAAGTGGGCCGTGTAGCCAATAGGCCCAAAGTAGTATGTAGTAGACAAGGCTCGCCGGAGCCCATAGGCCCAAGAAACGAGAAAATGAAAAGTGGGGGCCCACTGACGTAAAAATTTAGAGATATTTTTCCTTTTTCCCCTGAAGAACTGAGCACCGCTTTCCCCTCTCTTCCTCCCCAGGCTCCGAAACTGGTTGAGGTCGCCGAATTCCATTCTCTCCTTGTATCCGCCATTGGAGTTCCTGCTCTTTGTGAGCCTTCTTCTACCTAGCTTCTCAATTTGGTTCCTAGGTGAAGCTCCTGGCTCTGTATTTTCTTTTTTTAACTACTTTCTCGCTTCTCAATTTCCATATTTTGAACAATTTAATAAGGGACTATCTTACCATTGTAAAAGTGGAAGAAGCAAATTGCGGAGGTATTTGCCGATTATGTGAATCTTTTTTCCCCTTTTCTTGATTTGTTTTGTGCGGAATTGAGAGCTTGAAGTTTTTGGGTTTTTTGTGTTCGATGAATTGAATTTTGACTGCTAACGCGTTGCGATCTGTGCCGAGAAGGAGAAATTTGCATTTCCATTGTAATTTGGATGCGTCGAACTTCTGGTTTTGTGCTTGACATAGTGAAATCAAATCTATCGAGCTATCTGAGTAGAAGTAGCGAGAGAGTTTGTTGTTTTGCATGTTGGCTTGAGCTAAATGTAAGATTATATGGAGTCGGTGAGTAGAATTAGATCTCAATGGATCATGATCTAATCAAATTTCCAAAAGTTAGAATGAACCAGGGATATTTAGCCCACAGATATTCCAAATACTGTTCCTTCGTGAACCTAATTAGAGCTTTTCATTAATTGATTGCATTTTTTTATCGGACTTACACAGTTGTAGTAATCAGAAGCACTTAAAGTTAAGTATCTGAGTGCTGATATGTTTTATATCGAAGGGATAAAAATGTAATCATTTGGAGAAATGGTAGGGAAGCTTGTTTATTCAGTGCCGTTTGTTTTTGAAAATCCGTTATTTTAGCGGGCGAATTTGCTTTTATTGTATAGGTCAAGCAATGCTTGATGTTGTGATGATCATAAATATCCTTGATACATTCACTTAAGGCACCTTTCTCTTCTATTTGATTATGTGATGATTGACCTGATTTCTTTTTGTTGTTCTTGTCTTCGTCGTTGGTTATAACTTTTTTCATTTGATCTCATATCAGGAAAATGGAAGGATCAGCCCGAGGTGGTAGCGGTGCAGATGTGTACTTACAAAACTATAATCTTGGGAAAACCTTAGGTATCGGGTCCTTCGGTAAGGTGAAAATTGCAACACATAAACTTACCGGGCACAAAGTTGCCATCAAAATCCTGAATCGGCGCAAGATAAAGAGCATGGAGATGGAAGAAAAAGGTATCAATCATTTCACCGATTGCATTATTTACAATTTGAACATTTCTTTAGCATTCCAAATGAAGTTATAATTTCCTATCTGAATTGATGTGAAGTTTTCTAGTTTTTTCAAGGCTTTCCTTTATGAGTTTCTATAACTACTAGAACTTGTAAATATACTGTCAATCCTTCACCTGCTGGAGTAAATAGCCACACATCAGAAAATTTTAAATGTAATTATGAGAAAAATGTTGTATTGCATTAACTATTGCTAGCTTTCTTTCCTTCTTTTCCTGCATACTGCTTTCAGTATTCTCCTTAATTGTATGATATCACTCAAACCCATGTCCATATTTGGTAGCAAGCAAGGTATCGGTCAGTCCTGACTTTTCATTCCTTGATCATAATTTTTTCCATGGCTTTGAGTCATTCCAAACTGTTACAAATTTTGTTTTTCATATGACTTTTTATTTGGTCTAGGGATTTGATAATGCATTTAGTATTAAAAATATAGTTTTTTGAAGTAAATAAATGTATTTTCAGCCCTCTTCTAATTTCTAGGTTTAACCAAAGACGATGCTGCAAAAATCTAGTCACGCCATTACTCATTTTCTTCCGATTCCTAATCCCAACTTGATTCCTACATGCATACCAAACGAGCCATTTGTAGTTTGAAGTCATTATTTGAATATTATTACTTTTGCCCCTTCTAGAAGGGTGCATTAATGGCAGAGTTGGTATTACAATCTTTCCTGTTTCCTTGATGCAGTTAGAAGAGAAATAAAAATATTGCGCCTGTTCATGCATCCACATATTATTCGTCTATATGAGGTTATCGAGACACCGTCGGACATTTATGTTGTTATGGAGTATGTGAAATCGGGTGAGTTATTTGATTATATAGTAGAAAAGGGAAGGCTACAAGAGGATGAAGCAAGGCACTTCTTTCAACAGGTTAGAGTGTCATTTATTCACTGAATCATGAAACTGTCAATATCTGAGGTCTATATATTTAACTTTCCATACTTGTAATCAGATTATATCTGGAGTAGAGTACTGTCACAGAAATATGGTTGTTCATCGTGACCTGAAGCCAGAGAACCTGCTTTTGGACTCAAACTGCAATGTGAAGATAGCAGATTTTGGTTTGAGCAATGTCATGCGGGATGGCCATTTCTTGAAGACAAGTTGTGGAAGCCCAAACTATGCAGCTCCAGAGGTATGGAAACGTTTCCTCATATGTTAGCTTCTTTGCCATTGGTTTACTTGTCCCACAGTAGAACAGGTTTACTTGTCACACAGTACAACTAGTCTTTCATTAGGGTGCCCAAACATGTAATGTATAGTATCAGCAGACTAAGCTGATGGACCAGGGAGGAGTATCAGAATAAGCAGCCATAAATAATTTAGGTTAGGTGAAGGGATATTTTGTGTGTCATAACCCTACTTGGGGGTGGTTGGGACTGAGAGTGTGCTTGTTTCATCAAATGTGCTTTTACACGGTTCTAAAAGATGAAATTTTCTTTTCTACCAATCTAAGAAATGATCTTCCTTTCATATACAGGTTATCTCGGGAAAGTTCTATGCTGGGCCAGAGGTTGATGTATGGAGCTGTGGTGTTATCTTATATGCCCTCCTCTGTGGCACCTTGCCTTTTGACGATGAGAACATTCCTAACCTTTTCAAGAAAATAAAGGTACTTATTAATTTAGGTTTCTGTAATTTGCTGTATGTGCAATATTCTTTTTTTCCTCTCTGAGTTTTCTATATGTTTTAATTTATTTCATCTTCATATACTTTTGCACGGAAGTAATGTTTCATTTGGGGCAAACAGCTTATATATTATTCAATTAAATGGTATATGTTGTTGCATAGGCTGCCAATGCACCTCTAATGTTGATTAATAGTTTGTAACAATATATGATAAGTAAGTTTTAAGTTGTGTAAGAAGAGAAATGAGGGCTCTCTTCAGAAGAAACATAGAAACCTCTCTTAAAAGTAAATTTATATACATTCTTTTCTTTGCTTGGTTACTCTTCTTGGAGTGGAGTCACATTTGGAATAACGGTTTATCTGCTATAGTCATGTTTTATCACCTAATCTTTGATCTTGGATGGACTCCACTTGAATATTTTAAATAAGTGAAAGGATAAGCATATTGAAGAATCATTTTAATCCTTTGACATAGTGTAAAATTTTGTTAGATTTCTTGTTAATTCTGAGAAAAATAGTTTTACGAGTTGATTTGATTTTCTTGTTTCATTTACGACACTGTTGATTTACAATTGATAGGGTGGGATATATACTCTTCCTAGCCATTTATCTCCTGGTGCTCGAGACCTTATCCCAAGGATGCTTGTAGTCGATCCTATGAAGCGAATGACTATATCAGATATTCGCCAACACCATTGGTTTCAGGCTCGTCTGCCTCGTTATTTAGCTGTTCCTCCACCAGACACAATGCAGCAGGCAAAGAAGGTTAGTACTGCTTTAAAGTGATTGTGTCTGAAGATTTTAGGCAGTGTATATGATGGATAGTTGGAATGCCTCTGATCCCATTTCTTGTGAGTATTAATTGTACATATCTCAACTATACATATGATTTAGATAGACCTGATCACCCTCTGATCCGGGCTTGATTCTGGACGGGCTTTACCCTCTCATGCTGCCCATTTCCTGGACAAGCCAGTGTTGACACTGTCTGTCCCGCTTGGATACCCATTTTTTTTATTTTCCCTATTTTATTAGAATTTATCATTCATCAAGCTGATGACACCGCTTTCATCATCAGATTTCAGTGTACGCTCGATCTAAAATATGGCTATAATAACCAAAATACTACCTTCTAACGCAGATTTAGGAAAATGAAATAAAAACTTCACAAATTGGAACTAATTTCTGAAAAGTAGAGAGTTGTTTAGATTACCGTTATGACATTTGATACTTGTAATGCCCTGGCGAGAGGCAGCGAGCGGCTCCGGCAATAAGAAGTGACGAACAATGTTATCGGTGAGAGGAGGTGATGACGAACAATGGTGGATAACAGTGACTGTAAGAAATTACAGCGAGAAGGTGTCGAGTGGTTTATACTAAAGGTTTGAATAGTAGGTGTTGAGTGGTTTATAGTAAAGATGAGAGGACTAGGTGTGGACGGATTTATAGTAAAGATGAGAAGACCGAGAATGGAAGGAGAGGGCGGCGGACGCTTGAGAGTGGGTTTAGATCTAGGGTTTGAATATAGATGTTTATACATTTTTCTTTAAGAAAATATTCCAACTTAAGATATATTAAATGGGATGCGTTCGCTGCAAGAGTGCCGCACTCTCCTTCTGACCGAAAAAAGGGGAACATTCATACGAAAGACTAAATAGCTGAGTGGTATATGATGCTTGCCATGTAGTCATGTACAGTCTGCTTAACAGCCCAGCTGGACTGGCAACCTTTCCAGGACCGTCCTACATTAATATCTGGGCTGGGCCCAGTAGCCCGACCGGGCTGTTCCCCTCGTTCTCGCCCGGGGATGATCAGGTTTATATCTGTTCCAATTGAATTATTTGGAATATACTTTATTTTCTACTGATACTATGCGTTTGCTGATAAACCCATCTGAGTTGTTTTGGGTATGACTGGTAGAGAAAATTGCACTGTAGTGTCTCTACCATTTAGTCTTTCTCCATGGGCAACATTTCTGAGTTCTATCCCTTGGAAATCTGAATGGCAATTATTATCTGCTGATCACTCTGTACCACTGGTGTTTTTGTTTTGCTGTGAGGCTATAATATTGTTTCTGGTACTTGTTATTTTTAGTAGCGTGATAGGTCATTAACAGTTTGGCTTGTTGTCTTAATTTAAGCTCAATGAAGTGCTTGCCATCTTGTCTTCCTGCAGATTGATGAAGAGATACTTCAAGAAGTTATAAGCATGGGATTTGATCCAACCCAGTTGATGGATTCTCTTCGAAACAGGATCCAAAATGATGTATGGATGTTTAGCTTTTTGGCTCTATCATTTTGACATTCTTCTGTTCTGATGGAGTATATTTCCATTTCAGGGTACTGTTGCTTACTATTTGCTCTTGGACAACCGCTTTCGTGTTTCAAGTGGATATCTTGGCGCTGAATTTCAGGAAACTATGGTGCATTGAATTGCCTTCTTGCATTTTATCTTTTGCTAATTTCATTCATAAAAGACTGTATGGTTATTGTCTGCTACTACATGGTCACGGTTCAGTACCTAGTTAACGTTTTTATGAATAGATTATGAAGTAGGATTTTAATTGACAAAATACAGGGCAACTTTTTAAAACACTTTATCCTATCGTTGGGTCGATTAGATGACCTCCTAAATATCTAGCAGATCCGTAGTTGTCAACTAGGAGGTAACTTCTTGTTTATGGGCCAAAATCTTCATAAAGTAATTGCATGTTGTATAGCTGATGAATTGGTGATCCCTCATTAATGCATGTCTCGTTGTACATTCAGGAGTGTAACTACAACCGCATGCATCCAAATGAAGCTATTACTTCTGCTATCTCGCCCCGCTATCCTGGATATGCTGATTATCAAGGAATGGGTTTGAGACAGCAGCTTGGAGTTGAGAGGAAATGGGCATTGGGGCTGCAGGTTTGTGATTTAAATGTGTTAATATACTCAATCTTCATTGTCCAGTAAATATAAAAGGTTTTAAAGTAGTTGAAGTGATTTGGCTTGTTGTAAGCTTGCATGCAATAAGATAAAAAAAAAATTTCTTATCCATGCCTACTATTTCTAACTGGAATTTATACCATTTTCAGTGCATGCAAAGTAAAGAGGCTTATTTGATATCAAAGAAAAAAAGTAAAGAGGTTTATTTTGATGATTGTTAATTTTTGACTTAGGTTGGCACTATCGATCACCTTTGGCTAGGTTACACACATGATGCTGTGCTCGCTTTGACCAAATACAAACTGCACTAAAGAACGTATATAAGCTGTGTAGATGTTCTGAAATAAGCGGCCTTAATTTTATACCAAGAAACTGACTTGAAATAATTTTGGAGTAGTGCTGGCTCTAGAGATTGGGAAGGATGTTTAGTTTTTTCTTCTGAAATTATTTGAGAGCCTTCATTATCTTCAGTTTAGGATGGCTCATTGGTATATATCCTTAGGAATTATCTGGTTGTACTTGATAATGAATTGTTGTGTAGATGACTGCTGTCATTTGTTGAGGAATTAAAGATTGATTTCTTTCAGATTCTCCCCTTTTTAGTAGTTTCCACCCCCCTTTATTTGCAGATTCTTCATACTATAAAATTTTGAAAATTTGCAGTTCTCTTAGCTGGTGCATCACTGCCTTATGATTGAGACAATCTGTTTATTAATTTTATATTTGGTTTTGAAGATTTGATTTTCCATTGTATATACTACAAGCCATATGCTACTATTTCATGACCGGAAGTAAATTATATAGGCAAGTACAGCTTTACTTTATTTGAAAAATCTTTTTATCTTTGCAGTCCCGTGCCCATCCTCGTGAAATAATGACAGAAGTCCTTAAGGCTCTACAGGAGTTGAATGTATTTTGGAAAAAGATTGGTCATTACAACATGAAGTGCAGATGGGCTCCAGGCAATCCTAGTGCTCTTGAACCTACAACTGATGCTTATGTACGTGCCAACCGCGGTTATAGGGATGAAGCTGGTATCGTTGAGAGTGAAGGAATGGCGAGGTCCGCCAATGTTGTCAAATTTGAATTGCAGGTAATACACCATAACCTTCCTAATGTTGACATCTGCATGCCTGTCTGTGGAAGTATGAAGGTCATGGTCGTAACATATATTGATAGAAGACTTTATTCAGTGTTTTGCTTCATACACATTCCTACTACAATTCAGCTAGTTATTTCTCCAAACTAACTCAAGTTAGCCCGACAATTAACAAAACCATATGGCATTGCAACAGCTATACAAGACTCGGGACGAGAAGTACCTGCTCGATCTGCAGAGGGTCCAAGGCCCACAGTTTCTCTTCCTGGATCTCTGTGCTGCTTTTCTCGCACAACTCCGCGTGCTGTAGAAGAACCATTTGAATGAAAGCAACCAACAACTTGTAAATAAATAGAACCCCATGGGCTCCTGTTATCCAAATTCCCCTGTTTTCTTTTCCTTCTGCTTTTTGTATGGTTTAAGCGCGACACTCAAAACTTCAAGGCTCGTTGCGCTGACAAAGGCCACATCTTGTATTGGCCGATTCCATTAAGCATTGTGGCTTCGCTGTTTATAGACTATAGCTTTGACAGCTTTGTAGAATGTTAAATTGAGCAACTATCAATCTAGACTCAATGATGATGAATCATGATTATTATGTTTCATGATTTCAAGTTATGTAAAGTTTGACTTGCCTGTTTTCAACTCATGGCCTCATGGGTGTTGTTTCGCAAGGCTGGCTTAAGAGGGAAGATAAAGGGATTTAAGCACATTTATCCTATGAAAATACCATTTCACTACACTTTGGTCTTCTTGATGATTTTCTAACCTTTCTCTTGGCTTTTTGGTTAAAAGTCGATTTCACAAATCTTTCTCTTGGCTTTTTGGTTAAAAGTCTGATTTCACAAATCTTTCTCTTGGCTTTCGACCAGTTCACTGAAAAATATTTCACATTTTCAGATTTTAATATTGCACATTTCAAATCAAGTAAAAATCTTATTTTTAATATATGAACTCAAAATTGCCCACGAATTTCTAATTTATTAAGTAGATTTTTCTCCATTTTTGTATGTTACAAACCTCTTCACAACTTCGCTAGTAAAATTATTCAAAAAATTATTTCGGAATGTGTCCTAAAAATTACTGTAACTAAGATTATCAAAATGTAAAAATTATTGTAACCAAGATTATCAAAATGTATATTTTATCTAGATTTTTTAATGCACTTTTTCATTTTTTCCGCCATATAAGCTAAAAAATGCTCTTTATAATTTTTCTAATTGCTAGTTTTTAAATTCGGTTTTTATTTTTATATTTATTTACACAATATATTTATATATATATTATTCGATATTCGTTATTGTTTTTGTAACTAGATTTATTCAAAATACTGAATATATATAATAAATGTGTAAATAAATTATTAATAACAGAAGTTTATGATATAACACTTCACTATAACTAGAAAGGTTTATATCAAAGTTAGTAAAAAAAATGCAAATACAAATAAACAAAGTGTTCATACAATTTCCGATTAAGAAAACAAGAGGTTTGAGGTCCCTATATATAAGGTATGACTCAAGTAATATGCAAGTAATCTAGCCCGAATGAAATTATAAAATGAGATCAATCTTCTAATACTTGGGCGTCAAGTATCTCTAGAAGATACGATCCAAGACTATCCTTAAGCTCCTAATAATACTTAAATTAAATACAAGAATTAAATAAGATAGTATGGGCATAAAAATAACATTTAAAAGCCCGCAAAATTAAACAACTTATCCCATAATTTATTTGTATTTTTATGGGCTGGAATATAGTAGCACTTGAACCGAAAATCAGTCTTGGATTCATGTCCAAGATTGCGTAGATGCATGCTTGGCCCGGACGTGCATGACTAGCCCGAAAGTGGTCCGTGCATGGATGATCCGGAGGCTTCCTACATGGCCTTGTACGGCTGAACTTTTCCTCACGTACTTTCCTTCTCTTTCGTGTAGGGGAACGTAAGCTTGTATAATTGTCTATACTCTAGATCCAGTATAGGATCGATCCATCCTCTCTTCCTTCCACATGTGTACTTGCATGAGGTTGTTGGCTTCCATGCATATGTGGATCTTGCTATCTTCCATCTCCGATCAATAGTCTTCACTTCTCCATTAGAGATGGTCTTCAATTATTCCTCGAGGATGGTTATCATTTCTGTCGTAGAAATGATTTTGATTCTTCCTCTCCTCCTCCTCCTTAGAGTGTCCTTCACTCCTTGCCTCCTAATTTGCATGATTATGTTCTTGAAGCTTCCAATTCTTTCTCTTCGCCTCTTTAGAGTGTTCTTCACTCCTTGCCTTATAGCTTCCATGTTTATGGCCGGTTTGAAGCGAGTTAGGTCCAAATATGCTCTTGCATCATAACTTGTAATCAAGCAGATAACGAAATTAAAATAACTTAACTTGTTTGAAAATAACACTACAATTTGAAAGAAAAAATCACATAAATTGGGGGCTAGTAACAAAAGTTTGTGGAACCCCTTTAACGTTATTGAATCACTCTTCACGATGTGCTCACATTTTTCACAGGCGGATGAGACAAGAACATGTTGTATAACTACTATACGTCCTCTACTGTCAGATTTCCTCTTTCTCATTTAAGGTGAGTCGTTTCTCTATCCACGATCTCGTATCCAGACGAACGTCTCTCATATCAATATGGTCGGTTGAAGCAAATAAGTGGGCATGATGCAGGTTCGTAAGAGACGTCAATTCTATGAAATGATTAAGGTTATCAAAATCGAGACGCTAGGTTAGTAAAATCCTACAAAGTTACCAAATATAAAAATGAATATTAAAATTGAGATTGTATGTTCTTAAAATCCTACAAATAACCAAATATTTTATAAAATGAATATTAAAACCGTCCATTAAAAGAAAATTTGTTTTTTTTTACCATTGTTATTTTTGTTATGTTTTCGTTATCGTTAATTTTTATTTTTGTTATTTTGAAGTTAAATGTATAATCCTTTTTTTATTATTTTGTCGTTACTGTTAAATTTCCGTTTTTGTTATTTTGTTGTTATTTTTAAATTCTTGTTTTTGGTATAATTATATGTACACCAATAATTATATATAAATTCATATATATTTAATTATTTAATATAAATTAATAACTAATTGTATTTATAAGTATTCTAATAAAACGATTATAATTTTACTCAATTCATTACTTTACTAGTTTATTAATTTTAAATATATCATGTGCGTAGACACCATGTAAAAATAATTACTAAAATTATCATTAATCCAAAAAATATTTTAGAAAATTATTAATACCTGAAACCCACGGTAAATGTTCAGGTACGGCCCTTTTATTGCGGTACGGCCGTACGGCCGTACCGCAGGGCGACACGTGTCCCGAAAAAAAAAAATTTTTTTTTTTTTTTTTTTTTTTACGGAAACTAATGAAAATTTATTTGAACTACCATGTTATAATTTATGCACTATTATCCTATAAACTTTGAACTATTCCTATATAATCCATGAACTATTACTTTTTAATATAATCCATGAACTATTCTATTATAATTCATGAACTATCTCATAATAAGTTTTGAACTATTACTTTCACTCCTTTATAAATTTTTGCACTTTAAACTATTCTATTATAATTCATGAACTATTATATTATAATTCATGAACTATCCCATAATAAGTTTTGAACTATTACTTTCACTCCTTTATAAATTTTGGACTATGAACTATTCTATTATAATTCATGAACTATCCTTTTAGAAGTTATGAACTATTACTTAATAAGTTTTGAACTATTACTTTCAATCCTTTATAAATTTTACACTATGAACTATTTTATTATAATTCATGAACTATCCTTTTATAAGTTATGAACTATTCCATAATAAGTTTTGAACTATTACTTTTACTCGTTTTTAAAAAAAAAAAATTTTTTTTTTTTTTTTTTTTTTTTTTCGGGACACGTGTCGCCCTGCGGTACGGCCGCACGGCCGTACCGCAATAATGGGCCTTACTTGAATAATACCCTGAAACCCACACCTGATTTTTTTTATAAATAATTAATAGATTTAAATGACAATTGTAGTAATTTTCTTAACCTAAATTGACATCTAGTTTTAACTAAAAATAAAATTATTAAAATCTAAAATTTAAGAATCGATAGTACACTACTTGAAGTCTTGAACAGAAGTAATTGATTGCAATGGCGTTGGCGTGAGAGAAACTCAAGACTGCAGTAGTAAACTCAGTACACCTCACCAGGCTCACCTGTGTCCAACGGAGGTTTGTTTCTTCTCCCTCTTCTCACTTAAACCGAGGTTTGTATTTGTTTTGCATAGTTTCTGAATCTGTTGCCTTTTCAATCATTGTTGATCAATCCAAATTTGCCAACCTCTTTTTGCATACTTTGGCAGCTTGATCCAAACCAAGCTCAAAACATTTTCGATTCTCGCTAAGAACTTGAGAGGTTTAGCTTCTTCTCGTTATGATTATCGCACAAAACGAGCTGTTTTGACTTGCCATTCGCCATTTGTGAGCAAAAGGTGCTCTTTTTTTGCCCCTTTTAGGTTCCTTTTTCTTTGAAAGGATTTGATTTCACTTCAGATTTTGTTTTTGGATGAAATCAGTACCCTTTAACTTCTTTTTCTTTACGAAGTCTGTCTTTCTATTTTTTTTTAAGTTTCTGCTTTTCACCTCTTGCTTAGTTTTCTACTACTGTCTTGAATGAAGTGTTTTTTTTTTGTTCTCTCGATTCTCTAATATGTAGTTCTTTTCATCTTCCAGAGTTCCAGTGTTCTTTAGATCTTTGTAGTAAGTTCCGTGTTTTTCTGATAAGAAAAATGTTTCCTTTTTACATTATAAACTAAAATTTCATATTTTTATGCAGGGAGTTTTATTACTTGTGTGTCTTGTGAAATTTGTTTGGATTACTGATTATCCCTATGAATTTATGTTGTACTGCTTACTGTTGTTGGTACTTGATGGTTAATGATCAATATTAGTCTTTGTTTGTACTGTATTTTACAAGTTTCCATGACTTTGAATCTGGAAAAAGTGGGGAAAGTTGTGTGCCCTAGTCAATGGGATCCCTATTGTTTTTGTGTGCCAGTGCACAAGTCACAACCCACCTATAAACATTGTTGATGGTTTACTGCAATGCACCTTGCAATAGCTAGAAAAAAGGTAATTTGAGATTATGTGAAATTATTGAGATGCTATATGACGCTGTGCATAGGAGAATCCAAACAATAAAGCTAAGATGGAAGTAAACCTTTTAGCTTCTAATTTTTAAGACATGGATGTGATGTGGTTAAAGCTTCAACTCTGGTTTTTGTACCTTCTTTCGATTATCTCATAACATATCTTAGTATTTTACATGTGCCAGATTGGGAAATAGGTGATGAGATGGATGCTTGCAAGGAGTCTTTTCGGAATCATTTGTTGATCCATGGGAAGAAAGATGGTTCAAGTCCGGTCATTAGATCATTTTTCAAAGTTATGATAAATAAGAGATTCTCAGATTTCCTGGTAAGATTTATCCTTTAGTAACTGCCTTCCCTATAATGTTGATGATCAATATTAGTCTTTGTTTGTACTGTATTTTACAAGTTTCCACGTCTCAAAGAGAATGTCCTTGACAACATTTATTTGGAATTGTATCAAGAATAACTAATCATCATCACACCTGTTTTGTAATGCCGGTAGTCTACTTATCTGGGACTGTATTATTTTTCATCTTACTTTCATGATACTGATTTTCCTTGCATATTTGTTATTTAGTTATTGCCTTATCTAATGGCATTTCCTCTGCAGTTTCTACCTCCTAAATTTGCCAAAGAACTTTCATTTTCTGGCAATGAAGTACAAGTAGAGGACATAAGTGGAAGTGGACGACAATGGACCATGTCATTATGCTTTGTCGACGGCTATCTTTCTTTCGGTGAAGGATGGCATGATTTTGCAACAGACCATGGGATTGAGTTTGGTGACATTGTGATAGTCCACCACATTTTGAATGCACGCTTTGTTGTTCAAGTCTATGAAAAAAGTGGGTGTGAGAAGCTTCCGGATCCTTCCACCCCTCATAATACCATGAACAAGAGATCTGGAACTTGCAGGGCTTCCATGGATAAAGATTCAGCTATTTCTATCCATTCTGATGTGAACATGGATATCAACCAAGATAACAATGAAGGATTTCCTGAATCACAGTTGAGTGACTCAACCGATGGGATAGGAGTAACTAGGCCAATCTCTGAAGATCCATACGATAAGCAAGGTAACAATGAAGATTGTTCTGAAGCAGATTTGAGTGATTCAACCAATGGGGAAGGAGTAAAAAGGCCATTTGTTGAAGATGCATGCTGCATTGTAGACAGGGACGTTGATCCTGTGCCAAAGGATTTAGGTGATTCAACAATTTCAACCAATGGGAAAGGAGTAAAAAGGCCATTTGTTGAAGATCCATGCTGCATTATAGACAGGGACATTGATCCCACGTCAAAGGATAATGTTAAAAGATGCTTCTTTGATCTGTCTGAGTTTGAAACATGCAGCACGGCCAAAACTGTTTGCAAGAATCGCAGTGTTCCGGTACAAGATGGTGGATTTTCTGATCCTGTTGAAGAAAACATATTTTCCTCGTTTGAGGAAAATATAATCGAGTATGCAGACTTTGATGCACCTATGAGGATTCCATGTGACGGTGGGAATAATGATATTTGTTCAAAAGATGGAGAGATTCCGAAGCAGGTTTTACAGGAAACCTTTCCTTCCATGTCTGCTCTAAGTGCTACTGATCATAAGATGAAGGATGCCTGTGTTTCTACACAACCATCTCAGGAAGCTCAAACAGCCACTGTTGAAGATCAAGGTCTGTTCTTCCTTTTTGTTTTAGTTTTTAATATAAATAGTTTCTTAGTTGATTTTAATGCTGAACTAAAAAACATGGTTTTTGATATTGCCAAGGAAGACGTGGTTGTTTGGATACAGTGGATGAATAATATTTTAACTGTATCTTGAAGAATTTTCTCAACAACCATTATATCTCAACATTTTCTCCTATGACATAGCTGATGTGAAAGAGTGCAAGGATTTCAATCTCAAGTGCTCTGTTGGTGAAAGAGCACAATTAGGTGGAAGCGTTAGAAGAACCAAGAATAAGCACAACAAATTCAATTCTGAGCAGTTTGGTAATGAAGTGTCACAGAACAATCTGTTTATTTGTCATCCAACAAGTCAAATCACTTAAAAAATGTACTTCTATTTTGTCGGGCATGCAGGCAGAAATGTGGGCATAGTCAAGAAAGAGGGCAAGGAGTTCAATCCTGAAGGGTTAGGTAATGAAATGTTACATAACGATATGGTTACTTTCCACCAAACAAGTCTATCACTGAAAAATGTGTATATTTTGTCTATCATACAGGCGGAAGTGTGAGAATAGCCAAGAAAGAGCCCAATGACTACAGTCCTGGAGCTTTTGGACCGTCTGGTAATGTTTTGTCGCGTGATCTTGTTATCTATGATTAAACAAGTCTATCCCAGAAATCTATGCGTTTATTTGACGTGTTATACAGGTAAAAGTGTGAGGATAGGCAAGAACGTGCACAAGGAATTCAATCCTGGTCAGTTTAGTAATGAAATATCAGATCAATCTCTGGTTATTTGTCATTAAGTAAGTGTATCGCCTAAAATATACATTCATTTCATCCATAAACAGGTGCAAGTGTGAAAAGAGTCAAGAAGGAGCTTAATGGATTCAATCCCAACAACTTTGGTAATGAAATATCAGAAAACAATCTGGTTATTAGCTAATTTGGATGTTTGACGTGTTTCCAAATTCCCCCTATGTAGGAATGAATCACACTGTAAATGAGCATCTTCAAGAGAATCGAGCATCCGGTTCTCGCCCAGCTTTAAAAAGAGTCAAGGCGGAGGCTGTAGATTTCGCTGAACCCTCACCTCCGCTTCAAGTTAAATGCCTGGTCGAATCAGACAACGATCTTTTCATTGTATTTTCTCTAAAACTGCTTCTTCTATAGATTCTACTATGTAGTTTTACTTCCATTTTCCTTGTGATTCATGTAGTGGCACATTTTGTGTGGTATATGTTCCAAAACCGATGAACCAACATGAGATGGGTTGTCTGTAGTTTTTGCCATGCTCTTTGAGGTTGGTTTGCTTCCATTTTAGTCTATTCTGATGAACTTTTTGTGCAGGAATTGCCGGTGAACTTTTCGTCACTTGGACACAGGGGAAGTATGGGCGTGGAAGAGAAGGTGTACCAGACGCGGATGGTGTACCTTCGAGGATCAGCTAATAGACTGTGGCCAGTTCTGTACCAGAAGCATATGGGTCTGCGGGCTCTAACTGCTGGATGGAAATCGTTTAAAGAGGCTAACAGGATTCAAGCTGGGGATGAATGTGTCTTTGCTCTCGAAAATGAATCCGAGGGCATATACCGAGTAAATACTGTTAGAAAGTAAACCATAACTCTTAACTATCTTTGATGACTTTTGTAATCATGCATTTAGGCAAAACCATCTTGCTTCTAGTAGTGAAGTAACTCGTTTGTAAATCAGTCTAGGCATCTTAAATGAAGCTTCTGCAGTATCTATTTGTTCAGCTAGTTTAAAATGCACTTTGAATACTCACAGCTGTGTCTTCAGTTTAACAGTCTCTAGCCACTTGCTTACAACCCTAAAACTAATTGTTAATTAGGTTTTTAAATCTATGCTAGTAAAACACAGGTTAACAGTTCCGATTAGGCTTTTTTTTAAATCCAATTTATAAGGTTAAATATGCTGTTTGCAGCAGAATAGTCTCTAATCCGACACTTTGGGTTAGAAAACTATTCTTTAATTGGATTAACAATCCTATTCTCAACGCACTTTACACATTTAATATTTGGAAATTCCATAATACATCATTAATATCACAAAACCTACCTCTATTAACGTTCAAGTAGGCACCAGTTTGAAAAAATGGAACTAGATTACATTCAAGGCCCAATCTGGAAAATCCGGGCCCCAAAAACCCTTGAAGCTTCAACATGGACATCAGCTAGTCAATCTAATCCCAGTTATAATACACTAGCGAGTAGCCAAAAGCTGTGCAGCATTCAACAAAGATTAGATATTTTCAGTTCACTGTGTTTAGCAGATGATGATCACGATCAAGCATTTAACAAACCAACGAAGCTGGTGAACTGCTGATCTGCCCTATCCCGATGCATCCACATAACTAACAATTCTCCAAATTTAGGGCCCGTTTGGTTCCAACTCCGGAAACGGAAACGGAATGGAAACGAATTTAGTCCATATGTATATCCATATTCATGAAATTCTATGGAATCATTCCTTGTGTTTACATGCAAAATGCACTTGTCTCCCATATTTTTGTTACCCTATAGGGTATCAAAAGTAATCAAATTCAACTTCAATTACTTCAAATCACAAGGAATGATTCCAACAACTTTCATGAATAAGGGTATACATATGGACTAGATTCGTTTCCATTCCGTTTCCGATTCCGGAGTTCAAACCAAACGGGCCCTTACACTAACCAACTGTCATTTAAGCTTCTTCCAAAGGATTCAAAGGAAAGTCAACCTTGTCACTGAAATAAACATTACAGAGATCAGGAAACTTGTCTTTGTATTCCAAAACAAATCTCCTCAAGAACTCAGCATCAGTAAGAGCCATGACAGTCCAAAAGCTCAAATTAGCCTCCATCACTTTGTTCTCTTTCAGAACTCTTAAAACAGCGTTCCTTGGCAAAATCCGGTTCTCCAAACTAAGCTTCAACAGCACCGGGTGCGATGCCAAGTATGAAGGATCAAACCCAAGCTCCTTCATGAAGTAATCCAACCGGGTCCTGATCTTCGTATCAGATATCCTCAAGCAAGAAGGAAGCTTCCTTCCCAATCTCAACACATCAGATTGACTCCATCCATAGCTCTTGAAGATAGCATACTTGGACTCCAAAGTCCTCTTGCTCATGGCAGCAAGTGTATCAACTCCATACATAAACATGGCGGCCTGCCGAGGAATTCCTAGTTCCTCCTCAACCCTAACCACCACATCTTGAAGCCATTCTGGCTTTCCATAAAGCGTCTTTGGGAACCTTAACAGAAACCTCTGAATTCTCTGCTCAGAGACGCCATAGCTTCTCAAAAGCTCAATGTTGCGACGAGCGTACGTTGCTGAGTTCAATATCCAAACGCCTCTTTTGATTGCCCTAACCATGTTCTCCTCATCTGCGGCGAACACCGACCTCAACAGTTCAAGGTTGGGAAGAATGGTGGCGTTCAAGCTTGCTTCTATAATATGGGGATTGTTAGAGATGAACTTGACAAGATCCGACCCGGAAATCCCAATCTCCAGAAAAACAGCAAGTTTAGGCCTTAGATTCTTCTCCACGCTGCTACCAAGAATCTTAGGCACTGAGGAGACGAGCATTCTTATTTGAGTTTCATCGAACCCCATCTGTTTAAAGAAATGCGCGACTAAAAATGGGCGTCGCTTGGACTTGAAGGAACTGACCTTGGCTGATATGGCGACAGCCTCTGCTCTGGAGAAACCGAGTGAATTGACGAGAAATGCGACATAATCGGAGTTCTTGGCGGATATAACGGGCGATGGAGGGCACTCGAGAAGAGGGCTGACGCCATGGAAGGAGGAGCAGCGAGTTTGGAGCTTGAGAAAACATGGATAAGGAGATGGGCCATAGAGATAGAGGTGGGAGGTGGTGGATGGAGATGGTGAGGAGATTTGAGGAGTTAGGGTTAGTTGATTTGAAGAGAGGGTAAGGAGTAGGTTTGCCATGGATTTGAATGGCCGATTTTGGACTTCAGTGTTGAGAGATGTAAAACAAAATTGAAACGTATGCACATACCCTAATAATAACAGCTTACCAATTACAAAAGGAAATTTGTTGCAAGTAGTCGTTTGTGTCAATTGGGCCACGTACAACTCAGGTAGTCTTTCTCTTCCATTCTCCACAAGTCCACTGTGTATTCCTCCCTAGCCGTTGAATTTCCCTCCACCTGATTAGCCATGAATTCCAGGCTAATCATGTTAAGACCAATACTTCCTCCAATTCTATGTCCCTTAACAATCAAAACCAGAACCCTAAATGTTTTACGTGCAATTCATAATGCCCAACAACAGCTCCCGCCAACTGTTCGACAAAATGCCCCTGACAGATCTGACTCCATCTCCACCCCCTCCTATCTTCTCCCTCCTACCTCAGCCTACATCCACCTTCCTTTCTGCAGAAAACGCTGCAACTACTGTGATTTCCCCATCGTTGCCCTGGGATCATCTTCTCCATTCCCGCCCAATGACGATCCTCGTATGGTGGACTACATAAATCTAGTTTGCAGGGAAATTCAGGCGACCAAACGGAGTTCTGAAACCCACCCACCTCTTCAAACAGTGTTCTTTGGAGGCGGAACGCCTTCTCTGGTGCCTCCTAGGCTTGTTGCAATGGTGATGGAGGTTCTGGATTCGAAGTTCGGGGTCTGCCCGGAGGCTGAAATAAGCATGGAGATGGACCCTGGTACCTTTGCTGGTGAGAAATTGAGAGAGTTGTTGGGATTAGGTGTGAATAGAGTGTCCTTAGGGGTTCAGGCCTTTCAAGAAGAGCTGCTTAAGTCATGTGGGAGAGCACATGGTGTAAAGGAGGTCTATGAAGCAATCGAGATTGTAAAGTCATGTGGGGTTAAGAACTGGAGCTTGGATCTTATCTCTTCTCTTCCCAACCAGACACCTCAAATGTGGGATCAGAGCTTGAGACTTACCATTGATGCACAGCCAGTCCATGTGTCGGTATATGATTTGCAGGTCGAAGATGGCACAAAATTTGGTAGCCTGTAAGTGAATTCTCTCTTCACTGTAATCCACTTTGAAATGAAAACTTGAAGCTTGAATCTCAAGTTTATGTGCAGGTACAAACCGGGCGAGTCTCCCTTGCCATCCGAAACACAATCTGCAGAATTTTACAAAATGGCTTCCAAGACTCTCACAGGTGCAGGCTATGGCCACTATGAGATAAGTAGTTATGGGAAACATGGGTTTGAGTGCAATCACAACAAGGGTTATTGGGAGAACAGATCATTTTATGGGTTTGGTCTCGGGTCTGCCAGCTACACTGATGGATTAAGGTTTTCAAGGCCTAGAAGGATGAAAGAATACTCTGGGTATGTCCAAGACTTGGAAAATGGGAAGATGGAGCAGTTTAAGAACAGTGACGATGTTGATCAAAAGGATAGAGCCATGGATGTTTTAATGTTGTCTTTGAGAACATCAAGAGGTCTAGAAACCAAATCTTTTGGCCAAGCCTTTGGAGCTTCGGTTGTGAAATCGCTTTGTTGGGCATACTTGCCGTACGTTAAGAGTGGGCATGTTCTTTGCTTGGATGAGCACAGGAAGGTCATAGAAGCAGATGAATTAAGCTCATTGTTAGGCGATGAAAGCAACCTAGAAAAGATGTTGGGGTTCATTAGGCTAAGTGACCCCGATGGTTTCCTGTTGTCTAACGATCTGATATCTGTTGCATTTAGGATTGTTGCTCCCTGAAATAATGTTTCTCCTCCATTGGGATTGTTGCATTCATGATCAACTGTTGATCGACTATTTTGTAAACATGTATACTTGTTAGCTTTGTTTAAAAGGTTCTCAAAATTCAGCTACACCCGCTCGGTAAAAAAGGACAAAAAAAAGCAAAAAAAAAAAAATATATGCAAAGGAGGCCTCTGTTTGTCCACTGATTCTTATAAACCCAAAATACACATGACTATCATTAGTATACAGGCTACTATCTGCCATGCTTCCTTTCCAAAAGCCCAGGAAGAAGCAGCTGACTTCCGTGGAAGTCCAGAAAGACTTGTCAGTTCAAGTACCTGCTTCTTTGTGATATGTGTAACCTGGTGACATACTGAGAGCCCCTACCTAACACAAAGGGCAAATGGCACAAACGTCAATTGTCGTGGTCATCCCTGATAATTATCCTTTTCATTACTTTCATAGTTCTTATGTAAGCAGATCAACTATTATAGCCGATGTCAATTTAGCATAAATAACTGTAGAATTACCTGTTATGATGGTTTTTCTTTCCGTTGCAACTTCACTATTCGCCTGAGCTTCTGGGTGTCGTTCCTAATCTCACTGAGAAACCAAGAAAAATGATCTTCTATCCTCATTTGTTGGAGAATAATCTTAATCAAAGAGGAGAAAGGGCAAATAGGGGATTACCTATTGTGTAAACAAACAATTAGATAGAATAGCGGAAGAAGCATCAATGTCAGTATTGAGAGGGCCAAGTATAACACACTGGGATGTTTCTGCACTTGCAAGTTCGGCATTAACCAATAAGGTAAGAGAAGCTGTTGATCATTTTTGTAAGCCAACTAAGCAGAAGTTAAATCTCAGACTGACATCTAATATGGTTAAAAATGGATGAAATCTTCAGAAGATCTTTTCTGTTTTTAAGTTGAGAAGCAATGCTTACCCGTCCACCTCTTTGAAACGGTTTGCTTCCCCCAGAACATGTATGAGCATCACAGAATTGGTGCATAAACAACTCTAATCATCGAAATTTAGCAGGAAAACAAATTGAAGCAATACAAAATAGATTAGAAAATAGAACCATCAAATGATTAGTTAATCCAATTAAACATCAAGAAGAACCAATCATTCATGCCCACTAATACCTATACCCTATGCTAAAACACCAACACGGAGGGGCCTTTCCAGATAGATTATAACATACTTCTGGCTGCCTTGTGGAACACCTACTTCCACTTTTTTTTTTTAATTTCGAGGGAAAAGATACATTGATCCCTAGAGCTAAATGTAAAACCTACTTAAACAACTTCAGATTAGGCTAGAATAGTCTAGAACATTGGCCCTCTATGTCATTATCCCAAATATCGATTTTGCATTAGGCTTGTTGCCTTTGGGCTCTTAGGAGGGTTGGGTTACTTTGAGATTGGCTCATGTGGAGTTGCTCCATTGAGTGGCCCTCTGAGAATTATATCTCAGCTTGATCATCATATTGTGGTTGTGTTTCTTCTATCCAAATTGTGTGAATATGTCAGTCAACTAAGTGGCACACTGAGAATTATATCTTGGTAATATAATTGACAATATTAACCTCAGTTTTTCAGCATCAACCCAAACAGAGGCAAACCACAAGACTACCAAGATATGAGACAGCCAGACAGGTGCAGTGAATTGATTTTCGAAACACTGTACCATGAAGACGGCTTGCTGATGGTCCTCTGTTGACAGGAAAGCAGTTGTGAGCAAGGCTCTGCGCATAATAACATACTAATTATAAAGTGTCTACTAAAACGTAAAATGATAATAAGACAATCATGAAAGGCAACCTCACACGTGTGCCGATTTCTCACAGCAGCTGCAGCATTGCACTTGCTTCTAGGTGATTTTGACTTCACAACATAGTCACAATGCAACGCCCCACATAGATCTGCCAAACACTTGCCTTGACTCTGCATTCACAAGCACTATTAGACAAGAACTCCATAACTAGATCATATCATCCTAATGTATGGATTTCGTTACGCTTACACATCTACTATGTCATGATATTAGTATAGAAGGACGTGCTGTTAGGGAAACTGGTTATGCTGTGAGGAGATGTTTGGGTGACTGACATAGACGAGGGTGTATTAAATCACTGGCAGTGTTGAGTAATATAATAGCAGAATAAATAACGTGTGTAGCTTTCTAGCAAATTATCCATCATCTATCTTGTAATTTTGGCATTGTGCCTCAGGACTAGTACAGGTTTCCTCAAAAAGTTAGGAGAGTCAACTCCAGTGGATTCATCCTCCTCTGACTCTGGTTATCTCTTGAGTGTGTTCTCTTATTTGTATTCCTGGTGTTTTGTGATTAATTTGTGTCCCGATTTGGTCTCAAACACGAGCATATGCATATTGATACCATTTTTCACAATTCCCTCTTGGAAATAGATGCCAGTTATGCATTTTTGGCAGAATATTGTTTCGATGATGTCATGGATGCACAAATTCATTCATACATGTTGACAGATGTATATTGTCATAACATGCAGGTTAAAAACCAATAAATTGATCAAAGATGTTGCACTTACAATGTTTAGAAGATTGTAATGCCTATTTTCAAGGTGCTGGTCAAGGAATTTCTCAGATACAAAGCTTTTCTTGCAATATCCACAGCGCCATTCATTCACATCGAAATTAACCTTGTTCTCCTCTTGATCTCTAAAAAGATCATTGTCCGGATGAAGCCTACAGCTCCCCGGAATATCATATTTTTCACGTTCCACATATGGCATCAAAAACTGCAATATCATTTGTAGCCCTGTTAACCTACAAATTAAATGTGAAGAGAAAAGCTGACCTACTAAAAGTTAAAACAGCATTTTAAACACATACGGACATACCTCCTCAATGATGTTCCATGCTGCTCTACTCCTTTCTCTAGAACAGTGTACTTCATGTCTACGACCTTGCCCTTGCTCAAAAACCCTGCACACTTGACCAATCTAAGCTAGCTACCGACTACACTATGACTACACCAGAGAAAACTACACCAGATAGCATTAATCACCAAAATAAACTCCTAATAACCACACGCTGTTTTTCTTCATAGTTAGTGAGGATTGTTACCTGGCACCAGAATCATCATTGTCCTGGCACAATAACAGCAAGAAGTCAATAGATCCGTCAATAAGTCATAGAAATGCATACAATTAAGTTCAACGCCAGTCTAGAATCGAATTATACAAAAATCAATCCAAGAAATAAGATAATAAAGACCTCAACATAGGAAATTTCTAAATTCCAATCAAACCTACTCAGTCATCCCCAAACAGCCATAAATTTGGAAAACCTAATCCTCGAAAATTCTTCGACAGTCGAATACAAGTCAAATTTACTCGCAAAGAGGGAGAGATCTGAATGAGGTGATAAATACTGACCTGGCTGTTATGTGTGAGAGTTTCGGCTGTCGAGAATGAGGAAATAGCTTGGAAAACAATGGCTGTCGCGAAGAGGAAATTGGTGAGGGAACCTGAAACCCAGCCCATCTCAACAACAATCCAAGAAGAATATAGGAACCGTTCTTCCTTTACTTCTCTGCGTTTGAGCGCTTTTCTCTTCTCTTACTTTATTCAGATTTTTTTTTTTAAGGGAATTTGTATTATATCATTGTAGATCCACGTAGGGCACGTACGGTAACTCAAGATTTACGGGGATAAAGTTGAGATTGAAGTTGAAAATTAAAAAAAAAAGAAAAATAGGTGTTCCGTTAGAAAGTGAGAGAAAATTATTGTTGCTAAATTTACTAAAATTGACGTGTATTATATTTGAGGACCATTTGGTTTTAACTTCGGAATCGAAAATGGAATGGAAATGAATCTAGTCCATATGTATATTATTGTTCATGAAAGTTTATGGAATCATTCCTTGCGGTTTGATGGAATTGAAGTGGAGTTTAATTACTTTTGATACCCCTACAAGGTAACAAAATTTGAAAAAACAAGTGCATTTTGCATTAATCCATAAGGAATGATTCCACAAAATTTTATGAATAAGTATATACATATGGATTAAATTCGTTTCCATTCCGTTTCCCCAAGGCCCTCATGCGTTTTTTCACCTTGTTATCATGTACAATGAAATACTAGAACAGCTAAAAGCCTAAAGCCCTTCCTATTTATCCCTAACAACAAACAAAAACTAACAGCACAAAGCTTCAGACGATCAAAAAGCAGTTAAGATGTTATTATACTGGATAAGCTTCAATTAACAATCTCAGCTTCCATTGCTTGTGAAGCTCTTCTGCAGTGGATGGTAGCAACTGAGAATAGTGAAACTCGATCTGAAGCCGTTGGTGATTGGGACCGACGAAACCAGGCCTTTCATAAGATCTGCGAACAGTTCACTAATCGGTATTGAAGCCAATAAGCTTTGTATGTACTCCTTGCATGACTCTTTGCCTTAATATACCAACAACTCGTCTTTTCCGTTATCCCTAGCTAGCTCATCGGTTTTAGCAGGGTCCTCTTCGCCTTGAGTTGCTGGTGAAGAACTTGGGAGTTTAGAAATTTTTGTATCTGATGGAATTTATGTGTGTTGTGCGCATTGGCATCCAAACAACACTCCTGCTAAAACGCATTATCGTTTATGGAACTCCTTTATAAACCTTGCATTAGACATCCAAACAACGTTTAATACGAGAACTAAGATGAGAATGACTTATCTTCACGTCACTGAAACTCTAGAAGTAGTATAAGCACTAAATTAGACGGATATGGGGAAGAAGACTGATGCACCAGTGGCATGAATAACAAAGTCCACTGATCCACTGTCATGTTTCCCAGGAAAAAATTGTAATTCACCTGCGGTTGGAGTCATCTACCATCATTATGGCCATTCCAGAGATAAATTCCTCGAATCATATATGTAACTAGGAATGGTAGATTGTGAATATACACAAGCAGCTCATCAAGAAACTTAATTCAATCAATACAAATAGAAGTTTCTTGTATAAAAAATTGGCATAAATCCCTTTCCAAAAACAGAATACAACAAAAGATAGGAACATAATCAAATCAACATTTAAACAACTAGTTACATTAAAATAAAAAATCAAAGCACGTCTAAACAACTAATGAGTATCAAATGTAACACTTTTTATACCTTAGATTCATACATTTCACCACTTTTTTAATCTCTCGTACATTTCTATTTGTATAGAAAGCATTCATTTTTTATGTTTCGGGGTGTACTTCGGTTTGTTTTGTGTCATTTATGAAGCATAATGGTATGAAGATATCATAGAGGATTTAGTCTTTTACGGGAGCACCAAGATTGATTGGAGATTGAAGAAGCCACGTAGAAAACCTTTGGAGTTGGATGCCATTTTATATCGACCTCTAAAATATTCCCGATTTCGATCACCTTCCTTTGGATTTGGACAATCATAACAAATGTAAAGTTGTAGATTTTCGAAAGAGTTTCAAAAGTAGTAATCATGGGTCAGTAGTTCCAAACAGAACAGTGAGGAAGTCAATTTTACTAAACTGTCGAAAAAGGTGTCAAACAGCCACCTTATGCCCAACCTTACGGTCACTTACGGCCATGGTACAGCCTTATGATGCCCGTAAGATGGCCTTGTTACTTGCCGTTGTAAAGGAAATTAAATATTTTCGATTGTAGTATTTTAAGGCTATATTTTGTATAACCCTATACTCCGAGATTTTCCGATATAAATTCATATGTCAGCCTTTAGGGTTAGAGAGACTCTTAGAGCCATCCATCGTTGATGCCACCACAAAGATCTAAACCCTAGCCTTCAAGTAGTTGTTTAATTTGCTTTGAAGTTTCGTCTTACTGAAGTCAAACAATTATGACTTTTATGTCTTTCTTGATTCTATATATTTTCTTTGTTTTAGATATTTGGGATAATGACATATGTTTTTTTTAGGTGTTTTTGCTTTGTATACCCCTCTAATTTTTATCACTGTAATTAACTTATAATATTACTCTATTAGGGGTATATTTACTAAATGAAATTATGTTATGGACCTACCTGATAGAGCAATATTGCTAAAAGGCCTAGTTAATGATATTGGCCAAATGAAAGAATTTACATAATTTTTTTAATAAAAAATCTAACAATAAAAATGCAAAAAAAAAAATGACTTGTGGCGAAATTTAGGAAAAAGGACAAGGGAAGATAAGGGTTTTTTCTTTAATATTAGTATATAGATACATACCAAATTTAATATAAAAGTGTATATAACAATTAGTAGTTTATCTAATTACATAGTATGATTTATCTAATTATAACATATATATATATATATAATATTATAAAGATAAAGTGAATTAGATAATAATATAATCGAAAAAAGTAAAATATAATAGAAGAATTTGCTAAAATGTACATAAAGGTATTTATAGAAAGATAATTAGTTTACGTAAAATTTTAAAATTTATATGTGTAAACTAATGACATTAGTGATATACGAAAAGTTTAACTCTTTTATTCATCTAAAATAATAATAAATAAGTTTGGTAAGTAGTTATTATTATGTATTGTATAATTTAATTATTTTAGTATGTAAGATGTTAATTATATATATATTTGCAAAAATAAGTTTGGTAAGTAGATATTATATATCATGTAACTTAGCTATTTTAGTATATACGATGTTATACATAGATTTTAAAAAAAATCAAAATCACATAAAAATGATATTTGATATCAAATGCATAAGAGAATAACATGTGAAGATGAGTATTTTGGTTTTAATAATATTATATAGATGACTGGCGAACTTGTATAATATTATGCATGGTAAAAACTCAAAGCGTAAAATTATCACTCGTAGTCATTTACATATATTGCACTTAGAAAAAGGCCAAACATATATTGTGTTTTGACAACATAAATAAAAACAAATAAACAATGAATATTCTTTCCTTGAGACTGAAAAATCTAAAATTATATTTGAAAAATAAATTTTAGTGTCTGTTTGGTTAGAGTAGTGAAATGAAAACGGTATGGAATATGCTAAGGGTGAAGAAAGGAAATAGAAATGACTAGATTACTTTTATGTTACAAAAATATTTAAACAAACATAATTTTTATTAATTCGGAATCATTCCGTTACTAAAAAAAATATTTTTTAGCCGATGAAAAAATTTGGTGAAGTATGTTTTTTTTTTGAGCTTTTGTTTTGTATACTCTAATATATAATACTCTAATTTTTTTTCCACTATTACCCTATTTGGATGATATTTACTAAAATAAAATTATGTTATGAACCTATTTAGTAGAATAATATTGCTAAAAGGGCATAATTAGTGATATTAATCTTTAGCATTCCAAACAATCATTTAATAAATTGATATTACGATAAGAAATGAATTCATTCTAAGACATTCGATGTCATATCAAACAACACTTAACTAATAAGAGGTAGTAATAATACGAGTATAATACTATACTGTAATAGAGCATTAGCCACGGCTGAGGTGGTGTGCACCCACGTACTATAAACATGTATTTTTCTTTCAGAATATTAGGCCAAAAAAAATAAAAAATTGTACTAATCATTTTAATAAATAAAACACCCTGGACAGACACCAGCGCCATGAAGACTACCATACATTATAAAAATATTGTGATAGCGGCATCAAGATGGTCCGTGTATACTGTTGGTTATGGGACCATAAAAAAATTCAGTAGTCCATTCTATTAAAAACAAAAAAGTAAATTTATAGAGAATCTAAAAGAAGGTCTTAAAGTAAAATTCGAATATTTCGTTACATAAGGTGATACTAGTAGGATGGTCCATGGATTCAATTTTGTTCGCCCCTAAATAAATGGGGTTGATATCACCCATCAATCAAAAACATCTATCCACATTTTAGAGTTTTTTTTTATATCTTATTATCTTTATTTTAATTTAAGTTAACTCAAATTCTAAAGGATAGTTGTTTTTTATTTGTGGGTGATATCACCACCCATTTTTTAGAGGTGAGCAAAATTGGATCCGTGGTTGGTCCATCACTTAATGATCACACCGTTATTTCTCAACTTTCGGTTTGGGGTTAGTCGGACTTAAAGCTCCTCCACCCACATGATTCCTACTCCAATTTCTAAATATATACGTATCTATCTTGAGTTTAATTTATCTTTTTATATTTAGCGAGTTTAATAACATATAAACTTCTTGCAGAATAAGGCTGGAAAAAAATGTCTATGTAGGTATTGCTCCTAAATCCAAGCCTTTATATTTCGTTAAATTGTGCTTGATAGAAGGGGTGAGCAAAAATATGCGATCCGACTAATCCGAAAAAATCTTAATCCGAAGATATCCGGCAATTGACGATCCGAGTCCGATCGGATCCGGTCATATTTTCGGATCATCGGCTACGGATCGGGCTTTAGAGGAAAAAGTCGGATCGGATCGAATATATCCGATTAGTCTCAGAATAAATGCCCGGATCGGATATCCGGTACTGTCGGATCGAGTTCGGATCGGACTTTTAAAGTTTGTCGGATCGGATATCCATAAATGCTCACCCATACTTGATACTATGTCAATTTATCTTTTATATTCAGCGGATTTAATACATGAAGAATATGCACGTCAAAGTGAACCTACACACAATCCTTCAAAGTTCAATTCTAAACCCAGTCCACTATAGAAAAAATAACCCTAAAATTTATATGTTAGATTCACATACTACTATATTGTCGATGTGAGACATTTTTACATTTTCACACTCAACACGTAGTGATTTGCTTTTATTGAGATTATTTCAGGAGTTTATATATTTTTAAAATCTAATAAATTAAAAATTTGAAACAATTTGGTTTACTAGGTTTTTTCTAGTTTTGTGTTTAGCAAATGTACCATTAAGAGAAGAGTGTGTAGAGTTTGAGAAAAAATACAAAAGGTTGGGGTATACTTACTCAATTGAAACATTAAAAAGCCTAATTATTAGTATAGTTTTTTCAAAAAGCCTACTTATCAAAATTGCCCAATTAAATTTAATTGGATAGAAAATTCACCCAAATGATCATACGTTTAATCTATATATTCATATTAAAGCAAATTTTTTTATTTCGCGTGTCATTTTCTCATGTATTATCACTTTATAATTTATTAGTTAATTAATAAATACAAATCATTAATATAGACAATACTTCTATTTATAATCATACCACTTATTTTAAGATATATAATCAAGTATTTTTTGAAAAATATTTTCACCTTTATTTATAAAATAATTAGATTATTTTATATTCTCACTTTACATTTAATATATAGTATTTATATCAATTAGTAACTACTCACCAACTTAATAAATGCATAAATTACTACAATAAAAAAAATGTTACATCTTTTCTGTTCTGATAATTTTTTGACTTAAACTTTTTATAACTTTTCTTTTTTAACCTTTACATTTCAATTATAAAATTATTTCTACTTTTCTTTCTAAATTTTTTATTTCACTTTACAATATTCACAAATATTATCAATATTAACTTATTTTTAAAATATATGATTTAGGAAATATAATATTTCATAAATTATACTATTTTTATTATTTATCGAAAATATAATTAATTTAACAATAACATATAAAATTAATTTTAATTTTTCTTTAGTTGATTAATTAAATTATTATGGTATATCAAAAATATGTCATAAAAATTATTTAGCTATTAAATTTTAGAATTACACCTACGGAACTAAACTAGTCTTTAATAATCATAGTCGTCAAATGTACTCATAAAAACAAAATATTTTCTGATTTTACTACATAATCATTTGACATACTAATATAAGATTTAAACAAGAATGATATTTCATAAGAAATGTCACAAAGACCCTTTGTGTTATCAAGACACTCTAAATACTTTGCGTTATAAAAAGATCGAAATTGAGGGTAATAACCTTTGTGTTGTCAAGGCATTTCAGGAACTTTGCTGCTATCCCTGAGATATCGAAATGATTGTATCCGAATCCAGACTGGATATTCGCTTTTTTGAGGAAGTCGAGGTCAGACATGTAACTGATTGACCCATTTGAGAATTTCGAACCCTAACAAATAATTTTCTGACGATCCCGAACTTCGTGTTCTCATCCACAAAAATGCTTTAGGAGGATGAATTACGTCTAGAAGATCCCGCTTTCCGTTAAAAAAAAAAAAAAAAAAAAAAAAAAAAGAAAGAAAGAAATGTCACCCTACTTAGCAGCAACTTGTCAAGCAAAAAAATGTTTCAGAAAAATAGGTAAAACTCTGTGGTCGAAAAAATGGGAAAATGAATTCGACTAATCAAATGATTTCTGTCTGCCTCCATTTAAAAAAAAAAGAAAAAGAAAAGTATACTCTCTTCCTGTCATTTTCTGCTTACTACGTCACAAGACTCATCATTCACGTTCGAGATCAGTCCCTTTGTTGATCAATAACTCAATCGACGGCTGTGATTGTTCAAAACACGCATGGCGCATTCTACAAACAAGGATCCACCACAATAGTGTACACCGCCGAGACAGCGGATACTACCCTCTTTAAAGGCCTCGCTGGCTCTTCACGCAATCAATCGGCCATCCAATATTTTTCCAACACCCCTATACTCCACTCCCTATTTAAGCCTTTTATTTCCCTCTAGCCGTCTCCATTCACAAGCTCGCTCCTCTAGAATCTTCTAAATCTCAACTGTGCTCACTCCTCTCGAACTCTATGGGTAATCTGAATTTCCTTATGGCTTCTTTCTTGTTCTAGTTGATGATTTCATGGCTAATTTCCCTTTGTAACGACGTTTCTGATTTTGCTTCTTTTTATCTTTCTGCTTCCCTGTCGTTTGGTGTTTTACAGCAAAGATCAAGATCGGAATCAACGGTAACTACTATTTTTTTTCACCAACTCGTCGTTTCTGTTTCGATCTGGTCGATTTATGCAAAATTGACTTGCCGTGGTAGATCTGAAGTGAACTCGTTGTTCTTGTTCAGGTTTCGGAAGAATCGGCCGTTTGGTCGCTAGAGTGATTCTTTCGAGAGATGATGTTGAGCTTGTTGCTGTCAACGATCCTTTCATCTCCACCGAGTACATGGTAATTCCGATCTTCTGTTTTTTAAAATTTGCTTCAGATCCATGTTTGGACTTGCTACAGGTGATGTGACGGATGCGATTTTGTTTGTTTGCTTGTTGCTGCTGCTCATTGGATCTTACCTTGTTTGTACAGACATACATGTTCAAGTATGACAGTGTTCACGGCCAGTGGAAGCACCATGATGTCAAGGTCCATGACGAGAAGACTCTTCTCTTCGGTGAGAAGACAGTGACTGTTTTCGGAAACAGGTGAGTCGATCCTCACATAGTCATTTGTGAAATAGATCTGAAATTGATATTCGTTGCTCTGTTGATAGATGACATAAAAGTCATTCATAAATGCACGTGAACTTCTGCTTATGATGTATTTGTTTCCTATTCTTAGGAACCCAGAGGAGATCCCATGGGGTTCTACTGGTGCTGACTTCGTTGTTGAGTCTACTGGAGTTTTCACCGACAAGGACAAGGCTGCTGCTCACTTGAAGGTTCGTAGTGATTGCTGCAGTTTGCATTTTCTGTTTTGTTTCTATGATTGTGATTGGCATGCTTGCATGATAATTTGGGATTATGTATTACCATATTTATGGCTATATACCTATCTCATTGGTCACCTATAAATTAGATTGGTCATCAGTAATTGGGTATATATGGATCAAGTAATTTGTTTATGTAGCAGCACTGTTAAAAGTCCTTGCTTGTTATCCTGATTTGAGCACCTGTTGTACTACTTCGTAATTCCAATGTATGGGATAACCTCTTGTTGTGTGGTGTTGTAACCATTGATGTCTGGAATTGTTCTTAAAATTGTATTACAGGCCCGTAGACTAGATGATGCAACTCTACATGCTTGCTTAGTTTCAGTCGCTTCTTATTTTGCTCTTCTTTTTTTTAAAACTTATTATAACTTCATAGTTATACCTCATCACAAGCTGTATTTTGCTTTTGATGTCATCTCAATTTCATCTTGCAATTTTGTTGCACCCTGCCTACCAAAATTATCAGTATATGCTTTTATAGCGCCCATTGTGTTGCCTATGACATTGTGAGTTTTGACATGAAATGGCTATCTGTATGCTTTTGACATTTTAGGGTGGTGCTAAGAAGGTTGTCATCTCTGCACCTAGCAAGGATGCTCCTATGTTTGTTGTTGGTGTTAATGAGCACGAGTACAAGCCAGAGCTTGACATCGTCTCTAATGCCAGTTGCACAACCAACTGTCTTGCTCCCTTGGCCAAGGTATAGTATACCTAATGCTTAATGTACGCGAGTTGTTTTGATGACCAAATATGTATGGTTGGTATAATCTAATCTTACTTTTGTATTTAAAATCATAGGTTATTAATGACAACTTTGGCATCGTTGAGGGCCTAATGACCACAGTTCACTCCATCACTGGTATGCTTATAATTGAAGGCTTATGCCATTATAGTCCTGTACAAAACCAAAATATTACTGCAAGTATGCCGGGAATATGTTTTGATGTTGATATCTTCTATTTCTCTTTTATAGCCACACAAAAGACCGTAGATGGTCCATCAATGAAGGACTGGAGAGGTGGAAGGGCTGCTTCATTCAATATTATTCCCAGCAGCACTGGCGCTGCTAAGGTCTTATTTTGTTCCCTGTGATTGTACTTGGGTGGTCAATGACAATTTGTAAAAAGCTTGATGTCACAATTCTCATCTTTCTTTGTGGTGTGATATGAATCAGGCTGTTGGCAAGGTGCTACCATCTTTGAATGGAAAGTTGACTGGAATGTCATTCCGTGTCCCAACCGTTGATGTTTCCGTTGTTGACCTCACTGTCAGAATCGAAAAGCCAGCCTCCTATGAGGACATCAAGAGTGCTATCAAGTAAGTGAAGTTACTCCCGTTGATCTAGCTTGAAGTTATGTAGTGCCATAGTTATTCAGTGGTTGTGCCTTGTACTTCTACTGAGATTAGAAGTAATTTGCTAAATCTGATTAGTGTTTGTCCGGTCTTGCAGGGAAGCATCCGAGGGCAAGTTGAAGGGAATTTTGGGTTACACCGATGAGGATCTTGTTTCTACCGACTTTGTCGGGGACAACAGGTAACTCTTCTATTTAAAGTTAAAAAAGAAGAAGTTAGAAACCAATCAAGCCTTTTCCCTTTCTTTCATTTGTTTGTTGGTTGGCATAGCCTGATTGAATTGGATATGTGATGGCAGATCAAGCATCTTTGATGCCAAGGCTGGTATTGCTTTGAATGATAATTTTGTGAAGCTCGTCTCCTGGTATGACAATGAAATGGGTTACAGGTAATCCCTCTTGCTTCAGTCAACCCTTTGTCCCTTTGGGTGTTTTCCCTTATAAGTATGCCTTGCTATTGTTGAGGTTTTGTTTAATTACTGAGAAAAATTACTGAGAAAATTGCTTGTCATATATGTACAGCACCCGTGTTGTTGACTTGATTGTGCACATGGCCAAGAGCGCATAAACAACTCAAGCCAGATGAAGTATTACAGTTCCTTTTGACTTTAATTTTGAGTAGCGAGGCTCTGTGGTAACTGGAAAAATAAGAAACAGAGATGTTATAGTGATTTGGTTTGTCTCTCCTCTGCTGTACTAGCCTGCGGGTTTGTTTTCCTGGACTTGTGAATCTTCTAGCATCTTATCCCAGAGAGATCTGGCAAAGGGAATTTGTACTTTAGTCATAAATATTCGGGTAAATTATGATTTCCCCTTTGGTTATGCGTTGCAACTTGCAACCCCGTGTTTCTTTCTATTTCTTCTTTATGTTAGCAATTTTGCGGACTGTTTAGGGAAATTGTCCCAGAGTAGCACAAGGAAACTCAAGCTGATAATAAATGCTCTATACATCTCCCAAAAAAATCCAATGCCGTTCACGGGAGCTGTTGGGCAACCTTAATTTTTGTTTTTAGGAAAGAAAGCGGTTCGATGCACTAGATGACACACTGTCTAATGTATCGAAAGGCCGGTTCGATGCACTAGATGACACACTGTCTAATGTATCGAAAGGCCGATTAAATTGACAGACGGACTAACGGTCATGGAACAATACCATAAGAAAAAAGAAAAAAATATATTAAAAGAACTTCGAGCCCAACGAGTAGATAAGGAGGAACACCAAATGAAGCTCTAGGCAAAACGAGGAGAAACACCGAGAATGAGGTTGTAGAAGCAATGCAGAGTACGTACAACTCTCAAGGACCCCTGACGGAAACCGTACAACTCCCAAGGACCCCTGGCGAAAACCTCAGATTTGGACTTTTTTATGGAATTTTTATATTTCGATCACCTATCCTTAACTCCTTTCTCATGAACAAATTTAACCCTTCTTTCAAAATAAGCCTTCTTCCAAAATCTCGAAGTACCCCGAGCTATGTTTAGACCGTGTTAGGAACTAGAGGTTGTTAGAATTGCCACTAACAATTGTTTGTGTTGATTTTGAATCAGGATGAATTTTAATTCACAAAATCATGTTAAAGAATTCATATAAGGAACAAAATTATATGAACATCTGCAATTTAAACTATGTTCGAGTATCGAGTGATTTCAAAATGATTCATAAATATAATATATTAACCTATTGTTCAAAAAAATATTAATACGGGCCCTTTCTCCTTGAGCCTACGGGACAAAACTCATGAACATGAGTGATTGTTCAAAGGGTTGACACTAACAAGAGTATAGCATGGGTGATGTTTGGGCAGAAATGTAATTCTTAGAACTATCCTAGATAGCTTTCACAAAACTGCGGCCAAATTGTAATTCTCAATCAATATGTTTGGCTTCCAGCTAGCTTCTCCTTGCAGTCTACAGCCTAGAAGGAACAGCCTTGTTGACAAGTTCTCGTCTCAGGATCTTCCCTGCAGGTGATCTCGGGATAGCGTCAATGAACGATACTCGCCGAACCTTTTTATATGGAGCCACCTGAAATAAGACACATTGAGTCAAACCATGCACCCAAATATCTTCAGTAATAGTCATAGCTAAAAAAAATGCTTGATGATTTCGAGTTCAGCAAGAACGGTGTGGGCATTGGGTCCTGGGAAGAACGGACTTGCCTGTTTGGCGACATAATCCATGATTTCGGTGCCTGTGACAGAACTTCCCTGTTGTCTCACTATAAAAGCCATCGGAATTTGTCCTGCCTCCTCATCTGGATACCTGCATTTGCGTTTTACAAGAGCGCAATCTCAGTTTCATACACCTTCCTTTAGAAATGGTGTTGCAAGAGTACTTACCGATTGTTATCAAGAAAGTAATATTTATGGTAACTAAATGTGACATGTTTATACCGTTACTGCTGACACACTTGTAAAAAAGCTACCTAATCCAGCTTTGAGTGACTTATGAAAATAAATTTTATATTTTGCATAGAAATTTTACTTTGTTGAAGCTAGGAACAGAGTTTATCACAAATTGAAGGTGTGAAAGGAAACTTACGGGACAACAGCAGCATCTGCGACTTGTGGATGTGACAACAGCACATTTTCTAACTCAACTGGTGGCACCTGCACATACAAGTCACCATTAGATGATCTGATCAGTTAGCTCAATCCAGTAGGAACAACAATAACCAAATCTCTTCACCTGATATCCCTTGTATTTAATCAATTCCTTCAACCTGTCGACTATGTACAGGAATCCTTCAGAATCAAAATAGCAGATGTCTCCAGTCTTTAACCATCCTTCAGAAAACGTTGCTTTTGTTGATTCCTCATCTCCAAAGTAACCTGCATTATAACCGTATACTTCCCTCTATCAGATGAAACATTAAACCTTGACCTACGTCCAAAATTCTATAGCAAGCAATGGATTGAGCATAAGAAACACAAATGACAACATTTCCATTAGATTCAGATGAAGAGTTGAAGACAATCATACCTTTCATGACTATGGGCCCACGAAGCCACAGCTCTCCTCGCTGGCCGGGTGGCAAGGCCTCCCCAGTTGAAGGGTCAACAATTTTGGCTTCCATTAGCTCAGCTAATCGACCAACAGATCCATAGCGTTCGGCTTCTTCTGGGGTTGTTGGTCTTGCGGTCACACCACATGTCTCTGTGAGGCCGTACCCCTAAGGTGAAACCAAATTTCTTTTCAGATAAGTAACTATCATGATCATCGAATCTACAAAATAATGTTAGGCTACTACATTTTGCAAAAGAAGGATATTGCAATTCGGATAACAGTAGCAGAATAATCCGTAGATGATTTTCACAAACGGGTTATACATTTTCCAAAATCTGGTACAGAGACACCTGGAGAAACCTGGAGTAAAATTAGCCTAATCGTTGCATCTCACAGTAACTGAGGAGTAGAACACGAGGGACAGAGTGAAAAATAGAGAAACAGGAACCTCATCAATGGCCTACATGACTTTATTAAGTCTTTAACAAAACCAGAAAGCACCAGTTTAACCCTTCTGCAAATCCTTCCAGTTCTCCCCCTCCTACTAACCCTAAACAAAACTCAAACCAGGTGACTCGCCATCACACATTCAATCAGGGCTTAAGTGTGATCCAAAGTATTAAATATGCAAAAACAGAAATTCCCTTTAGTAGAAAGAGAGAGCAATCCCTCTGAGGAATTTTCTCTATTTATAACTCTCTCTATACGTAGCACAAATCTACAATCACCATTTGCCTACTCTTTAACTTCACCATCGAAAATTTAACGGCAGCAGCATTGCATCGTACTCAACTGAATTCACAAAGATTAGATATTCATAATATCCTGCAAAACCCTTAATCTAATCATTTAAGCCCAAGAGAACATCCTGACGATTGATCATCACTCTATCATTATCACCATTCAGTTCAGGTATTTGGTGTGAGTAATTAGTAGCAACTAGCAAAGAATGGATTTGCTCTAAGAGTTCAGACTGATGACAGAACTTTGTCATACCTTTTCTGACCTAAAGTTATGCAGAAAAAAGAGAAATCCCAGGGTTCTGATTCTCAACATATAAACAAAGAGATTTGAGAATATTTTTTTTTTGGAAGGCATTACACTCTTATATATGCCATAGTATTGAACCAGAAGCCCAGCAGGATAGTAGGAATTTATATACTCACGTGTTTCAGGTACACAAAGAGGCAAAATTACTGGATATTTAGGAGCCCATCCCCTTAAAATTCAAATGCCTTTGGCCTGACGACCTACATACACCAATCTAGTTCAGCTCCATATCTCATGAACCACGATCCGCATACACAAGTCATCGGTTCTATAATCACTACTGCGTGTTGAGCGTGTAGAAGATGGCCTAATTTCACAATAACTGATATTTGATTGTTAATTATATCAATTCATTTTGAAATTTTGTAACTGCCATTGAATATCGATTTCTTAATGCACAAAAGGAAAAGAGTTTTTTTTTTTTTTTTTTATCAAGAAGGTGAGATGCTCGATTACATAAAAAAATAATTGGTGTATCGAGATGTCGACGACCGACATTGGGTACAATATTATGCAAAAAGAAAAAAATCAAGCGGGAACGGTATAAACAGTGAAACACCACAAGCAAAAACCAGAAAGAGTCGTAGCTTAGTCAATTCAATCAATTAGTAGCTACTAAAGTTTATATTCAACTGCTGGCTTAATACTTTTTGACATTTTGAGTTTGATTTTCGGTTGAACTCAGTGAAATTAATCTATTAAAATAGTTCAAATAATTACATGGTTGTTTCCATTGCTACTAAAGAAAAAAATAAAGAGGTTAAATTGATATTTTTACTATAAAAACACAAAAAAAAAATTTTATAATCTATTAAACACTCAACTAATTTATTTTATTAAAACAAGCACCCGTTAGTATGAAATTTTATATGTACTCTTAACTTATAAACTTGTAAACTAGTAGGTTGTTGAAATGTTGACACTGTCATTTCCTAGCTTTGAATGGAAGGTGCGATACAGCTCCGTATGGTTGCTGATGACCGGTGAGTAAATTGACCACACCCACCCATACTTTAGAGGAAGTTAACCGGTTCGGTTTTAACCGATATATAGTGATGTGACAATATTGTTGAAAAAACGATATTCACCCGTTTGTTTTAACTGATTTTCATCTAACATATGGTGATCTTAGAGCAAATTTATCAGTTCGATTTTAACCGGTCGCCACATAGATAAAGTTGTGGCGACATCCATTGTTAAAAAAATGGTGTTCACCCGCTTGTTTTAACCGATCTTCATCTAACATTTGGTGACCGTGAAAATTACAAAAGCTAGAATCTTGACACTTCGAGCAAGTTCAGGGTTCGATTTTATCCGGTCGCCACATAGATAAAGTGATATCCGCCCGTTTGTTTAGCCGGTTTTTATAAGACATTTGGTGACCTTAAAAATTTCAAAGGCTAGAATCATTTGTTGTCACATTTCTTAAACGATTACCTATAATATTATATTCATATACGTGGTCCCATTTCATCATATTTTTTTTAAATAGAATTTTTAAAAAATAAAATTTAAAAAATATCTCTACTTAATCAATTTAAAATGCGTACTTTTATTATTATTTTTAAAATATCTTATTATGCCGTTATTTTTGTAAACAATAAAAAAAACTTGCATAAACACATTATTTTAAGTTTTAAACTTTTCTAGTAGAATTATTATTTTTTGTTTGTTTATAAATAAAAAAGTGTTTTTTTATTCAAAAAACCTTTTAAATTATACCACTAAATATAATAAATAAATAAAATTACATTAATAAAATTATAATACAATAAAATTCTATTTAAATGATAATAAATAGTATTTGTCAATGACATTTTAACCCATAGTTTTTGACATTTTAATCCACTGAACCAACTTATATTACAAAAATCATATTTATAGATGAACAAAGAAGCTTATTCCATCTAACTATATTTATTTAGCTTTACTTTTAAAAGAAATTTCTCTAAGATTTTGTGGCTCAGTATGTATTTTCATTTCAAAATCAAGGTTACTACCGGCTACCGCATAAGTCAGAAAATTATTAATAAATTATACATAATATATAATAAGATTTTAGAATAAACTTTGTTTTAGAGATTTGTCAGCATATGGAAATAATAGAGGATCAATTTTTTAAATTAATTACTATAAAGGGTGGAGGACAATGACTCAATGAGTATGAATTAATATTGAAATTAGTATTTAAGGGGAAAAAAGTAAATTTTTAATAGTTAAATGATTAAATAAATTATAGTATATTAAATATCATTAATAATATAAAATGACAAGTAGTCAGATAAGTGGCCCAAATTACGAGTACTATATTTTTACGGTATACCTGCGAACAGTCGATCCAGGGGAACTTGGCTTTGAACCGGCGAGCGACGGACTCGCTTAGGGGAGCGCCCCCGGAGCCGATCCCCTCAAGTGATCGGAGATCAAAACGATGAGTCTGCTCCGAATTCGCCATCAGCACGACTACCGGCGGTGACACCGGCATGTAGGTCACCTTATACTTTTCCACGGTCGACAGCATCCCTTCCAAGTTGAACTTAGCCAAGAATACCGCCGTCTCAGCAAGCGCCACAACCCTCAGCAACATGAAGAATCCGAACACATGAAAAAGCGGCAACGTAAAAAGCGGCACCGGCCTCCCTGGTGCCTCCCGCTCCGGCCGCGTGTGGTATAAGCCAGAGATCAACGCGATGAGGTTTCGATGAGTTATATCCACCCCTTTGATCTTCCCCGTGGTACCCGAGGAGTAGAGGATCGCCGCTCGATCGGACTGCGATATAACGACTGATTCGACTCGATCCGATTCATTCTGTGTCATCAACGAGTTGAACTCGAGCGAGTCGGTTACGATTGTGGGGAAGGAAGCGAGTCTCTGGCGGGGAGCCACGGAGGAAACGGCGAAGACAACAGCCGGATTCACAAGGTCGAGGATGTGATCCAACTCGGAATCAGATAGGAGCGGACTAGCGGGCGAAACAACGGCTCCAATTGAGAGGAGAGAGAAGTATAGGACGGGGATGCGAAGTGAGGAAGGAGAAATAATAAGCGCAATGTCGCCTTTCTTGATCGGGGGCAGACCATAGCATTTTCCGCGGCGGAGTGCGGCGGAGAGAGAGCGGACCTGTCGAAGGAAGGTGGAGTAGGAGAGAGAGTCGCCGGTGGCGGCATCGATGAAGGCCGGAATGGAGTCGATAGAGTCTGCTGTGGTGGAAGATCGGAAGAAGGAGAAAATGGCGTCGGTGATTGAGAGAGGAGTTGATTCCGGCGGGAGGGGTATGGCAGGGCGGAGGCTGTGGTAGATTTTTGTGGAGGAGCAGTAGCCGGATTGGGGATTTAGGGATTCAGGGGATGCCATTATTGGATGAGATTGGCAGAGAAGGATAGAGTGTCATCAGTCCATAATATATGGAGATCTTTTACAAATTTACTGACTCCGGACAGCTATGCTCGCATGGGCCTCGCTTGCCCAATCAAGCACGTCAAAGTAAACCTTAATATTTTCTCAGGATCCCCAAAAGCTTTGGGACATATCCGAATGTTAATACTCCACCTTTTCTAGTAAAATTGCTTTGTATTATTTTAAGTGTGAGTTTGGTTTTAACTCCGAAATTGAAAACGAAATGGAAATAAATCTATTCCATATGTATATCATTGTTCATGAAAATTTGTGGAATTATTCTTTGTGGTGTGAAGGAATTGAAGTAGAGTTTGATTACTTTTGATACCCTATAGGTAACAAAATGTGGGGAAGCAAGTGCATTTTGCATTAATTCACAAAGAATGATTCTACAAAATTTTATGAATAAGAATATACATATGGACTAAATTCGTTTCCATTTCGTTTTCGTTTTCGTTTTCGGAGCTGGAACCAAACGGACCTAAGTGTTATATTAGACATCATGAAAGAAAATCCTATATTAATCATTTTATTTTTTTTATTTTAATTTGTAAAATTCTTATATTCATCAAAATAACAAGTTTAATTAAAAAATTGAGTATGTAAGGACACTTTAAACATAAAAGAGATTAAAAATTGAAGAAGAAAATAAAAATATTACCTCTTTGATTCTCAATATTTGCCTTTAAAACTTAAAATTTCGGTTCACAATATTTAGCCTTGTGTATAATTAATACTTTAAATTTCTATAAATATAATTCTACCCATCTTTTTATTTACTATTTGTATATTAAAAACACTTTTTCTTCTATTTTCATACTCTATACATTTTACCATTATTTTCATAATTTTTAAAAATTATAGTGCATCAGTAATTACTATACAATCTATTTTTAGTTTTCTTGATATATGTAATTTTTTTAATATGAAAATCGAAGAAAGTACTATTTCTAATAACAATGGAGATTATCCGTTAAATAATAAAATTATTTAAAAAATACATTTTATAGAAACTTTATAACGTAGTACAAGCAAATATAGTATTTTATTAATTATAAAATAAATTTTAGCAAACAAAAACAGGACGCAACGTCTTAAAGTTAATTGTTTAGTATATAGGAAAAAGGTTAAGAAACCTTTGTGCAACCAATAATCCAACATTTAAAAAGCTAAAAATATTGTGCATAAATTAAAGTTGTATGGGTGATGATGCTACATGTGCTAACAAGAATAGACGTTCTAGATGCTTTGTCAGCTCATTGATCAAGTGTAAACATTAGGGGGGGTTACCACTTTTAAAAATGGCCCGTATTTATAGCATATAATTCATTGCCAAGCGTTACGTTTTTCTTTTGGTCACCAAGTTGACTAAAAAGGGATTTGAACCGGCAGCCGTCACTCGTCAGCAATCAGCATTCCGGGAGAAGTTCAAACCTTCTAGAAAAGCAACGATTTTGATAAGTTGGTCGATGACCTCTTCATAGCAATTTACATTAATATGAATATTAATCTGAATATGAAGATACCTTATTTTTATAAAAAAATTATTTTTTTAGTGTTATCTTGTATGAAATTGTAACAGGTTCATTTCATAAGTTTTATCAATTCCTTCAAAATTATATATTAGGAATTGATATGAGATGTGATGATATGATACGAGATTGATGTCATTTCGGTCCGGTCACTCGTCACTCGTCAGCAATCAACATTCCACATGCCCATTAACTTATTTAGGCTGAATTTGGTTAGTAGTCTTTTTAAGTTTTTAGTCTACTAACCCCGAGTATATGTAACTTTTTTTGTTACCGTTCATCTCCTTCAGTGACCCTATCAAAGGGAACCATAACTCCCCTCTCTCGTGCAACCGGCCACTGCTCCCCTTCCAACTCCATTGTTGAAACCTCCTCCGCTCTCTTCTCTCTCGTGCTGCCGGCGACGACGGCGCTGGGCGGTGGTGTGATTTCGAAGCCAGGTTCGTTCGTGTTAAACTCTTTCTGTTTCGTTTTTGCTTCGATTTTTGTACAAATTCAGGTCTCGTTTTTTCAATTTCGATTCTTTCTTCGATTTTGCTATCTTCTCAACAAGTTGCTTCCAAATTTTCTTACTGGGTTTAAAATGGACCTAGATCTTCTGGTATCGAGCTCTGATTTGGGATTCAAATCGCACTCACCTTTATAGACATCATTTGGTTTTCGTTAAAATACATAAAGATAATGTTTATTGTTTCAGATTGCTACGAAACACCGTTTTCATAGTCCAATGGCCTAAGCTCATTAAAAATTACTGCTCACTGTAGTAATATCGTTCATGAAAAGTATTTCGAGTACATTGCTTATGACACTTGATCGATATCAACAGCTTGCTAACAATTTCTGTAGTGGCGTTTTCATAGTCTTGATTCTTCGGAACTTTGATTTTGATTTTCTTGTATGAAATTTTATACCAGAAAATTCTGTATAAATTTCATACCAGAAAATTTTAGAATGAGTTTTCTGGTATGAAATTCATACAAGAAAATTTTAGTGTGAGTTTTCTGATTTGAATTTCTCAACTAGAAAATAAAAATGAAAAAAATATAAATATAAAAAAGAAGTCAGAAATTGGTGCATTTTTTGAACAGCCCATCATGCTTTAGATTTTTCGTCAGATTGTATTAAAATATGATAGAAATGTGAAGTTAACCTACCGATCTTGTGGAAACGGAGGTTAACTGTTAACTACGACCGGAACTTCCTCTAATTTGTCAAATTTTCCCTTTCTGATCAACGATTTCCCGCCTGATCTTGAGAACTTCTCCCTTCAAATTATTCAGATTCATCTATCTATAACCTTCTCTCTCTTTCAATTTTGTTTTGATTGATTTCTTGCATACACTATTTTCTCCCATTAACCCTATGGATATTATATTATTCAATGTTCGCAGTCCCGGTTTTTGGATTTGTGTTGGGTTCTTACAAATGAATTTTCTTCTATAATCGTTGCAATCAGCAATTTTTGTTGCCACTAGCCACTAGGTGATGCCTCGAATATCATATGATTTTTGGTCAACTGATACATTCCTCTGTTAAATTGAATTGGAAAAAAGATGGATTTTTTTTGTTGGACAGAAGACTTGCGGATATAGATTTGCTTTGTTTCTGATTATCCTAATAATTGATTAGTCGGATGAGACTAATTAGTGGATATGAAGTATGCAATTCCTGGTCCGTTTTATTCTGTGGTTGTAATCTAGAAGGGAACTGTGCTTGAATGGGTCAGAGAAGACTAATGATAACAGTAATAAGTGCTAAAAATCTTTGATTTTTCCTTTTTTTGGTAAACTTTGATTTTTCCTTTTGTCTCAATGCATTAATAACTCGTCACAGAGTAACTGGTTATATAGCACCCAACCCCTCAAACATGTAATCTTGATTGTTGAATAAATGAGCATATCTCTTTCATAAGCGATGAGTTTTGCCAATGCTCCGGTGATCTTTTGTGAACGTATAATGGCTAAACAACTAAATATGCTGATAGAGAATCGGAAAATCTCGCATTTGATCTCTTGCCAATTGGCTTTGTGTACTGGCATTTCAGATTTCACAGCCCATTTGATATGGAATGTGAAATGCAGCAGATAGTTTATCATCAGATTTGTCATTAATCCAACAGATGAATAGAATTATGACATGAATTTTATATCGAAGATTCGAAGGGCTTCAGATGGTGGCGTTCTTTAGGCTGTGAACGATCCTAATAGTTTAGTAAACACTTATCTTTCAATTTGTCATGACAGATTTTGAGACATGGCTTCTACCTTCAAAGCATTTCTAAACAGTCCAGTTTGCCCCAAAACAACTCACTTCTGGGGACCTGTTGCAAACTGGGGATTCGTTGCTGCGGTAAGCCTTTTCTTTTCTGATTTCTAACAACTCATAGACTTGTTTCACAAAATCTTTCCTACTTACTATGCCATGATTAGCTCGAGCTGACAGGGGCTGGTGGATATGAACAAACCACCTGAAATGATATCTGGAAACATGATTGCAGGTCTACACTAGCAATCTCTTTTATACTAATAACTCGTAAACATAGGAAACGATTGACAAATTTGATTGTTTTTTCTTTTCCTCTTTTGGTCAATGTAGCTATGTGCGTATACTCGGGGTTGTTTATGCGGTTTGCATGGATGGTACAACCCCGTAACTGCTTGCTTCTTGCATGCCATGCTTCAAATGAGGCAGTGCAACTTTATCAACTCTCACGTTGGGCTAGGGCTCATGGGTAAGTTAATACTACAAACTATGGAACTCTGCTGTTTACTTGGAGCTTCTTGCTTTGTCTGTTATGTTCAACTCCGGCTTGGGTGAGATACTACAAGTCGTCATACTAGGATTAAGAATCACCTAATCCTTGGATGCCAGATAGGATTGAAGGTAAGTCAGTTATTGGCCGTCTTTCAATAGCTTAAAAGGAGCTTTTGTTGGGATTATAAGTTCCCACATTCAAAGTTGGAGATATTCTCGTGCCTAGTATATAATGTCGTTGAACTACCTCTCTAATTGCCCTTTAGTTTTAGATGGAACCTCATCGTCCTTATGTGTTGGGTTTGAGTCTAACTCGGACTTTGAGTCTTTGACAGCTTTCCAACCTTTTTAGTTTCATCATAGAGACTGTCACTAAATTAACTGGTTGGACATAGTTGTTGAGTAACGTTGAGTGTGTACTGCATTCTGATAGCACAATGTATTTCTGACCCATTTCTTGTTGCTTTATGATATACTGAAATAACAACAATCTACTGCATACTTATTGCGCCTTGTATTTCACCTGATAGGTATCTAGAGGAGAAGAAGGAGAAAACTGAATCCAGATAGTGTTGCAAACGCGCAGTTATTTGACCCTCTGGTGTAGTTTGGATGTGTAATTGATTATTTTGGTTAATGAATGATGGAGCTTATTGTAAGGTGTTCTAACCATCAAATATTTGCATATTTGTTGCAGATGCTGATTGATTTGTCTATCTTCTTTATCGCATCAGTGTCCAAAGATTCCTTCATGATCAACATTGACAAGTGCATTTGATTTCTTATGCTGAAATTGCTCTAAATATACTGTTTGGATGTCTGAATGTACGATCTTCACATAACAAATAGGAGCACTTTTATCTCTCGTGTGCCACAACTAGCGTATCGATAGACCACAAATAACCGTCATGTTTTGACAAGCCAAGAAATAGGAAAAGAGAAAAAAGAGAACCAAACAAACACAATGCGTCAATCGACGAGATTTTGTAACACCGAGCATCCGATCAAAGAGAAAAGCAGGCCGAAACGCCAAACGAAGATAAACAAGAAGACCATGTCAGTCGTAATAGTGCTCCCACGGACCTTGGCCTGCTATCTCAATTGCACCGAAAGGATGAACTTTTTGTACTCGGTTGGTACCCATCCATAGGAATTTCAACTTTACTAGAAATAGTCTCAATCTGGATTGAAGTAGCAGGACGAGGTCACCTACTTTGAATTCCTTGGGCAATATCCTAGCGTCTTACCATCTCATTGTGTTCTCCTTTTAGATTTTTGCGTTTTCATATGCATCAAGCCGAATTTTATCGAATTCCTGTATTGAAAACGACGACGCTCTCCGGCGTTTTTGAGGTTGAAATTAAGATACTTGACAGCCCACATGACTTATGTTCGAGCTCTACTGGCCTGGTAAGTGACAAGATTTTTCATAAACAAGAGGAAAAGGTGAAGTGCCGATAAGGGGTCTTGAATGCAGTGCACTGAGCCCATAGAGCGACATGAAGCTTAGGGCTTCAATCTTTTCGGGACTAAGACATTGTCTTCTCTAGAATGCTTTATATCTCTTTATTGGAAACTTGTCCGCTAGTTTGGGGGTGATAATGGAGTAGCAATCTTGTGACGCACCTCATACTTGTTCAACAAGACCTCAAACTGTTTTTCAATGAAATAAGAACCACCTCACTAATGGTGATTCTTGGAACTGCAAATCTTGTAAATATGTTTTCCTTGGTGAACTTTTAGACTACATGTGCGTCATTGGCAGGTGTGGCAACTACTTCTACCCATTTAGGCACGTAATCGGCGACAACAAGAATGCATTTGCAACGTCCGAAAGGAGGAAATGGTCCCATGAAGTCAATTCGATCCCTATCAGTCACTTCCCTATCAGTCAAATAGTTCGATCGCTTGAATGTTGATCAATAACATTTTGTCCCCCTTTGATACGCTACTTGTCTTCTAGAAAGAATCACAAGTTGCAACAAATTTACGCACATCTTTAAATATAGTAGGCCAAAAAATACCATATTGGAGGATTTTAGCGATCGTATTTCCGGTACTAGTGTGTCCACCAACTGGATGGGAATGACAATGAACCATGATGTTGGATATTTCTTCTTCCGAAACATATATTTGATACATTCCGTCGGGTCTCTATTGTACATAAAAGGTTTGTCCCACTAGTATAATTGAAGTTCTTGTAGAACTTCTTCTGATGATATGTGAGTCTAGGAGGTAACTCATTGCAAACCAAGAAGTTCACAAGATCACCATAGTAAGGCGTGTCATGCTCTTGCGTGGAGATTTGGAAACATGGCTCAAAGTTGAGAGGTAATCGTCCATAAACTGATTAAACTCATCATTAATGAGATCGTCGATAGGATCTGTATGAGCAGAAAATGGAAGACAAGAGAGGCGATCGGCAACAAGATTCTCAATTCCTTTCTTATCTCGCACTTCGTGGTCATACTCTTGATGTAGCAATACCCATCTTATTAGCCTTAACTTTACATCTCTTTCTTCAAATCATGTCCTTCATGTAACCAAATAAATTGGTTGACAAACATCAAAGTTTATCCCTAATCAACAAATATCAACGTTTTATACTCTATCAAACAACATAGTTTTTAAATAACAATGTGAGATGATTGACAAACTTATGTATCTCCCGCAGGTTTGTTTCATTTTCGTTCGCGAACCAAATATTTCACTATGTAATAGCTAAACGTGGCATGGAGATATTGTCGAGTTTGTCGTTTATATTAGATAATATTTCTGGAATTCTTTTTGTAGATATTTTCTATTGGTTAGTAGCTCTTAGTTTTGTCACTAGTCATGCTATTTTTTAAAGTTTTTCTAAGTCCCATGACCAATTTAGTGGAGAACCAACTCTTATCACATGGAGCCTAGTATAACCTATCATGGATGTCACAAATAGGCAAAGAGTAACTGTGAATTTGTTTGACAAGATCTAAAGGGAGGATTTGTCCTAGGATACTATCAATCTTATCATGGTTCCACTTTTTGTTATCGATAAAGGAGCCAAAAACTCGATGATTCCATAAATAGATACAAACATACCGCAAGCACATGATAATTTTGTTGTAAATAATATAAATCAATCGTTGAGCCACGAGGACTTTGGACATTTGATTGAAATACACTGTCTAAATCTGAAGGAAAAAGGGAAATCAAGTTTCAATAATCAATATTAGCGATCAAGTGCAAATAAAAGTAAGGAATAAGTTTAAAGGAGTCTAAAGATCGGCAACTAATCCTACCAACCACGATGATCATCTAGGTGAATGAGGTTTTGTACTCTTAAGTCTATAACTAGCTACATGTGCTCCACCAAACTTATCAAAAATTTTTTGGTGGAAGGAGAGGTAGTGGTTTCCGGTGCATCTAGACGCGCTTTTATTAATAAAAAAAAGGCTAAGTAGTCATCACACGGGGATAGCCCGACCCCTTACATCATCAAGTAAAAGATCAACTACACCCTCCGACGGGTCATACAATACATTCAATCCCAAAGGAAGGTTTATAGCAAAACTAGCAATAAAGTCCGCTACTCTATTCGCCTCGTGGTAGGCATGTCGAAATTGGATATTCCAATCTCTTTTCAAAAAGTCTTGGCATGTGAAAACCAGACTAGCAAGTGGGTGGTGAGGGACGATGTTTTTCTTGAGGAGATTGATGATCAGTTGAGAATCAGATTCAACAATAACTAATCGATAACCTAGATCCCAAGCGATCCTACGACCATGAACAATACCCCAAATTTCAGCTTTGGGGACGGTACACAATCCTAGGTTAACACCAAACCCCCTCAACCACTCACCCACCTAACTTATCAAATGAACTATGTATTTCACTAAAATCCCTCATAATAAGGATGGAGTGGCTATTAGAATTAATATCAAGAGTTAGTTTATTTTCCAAAACTCATATTTATGTTATCCGTTTAAGGACATACATAACGTAGATGCTCATTGTGAAGGAGGTAAATAAATTATTGTGATTAACAAAGATAAATATTACGTATTTAACTTCCATCGTTTCATTAGTCAATTGATAATTCGTTCAAAGGATGAAAAAATCTCTTAAAAGGCCATATGTCGGGACATGACATAAATTATCAAGACCTACACTCATTCGGCACTTTTTTTGGTATAACATTAGTTTTTAATTCAACTAGCACGATCATTAGATATGTTCGTTCTTACATGCCATTTGATGTCTGTCCAAAAGTTACTCTTTTGCATACCTCGATAATTCCATTACACAACCTTCATTTGCTACATGCGTTAAAGATTGAGTGATAAGGTCTCCAAATTCCTACCATTTTTCCAAATAGACTTCGAGTCTATTGCATCACAAAGGTTGTTTAGAGAATACCCCTTGTGGATTTTGGTGCTTTTAATCTTGTTTCGGTTTAAGTGGTTCATTAATGCCCTGTTTAGTTAGGAGATTCGCGGGGAGGGGGGTAGAGTTAGAGTTAGGGTTCCGAAAAATAGAAGCCTTTAGGTGGTGTTTGGAGTTGGGGTTGAGGGTTGAAAAAATAGTTGTGTTGGATCAAACCCTAACTTTTAGAACTTGGTATTTGAAGGTTTCTAAAGGAACCCTCGCCATGTTTTAAGGTTTGACCATTCTACCCTTAAATATTATCGATGAGTACTAATACATTCATTACATGGTTGTTCCACATTTAAATCGTTGAAGAAGAAATCAAAATAGATCGAAGAAGAATAATTAGAAAATTCAAGCGGATCGAAGAAGCTCACCTGAAGAATTAAAACAAATTTTAGTTTTTAACACCGATCGTAGAAGAAGAAGAAGAAGAAGAAGAAGAAGAAGAAGAATCTTGTATAAAATTCGATTTCACTTTTCAACACCAACAGCATAGCTACAATTTTGGTGGATCTCGCTCATCCCTTAAGTTCTTATATTGGTTGATGCGTATGAGAATATCATTCAGACAAGAATCCTAGTAGATAAATTAGCTTTTTAGGAATTTGAGAAGAAGAGAGTTTGAAGAATTCAATTTGTCCCCCTTTTGTTTGATGCACCATTCGAATTTGAGAAGAAGGGAATGTTGAAGAACCCAACTTTATCGTGAAGGAAAGCACGATCAATTGAAAAACGCAATATGATATTTCTTATGCCTTCGACTGATAAATTTGAGAAGAATCTAAAGACTCGTGTGACAGGGGCAAGGCATGTACTGATAATGCATACAAACCCATATAACCTTGTTTGAAGTTGAAGAACCCATACTTTTTTTACCAATCTAACTAGGTGATGGATACAAAATATCGGGATGAAAAAGCGTAAGGGCAATATCGGCTTTTTAGAAAAAAAATCATACAAACCCATATAATCTTGGATTCATCGCCTCAAACTAAAATAAACCCAAGAAACTCCAAGTAAACAGGTCCGGTCTTTCTTCAATTCGAAATCAGTTTAAAGCCATTTAAATAAACACGTAAACACAATTTTTTTTATAAACCTCAACGTCGAAAATCTATTTCAAAACAACAACTACAAATATAAACCACGAATCTATTTTTTAATAAACATAACCTAACAAGTAACCTTCCAAAAGAGATCGAGATACTTTAGAGCATCTTCATTCCTCATACTTAAGTATCTTAACCCATTTTTCAAAACAAAATTAAAGAAAATATTAAAAACTGAAAGAATAAAAAGCATGAGGTGAAAAGAAGTATCTCAATCGAGATACTATATATAGCAAGTATCAATGCAATCAATCTTATACGTTTAAATTTTTAAGTGTTTTTCTCTTGGTACCCCTCACGTTTGGACTTTTCCTCTTGGTATTCACAAGGTTTCAAGTTTCCTTTTGTTACCCTTATATTATTATTTGTTTTCTCCTTATAGCCTTTCTTAATATATTTCATTAAAATTTCAATTATAAAATAAAAATAAAAATAAAAAAAATTCAAAACTAGTTATGAATTAAAAAAAGAGAAAATTATCTAAACAGTATCCCATCTTTTCGCCTGACTAAACTTTAGTACCCCATCATTTTAACTATCAGAACGGTATTTAATCTACTCACCCCGACCGAAGAATAGTACCTCGATCAATGTTCACCCGTTAAATTCAATGAACAGTGTTAAATATCAAGGGTAAATTTGTCCTCCTACCTTTAATATACTAATCCATTTTTAATTTTTAAAATTTTTTTTGGAGGACTTTTTTGCAAAATCCCCAAATTCTCTCCAAACCCTTATTTTCTCTTTCCTCCTCCACCTTCTCCCACTGCCTCTCAGATCTGACCATGGACATGGATTTGGTTACATTCAGGTTTCTCCAGATAGATGTCGATGATGGAATTTCTATGCCGGAGTGAGTACATAATAGTATATTACGAATCAAACACATGACTCCAATCTGCAAATATATGCCTCCGCAACTCAATGTTTCAACAAGGACCGTCAATGGATCATTGGTTACTGCATTCAGATCAAGAATCAAACACATGACTTCAATCTGCAAAAGTCGAACCAAGCACAAGAAAGAGTGTTGTGCATCAGAGGCGAATCCTGACGATTTCGATTGGGTTTTCGATAACCAAGATGAATGTTTCTGGTTGTCTTCGGAAAGCTTGTTGGATCTTAGGGTTTGGAGTCCTCGTGATTACGGGGTTGATGATGAATGTATGTTGGTTGTTTTGCATTCTAGTTTGATTGATTGTAGAAGCAACTTGTTTGATGGGGTTAAATCTAACCTTATTTGTATTGATTAGTTGAAAAAAATTGAATCTCGAGCAAACAATTCTCATCTCAAATTGTTCTTCTTCGTGGACACCACTACGCGTTGAAGAAGCTCTCAGTAGTGAGAAATAGAGATAGAAGCGATAGAGCTGAGCGGATTGGCTGGCAAGGTCCGCGGGGTCTTTTTGCCTTGGGTTTTGAGATAAAAGCTCTCAGCAGTGTTTGTTGATAGGACCACCATGGTGCAACCCCATTTTAGGAGGTCTTTCTGCTAAATGTGAAGAACTCAAAAGGGAGATTAAACAAAAGGAGCAACAACTTGACCTTCATGAAGACGAGGCTTTGTATATAGAGCAGAAGATAAATCGAACAATTTTTTATCGAGCAGCAACTTGACCTTCACTGCCAATCAAACAAGTTGCTTCTTGATTAATGTGGGTTCACATATATAAACCAATTTTTAACGATTAAGTTAATAGAAGGAGAAGGTTGAAGGCAGTGATTTATGCTCTAATTTAACAGTGTTTAGTTAATTTCTTGTAAAAATATATAAGGGTTTGGAGAGAAAATAAAGGTTTAGAGAGAATTTGAAGATTTTGCATAAAAACCCTCTAAAAAGAAAAAATTAAAAATGGAATAGTATATAAAAGGTAGGAGGACAAACTTACCCGTGATATTTAACACCGTTCATAGAGTTTAACGGGTAAACAGTGATCGATGTACTATTCTTCGGTCGGGGTGAGTAGATGAGATACCGTTCTGATAGTTAAAAGGATGGGTATTAAAGTTTAGTCAGACCAAAAGATGGGTACTGTTTTGATAATTTTCTCTTAACAAAATACCTTTATTTTTTGTTTTTGAAATGAAAATAAAAATAAAACTAATTAAACGCTAAATTTTAAACTAAATAACTTTATAAATAATAAGTAATGAAAAATAAATATTTTATACTTTTTGAATTTAAAAATTTTTGAAGATTAAATTTAGGCATTTTTTAAAAATAAAAATATTAATTTTTATATTAAATTTTGAATTAAAATAAAATATAAAATTAAAACTCAAACTAATTGACAAAATTGGTAATTTCATAATTATAAATATATTTTTATAAAATATAAAAAATTAAACGTAGACCTAATTTTTAAATTTTATTTTAATGAAATATATTTAATAAATTTTATTTTAATTAATATATTTAGAATTTTAGAATTAATAATTTTTCGAATTGTTTTTAGTTTTAATTTATATATTTTATTTAAATCGAAACTTTTTTAAAAAACAATATTTTTGAAAACAAAAAAGTTTAAAATTAGGTTTCTAGATTTTCTAATTAATTAAATAAAAAAACTTCTTTACCATTTCATAGTGTTTATAAAGTTAATTTATTTAAAATTTAACGTGATTATAATTATTTTTAATTTTATTTTATTTTAAAAATAAAAAATGGAATTAGTTTTTTATTTTTAATTTAATTTTTGTATTTTATAATTAAAATTTTATAATTTTTATAAAATATATATTAAAATAAGTATATGGGGGAAAATAAATTAAATTGTGAAAGTACCAAGATTAATATCAGTTAAGAAATAAACAAAAATACTTAAAGTAAATTTTTTATTGGAAGAAAAACAAGTTAGCATGTTGTGACAAGAAGAGAATAACAAAAGGTAATGATGCTCTTAAACATTTGAAACTTTATGGGTTGTTTTATGAAAAATGATCTAAATTAGGGTAGTTTAATGCAATTTACCCTTTCAACCGTTTACAATTACAACCTAGATTAGATTGTAAAATGGTCGCATACAAATGCTAGGCGATCGAAGTTCCATCTTCCAGAGCAAAACATCTCAGGATAACAAAGAAAGAAGATAACAAGAAGAGAGTGATAATGGCGAAGTGTGATTCTTATGCGGAAGTGGCATCTGATCTCATCCATTTTCTTAACGCTTCTCCAACTGCTTTCCATGCCGTCGGTACTCACCGTGACTAAACAATTTTTCCATTTTATCTTTTCCTTCTTCAGATCTTATGGCTTCTAGATAGGGTCAATGAGAAACGTTCTATCTCTACGTTATTTATATTTGATATGATTTTTGTTCTTTTTCTCTAATATTTTGTTCTCTTATGGTTTGCTGTCAGCCGAAGCTAAGAGTCGGTTGACAGTCGCAGGCTACGAGCAGCTATCTGAGAGAGAAGATTGGGAGTTGAAAGCGGGAAAGAAATATTTTTTTACCAGAAACCACTCTACCATAGTCGCCTTCGCGATTGGTAATAAGTATGTGACTATCATATCGCTTGGTTGGATTGACGATTCTTGATAATTTTGGATTGACGATTCTTGATAATTTTCTTTGCTCATGAAGTTTTAATCTAAGATTTGATTCGAATTGAATTCGTTGTTCAATAGTTGTGTTGCTCTGTGTTATGATACGGTTGGTGATGTTTGTAAATTTGTCTTAGATATGTTGCTGGAAATGGATTCTACATAGTTGGTGCCCATACTGATAGTCCTTGTTTGAAATTGAAGCCTGTTTCAAAGGTAACTTGTATTTGATCCGTGAAGGAATACATCATACATATAAATACACTTTAAACTCATAATTTTTGTGGATCTGATCAGATAACCAAAGGAGGGTACTTGGAGGTTGGTGTTCAGACTTATGGTGGTGGATTATGGCATACATGGTTTGATCGTGATTTAACTGTCGCCGGACGAATGATTATAAGAAGCAAAAAAGATGACTCCGAAGCCTACTTGCAACGACTTGTTAGGATCAAAGATCCTATTATGAGAATTCCAACTCTGGCAATTCATCTAGACAGGTTTCTATTAAAAGAATTCATGATTAGATGTCTATTCGATTACTGGCGCTTACATGAATCTCATATTTCGTACCTGAGATGACATTCATTTTTGAGCAGGGGGGTCAATGGTGATGGTTTTAAGCCAAATACACAAACACAACTTGTTCCTGTCTTGGCGACAGCAATCAAGGTAAATTTGAAAGCAACTATCAATGGACACCATCATGCACTGACAATAGCATTTTCAGGCTGTTAGAGTTCCTTTGAACTTTTAATCAGGATAATGTTCAGTACAATTATACTCTTGTTTCCCCTTATCCTTATGCACAGCATATAAGCTCAATGCAAATGGAATCTAAGCACTTAACATTTCCAGGTTTAGTGGTGCAGAATTTACTGCAAGTTAGTGCCCATTTGTTTGCAATGATTTCAGTTTTCAGGCTACAGCCTCATTGATTGCTATCATCCACGTTTTACCCTAAAATTGTAGTACTTGTTCTAGTCGCACCTATCTTCCTTCTTTCTTGTTTCATTTTTTTTGTATGGTGGTAACCCGATTTAGCTTTGAGCACTAGTAAACTTGGTCAAAAAGACAATCCCCACCGAAATCACTTTATATTTTTGAGGTGCTGTGAATTGGCCTATACCTTCTCTACCATGATGGTCTGTGATGTACTGATGTGAGATTGGCAAACCTGGAAAGTTGATAAATGAATTATTTGTGTAATAGTCTGTACTGATAAATTTCTTGTTTGAATGTATAATTGGAGAATAATTCTAATCATTCAACATGTTTATGTTGTTTTCTTATTTGTTTATGGAATATGTATCATTTCGGTGAACTGCTTTATATGATGAAAATCAAATATTGCTAGGCGGAGCTCAACAAAGGTGCTCCTGATGATGGTCCAGTTGCACGTGGAGTTGAAGTAGCAAAGATGGAAAGCCAGAAACACCATTCCCTTCTGCTTAAGGTATCAGAATCAATCCCCTTTTCTCTTTCGTTTGTGTAACTTGCAATGAAGGAATTTGGACTGTTAGTTGATGTGCTGCTGTAGCCTCGGCATTTGCACCCGTTGCTGCTGATTCTTATTCATGAAAGCAGTATATTGTCTTAGTCATTTATTTCATATATGTTTTATGTTTTCCCTGCAGCTCCTTGCAACAAATGCTGGCTGTGAAGTTGATGATATATGTGATTTTGAACTACAATTATGCGACACTCAACCAAGCATTATAGCTGGTTTATTAAAGGAGTTTGTTTTCTCAGGACGGCTTGATAATCTCTGCATGTCCTTTTGCTCTTTAAAGGTAACCTTATTCTCTCATAAGAGAACATAGAACCCTTTTAATTGCAGTTCTTGTGCAATACCAAATTTTAAAGTGCTATTTGAAATCTTTTTAGTTTGCAACTCCTATCTGGCCATATTGGTGACTTCTCATTTTTTTTAAACATGTTTGGTGAATATGGTAGGTGAAGAAATCAATTTGAGTTGAACGTGGGCGGGGAGGGAGAGTAATCAGTTTGTGACTGTGTGTGTGTGTTCTGCACTTTACCTCTGACAGGGTATACTGTTTGAAACGCAGGACTGTGCATTTCATCAGTAGCAAATACTATTTTGAATATGCTCTCTGCATACTTCATTCTTTTTATCCATTGTCTCCTGATTTTTTTCTCTACCCAGCTTAGAATTTTGAACTTAGCAAGCACTAATCAAACATGAGAATATTGCTCGATACAATTTTCCACTTTGTGGGTTATGTTACTCATTGTGACTTCAATCATTAATATCAAGTAAAAATTGTTTAGGTCATAGAAATGGTTTAGGTTTCTGCTTTATTCTCCTCAAGTTGGAGATCTGCTGTATTTTATATCCTTTCAAGTGTCAAGGACTCAAAATAACCATTGTCAATTTGTTTATTGAATTTCAGGCTTTGATAGATGCAACGACTTCTGAAAGTAGCCTTGAAGATGAGACTGGTGTTAGAATGGTGGCACTTTTTGACCATGAAGAAGTTGGATCAAACTCCGCACAGGGAGCTGGGTCTCCAGTCATGTTTGATGCTTTGTCTAGAATTACAAATTCTTTTGTTTCAAATTCCAAAACGGTATTACTCAGATTTTGATAAACAAAACAATTTATTAGCAGGCTTTCCTGTATTACCTTTATCCAACTATAATATAGACCAATGCTTCTGCATAATGGTATATTGTCATAAAAGAGATATTTCTTATACATCAGTAGGTCATGTAGGAAATTGAGTATCCAGTTCTAGGAAGATGGATCTCATGCTTATACAAATGGCAGTGCTGCTTTTAAAAACCTTCACTCTCTGTTGAACTTGTGGATCTGAATCATGATTATTTTGTTTTCGTTGCTTAGATTCTTGAGAAGGTAATCCAGAAAAGCTTCCTGGTATCAGCAGATATGGCACATGCCTTACACCCTAACTACATGGTATTTTTTTTGCTCTATATTTAAATGTGTTTATGTGGCGTGTAATGTGTACGTTGCACTCAATAAATGTTCTATCACCAGGACAAACATGAGGAGAATCATCAGCCAAAGATGCACTCAGGACTAGTGATTAAACACAATGCAAATCAACGCTATGCAACCAATGCTGTTACTTCATTCATTTTCAGGGAGATAGCCAATAAACATAAGATTCCTGTTCAGGTTTGTATCTCCTCTTACATTTTAACAAATATACTATTGAGCCATCCATTGCCAAAGGTTTAGAACTAGAGTAACCTATTTGTGCCTGTGCAATGTAACGTGACTTCTCTTTTTTCCTACAAAGGAATTCTATGCTTGGAAGTTGAAGTTGACCCGTCAAACTTCTTGCATAGATTTTCTCCATTGTGTATGGGATATGGTGACTTTTCAACATAAGGAAGGGCAGTTCTTTGATGGGGGTGTAGGCCATTTTAAATAATTTCATTCAATTCATGCAGGATTTCGTGGTCCGCAATGACGTGGGTTGTGGTTCAACAATCGGGCCAATCCTGGCCAGTGGCGTAGGAATTCGAACAGTAGATGTGGGTGCACCTCAGCTTTCAATGCACAGCATCAGAGAGATGTGTGCTGTTGATGACGTGAAGCACTCCTATGAGCACCTCAAAGCCTTCTTCGAAGAATTCTCTCATCTTGATTCCAGGCTCAAAGACACAATCGAATGAACTATATAGTTCAGTTTGCTGCTGCTGCTTCTATGTTTCATCAGAGTTATGTTGCAAACATTTGTACTTTTCAGTTAGGTCATAACTTGGAAATGTATAAGCTCTCTTTGCTGTTCTTTCTTTTCTCCTTGCACACTGACACAGATAAATAAGCAAAACACAGAAACAAGCGGATTGAGCCTTGTACTATTAAGGGACTACTCTTTTAGAGAAACGGTGAATCTCTTGAGAAATATTACGAGCATAAATATATTTCATCATCTTGCAAATGATTTATATAGGGTGGACACAAATTCCACCAATCCCGGTCCCGTCCTGTTGCGTTTCCGGCAGGATCTCATTCAAATTTAGAAACCTCGTTCCAAACTTGTCGGCCATGCCCTACCAAAAACTATCAGAGACGGGTATGGGCCTTTCGTCCCGCTAAGTTCGGTCCTTCCCGTATGTAATAAAGTTTTAATTTCAAATAATATATATAAACAATTTGCATTAGTGAGACTCGCATAATTATAATTATTAGCATTAGTGATATACTTATATAATTATTGTATAGTTATGCTTATATATTTAAAAAAAAAGCCATGTTGGTCAAACCGTCAAAATTGACAAACGATTCAAATTCATTTAGATGTGTTTTATTATGTATATTTGTAAATTTTAATGTTTTTGCATTTTAAATACGATATATATAAATATTTTTGTGGATAAAAAGTAAATTTTGAACGCGATAAATAAATTAATGGGCAAGTGAGATTGAACTCGTCACAAACCCATCCCATGTAAAATAGCCGGCACGGGATTGAGATGACCTCAGTCCCGTCCATGCCCGCCCCTAGATTGATTTCTGCATAAAAGTGGAAATTACCTATTTAGTAAATAAATATTTTTAGTGTACATTTTCTCAGTACATAATATACACATTTTGATGTACAAATAGGTTTTATAAAACTTGAGCGTTTGGTGAAACCAGACTTTATGGTTCGAGTTTGCTGGGAAGGAAAATAGGTGCATATAATAAAGAAACCGTGTGATAGCTTTGGGGGCAAAACCAGAAGCAAATTTGATAATCTAAAACTCTCTTGAAAGCTTCTTTGTCAGCTTCTCGACATTGAGCCAAAAGGCCAGTGTATCTAGGGTCAAAAGCTAATCTATCAAATAAAAAAAATGTATCAAGGCTCTCAAATGCTCAAATGCTAATCTATCAAATAAAAAAAGCTAATGTATCAAGGTTTTGTCAGAGCTCCAAAACTAATCTATCAAATAAGCCGGTATATTAAGGGTTATTCATATCTCGATATCAACATGATGACATAGATATGACATTAATATTTGATAGGTTGAAATGTATCGGATAACTTACAAAAACTAATCTATCAAATAAGCCGCCCAATAAGGTATATCAAAAGAGGGAAAAAAGTAAAATATGAATATACCATGATATACTTAACAAATAATAAATATTTTACGTTGATGCCTATATTTAGTATCCATATTATATAATTTACCAATATCTCATATCCAAATATAGATACTAAAATTCAAATCTATTATACTTACTAAAACAGAGCACAGGTTGATGACGTGGCGCGCTGTCGACGCAGGATTTTTGAAATTGAGCTCCCACAATTAAAGCCAATAAATCTTTATTTTTTACACTATTTTTTAAACCATAAAATCTTTTATTATTAAAATAATAATTTTATAGAAACCAAATCTATTATACTTACTAAAACAAAGCACGAGTTGATGACGTGGCGCGCTGTGGACGCATGATTTTTAACAATCGTTTTTCTATTGTTTCATCCCTTGATTTGATTTTTAACCGTAATCTATTTTCAAGTTATTAAAAAAAAATTGGCGTGTACACCTTTTTTATGTTAATTTTATTTATTTATTGATTTTCTTCCACCCATCAGCAAATAAGTTATTTTTAGATAATAGTTATCGGACTTTGAAGTTAATTTTGAATTAAATTAAATTTTTTTAAAACTTTTTTAGCTTGTAGATATAGACCGCGTTATATTAATTAAATTTTTGTTTAATTATGTTAAGTTTCTTAGCTTGTAGATCACATAAATCTTTTGTAATTTTAATAATTAAAAATAAAATTAACTAAATAACTAATAGATTTATAGTCGAAAAATAATTAATTAAAATAAAAATTTTAATACACCAATAAGCATTATAATCCAAAAAAAAAAGAGTTGTTAAATACAAAAAAAAATTGTAAAATTAAATTGTTACCGACCAAGAAAAAAAATCCTCAAACTCATTACTTAATCGGAAAAAAACAAAAATGTTGTTATATATATATAATAATATTATTATTCTATTAAGTATGTCCATAGTATAATCTTATTTAGTAAATTTATCCTTAATAAAGTAATGTTGGTAAGTCGATTATATTAGAGAAGTATACAAAACAAAAGCACGTAAAAAAACCAATTTCACAATATTCTTTCTCATTTTTTTCAAAACCCGCACAAGGTGCAGGTATTATACTAGTATGATACTAAACAAACCTAATCCTCTCACAAGCTTTCAAAAGTTGAAATCTTCCTAAAACAGGTGGAGTTACAGATAAACACTTTGCTTGTGTTTAGTTAAGATTTTTTGGGGTTTATTTTGTATTAGTTTGTAAGGGATGAATTTTATAGTGTTTATATGTAGATTTGTTGTTCTAGTTGTTCTTAGGGTGGTTTTTGGGTTGTAAAAACTACATTCTCGTAATCTCATCAAGCAAGTTTTTTAATGATTGTCGATGATTTGTGAAACTTGTACACCATTGATACCTTCCTCTCCACTCTCCTCATTCGCAGATGATACACCAGAGAACTACTAGTGTTAGGGATTTTTGGTAAGTTCTTCTCTGTTTTCTCTCTTTCCTTTAGCATGGTATTCCAATTCATGTCCTCCACGAGCATTTTGCAATTGAACCAGAGATTGAACAAGAAAACAACTGAGGGACGGGTCTGAGGGTTGTGTGAGAAAGACCCGGCTTGATTGCGTCACAAATGGGTTCGCGGTTCTTGAAGAAATGAAGTTGCCTGAGAGTGAGGCGGCTAAGGTGTACGGGGACAAGGGGTTGTAGGAGTGCCGGGAGATGTGCTTGAGCGATTGTAATTGCTCATGGTAAAGCACCAACCCCGGTCTTCTCAAGTTCATGCTTTGCAATTTGCAATTGAACCAGAAATTGAACACTACTATGATTAAGCCCCAACCCCAATCTTTTTCTTCTTGTTCATATGAGACGGTTCTTGAGTGAAGGCCGCGAGAAGAACCAGATGGCAATGAAAGCTATGGAGATAGGGAGAATCATGAAGTCTAGGAGAAGGGAGAAGAAGATGGTCAGAGAACGAAGGAAGAAGAAAGCTATGGAGATATTGGTCTGGTTCTATTGGCGTTCCAAACTGGAAGGAGGAAGGAATAAAGAAGGAAAATTATTTAATTGGTGAGGGTAAGGTGATAGGGATATTTTAGTCTTTATATAAAACCGAAACTAGTGACAAACCATTTAACTAAACACGGAAAGTTTTTTTATAAACCATAAAATCTCAAAGCCCTAACAAAACTCTCAGGAAATATGGATACTAAAATGCCAAACAAATCCAAGCCCTTAATCTTATTGCTCCCACAAGAGTACAATATACCATAAGAAAAAAATAAAAACTAAAATTAGTCAAGAATCTGGGGAATATGCAAATTTCATGTGTGGAGAATCTACTTATTGCTTGGAGCAAAATTCGAAGTTCTCTGCACCCTAAACTGCAGTAAACAGACCAATACAGTAGCCAAGAGTAACAGGAAAAACAAAGAGAAAAGCCGATGGATCAACGAGATCCAACCAAAGTGCGTTACAATTAAATTATCAGCAAAATCTGTGAAGTGTATCATTTTTGCCTAAGTTGAAATTGTATGTTTGCAGAGTTTTTTCATGAGCTGAGAGCCTTCTGAACTTCTTCACTCACATTCTTTGGAGGCTTCTCTGCATGAATGTTTGCTAGTATGCTCTTCTTTGCATAGTAATCAATCACCTGCATTGCAACAAAAGTTGGTACAAATTACTAATTTTGCTCTAGCTCTAGGAAGAAATACTGGCGCGAAACAAATGGCAACAAAAATTATACAAAACGAGAAAGCACATTTGAGAGCCACTGATGAAACAAATTTATTGCTGACCATCAAACATGTTCAGAAAGCACACTGAGAGCCACTGTTGAATTGAAGTTACTGCTAATCATCAAATATACATAGAAAGCACACTGAGAGCCACTGTTAATTAAAAAATTATATATAAAAAAAAAGAAAGCACAAAATTACAAATGCACAATGGTTAGGGTTGAACATCATAGTACATGAACATTAAGGAAAATCATTTCCCAAGTACTTTGGCATGCTTCTGTAAATAATCTCCGATAGACAAACCAACAAAGAGCTACAGTGCCCTAAAAAACTTCAGTCTTGCAAAACATGATTAAGAAAGGTTTGTCTATCGCGTTGATGAGGAAAGTAAAAATAGAAAGAATAAGAGCCGTGAACTGTTGCTGTCCTTTTGAAATTTTAATGGTTTAATTTTCACTTTCAATGCAACAATAATGTAAACCAATAGAATGTGATAAGTTCAAGTACTAGTAAGAGACGTTTTGAAACTATGAGGACAATAATGAAATAAAGCTAATTTTCAAATTTTACCATGAATCATATATATTTAGAAAGACGGGTATTTTAAGCAAAGGGAGTATTCTGGAATTTGAAAAAGAGATGCCAAGCCACCATATGAAGAAAGTGTTCAAATTAGCACGTTTACAAGCATGTTAAAAGATTCATATGTATAAGCAGGATATTAGGAATGGAGCTCCCATGTAGAAACATGAATGAGAAAAATAATGAAAAAAAGGTGAAAGAGAATAAAGAGTTAAGTCCATACTGGTTTCGTTTGTTTGTGGAATGCTTCTAACCTAGACTTCAGAACTGCAGCAGTATCATCCTTCCGCTGGATCAAAGGTTCTCCAGTGACCTTTAAAAATAAAAAGAAGAAACTAATTCATCTTGTTCACAATAATCAACAGGAAAACAGAAGGATAGGATGAATAGAAATCATTAAACAAATTTAATTAGGAGAGCAGCCAGACTGCAATATACATATCATCCCAGCATGCAGATTTACTGCAGTAAATATTGTAGCATGAGCAGACTCTTAAGATTATTTTTCAATTTCACAATGGATGAACTTATATTGTTATAACACAAATCAAACTACATGAAACTTACATCATCAACTCCGGGCACCTTTGGAGGAGCAAATTTAGTGTGGTAGGAACGACCACTAGATGGGTGGATCCAACGGCCAGTGATTCTCTCCTCCAATATAGAATCATCAATTGCAAAATTGAGCACCTTGTCAACCTTGGATCCTCTCTTATCAAGCATTTCATCAAGCTTCATGCAAAGAAAATGAGCAGCAGGAGGTGAGACCACAATAATTAATATAAGGATATGATTATCCAAGAAATCAACGGAATTGCCAAAACCTTTTGTGCTTGCACCACAGTCCTCGGAAATCCATCAAGGATAAAACCCTTTTGGCATGAAGGCTTGTTCAATGCTTCATCAATAATCCCAACAACAAGGTCATCAGATACAAGCTCTCCCTGTAATATAATTCCAAGCATATAATTAATTCAACACTACACAACCAGAAGGATAAGATCATTCAAGTATTTGACAACAATTACCTTCTCCATGGCCTCTTTAGCCTTAACCCCAAGAGGCGTTTTAGCAGCCACAGCAGCCCTCAACATATCACCTGTGGCCAAATGGCACAAGCAGTACTCATCCTTGATGATAGGAGACTGGGTACCTTTTCCTGACCCAGGTGGTCCTGTGAATCAACATAACCATTAATCAAACCCACGACCATGACCTTGTTCTAGTGAGAAACCGATTGGAAACAGATGGCAATATTCATGCATTAGTTATTAAGAGGCATAGGGATCACATCTATGAGTTATGCATCTCCAATTTTCTTACAGTGGTACAATGTGATAGATCATCCCAATAGAATGCCTAAAATCTACAGCACTGCAAAAAAAACATAACTTTATCCACCTCAACTCCGTATAGAAGGCAACATATCAGAAGGAAGATAATCTACAGATTCTCATTGGATGCATATTTAGAAGCAACTAGGCAATAGCCTCTGCCAATTGAAAATTTCTCAAGCAAATCAAATCATCCACTAACCCATCCAAGCACTATTCTCTACAATGTTTATCATGAGTTTAAAGGCCAGTGATTTAAACAATGTTTATTATCAGATTAAACGATTGACTACAAAATTGAGGTATATAGGAAGGAAAACAACAATTGAGTAACTCAGATTGAGTGCAACCACTAGAGCTCCTATAAGAGAAACCCAAAATGAGTTAAATCTGGGAAAAGTCGTAACCTTTTCCGGTCACTGAATCGAAAACGAGACGAAATTAAGCTAAGAAAACGATAAACCATACTTAGCACCTCAAGTTCTTCAACAGATAGATGAACATTCCAATTCTCAAGTACACGCACAGCCTAGAAAGAAACTTGCATTTACGAAAAGAAATAAAAACGAATCAACATACACCAACCAAATGAACCGCTACAAAAACAACAGATCTGTAATTGGTGACAAAGCGAGAAAGAGAGGGAAACCTTACCAACGAGAATAAGGCGTTTGTCAGGCTTGTTTGCGCACTTCATACGGCGAAGGAGCTCGGTCATCAGATCGATTGAGGGGAAGTCTTCCAAATTCGCCGCGCTGGTCGCCATTGTCGTCGCCTGCTATTCCTTCGCAGAGAAACAGATGAGAGAGGGTTGTTGGGGGTTTTGGTTTGGATTTCTCTTTCTGGTTCCTCGCTTTGGACAAAAACCTCTTGTTTTGTTTGCTTTGAAATGAAGCCTTGGAGTTAGAGGTTTTAATGGCTTTTCACTTCGAAATGACGATCTTATCCTTTGACCAGCTACTGAGCGGATCGACCTACCCACGCCTGCCGGCACGACTGCCCGCGTCCCCTCTAAAACCGGTTGGAAACTAGATAAAATAAAATATCGATTTATATTATAAATCGATATTTTAAATAAATGAAATGAAAACTTAAATTTATACTCTGGACTACTACTTTTTATAGATTTATGAAATTTAGGTTGAAAAGTCATTCATAACAAATAATTATAATTAATGTTTTAAATCCATCATTATTTATCACACATGTAATTGTATGTATTTTAATATACTCCGAAAACGAAAACGGAAGGAAAACGAATTTAAAATATTATTTAAATGTAACATACTCCGTAAACGAAAACGGAAGAGAAACGAATTTATTTCATATGTATATCCTTATTCACGAAACTTTATGGAATCATTCCTTGCGGTTTAGTGCAAAATACATTTGCTTCCCCACATTTTGTAACCCTTTAGGGTATTCAAAAATACTCAAACTCTACTCCAATTACTTCAAACAACAAGGAATTATTCCAAAAACTTACACGAACAAGGGTATACGTATGGATTAGATTCGTTTTCATTCCGTTTTCAATTTCGAAGTTAAAACCAAACGGGCCCTTAGGGTAATGCGTATGATAACAACTAAGGATAAGCAATTGAATGTAGACAACATGTTTAAATCGAAATTTTCTTAACATATACCGTGCAAATGAAAACCATTCAATTATCAGATACATATAAAATTGGCGTGAAGAATGAAAATCGGTTTCTAAAATTGTTCTTATCAAAAATTAGAATCAAACAATAGATGCCGATTAAATGAATCAACTTGGCCATATGTACTAGGTGCGAGCATTTCCGGATATCCGATCTGATCCGAAGGTTCGGATAATCGATCTGACAATCTTATGAAAGTCCGATCCAAATCCGATCCGAGAGCACCCAGATATCCGACAGCTTTATCCGGATCAGATATGCAATCCGAATATCCGATCCGAGTATTTATACTTAGACTAGTCGGCTATATCTGATCCAATCCGACTTTTTTCCTCCAAACCTCGATCCGTGTCCGATTCGAAGATCCGAAAAATATGCCCGGATCGGATTGAACTCGGATCACCAATTGCCGGATATTTTTAAATTCGGATTTTTCCGGATCGGATCTTCGGATTAACATATCGGATTTGTCGGATCGAATATATTTGCTCACCCCTAATATGTGCAAGCTTTGTTTTTGGTTGGCCATGTACAAACTGAGACACAATCTCGATGAGGAGTTGTGGAAATCAGGACGTAGCAACCTATTTATTACTGAGCCATAAATGTGTTTTTTTTGGTTCAAGTAGGTAAGAGGCTCGATTACACCAAAGATAATTAGTGTATCGAGAGGCCGACAACCGGCAAACGGGCAAACCGTCATGCAAATAGAAAAACCAAAAAAGCAAACAATACAATCACCACAAGCAAAGACCGAAAAAAGTGAGAAAGATCCAAAAATCGGAACAACTACACCTTGGGAGAAGACGCGGAACACTCGAGGTTGGCAAAACATGGAGAGGGCACGGGCTAGATGAACTGGCGCGGTGTCTCGCCGCCGGGAAGCAGGATGGTAGAAACCTTTTTTAGGAGATGACATACCTTCTGCGGAGATGTGGATCCCACGACGTTGCCCCCACCTAGATGGAGGATCTTCGGAGACCTCAAACACAACCACGATCAACACGATCAACAGGGGCATGTGACTACGGCATCTTCCAAGACAATCGTTTAGGACACTCTCGAGAAACATCTTCAATAAAGGAAAGTCATCCCAAAAATTCTGGAATGGTGAAATCTGATTCCAAAATCTTGTTGGATTGGTGGGTTAATTTGATTTGCATTTGTTATTATTGTTGGATTGTTGTACTCTATTGGGAACAACGGGATTGTACCATGTCGGATGTTTTCACTCTTCACGTTTTGGGTAGTCATTTCTTCTTTAGTTGTTAGGTTTGCTAGTTGGTGTAAAAATTGCATAACAGCTGAGATTTTGACACAATTTTGTTTAATTTAGACAAACTCCCAAATCTAATCAAATGCTTTACATACACCAGAATCTTATAAACATATATTTTTTCTGCACAAATGCGGACATTTGAGTCCTAATGTTCAACTGAAATTGTTCTCTATTATCATCTTCATTTGTTCATTAAATGATGTCAAAATGTTAGTCAATAATGTGCTCTTCATCCAAAAAGGTTGGTCATTATCATTGAGAAGGAATTTCTTCAGCAACGTACTAATTGAAATCACACCCAATGACTTCCCTGTTTGAGTTTGAGAACCGTCTCGAAAATACAGCGATGGATTGTGAACCTTTGGAGGCTTTCCATCTTGGTATTCTTCTTCCTCCATTTATGATTGTCATTTTTCTTTTGATTTTTATGGCTTCTTATTGTTGTTTGCTTTGGATCCCTACTTCTCTCATGTCCTTAGCATCAATGGCGGATCACGCTTTAATTCAAGACGCGGAGGCCAGGTGTCGTCGATTCTTCCCTCTGTTCTTCTTCTTCTTCCTTTTTTGGAGGCTAGTTAATCTCGATTCTTGTTTCCTGTTGTTAAAAGGAGATATCTCTTGACCCAGATCATCATTTTGGAAGGAGAATGGAAGACCTAAGTGTATTTGGGGGCTAGGGTTTGCAGATTTTCTTGGTTGTGTTTAGGCGGCCGACTAAAAAATCTGGGGGCTAGGGTTTTCGTACTGAGCCATAAATGTTGTTTGTATACACAATGTACAACAAGGAACCCTAATGATATATAAATATTCTAATTACAAAAGAGACCATGTGATAACACGATTTATTGCTTAGATTTAGGTAATCATTTAGATAGATTCCTCACTCATTCATGCAAGGTTTAGCACTAGTTCATGACGTTTTGCACTCAATTCATGTATTTTGCCGAGATAGACGTCTACACGGACTTGTGCGTGTTTTATAGGTATTTCGGGAGATTTAGGAGCAAAAACGATACGTTTGAGGATCGTTCATCTAGATGACACACCCTCGGACTCATTAGGACACAAGCTAAAGGCTAAGGAGGACTCATGGAGCCTTGCCAACACAAGCCATGCACCAAATCACAGCTTAATGATCCAAGGCGAAGTTTCTGCACAGAATCACGGTTCTCTGACACTCCACGGCCGTGGAATCACCCGTGGATTTTGCCAGATTCTTGTGACAGCTGTGCCACGACTCTCATGGCCAGCTCATGCAAGTTTGTTATAAAAGTGGTCCTTCATGGGCTGTGAGAGATATCTTGGAGCAGCTCTCCATTACCCATCCTCTAACAAAAATATTCTCTCAACAAGAAGTCTTTCTAGGAAGAAAAGTGTCAAAAAGGAAGAAGAAGAGCTCCATTGAAGAGGAGAAGAAGATCACACACCATTACCACACTTGATAGTTTTATATTGAAGAATTCCGGATTCTAATTCTAAGAGTTGTATGAATCATTTGAACCTTCTTTTGGAAGGATTGTGAGTTATTCTAATTCTATTTTCAGCTTGGTTTTGCTTTAGTTCACTTGTCCATCTCTTTTCCTTCATTATCTTGCAAATGGATGTCATGATTTTATGTTTGTTTGTTTCGATTTCTATTATGAACGTTGTAGGCTAAATTGATGAGGTTCTAGGGTAAGGAAAGGATGGTTATGGCTAGGGCTATGATAGGACGTACTTAGATTTACCTTTGGATGACTTGTGTGTATGAACGTAGCTGCTGTTAGAAATCACGGGTAGTTCTTGTCTGACCACGGCCGTGGTTTAGGTAGAACAAACCGTGATTTTCCCTGGCTCGATGGATCTTGTCTTAGATCTATAGAATGTTGAAATCCTAAGTGTTTGTTGAGTTTAATCTACCCTAGGGTGACCTAGTGTTAGTAACTAAGTGTTAGGAGAGACTTACCCGGTAATCCTTACTCTTAGATTCCAAAGATAACAACCCTTAGGTAGTGGTGAGCCTAATAAGCCGCCATTGGATTAGGTGTGCTAGGATAGTTGTTTAGGACTTCCCTTTCCAAGACTTACCCGGTAAGGATAGGTTAGACCCCTAGCTAACAATCCGGTTTGAGTAGAATTCCTATCCTTAGGTTCTTAGAGACTTACCCGGTGATGAGACCTTAGGAATAGACTAGTTGGACCATGAGACCTACCCGGTAATTGATCCCAATCTAGAAACGCTTAATCCCAACATATCATAGTTAATCCAAGAAATGAATAGATAGCTTAAGTCCTATGCCATAACCGGAACTTCCAACCCCTAGAATCCGTCTTTTCTTTCTTTGATCACTATCTTGTTTAGCTCGTTTATTTGTGTTGATTCTTAGTTTAGTTTGATTGTTTACTTTGCATGAATTGTGATCTTTGATTGATCACCAAAGAAACCAACTAAAAACATTTGAGATTTTCATTTCTTTGTTTCTTTCTTTTCTTTCAACCTAGGTCTTTACTAAACTCAATCACAATTCGAATCAATTTCACCTTAGTCTTTGTGTTCGACCTCGGAATACTATCCCTTCTACAAATGTCCCGTACACTGCGGATTTCTCTAGGTAGTTAGGATTTAGTTCGAGTTATAAATTTAAAACCCATTTGCGCATCACGATCTTAGCGTAACAAGTTTTTGGCGCCGTTGCCGGGGACTAGGTCTAGATTGAGTCTATTTTGTGATTGTTTCTAGTATAGATCTTTCTTGTTGCTTTTGATCTCTTTTTGGTTTGTGTCTTTGCTTTTCAGGACATCTATTACTCTTTAGGTGTATGCGAAGATCTCGTGGCAAGGATTTAGCTCCATTCGATCCCGAACCGGAGAAAACCCTTCGATCTAGATCCAAGAGCATCCGAAAAGAGAAAGAGATAGCCGGTAGAAATCTCCAAGCTGAGTTGGATGAAGCCTTAGAGCAAATAAGGCTAAGAGATGAGCTCTTGGATGAAGAAAGGAGACTTGCCAATGAGAGGCAAGAGGAAACTAGGAGGGAGATTGATGAGATTAGGCAAGCCCTTGTTCAAGGAGAGCTTAATCGCCGACAACCTCCACCTCCTCCACCACAACCGCAGCCGGCGGCTAATGTTAGGGTTGTGCCCATTGCCATTGAAGAGCCACAAACCCTAGGGAGACGTATGGATCCGGCACAAAGAGCACACCGTCCGGGTGTGAACTTAGGAGATCCCGCAGCCCACAACTATGAGCTCCGCCCTCAAGTTCTACAAATGATCCGGCATAATCAATTTGGAGGGATGGAATGAGAGTCTCCTCATCAACATTTGATGAATTATGAGATCTTGATGGAGACTCTTAGACCGCCAAGATTGGAGAGCAACAACCATAAGCTTAGGGCTCTTTCCTTCTCTCTTAAGGATAAAGCCTTAGCTTGGTATCAATCTATTCCACAAGGGCGAGTTGGTACTTGGGAGGAGATGACAACCGAGTTTTTGACTAAGTTCTTCCAACCTTCCAAGACTACCGAGTTAAGAGGGAAGATCAATGCCTTCGTGATGAAGGATAGAGAGAGTTTATTCAAGTCTTGGGAGAGGTTCAAAGATCTTCTCCTTGATTGTCCACACCATGGCATACCGAAAATTGAGCTATTGGAGATCTACTTCAAAGGACTTGATGAAGATATCCAATTCAAGCTCCAATCTCTTTCCGGTGGGACATTTATGGAGAAGCATGTGGATGAAGCTTGGGGGTTTGTGGAGAAGCAAGCTCTAGTGATTGAGAAATACTCCCATAGGAAGAGTGAAGGAAGAAAGGCGGGAGCATATGAGGTGAGTGAAGTCACCATGAGCAATTTCAAGCTTGACGCCATCAACAACGAGTTGAAGTCCTTGAGGGAGTTGTGTGCTACAACTTTGAAGAACCAAGCAACTCCTCAAGTGCTTCCACAAGCCAACTTGTCTTCCAAGGAGGAGGATGTGAATTATATGGGAATGGGCAACTTCAACAATTACCAAGGCCCAAGGAGTTTCAACAACAACCGGCAATTCAACAATTACCGGTCTAACCACAACCATCCCGGATTTTCTTACTCTAACCCGGATGGAGCCTTGAACCCTTCCTCCTCCACAAGCACAACACCACCATCAAGAGCTTCACAAGAACCTCCACCCGGATTTACTCAACCTCCAAAGGATAGAACCGAAATAATGTTCGAGCAATTGCTTGGAAGGTTGAGTGGTCTTGAGAGCACGGTGACTTCAATCTCTAAGGCTCAAAAGGTTTTGGAAGCACAAGTGTTCCAAAAAGCGGGTGAAGCCCATAGAGACCCGGGAAAGCTTCCCGGAAGAACCGAAGACAACCCAAGAGGCCAAGTGTTGGCTATTACAACGAGGAGCGGGTTGAGTATGAAAGATCCTTTGTCCAAGGACAATGCTAAGGGAAAGCAAGTAGTGGTAGAAGAGGGAAAGTTGCAAGAAGATGGAGGCAAGAGCAAGGATGTAGAGCCGACCTATGTCCATACAAGCCACCACTACCGTTTCCACAATCAAGAGCAAGAGCTCGTTTGGACAATCACTTTGGTAAGTTCCTTGAACTAATGTCCAAATTACATATTAACATTCCGTTCATGGATGCCATTTTAGGAATGCCGGCATATGGCAAGTTTTTGAAGGAAATACTCTCCAACAAAAGGAAGTTGGAGGAGTATGAGGAGATAAGAATGACCAAGAGATCCTCGGAATTGATCCAAACAATGAAGGAGGAGATGCCTCCCAAGCTAAGAGATCCGGGCTCTTTTTGTGTCCCAATAGGAGTGGGAGATGTGAAGTACGAGGCCCTTTGTGATCTTGGAGCGAGTGTAAGCATCATACCGCTTGCACTTTGCAACAAGGTTGGGCTAGGAGAGCCGAAACCGGTCAAGATGACCCTCTATATGGCGGATCGTTCTATCACTCATCCGGTTGGGATCTTAGAAGACATCCCGGTGCAACTAGGAGGATTCTATGTGCCAATTGATTTTGTAGTCTTGGACATTCCGGCGGACTATCCGGTTCCCATCATCTTAGGAAGACCCTTCCTAGCCACCTCCGGATGCCTAGTGGATTGCAAGAATGGAACTCTCTCCTTCAACATTGGAGAAGAGAACATCAAGTTCAAGTTGTCCACAATGACGAAAGGGCCAGCCCTTGATGAGGATGTCTTCAACATAGTCGAGCAAGAGGAATCTAGGGAAGTTGTGAGCTCGATCTTGATCAAGGATCCATTGGAGAAGGTTCTTACCTTAAGTATGATGGAGGAAGGTGTTGAGGAGGCTTGCAATGAAGAGATCAAAACCTTGGAAGCATTGGAAGAGGAGCCAAGAGTTGGATTTGAAAGCCACGAAGAGATGTTGAACAGCTGCAAGTTCCACGGTCGAGATTTATGTTCCACGGCCGTCAAACTTTCTGGACAACTCCGGGAAGCAAGCTTAGCAAGAACCACGGCCGTGGAAGTTAAGCAAACCGTGATTCCAGCCGTGGTTTTCCCAGGACCAGTCCTTGATGATGGTCAAGCTTCTAGGAACCATGGAGAGCCTTCATTTGCTTTGGACTCATCTCATCCAACCTTATTTGGATCATCTTCAACCGATAAAGGTCCTCCTTCACTTGAACTTAAACCCCTCCCCTCTCATTTGAAGTATGCATTTCTTGGTGAAAACTCTACATATCCTGTGATTGTTAATGCATGCTTGAGTGATGATGAACTTGCTAAGTTGTTGCATGAACTAAGATTGCATAGGAAAGTCATTGGCTATACTATTGATGATTTGATTGGCATTAAGCCGTCTTTGTGCATGCATAAAATAATGATGGAAGATAACCACAAACCCTTTATTGAACATCAAAGGAGATTGAATCCTATAATGAAAGAGATAGTCAAAAAGGAAATCATTAAGTTGCTAGATGCGGGAATTATCTACCCTATCTCGGATAGTAAGTGGGTTAGTCCCGTTCATGTAGTTCCTAAGAAGGGTGGGATGACCGTAGTAACTAATGAGAACAATGAACTAATTCCGACTAGGACGGTTACGGGGTGGAGGATGTGCATTGATTATAGGAAATTGAACATGGCCTCTAGGAAGGATCACTTCCCTCTCCCCTTCATTGACCAAATGCTAGAAAGGTTAGCTCAACACTCTCATTTTTGCTATCTAGATGGCTATAGTGGATTCCTCCAGATCCCTATCCACCCCGATGACCAAGAGAAAACAACCTTTACATGCCCATGGGGTACCTTTGCATATATGAGAATGCCATTTGGGTTGTGTAATGCACCCGCCACCTTCCAAAGGTGTATGATGGCTATCTTTTCGGAATACATAGAACATATCATGGAAGTGTTTATGGATGATTTCTCTGTTTATGGTTCCTCCTTTGATAATTGCTTGGCTAACTTGTCATTAGTATTGCAAAGATGTGAGGAGACAAATCTTGTCTTGAATTGGGAAAAATGCCACTTCATGGTAAGTGAAGGTATTGTGTTAGGACACTTGGTGTCTAACCGAGGCATTGAGGTTGATAGGGCCAAAATTGAAACGATAGAGAAGTTGCCGCCACCTACCTCGGTGAAGGGGGTAAGGAGTTTCTTAGGGCATGCCGGTTTTTACCGGAGGTTTATTCAAGACTTCTCTAAAATTTCTAAGCCTCTCACTAACCTACTAATGAAGGATGTTGATTTTGTCTTTTCCAAAGATTGTCTTGAGGCTTTTTGTAGGTTGAAGAACGCCTTGATCTCCGCACCTATCATGCAACCTCCGGATTGGAGTCTACCATTTGAGATCATGTGTGATGCAAGCGATGTAGCCGTTGGGGCTGTTTTAGGGCAAAGGAAAGATGGGCGCACTCATGCTATTTATTATGCTAGCAAGACGCTAGATGATGCCCAACTCAATTATGCTACCACCGAGAAGGAGTTGCTAGCGGTGGTGTATGCATTTGAGAAGTTCCGCTCATACCTTGTTGGAGCGAAGGTCATAGTTTATACGGATCATGCTGCGATCCGTTATCTACTTACAAAGAAGGATGCCAAACCAAGGTTGATTCGGTGGATCCTTCTTCTTCAAGAGTTTGATTTGGAAATACGGGATAAGAAGGGATCCGAGAACTCCGTGGCGGATCACCTTAGTAGATTGCCTCCATTAGAGCTTGGAAGAGATGACATTCCAATTGATGACTCATTCCGAGATGAGCAATTGCAAATGGTGGAGGAATGCTTGTTCCAAGTGTCTAGAGGAAATGAGCCATGGTATGCCGACATTGTGAACTACTTAGTGTGTGAGGAAGTGCCTCCCGGATTGACATATGCACAAAGAAAGAAGTTCTTCAACGATGTGAGGCATTACTATTGGAGTGAGCCACTCTTGTTCAAGAAAGGCCCGGATGGGATGTTTAGAAGATGCATACCGGAAGATGAAGTGGAGAGTGTGATCCGGCATTGTCACTCCTTACCATGTGGAGGCCATGCTAGCTCACACAAGACGTGTGCAAAGGTATTGCAATCCGGTTTTTATTGGCCTAACTTGTTTAAAGATGTGCAAGGTTTTGTAGCGGCATGTGATGCTTGCCAAAGGACGGGCAACATCTCAAGAAGGAATGAGATGCCCTTGAACAACATCCAAGAAGTCGAAATATTTGATGTGTGGGGTGTGGACTTCATGGGACCATTCCCTTCTTCATGTGGCAATCTCTTCATCCTATTGGCGGTGGACTATGTATCAAGATGGGTGGAGGCAATCGTCTCTCCTACAAATGATGCCAAGGTGGTAGTGTGGTTCTTCAACCGGGTGATCTTCCCTAGGTTTGGAACACCAAGGGTGATCATTAGTGATGGAGGAAAGCACTTCACAAATAGGAACTTTGAAGCGCTTTTGGCTAAGTATGGGGTGACTCATAAGGTGGCAACACCTTACCATCCCCAAACTAGTGGCCAAGTGGAGATCTCCAACCGGGAGATCAAGGCCATCCTTGAGAAGACGGTGTCTAGGACTAGAAAGGATTGGACTATGAGGCTCAATGATGCCTTATGGGCATATAGAACCGCCTTCAAGACACCGATTGGCACCACTCCTTACAAGTTGGTCTATGGCAAGTCTTGCCACCTTCCGGTAGAGATGGAGCATAGAGCTTATTGGGCCATTAAGTGGCTAAATTTTGATCTCAAGGCGGCGGGAGAAAAGAGATTGCTTGAATTGAATGCCCTCGAGGAGATCCGGTTGTACGCTTATGAGAATGCCCGGATTTACAAAGAGAGAACCAAAAGATGGCATGACAAGAGGATCATCCCCAAAGAGTTGAGTGAAGGAGATCTTGTCCTTCTCTTCAACTCAAGGCTAAGACTCTTTCCCGGAAAGCTCAAATCAAGATGGACCGGGCCATATGTGGTGAAGAAGATCTTTTCCCATGGAGCCATTGAGATAGGAGGGGAACATTGTGGGAACTTTAAGGTGAATGGGCACCGGTTGAAGAAGTATATCCCGGGAGCTCCGGTAGAGATAATTGCCCCACTTCACCTTGAGTAGACGCCCCCGAGTTTGGTCAAGCTAATGACCTTAAAGAAGCGCTTGGTGGGAGGCAACCCATTGGTAACATTTTCCTTTTTCGTTTTGTTTGCGTTTCTAGATTTTTCTATCTTTGTGTGTGTTTTGTCTATTTTGTGTGTGTGCTAGAACGTTAGTGGCATTGGAGGCCTTGCTTGACATAGGAATGATGATGATGAAACCCTCATCAATTATGGGTGGAGCGGACGCGGAACTTGGACGGCTAGCGGTGCCTAGCGCGGGTTCCAAAGCTTAGATGGATGCTTAAGAGCTCTCTACCATTGTTGATAGGATCATCCAACATCAATTCACTTGAACAATCCCAAATACCATAGCAAACCATTTTTACATTGTGAGAACCTTCTTTCACTCTCTTTACTTGTATACCACATTAGGGACAATGTGTTTCTAAGTATGGGGTGGGGTTTGCATGATCCTTTGCATGATGAACATCTAGGATAGTTTAAAATCTTCACATGTCTTGCATTGTACATACTTAAATCGAAAATACCATAAAAATCAGAAAATTTTTTAAAAAATTTGTGCTTTCTAGGCTTGGATATGATCCTAATGATGAATCTTGTCTTGTGAATTGGCTATGGATGGCCTCATGTGTTAGGATTAATGAACGCATATCATCTAGGAATGAATGGCCTCATTGTGAGAACCTTCTATGAATGATTTGTGACCATGATGTTTGCCTAGAAAGGATTGAGTAGTGAAGATCGAAATTACATGATAGTTCTTGCATACCATCTAGGAATGAATGAGGCAATTCATCTTTCTCTACTTCTCATCTTAATCATGATTGCTTGAGCACCTCAATTGAGATAAATTTGACCTCTTTTAACCCATCCGGGAATAGGAGCATGCTAGTGTGTCGATGTGTGCGAAAAGCAAGTGTTAAGTAAAGTTGTTGATGAAAAGAACATCATGCATAAAATGCTGAATTTGTTGTGAAAAGTGTAGCAAAAAACATAGGTTTGGGGACATTGGTTTAAATGACAAGTAACTCGGTACACTTCACATAATCGGGTGTTGGTGCCTTGCCAAAGTCAAAAGAACCAATAGTCCTAACGAGCTTTGGTATGTGTGCCCGGTGTGGATGCACCTCGAAAACTAAGAAAAAGCCCGAGGACGGCTAATCACCAAGGTTTCGGCTTTTGTACACCAATGCCATTGTCTCAAAAATAAGTCAAAGAAAAAGAAAAGAAAGAAAAGATAGAGGAAAATATACACTTGAGGGAAGTTGATCGAGGACAAGATTCTGGAGTTAGTTCCGTTCCCGGATTAGCATCACATAACCTAGAAATCCCCACCAAATCACTACATTTCTTGGCCCTTTTATCTCACAAGACCTTATGACCTATTTGCATGTTTATAAGACTTAGTGATTTAGATTGGATGTACTCTTGATCTTCTTGACTTCTTCATCTTTACATTTCATGCATACTTTTGAGTTAAGTACAATTGTCTTTCCATGCTTTCATTTGTTTGATGCATGATTGCTTATCCTTTGCCATGAAACATGACTTTGAAGGTGATCCATTAATAGAAGCACAAATCCAAAAAGATTTTGCCATTTTTCTGCATACATAAATCATGTCATCTCTTAGTCTATAGTTGGGAGTTTGCTCGGGGACGAGCAAACCTTAAGTATGGGGTATTTTGATAATACGATTTATTGCTTAGATTTAGGTAATCATTTAGATAGATTCCTCACTCATTCATGCAAGGTTTAGCACTAGTTCATGACGTTTTGCACTCAATTCATGTATTTTGCCGAGATAGACGTCTACACGGACTTGTGCGTGTTTTATAGGTATTTCGGGAGATTTAGGAGCAAAAACGATACGTTTGAGGATCGTTCATCTAGATGACACACCCTCGGACTCATTAGGACACAAGCTAAAGGCTAAGGAGGACTCATGGAGCCTTGCCAACACAAGCCATGCACCAAATCACAGCTTAATGATCCAAGGCGAAGTTTCTGCACAGAATCACGGTTCTCTGACACTCCACGGCCGTGGAATCACCCGTGGATTTTGCCAGATTCTTGTGACAGCTGTGCCACGACTCTCATGGCCAGCTCATGCAAGTTTGTTATAAAAGTGGTCCTTCATGGGCTGTGAGAGATATCTTGGAGCAGCTCTCCATTACCCATTACCCTCTAACAAAAATATTCTCTCAACAAGAAGTCTTTCTAGGAAGGAAAGTGTCAAAAAGGAAGAAGAAGAGCTCCATTGAAGAGGAGAAGAAGATCACACACCATTACCACACTTGATAGTTTTATATTGAAGAATTCCGGATTCTAATTCTAAGAGTTGTATGAATCATTTGAACCTTCTTTTGGAAGGATTGTGAGTTATTCTAATTCTATTTTCAGCTTGGTTTTGCTTTAGTTCACTTGTCCATCTCTTTTCCTTCATTATCTTGCAAATGGATGTCATGATTTTATGTTTGTTTGTTTTGATTTCTATTATGAACGTTGTAGGCTAAATTGATGAGGTTCTAGGGTAAGGAAAGGATGGTTATGGCTAGGGCTATGATAGGACGGACTTAGATTTACCTTTAGATGACTTGTGTGTATGAACGTAGCTGCTGTTAGAAATCACGGGTAGTTCTTGTCTGACCACGGCCGTGGTTTAGGTAGAACAAACCGTGATTTTCCCTGGCTCGATGGATCTTGTCTTAGATCTATAGAATGTTGAAATCCTAAGTGTTTGTTGAGTTTAATCTACCCTAGGGTGACCTAGTGTTAGTAACTAAGTGTTAGGAGAGACTTACCCGGTAATCCTTACTCTTAGATTCCAAAGATAACAACCCTTAGGTAGTGGTGAGCCTAATAAGCCGCCATTGGATTAGGTGTGCTAGGATAGTTGTTTAGGACTTCCCTTTCCAAGACTTACCCGGTAAGGATAGGTTAGACCCCTAGCTAACAATCCGGTTTGAGTAGAATTCCTATCCTTAGGTTCTTAGAGACTTACCCGGTGATGAGACCTTAGGAATAGACTAGTTGGACCATGAGACCTACCCGGTAATTGATCCCAATCTAGAAACGCTTAATCCCAACATATCATAGTTAATCCAAGAAATGAATAGATAGCTTAAGTCCTATGCCATAACCGGAACTTCCAACCCCTAGAATCCGTCTTTTCTTTCTTTGATCACTATCTTGTTTAGCTCGTTTATTTGTGTTGATTCTTAGTTTAGTTTGATTGTTTACTTTGCATGAATTGTGATCTTTGATTGATCACCAAAGAAACCAACTAAAAACATTTGAGATTTTCATTTCTTTGTTTCTTTCTTTTCTTTCAACCTAGGTTTTTACTAAACTCAATCACAATTCGAATCAATTTCACCTTAGTCTTTGTGTTCGACCTCGGAATACTATCCCTTCTACAAACGTCCCGTACACTGCGGGTTTCGCTAGGTAGTTAGGATTTAGTTCGAGTTATAAATTTAAAACCCATTTGCGCATCACGATCTTAGTGTTGATCTTAGCGTAACACCATGTATGTGTGTGTATATATATATATATATATATATATATATCCTTGATCCTTCTCAAGTTGGATCATGAGGATCCCGAATGGTCAACTTGCTCATAAGCAACACAAAATTGAGCCTTGTCCAAAGCCTTTGTGAGGATGTCAGCATGTTGGACATTGGAACAAATGTGGTGAGTAGAAATGACTCCGACGATAAGTAGATTCCGAACATAGTAACAATCCACCTCAATATGTTTCGTACGATCATGAAAAATAAGATTTGCATTAATATGCAAGGTTGCTTGGTTGTCACAAAATAACCGCACATGTAATGTAAGAGATATACCAAGAGAAGACAATAAGTATCGAACCCACACAAGCTCATAGCATGCACATCCGATAGCCATATACTCTGCTTCAGCCAAAGAACGAGCTATAGTGGGTTGCTTTTTGGTCTTCCAGAAAATCGGAGACAAGTCAAGTAAGATGAAATAGCCAGTGGCAGAACGTCTCGTGAAAGGGAATGAAACCTAGTTCGAACCACAATATGTAATTAAAGAGGTAGAAGAATTGAATGACGATAGGAAAACACTATAGCTTGAACGTGCTTTAAGATAACACAAGACCTGTATTGTTGCATTCCAATGAACGGTGAGAGGTGTTGCATTAATTGCGTCAACGTGTGTACAGAGAAAGATAGTTTTGGGCGTGTAATTTTGATGTAAAACTTGCCAACATATCTACGATGTCTATTTGGATGAGCATACAAGGGAGCATCAATATCATTAACCGATGATTTGCTTCCATAGGGAATGCACTCAGTTTGGCCGCAACCAAATCTGTTTTTGAAGAACGTTGAACAATATTTCCGTTGCGATAAGAAAATACCATCTATATGACGAGCAATTTTAATGGCTAAAAAATATTTCAAAGTTCCCAATCTTTCATATGAAAATATGAGTGTAGTTGTGCTTTAAAAGCAGTAATGCCTGAAGTACCAAATCCCACAATAATTAACACCGATTCTAGACAACCATCTTAATAGAGAATACCCGGCCTTGGTTTGGAGAAATCCCAAACACTTTAGGGTTGCACCAAGTTTAGCAAACCAGCTATGCGGCACTTGATGGATGGCGTATAATGAATTATGCATGCAAACGGCATACTTGAGTCGTAAAATAAGAGAGAAAGCCAACAAGAGGTTTCATGTACACCTCTTCGTGAAGGTCGCCATGAAAAAAGGTGTTATGTGTTGGAGATTTGGGCTAAGTCTTCATTGTAACTGTTGAGCCTGTCTTGAGATAAGGTGCAATGAGTTGTTCACATGTGTGTCACTATGGTCCGGGTTGCGGGAGGCAAGACAAGTGACCGGCACTAAGAACAACTAGTATTATAAGGGGAGTCGAATCAAAGCAAGGTGATTCACGACAAGGTCAACTTGTGCTAGCTTTTAGAAGGCCGACGTTTGGGGCTTTTTAGCCACATTTTATCGGCACACCTTTGGTTCTTAGGCCTTATATTGACTAAATAATATGTGGTTAAAAATTGGGAGCAATCCAAGCTCAAATGCTTAGTGAATGTCAATGAAGTAGCTAGTGAACTTCTTAAGGAGCTACACTAGCTTGAGCTAAGATATTGAGTGTTTGAAGATCTTGGAGCTTACCCTAGCTATATTAAAGTGAATGAAGCTCATTGGAAGTGTTTGGACCAAGAAAAATAAGCTAGCTCTAAGCTAGCTCCGGGGAGCGGTTTTGGGCTTCCTACGTGGGCCTCGGGCCTCGGGCTTTCTAGGGCTTCAAGGCCCATCTTCCAAGTAACTTCCACGTAACTTCCATAACCGATTTTAACCTCTTTTAACTCCCCAAAACCGTGGCCCCTATGCCTATAAAAGGGAGAGCCATTTGCACTTGATTCAACATTTGTTTTTATAACAATAAAGTTTTTAGTTCCATTGTATTGACATTGAATAGGCCTTCTTATAAGCTTGTTTGCAAAACTCGAAAGACCAGTATAGTTCCTTTGTATTGACAAAGGATAGGCATCCATCTTAGTTTGGTTTTGTATTGACAAAACCTAGGAATACCCTTTCTACAAAGTAAGACAAGTAAGTCTCTTACTTAGTCTTTGTAACGTGTAACGTTTTATCCCACTAAGGTATTTGGATATTCCCGGTGTAGGGAAGAATACAATTAGAAGGAAAATTCATTTATGAATGACTCATTACATTATCCAAGTCAATGGTTTTAACATATAACAACCGGTTTATAAGACGTGCAATTGAACATAACTTCTATTAGAGTTTTGTCTACTCCTTTTCGGAGATTACAAACTCTTGATTGAGTTTTGTCTACTCCTTTGTGGAGATTACAAACCCTTGGTTAATAATTTGTTTTTAGTTCAACATAATTATATTAAATTGATTGGCAATTGGGAGAACCGTCTACTCACATAAGTAAGACTACGGCCCTTTGGTCTAAAACCGGACACCGAACTTCCAACATTATGGGCATCCATATGATGTATCTCTCATCCTTTTATTGCTACAACTAATAAAAATAATCTGAAAAATGTCATTTTGGCTATAGGGGCAAAGATCTCATGAAAATCAATACCTTCATGTTGTTTGTTGTATAACATGCAGAGAAGTGAGTCCACCCAGAGAAGTCCATTCGAGATCGTGACCGGGCGACAACCCCTAGTGCCCCATCTCTTGTCGCAGGACATAATCCATCGGCCTGCAAGGTTGCTGGAGATTGAGCCGAGCTGGATTTGAACCAGCGTAGACATATTGCCAACGAATTTACAGTCCATCCCCATTGACCGCTCGGGCATCAACCCTGGAATCAAAAATTCCATTTTAGGCTTATTGATAATGCACTATCTACTTAAAAAGTAAACCGGCCAAGGATGACTAGACAGGCTTTGTACCGCTCAACAATCCCATCATATCGGTATTTGATCCGGAAGACCTATGTTGAGCCCATGACCTTTTTACTAGGACGTAGGTCGACTAAGTTCCATGTATTATTCCTTTGAAAAACATTAATTTCACCAATCAGTGCGCCCTCTAATGAGGAGACTTCAAAGCTTCGGAAAAGTTGTGAGGCTCCGAATGAGCAATAACAAAAGCAAGAAACCACATATGATTAGGGGAAAACTGTTCGTTATTAGCATGATTAGCCAATAGGGTAGAGGACACTTGAAGATTGGGACCAAGAGATGTCAAGAGAAGGCGCTTCATCAATCCCCAGGGTGTTGCAAATATAATCTTGTAGCTTGACCGAACTAGTTCGAGAGCGAGTACTTTGACAACATACCTCGGGGTTAGGTGGAAGTATAGGAATAGTGGTAGGTTGTGGTATGTTGTTGACGATAGAATTGGTGTTTGAGTTTGATAGTGTGGTTGTGGTAAGCTCAGTTGGATTAGAACTCCCCATGCCGTCATGTATTATGAGCAAATATTCTAGAATAGGGTCATAGATGGAAGGAAGATTAGGAGATATAGTTTATAGGACGACAAGTTGTGTTAGTATGGCATAAGAGAATATGTTTTAATAGAAAGTAACATCCCGAGCGACAAAACTTGTATACGATTCAAGATCATGAACTTTCCAAACTTTTTGGCCTTTTGGATATCCAAGTTAAATACACTTACGACCTTTAGGAGAACGCTTATCACTGTTACGAGGAATTTAAGAGACGAAGTATAAACACCCGAAATATTTTATATGAGACAGAAAGGGGGTGACCCATGTAGTTTTTCGTAAGGGAGCTTGTAAGCTAATAGAGGTGTTGGTGTTCGATTAATCAAGTATTTAGCAGTAAGCAGACATTCTTCGCAAAAGGCAATTGGTAAATTTGCTTGAAGAAGAATAGGACGAGCAATGTTTAGAAGATGTCTGTGTTTGCGCTTGACACGACCATTTTGTTATGGTGAGGAAACACGTGAAGTTTCAAAAGAAATACCATGTAAATTAAAGAAAGAACAAAGACATGTGAATTATGTCCCGTTATCTTTTCTAATGCTTCGGATAGTTTTAACGAATTGAGTGAAAACCATTGCTTGAAATTGGGTAATAATAGTAGTAACTTCAATTTTGTTGCGTAGAAGATAAACCCAAGCCCCTCTAGAATAATCATATATTATGGTTAAAAAATAGGAGGTCCGGGAGGAGGATAACGTCCGATAGGTACCAAGACATCGCAATGAAGTAATGCAAAAGGTTCCAACGAATGGGAAATGCTAGCGGGAAAACTAGACCTAGTGTGTTTTGCAATATGACAAGAATCGCAAACAAAACTTTTATCGAAAAGAGGAGTAGGGATAGTAACGCCAGGGAGACGGACAAGAACTGAAGGCGAAGGATGACCTAATTGACGAAGCCAAAGAACAGAGAGGGTGTAGCTAAGAACTGAGCAAGCACGAGACCCTTGCAAAGGTATTCACAACCAATAGACTCCATTCCGCTCTCTACTTACCCCACTCAACATCATCCTACAAAAGGCATAACCGTTTAGTAAAGCTCACAATAAATCGTTGATTCTTTGATAAGATGATGGATATAGATTAGGTTACAGGTCAGTTTAGACACAAATAAAACATTCTCCACTACCAGCTTATCAGAAAAGATGAATGTGCCTGCATCAAACGTAGTTGCAAGGGTACCATAAGGAAGCATGACAGAGGACATGGACACAAGAATAATAGCAACCAGAAGTGCACGATTTCCCGTCAAATGGAAAGACGCACCACTTTCAATTAACCAACTAAACCAAGATTAGAAAGTGTACCATTGGAAGTATCATCAGACTGAGTATTATTGACCATGGAGACAAGTGCGCCCCATGCACCCGTAAGACCTAACCATGCCATACGCATGTTGACTTATGATATGAGTGCAAATGTTGTGGATGAGTATCTTCGAATGGGCACGTCAACTGCACGAGAATGTTTGACCAACTTCGTGGAAGAAATCATTTCTTCGTTTGGAGATGTGTATCTACGAAGACCAAACATAGAAATATAAGAAACAATGAATGTGGATAAAAAAAATAGTTAGAGTATTATAAGCTGACGTGATGGTGATGGAGGGCGTGATACAAATTTTTTTTTAAAAAACCTATCATTATGAGTGTTCTAATAGAATTCGTGTTGTTTTTCTAATTAAAACTGTATTTTTATTATAATAAAATTATGCTTTGTTGACCGCAAGCACACAACAAGAAATTTTCTGTTCTTTATTCTTGCCCCTGCCCAAAAGCTACAACACCAAACACCCAAAAGCTATGGCCTTTCGGGACTAAGTGAGTAGGTTCAATTATACAAATAATTGCCAAATTTGCAACTGCTCAAACAGTTTACTAGTCAACTTGCTTCGAGCTTCCCGATTTCTAAAGTTAACACAGCCTGTCTAGCTAAGGCTAAATAATAAATTCATCACCTACCCTCTGTTTTCTCATTTATCGTTCATATACTGCACTTCTGTGTATACATACATACCAGTACACCACCGTATAATATACACTAGTCTACTTGTGATTCTCCTTGTCATGCAATACATGGTCAATCCCCCAATAAAAGATCCCCCCATTGAATAAGGCAATTCCCCAAGAAAAGACTATCCACACATGGTTGACTCTTATAGTATACCTCACTCTGCGATCTACTGCCTCACCACAACTTTTTCTAATTTCTACTGAATTGTTATTATTACCCATCTGCTTAAACAACTACCTTGTTGTTGACCTTACAGACAATTTCTAACTGCTATGAAGTGGGTAGCCCTTACATTAATGTGATGAACTGCTTGCCAGGCTTCGTAGGCAATTGCTTTGTCCTTACTGCTCAATAAATGCATTTAGCTTGAGCTACCACTTCACTGCACAATCACAAACACACACATTTCCAATTTCATGCACAGCTTTGTCCTTCTGCAACATTTTTTAGATGCTAATTCTATACCCATCTTATGCAAGTTTTCTCCAATCTTCCTCTACAAAAAATATGGCTTCTTAGAAGCAAGAAACACAATTTTCACCTTGTTTATCCCTTAATTTATTGACTAGATGAGGTGTTTAAGGTTATATCTTCTGTTTTCTATCTCATGGGGCTTGTTTACATTTGTTGGCTCTCAGTTACTATCCTCACAGGTATCAGTGTTACTTCAAATAAGGAAGCATTTGGAGTATCCAAGTCAGTTGGAGGTTTGGAGCACACAGAAGACAGATATATGCTACTCGGCACTGTCTTTGAAAATGAATGTAACATGTTCAGGAAACTTGGTGACAGAGCTAAGAATCATGGGTGAGAAGCCATCCAAGATCAGTAGCTTTGTTGGGTACTCAATTCCTAACCAAACTTTATCAAGGAGATTCTCTATAGATTCTTTTGTCACCACTCTAACAAGACTTACAAATTTGAGAGTCCTTAGCTTGGTGTCCCTCGGCATTTGGGGTTCATTTCCTGATAAGATTCATAGGCTAACTTGTTTGGAGTACTTGGACTTGAGCTCCAATTTCATATATGGTTCAGTACCACCAAGGATTAGTAGAATGGTGACTCTTAGAACTCTCATACTAGATGGTAATTTCTTGAATAACACTGTGCCGGATTGGTTAGGATCATTACAAAACATGGAAGTTCTAAGTCTTACAAATAATCAGTTGAAAGGTCATTTGCCGTCTTCGATAGGAAGGATTAGAACACTCACCACTCTTGCCTTGTCAAGCAATCAGATTTCAGGTAAGTTACCAGATTTGAGTAGGTTAATCAGCTTAAAAGTACTGGATTTGAGTATGAACAGATTGGGTTGTGATCTTCCTAAGTTTCCTAGCGGGTTAATCATGGCATTTCTTAGTAACAGCTCCTTTACAGGTGATATCCCAAGGGGATTTAATCACTTGAATCAACTAAAACACCTTGATTTGTCACTTAATCAGCTAAGTGGGAAAGCTCCGTCCAAGCTTTTTTCTCTTCCAAACATCACCTATCTCAATCTGGCTTCAAATTCACTGAGCGGTTTCATCCCATACCACTTGAAATGTGGAAGCAAACTTAGCTTTGTTGATATATCGGATAACAAGTTCACCGGTAGCCTTCCAATGTGTTTAAGGAAGAGGGTTTCCAAGTTCTCTGGGAATTGCTTGAAGGTTGATGTTCAAAACCAACATCCAAGATCATACTGCTTAGGGAAAGCCCCTCCCGGAAAGAAGAGCTCTAGAGGCAAAGGAATGATGGTGTTGTTTTGTGTAATTGGGGTTGCAGTTCTTGTAATGGGGCTTCTGGCATTTGGAATCCTTGTGATGTGTAGAAGAGAATATTCAGAGAAGCATTTGCTCCGCAAGCAAGTGCAAGAAAATCCTGCAACACTTACAGGAGTCTCTTCTAAATTCCTAGAAAATGCAAGTATGATATCTATACCATATTCAACTTATCTAAATCATACTGTCTCCTTTTAATAACAGACTTTTGATATTCATTTCTTTTGTTTTGTCTTTAAGGATTGGCATCTCAGGCAGTAAAGACTGAAGGAGCACAAGGCACACTTGTGTTTCGCCTATATTCCATTGAGGAGCTGAAGGAGGCCACTAATGACTTTGATCATTCTGCCTTTCTGGGTGAAGGTTCAAAGGGCAAGGTAGATACTCTTCCCTGAACACACTTTGGCCATAGCGACTTCTATTAGTTATTTACATCTATCCTTCCATCTCCTTTTTGTCAGATGTACAAGGGAAAGTTACATAATGGAACACAAGTTGCAATAAGGTGTTTGTCCTTGTCACATAAGTTCACTGTTAGAAATCTTAAGCTGAGACTCGAACTCTTGGCAAAGATCAGGCATCCGCATTTGGTCTGCTTAATAGGGCACTGCATTGAAGGTGATAGAGGGGAAAGTGAATCAATGAACAAAGTCTATCTTGTCTACGAGTATGCTCCTGGGAATTTAAGGTCCTATTTATATGGTAAGTTCCAAACTCTTGTTAGCCAACAGAATCTTATGCAAAAGCCATCAAAGAATCAAGCAAACACATTATGCATGTGTATTCTAAGCTATTAAGATTGTAAATGCAGATAATGAAGCTGTAAGAGGTCTCAAATGGCCAGAGAGATTGGCTCACCTTGTAGACATAGCCAAGGCGGTGCACTTCCTTCACACGGGAGTTATTCCAGGGTTCTTTAACAACAGGCTGAAGCTACACAATATATTGCTGGATGAGAACAGAAGGGTGAAGTTGAGTGACTACGGGCTTTCTGTTATATCAGATGATGAAGAAGAAAACATTGTAAGTTGCCTTGACAGAAACCTGCACATGAACAGTAGCTTTACTAGATTGTATATGTAAACAAAAAGTCTGACTCTTCCATTTCTTGCTAATCCAGGTATCAGGAGAATCTTCTAGATCAGGGTAAGAACTACATATCAATATCAAATTGTACTTCAATCACTGCACTTAATGGTTCTCAGAACAAGTTGTAACTTAAGTGCCATATTTGTCAACAGGCAGATTAAAGTGCTTGAGGACGACATATATGGCTTCGGGTTCATATTGCTGGAGTCGATCATCAGACCTTCAGTATCAACAAGGACGAAAAAATCCTTGCTTGAAGAGATGGTAAGCTCTGATATTCGAACTAGCTTTCTTAGGCAAAGTTGAGAAGTGTAATCCGAGAAAAGTTCAATTCTAAGTTCTAAGTTGCAGTCCCTAAATGCACTACTTTAATTCATAACAAGGATAACACATTTTTTGTGCAGGCATCTCTGGGCAGCCAAGAAGGTCGAAGAAAAAAGGTAGAACCCCGTGTGCTTTCAACTGCTCGCGAGGAATCGCTATCAATTGTCATCACTATCATGAATAAATGCCTTTCGTGTGATTCATCAACACGTCCTACCTTTGAGGATGTTCTCTGGAACTTGCAGTATGCAGCTCAAGTCCAGGCAACCAATGATACAGAACAGAGGATTGATTAGTTGAGTCTATATGTGTCTGATGTATCTAATGTAAATCATGCTTGTGAGATGAATCATTTAACATTCGAACCCAATGCAGATAATATGTTCCATTCTTTGACTTTCCCAGTCAAATCATAGATGTCTGTAATATCCTAGATCTGCACAGAACAAGAAAAGGTGCGCATACACTATGCTCAAACCATAATAAAGATTAAGGGCCCGTTTGGTTCCAACTCCGGAAACGGAAACGGAATGGAAACGAATTTAGTCGATATGTATATCCTTATTCATGAAATTCTATGGAATCATTCCTTGTGTTTCCATGCAAAATACACTTGTCTTCCCATATTTTGTTACCTATAGGGTATCAAAAGTAATCAAATTCAACTTCAATTACTTCAAATCACAAGGAATGATTCCAAAAACTTGCATGAACATGGGTATACATATGGACTAGATTCGTTTCCATTCCGTTTCCGATTCCGGAGTTCAAACCAAACGGGCCCTAAGTATATTTGACAGAAAATTCCATGAAGATAAAGTTTAATTACAAGCAAACACAAGTATACTAATTCCCAGTCTCCTAGGTAACTTCTATTCATGGGAATTTAAATTCTCATGAAGAATTTCCTATAAATTGCACTTCCTACGTTCAACCAAAATAATCATATGTGAATCTTGCAAAATAAAAGGAGCAAAACATGGATCAGAATATATGCACACCTCTATTAGCTATCAAGCCCAGCATTGTTGCTTGAATGATGCACAACGTCTACTACAAGACGTGATATGTTTCTTAGAGACTCCACGGACAATTATGTCTGCTTCTATACAGAACATATAAAGTTGTTACGGACAGCCATTTTCACCAACACTTACCCTATTCGCTAAATTCACTTCATTGTACAAAAGGATATATCAAAATCTGTATTAACTTGATAAAGGTTGAAATCCTTAAGGTTTCCTGAAGCCTGTGTCTACCACGTGGGAAGATTGAGCTGCATGAAGATACTGGAGATGAAGAACGGATAGGAGTCCTTTCCAGGTTTCTCGAGGCGCACTTTCCACTTGGAAATCAATAAGCTTCTTCTGATTTTTGTAGTACTCTTCCAACAGCTCAAACTGGAGACAACAAAAACAGTTGATCAAAGGGAGAAAAAAGGAACTTAAAAAACAAGGTAAGATATTAACAATAAATTGCTGGTCTTTTTTTATTTTATCATTATGTCACAGAAACTTTTTATTCTAAACATTTTTATTGTGTTCAGATTCCCTACCATAACGTTACTCCTTAGTTTCTTTAATCTTCCACATCCAATATCCTGTTTTTCAGGCACTTTACCATTTCCTCCACTTTCTTTGTGTTTCTTTCGATATCTGAATTTTTATTAGTTAACTTGGGAGTTAGTTAATAGTTTTATCTATCATAAAACGGAGGAGCTACAATTTGTAATTCTTCAGGCGTGATTATTGTTTGAACAACACACTGAAAAATTTGTATGCCAAATTCTTGCTGCAGCCCTATCAAAGATAGCAGTGGGACCCTTTGCTTCTTAGTGGATGCTAACACAACGCATGCCCAAAACCCGGATATAAATAGTAAATACAAATACACAACATAGTAATGCAGAGTTCAGAGCTATGGTTATTATACCTGCTGCTTGTAGAATCTGGACATATTTGAATCAGCTTCCCCTGAAGACAATTTTAAACCTGCATAATTAGCAGCCAAATTGATCATCGTCTGATGCAAAGAAGTGAGACTAATATCATCACTTTAGTTGCAACTTGTAACCTTTGGAGCATTTGAAATTCACAACCAGATTAATATCAGCCAGTTGGTCAAGGATTTCCTGAAACACCTTTAACGAGTGATGTTGTTAATTACATTACATCAAAATACCAAATAAATCCCAAAATGTAAATATAACCACACAAATTGTTCTCCAGGCACTGACAGATGTAATAATGGACTCAAGATATCCAAAGAAAAAACAACTATATGACCAAACAGCCTTAACAAGCCGATTTGAGTAACCTTAAATGCAGAAGAGAAACCATGTCTATATTGATTTAGAAATTAAGAGAGATAACTTACAGCTTGTAGACGTGTTCTTGGGATACCGTCCAATATGAACCCATTTTCACCTCTATAACATCCGCCTTCCAGCCTCTTTGACAGCAGCCCAAAGATAATGCTCTCGGGAACAAGCTTTCCACGATTAATTGCATGTGCAATCTGCCGAGTGGACGGATACAAGGGAGACAGAAATAAAGATATCACATCTCACACTCCTCCAAATGCACTAATCAGCAAACCGAGGCAACAATTACTCTTAACTGTTACGACAAATTTGAATTACTAAAACATCATTCAACATCATTAAGAAACCTGTTCTAGTAATTTCTCTAAAATATTTAAAATTATCTCCCACTTTCTTTGGAGTGCCTGGCTAGTATCCCTACTTTTTTGTCTTGAGAGAAAAATGCAGCTCCATCCATAACAATGTATTAGCACTAAATTCCATTTGATAGTCGAATGACAGAATCTACAAGAATCTTTTCTGTGGCATTATCTTTCTTGAGCTCTTAGTTCTTCCAGCAGCTAAAAGCACTCAATTTTAACCAGAACGGTACATACAAAACCGCAAACCAAAAAGTTGAACAAACAAAAGGTAAAATCAATTACACCCTTATACAGGAAGGAGCAAGAACTGAGCTCCTAACGGTCTAAGCGAGTCAAATTGAACCAGACAAAACTCAAAATTTGAAAAGAACGTCACATTTCTCACCTCTTTAGACAGGAAGGAGCGAGGACTGAGCTCCTGGCGGACGAGAGAAGCGATGGAGATATGAGGAACTTGGAGTAGCTTCGAGATCATCTCTGCATAGACATGTTTCTTAGTGTTCGGCTCCCCTATGAACGCCCAGTGCACACACTTTACGGGGACCGAGCCCTCGGAGTCCACTGTAGGTGCCGGAATCTGGCGATCGCTTCGCACGGGGCTTTCGCCTCCACAGTCGTCGTAGTAAGAATCGTAGTCAAATTGCGGCTGAGCGGCTGCCGATGCAATTTGGTAAGACCGGGACAGAAACATATTAAGAATTGGAGAAGCCACTGTGGTTGAGAGCTTATAGAGACCGCCGGAGGCGGTGCCAGCGGCGTCGGCGAGTGATCTTTTATGTTAATAATGTTTCCAGCTACACGGACACGGACGTACGTACGACGCCGGAGGCAGAGCAATGGAGGCTTTTTTTTTTTTTTTTTTTAATCGCGGGTGATCTTTTATGTTAATAAGGTTTCCAGCTACACGGACACGGACGTACGTACGCAGGGAAACGGACACGGACACGGTGAGAAACGGGAAAGCGGCAATCTCAAAAGTATGGCGGTAAAACAAATAATATATCATTTTAAAGATATTGAAATATAGAATTACTATATATATATATATATATATATATATATATATATATATATATATATATATGAAAAAAATCAATGATATATGTGTAGATAAAAATATTAACAAAGATAACAAAATAATCGAACAAAAACATAGAAACAAGCCGGTAGGGAGCATCTATTTTGGCTAAACCTAATCATTATCCAGAATTGGAGATTTAGCAAATACACCCGGCGTGTCCTTTTATGTAAGTATTCGTCTCGTTAAAAGTTAATTACATACTCTAATATCTTTTGTTTGTTTCAAAAAAAAAATCTTGGATATATCAGTAACCGGCATATAAAATTACTCTATTTTTAAAAAAAAATCGGTTGGATTTATACCTCGGAAATGGCCCGCCCAGGGTATTTTAAGGGGGTATATTTTCATTTTTGTAGCAGTGTTTGTTCAATCTGAGACGTTCATCTTAAAATCCAAGATCTCGTATATGAAGGGTTCTTAAAGTTAAAAAGTGGGAAGGGTTATTAACCGTTGGATAAAAAAATACAAGAGTTGTCAATTGTAGATCTTTTTGAAGTGTTAACCCTATTTAACCCTATCGCGCGTCATATCTTCCTCCTCGTGGCTGGGTTTGGTTCCGATCTCGCTTATCATTCAATTTTGTTCTACTGTAAATTTGCGAGCTTGCTGGAGAATCAAATAAGAATCTTTAGTCAAACCACCGTATCCAAGGTCTTTGTCCTCTCCATTGCGGCATTATTCGCCACCTCTAGCCCGCCGGATCAGAGCAACCACCTCAAGAACAACCTTCTCCGATTGTCACATTTCTTTAAACACCCAAATCATCGGGTATTAATCCTTGTTTTTTAGGTTTGAATTTCTTCTTTGTGTGTTTATCTCCTTTTTCCGATGGACTCTCAACACATATTGGCTCTCTCCACCGACACCATACTAGTTGATTCAGGGCATTATCAACGTCTTATTAGACGTCTCATCTAACTTTTCTTTACAAGCCCAGAATTGTCTTTCCATCCACACCTTCTCTCAATATATGAAACAACCCCGGCTTTATTAATGGCAAGCTACACTCCAAGTCAAAGGTTATTCCCGACAAAGTATGCTGTGACCCTTCAATTGGGCTTTTCGTCCACACCCTCCCTCAATTTATGAAACATTATTAATGGCAAGCTACACTCCGGGTCAATCACTACCTCAAAGGTCATTCAAGTCAAAGTATCCTGCTACCCTTCAATTGCATGGTTAGTGTATCTCCGATTGGGGGCTGGCTGTCCCCTCACAATGTGCTCACTCTTCGGTTAGATGATGTTCCATGGCACCTCTCACATCGCCTAGAAGACCAAGAAACAACACACCGTTTCCCGCTCCCCCACTAAAGGTGAGTATCAAGCCATGACTAACATTCCATCGAGCTAAACCCATGAATCTTTAATGTGATAGTCAAGGTTGACTGTCTCCTCGTTTGCAACAAGATTAGCCAAGGCCACATTCAAACACAATTTGTTCCCATCACTAGAAAAGTCGCTGATGTATTAATTGAAGCCCTCAGCTATTCTTTGTTTCAGAAATTTTTGCACAAGCTGAACATCTATGAGACTGACAGAATTGCTCCAACTTGGAGGAGACTAAAAGATCTGCTCCAAGGTAATTCAGGATGGATGGCTGGTTCTCTCACTGAGCTTCTCCCTTGTATTATTACACAGTAAGTGGATAAAACAAACACACAATTGCCTACTACTGTTTTAGAAGAGAAACACTGCGTCCATATTAGTGAACCAAAGCCACACAACAATAACCCATATGATCATCCGCAAGCTTTCATTTTTAGATGTTTCCCGCTGGAATTAATTCTTTCATTTATGTTTTTTGAGCTTCAAATTTCACTGTCATACATATTTTGGCTGATAGGATTACAATCAACTTCGTTATTCGGTTACTGAACAGCAACTACATACAAAAGCCAAATGCCAATTCATGAATTACAATTTTAGATTTCAAAGAGAAAATCCATCAAATTCGATAATCTGGATTTTGCAGTAATTACTGAACCATCAATCATGATAAAGAATTGGAGGTTCCACCAAGAATATTGCAATTTCTTTCCCTAACATTTACAAGAGATCCGACCTGAATGACGACCCGAATCGCTGCTTTTTTAATCAGGTTACTTCGTCCAAATTGAGCTCATTATTGAAGCAATCAAATTTAAGTTCTCAGTATATGGGCATTACAGGCAGGATAAACATAAGAATCGCTTAAGCTGCAAAGCGGGTCCCATTATTAATATTTGCACTATTCAAATTTGAGTCTTCCACAGACAGTAAAGCTAATGGCAACTCATACGAAGCGCATGGTTCCTACTGATAATAGGCGCCGTTGTTCATTAACGCCCGTTTTCCGTTATACTAAGTGAAAATAAGGTAAATTTTAAGATGACAAGACCGAAAACCTTGAAGAATCAGATTGTAAAAGATGTAACTCAGAACTATGGAATTTGAATGTCGCACTATTTACTGAACCATCAATCATTATACAGAATTGGAGGTTCACCCAAGAATTTTGCAATTCATTTCCCTGACATTTACGAGAGATCCGACCTTAAAGAGGACCCGAATCCCTGCTTTTTTAATCAGGTTAATATTCTGAAAGAAAGACTTTCTTTAAGAACAAAAATGAAATGGAGATCAAAAGAAAAGACACAACGAATGCCCAATTCGAAAAATAGAATGAAAATCTGCAGAATATGATGAAGTGATTTCCACTAACAAGGGGAACTTCAAAACAAAATTTTAAAAGAGATAAAAAATCATAACTATAAAAATTGATACTTTGGAATAAGATGTCGCACTATTTACTGAACCATCAATCATTATACAGAATTGGAGATTCACCCAAGAATCTTGCGATTTCTATCCCTGACATTTACGAGAGCTCCGACCTTAAAGAGGACCCGAATCCCTGCTTTTTTTAATCAGGTTAATATTTTGAAAGAAAGACTGTTTCTTTGAGGAGAACAAAACAATGCAATGGATTTCAGAGGAAAAGATAAACGAAAGCTGAATTGGAAAACTAGAGATTACGAAAATCCATAACTAAGAAAACTGATACTTTCGAAGTTGGATGTCGCACTATTTACTGAACCATCAATCATTATACAGAATTGGAGATTCACCCAAGAATTTTGCGTTTTCTTTCCCTGACATTTACGAGAGATCCGACCTTAAAGAGGACCCGGGTCCCTGCTTTTTTAATCAGGTTTATCCTTTGAAAGAAAGATTATTTCTTTGAACAACGAAGAAGAATACAAATCGCCATGCAGATTGATGAAAAGCAAAAACGGTGAACTGAATTTAACAAGTAGAAGAGAAAACTTACGGACTGCGAATGGAGATTGTACATGGATGGAAGACTGCGGCTGAAATTTATAGAGAGAATGGCATTGCATGGCTGCTAGCGTTTGCCTAGAGGACGCTTAACCCTAATTTCTATGGTTTTCGGGTTAAAAACACTGGGCCTATTTTATATTTGGGCCTTTATGTTATTGGGCTGTAGTCTGGCCCAGTCCATGTGTGCTATCACTTTAATCCCTGAGAATCCACAGGACGAAGGGGAAGAAATAGACATGGCGGATCTCAGGGAAGGGAAGTCGGAGAAGCATTAATCGTTGTTTGAAGTTTCGTTATTTCCGTTCTTGGTAAGTTCTTTTCTCTCTGATGTTTGCCGCTCTTTCCTTCACATCATGCACCTTTTTCCGCCATAATTGAAAACTTGAACTTGAAACGAATGTTCTTTACTCATAATTGACAGCTGCATTCTCAACTTCTCTTCCGTAAACTCGTCTCTTTTGAGCTGAATTGGGGAATTCCCTGCTTTAATTTGAATGCGGAAAAGCTAATTCGATGTTTTGGCTCAGAGATTTGGGGGTTTAGAAAGGGTTTTCGTTCCGAGGGTTTAGCTGTTGATAGATGGAATTCTTCACACTGCGCTTCTGGATTACGTGATTGCAGAATTTACACCGATAAATTGAAACCGCTATGAACCCAGCAAGGAATTTTGGGGTGCCGTCACCACTTGGGAACCCTGCGCCACTTCCCCACAACCAAACCCTAGGTGGTTCGCAACCACAAATCCTCCAGTTTTCAGAACAACGGGGCAATATTTTCGGAACAACGGTGTCACAATCTCCTGGTCAGGCTGCATTTAACCAGTTTCAAGCTAACCTTCAAGCACAAGCGCAGCAGCCTTTTATGCAGAACTCAACACGGACCCAAGGTGTTGGGAATGCTGCTCCTGGGGTGTTGCCGTCTGGTGCTGGAAGTGCTCGGAAGGCTACACCGAAGCCTGCTGGTAAGCCACTGGTTTCTTCCAACGCAAACACAGGTTCACCCTTGAAAACCATGGAGATAGCCCCAGCTGTTCCGAGGAGTAAGAAGAAGAGAAAGGGTTCAGAGCAGCAGATACCAATAAAGGTGGCTAATCTTATTCCTGAATCTGCAATCTATTCCCAGTTGGTTGAGCTTGAATCTAGGGTTGATGCTGTCCTTAAGAGGAAGAAAACAGACGTTAAGGAGTGGATTAAAAACCCGCCACATTTTCGCAAGACGCTTAGAATATATGTCTTCAACACATATGTTAACCAATCCGGTCAAGCAAACACTGATAGTAAGAGTGGGGAATCCTCAACTTGGACACTTAAGATTATTGGGAGAATATTGGATGAAGATGAGACTGAAATGGAACCTGAATCTGCTGGGGTAATGGATAAAAGAAACAGTAAGTATCCAAAGTTCTCGTCTTTTTTCAAGAAGATTACAATTTACTTGGACCAAAACATGTATCCTGATGACCATGTGGTTACATGGGAAAATACACGATCCCGTACTCTTCATGAAGGCTTTGAAGTGAAAAGAAAGGGGGATAAGGAATTCAATGCTATTGTAAGGCTTGAAATGAATTATGTTCCTGAGAGGTTCAAAGTATCACCTTCTCTATCTGAGGTCCTTGGAATTGAGGTGGAAACTCGGCCAAGAGTTGTAACTGCGCTATGGCAGTATGTGAAGACTAAAAAGTTACAGGACCCTAATGACCCTTCTGTTATAATGTGTGATCCTGCTCTTAGGAAAGTATTTGGTGATGAAAGGATCAAGTTTATAGCAGCCTCCTTGAAACTGTCGCAGCATTTGGCTCCTGTGCCACCTATCCAGTTGCAGCACACGGTCAAGCTTTCAGGTAACAGCCCTAATGGGACTACTTGCTATGATGTGCCTGTTGATCTTCCGTTTTCTTTGAAGAAGGAAATGTCTCACTTCTTAGGAAGCTTAGAAAACAACAAGGATGTCGATGCTTATGATGAAGCAATAGCTAGTGCTATAAAGAAAATCAATGAGCATCGTCGTAGAAGAGCCTTCTTTCTTGGGTTTAGTGAGTCTCCAGCGGGTTTTATCAATACACTGATTCAATCACAGGAGAAGGATCTCAAAATTATTGCCGGTGATGCTATTCGAAATGCAGAAAAAGAACAGTCTGCTGACTTTTTCACCGATACCTGGTAAGGCTCTCTTTCTTCTTCCCTCTTATAAATGTCTCGGGGTTTGCTAATCCTTTTGTGAGGTTTAAATGGTGATAAATTTTCAATACATGAACTGCAAGGTAACCTAGATACTGTTCTCGATCAGAACATAAGATACAGTTGCTGTCAAGCCGTGAAAATGCTGTCGCTATTGCTACTCAACTAAACCAAATAGATTACGAAGAAGATGATATTTTGAGAAGTTTAGAGAAAAGCAATCAACTAATACTTCATATTTTAGAATTATCAGCTAGTCTGGATTTTATGGTACCATTGTGAGCACTTGAAGTATACACTTCTTGGTGGTCGGCTTAATGCTGTCCGTACTAACATCCGACCTTTTGTGTAGGGTGGAAGATGCAGTCACGCATTATCTGAACCGTAAACCTGGTATGGGAGCAAACAGTGGAGGAAACATATAATAGGAATTAACAAACTAGTCAATCAGCTTATCTGCAATGGTAGATGTCAAGTCATTCTCTTATCCTTTTGTGTATGATTTTGGTTTATTAATCAGGTAACAGAAACTGCTCTTGTAGCTCGCCATCTGAAATAGCTGAAATTGTAGTCTAATTGTTAAGCTAGAAATGCATGATTTTGTGATATCCTCTGATCAGTATGATTGTTGTCATGCTGCACTTTCTTCAGCAAATGATATTAAAAAATGATTGATTTTGTATAATGTGTATGAAGGAGCTCCATTATCTTCTGATGAATTGGTATGTTTTATTCATCACATATCTGTTTTGGCTTTTCGTATTGTATTGACATTTCACCTGCATGTAACCTTCTGGCTAATCAACAAATTGAATTTGAATCATGGTGGTGCTCACCAGCAAGCAAACACAGGGTGAAATGTATTGTATAGGTCATATCTCATAATGCATCCAAACAAACCTTAGACGTCCATTTTGCTTCTGATGTGTGCTTCTTGAGCAAAAACGAATACAATCGAAGACAGAAGTTCCCAGAAAGAAATCATAATGTGAACTATAACAAATACAGCTTATTGAATATTAATCTGTTCTGATATAGAAAAGAATCAATTGCACAAAATTGACATGTTCTGCTTCAGTCTAATAGGTGCTGTTGAGGTAAAAATAAAGGCCTGCGAGTGCAATGATACCAATAACAACAGCATATGGCAATGCCTTCCTGCAGTTCCAAAAGAATCAAGTCAACAAACAAACATTAAACGCAATAGATTGCTCTGAACTTCAGAATGAACTGCTCTACTTACCCAAGTGACTCGTCTTTCTTGATCTGTTCTTTTCTCGCTTTCCTCACGTCGGTTGTATTAGCGTTCTTGGTCACAGCATCTTCATAAGGTCTAAACCTTCTTTTCGGGGCTCCACAAACTACACAACCGTCGGCGGAGCGTTTCAAATGTTGAAGCTAAAAAACATGGCAGATTATGAATGTAAAAGGAATTGTATTGTACTAGTAAAATACCAGGACAGAAGTACTTGTCAGGCAGCTTGTCAAAGGGAGTTCTATCATTGTATATGTATCTGCATCAAATTCAACCCTTTTAGTTAATGGAAGTATTTATATCACTCCAAAAATAATAAAAAGATTAGAGAATTCAGGGAAAACCCGCAATCGCGACAAATGTAGGCTTGCTTGGAGCCAGAGGCGAGGCGCATGGAGAATTTGGGCGACGCGGATGATAAAGAAGGACGCTGCTTCCGAGCAACGAAGGAGTAGAAGGGCAAGAAGGGAGAGAGCATTGGTGAAGTTGCTCCATTGCCATGATTGGATGGTGATCTTTGGAGAAGCGGAGGAACTAACACATTGTTGATTGTTGGCCCTAGATGCAATCTGACACTCATTTCTACAGGCTTTTTTGTTGAATTGTTTCAGTTGATTATGCAGATTGGTAAAAGTAGCAATTCTTCTCTGGTATGAGTATGATACAGTGGGAAGGAGATAAGGTAAGGAAGCGTGGAGGGCATAAGCCCCATAAGAATGAGATAAGAATCGTGGATCTTCTATTCCCTTACATTACCAACCCCTTTACCTTTTTCTCTTTTTATTCTTTCGGACTATTTTTTTTTCTTCTTCTTCAATACTGTTATTTACTTATTTTAAATTTTATGCATGTAACTTTTCCATTAATGCAGTTAACTTTTTCATTATGGAATCAAAGTGATATACCAAATATCAATACTTTATTTTTTTTTTTTTTTATCAATTTTGATATTTTTAAAAATTGAGAGATATCACGTTCTTTTTCTCCCACGTATCTCTCATCTCGCCCTCCTAAGTCATCTAAGTATCAGATATGATATATCAATCTCATAGGTCTGATATCGATACCGATATCTCATATATTCATATCAGGATTTGAGAAAAGAACAAACCCTCAAGGGTAGATGCATGACACTGAAAATGCGTAAGAAATCATCTTATTCCTATATACTTATGTTCTTTGCTTGTAGTAAGATTGATTTTATAAATAAGTTAAACAATTAACACTCTTTGAAACAATTTTATAGGAATAAATAAAAGTGGGCGGTTCTTTAGAGGGAGAAAAAATGACTTATGGTTGGTTTTGGTTTTGCCGTTGGGGTGATTTTTAAATTTGCATACGGATTTTTAAAAAATACCTTGATTTAAGGATGATTTTGTATAACTTCTCACGGTGTTAAGTAAGGTTAAGGTTAGCTTGAGGGTCCGACTCCACTTGATCTTATCATCCGAAAAGATGTTATAGGATGGGTAACTGTTAGACGTTGACTATTCCTTATCTCTTACCCGTTTTAGTCAAAAAAAAAAAAAAAAAAAAAAAGGTAAGGTTAAGGTTGGCAAGGTGTCATAAGGCGGAGGCTTGTATAAGCAGAGTTGTCAAACGGGCCTCGGTGGAGTTCAAATCGGGTCATTTTGTTTTGGGTCAATTTGAATCGGGTCATCTATAATGTCATGTTGGGTTTGCCGGGTTGAGTCGAGTTCAATTGAACAACTGATACTCGAGTTGTTGGATACTTTGGGTAGTTTTAATCGGTTATAGGGCTAATTCGGGTTGGATTTGGGTCGGGTTAATTTGCACAATTGAAATTTGGTTCTTGGTCTATTCTTAGTCTATTTTGGATCGGGTCGCTTAGATTTATTCTGGACCTGTCTAGTTTATGTATAAGTTAAACTGATACTCTGAGTTGTTGGGTACTTTGGGTTGTTTAGAGTTATGAGGATATGCGACAACTGATCATCAGTTATTCTAGAATCAAGATCATGATGGTCTTAAGGTGTGAGCGAAGTGGGAGAGCGGTCTATTGCTTGGCTTGCGATAACAGGGATGACGAGTTGTAAGTTGGAGGTGCACCATCAAAATAGAGGCGACTTTGACTTATTCGGAGGTGGAGCACCAAGCACATTGTCCGGGATACCCTACCATTATTCCACCAATCAGGTTTGCTGGATGCCGACTTGGTCCATGGAGCAGCAAAGGTGAAGATCTCCTCGTTAGCATCTCTATTGTGTGCTATCATCTTCAATCGTTCCTTGGATTGTCATTGAATAAATTTGTTTATATTTGACAAAGGATCTTGATCGACGATGTTTGAGCGATGATAACCAAACTACACATCATCTAGGTTGGTCATGAATTGATGGACCTTCTCTCTGTCTTTAATATTATTGTCACAAGTATAGACTTTGGTTTTATGTGGGAAGATCTTCCCATATTTTCTTTAAATGACCAAAAAAGACTACGGTGAAACAATGATTGTATTGGAATCACTTTGCAATATCCGTTCGGTGTTGCATCAATCGGGACCATTTTCAGTCTGGAATCATTACTCCAAATCATCCCATAGTTCCTTCACTAATGTTGGTTAGATGACAATAACTATCCATACGTCGAGCATTGAATTGTCACTTAGTCAATAAGGATGAGAAGTTGCGACACGTTCAATCATTTTGTCATTGATGAAGTCGAACTTTCTTTTTTTACTAGACAATGCATCGGGCATGACAATCGATCATTATGCATAATTTTCGGTTGTTAGTAGATTGAGACAAATTGTTTGATCGGGGCCATTGAAAGATGAAGCATATTTGGGGGCGACATGAGCGTTAGAGGTGAAACATATATACGATTTGTTTTGCTAAAGGGTGTTAGCTTGAGGAGAAAATGTGATATCATGTAACATGTTGATAAACTGAGACTTGATTTTAATTGATGTAGAGAAGCGTTTATATGACAAATGTGACATAAAGACTCCGTTTGATTGCTTTGGATAACAATAATCTTCAATAATCTCATAAATCATATTGAGGTGGATGAAAAAAATGGGCTAAATAATTTCGGAAGGTTATAATCCCTAATAATCTCGATGATCCCGATAATTCCTTTTCACCGAACGCTCTCAAACTCTAACTAAAAAGATATTAGACCCTTTTACGTCGATCGATGTCTAGAAACTGATTCGTCTAATTCTTTTATTCATGTATATAAAAAAAATATTATTGATAGGCTCCTCCACTTGAAAATGGATATAAAATTTTTTTTGAAAATATTGAATCATGGAAATTTAGTGTCAACAAAATTAGACAGGGGTAACTTCGATTGCGACTTGATAAACATTTTTCAACCTCACTTTCACATATGTCCATCCATTTAATGATTTAACAAGACCCTCACCATTATTTCATCGGTGAGCCCTTCACCTCTCTCGGTGCATCTATTATCACTCTTTTTTTCTTTGAGTAAAGCTTGATGTGATAATTCACAATATTTCTATAATAAAGTATTAATATTAATACAAAAACTTTCCACTTAGATTTATTATGTGGCATCTATTAATCATTAATATGTTACAAAGAAAAATAACTCATTGCAAAATTAGATTAAATAAAATCTTAAGTCTACTAACATAAAAGGCTATTATTTTCACTTGGATTCACAAGCCACATTTCCCCTTACCTTAACCCGCACTTTTAAACCACCAGCCATATGAGCGGTCAACAAAGGAATAAACCCTGGCTGACCCGGATGAACCGGTTCAAACTCAAACCGGTTGACTAACGACGCAAGCACGTACTTCATTTGAATAAAGGCCATCTCTTTCCCAAGACATACTCTCGGTCCAGCCTGAAAAACCGAAAACACAAACGGGCTTACTGACTTCAAAACCCGTTTTCCCTCAGTTGATTCCTCAAACCACCGGCTTGGTTTAAATTGAAGCCGGTCCTTACCCCAAAGCTTCTCCATCCTCCCCATACCGTAAGGAAAATACGTGACACGTGTCCCCGACGAAACCCTAGTCCCGTCCGGCAAGACATCATCGGCAGCAGCATGTTTTGAGTCCCAAGACACCGGAGGGTAGAGCCTCATTGCCTCATTCAAACATGCATGAGCGAACTTCATATCTTTCAAGGATTCATAGTCTAAAGGTTTGGAATCATCGAAACGCATCGTTTCGGATATTAGTTCGCTTTCAACGAAGCGATTTTGGGTGAGGAGCCAAAAGAGCCACGTCAAAGCAGCGGCGGTGGTATCACGACCGGCCATTATGAAGCTCACGAGCATGTCTCTAACCATTTCGCCATTGTTTCCGGCATCGAGGAGGCGAGATAGTAAGTCGGAGGTTGTGTTGGATTGTTCGTTTTGGCGGCGGAGTTTGTCGTTGATGAGCGAGTCGATGGAGCGATGGACTGTGGATACGGAGGAGCGGAGGCGGCGCTCTGACCCGATGTTTAGGGCACGTTTTAGCTTCCAAGAGGCGTAGATTGGCGCGGCAGCGCGACGGGCACATATTCCGGCAGCAGTTTCGAAGGAGGTGAGAAGCGGTGGCGGTGGGCGGGAGAGATCTAGGCAATTTGGGTCTACTCCCAAAGAAACTTTGCATATTGTATCGTAAGTGAATCGTTTTAGCACATCCTGTATAGTGATCAAATAAGACAATTTTAATCATCTAGAAAAATTAAGAGACAATTTTAATCATCTAGAAAAATTAAGAGACAATTTTAAAAACAAAGAAAATGATCATGCAATTCTAAATATATATATATATATATATATATATATATATATAAAAGTTATAACTAACTAAAAATAAAACTTGTATTTGAGATTACAATTTATAATGATTTGAAAAAATATTATATATTCTATTTAGATATATTATCTTTATATGTTAGATTAGTTTAAATTTAATTTTATTTCGATAATCTTTATTAATTTCTTTTAATTTTCTTATAATCCTATATATATAGAATCGTTATATATCAATAGAAATGTGGTTTTACATCCACCATTTGTGTGGTCTTCTTCCACCAAAAATCTATCAAATATTATAAAGTGATACTGCAGTGGAACATATCCCGAATTGATATTATCTCTTATAGCTTGCTTATCTAGAAGTACACGTGGCATTCTTCTAACCTTATATTTGAGATTCTTTTCTTAGATTATTTGTCGGTTGGAAATTTCCTAAAATAGCAATTATTACAAACAAGAAATTCTCGATAGATACTGTAAGTAACTTGTACAAATTACTTGTTTAAGAAAAAAGACTTTCAACATTACTCAAAATGTGTAAAATAAGAAATATTTTATTTATAATCTATTTTTTTAAATACGTTTTTAAATAAGTTCTATTTTTTATTTTTAATCTAATTTGATTGAGCGGCCTAAAAATTAGGTCGTTGGTCGAATGAATATGAATAAGTTATGACTAACTAAAAATAGAACGTGTAATGTTTAGGGAATAAAAAAAAATATATTAAATTAAGCTTTGAAGAAGTGTGTAGACGTTTGAGTAAATGGACCACAATTACAAAATGACAAGGTAAGACCCATTCTTGGTATGGTGCACTGTATTGGTGGGGAGAATGAATAATTCAACCAATGAAAATACCTTTATTACCATTTTCCATATAAATTTTTCGACTTTGGGATTTGAGTTGATTTCAATTGCATTTTAAAAGACTCAAAGCTTAACCAACCCGCACGAGGTACGACCCGACCCGTCTACCGCACACCTCAGGTCTCAATCTAGTAAAATACAAACTATCTCTATAAAATTAAAGTTATAAAATATCCACGTGGAATATATAATGACGTTATTGCCCTTCATTACACATTCGAGCGAACCTCACCGAACAATACTATTTCGTGGTCCACATTCAATTAAGTGGGCATTCTATTTGTCGGGTCACCTAATTTAATCTAATTGAGAATCGATTACAATTAAAATATAATAAATATATATATAGATATAGTACTAAAATTTTTAATATTATTTTTGTTATTTTTTGTGTCTCATTTCACATGTCACTTTCATGCTCTTTTGTTATATGAACAGTCAATTCGTTTTAAATTATATTGATTTCTTTTTATATTTTATTAATTAATATATATAACACATGGTAAGGATCTACGAAAGTATTAAAAAAAGTAACTGAATAAAATGCTTAAACAATTAGAAAATAAAATTATTGTTATTGTCTAACTCTGAATTTATTATTATTATTTACCGTGTCAAATCAATTAAACTGAAAGCAGATTGTCCCAACATACAATTGGTACTGAATAGTACTATTTTTTTCGTGTTGTGACAAACTATACAGATATACTTCTGGCATTTTTTGGAGCTAGTTGCTGTAGAAATCAAATTAGTTTATATATTTATGTACTTAGATCCTCCAATATATATTATGATGTGTCGATTTAGCATTGATTTGTTGTATGAAACTGACAATTATCTAGCAATTTATTTTATTTCGTAAGTTTTCTACTTGTTATTTTATTTATTCTTACCAAAATAAATTTATTTCTAACTTTTTATATAACTCATCTTGTTTTATAATAAATATTTTATTAACATCAATTACAGTAACTAAATTGTAATAAAATTGATAGTGAAATAGTTACATAACTAGTTCAATGTCCGCAACTTGTGCGAATTTTGTCTAAATAATTATATATATATAAAGTTTAAAATTAAAAATCAATTAAAATAAAATTTTTAAAATTTTAAATTAAGAAAACAAAATATGATATATAAAATTCAAAATTATAAAATTAATTCAAATTTAATTTTGTAAATTAAAATGTGCCTACGTTATTTTTTAAAAATTATAAAAACAAAATCTAGATGTGTTTTTATTATGTTTTTGTCTTAATTAATGTTTGAGTAAAATTGATGTAGCATAATAATTTATTAGATTAAAGATTATTTGGTTTGCTTACTGTTTATTAGTTTTAATAATTTTTTTATTATGAAAGATGTTATGGCAAATTTGTAAATATTTTATGGCAATATTATAAATAAATTGAAAAAAAAGCTGATATGGTTAGTCTTAGCACGCGACAGGTGTACAAAGTGGATTCTGTTTTTAGTAATATATATATATATATATATATATATATATATAGATTATTAAAAAAAATTATAATAATCACTTTTAATATGTATAATTCGAATATTCTATTGATGTAATGATGAATTTAGAAATTACTTTATGATATGCTATTTTATTATTAAAAAGGTGATTGCGGAAAACAATGAAACGGATGAAACAAGACTACCTGCAGATCGACGATGGAGCCATCGTGAGCAGCCTTGTCGAGCAACGGGATGAGTAGGAGTCGAACCTCTTCATCAAGAACACTAACGACAAACTCCTTAAGCGACCTCGTACTGAACTCATGGCTAGCTAACTTCCGTTGACTAGCCCACATCTCGCCGTCGGCGTTAAATATCCCACATCCAAGCAAATCTCCGATAAGGTCGGTGAATTGCTTTCCCTTAGGATAGTTGGGGAAATTTGTCTTTAGAATGTACTCAACATTCTCCGGGTTCGCCGTCACGACTATCCGACCCGCCCCGACCCGGTTCACCACAATGGTCTGAGCCGGTGACTCGGATAGCAGCTCTGTGTACCAGTCTAGGAGCCTGAACCGGTTCTTGTAGAAAGAGGGAAGGCATCCTATTATGGGGTATGTCGGAGGCCCGTACTCGCTGGTGCCGGAGTTGGATTTTCCGGTGAGTTGGCGGAGGAGGAAGGATATTAGGACGAGGATGAGTGGAAGGAAGAAGAAGAGATCTAAAGCAGCCATTGGTTTTCTTTGTTTCAAGGGTTTATGGATTTGAGAAGTGATTGAGAAGGATTCATATAAATAGCAGGCGGGTGGCCCGATTTTGACCGGAAATGACAAATATTTTACTACTTCCGTAATTTTTTTTCTCTTTCATTTTTTCACTCCGTTATTTTGGGAATTTTTATTTAGTAGGGTTAGATTTTTGGTCCACTTTATGAGTATATATGCACATGTATATATGTTATATCGGTGTACTTTAACATGATACAAGAGCGTTAGTTATGATGATATTTTTTATGATCTTAATATATATAACATTAGGGTTGTGCAAATTTGACCGGACCGGAATTTACGATTTGGTCTAAGGTATAGGGTATTTTGAAAATCCGGGTTACGGTCCGGTCCGGTTTTTGGACCATATAAAACCGTAATCAGGGTTGGACCGTAAACTATGGATTTTCGGTCCGGTCTGGTCCAGTTCGGTCCGATCCGATCCAGTTTTGGACCGGAAAAACTCACCAAAATTGCATCATTTAGGTACAAACCGGTCCGGTCCTGTCCGAAATATTCAAAATTGCACAAATTAGGTACAAACCGGTCCAACCCGAAACCGGACAGGTCCAGACCAGACCGTTACAATCCGGTCCCAGTCCGGTCGACGGTCCAAGGTTTTATCAATTTCGGTCCACTGGTCCGGTCCGGTCCTGTCCGAAATATTCAAAATTGCACAAATTAGGTACAAACCGGTCCAACCCGAAACCGGACAGGTCCAGACCAGACCGTTACAATCCGGTCCCAGTCCGGTCGACGGTCCAAGGTTTTATCAATTTCGGTCCACTGGTCCGGTCCGGTCCGGTCCAGACCGTATGTACAACCCTATATAACATATAGAAGAATTTTTTTCACTTGATACCCTTAAGGTTTTGGACTATTTTCCTTGTATCCTAAATGTGTCCCCCATGTCTTCGTCGTGTCTTACCTATGAACCGTGTATTTATTATGTCGGACAATATTTTACTATGTCTGAATCGTGTCCCGCCGTGAGCCTGTATCCGACAGGACAGGACACGGAACATTCCGCTCTGTAAAAGTGTCCGTGTATCATAACTTTTCACAAAAAAAATTACCACTTTCTAATACCTTTTGCTATAATTAATATGCAATTAATTGCTCGTGTATAGGATACATTCATTTGCTTCTTCCTTATTAAGCCCTATTCTTAGTTTACCCTTCCTTCGATAATTTATTTTGACTAGTTAAACCAAAATCATCCCCACTCAATCCTATATCATCACGACATCACGTACCACTTAAAAAAGTTATATCCCTTAAATTCAAAAATTGCAAGTTATCAAGTTATTCGGTAAACGTAATGTCCATATAAAGTAAATGCACTGAGGTGTGTTTGGTTGGAAATTAAAGGAGGTTTATTTAGATTAAAAGTTAGTAGATTAAATTTGTGTAAGTGTTTGGACGAAGATGGAGATTATTGGGGAAACAATAGAAGGGATTAATTGAGATTAAATATGGTAAAAAAATAACCTCATATTACCAAGGTTAAAGGAGATTATTCTCCAACCATTAATTAGAATTCTACTCATGCCCCCTATTTAAGGTTAAAATAAAGATAAATTTGTAAATTTATATTGATTAAACCCATTAAAAAATCTTCAACCAAACAACTTGATATAGATTATTTTATATCAAATAATCCCTAATAAACCTCATATAAAATTTAACCCCTTTTAAATCCCATCTACATTAATCTTCAAAATAACCTCCATCTCCTACCAAACACACCCTTATGCTCGGTACCATTTTAGGAAAAATGGTAATGGATTTTGAAACCACTCAAATCGATTCATTGATCTAATTGTAAAATTATATCAGACATTCAGAATGAATCATTTTAATTATTTTTTGTTCTATAACTACGTTCTACCAAAAAAAATAGCACAATAACTATTATTTTATCAAATTAATGTATTTTTAATTTATAATAATAACCAAACATCATATTTTCAAATTCCGATTATGTTATTTCTTGTTTTTTTTAAAATAGTTATTTCATTAAGAATTTATGCACACGCCTTTTAAGTGAATTTTGTATCTCAGGTATAGCGTGAGTTCTTACTACTTAGTGGTGGGCCTAAGAAGTGTTTTAAATGCAAGTGAAAGGGAGATGCAAGGTCAACGGTCATTACTCAACAAGCAAAGTCAGCCACTCGGTTACGGCAGCCGTATATTTTGCCCTTTTTGACCGGAAAATGTAACGGCGGCTACCGCGGGAGTTCATTTTTAATCAACGTAATTATCTTATTTTATAACTAGTTTACCTTGTATTAGTTGATCTAATTTAAATATTTATTATTTTAAATAAATTTAAAATTAAAGTTTATACATTTTAATTTTATAAATATTTGAAGCTATATAAAATGTAGTGTAATATCTAATTTAATTAAAGTTATAATTGTAGAAGTAAGATATAATTTAAATAGAATTTATGCTCAAGATGAAAGTAATATATTTTTAAATGAAAGTTTTTTTTATTATAATATTGTATGCAACTTAAATATAAGTTATTTTATTTATTAACAATGAAAATAAAATATAATCTAAATAGATTTATTTTTAATAAACGAATATTGTGAATTTTTGTCCGACACATAAGTTTTATTATTACAGATTTAGTACAGTGTATAGATGCTTCAATAATTTTTTTGGCCCGAAAACAATGTCCGGAAAAATGGAACTATTATTAGTTAATTAACTTGTTTAAAGGTAAAATTAATTAAAATACCCCAAATTTATAGGGGTGATAATTTTGTACCACAAACTTGTAACAAGAATAAAAAATACTTCAATATTTAGTATACGTGGTAACACGGTGCCATAAAATTTTACCCCGGACAAAATTCTAACAAAAAGGGTGATGTAACATTCGAGTTGGATTTTTGTGAAAATATAAAAAAAACTAAACAATAAAAAAAATAAAATTATATTATCCCCTAAAACTTCTACTCTACCTTCCGCTTGCATCATAATCCCTCCGGCCCTAGAACGCTCATAGGAGCAATATTCCCGGACACCAAGATAGATTATAATCGACTCGGCTAATGATAGATCCAGACCTCGGTCGAAAAAGCGAGGAGAGCTCAAAAATTCATCGATTCAACTCACAGCTAGCCCTGCGGATGACATCTTCGCAATTGATGGAAATCAAATGAACCCTCTGAGGTTAAGTTGAAAGAGAAATGGGGGCGAGCAGAAACCCTAAAACATAAATTGATCAATGCAATCTCGTCTCATCAATTTTCGTTATCTTGATTTTTAGTTTTTAACCCTCAACCAACTGAATGAGGGAAAAAACAACACCCACTATCGACAATACATAAAAAACGATACGGAAATTTCTTCTAAGATAAAAGGGGATTTGGGTACGATTCTGGCGCTAGAACTTCACGCTATACCAAATTAATGATTAACTTTGAAGAAAGATGATTATTTCTTATTTATTTGCTAGTTATTGTTAATAGTCATTTTAAAGGTATATAATTTTTTGAATGAAAAACTTATCTTATTTTAACATAAATGTTAATTAATAAATGGTAAATGAGCATACTCCAAAAAAGTCTAAAATTGAAGGGAATTATCCGAAAATTAAAATTTTTTTTTTGTTATAATCCAAAAAAGTAAAAAAGTACAGGAGCACAATTAAAAAATTCTCATATATTTTCCTATTTAATTTTGTTCTTAACATTGTTTCGTTGTTATTTTTATAATTTTGGATATTCCTTGGCTAGTAGTATTTCTACTTTAATTTTATAGTGGGTATAATCTTTTGTTATTATTAGCGAAATTTAAATATTTTTATTGTCATTAGAATTTTTTTTAAAAGCATGTAAAATACCCTCCATCTCTCCGTTTCATCCATGAATGCAAGTACGACCCTTGACAAATGATTGATTTTTGAGACGGATTTTGGATAAATGGTCAAAGTCATTCACACGTCACCTGAATTATTATCATCTCTAATATATGCCTGTAAAAATATAGAGATTGGTCATGTTCCATATATAATTTTTATAAAAGGTGTTTTTATAAATCATTCTTTTTAAACTAAAATTATTACTCTTAAACTGTAATTTGTTCTCATATTCACATGATATATATATATATATATATATATATATATATATATATATATATATATATATATATATATATATATATATATATATATATATATATATATATATATATATATATATATATATATATATATATATATATATATATATATATATATATATATAGAGTATAGATCCTATGAGAACACCCTTTAACGTGAGAATATGAGAACAAATTCGTAATTATTATCAGTTTTGTTACGAATGTGCCATATCGTTTAATGTATTATTCGTAGTTATTGTTGGTTGAGTGGATTATTCGTAGTTATTGTCGGATTCCTAATTATTATTATTCGTAGTTATTATTATTTTTGATATTTACTCTAAATCTCAACCCTTAATACTCACATCCAACGGTGTACGATTGTTCTCATGTTCTTACGTTAGAGGTGTTCTCATGGGAACCACACCCTATATAGATATATATATTAAATACAGGTAAACCAATCATACATAAAACGCTTAGTTAACAAAAGTCTAACTCCTGTGCATTAAAAATACTGTTCTTTATATGTTATAAATAAATAGTTTCAGTTAATTAAAAAAAATGGAACATTGGTAGGTATGTATGTATATTGATGATTTCAAGTTTTTAGCAAGATTCATTTTATATCTAAAAAATTTAATTTGTAATACTTTAAAACAATTTCTTGTGGTTTTCAATTTATTTAGATATAAATATTTTTGTAAACATAATTTGTAATTATTTTTAAACACCTTGTTATAAAAAGGTTTATTTCGAGTAAAAAAACAAGTAGTACTTCCTATAATCTAAAGGACCATCAAAACAAAATCTCATTCATGTTACGACATTCAGCACATGAAAAAATATCTTAAAGGACCATCAAGTTATGTACAAAAAATGACAAATATAAACTACAAGACAAAGCTAAAATATCTTAAAATAATAGTACATCATATAAGTTAAATATCAAGCTTTTGAACATATATGACATTCAGCACATGAAAAATCTTCCAACTATAAGATATTTTTCAATATATAATATAACGTACAACATTAAAATCTTTACAAAAATTAAAGGGTATTGTTCTGGTAAGACACATTATTTTGGTAGGACCGTGTGACTGAACGTAGAGCTGACACGTGTTCAAAAAAAAAAGTTGATGAATTATAATTGAATAGTTAATAGTGCAAAATTTATAAAGGGGTTAAAATAATAGTTCAAAACTTATCAAGGGATTGTTCATAACTTATAAACGGATAGTTTATAAATTATAATAGAATAATTAATAGTGTAAAATTTATAAAGAATAGAGCATAACTTATAAAATGATAATTCATGAATTATAATTGAATATTTCATAACATATAAACGATTAATTTATAAATAATTTGATATAATATATTAAAAAATAATAGTCCATGAATTATATGAGAATGGTTCAAAGTTTATAATAGAATAGTATATAATTTATAACATGGTAGTTCAAAAAAAATTTCATTCGTTTCTGAAAAAAGAAATCAATCGTTTTTTTTAACACGTGTCAACTTTACGTTCAGTCGTACGGTCCTACCCAAAATTATAAACTGCACCTGAACATCTACCATAATTAAACTCCAATTTTGAATGATCACTTATGTTATAATTAAATTATAAATGATAAGTCTAATTTCTCTTAATATGCAATTAGCTATCGTTGGCAATGACGATTTGCCATTATCTGAATGATGGATTATAAAAACAAAATTTAATTTAGTAATAACAAATTGGAAAAGAATGATTGGATAAAATCTTCTCTTGCTTGTTTCCACGTGTTGAAGATTGGAATTGTACAAAAAGTAAACTAATTTATATAATTTCACATTATATAAATGAATTAATTAATATGTCATTATATAAATTGATTCAATACTGCCATTTGATGAAATAATATTAGTTATATATATAAAAATATTGGTCAACGAATATTTTTGGTCAGCCGTATATGTATAATAAGTCATGTGACATTCTTTGTAATTATGTGGATTAGCGCGTAAGTATAGAATGTAAGTACAATTCCCTGATGGGAAATTAGTGACCTAGATTTTGAACCCGTCAAAGCATTCACTTACGGTCAATGTAGGTTCGCTAATATAAGAAGAAATTTAGTGAACTAAGCCAAAAATTAGTAATTTAGATATAATTACCAATGACGCATCTTTTTCAATAAAAATTACAAAATTACCTACTTCCTCCAAAGTCTCTCCATCCCTGCACCGTAATCCTCTCTTGCTCGACCCATCTTTTCTTTCCGTCCCTCTCCTTTCTAGAAGCGTCACGAGATTCTCATCCCGCAATCATCTCTTCTTAATTCGCTTTAGGGTTCGTTTGGTGGAACAATGTAGGGCTGTGCAAAATTGGACCGGACTGGTTACGATCCGGTCTACGGTCCAGGGTTTTTTGAAAATCCGGATTACGGTCCGGTTTTTTAACCGTATAAAACCGTAACCCGGGTTGGACCGTAAACTACGAATTTCCGGTCCGGTTCGGTCCGATCCGGTCCATTCCGGTCCGAAATATATTAAATTGCACAATTTAGGTACAAACCGGTGCAACCCGGAACCGGACCGGACCGTTACGGTCCAGTCCCGATCCGGTCAACGGTCCAAGGTTTTATCAATTTACGGTCCACCGGACCGAGCCGGAAATATCCGGTCCGGACCGCATACACAGCCGTAGAACAATGGTATTATTTTGAGAGATAAAAATTTTCATTAATTTACCAATAATCCAAACAATCTATTTATAGTTGGGTAATTTTTTTGGGTCAAAATAATTCACAAAAATAATCTAGGCACAATTAATCTACCAAATAACCCCATTTTTTTGACATGCCGAATCCTTTTCTTCTTCGGTTTGCTTCTAATTGTTCTTCCCAGCTTAGCTTTTATCTTGTGAACTCTTAAACATCTTCTCAAGGTCAGTCGAGGTTTTTTCCTCGATTGTATTATCTTTATTGGTGATCACGATGTTTTTCCCAATAGTCTCTCCACTCGCGCCACTGATAGGTTGGGCTTCAATTTACCCATGTTGCACAAGGTACTATATTTGATTGAATTGGTTTTTCGTTTTCTTACTTTGATCTATTAGGTTTTAGTTTTATAGTTATTGATTTGATTGAATTAGATTACATTAGTAATGATTTTATGATCCAAGAAAATAGAATGGAAAGCCCTAGGTCCTTTTTTTTTTGTTTCGCTTCCAATTCTGCCAATTTTGGATCTTTATTCAAGTCTAATGGCTATGAATTGCTGTTAAAACTACTATGTATTATGGGACCAGGTGTTGTACTAGAGGATTCTTGATATATGAGATTTGCACGTGTTGTAGTAGCTAATTTGACATTTTTTTTCTTGAAAGGAAGCTATTAACCAGTCAGAAAGATTCGAGTTCGAATCTTTAAGGAGTCTAGCACCACATTCCACTAGACCAACTGAGTATTGATTTCTCTTCTATATTGTTTTCTTGGTATTCTCCTTTGCTGTTTTTCCTTGGTTCAACATCTATGGTAGACAAAAACTCATGGTCATGGTGATACTGATTCATTTTCTCTATATATAAAAAAAAAAGTTTGAGTACGGATTAGTTGACACGGTCTAATAGATACGGTGATTCTGTCTAAATATTTATAATTGCAAAATTTGAATATGCGCAGTTAGATTACTTACATTACAACTCGACAAGGATGGTTGTCAGAATTGATAAATTGAATTTTGTTCTTGTGTGCAAAATATCCCAAAATCCAGCTGCTGGGATCTCAAAGATTCGTTGTGTCTCTGCACTGAATCTCCCCCTACTACACAACAATACAGCATGGATGCACCACGTCCGTCAGTATTTGTAACCTAATTTACATATATTATTTTAAGATCGTGTTTTTATCTAAACGTGCTAACCGATACCGATACTAATTTGATCTAGTGGTAAAGTGTTAATAGACTCCTTAAACTTTAGCTTGAACATTCAACTTCAAATCCTAGTAAATCGGTCATCTCATATTCAGAGATTATGATATGTTATTACGAAATGATATATTTTAAATAATTATAAGAAAAAAAATCCAAATGAAATTCTTTATTTATGAATTTAAAACTTAATAATACGAAACCTTTAATTTTTACTACTTTCATTAAATTAAAGTTGAAAGGTAGTAAGGTTTGGTTAGGAGTACGTTTACAAAACATATTTATATCATGAGTCTAGTTACTAGACAAAAATCTCAAAAAATCCCATACTTTATCGCCAACGAAAATTTAAAATTAATTTTTTAAGGAAACACATAGACATTATATTAAGTCATGTAAAGCAAGGTTAAGTACAACATAAATGATGTTTGTGTCAAAAACATCCACGTACTCGTTAACTTTTATATATATATATATATATATATATATATATATATATATATATATATATATATATAAACTTATACTTTGTAAATAAAATCTATTTTCTAAAGTATAAAAAATAAAGAGAAATTTAGTTTTAAGAAAGTCAATTGAAAGAAAAAAAATTTCAAAAAGTGAGTAAATTTATTCTAATTAAGTAAAGATGATTGCAATATAAAATAAATTTTTCGAAGGATACAACAATAAATAAATTTATTTGACTACCTCAATCAATTTTAAATTGTTATAATGTTTACATGTACCAAAGATATATCTTTAAATTGCACTTTTTATTATTAAAAATTAAATATCCAATGACAACACAACACACATGTAAATTAAAGATTGTGAACAATGACAACGTGGACAAATTTTGAAAATTGAAGCACGAGGATCTCGTGGGCAATTCACGGTATCTTGTTTTTAGAGAAAACAACACATGTAAATTAAAGATTGTGGGGATCTACTTATCTTATCTCTTCATAGAATTGGAGGCCGTTTTGTCATATCTGTCTTTGCGGCCAAACCATCACTTCACTCTATTTTGTCACGTTTTTTGTTTATCTTTTACTTGGGTGCTCGTCTTTTTATCCACAAACTATAGTTACAGATTTCAAAGCTTTCAATTATGCCTTGAAAGAAAGAAAGGACAAATCGTTCAATTTCGCCTACAATATTGTGATAAAAACAAAGTTTTCACACAGAAGAATAAAATAACATAGTTGCGAGTTGTGATATGCTGAATATTTGCATAGGAAAGTTGAGACATGATGAGTGGTGTTAAATTGCTTCTTTTTACATACCATATGTTCTGATGCTCTGTTATTGTATATTTGTATTGAGTTCGAGGCTCATTCATGTTCGTATTCAATGAGGTAGGTCTGTAGGTCCTTAAAATTTAGGTTATATGCTTTGGGTTTATATTAAGGGCCTGTTTGGTTCCAACTCCGAAAATGGAAACGGAATGAAAACGAATTTAGTTCATATTTATATCCTTATTCATGAAATTTTATGAAATCATTTCTCGTGGTTTCATTCAAAATGCACTTGCCTACCCACATTTTGTTTCCCTATAGGATATTAAAAGTAATCAAATTCAACTCCAATTACTCCAAACCGCAAAGAATGATTCCAAAAATTTTCATGAATAAGGGTATACAAATGGACTAGCTTCATTTCCATTCCGTTTCCGATTCCGGAGTTAAACCAAACGGGCCCTAAATCTGTAAAGCTCTGAAATTTCGAACATTGCTATCACTCCGACAAATTTGATATCATGACTTTCATTTAAATATTTTGTTAGGATATCGGTAAATTTGGTCTGGTTATGTCTTAATTCCGGTCTTGTGTTGAAGATGTTAGAACTGGGTTGAAAGAGAAGCATAGTTTAGTCCTTGTGTTATAAGTTGATTGACTAAATGCAGAGTTTTGAGCTTATTTGATAAAGGCCGGTTAACTCCGGCCCGACAACACGATCCTCACGTGATCATTTACTTTGAGCGCATCGTTGTGGATGAGACAATGTCTGTTGAGTGTTTGCCTCCGGTCCCCGGGTACTTAAGCCTTATCACTCTCTCTCAAACCCTAATGCCGCTAACACTTCTCCTCCTCACCCCCGAGTCTTCGAAAGCTTCTTTGAAAGCGATTCCAAATGAGAGTATGAGAGGTCCGAGTCGAGAGCTTTGCTTGAGATCTTTTCCGATGTCCTCTTCTTCGTCTAACTTGTCTTCACTTGAAGCTTGGTTATTATCTTGATGGATTTATAAACGATTACCTTTATCTGTATCTTGTCTTCTTTGTCGTTTTCTTTTGCTTTAAACTTGTAGAGATCATTTATTGTTCTTGTAATTTTCGCTGCTTCGAAGCTTTGTTCTTACTGCAATATTGTTAAGTGGATTGAGTTGGTTTTCCGCTCCTGAGATACCGCGGACTAGGGTTTTCCTGAACTGCGTCACCAACTTTTTGTGTTCTTGTTCGTTTTAAGGCTATCTCACTCTAAATCTAGTTATTCTTGTTTCAAAAACGTATTATGAGTTTTATAAAATTGGTATCAGAACCTATTTTTCGAGTTTTTCTAATATATGTACGAGATCTAGCTTTCTTGAAAATAGATCGGCTTTAATCGCGTGTCCATTGACATGAGATTCGAAAACTGTGATCTTTTGCGATCTTATAAGCTTCGTGGCCATTTTCACCAATATGAAAGATTCTCATCAAAAACTCAATCTCCCTTTCTCGGTTCTATTGTTGACTTTGAAATAAAACCTTCAATATTGCTATCTTTTGTTTTTCTTGTGTAAAACGCAGACTAGAGGGCTTCCTCATAAGATGTGTGCTTGAGAAAAGCTTGATCTCAATAAATCGAGGTTTGAAAACATCCAGTGTTTTCAAACCTCGACCTCTGTCTTGAAAAAGATTCTGAGTATGACATCTGTGATCACGTTTTCATAAACGTGGGACTATGTCGGAAAACACAATGCATATTAAACCTTGCAATGGCACAACCGACTTCTCCATAATCAACTACCTCATAACCTTAAACTCTAATTACACATGAGTCCGGTTTAGGGAGGCCGCCGAACCGACGGTTTTCAAACAAGGTCAAACCGCCAATTTAGGTTTGTCGGTTTGACCACACTGCCGATCGACGGTGTTAAACCGGTTTGGTTAGTTTATTATTTTATTTTTTTAAAGGGACCAAATGCCGGTTGGTCCGGTTTGTCAATTTTTTTTTTAAAATACAAAAATGGCGGTTAGTAAACATAAACCGTCGGTTTGGTTTATCCCAGTTTAGAGTTAGGTTTGACCTTGGGCCAAACTTAAACCGGCGGTTCCTAAACAACACTCCCATAAATTTGTTTAGCAGTAAGCTGCCTATAAATTTTTTTGTCACAATAATTTACCCAAATGTTCAAAAAGCTGTCGGGGTAAATTATCTGCAGCCAAAATGGATGGGGCCAACTCTCACTGAAGCTTGTAGTTTATAACTATATAAGCAATTCTGACCGTCTCTTTGAATTGTGCATTATACACCAACTTGTATCATATGACCAACTCTGACGAGTCTAAATCCATTCCACCATTATCTACAACGAGTATTCATCGTATACATTCTTTCACTGACATCTTCTTGCCATTACATATCACACTTGTTCATTTATCAATACTGATTTTGAAATGGATTTGGGCCAAACAAAACATGTATGTGAACTTATATTCTAAGCTAACCAGACTATACCATAATCAGATTGGGATGTAGCCTTGATCCGGCTTATTTGATCCACTAACTTGAATATGCAATCCGAGAAAATACGAATGACCCGTTAATTGATTCTCCAAATCTGATTCCGGAAAATATAGAATATTCGTAACTCCCGGATCAGATCCTTCTATAAATTTGTTGACTCGTATATCCGGACTCTCGGATGAAATCAACCCGCTTGCATGCCCATAGATGTAGCAATACAATTACAAACTATGTATACAAATATAATTATAAACTATATCACTACATACTGATATTGCTCTCCAGCCTTAAATAGGGAGGGATGGTTCAACATGGTTGGTCAAAATAGACCTACCAAGTGCACATATATATTGCACAATCATTAATCGAAAGGGGGCCATTATAATCAAGGGTTACACTCGTCCATGCTATTTGATTTCTCAGGTCCGGATTAGGCCGAATCAATTTGCAAATGAAACCAGATTTTTGGTCTAGGAGTCAACTCTAAAGTTTTGGTACACCAAGAAACTAATACATTTGCAAGTGAGGATGAATTACCTCGTCTCCGAGTCTCGTCTTTTCTTCGGCTCCTTCCACGGGATCTTCTCGTTTCTCTACCTCCAGACAAGTATCTAAGAGACAATATTTCACCAATGATCCTACCATGAATTATATCAGCCAAAGCAAGTACAGGGTGTGAGTAGTCTAGTCTCACATGTAACCAACAATTTGATGGGACAGCAAGACAGTAATGTATTGCAATGTAAGCATAGAAAGTTTGTGATGAAATGAAACCTTGACAAATGGTATTCTTTGCTTCTACACATCAGTTTCAAAGAAAGCTCCATGTATCAAGCAAATTACCTTTCATCCAGGTTTGGAGGAGTTGATACTGGATGCAAGCCCTCATTTTTTGTACATTGCTTTATAATACAACAATTACATAAGATAACCCTTCTCTTTACATATCAGCCTCACCAAGGGGTGCTCCAATTGCCATTCAACCTCATCGAACAAGCACTTGAACATAGGTTTCGAGAGGACGGGACTGTTTCATGGTTTCATACAACCCACTAGCATGGAAAAGGGATTGGCCAACATCTCATTAGCAGCTTGTTTAAAGGTGAGGCATTAACCTTTCACACAAATGAGCAATATCATCGCATTATGTCGTGGAAAGAACACGTACCTAGAAGGCAAAACATTAAGGTCATCCACTGCACCCTATCGCCTCACATGATGGAGAACAACAGGTCTTCCTTCAAATAGATCACCCAAGTATCCCTCTAAGTCTTCTGCATTGTACTTAATGTATCTCCCAGCATGTCTTCCACTCTCTAGCCGACTCCCGAATCTCCCCAAGAAAGCTCGGTAAGCAGGGAGGACCTTTTCAGATATTGATATTCGAAGTTCAGTTCTAAGTTGAGCATCAGGAACCCTGCAAGCAGTCTGCATCCTGTATATCTCTTCAAAAATAGCATTGAAGTTCTTGAACCTCTCCTTCAACGCGGTCTTTGACATAGAAGTGGATCCACCAACCCCTTCACCCCTCAAGCAAGACAACAGCTTGCCCCAAGAGGCTCTTAGATAAGTTGTGGCATACTTTCGAATCAGGCCCCTCCGCTTCCTAACCCAATCATCACCAAGAAGCTTGCCAAGATCTGAATCTTTCACTTTCTGAACTATATACAGATTGTTGTTCATGAGGAATATAGATTGCACACCACTATCCTCATACAGTTTAGCCTTCACCTCAAGATTTGATTCAAGATAGCCTATCAAAGACAACAATCGGCGACCAACCGGAGACATTCCAGTAAGGTTCTGACCATCATCAGCCTGTGCCTGATTTCCCTCCTCATTCACATCATATTCCAACAGCAAATTCACAGTTTCACTGTAATCCACAAGAAGTTTCGCATAGTTCATGACATACCTCGCCAAAGGATGAATTTCAGCTCCAATGATAGGCTTCTTCGAATTTTCACCCTTCACAGCTTTCTCGAACTCAGCAAATGTTCCCTTTGCAGCTTCCCCTAATCCATCCAATACGCCTTTTGCCTCTCTGTAAAGGAACTCTCCAGATTCATCATCCACAAACAGCTTCTGCAGCGCAGGTAAAGCGTTTTTCAAGGCATCATACATATCTAGTATCCGAAACAGCTTCTCAGGAGACCTGTTTCCAATGGCCACAGCCTCCCCAAAGGTCAGGAGCTGCATAACGCAACTTGTTGTTGTCTCCACAAAGCAAACGTCCTTGATCAACTCCCACCCATCAAAAACCTGATCGCAGAGCCGCTTCTCACAATCAAGGATCTTCTTCATCATAATCTTCACGGACTGAACCCACCTCTTCATCTTCTCATCCAAGGTGCTCCATTCAATCCTCTGAATCTCCTCAATGCTAAGCTTATCCACCCCCAATGTTGCCAGATACTCATCAAGAGCATCCTTTCTAACGCTACTATAGACCTGGCAACATTCCTTTTCGTACCCCGCCCTAATCATCCTATAGGCGATCTCCCTAAGATCCGCGATCACGTCTGGGTCGATTAATTCGAAACAAACATCTTTCCCCGCCAAGCTCCTCCCTCTCTCATGGTAATATCTATTTCCACCCTCACTCTCCTCTGCGTCATCAATTATACACTCAAATTCCTCAATAATTCCTTCTTCCCCTTCGTTCTCCGCGAAAGACAGCGAAACCCTACGAATCGAGCCGTATAGCCTTTCGGCATCCAACGCCACCGCGCTCCCGGCCAAGAGGTTACGAAATTCCACCTCAAGCTTCGTCATCGCCATTTGAATCGCGGTCTCCGCTCGATCCATTGCCTCCTCGTTCTTTTGAAATTGGAGATCCTCCGTCAACAACAAAACCTCATCAACCGCCGCTAGATACTCATAGGCAACGTCAGCACCAGCGGAAGACTGGTGACCGAACATGAACCGATAATTCCTCTGCTTTTGGCCGGTAGCCTGTCGGATAATAATCCGCTCGGCGGATTCAAACCTTGTAACATCAGGATCGCTATCTTGTTGGCTTGGTCCCGGAATTCCCCCAACGGTGGAAGCGTTGTTCATGAGATCGGAGATGTTGGACAGGCGATTGTCAAAGCCGGAGAGAATCAACAACATGTCATCGGTGACGTCCTTGGAGGTCCGGAGGCTCTTGAGGATATGTTGTGCGGTGGCTACGACTCTATCTTCTCCTCCGATCGTGGTGGCCATCGATGAAATTGGACTTGTGTTGCGCTCTAGGGTTTGCAGGAGAAGAAGAGGAAGAAGAGAAGGAGATCGAAAGGAGGAAGTCGGAGTTTGAGGAGATCAAAGGGGGAAGAAGAGTGACGAGGTTTCATTTTCAGTTTTTTATTATTTTATTGTTTTCCGTGGCCCCCATGGCCTACTTTTCTTCGCATGTTCTTCTTCTCCAGAGATGTCTGTTTCTTTTCCAACTCCCCGCCCCTTGTTTTCTTAATTTACCCGCTTTACGGAGAGCCGATACCGTTAATTCGGATGGCATTGCTCGATTTTAAATAGGCGTAAATTACACAAAACCACCTATAAATCCATATAAAATAGGGAAATGCACAGAATTATTGACAATGTTAAAATTATTCAATGTTTACGAGAATAAGGGATTGATGAGTGGTTGTTCGAAGTTGTGGAGTGATTCATGTGCAAATTTTCAGCAACTAATCAAGTATGGTTTTGTATAACCAAAAAGTTTTTTTACACGGGTTCGTTAACCCGTTTTACCGATGATTTTGCGTCAACACACTCGACGAACAAGAAGTAACCTTAAAAGAAGATTCAAAACACCAAATACCATTAATGTTAATAATTTGTATTCTCTTTGCATACGTTCGAATAGGGTATATACAGTGGCCCATTAAGGGATACCCTATACATGTCGTAGGACAGGGGGATTCGAACTCGAATCTCCGGGCTAACACTTAAGGAGTCTTGTTTTTTCTCTTTTGTTCATTGATGTTTGGATGAATGAGAAATTTTATGTCTCAAGAGACGTCATTTTTCATGAATCAGATGAGCCATCTCCTAAGCCCATTTCTTCATTAACCAACAGCCCTTTACTTTCAACCCAGTTTCTACGGCCCAAATTATACCCAGCCCACCGCCTTCTCCTACTCCCTCATCAATAAGCCTATCGATGTCGGCCTAATCTTCATCAGTTGATCCAATTCATTCCTTCTCAAATCATGATAACTCAGCCCAAACCTCCACTGCCTCTACACCTTGGTCCCATACAATGGCCACCTCCCTATTGTTTGCTTTGCTTCTAAATTTTCAAATTGGCTCTCAGCCATGTAAACCTCTTTTTCAAGTGTCAAAGTCCAAAAGTAATTCTATGTGATAGTTTGTTACTTAACTTCTATCCCAAGTTTTGTGCAAGTTTGTATGGTACTTGAATTAAATGCATTTTGATATTCGAGTTTGTTATACAATTGCTTCGGTGGAAAATGTATATCTTCACCTCTAATCGTCTTGAATCATTGGCCTCGTTCACATAATCAATAGACCGATGATGAACATAAATAAGCAACATTTTCAAGAAATGCAAATTGCAATGTTTTTCCCATAAACAAAAGATAGAAGTCTCTAAAAATTTACATTTCCTCACTAATTTTCCATCTAATCATCACCATTATTTTCAACACCAACAAACTTTCCTTTAGTTTCTCTCAGAGGAAGCTCATGATGCCAATGTGGTTGGTTCACACCCATCGTGTACACAAGCCAAGATATCCCGATAATCTCTATCAATGGTGAAAGAATCATACACATTTCCGTCGCTACTCCTCTTATACTCGAACAAGAGAGACGAGTGATTGAATGCTGTTAGCTTAACAAATCCATAGTCATAGTCTTTGTAGAGACTCCAGGTCGTGTTCACCTCACTGAACTTCGACAGATGGCTCCCGGCCCCGCCAACGACAACATGAATGGTGCCGTTCAACGAGCCAGTGTAGTGAGACTTCTCTGAGTTCACACAACGGTGCTGCATTAAACAAAACATTAAGTCAAATAATACATTAAATTTAAGAAATAAGAATGCATTATTCATGTTAAAATTCATTACTTGGTATACTGGGCAGCTTCTCTCGTAGTTATGAACGTGTCCGTAGAATGCTAAATCGACTCTATATTTCTGCCATAGTTTCTGAAGGCTTTCTCTTCCCATTGGCTCTTCAAAGGAACCCTCCTTACCGTACCAGTAGTCGGAGGAATAGCCGAGAACACGATGAGCAGTGAAGATCAACCATGGTTGTGTTTTTCTGTCCACAGTTGCAAGGCAGTTCTCTATGAACTTGTATTGTTCTGTCCCTTCTCTCCAGTCATGCTCCGTATCCGCTACACAAAACCGGAACATCCCATAGTCTGCTTTGTACCTGTTTCCAGACTTTATTACAATCACATGCTACAAAAAATGTTGTTACTCATCAAGAATTTACCAGAAATTGGCTCGATTCTCAGCTGGAACGTAGAACATTGTCTCAGCTACGACGCCACATTCACCACCCGAGTCAGTTTTATCGTAAAAAGATCCTGTGTTAGGCGAATCGCGTTCATGATTGCCACTGAACCAAAAACAATAATGAACTGTGTTACTACACAAATTGATAATGCATATAGTTTAGAAATAATGTACAGACCTTGCAACCATATATGGCACAGTTGATGCAATGGGCTCAATTTGTGATGTAAATTGATCCCACTGTGATAAGTATCCATTTGCATATGATAAGTCTCCAATATGAAGTACTATATCAATATTGTTAATGTCTTTGATGAGTTGGTCTGTCGTGTTCAAAGCCCCCGGTTGGTAGTCACTGTACTCGTTAGAACCATCACGTTCAGCCTTCCCCATGTCACCAAAGATTATGACCCGTTGTAACGAATCCTGTCCCGGGTATGGAGGGGATTTGAATTTGTAAAATTTACTCCAAACATATGAACCATTGGATAAGAGGTGGCCCATCCTGTATATATACCTGAAAAAACAATTCAAAAAGGGTAAGCTTATCTTTGTTTGTCCATAAATCCTTCAAGAAAAGGATAAGCTTACTTTCTGTTTGGCCATAAATCCTTCAAGAAACTAGTGTGTATGTAGCCAGGATCGCGCCACCCAACTGTTCGTGCAGGTGCTCCTAATGAACAAACAAAATTACTAACTATGAGCTTATCCGGAATTTGGGGTATAATACGAGCCGAACGAGCTTAGCATCGTCATGCTCAAATTGTATTATGGGTGAAGGTCAAACCTACCACAAACAGTATTACGGGTGAAGGTCAATGTTCCAGCGGGTGTTTTCTTCAATGAAGTACCAAGGAGGGCCCAATCAACAAAAGGGTAAGCTTCATCAATGTTATAGCCACTTGTCCAGGTTACTGTCATCTGCATGCCAATAAATTGAACTCTCAAACTGTTCAGATAGAAAACGCTAACATAGGCATTAGTAAACCCAGACTAACCTCATTCCAAGATTTCCCAAGAGCAAGACGCGGATAAAGAGGTGCTTTTGGATATGCAAACGTTACGGAGTTTGAAACAGCCACAAGCTTTGGCTGCAGTAAGAAGCACAACGTTAAACAATGATAACCTAAATCTTAATAGAGATTAAGAAGCATTTCTGTCATATTTTTTATCCTCGTACATTGGTCAAACCGCCTGAAAACAAAGCAAAGGAAAAGTCTGCGCGTTGATTGATCAGCAAGAACCTCAAAGTAGCTTTTCCATTCTTTGCATAGTCATCGGACGAGTTCGCATACTTATACTGCAATTACAAAATGTTTGCTTTGTCAATGTATATTCCGAGTTTAATACTACAGTAAGCATATGGTTATACTAACCTTAATAGGTGATGTACATATGTACGGCTTCTGATCCTTGGTATCATCTGGCGAGTAGCAACTCGATCCACTAGGGCAAGAAAGTAATTATTTGAATGTCTATAGATAAGTTATTTTGATGCATAAAAAAGGAAAGTAGAGTATACTTGAACTTTGCAGGAGAAAAGACTCCAATCCAATCATCTGAAGATGGGTTTGGAGACTCGAGTGTTACAGTTACCCATTCTACATCCTCCCGCTGCAAAGATAACACAAATTGGCTATGATCAGTTATAGTTTCGTTGATCAATACAAATTTATGCAGATCACCTTCAAGCCGAGGACAGTAGGATAGGCAGTGATGGATGCGTCATCACGGAGTGCAAGGGATACGCCAAGAATGTTGATCTGCGACAAAGGCTGCTCGCCGATGGCAGAATGACCATCCGATGAACCGAAACTCAGTAGCAGTAGAAGCATCCATGGAAGAAGCTTGAGTGAAAAGGAATGCATTGCTCGATACATAGAATTGCCTTGGATTCCCAGCATCAAGCAATGGATCGGCGTTAGGGTTTTGAGAAATTCCTGCTATATTCTATTTATATTCTGTTGAGAAAGTTAAATTTTGAAGATTTAGGATGAAGAGAATCAAGCAGGATCGAGGATTGCTCTGGTTAGTTAGGATCTTTCACAAATATATACAAGGTAAATTTTTTGCTGTAAAAAAAACTAATATAACTATGACTCTATGTATACAATGAATATAAATATATTTAATATAAATCCCATGGAAAAAAAAATTTTTTTAAATCCGGGCTTATTCGGACCCGGGCCGAGCCCACAGTATCCATCGTACCTGGCTGGCCGGCTTCCAAAACTTTTTTTTAAATAATAAAATATTTTAAATTTGTTTTTAATATAAATTTTGTATAAAAATAAATATAATTAAGATATTTTACGTGATATATTTTATAATTATATTAAATATATTATACACGGGCATTTCGGCCCCGTAGCGGACCTAGAGTGGTGTTCGGATCCGGTCTGGCGAGCCGGACTTCCTCCTTTGTCCTTACCTATGTGTTTTTTCGGACTGCCTCGATATGATTAACTTTAGTTCTTACCATTGATTAACCCGCAAACTTTATATACTAGACCCACCATCCAATTTATTATTGATGTGGATTAGTTTGGTTGACACTTGACAACATGTTTTAAGGTTGTTGTCCATGTCCGCAATTAGAATCTTAAGGTGAGAAGCCCAATAAGTCAGGAACCGAGAGATCGCAATTAGAATCTTAAGGTGAGAAGCCCAATAAGTCAGGAACCGAGAGATCGAACTGCTCTGATACCTACATATGCGCATTGAGTCAAAGTCCAAATATTTTTTTGCTTTTTGAAAAATGTGTTTCTATTTGTACTAATAAACTATCAATAACAAACTAGATGGTAATGGTGAGTTTCAATTCATTTGTTATTTGGCTCGAAAATCTTAAGTTAAAGGTATTGGTAAGTTAATTTTCCGAAAACTAATCCAACATGCCTACAAGGTGTTTGAAGTAATGATACATACCACAAATTGTGTTATTTGACCCAATCATGATCAATTGAGAATCTTAGGTAGAAATGAGTAGTATCTAATAAAATTGGTTTGAAAGTGAGTCATATATGCTTGATGATATGCTCCAAAGAAACAATATATGTTTCAATTTAAAACTTTTTTAATATTCATATTTTTTATTCTAAGTAAGATTATGTTTCTACATATACATAACTATCATGATTAATATACAATTGGTTCTTGTTTGGCATGCTTTGAAATGGACATATGAAATAGACTTATTTTGACAAAGTATAGCACTTAGACAAGACTTGTATTTTTGTTAGAGGGGAAAACAACATTTGCCAAATCTAGGCAGCATCGTATTAGAAAACATAGCTTAGCAATTTTGAGAAGCAAGGACAATTAGATTGGCCAAATTAAGGTCCCTTTCTTACATGGCATTGAATGTTACGTTCTTCCAAAGACTAAATAATATCCAATCCAAATCTTGTAATTGGCACCCCAATCTCCAAGCAAATCAATTTTCTACCATATATACACATATGGACCCACTTTCTTCATTCTATTTCCAACTATTCACGTAACTCACCTCTCCGATTCTTTGTTAAAAAGATATGGTACGTGTTATATACACGGAACTTAAATTTACATGGACAAAAATCAATTGTAAGGCGCCGGCGCTCAACTTGGATGCCGGCGAATGGCGCTAGCGCCTTTTTTTTTATAACATCGGACGCCGGCGGCATCAGACGACGCCCAAATTTTTTTTTATTTTTTTTGGAACCCTTGAAGTAAAGAATCAGTTTTTCCGAATAAATTTTTGTATTTGGGCGCCGGCGCCCAAATTAAAAATTAAATATTTTTTTTTCAAGAAATTTTTTTTAAGCTGAGCGCTGCCGGATTACGATTAAATTTGACGTTAGTAATTCAAACCCGGTGTATTTAGCTTTTTCGAAAGATATTTATAATGAGAATTTTATCTTGATATTCATAACTTTTTAAAAATTTCTTGTACACTCAAAGTCTCAAACTACTAAAATGTTCCTTTCCTTATCCATTTTAATATTTTGTGTTAATTTATACATGTTAAAAATTTATAAAAGAAAAAAGAATATATAAGATTAATTTGTTTTTATAAAATAAACAAAACAAATAAAAAAATTCAACTTATGTTTTATAAACCAAACAAGTAAAAAGCACGTTTATTTTATTTTTTATTTGCTTTATATAAAAGGTTAAATTATTTTTTAAGTATTTATAAATATTAACGCTCAATCGTATAATCCGTTTTATAACATATGAAAAATGGGTAATGAGAGAAATATTTATAAGTTAGAGGACACCAAGAAATATTTTAAAATTTTATGAATACCTAGAGAAAATTCAATGCCTCAAGGTATCGATAAAAAAATTCTCATAATATATATATAAATATATGTGTAAAGATTTAACTTCACATGACTATCTATTTGCATACATACGAGTAGGTTTGAGTATCGGTTCAAAACCGCAAAACGAACCGAACCGAACCGCAATTCCATAAAACATGAACCGCAAATCGAACCGCAATTTTGCGGCTTGGTTGCGGTTTGGACTGCAAATTGCGGTTTTAGTTCGATTCGATGAACCGAACCGCATTCTGCTCAGCCCGAGTATATATTCTATTTATATAACCTTGGTATAGTTTTACATTTTAGAATGTATTTTGGAATGGTATGTCTATAAGAAAAATGATTGGATGGGAAATTTGAATCGAAATGATAATGATATGGTGATTGGAAATACGTGGTTGAAGTGCAAGTTGGAAACTAGGTGTAAACTTAATGATGAAATAGTGCATGCCAAGTTGTAAGTTAAACACCCAAAACATTAGTCTTCATCATACAAATCATTTTCAAAATACAATAAAATTTTATAGACTTTATCAATAAAGTGATTGCGAGTTGAGAGTTTTCAATACTTAGCTTCATGGTCTTTCAATCTAAGGAAACTTCGTTTGCTCAACTACCTCTTAATTACTTTTTTTTTCTTTTCTTTAATTTGCTAAAGTGGAATTTAATGTATGAGTGTAGGCCCGTAAAATAAGAGTGCTAACGGACCTAAATTCTTTGGACAAATTAATATATAAAAATATCGTAATGCATATCAAATCATTATTTACGACTTATAGGCCTAATTTTTTTATAATTAAAAGTAATTACGAATAATATATATATATATATATATATATATATATATATATATATATATATATATGAATAAATAGCTAGGCATACATAATTTTAAATTTTTTTTATATATTTTCATTTTTAAATCACAAACACATAAAAGGTATTCAAGGAGAATGTAGATGTGGTCTCAAAGTTTGATGGTCCGTCTTTACAGTATAAGGAAGAGTGTTTGGTTAGATGGTCAAGATCCAAACAAGACTGGGTTAAAGCTAACTCTGACGGTGCACGTAAGGGGCTGGGGCTGGATGGTAGGGCTTCAGCGGGTGATATTATTAGAGATGATGGTGGTGCCTGGATTCATGGGGTGACATGTAACCTTGGTGTGACTACGGTTCCGGCTACAGAACTTTGGGGGTCATTCATGGTTTGAACCTTGCTTGGGAAATGGGTTTCCGTAGAGTCTGTTTGGAGGTGGATTCAACCATTGTGGTTGATCTTATCCTTCGCATCCTCTTTCGAGCCTGGTCTTGAGATGCCAAGGCTTCTTTAACCGAGATTGGTCCATTGATCTCGGCCATATTTTTCGGGAAAGTAATAGGGCAGGTGATTTGATTGCTAATTTTGCCTTTTCTTGTGATGTAGGGGTCCATAGACTCTCTTCCCCGCCGTCTTGTGTTTTAGATATTCTGTTGGATAATCTTCGGAGAGTTAGCCTCCCCCGGATGACTCGTTTTTAGTTTTTGCGGTTTTGATCTTTAATAAATTGGAGTAGTGTACCCCTTCCTACCAAAAAAAAAAAAATTGGCCTAGTTAAATAAATCAGAGTTGGATAGTTTAATGAAATACAGTTTTTTTTAAAAAAAATTAAATAAATCCGATGAATAGTATGAAAACAATTAGCAAAGTGAACACATTTTTTCAGTGTTGGAAACGGAACTCCTTTTTAATGGGTATTCTTTAAGGGCCTGTTTGGTTTCAACTCCGGAAACGGAAACGGAATGGAAACGAATTTAGTCCATATGTATATCCATGTTCATGAAATTATATGGAATCATTCCCCGTGGTTTAATGAAAAATACACTTGCTTCCTCACATTTTGTTACCCTATAGGGTATCAAAAGTAATGAAACTCACATCCGATTACTACAAACCACAATGAATGATTCCAAAAATTTGAATGAACAAAGGTATACGTATTGACTAGATTCGTTTCTATTCCGTTTCCGATTACGGAGTTAAAACCAAACGGGCCCAAATGTGTAAAACATTTATATGTAAGATAAATCTAAAATATTATTAAGAAAATTAAATTAATAAAAAAACAATTGTTTTATTTAAAACCATAAATATCAAGTGAACGTCAATATTTCTTTTACTGTGATTCATGGATGCAATACATCCTCCAGATACATGATTTTAAAAAAATGTTATTAAAATTTAATATTTGATACAGATATGATTCATTGATATGATTTCAATAGCATATACCAAATAAAAGTTTCCGCTTGAAAACCTTACGGTCATATATCATCGCAAAAAAATAATAATTAAACATAAAAGCAAATTATAAGATATCGTTACTGTATTTTTTTTTACAAAAAAAAAAAAGAAAATCTATATATGCTCTTTACTGCTACGATTTTAGTCATTTATACCCTTTTTTCTAACTCCGGACCACTCCATCCTCCACCGCATGACCACCCACCACCACAAACCCGCCGCCATTTGCACCACCATTTCCCCATTCTACAGGCGCCGGTGTACACAACATCTTATGCCTGAGCTTCCAGTCATACGCCTGACAACTTCTGGAACAATATTTAGCGCTCCCACAAACGGAACACCGACGAAACTCATGCGGACGGGTTTCGGGTCGTCCACAACCCGAATGCAAGCACACACCTTGATCCGAACACATATCCGGGTCCAACAATCCGACCCATTCTGTCAAAAAACGGTTTGCCGGATGTGGCTCGGGAGGGGGTAAATCACACCCGAAATCACTCATCAAGCCCCGCTCAAAACCCGATATTTGATCCGAACCAAAATGAATGACAGATGCGAGTTCCCGGGCGTTGGCCTGGATTAGGAGGCGGCGACCCTCAGAGGCGTTGCGGCGGACTCCGTATCCGTCTTGGAGGCTGTGCCCGAGCTCTTTCAAGGCATCCACGTGGCCGAGATAAGCGGCGCGTGCGCACAGTGCTACTCCGGCGCGTGGGTCCTTGTCGGATTTCGTGGCACCGCTTCCGTTGAACTGGATTATCGCTAAAGAGAAAAGAGAAGGCGCGTGGTGTCTAATCGCAGCCTTCGCCATTAGCGACGCTCCACTCCCTCTGTTTTCTAAACAGTAAAATCGAATCTGTTGAAGGAAAGAAAAAGAAAACAAGATTAGGTATATAGAAACGAGATTTAAGGAAGAAAAGACGGAAGCAAGCAAAGCATTTTCTGAAAACAGTAGAATCAAGTTTCACATACCATTCCAAGGAAATAACAGGCTTCGATGCTTCCGGCACGAACGCACTGTTTAACGAATCGGTGAGCGGAATCGGACCAGTTCTTTGCTCTAATCGAGAAGACGTTCGAGCTCGCTTTTGAAAGAACCGATGGATTGAGGCCTAACTGGTTGAATCTCTTGCATCTGAAACGATTCAATATTCACAGATCCGATTCTGAGATCATTTCTCATTTTTTTCCGAAGATCAATGAAAACAGAGGGAATTGCAAGGACTTACACTATCAGAGCGTTGATTAGATCGGACGGGGAGGAGGAAGACGAGCAAAGCTTTGAAATAATGCAGATAACCAAGTCATCGGGTAGAGTATCAAATGTGTCGGGTACGGGTTCCGATTCGGGTTTTCTTGTTAGCCGGATTCTCTTCTTTCTACCGTCCATGGTTTCGCTTAACAGTCGAAGATTATTGAAATTGAAGTCGAAATTGCTTTCAAGGGTTCAGAGTAAAGCGTTGCCTCATTCTGATATCAGATTTTCACAATGACGAATTTTCAGGGAGGGAATACAAGATTCTGTGGTGAACCGAGAGATAAAATCTGGAAACAGGTGTATTTATAAGGAAAATTGGAAAACTTAATGTAATATCATATAATATGTGGGGTCGATACTACATAACGTAAACTTTGAAAAATACTACTGATACTGAATTATTTAAGGGGGGGTGATGTTTGATGTTTAAAGTTTAAAGGGACATACTATTCTTTTACGTTTCACCTTTGCAGTTTTTTCTATTATCGAGAGATAATGGTTTATTGGGTTTGTTTCATGAGAGGAACGATGAATATGGTTTTAGTCACAAATAGGTCATGGAAAAATGTTAGGTGATTCATTACGTTTTGGTTGACATGCGAACGTTTCGGACACCATCGGAAGAAGAAAGATGTTGATCTTGATACCGAGTCATCATCTAGTCGAGTACAAGAATCAAGAAAAGATGGACATTTATTTGAGTTTGAGGATACAAATTGAGGTTGATAAATGCACGTGGCATGTTATTTGTGGGGTGCCCAACCATACACTTCTTAAACTATTTAAAGGACATACATACGTTGGCCGATTGACATCCACACAGTATAGGAGGGTACGACGTGAACTTTGGTCAAGTTTAAAGCCTAGATATATTTTGAAGTCACTATAGTTGGATGACCCCCACAATGTCACCACCATAAGACAAGTATACAATGTTATATTGAAGATTAGGATGCTACAAGTTGAATGACGAGTCCACTCCAACAAGCACACCACACACTAGAGCAACATCGTTATTATGTGAATGTAAGGAGATGTCCGCATTCAGATGAAGTTTTAGATTTTTTTCATCATGCATCGAGATTCTAGGCATTCCTCAACTTATTTGCTTACATCATATAATGGACACTACATATAAAATGAACGAGTAAGTTTAATATCCATTCTTTCTCGAGTCTTTATATATTACAAGCAAATTAGTTTTCATGTCCAATGCAAACTAGAGTCTCGATTGTGTGTCCTCTATGGGTACAAGATGTTGTTGTTAGAAATAATTGGAACCACTAGACGAAGTTGACGTTCACAATAACATTTTTTATGTCTAAGGGAACTCGAACACTACGAGTAGGCATTAGACAGACTTTAACATGTGTGCGGAAATGTTACACCGGGGGTCATTGTCACGGATAGAGAGCTTGGACTTATAAAAACACTAGGTGTCGTGTTCTTGGATGTGAAGCACATGATTTGCACATTTCATATAAAGTGCAACATTCAACTTATATCTTGAACAGTGACACAATCAAAACAAACAAAAGTGGTTTTTGCATCACACTACAATGTCTTGTTTGAATTGAGATCTTCTGAGAGTTACGAAATGCGTTTGACTGAGATGAAAGTTAATTGGCAAAGATATTTGAAGTTGAAGACGTACTTGAAGTCTACATTGTTCGAGCATGGTGCGACTTGTATCATCATTTTGGCACGATTTTTTTAATCATTTTTTAAAAATCATTTGTTATCCCACGATTTTTTAAATTCGATCATATTTTAATGGATTTTACCGCATAAGTTATCAAGGAAGAATGACACTTTGATAACTATATAAATAGACATAGTTGGTTTAAAGATTAAACAAATCCTACATTTTTTGGCCTTTTGGCTAAGATCAAGCATAGATTTATTCATATCGGATAAATATTTGTATGTGGATCGTTGTGACCAACTAGTATGTGAATCGTTGTGACCTACCAGTATGTGAGTCGTTAAAACCTACTCGTATGTGATTCGTTATGACACTCATTCATTGATCGTTGACCTACTAATATGTGGGTCGTTATGACTAAGCCTGTATTTTTTTTATTAAATAAAAAACGGACTTGGGTCGGGTTCGGGTCGGATCATAACTATAAACACTACCAGAAGGTGTGGACCGTGGCCCGCCCACCTTGTCCGGGCCACAAATGTTGTTAATGTTCACCCAAATAAAAAGTGGGCAGACTGTCGGGCCGGCCCGTATGTACTTGATTGTATGTTATTCTCCGGAATTTATTATTCAAAACAAGTAATATAATGTAATTTTAAAAAAATCAATCCAATTATACTTGTATGTATAGTGTACTACCAATGAGCTCAATAACAATCGACACACAAAAATGAATAAATCCAAATACCTAAAAAAACAATAAGTATCATTGCAATCAACTTATCCCTATAATCTTGTATTACAAACGAGTATAACTCGTCTATATATATATATATAAAGAAAATTATATCTATAAAACTATATACTGATCGGGCTAGGTTGGCCCGTGGACCAAAATGTTTACTCATACCCGTTCCACCAAAATACTGGTTGGGCTAGGCCCGAACAGGCCAAACTAGTTGCGCAGACCCATATTTTTTCCCAGGCAGGCTGGCGGACCGGATGGGCCAACTTGGATTTGTACAGGTTTAGTTATGACATACTGATATGTGGGCTGTGACCAACTGATATGTGGGACGGTGTGATCAACTAGTATGTGGGTCGTTGTGTCCTACTAGAATGTGGGTCGTTGTGACTTACTTGTATGTGGGTCGTTGTAACCTACTAGTATGTGAACATATCATTATGAATTTCATAATCAGTCTATGAAGTAACAAGGGTTATGGCACCATATGGATGGGGATTGATCGATTAACAAAGACTGCAAGATTCATTCCTATGATGGAGATCGAGTTGGGCGGTGAACAGATTGATCGAGGAATTTGCAAATCGGATAATAAGATTACACGAAGTTCTTAAGACCATAGTTTCAAATCGAGATAGACGGGTTGGAGTCAGGTACAATCAGTAATGGGAACTAACTTGAATTTTAAACTGTAACACCCCAGTCTAATATTTTACTAGGTCTGCTACAACGCCAGCGGTTTCTTTATTACTACGGAAATCCGCTTCAGGCTAGTTAACAAGACTTCAATAAATTATATAATACCATATTTATTATGCATCAACTTAGAGTTATTTACATTTATTAAAACATAGATTTAAGTGTAGATATATATAAACTTCCAAGGGAGGTGAAAGGTGATCAGGTGTAACTCCGGTGTGCTTCCCATACTTCATCTCATACTCACCTTAACCTGTCAGTAAAAAAAAATAAAAACATGGGTCAGTTTATCGAATAAACTGGCAAGCTGGATTAACCTAGCTTTTAAAATAACTTAAAATTCTATAATAAATACTATTCACAGTTTCAACCTTACTAGACAATCAATCCTTAATTAATTTAAAAGAAGAGCACTTAATTGCATTAGCGTTACGCTAGCAATTTCACCGTGGATACCAGGTCTGATTTTAGTCATTAATCAGCCGAAAGGCAAGCCTTGGAGAACCCCTTGGTAAATCCATGACTCCTAAATTCGCCTACCGGTAGCGAGCTCGGAATTAGACGACCTAATTCCCAGGGTCCACTAAGCCCCAACGGACATTTCTAATAATACTGCCGAGCCGTCATTATTATTTACCCATAATGTCCGCATCCTTTAACGACACGCGTATACTATCACTTTACCGTCCCAGTAACTACTGAACCAATAAAATATACGTCCGTCTAGTACAAAAATATACGTATATAACTTCACATATCTCGCTTAATATATCTATAATTATTACTTCTCTAATACATATATAAATATATAAGCATTACCGATTACGATAGTTATTTAAAATAACTATAACCCACTTGCCTATTCAAATCGGATCGAACTATAGCAATTTGCCTTCCTTGCTTAAACTCGTAACCTTGCGTTAATATATGTTTCCTTTGCTTATTTTGTTGTGCCTTCAATTCCAAGTCCCACTATGAGCTTTTATAGTCCAATTTTCTACTGCATGGTGAATGTTAAAACCTATCTACAAGATACGTGGCTTTTTCTCCTTAAGTATCCTTACAAAGCTACACCTAGACTATCCACTCACCTTCACTTTGTCTTTATTACCTTTTTTTTTACCTTATTACCCCATAATTGTGAAAAGATCCCTTATATAAATTAGCTTAATATAATTTACCCTTCATTTGACCTTATATATATATATATATATATATATATATATGAATTAATTACAATTATAAATAACCTTTATAGTTATTGTTTTACAAGTTTTAATTATCCTAACTTATCTTATACTTTTTATTTTATAATTTAGGTAAGTTAATTATGTATATGACACTATAATAGTATACTTCATGTAACCACTCGTAATGTACAATACTATATATAGTTGTACCGACTAACTAATATTTACCTGGTATAAGTCTATATAATTTAGACTCATAACGGAGCTTAAAAAGAAAATTTTAATTAATATTGTACCTTATTTAGCGGGGTATTATATAAACCAACATTTTATCCACGATCGGATGATTAGTCAAAATAGACTATTCAGACTTTGGAAGACTTGTTGAGATCTTGTGTACTTAATTGGGGCCTAGTATAGCCATATCATCTTCCATTGGTTATTTCACCTATAACAATTGTTGGCTTCTTGCATCCATTGGGATGCCAACATATGAAGCATTGTATGGAAGGAAATGTTGAACCCTATCGTGTTGGGATGAGCCTTTTGATGTCATTGATTTGGCTCAAGACAAAGTCAAAAGTGGTATTTAGAAAGTCACTTTGATCCGAGAAAGGATGTTAGCAACACAAAGTAGACAAAAGTCTTATATAGATAAGTGACGCAGTTCGTTGGAGTTGAAATGGGAACACAACTACTAACTTTTCCCCTAACTTATGTTCTTATGTGTTGGTGTGATTTATGTTCTTATGTTGCGTTGCTAACTTAGGAAATGATAGACTTCCCTAGTGTAAGCTTGGCGACCCCCAATAATAAGGTAACAACCTATGCTTGCATGAGATGCAGAGATAGGTTATTTATGTGACTGATGAATTTAGTATTTTAACGGACAAAACTTTATTACACAACTCGTTAAAATGAATAATAATTTGGTATCACCGATCTATAATAAGCATGTAAATGATGTTTCGGTCATAAGTACGCATATAGTATTACTAGGTTGATGTGTTGCATATATATTATATTTGTGTGCTTAGTAGAATCTCTCGTGGACAGAATTAAGATCTTGAACCAACAATTTATACCAACATCTTTTTTAGTATTCATTCTCATAGGAACGCTACAGGGACATCAATTGTTGGAGGAGGTCCGCCAGGACAGTGATCTCACGGTTGGTTTTATTTTGAGTTTTCCGCTTGTTGGTGGATGTGTGTGTTGCCTATGTGCAGTGTTGTCATTGTTGTTTTTGCAGGAACAACGGTTGTATTTTTACAGCTATGAAGCCCATGTTGTCGTTTTGGGTGCATGTGCATGACTTTGTTGAGTGGACTTTTAAATAATAGGTTAAGTGTTTTCATTATTTGTTCCTACTTCTTGTTGCAAGATCTTATAAGTGATGTTGTTGTTAGGTTAACTAATGGGACCCCTGTATGAACTCTAGCCAAGTGATAACTTGAGTTATTAGCAACCCAAATCGTTACAATAATATGATATTATTAAAAAAAACATATAATAAATAGTTATGCATGTCTAATAGAGACGATATAAATTCAAACTTGACCAGCAATAACCCAACAGGAAGATATAGAACAAGTGAACAATATTTGATAACTCTTTTTATGCTAATGTGTTGGTATCAAGTTCATAAAAACAACTTACACCTAAATTAATATTTATCCAAAATAAGAGATGAGTTGCCCTCTCCTAACAATGGCAGCAAACACAATTATGTTATTACTAACTGATCAAATGGTTCTTTCTCGCCAAAAAAAAGCTTACTCCATTTTCAGAATGTCTTTCCTCCCTCCTAATGTCCTTGTCTGCAATGCAATCTGGTATGACATTAATATTCCTAAGTGCAGATGCATTGCTTGGATTGCGAACCTCAGAAGACTTCCTACCCTTACCAAGTTGCTCCAATGGAACTTGATCAACAATGACACTTGTAAAATGTGCAACTCTAAGAAGGAGGATGATGATCACTTCTGGACAAGATGTAGCTACTCCTCGCTTATCCTTGAAATCATTTCCCGCCGGACTAGAACCCCCTATCCGGCACCTTACCTCCATAATCTGTGGAATTGGCTCAAATCTCTACCCAATCCCAATCCGAGTCTCATGGATAGCACGCGCATCTCTACAATTACTGCTTTCATCTATTTCACCTAAAAGACAAAAAATAACCTCATCTATAGCAACATCTACACTAGGGCCATCGATTGTGTTGGTGATGTCATCCGTGCTATCAAAATGAACATTGCTCATCACTGGAAAAAGTGGTTGTGGTTGAAACATGAGCTTCAAATCTCATTAATTATTTTATTTTTACCGTTTTAGCGTCTACGTTCCAACTACGTAACCTTAATCTGTTAGTTTATTTGAAAAATGAACTTAAATAATAAAAAAAAAGGCACAATAAAGAGTGTAACTGAATGGTGTTGATAGCTATCTTTTGATGGAAAAAGAGGATAGATTTGAGCCTTTTAAGTGAAGATAAGCATGCAGGGGTTTACTTGTTTTCCTTGGAAGTATGGGTTCTAATTGGACTTTGTTAGGTGATTTTCACGTGTTAGATTTTGTTATTAAATGTTAGAGATGTGATCATGTGAACAAAAGCTTAGTTAAACCAAAATTGAATTGCTTTTGCGCGCAAAACACTTCTATTATTCGCAACATCTCTGCTCCTCTACTATAACGTGAGATGCTTCACTTTCGTACATCACGGATTCATTATTTACTAACCCGGACAGGTCACTATTGTTACGATTAAAATGCAATAAAGAGAGTGGAAAAGCACCTAAATTGGCAATTCAAAATTAGGGGTCCAGGTAAAACAGGTTCCTCTTATTAAGGTGTGTATTCAATCCAAACTTTTAAAGATTTTAACTGATTTTTAATTATTATAAAATTTAATTTTATATAAGGTCAATACAGATTCTGTGTAATTCTTATATGTTAGGAGAAGACTTCGATAGAGTTTAGGTATGTATATAAGTTTTAAAGAACCCTATAAAATAATGCAACAATAGATTTTTTTAAAATCAACAAACTTTTAAATACATAAGAATTTATGGAAAATTTTAAATCCTAATTGAATACCAAAAGATTTATATGAACTTTTAAAAATCTATATTAAATACTCATAGACTTTTAAACTCCAAAATATTCATGTTGAATCTTAATTGAATACACCTGTGGAGGGATAAATTGTACATTAGTAAATTATAAATTAAACGTTCAAATTTTTTAAAAAATAAATTGTTAGTGAAAAAAAAAATCTAAGGTAATATTCTAATAAAAAAAACCATGCTAATAAAAAGAATAAAATAAAAATAAATAATAGAAAATATTAGAAATAGTAGTATATAAAATTTGAGCCAATCGAATAAAAAATTTGAACTAACAAAGTAATAGTTACACCCTTGTAAAAGTGTGTGAATTATTGATGCAAATAATCTGAATTAATAAAACAAAAATTTAAACAAATAGTACAAAAAAAGGTGCTAAAAAGATGCTCACTAAAAGAAGAAAAAAATAGACAAATGTTAGTTTGACACCCTCTGTTTATGTACCGGTTATACATTAACATATCTAAACTCGATCATATATGGATAACCCGTCTGAAAAAATGGACGGATACGAACATTGTACAAAGCTGATCCGTACCCAAAAGTCCAACCTAGATTTAAAAAAATATAACATATATATTAAATGATAGATACTAATTAGCATAATGATAATAGTATGTGTAATTATAAATTATTTTACATAAGTGTGTAGATATGCTTGAAGCCCAAACATTATGTAAATCAACTAATGATAGTAGTTTATCGATCTTATATATTATACTTAGGGTACGTTTGGTTCCAACTCCGAAAACGGAAACGGAAACGGAATGGAAATGAATTTAGTGCATATGTATATATTCTTATTCATGAAATTCTATGGAATCATTCCTTACGTTTACATGCAAAATGCACTTATCTCCCCATATTTTGTTACCCTATACTATATCAAAAGTAGACAAATTTAACTCTAATTACTTCAAATCACAATAAATGATTCCAAAAACTTTTATAAACAAGGTATACATATGGACTACATTCGTTTCCGATTCCGGAGTTCAAACTAGACGGGCCCTTAATCTCTATATAACTGTGCAAAGTAATATCTCGACGAATGTTACTCTCTAGACTCTAATTAGTCGGGATAATTCCACGTTTAATTGGTTGATTATGTGGCATCCCTTTAAATTCTTTTTTATTTCCCTCGATGAATACGCATGAGAGTGATCGATGGGAGATAAAGCAAGATGTAGAGTCCAAAATTTTAAGCTACTCAAATTCTATATTTAAATTAACCACATTTTTTTGGACAATTTTGATTAGGGGTGTTATAGAAGCCGAACGTACCGAGTCTTAGCATGCTCAAGCTCGGCTCGTTTACAAACGAGACGAATTCGAGCCGAGCTTTTGACGAGCCGAGCACGAATAGCTTGCCTAAAATAATACTCATATAGTGTTATTTTAGCCGAACGAGCCGAGCTTTACCCGAACGAGCCGAGCTTTGACATGCTCAAGTTCGGTTCGTTTATAAACGAGACGAGCCCGAGCCGAGCTTTTGACGAGCCGAACGCGAGCCGAGCCCGAGAAGCTTGTCTCATGTATCAACCCTAATTTTGATAACTAGACTTTTTTTACAAATTAGAGTAGTAACTTGTACTTTTAATATTTCAATTAAGTAAATATATTTCAACTTTTTATATTTATTTTCAAACTCTACACATCTTTCTTTCAAAGGAGTACATTTACTAAACACAAAATTAAAAAAAAACCTAGTAAACCAAATTGTTTCTATTCTATTTTCTTCTACTAATACGTACATTAATCTTATCAAATTTGAGTTGGAGCCTTGCAGGCATGGGGACATGCAATGAGCATTAATAATTACGACTAATTCATGTTTTTGAGTAATTATTTAAGTATCTCATAAGCAATTTGCATGCTTTGGATAAGTTCTAAATACAAAAAAGAAAGAGAGAGTAGGTAGAGCTATAAACCACTCATTAAGCTAAGGCTGCTAAGCGACTAAGCGTGTGTGTATATATATACCCACAGATCGTGATATTACGAATATATGTGATTATACCGCCGAATATATAGAGTCATGTCTGATGAATAATTCTTTCATTAATAACTCGATTTTTTCTCCTTTAATATTGTCTAATATCAGCCATCTATTTAACGATCGGATACAATTTATTTTCATTTTACATTCTAATATCTGTTTACCTGAACCTCTATATTTATATTGATGAAGTGCTAGATATACGATGTTGATAATATATTAAGATTGTGGGTGAGTTCAAATTGCAACGATGATTTCATATGGCAACCAAAACACACTATTAGATGCATCATCATCACAATTTATTAACGTTATGTTTACATCAAAGTTGATATTTTTAATTTTATGCATGGATGGTACGTAATTCGCGTCAGATATTGCATGCATCAAGCTTCTTAATTATATTTTCCTGTGTAATTTTGATTTAATTACTTTATTCGGATTAAGCGGTGAAATGATAAGCTTGTAGCAGTTTATTAGAGGATAAATATCCAATCAAGTGGATCAACGTATACAGATCTAAAGTTTGAACGCGATATTGTACGTAAGATTAATCTAATCGATAATCATTTTGGTTATAATTATTATAGCCATATTTCGTATTTTTATGATATATTCAATATAAAATTTATTTTGTTTTCTTCTATATGAAACGATTTGAAGACATTAATGAATAAATATTTATATTAACTATGTTTCTTTTTCTTTGGATAAACACTAAGGGCCCGTTTGGTTCCAACTCCGGTAACGGAAACGGAATGGAAACGAATTTAGTCCATATGCATATCCTTATTCATGAAATTTTATGGAATCATTCCTTGTGGTTTAGTGCAAAGTACACTTGTTTTCCCACATTTTGTTATCCTATAGGGTATCAGAAGTAATCAAACTCTACTTCAATTACTTCAAACCATAAGAAATGATTCCAAAAACCTTCATGAACAAGAGCATACGTATGGACTCCATTCCGTTTCCGATTTCGGAGTTAAAACCAAACGGGCCCTAAATAGATTTGAGGTTGTCAAACAACGAAACATATCCGAATAGATCACAATGATTCACGTTCACATATTAATCCGATATAAATACATATTATATTTGATTTTAGTTAAGAGATTCAAATACGTATGATATATATATATATATATATATATATATATATATATATATATATATATATATATATATATATATATATATATATATATATATATATATATATATATATATATAAAGCAATTTTAGTATTAAAACTTTAAAATGAATAATTAACTAGAGGAATAATTTGTGGTATATTTGAGCGATGAATAATATATAATGGCAAGTCATATGTTTGCAAACTTAAAATTATTATTTATGAAACATAAAGGCCAATTTGGTTGACGATTGTGGATGTCGACTAGCCACATTAGAATTAAAGTAAAGATTATGTTTCATGTTTAGGGAACCCATCACCTTTTTCATTACGTACTACTTATCTTATGTTGCGTCTTTCTTTTCTCTATTTTGCTTCTATACATTACATTTATACGTACTGCCAATTCTAAATTAATATTTTATTTCAATTTTATTAAATTATGTACCCGACCACTACGTACCACAGCATGCGAACTAATGTTAATTTAACATATCTACATGTTACATGTATGTGTATAATTCGTGTACAACACGGTAACGATATAGTAATTTATTTTTACAACCAACAAGTATTTAAATGGGTGGTTAAACAAACGTATGTTACATTTGATGGATTACTTACTTTAATTTACCAGGTCTTACACAGGAAAAAAGTATAATAATTATGAGATAATAATAATTAGCAATAATAGTAACATAAAAATTATCTAAACATTACATCATGTGACTAAACTTTAGTAACCCGTCGTTTAAACTATTAGAACGGTACCTCATATATTGAACCCGACCAAATATCGTGATTTTTAAATGTACCGGCGAAAATCTCTATTAGTGACCATAACTACGCACTTTGCGTGCGTAGTTGATAAGGTCCTGAATTACGCTTGTGAGAAGCGTAGTTGGAGTTCCAAAAAAAATAAAATTATCAACTACTCATTTGGGGAGCGTAGTTAGAGTTCCCTATAAAAAAATTTAAATTTTTTTTGGAAACTCCAACTACTCTCCCCACAAGCGTAGTTGATATTTTTATTTTTTTGAAACTTCAACTACGCTCCCCAACAGCGTAGTTGGGGACTCTAACAACTACGCACGCGAAGTGCGTAGTTGGGGTGACAATTATAGATTTTCGTCGGTACGTCTTTCAACCCCCTCAAATATTAGTACCTGAATTAATGTTTGCACATTAAGTTAACATATCGGTGTTAAGTATATAAGGTACGTGGACAATTTTGCCTAAGGTAGGTGAACAAATTTGCCCCTGATTTTTAACACCGATCTATTAACTTAACGTGTAAATAGTAATTCAGATACTAATCTTTGGTCGGACTCAATAGGGTGAGTTACCGTTTTGATAGTTTAAACGATGAGGTACCAAAGTTTAGTCAGTTTAAAAGATGAGTTACTATTTATGTAATTTCACCTAATAAATTATAATATTCTAAGGACACCGAACGAAATTTGTAGATTAAGATACATCGACGGTCATTTGGGCCATTTGGCAATGTTAAATATAGTGGGCTTAGGCCCAGATAGTTATAGTTGGCTCAGGCCCAGTTAAGTTATAATGGGCTCAGGCCCAGTTAAGTTATAATGGGGTACAACCGTACAAATACATGTTAGCTCACGAATTCCTCTATTATTACTATACTTGTTGTATCTTTATAACACAAATAAAATTGCCAACTCTTTTAACTTTAGTTTTAGGTTTTTTTCAAATCTCTTAGGGTGTTTTTTTTTTTTCTAAATACGAATTCTTATATTATCTATGTGTCAAGTTTTAATTAAGGTGAAGAACTTAAAACAAGATATGTGCACATAACAGTTCTATTATCATGCCACAAAAATACATATTTGGAATAAAATATGGAGTTATAAACTATCACCTTTATAGAAAATTTTGATAGGATACATTAAATAAGTTTTAATTTAGAAAAAAAACATATTTCAAATTTTGTTTTGTAATATAAATCAAGATTTAATAGTATGTATGGTGGCGTGTGTATATATTTCTACTTGCGATGTCCTCGAAATTCTGTCATTTATAGTGTAATTAATGATTTTAAAGTTATTTGAAAGTAAAATGAAAAAAAATAATTGATGATATTAAATTTACGATGTATCGAATTATCAGCTGAACTAATTTAACTTCGGTATTTCGTTGTTATTTTTTGTAAAGTTATACCTAAAATATGATGTTAATACACATTGTTAATATACATTACTAATACCCAATTTTAACTACCCATGTAATACCCAAATTCAATTACCCAATGTAGTAACCAATGTAATACACAATGTTAATACAAGATTGCGGCTAGGATATAACGGCTACTAGTGCGGCTTTCCCGACGGACTAGATTGTGGGCAACGTCGAAGACCGTCCTCAAGGCGGATATGAAGGCGCAAGCTAGGCCTTCGGCCTTTCCAATGGCCCGCACTTTTCATATCCGTTCAAGGTGGGTCGAGATCTAGAAAACGAACGAATGACGGTGACGGACTCGGTTAGAGTTTTGTGTAATCAGAAATGAATCGTGAATGAACAATTTATAGGGTTTTTATTTTAACTTCTCTGAAATTCCTTTTTACCCTTCAAATGTTTATAGAATTAAAAAATAATCTTAAATTAATAGGGAAATAATTTATATCAGAATATAAAAAATATCCTATTATGTCAATTTTCTTTATTAGGTCAATTTTCTCTATAATTATACACATAGTACCTTATCTGAGTTATGTTTCATCACATATTCTCAAAGTTTACACGTGAACATTGTCCACATAACATTGATAAATGAAGTAAATTTCTCTTGTATTTTTTGTTTTGTTTATGTAAATGTGGTTACCATAACATATTACTTTTCTTGAAGTAACCGTGTATAAAAAAAATTTGGTGGGAAGGAGAGACAGTGGTCTCCGACGCATCTTGACGCGTTTTTATTGATAAAAAAGAAGGCTAAGTATCATCATACGTGGGATAGCCCGACCCCTTTCATCGTCAAGTAAATTGTCAACTACATCCTCCGGCGGGTCATAAAATACATTCAATCTCAAAGGAAGGTTTATAGCATAACAAGCAGTAAAATCCGCGCTACTATATTCGCCTCGCGGTAGGCATGTCGAAGTTGGATATTCCATTCTCTTCTCAAAAAGTCTTGACATATGAATGCCAGACTGACAAGAGGATGATGAGGGGCGATGTTTTTTTTGAGAAGATTGATGATCAATTGGGAATCAAATTCAATGATAACTGATCGATAACCAAGATCCCAAGCGACCCTAAAATGAAACTAATGTAAAGGGGAAAACACAATTTAAGGAAATGAAGATGTACAAAACCGGAAGAAATGGATGAACGAGGCGGGAGTGGACTATTAAAAAAGGAAAACTTAACAGTACGGACAATAATTTACCAGTCACGTTGAATCTCACCGTGACTCTGCCAAAAACACAAGTTTTAGCGGAGTCATTTACGTTAAAGTTCAAATTAAACTCAGATGAGGTAACGGAGAAAACAATTAAAATGTTAAAGTACGATACAGATAAATAGAACGTGGAGTAAATATCGTGTGTTACGAGCTAGCGTACATACACGTTAGATTCAAACCGAGCAACCCATGTCCAACGAGGTTGGATTACAAAATTAGAAATGAGTGGACAGTCCTATGTGTGGCCTCCCACGTGCCAAGCTGCCGACCTCAAGGATGAAGCTTATGGTTTTTTGTGAAGACTGGACCGACATCCCTAACCCTACCATAAAGTCCTTCCATCTCAACTTACTACTATTTTTTCCTAGCCAATATTTTTCCAATTTTTACATATCTACTAATATAATATCTATCATACAATCTATGCAGCAAATAATTAGGGCATTTTGGTAAAACCCATCTCATACATTATAACATTAGCTTCTTTATATATAAAGGAGATCGACTACTGCAGCAGCTAGAGCCTAGAGACTGCAAAAACACCAGCAAATTTCTCCTCTTTCTCAAATGGAAAAACACCACCACCGAACGGAGCTCCACTTCCTCCCGATTCCACCACCTCCACCACCAGCAGACCACCTAGTGCCACCAAGACCACCTTCCTTCGATCATGGCGTGCCATCTTTAGACCTCCAACTCTCCATCAGCCTGAACCCTTTCAAACCACCCCCTCCGCCAAAACAACCGACTCTCAGGCATCAAATCGAGTTGTTGAGGTGGCAGGCGGCGGAGCAGATGAGGCTAGCGGCGATGGAGAAGGCGTACGCCAATCGGTTGAGGGAGCTGACTAGGAGAGAGATAGAGTTGGCACAGTCTGAGCAGGCAAGAGCTAGAATCCTCTGGGATAAGACCATGGAAGACCTTACTAGGGTTGATAGAATGAAGGAGAATTCTATGGTTAGAATTATATCGCCATTTCCACACCCTTCCAATAGAAATGCTTGCTTGGAAATCACTTGTCATTCTTGTAGACGACGGTTTCGCCCTATTAACTAATTAATACACAGGGTTCAGAGATTAGCTATGTTATTACTAGCTACGTACTGTAATTGTATGTGATCGAGCTCAGGGTTGGAAAATAATGAAGAAGAACTTCTCAAGTAAAGTTGGGCATGGAAGCTTCAGAGCCCTACCCACCACTTCTTCTGTCTTTATTTCCTTTATTATTATTACTATTTTCCAAACTTTTTTTTTTTTTTTGAGATTTTTATTGTGCAATACTTCAATGCATGCATGATTTGTTTGAGTGAATTGATGTCTGAGATTAATTATTTGAGAGATTTTGGGGTCGTAACACATACTAGTAATAGTTATTACATGAATCTTTATATGGAAACTATGTTGATTTTTGGAATTTTTTGAAGTATTTTCATCAAAATCATTATCATCAGTTGGGAGTAAAATGTAAAATCATCATAAGTACGTTAAGAATATTGACCCATGCCGATTTTACATCTATAATTTATTCTGGATTTATAGCAATTACAAAGTACTTGAGCGCAGCACAGACAAGAAATATGAAGCATATGTAGATTTCATAGTTTGGGATAGTCATGGGCATTATTGTTTCAGCATACAAGTTTGTGCCAAGTCTACTATATACACTATACAGTACTGGCTATATACGGGACAAATTGGCAGTACTTCAACCCTAGCTTTGCTCTCTAAAGTTTTCCTTCTACGTTATCATCATACATGGTAAATGGGATAAGAGGTTTGTCTGGAAAAATCTTTTCTTGAGTTTATGAAAACTTATCAAATCTATGAAAAACATGATTATGTATTCGGTGTCTTACGAGTGATAATAAAATTTTATATTATTCTCATTTCATAAGATGCACGTTAGGCTTGTGCTACCCATATTTTAAGGACAAATATATTAGACGGAAAAATCTAAGTCTATGTTTTTAGGTGCACGTACGTCTAGGTCCGAATTCACCACATAATTTCGATAAAATTTCATTTTAAAGGCAACCCACAACAAAAAGAAAGGATAGTTCTTCAATTTTATATACTAGGGTGCATGTTTATCATAGGTACGAGAACCTTTAGTTCATTCTCCACGATTATATAAATTATAGTTCTATTAAAATTATTACAAACATGTCATTGTTATAAGCAATAGACTGAATTGGATGATTCTTATTGATATAGAGAATGGTATATATAGATATATAAGAAGATCTTAGAAGATCACAATCAAATATATCCTAATATATCTCTAACTGTTTAACAAGAAGATAGATATAATTATGGTTAACATCCTCCCTCAAGTGAAGCATCATTCTTGATGATGTAACTTGCGTATAATGTGTGAAACTTGACTCGAGACAAGAGCTTTGTTAGCACATAGTCGGTAAGATCTTCCGTGGATACCGGCGAGTCCAGAGATGACAGTAGGTTGGTTGCTTTCTTGATGTTTTGTATGATGGGTTGATTGTAGAATAGTTTGGTAGTGTTTTGTCTGGAATGTTTGTGAGTATCACTATGGTGAAAGGTTTCGTGGGTTCATGAGGGTTTTGTAGTGTACTGAGATACTCAGCCATGGTTGGGTAGGTTTTGTTGGTTCATTACCATTATTTAGCAGGTAAAGCAAGAGACTTGCGATGAAGAGTGAGAGAGCTGCAACAGGGAGACTACTCGGGTTTTGTAGTGTACTGAGATACTCAACCATGGTTGGGTAGGTTTTGTTAGGTTTTGTTGGTATCATTTCCGGTTGCAGGGATAGGCGAAGGTGATCCGGTGAGGAGGAGATGGAGGAGGGAAGCATGAGGTGTGGTTGCAGAGGGCCGTTTGGAGGAGATGGAGGAGGGAAGCATGAGGTGTGGCTGCAGAGGGCCGTTTGGTGTGGCTGCGTATGGAGGCCAATAGAGATGGCATAGATGGAGCGGAGGAAAATAGGATCGAGAGTGCCGTTAGGCATATCGCTCTGATACCATATAAGCAATAGACTGAATTGGATGATTCTTATTGATATAGAGAATGTTATATATAGATATATAAGAAGATCTTAGAAGATCACAATCAAATATATCCTAATATATCTCTAACTGTTTAACAAGAAGATAGATATAATTATGGTTAACAATTGTTTTGGGTCTAGATTATATATGAAGTGTTGTATGTTAAAGGCAATTATCAAGGAAGAATGAGAAGTAAGATGACAATGAGAGACAATTTAAATTGTTGGACATTATAAGTTTTTCTTATGGAAGATTGGAATATTTTGAGGTTAGTATATAAGGTTGGTGGATTACGCGTATTATATGTTAATAAGCTTGAAATCTTAATGCACATGTGCGTTTGTATGCCCACGACCTTTGATATACGATCCATCTGTATCGGACTTCGACATAAAATCAGAACGGTTAGCCTCTATTAGGGTCACGGTCCTAACATGTGGGGAAGTGTCAACTCAGTGTATATCCTATTTGCACTTGTGGGACGTGTTAGAGATAATAAGTTTCCACATCTAAAGTTACGACATTCCGAACCTAGTATATAAGATTGGTGGAACTACTTCTCCTATTATCAGTTATTATAGGATGGAACCCGCTGGATTTATGTAATAGATTTGGGTCTAACGTTCTTATATACACACGATCCCGCTCTACTGTTCATTTTTATCGAACTTTGACACAAGTTGAAGTCTATAGGTAGAATGGTATTGACTTACTATTTCTGCAAACACGAATATATATTATTTCGAAGGTGGCGGTCAAACAAAGAAAAAGAAGAAAAATAAAGGTAAAAGTTTGATAATAGTAAGGTGGTTGTGTTGGCGGCACATGGTTGGGACCTAGATGAGTTGGTGGTGGGTTATGTGGGCGGGTATGGTATGGTGGTGGTGAGGGCGGCGATTGATGAAGACTGGAGGATGTTTACATTATTTAACAAATGAAAAAAGCTGTATATATGATGCTGTAGCCTATACGTAAAGGGAGGTGAAGATGAGGTCTCTGGCAGAATAAAAGTGTGTCTCATAGTGATTTACATTAAATGAGGTATCAGAAGAGACTTCATTATTGGAATAAGGCAAATATACGATGACAAACACTAACGTACACTCTGCATCTATATGCTATATGATCCATCCTTCACAGGTCTCTCTCCATTTTACATTTATGTGAGTCATATGGATATGGCCCCTCTGAAAACTATGTGTCGATGTCGAGCTAGGTCGGTCTTTTTCATTGTTTATTGAATTGCTCGCATCCGAGTTTGCGCCTCTGATTCATATCTTCCTCCGATTACAACTTTCAGTGCACCTGCTTTCTGCAGCTTTCTACTTGTAACCTAATATTATCCTATATGGGATCTACCCTTCTTCAAGAAACAAATTATTAGATTTACCCTACTTTCTTCTCCTTCTCCTATGTTCTTTAATCTTCATATTTGCATGCAACGAGTCATTGTATAAAATTCAAAATAAACTATAATAATACATTTTAACGGATTTGAGAAAGATCACAAAGTGTCAAAGTCCGATACAGACGGACCGGTATAGCGGGGGCCGTGTATATACGAGCGCACATGCGCGTTAGGCCCAAGCCCAACACATAAATCCGGAGAGATTTCATCCTAAAATCAATTGATAATCCCATCTTTCGATGTGAGACCTTATTATCTCTAACACGCTCCCACAAGTGCAACTAGAGGATATAGACCGAGTTGCACTTGTCCACATGTTAGGATTGCGAGCCGAATTGAGGTTAACCGCTCTGATACCATGTCAAAGTCCGATACAGACGGACCGGTTGAGCGGGGGTCGTGTCCATACTAGCGCACATGCGCATTAGGCCCAAGCCCAACACATAAATCCGAAAACCAATTGGCAATAGGAGGAGGAGTCCACCGACCTTATATACTAGTCTCGGAGTATCCCATCTTTCGACGTAGGACCTTATTATCTCGAACACAAAGCAACTAAACGCACAAATTTACACGGTTTTTTTAAAAATGGTTACAAAATATTTGATGTATAAGTAACAAACTCGACATAAAACAAATGGATACAAAATCATCATATAGACGACCAAATGGCTAAATTATAAACGGAAACTAAACACAAAAACTATCTTATTTTCTAGCATGACACCCACTACTACTACTCTTGATGCTACCAATTCGTATTATCTTTATCCTTCGGATCATCCCGACGTTTCTATTTGCTCGTTGAGGCTCAAAGGTGATAATTATTCTAAACGAAAACTGACGAGGGATGAAACGTGAGAAATACAGGTGTATAAAGAGGATATAATGATAAGTTTAAAAATAAAAGTCATAAAAATACGATTTATCTAAATAATAATAATATTATTGTGAGAGAAAATACCTTTTAATCTGAATTCAAAACTCGAGATTCATGTAAGTTTTATTTTTTTTTTATGATAAAAGTCCAACTCATTGCTCATATCATATGTATGTTCGCTCAAATGTAAGCCACGTGCGACACCAAATTTATCTCCATCTCGGAGCATTTTCTGAGCTTGAACCAAAGCAAAAGGCATAGCTCCTACAAAGCATGATGGATGTTTTTAAATTAATAATCAAAGCTTTGTATATATTGTTGTATGATTTGCATATCTCTTTCTCTTATAGTATACGGACATTATGATAAGACAAATATAATTATTTTATATTTATATATTTGACTTTACTCGATTATGGATTTCTGTCATAAATTCTCACTAAAAATAATAAATTACATCGGATGGATGAGGACCAACGTAAGTAATATATACATGTTTGTACGTATATAGGATAAAAATGACCGAAACTTTTATGTATATCATACTATTTGTTAGAGATAATAAGTTTCTGCGCGTAATAGAATCCCCATCTCAGAAATAACAAAATACCGAACCTAATATATAAAGTTAGTGAACTACTATTTCTATTTCTAAATAAATTTACAAGAAATTTGGTCACCGAGTTTATATGTTAGACTTGTGTAAGTTGTGTCTAACGCCTATTTATATTCATATGCACATATCCCCACTTTACGGTCGGTTAATGTCGAACTTTGATGGTTATAATCTAAAGTCCGACAATTGAGAAAATCTAAAGCGAAAAGAAAATGTTCTTACCAATAAGTTTAGATAAAACCCCCTACTCTGTCCCATATCTTCGCAATCTTTGGGACTGGCTTGCTCCAACCATACCCCCAAGAAGAAGCTCCTTGACTGTATCGCCTTTATCACTGCCCACATTTACTACTCATAAAAAACTATGAACAATCTAATGTACAATAACACCTTTACAAGAGTCATTGACTGTGCGGCTGAGTCAATTCATGCAAGCAACTAAATTTCATTTGGCTTATCACTGAAAGGATAGGTCTATGAACTCCCTCACTACTACATGTTTGCTAGGAATCCATCTAAGATAGGTCCTTTTGTTTTCTCCTTTTGATCTTGTGTTTGTTATCCTATGTACATTCTCTTCTCTCTAACACAAGTAAATTTTTTATAAAAAAAACCCTTATCATTCAAACTGATCATTGCACAACCCTAATCATCCCACCATTCGTCTCCGTTGTCACTGTTGACCTTAACAACCTCTGGTATTTTTGCCGTCGAAGTAAATTCTGAACGATTTATGGTAGAAAGATATAACCACAAACGCATTAGGGTTTATGACCGGCGGACCAATCGGGATTTGGAAAGACAAATTTGGTTACATAATATTATGGAAATGAAATAAAACGTAGCGTTTAGTTGACGAGTGAGCTGAAACTCGAGATTGAATAGCATAGAACGTAACGCATCATACATACGTAGCTATCATACGATATACGTCAAGTTTTGACCGGTCAGAGTAAAAGGCAGAGGGACGAAAAAGTGAAAGTAAAAACGTACTGTTGACTTTTGATTAGTGTTTGTCTTTTATCTTTGTGTATATGGATTGGATGGTGATACCGCTCCTCCTCGCTCCCACACCTTTTTACATAATAATTTGGGACTTTCTATAAATACCAAATATGTAGGTCTGGCTTTGTAAAATTTTAAAAGTGATCTCAAAACCTTTTACTCATCGTCATCGATTATGGGAATGGAAGTATTTGTCACAATGCTTCAACATTACTTTATACAAATTATCAAGTTTATTTATGTGAGTCAAAGTTAAAGTTTTTTTTTTTGAAAAATAAGGTCAGAGACTAGCTAACGGTGAAATTAATGGTTAAAGTTTGTTTGTTGTTAGATAAAGATTCTGAAATACAACAATGAATTCACAAGAGTTGTCGACTGCACAGGTGCCATTATCAAATCCATCAAATTTCATTTTGAAGCCAACTGGATGGATAACCCCCATCTTAAATATTCATTCTTAATACAATTAACATTTCAAAAAAAAGATTCTGAAATACTGGTTGAATAAATTTTTTTATATAGTTTGAAGAGTTTGAAATAACGAAGCTTATTAAAGTTGTTATAAGTGTCAAATTATCTGAAAAATTATTTTGTTTAAATATATTTTTTTGTAGGGTTACATAAATAATATATAATTCAATAAGTTATACCTTCCCTGTAGGTTTCGAAATAAGAAAATTTTCATTATGCATAAACTCTCATAATTGAGATAAGTTTGCTCTCAAAGGACCCTATTTGGCTGAAAAACACCTCATAATTAAAGTAAGTTGTTACCAAATCATCATGTCAAAATGTATATATAACTAATAAACTTATTTGGTAAATCACTTTTCAATTTAGTATTTATAAAATTAATTAGTCTAAAATTTAGCGGAACATCAATTTCTCTTTCCGGTAGAGAAACCATAAAAATAATTTGCAACAGTGGAATGATTTCTCAATTTCAGAAACCTCGAGGAAAACACTCCCAAGATTAACTTTTAAGGAAAAATTGCGAAGATCATAAATCTCCGAGCAACCATTATTTTTTTCAAAAAGACCTAGTTACCAAAATTGTTTTTTTTTTTTTTTTACAAGTATTTTAGAATTACAAAGAAAAGAGTATGCTCTCATTTTATGTATGAATACTCCTTTCAAAGTCTAAGAAAGGACTATAATTTTAAGTACTAATCATGTTCCAATCTCGATCAGATCTACAAGCTGCCAACAACCAAGAGCCAATCGTGACCGGATTGGAGGACTTGAAGCCTGTCGTCCTCAGATCCGGTTGTGGAAGCCTTTGGCTCTTCTTCTCTTCTCCATCCGTTGTCCAGATTGGTCGTTTCTACACCTAGTAACATAATTTTAATATTACATCTTGATAGATACTAAGGTCCGGCCCCCTAACATCTACAAGCCCAATCCGATTTGAGCCCAAATTGAATTTACCCAAGTAACATAACTAACTCTTCCGATGATTGCGATGCAGGCCAATATTACCGTTGGATATTTAAGTATGAACATTATAACCGCTCTTCTGTATAGTCGGGATCTCAAATAATTTAGTTGCATAAATTCAAAATTTTGAATGATTAGTCAGTTACGTTTACTGGAAAAAAGAACAAGAACGTGGTTGCTCTACTTATTACCCCACGATCTCATTTCAATGGGTACCTCCTCAAGCTCTTTGAAACCAAAATCCTCAATGAAAAGCCCAGAAACACCACCAATTGATGCACAGGTAATAGAAGAAGAAGACTCAAGAACACAACTCCAACAAAAGCTACAAGTTCTTGAAAACGAGTGGAACTCCATCAAGCAACAACTTCCAAACCCGAACCAGAAAACAGGAGTTCATTGGAGACGCTCTCTTTCACCCTCTTCCTGCACATTGAGCAGCAAGATCACGAATATCCCATTACTCAAGTGCTCGCCGAGGGAGCTCATGTCGTCGCTTCAAGATCAAAATTCATTGAGGATGGATGCTGACATGGCAGATGATGATGATGATGTTACGAGGAATGTGATAAGAAGATTTGGTGTTGGGAGTGGGAAGGTGATCAAAGGTAGGAGGCTATTTGAAGAGGAACCACCAACGCCGCCAGGTGGTGAAGAATTCTCGTCGGTTTCTTGTTTGGATGTCAGTGCTGGGAGTGTTGAATATGGAGGAAGAGCTAGAAGGTCGATGACGTCGGCTGCTAGGGTTTGTATGGTTATTGCTCTCATGGCTTGTGTTTTTGGTAGTGTTAAAAGGTTTTGTAGTTTTGGATTTGGTGAGGAAGAGATGCTTTTAGTCCCTACTTGATTTATTTTATATTATATGATATGATACTTGATTTAATCGTCTATATCCAATTGTTCGCACACATTATGATAAACTAAACCCCGTTTGGTTAGAAGTCCGGAAACGGAAAGGAAGCCCAAATTACATATGAACTAAATTCGTTTCCTTTCCGTTTTCGGAATTTGAACCAAACGGGCCCTAAAAGTAAATAAAAAAAAAAAAAAAAAAAAAAAAAAAAAAAGGCAACAATTAGTATTTTTCCCACAAACTCTATAACAATCTTGGGCCTCGGCCCATCAACTGCAAAGTAAACGGCCCAAATGTCATCACCTTAAACCTCGGTGAAAAAATCCGTAGGAGCGAATTAGAGTTTTTTGGAGGGAAAAGAAAGCGAGAAATGGGGAGAAGGCGTCTTCTCCGAGTAGTTAGCTCCTCCGACGAAGAAGACGACGACTCGCAACAACGACGAAACCAAGATCAATTGCAACCGCCGCATCAAGAAGTATCCTCAGTACCACAACCCGGAGATGAAGAAGTAGAAGTTCAATTCCAAGAACCCCTTCCCAACATTGAAGCCGTAGCCCTAAATTCCTCCTCCGTCCACATCCAACCCCAACTTATTTCCGACGAAGATGAAGATTTCATCGAGGTCTCCGACCACTTCACTCCGTCTCCTCCTCCTCCTCCTCCTCATCAGCCGATGGCGACTGAGAACAGTCCACGTGAAAGCGCCGTTCCAGATAGTCCGGTCGGCAGGGTATTGCGAAGCTTAGGGTTGAATATGCGAACCGAGTGGCTAGAATCTTGCATTCGAGGTCTAGAGACTGCGGGTCCGGGGTTTTCGGGGTTTGATTCGGAGACCAAAGCGAAGTTTTGTTTCCAGCATTTTTTGAGTTCGGACATGAATTTAGCTGCTGGTGGTCTTCTTCCGCCGAATGTCGATTCTATGCATCTCGTTGAGCTTGGTGGGCCTTTTGTCTTGCAGGTTTGGTTGATTTCCCGGCCGTTTAGGTTTGCGTTTTCAAGTTTATTGTGAAATTTGTTAGGAATTTGATTGCAATGTATGTTGCAGTCAGAACAGAAGATAGTTATAAATTATTGCTGGTAGCTTTGGTGAGATGAATTCTTATTCTAGCATAAAATTGTAGGAATAGATAGAAGTTGGATATTTGGGTCAAAATTGCAATCGCTGGTTTCGTTTTAATTTCATCATCTGGTCAAGACTATGAAGAGGGCGAAAGTAGATTTAATTTGTGTTATAATCGTTAACAATCCTTGCTTTTCTTGATTTGAATAAGTCACCGAACCTCCTTTAAGAATATACCACCGTTTATGGTTGACTATACACCACTATGCATGGATAATTGTCCTGACACTGTATATTGTTTTAACTTAGAACATTTGTTTCTGTTTTCAGGTTGATGAGGTAGTTAACATCAGCTGTTCTCTTCGACAAAGATACCAGAATGTCCCAGCTGGACCTAAGAGGTGCCTCAAGCTGTCCATGACAGATGGCATTCAACGAGTTTTTGGCATGGAATATAGGCCTATCAAGGAACTTCAAGCTCTAGCAATGGCTGGATTTAAGGTTATTGCTCATTTGTTTTATTTCATAATTTGGTTTTGTTTTTCATCATGAAAAAGTCAAAGGCATTTAGTTTCTGTTGCTGCCTTTTTATGTCAAACCTTATGAACAATCATGTGGATTATCGAGTCAAATCTTAAATATTAATCTAATTCCTTCATGTTCTACTTTCCCTATCTTTTTTTCTACTATACAAAAAATTCTACTCTTTGTAAAAAAATTTAAATGTTCAAACCAATTTTATTGTCTAGCAGCTTGTAATTAAATGTAGCTTCAAGGTCTTGATCCTGGTTATTTTACTGATTGATCTTTCTTCAACTTAATTTTAAGTAATCAGATATGCTATTTCAATGTATGTAGGTTGCTATAAAGAATGTGATTGTACGGCGTGGCCTTCTTATGTTGGTTCCAGAGACATTGGAAGTTCTTGGAGGGTTTGTTCAAGAACTGGAAGCTGCAAGACAAAGGCTTGTTTTTGAAGTTAACAAGCCACCTCGGGGGAAAAGGTATCATTGATGTAACCCGTTAATCTATTTTTGCACCCTTTTCCCCCATCTTAGCTTTTATTTATTTCCATTATTCTTTTTCTGAAGAAATCTTCGCTGGTACAGTTGAAGTGATATGTATTCACTTTCGTATGCATTGTTAATAAATCTGACCATTTCATGTTGCTCTGTAGAACAAGGCAAGGAGTACTTCCACCTTTGGCAGCCAGAGCAACACTTGCTGCATGGCCACAAGACGGGCCTAATAATCCAGTAGAAAATAACGCTTCTGTGCAAAATAATGATAATTCTATCCCTCAAGATGTGCAAGGTATGACATCAACTAAATTTGAGGCATATTCACGTGTTTGATGATCTGTGATCTAAAATCTGTGCTGGAATCCCACAGCTCAAAATCTCAAAACATGTTATTGCCCAATACGTGAAGTTGGGCAGTTTGAATTTAACTGAAAGTCGATCTGATTCTATATGAACTATGAAGTTTAACAAGAGAATATATAGTTGCTAGGAAATAATATGAAATAAGTATTAATTTTTTCTATTACAAAGGGAGGAAAACATAATGTGTCATATGGTGTTTGCGCAAACTGCCTTAGGTTATAACCAAAGTTTTTTCTGGTTTGTTCTATTTTTTTACTCCTTGCAGAACAATGCTATTTTATATGTTATGTATTTATGATGTATATGTTAATAATGATATTAATATGTTAAAGCTGACTAGGTTCTCACATTATTTATGTGAAGGAGGCATAGCCGCATAATTATGTTCACTTATTGTACATTTTTTTAAAGCTGCAGGTTCTGCTCCTTCAGGAGCTGGTACCAATACACCCAGAACGACCGGAAATCCTGCAGTTGTTCCTGCTAATAGGGATGCTGATACTGCTCCTTCAGGAGCTGGCATCAGTATTCCAAGAGAAACCGAAGATTCTGTATTTCTTGCTGCTAGTAGAAATGCTGACAGTTCTCCTTTAGCAGCTGGTGGTATCTACACACCAAGGACAGCTGGAGATTATGCAGATGTTCCTGCTAGTAGAGATGCTGATGAGCTTCCCATTGACATAGATACAACTGATCATCCCTGTACTAGAGAAACTACTGTATTTTCAACAAATAGAATGACTGCCGAAGACAACTTAGGTTCTGCTACTGTACAAGACGTTGACATGGCTGATCCTTCGGATCACCTGTTCTTGTTAAGTGGGGACAGAGAGTTGCCTTTTACGTATTTAACGAGTCTGTTAGCCAAATGGGATTGTATTAAAGGATTTACATCTCATGTCCAAGGAAAAGTAAAGGTAACAAGAAATGCTCTCTCAATCATCACCTATGTATCTGTAATGTGAACGTGACAGGTGAATGTGGGTAGCATTTAATAGAAGAAATCCACAAGCTCAATGTGCTCTTTTTTTCTTTTACAGTTCAAACTCAATATTCTGTTTTCTACAGTAGGATCTCTCAATGAGCTAACCGCTCGATAGACCATTTATGGCGATACCCTCTCCTGGAACCTGTTCTCTGAAATTATTGAAAGATACAGCAATCCTATAAACCTAAAGCTGAAGGGAGTTCATAAGTTGTGAATTCCCTTACCCTAGTAATTGATAACTGAACACATGGATTTTACTGTTTTAAAGGCATTATATCACTATCTAGTAATTTGGGTTTTGATATTGTTGTCGTATCCTTTTAAATGTTGTTGCATTTTGTTTCTTTGGCATAGCCTCCTGAAGAAACTCAGTATTTTGATTGGCATACAATTTGCAGTGCTTTCTGACTGCTGTGAAGGGGTTCCAGTACAGAGAGAGGAGAACGTATGAGCTTAATGTTTACGTTGAAGATGGTAGCTTCATATCAGAGGTCCTTGTTCACCACAACGTGAGTTCTGTTCCTGGGTAATTCTTGTTTTCCAATCTTGTCATTACTTCAGTATCATATTTTAGACAATGCGTCCTCAACAGGTGGTCCAGAAATTCATCGGTCACCCACCTGAAGAGGTCTCAGCCGCTCTTTCGTCGTTGGACAAGAACAGAATTTCTAATATGAAAAAGAATCTTTCGAAGCTTCAGGATTTTTTGGTGAATTTTGAGGTAAAAAGGTACCCCTCATTTTTTTTATTGTTAAAAGGGTATGTGGTTGCTCCCCTAACGTAATTACCTGATCAAGTATAATGCTGTTGTACATTCTCTATTGCAGGGGATTATGCTGGTTGAACTGAATAATTCTTATGACTTGCCGATTGTCATTGAGATGATCCAGGGGTGTCCGGCCTCTGATGCCTGGTCATTGCTAAAACGATGTCTTAGTTCGGACAATCCAAGTGCACATAATCACTCGGATCCTATTGTTTTGTCACCTTGATCATAACATAAAATATCTCCTTCAACCAAATCATCCGGAGTTGCATCTTTTTGTTGATTCTATACATATCCTTAGTTCTGCTAGCTTTCCCAGGTTGAAAAAGCAGTTGGCTCAGTTCACCGAAACCAATATCGAAATCCGGACATGCGTTATCACAATTTGATGTTAGTTTGGATTGTCCAAGGCTGAGAGGCTGGTAAATTATGAAGTTGATGCAAGAAAATGGCCTTGCAGTATCATAGTTGCAACTACTAGAGAACCCCAAACTCTCCAATACTCCCAAGGTATTTTCCGACTCCTATCTTTCCAACCATACATTCAGAATTGTATGTACAGAAAGTAGATAAGAATTCTGTTAATTAGATACAATCTTATTGTCTGATAACATTTTGCATACTCCACTCGATGGTAATTGTGGTGAGCTTATTCTGAAAATTCTGTGACATTGTCAATCAACCTCAAGCTCTGGTGATAGGATAAAAGAAGGGTACAGTAGTTTCTTGGCCCCTGTGAAATCCAAAATTTTCTTCCCTGCTGCTTGTATTTCTGGGAAAAATGTTTCCCATAGGGCCATAGTAATGTGGGTCTCATCCAAGATGGCATTACCAAGTTTCTATCTCCACGACATGCACTGCTCACTATTTCCCTGGTACTTATGCACTGGTTGAACTGGCAGCAAACTCACTTGCACCTAGTAATGATCACAAACCACAATTTGTTGTTTACCGTTGGATTAAACAAAACAAAATCAGGGTAATTTTAGAGAAACTGCATTAGTACTGAGGATTCTATATCTAGTTTTATTTTTTATACTATAAAATCCAATTTCAATTATTTCGTCATCACTGATTAAAACTGTCAAAATTTTAATTTTGCAGGTATGGTAACTGGTTATCCAGTAAACAAACTCTACAGTCGGGAGATTAAAAGAGAAGCTTACATCTCTCATATCTTGATCTACAACCATTTTGCCTTCCTTTGAGAGGAACTTGCCCTTGGTCAACTCTGACTCAGTCAACCCCGGTGTAACAATACTAACCCCAACCTCTGCTCTGAGCTCAATCCTCAAAGCCTAGAAAAAACTTAACATAGCTGCCTTGGAAGCCTGCCATATACACACAAGACTGATTAAAAACGGATTTCCTACGCCAAGCAGTGTCAGGCTTCAACAGAAACAACCTAGTTTCTTACACAATACATCGCCAGTCTAGGTGAAGTCAACCATGCAGCAAATGAAGTAACGGCCAGAATTCTCCCCTTCCTGTTTTTAAGGTGTGGAAGCGCAGTATGTGTAGTGTACACCGCAGCCCAGAAATTAGTGTCCTGCAGCATGTATTTGGGAGGAAACGTTCAAATATGGATATGCAGCTGATAGGAGGCTGTTTTGTGGAGTTTTATGCACCATTGCTGGTGCTAAGTTTCTGACATCGGTGGCCTCCTCGAACATGAATGTCGGAGTGATTCTAGCGTTTGTCACCAGATGATCCACTGCCAATTAACTCATAAATGAAAATGGCTTCCAAGGAGAAGAATTTATCGAAGGTTGATGAATCTGAGCATACACATTTACTTGCATCTTCCAAAATGACCCCCAGCCTGGCCAATAAGCCTCTGGGTGTCTTGCAAGCTGTTGCAGCGACGGCTTCAAGGCGTTTGGCTCGCCAAGCTCCTCTCCTTGCGTTTGAGGACGACATATTTGTCTGTAACTTTAGTCAATATACATAGAATGCAAAAAATAACACAAAGACAAGTGTGGGCCTCCCCCGATTCCAGAAGATGCTCCGGTAATGAGAACCAACTTGCCGTGTACGTTTGAGGACGACATATTTGTCTGTAACTTTAGTCAATATACATAGAATGCAAAAAATAACACAAAGACAAGTGTGGGCCTCCCCCGATTCCAGAAGATGCTCCGGTAATGAGAACCAACTTGCCGTGAACGTTCTCCTGGTGGCTGCGGAGGGACCTGACGGCTGAGCGGAGAGATTTAAAGAGGTAGTATGGTGGGAGGAAAAGGGTTGTCAGTGGTGCTGCTACCTTTATGAGCCATTGGATGATCATGGAACCCATAAGCCTTCCTTGGTTTTGCTTAGATGAATTTTTAACCAGTATTTGATTAGTCTCTTTGAAGGTCCGCAATGGTGTGACACTACAGTGCTGCCAGATTGCCGGTTGCCGTTTTGAGGACACGTCGTCAGCTTTCTGCCACCTCATGTTTAGACCAAGGTTATTTATCCCAATATTGTTCTTTTCACGCCGGAAAACTATGACCCGGATATAGAAAGCGGATTCGGGTTGAGCAACTTATTACTAGGGTGTCCAAATCTAATTAATCACGATTGATAATTTTTTAAAATATACTGGGTCCCTCAGCCCACTCTTGTATACTTTAGATTATTCATACTTGTTTCTAAAATGGATTAATCTTGCGTCAATTGGGTCTAAAACGTTATGCATAAACGTAAGATAATCCCATGATATTCTATATATACGCTTACTATCCAGCGACCAACATTACACAAGCTCACCGAAAGACAGAAACGAAAGACAATCCCATGAGATTCTACACAAGTTGCTCTTATTTGTTAAACAAGCAAACACAACGCCCATACCACTAACAAGTAACAACCTCATGCTCATCTAATCGGTCTTTATGTTGGTTGAGCCGGTGGAAGAAGGGTAAAGAACAGCTCGAGCTCCGGTCATATCCAACAACTTCTTGGTCCACGCCTGGGTCGGTGACCCATGGGACTTTGTCATGTAAAAGAACCAATAGCACCACTCGACCACCTCAGGGCAGAACGTCATGAGCCAATGCGTCACCCTGTACCAAGCCGGAACCACCACACACCTCTCCCCTCGGCACGCCCCCTTCACTATCTCTCTTGCGCAGACCTCCACATTCTCCACCGGTTGAACCCCAATTTGGACCTAACAACAAACACAATCTCAATAACCAAATTCTCCGGATTCAATTATGTAAATTTTCAAAGCTCAGAGACTTACATCTCTCAATTCTTGATCAACTTTCATGTCACCTTCCTGGGAGAGCATTTTGCCCTGCATGAATTCGGATTCCGTCGGTCCAGGTGTGGCTATTGTCACCTTCACATCGGGCCACACCTCGATCCTAATTGTCTCGAACATCGACAGCATAGCTGCTTTGCTTGCCTGTTTTGTTAATCCTTGTTAATATCCCATGCAACTTAAAAGCCATTGCAAAATAGTAAACTGTCCTTACATTGTAGAAACTTTGTCTAGGCAAAGGAAGCCAAGAGTCGACAGACGACAAGACAACTATCCTTCCTTTGGTGTTCCGAAGGTGTGGAATCGCAAAACGGGTCGTATAAACGGAGCCCCAGAAATTAATATCCTATCACGCATATAGATCCATATTTAAGCAAATCAATAGCATCAAATGAACATATACAGAGGGAGATCGAGTTAGAAGAATCACCATGATTGGTCTTAAGTTGGTGATATCATCACATTCTTCAACCGTGCACACAGATGAAACTCCAGCATTGTTCACCAGATGGTCCACTAAAATATAAACAAATCCTTACTGTTTCTCTTAAAAAAAAAAAGAAAAAGAAAAGGGAGGACTTACGTCTTCCGAAATGACTAATGGTGGAATCTACCATGCGTCTACAATCTTCGTCCTTGGCAACGTCGGCTTGTATAACGAAAGCGTCGGGGGACCCAAGCTGGATGCATCGATCAGCAACTTCTCGAAGGCTTCTTTCTCTTCTAGCAGCTAGCGCTAAGCGTGCTCCTTTCCTTGCATACTCGTATGCTATGAACTGCATGCATAAATATATACTCACAAACTATATATATACTTGATCAAAAATGAATCCAGTGAATGAATTAATAAATTAAACCTCGCCGATGCCGGAGGAAGCGCCGGTGATGAGAACTACTTTTCCGGCGACATCTTCAGGGGAGAGGGAGGATAGGAAAGAGAGGCAGAGCTTGAACAAGTATAAAGGTGGTAACAGCATGAACATTGTGACAACTGTAAATGGGGGTACAACCCAATTTAGCATGGTGTTCATCAAATCCATGTTGAATCAAATCGAGAGTTTCAAGGGAAGAAGATTTTTGACGAGTTTGAGGTTGGAGAAGCAATTGGGGTTTTTCGGTTTTGTTATGTTGATGGAATGAGATAAGCTGTGGGAGTGACATACCTGGTAGCCCTGCATGCAATCCAGCTGGAATGACACGTGTATGTATGCTTCAAAGTTGTGGGTACGCGTGTCACCTGTAAACCCCCAGCTGGAGCTACTTGATCAACTTTTGCCTCACACCATTAGATACCTCCACGTAGTCCGCCGAGAAAACGGATGAAATAAACAGAGGAGGAAGTCTGACCGGACCAAAAAGTCCAATTCGTCAGTCCCGTCGGACTAGACCCCAACACCGCTAGGACGGGCAGGTACAGTAGCCAGTATAGGTCCGTTAATCGAGCTCGACCATACCCGAGTCCAGATAAATATAAGTATAAATATATTATACAATATCAATATTAAAAACTTTTTTAAGTATTTTAAATAGAATAGAAAAATAAAATACGGGGACGCCTGAACGGGCAGGTACGGCAGCGTTAATCGAGCTCGATCATACCCCGAATCCGGATAAATTGGCCTAAAATATTATAAAACACGTCCCGAATCTGGCGCGAGCCCGGATATAAACAAGTCTACACACCATGCATAGACTACTATAACTTTAAACCCCCTTTTTCAAAGTTGTGAGAACCTTTTATTATTGACGTCCGAGTCCAGCGCATAAAGCCGGTTAGTTTTCATCCTAAAAACCAAGTGGTAATAGAAGAAGTAATTCACCAACCTTGTATACTAGACTTGTTATCCATTTATTATCGACATGGAAACATTTCTTCCTCCACACAATTCGCATAAACTTATCTCGAGAAGCAATGGTTTCTTCATAATATTACGCATATAATGACGATGTTATGATATGTGTTAGGGTTGTACATTTCCGGAGATCGGTCCGATAATTTCATAAAACAACGATCCATGAGTACCCGAATATCTACACTTTTAACCGGATCGGATATCCAGTCGGGATAGATTGAACATCTAACCCGAGTTATTATTACCTGATCGGTCGGATATATCATATATGACTTTATTCACAAAACTCTTATCGGTATCTGATAATTCGAGAAATCCAACTAGATCATATTGGTTTTGAATCATCAATTAACAAATATTTTCGGATTCAAAATTTTCAAGATCGAATATTCATATTAGTCGGGTCATATATTTTTTCACCCTTCCCAAATAAGTGTTCACGTGTTGGCATTTTAATAGTTTTAAAAAACTTTGAATCGGATGAAGTTAATATTTTATTTTACTTTAGTTAAACTTTATTAATAGATGGACTTTCACTGCCAACATGAAATATAACTTCAACTGAGTCGAATGCTCGAATCCTAATAATTGGTCAGGTGAGTTTTACGAGGACCAATAATTGGGCTTGAAAGTAGAAGTCCATATACGCTAGCCCGATTAGAAATGTATAATAATTACGTAAAAAAACTCACGATAATTTATTTGAAAAAGAAAAATCAACACAATTATTTTTATTTTGTGTGGTTTGCGTTTTTTCGCCTTTTTTTTTTTTTTGCGGTTTGCGGTTTTTTGGCAGTTTGCGGGTTTTTTTTGCGGTTTTGCGATTTGAACCGCAAACCGAACCGCAAAACAAAAACTTGCGAACCGCAAACCGAACCGATTAAGTGCGAATTCGGTTCACCCTATTCACATCCATCCCTCGCACAGTCGCACACAGTCACCTCGATCATTTCGGATCACACAGTCATCTACGACCGCGCCTTTAAGTGTAATGTTTTTTTAATTTTTTTTTTGTATTTTTGTTTATTGTAAGTAGATGACATATTGACTTTGTTTTTATCGCTATTTTATTTTCATAGATATATTTATCGAAAATAAATTTTCGCCCCCTCTTTTAAAATCTTGCGGCCGTCACTGCGTGAACCTAACATATAAGTCTTACACTATCCCTATTATTAATTGGTTTTAGGATGAAACTCCAAAAACTTGTGTGTAGGTTAGTCCTTTAATGTGTCGAAATATATCGGCTTATGTATAGATTCACCTTAACTAGTTTTTAAGATACTTAAGATTAAGTGACCTTTAACTATTGTTATAAATTGCACCAAAACTTTAATATTCGTTTGACAACAGAAGATGGTGGAGAATATATAAATGGCCTACCATAAAAGAAAGTGAAGAATAAATAAATTACAAAATCATTAACTAAATGAAAAAAAACCTTAATTATTAACTGGTAGGCTTACAAAGTAATGAGTTAATTTGATATTGGTTAATGAGGAGATTTGAGGAATCTTCATTACTCTTTACTTTTCTTTAGCTTATTTTAAGGTTTTGTCCAAAGGCGCAATGTGGTCGCCACTTTTGTTGATGTAATTATACATTTATACGTCCATAAATGACGTTGTCTATGTTCCTGACTTTTTCATCGCCTTTTTAAAGGCCGATTCGGTTGTCCGCCAAGAAAAATATATAAATATATTATTCTATTTTTTTTAGACAATTTTAATAATTAGACCTTTTTAGACTTTTTAATTTTCAATTAAGTAAATGTACTCCAAGGGATACATTTATTAAACACAAAACTAGAAAAAGTCTAGTAAACCAAATTGTTTCTTTTTTTTCTCTCTCTCGTCCGATACCCATAAAATATTGCATAATTCGCAATTTCGCATGGTAAATCAAACCTTTTGATTATTCCGTCTCATCCGATAAAACATATGCAAAATGTTAAGACCATATTTTTGTTTTCGGGAAAAAAAAACTAAATTATGTTGATACAATCATACAAACCCTTAACTAGGAAATTTAACGAAGATGAAAACACCGGTGGCGGTGGTCCGGCGAGTGGTAAAGTTGTGGTGTTCGTCGGATCAATGGACAAGTAGTCACTTTAATTTGATGGTGTTTTGAAAAGCTTTTTGTTTTTGCGTTCTGGGTTGTTATTTGTTATAGTTGTCCTTCAAAAGGCTCAATTCGAGACGAACATTCGCGGCTGAAGTGGGAGAAAGATTGGATTGTTGCAAGGTCTTAAAAAGAATCAAAATATATAGTCATGTAAACGTGGATAAACGTATGACATAAAAGTCCCAAACAATCAATTTAGATTCATCAACTTAATTTATCATATCTAAGAGTCATCAAGGACACTCAAAGCCTACAATGCAAGCTGATGGACTTGTTGGTCTGGAATCCCAAACAAATAACGGATAAACAATGAAGACACTAAGCATTAGACAACATCAAAAGAAAATTCAACCAAAAAATTTTCAAATTAGTAAGAATTGCCTCGATCTCCGACACTTATTTTCAGTCATGGCCAACTAAAAAGTACTCACCTGACCAGTTATCACCCACAACATTGTCATATTCCTCTTCACCTTTTTTTCTCCTCTCGTTGGCCACAACCTCGAGCTAGGATACAAAATCACACTGGGTTAATCGGTCAGCAACATAATTTATCTCTCTAAAAACATGTCTAAACCGGACTTCGTCGGAAGAACGAATATTCAATCTGAAGTGAGAAGTAATCAATTCTATATCCCAAGGACAACTCTACAAACCTAGGAGTGTCTTAATAACACAGATGTTACCACCTTCAGTTTCAATCTTTTTAATATGAAGAAGTTACTCTTAAATCTAGTTTTGAACCATCAAAATTTAGTTTATGAAAACAAGTTTTGATTTTCCCCATTTGATGTCATGTCTTTTTTCTTTTAATATGATTTGTTTCTTTGTGTTGTTGTTTAAAATCAAAATCGTCCTGTGTTGAATTTCCATTTATAGATTTGTTTTTTTATTAAAACTTGAACCGTATTGCAAGAACTAGTAAATTTATTACTAAAGATATTTTTATTTATGAACAACCAATGTTCCACTAAACTATTCCGATACATGTTATACTGTTAAGCCCTAATTTCTTAAAGTGTAGTACCGATGTTTATATTTAGAGTTCGAACAAATAAAGAATTGCGGTGTAATGTTAAGAGGTCGCGTGACAGAGAAAATTTAATAGCAAACTCCTTAAAGTGTATTACGGAGTTTTTGAGTTGGAATCGCACTTGCTATGATAAATTAAAATAATATTTTGTTCTGTTTCATTTGATACCAATAAAATATTGGAAAAATATTATATATTAGCTTCACCAATAAGAAAGTCTGTATATAGTACAAACGCATATTTTTATAAAATTTTGTGAAGAATTTTATTTACAATCAATCGAACTTTAAAAAATAAAAAAATAGAATACGAGTTTATTAAGGTATATTCGGAGACGACGACGATGCTTGTATGGACCAGGGGAGACACGTGGTGATGTCTGTTGGCACCAAGGGATTCCGCCCCCTTCACCACCTCCAACGGTCACTTTCCAGATTCCTCTGTCACATTGATTCCCACTTCCCTCCAATCTCATTTTCCCTCTGTCTCTTAAAGTTTAAATTTTTAGGGTTCCTTTAATCGATGGAAATTAACAAGTACGAGGAGTCATTCGAAGAAGTTTCTAGCTTCATTTTAATTTTTTAATTCATTTTTAGTACTCCATTGTTGAGGGTTTAAGAATTCGGGTGTATAAACAGCGACATCACTTGAACAAAAACAGCAACTGAGATTTACTCCATTCGAGCTTCAGCTCTTCTTCGTCTACCGTTTATCTTCAATCTCCAGGTACTTTCTCTTTCTGTATGAAGATTCTTGAATCTTCTACTTCATATCCATTGTTGTAACCAGTTCCCCTTTGATCAAATTAGATTCGTAAAATTCGCTTAATTTAGGTTGTTTTTTTTTTGTGTTAGCTGTTCAATTTGATCGCGAATGCATGGATTTCTTTTCTGATATTTCCACACGTCAAGACTGTGCCGAAGAATTGATTGAATTCGGTCAAAATCATCACTCCATCGAATCCATAGTTCCTATTCACCAACGTGTCCCTTCAGATGAGCCAAATCAAAACTCTGACTTTCTCCCAATTTCTGGTTCATCATCTAATATTGACTCCTCTGATCAACGCGAATACTATGAAGCTTGTCTCAATTACATCCAGGAGGCTCTCATGGAGGAAGAAGGTTTAGAAAATTCCCTTTTAATATTGCCCGATGATGGGGCTCTCGTGGCTACTGAACAGTCATTCTACGACGCTCTTAAAGAATCTAATCATCCTTCATCATCATCCTCTAATCAGCACCAATCATTCTTTCGTCCAAGCATTGAAATTCCCGACGATGAATACCTTGATTCCAGTAGTTTGTTCTTCTACCAGGATCATATTGAGCCATTTCTGTCCGCCGATGATGCTCCAAATTATTTGCTGGATTCGAATTATCCCTCTCTTGCTGGATTCGATTTCTCACTGTATGATTCTCCAGTGAGCACACTGTTGGCTGCCAACCCGATTTCAGGTAGTTTTAGTAGACACGTGGCAGACGATCAAGGAAGGAAGGTTCATCAAAGGGAGGATAATGTCGATTTCCAAGATGCACGAAGTAACAAGCAGCTTGCAGCTTCTAATGGTTACGATGAGGAGTATCAAGTTATACAACAGTACGATGATATACTGTTGCCTGAGAATGAGAAAGGTGAGCAGTCATTACAAAATTTGGTTCAGAAAGAAAATCCGAATACAAAGCCGGCAAAGGGAAGAAAATCTCGAGCAAAGAAACGAAACAGTGGAAAGGCAGAGCTCGTGGATCTAACGACATTGCTTACCCGATGTGCAGAAGCTGTTGCAATGTTTGATCTCGAGACAACAAATTCCCTTTTAAAGCAGATTAGAAAACATTCTTCGCCTTTCGGTGATGTCATTCAAAGGGTTGCACATTACTTCGCCAATGGCCTTGAGGCAAGAATAGCCGGGACTGCATCACAGCTCACTTATCATTTCGTCTATGCACCAATCTCACCTTCTGTTATACTAAAAAGCTATCAGTGCTTCGCCAAGGCGATTCCTATCTACAGAACTTCCTTTTATGTAGGAAATATGATGATCACTAGATCAGCTAAAAACGCAACCCGGATCCATATCATAGATTTCGGTATCTTCCATGGTTTCCAGTGGCCTAGTCTCATACAAAGCCTCTCACAGAGGAAAAACGGGCCTCCGAAGCTTAAGATAACCGGAATCGATTTTCCTTTGAGAGGGTTTCGACCTGCAGAGAAAGTGGAACAGACAGGACGGCGTTTAAAAGCATACTGTGACAGATTCAATGTCCCTTTCGAGTATTCCGCTATAGCTAAGCCGTGGGAGATGATTTGCGAGGAAGATATTGAGACTGAAGAGGGCGAAATCATCATAGTGAACTGTCAATACCGTTCGAGCACATTGATGGACGAGACTCTTGAGCTGAACAAGAGTCCTAGAGATGCTTTCTTGAGGCTGATCAGGAATTTGAATCCTGATATTTTCATTCACGGGATAATTAATGCTACATACGGCGTTCCGTTCTTTCTCTCGAGGTTCAGGGCGGCATTGTTCAACTTCATTTCTTTGTTCGACATTTACGAGTCGACAATGCAACGGGAAGATTCCGAAAGGCAGCTGATCGAGCAGGTCTGGAACGGGACAGAGATCTTGAACGTGATAGCGAGTGAGGGAAATGAAAGAGTGTCGAGACCCGAGACGTATAAGCAGTGGCAGATTCGTATGTCGAGGGCTGGATTTATACAGCAGCCTATACGTAAGGATCTTATTCAGAGATCAAAGAATATTACTAAAGAAGGCTATCACAAAGATTTCGTGGTGGATGAAGACGGACATTGGATGCTTCAGGGTTGGAAAGGCCGGATTCTGTTTGCCCTGTCTTGTTGGAAATGTGCAAAAACCTAAATCATAAATCTAGCATTCATTTGTTTTCTTTTCATCTGATGAGAATTTTGATGAATCAATCAATAGATATGAATCCTTGCTTCAGAGTTGTATTAGCTTTTGGCATTTTTATAAAATATTTTGTGATGAATAAATAAAAAAAGATAAATTAGCTTTAGTTAGTTTTGCCAGGTGCAACATGAATTCCTAGGCGACAGTGATGCACATGATCTGGTTTTTGAAGATCTGGCTGTCTGTAACATAAAAAGCTTCATTAATGTTGCCGAATTCAAAGTTTAGGTGTCCAAGAATCATCCTTTCTATGTGTTTTGATATTGGGATATTGTGTCCTTTTTACATGAAGGTACAGCAGTATTTATAATGGGTTTTTCATAGATGGCTGATGCGTCTTCAACGGCCTTTGATTGTTTATTTGTCATGTTTATGTATGAGATTCTCAGGCGATCTTCCTTTGAATCCAAGTGAATTCCATCATGGGATGCTCGTTGCTACTTCTTCATTTGTCATCTTTATGTAGAAGAAAGTGTGTCCTTTTGTTTATGTATTTTTTAGCGTATGTTAGTTTGTGTTAGTGTAAATTTGTATGTGTAAATTTTGTAGAGTTATTTGGTGTAATAATTTGGTTGTGTTAGTTTGTGTAAGTGTGTGTTGTAGAGCCTAAGGGCCCGTTTGGTTCCTACTCCGAAAACAAAAACAGAATGGAAACGAATTTAGTCTATATGTATATCCTTATTCATATAATTTTATGAAATCATTTCTTGCGGTTTAATGCAAACTGGACTTGCCTCCCACATATATCAAAAGTAATCAAATTCAACTTCAATTACTTCAAACCACAAGGAATAAGAAAAACCGTTACCAATTAACCTAAAATAATAACTTATTTTATGTAACTTGATAATCATAATTTGTGATTGTCCCCCACAGTGAAAGCGAGCATAGAGTGAGGAGCACGGAAGGTAGAACATCTCCATTGACAGCGATGTGTAGTAACTCGAATCCAATCCACAACAGTGAGTCGAAAATATATAGATCCTTAAATATGCGAAGAAGGAATTGATGGAGAAGAAGGATACAGTAAGTGTAGAAGATGAATTAGTAGTGGTAAGAGTTGTGGGAGTTGAAAGCAGAAGGTACATATTTCTTGACCTTATCTCGAACGTATGTTTCGTAGATGAAAGCTGCCCCTCTGAACTGTGGTAGCACCATCCACGTAACAACGGCTAGTTTTGCGGTGTACCATATCGGTATCCTATGCATAACACAATACAATACAATACAGTGTTAACTAAAGTTGATGGATGCCTGTAACTTTGAAGTTGGATTACGTAGGTACCACTGGAGAATAGGGTAAAGAAGGATCTCAGTGAGTGTGAGGAGAGAGTAGATGATCCAATACGCAAGCCATTGTTTATCATCTGCCTTTGATGTACTCTCTATTGCTACTACTGATGCATACCTTTCAAAATTACCATATATGCATTCATTTCATACAAATTAAGGTAAATATATATCTGGGATCTGAGTTTTAGTTATAATCGACTTACAGTGGATATATAAGCATCATAATTGGCCTGTAACATAAGAGATTATAATTAAGAAAAGAAAATCATGTGAGATGGATGAGTTGACGATATGCATAGGAACGAACCCGGCAAGAGAGTGCACTTGCGTGATGAATGTCCACAATTGACCCATCTTTACACGAAACGATCAAGTGAGATTGCGAGCTTATGCATATATGCCATGTCAAGAGACGAAGTCACGTGATGAAACAAAGCATCAGATTCTGCCTTACATTCATAATGACTTTACTTATATCTGCTCTCTTTATTGCTCTTTTTCTTAGGTCGACACTTGAGCTCAATTACTCATTGTTCATTCACACATCTTACTTTAGCTTTTTAACACGCCACTGCTTTTTATTGGTTTTCCAACTCATTTTCATCACTTTTTCTTCAAATTATGCCTTCCAATTACCATTTCTTCCGAGAAAGGGTTAGTCATTACTTACTCCGCACGTCACAAATGTCGTTTTACCATTTAGATTTTCGATCAAATTACAAAAAGAAACATGAAATCTTTCTCCCAAAATCTCCGCACAACCCTCTTATTCGATTTATAAGCTTAATAATGCATACTAAAGGGTCGTTTAGTTTCAACTCTGAAAATAGAAACGAAATGAAAATGTTCATTAAATTCATCACTAAGGTTATTTGTTTTCTCATTTTTCAATGTATAATGTTTTAGTTTTTTATAGGGTATCAAATTCTACTTTAATTACTTTAAATCACAAGAAATATATTGAGTATATATATATATATATATATATATGAAATAGATCTGTTTTTCTATAAGATATTTTATTCTTTGACTAGTGTAGTGAGTGGTTGGTGGAAAGAAAAAACCCTAATTAGCAGCGGCGATTTGCATGGCGATTCCAAAAGCGACAAGCCCTCTCTGATCCCTCCAGAAGCGCATGATCCCAAGGGGATAGGCATGAGTCTTGTTATCGTGGAAGGCATTTGTGCGAGTACTAGTACGGCGGCTCCCTCCTCTTCCCATATTGCGGCGGATCAAAGGGCCCAGGGACGTCCTCCAGTACCGTCTTGGAGTTCGATACGGTTTGGAGACGCATCATGGAAGCAGATGTCGATTCTTCCGGACAACCTTGCCGAATCCGGAAAGATCACAATTGAATTCTCTACAGGGAATGATGCTACCCCAGTTATTAATGTGGCGCCGGAAGTGGTGCAGGTATTGAATGCCCCATAGAGGAATTTTATAGTGGTCAAATTGCTTGGACGTATGATTACCTTTCCGTCTCTGGAACGTAATCTCAGACAACTGTGGAAACCAACGGGTGGGTGGACTATCATGGACCTACCGAATGACTTCAGCCTGATTCGTTTCGAGAATGAAGTGGATATGCTAAATATCCTTAAGGGGGGGGGGGCATGGAAGCTTTATGGCCATTACTTGATGATGCAGCAATGGAACGACACCTATGACCCGATGACGTCCGTCCTTAAGTCAACTGGTTTATGGGTTCGTATTCGGGTCTTCCGTTTGTTATGTGCAATATCAATGTCCTCAAGGCGATTGCTTCGGCTATCGGCTCACCTCTTCGGATTGATGTGAACACCCTTGGAGTAACTAGGGGTAGATACGCAAGGATCTGTGTGACCGTTGATCTGACAAGACCGTTAAAAGGGGATGTTATCTTGAATGGAAAACGTCTACTTATCGAATATGAAAATCTCCACACTATTTGTTTTAGTTGTGGATGTTACGGTCACACTGTAGATAGTTGTATGGACTTAGATCGATCAGTTACCTCTGAAGTAAAGGTTGAAGCGGTTCCTGACCCGAAGGAAATCAGGGAGGAAGGGCAGACCCAAAGCCCCAAAGTGAACACGGTTCTTGATGCGGTTAAGGAAGGGGATTATGTACATGGTCCCTGGATGGTTGTGCCACAAAGAAGGGCACATTTCTCATCTGGCAAGGGGATAGAGATTGAGAGCTAGAGTCAACGAGGTGATCCAAATAAAGTCGGTTATGGTAGAGGGAAAAGTCAAGGCAAAGACTTAGGAAAAAGGAGGTAGTTATGAGATGGGGATTCCCAACCAGGGGTTGAGCAGGCAGTTAAGGTTATGCCACGGAAGCGCTATAGGCCATCCTTAAAAGGCAAGGAATATACGGCCGGTAAGGGGACAGATAGCCGGAGAACTCATCCTAGCGCCATTCCCCATCAAGGAAAGACAGGAACCTCAACACAACCGATCAGGATCTTGAACAGATCGGTACCTAGTGACGTTGTTTTTGCTGCGAAATTAATGAAGGTCTCAAAGGAAGGAAATGAAAAACCAATACAACCTGGAGAGCCGATGGCTAGCGATTCTCCTCAAGGAGGGGGCGAGTAACAGATTTCGATTGTCCCAGACTCCCAAGTCTGAGTGATGTCCGATCCTTTAAGTTATCAAATGATAGGAATCTTTTGGAATTGCTTCAGGACTGTGAAGCCGAGTTTCCGAAGATCTATTATGTATATGATACGGAAGCATAAACCAAGCTTTTTGGCTCTTTTGAGACCCATGTTTCATGATCCAAGGCGGACGAGATCTGGAAGAAAATTGGTTTTGAGGCAGGAGAGTGTAGAATCAAATGATTTTTCCGCTGTAAAAGGTCCTCGGTTGGCTAGAATCAGATGATTCTTCCGCTGTAAAAGGTCCTTAGTTCGCTAGATTCAGTTGATTATTTTGTTGTATAATGCCCGAAGTTTGTTGGATTCAATTTATTTCTCCCCTGCAAAAGTTTGTAGTTGGTTGGATTCAATTGGTTTCACCTCTACAATTAAACTATTTGATTCCTATACAATATCAACGGATAAAGACTGAGAAGAAAATACCTTCACTAGAAAATACCTTCACTGTTTATCTCAAGTAATATTACTGATGAAAAGTGGTCAGTAACTGAAGTAATATTATTGATGAAAAGTCACATTTTCGTTCGATGGTTCCAGATATAGTGATCTCGATGAGTTTGTTTGTCGCATCCAAGAGAGTAAATGATCCCTACTTGATTTGTTTGATATAGGGTAAAAATTAAGGGCAATTTTGGTAACTAGGCTTTTTTGAAAAAGTAGAGTAATAACTAGGCTTTTTAATGTTACAATTAAGTAAATATACCTCAACCTTTTGTATTTATTTTGAAACTTTACACACTCTTCTCTCAAGGGGTACATTTACTAAACACAAAATTAAAAAAAGTCTAGTAAACCAAATTGTTTCAAAAAAATTAATAGCACTTAATTTGTTAGTATCCGAGAATTATTAGTTGCCTTAGGAAGAAATCAATAGTACTTATTTTGTTTAAAATAGGGTCTACTTGTATATTCGTGTAACATACTATTTAACCATATTTTAGATTTACAAGTGTTTTCATTATAAAGAGTAGATGGTTTTCATGTTTCACATGACATAAAAACGTTATGAAGAACCAAGGAGGAAGAAAAACGTTGATCCGGATGTTGAGTCATCAAGTAGCTGAGCTAATAGGTCGAGGAAGTTCAGTAAATCTTCTGATATTTTTTCGGGAAAAAATCCAATATTTTATACATCCTAGCTGACCAATGAATAATAATTAGTTAACAACAATTTCCCTCCCCTATCAAACTGAGTTGTGAATATAAAAAATAAACACTTGCTTTCTACAATTGGTATATGTTGAAAATTGGGTTGTAATGTACATCTTAAATTATACCTGCAGCCTGCTAGTGTCTAGCGAACGCATATCCAAGCCCTCCCTTCATATGATGGGGATCGAGTGCTTCAACAAAATTTAGTTGATGTTTCAAATAACAACTATATCAACTCCATCTGAAAGGGTTCCTGCTACAGCCAACATAAGTAATTGTATGTTTAGCTTTTTGGACCTTTCTAATGCCAAAACAGATTGAGCTTAGTATATGATAGCCATTTATTCACACAGATGAGCACTGTACACATATTTACCAAAGAAACAACACAAGGGGATTGATCAACTAATAAAACCCAGAACAAAATATATCGATGCTATCTGCCAATACAACTCACAGACAGATGTTAGGGGTCCAAGATTGTTTCTTATAACTACAAGGAATACAAGAATACTGTGATCAGTGCCTGAGGAAGTATTCAGGGGTACTGTTACGAAACAGCTAATTATCTTCATTCAGACAAAAGTAGTACAGGGATTTGGATCCCTAAGGTGGTTAGTGTGAGGCTTAATGGGTATAAATAAGTACTAACAGGAAAAGGAGAGGATTATCCAGAATTTAGAGCAAGGATCAGGCATTTATGCCTTTGGGTTCATTGGATGTCTGTCTCCTTTGAGAATTTGGAAGAATAGAGTTTCTCCTTGGTTTTGCATTGTGCATTCCCAGAGTTTTACCCTTCTTTGTGTGCTTGTGTGATTTTTGTGAACAGATTATCTTCTTGTATAACAGATACGATCAGGAAAAGAGCCCCTTTGCATAGAAAAAGTGCCAAGGGTGTGACAACTTTACCAGAATGGAATTCGCATTGATTTCTTTGGTTGAGATGCAGAGCTTGATCCATCTAATCTAGCCTTTGTATGAACAAGTCTTTGAAATTTATCTGACAAGTTTTGATATGGCTCAACCTCTGATCGTGGGACATGTTCAATTGCAGCTTTAAGATGTTCCATTTTTATCTCCGCACCAACAAAGTTTTCCTGGTCACACATAAATTAACGTCATAATGGAGTTATATAAACAAAAATTTACAACAGTCTGCCAAATAATTGGGGATAAGCACATACTTCGAGTGCCTTCATAGCTGCTGCTCCGCATATCAAGGATATGTCAGCCCCAGTGAAGCCTTCAGTTAAACAAGATAACACTCTTTTATCAACATCTGAGCAGCATAGCATTTTACGCAAATGAATACCAAATATATCTTCTCTTTCTTTTCTATTGGGCGGTCCTACATACAGCATCCGATCAAACCGTCCTGTCAGAAGTTTGAGCACTGTCAGAATGGCAAAGGACAGACTATGCACCAAGTACTTCAAGAAATAAACAGAGAAAAGAGGACCAGCACAGAGAGAACACCTGGTCGAATTAGAGCTGGATCAATTTTATCAGGACGATTTGTTGCAGCAATAACAGTAACATTGACCCTCTGATGCAAACCTGTATCAAAGTGCGTGTCAGTCTGGTGCAGTAAATTTAATGGCAAGCTTTACAAGTTAAAGAACAAATTAGTATAACTACAGTTCTCTTCAAGGATCTTTTTTCACATTAGGAATGTTCTAACCAATGGAAAATGTGAAGCAGTCGATTTAGACCATGCAAGGACATATTTTTGCTCATTCCAAAAATACGAGATTTAGGCTCATTTAACAAAGGAGACAAGGAAAATAACAGATAGAAGCAAGAGGAGACCACAATCACCCTTAAGCAAATGGTTGTCATAATGTAGGGTTGTTATACAAGCCGAGCTTTGGCATGCCTAGACTCGGCTCATATATAAATGAGCCGAGCATATATTTTATGCAAGCTTTTTAAAATGTGTTCATACTCGGCTCGTTTAGAAAGTAAACGAACCTGAGCTGAGTTTTTTCTGCCGAATCCGAGTGGCTCGGCTAATATAACAACCCTTAATATGTTATTCTAGCCGAGCGAGCCAAGCCATGCCAAATCTCGGCTCCTTTATAAACAGGTCTGAGCCCTCGGATTCTTTATAAATAGGTCCAAGCCCGAGCCAAAACTAAATTTTATTCGAGCTTAAAATGTGTTCGTATTCAGCTCTTTCAGAAAGTGAGCGAGCTCGAGCTGAGTTGTTTTTGAACCAAACTAGTTCGGCTCATACAACTACCGTATGTGGATGTCATTTCTTGTAAGTTAAGAAAAAGAAAAATTAATAATGTAGGCATAGTGCTCTGTGATTTACCATCCAATTCAACAAGAAGTTGACTCATAACTCTGTCACCAACAGAAGTTCCATCACTTTCTTTTCCCCGAATAACCGCAAGACTGTCTATTTCATCAAAGAATATAACTGATGGGGCATTGGCCCTTGCTTTGGCGAAAAGGGATCTGACAGCCTTCTCAGTTTCACCGACCCACTTGCTGAACAATTCTGGACCCTTCACGGCAAGAAAATTCAACCCTGCTTCTGAAGCTACTGCACGAGCCATGAGGGTCTTACTACATCCAGGGGGGCCATACAGTAAAACTCCTGTTGGTGGCCTGATACCAATACGCTTAAATGCATCATGATGCTTTTGGGGCCACTCAACAGCTTCCATGAGCTGTCGCTTTATCTCTTCCTGCCCACCAACATCATCCCATTTTATCCTAGGAACTTCAAGCATTACCTAGAAAAGAAGGAAAACCATCATACAACAACTATATTTAGAACTATTTGAGGTAAACATTACAATGTTAATTATGTTGGCTGTGCATTCTACGGAGTTTGTATAATAGACCACACATGTATACATAACTGAAAATTCCAAAATACTGGGAAGAGATAAGTTGTTTACCTCTCGCATAGCACTAGGTCGCACTCTTATTTTTGCTTTTTCAAAATCGTCAAAAGACACCTTCAGGAGACCTTTACCAGTAGCTGTAATGCAATTGTTGCTATATACAGATGCATCCTCCCCAACACATTCATTATCTGTTGCCACTAATGTTGAGGAGGTAGATAAAGCAGAGTCAGGGGAGTTGATGAATTCCGTTGATGCTGAAGATGCTAAATCTGCGTCCTTCTCTAAACAGTTTTCTTTTGAAGTATTTAAGCAATGGGGGCTATCCACTGACATACATGAATTACTGTTGCAGCCCTGGGATGTTTCCTTCAGATTAACATTATCAGACCATCTTTTATGCTCCATATACCTCCTCAAACTAACCATAGCAGCCTCATTGCAAAGTGCAGTCAGGTCTGCTCCAACAAAACCATGTGTCACCGTGGCAAGATGCTCAAGTTCACCATGTACAAGAGAATGGTCCATGTTGCAAAGAAGAGTCTTCAGTATATCTAAACGTTGCTCTGGAGATGGCACACCTGCATGTTTATTTGACAAGCTTAGGTCAATCCTAAAATTTCAAAAATTGTTAACTTATGAAAAATTATCAGAACCATCTCTGCACCTATTTCAATCTCTCTATCAAGTCTTCCAGGACGCCTAAGTGCAGGATCAATACTGTCAACCTTGTTGGTAGCAGCAATAATAAGTAAACCCTCCACTGTACTTATCCCATCCATCAGATTCAACAACGTGGCAACTATTCTCTGAGAAAGTTCGTTTCCACCCTCTTTCCTTGCTTGCGCAATAGCATCTAAGTCATCAATGAAGATCTATAAAAGACAATTTAATCATACAATATTTCAGGTAAGAAAAAAGCAGTTGATTAGTCTTTCTTTCAAGGGAAGCACTGGATGGGTATAGAATCTAATACAAAGTATTTAGCTAAGAGACCTACCACAGCAGGAGCAACTTTACTTGCTGCATCAAAAACTTTATGCAGTTCTTGCTCACTTTCTCCATTATATTGCTTGAGAACTTCTGGTCCATTTACTTTAAAAAAATTGACACCAGCATCAGAGGCACATAACTGAGCCAAAGATGTCTTCCCTGTACCTGGTGGGCCATGAAGCAGTACTCCCTTTGTTGTTCGTAAACCCACACTACAAAAGATTGCAATGCTTATCAAGATTCAAATAAAAATGTTTAGAAATGCAAACTATAGTTCAGAAACATAATGTAATTTACCCTGACAAAGCATTCTTAACTGGGGAGGAAATGATATCCTTCAAGACTCCATACTCTTTCCACAAGCCACCTAACTTCTGAACTACACTTGTGCTGAGTGCTCTCTCCATATGGTCAAAATTTACAGGATGTACAATCCTTTTCCCTATATCATTGGATACTGAATCTTCTGGTAAGCATACAGACACTTTTGTCTTTTCGTCTATAATAAAAGCAACATCAGCATCTTCAGTAAAATCCTCGTCAACAGATTCAACAATATCACTTGACAACCTTTCAGCACATAATACTCGAAAAGTGTAGTGTTTGGCAAGGGAGGGGAAGGTTACAATATTTTTATGCAGTAAAGTACGATTACAGAGCCATAAAGCAGCACATTCTTCAAGCAATTTTCTCTCTTCTCCATTACCGAACATCTCTCTAACATCAATTGAGACAGAATCAGCACCTGAAGAGCCAGGCAAGCTTGCTGAATCCTCAGACAAACTTAAATTATTAATTTGCGGAGAAGAAGAAATGGGTAGACACCGCGATGGAGTTTGAGGGGATGAAACTTCACCGTTTTCTAATTGATCAACAGTAGTATGAGAAGAGGCTTTAGGCAAACCATTAATTGCAGCATTCACTTTCGTAACTCTTTGAAAGGGTAACGCTTCCAAGTAAAGTTGCTTGCAGTTATATGACAAGAGCGAATTTTCATCAAATTTAAAAGGCTTGTCTTCTCTAAATAGATGACGCCTCAGGATTCCAGTCTGAACTGGATACACAAACACAGCACTTCCTGAGGCAGGACAGCCCAGAGAGTTTGACAGGTTTGAAGATAGTCGTACTGCATCCTTCAAAACCTGCAAACAGAAACTATCATCATAATAAGCTAGGAGGCCACTTTGAAAGAATCAGAAACTTCTAATCTCAAGATCTTTAAGCAAACTACTCAGCCCGACACCAGGCCAATGTGTGAGGTTATTTTTCAACTAAAATCAATCCTGAGCAATGTAGGGCAATAACATCATGAGACATTGAGAAGTAGTAGCATGAGAGCAATTCAAACCTTACAGGAAGGAAACACAGTTGCAAGTACAAAAAAGTTCCCTGCTGTATTGATTGTTTCCCCTCTGCCGTCCAATGCCGATTGCGGGATACACTCTGCGGTTACCGAGCTCAGAGGAAATTTACTAGATGCTGGCGGAGGAAGTGACACCTGCTCATGATATTATATGGAAAAAATCAACAACAAAAGTAGTAACAGAACTTTATTAAGTTCAATAACTATCTCACTCCTATATGAATCCTAATAAACATCCAATATAAATTGCACAAAAGTTGATAGAGAATCCGTAACCGTAATGTACAATAAGAATTTACAACCAGAAGAGAAAGGAAGCAGACAAAGAAGTTACCGAGACGGTGGAAGCAGGGGAAATGGAAGAAGCGACCATGGAGGATTCAGAGAGCCAAATTTTACAGCCTTTGGGACAAGAGACGACGTCGGAGACTCGGCCGACAAGAGCGGATGTTCCGATGAGGGAAGGGAACCTTGCGGACGCTTCTTGGATGCGTGAGAGCAAGTCATCGTCTCCCAGGTCCAAACTAGGTTTGGAACTGCTAGCAGAAGAAGAGGCGTCGAATTTGGAGAGTCGTGATTTGGATTTAGATTGTCTGTTGGACTTGGACGACGGCATCTCTGTGTGATGGGGTTGGCCGGAGGAGGAAGGGGAAATTTGGTTTAACTTGAGTCTTAAACCCTCGCGGGTGAGGTTGTTAGGGGTTTATGTGACAGCCCACCTGCGCTGATCGGTCAGACAGATTAGCAATATCAACAATAAATTGACGGATATCCGACCTGTTCGAATATCAGAATTCGGATATCCGAGAAAAAAAAGGAAGAAGTTGACATCCGGATCCGGTCCGAAAATTGACGGATATCCAATCCGATAGGATAAATGAATGGATATCCGGATGATTCAAATACAAAAATTTTGGCCATCATTTGCTTTTTTTTAAAAATAAAAATATCACAGTAAATAAAAACTGAACCAAATCATCAAAAGGCTGTAAAATCTACTGCAATAACAATCAACATACATAATAATCAATTCCAACTTACAAATCATAAGGTGAAATACACCAAATCTGATTGCAAAACAAAATTCATATAAGAATAGAGCAGAACCGACTGGCGAACTAAGCAGACATGCAAGCGATTCAGAGTGGCGGAAGCACCAGAGAGACGGCGGCAAGAACAGGCTAGAAGCAACCCCGATATAGGGTTTACTCGTTTGAGTAGATAAGAGAGAATGAGGCGAGCAAATAAAACCCCGAAATCCCACCACTCGTGATGGAGAAGAAGGTAGAAGCAGGCCGAAATCAAAGCGGCAGCGGCGGCATCAGAAGGCTAGAAGCAACCCTAGGTCTCTAGCCACTCGTAATGGAGAAGAAGGCAGAAGCATCCCGGAATCAGAGCGACGGCGGCGGCGGCACTAGAAGGCTAGAATCAACCCCGATCTAGGGTTTACTCGTCTGAGTAGAAAAGAGTGGTTGAGAATCTGAGCGGAGAAGAGAGAACTTAGAGAAGTACGAGGGAAGCGGTGAAAACTGAAAAGTAAAGTTGATTACACGATATAATCTTGTATCCTTATTTAGAGATGGGTGAATTTGACAAACTAGTTGGTTTAAAAAAGTGTATTCCAATTTTTTATTACTTTTATTTAATAATAGTAGGTAGAAATTATTAAACCTTCTATTTAGAAAAAAAGAATAAATGATATTTGTTATTTGTTATATAAGTATAAGTTATAATTTTTAATTACTGAATTTATTTTTTTTTACGAAAAAGCTAAATATACCGGGTTTGAATTACTAACGTCAAATTTAATCGCAATCTGGCAGCGCTCAGTGGGCGCCGGCGCCATCAGCGGGCGCCCAAATTTTTTTTAAAAAAAAATTCCAAAAAAAAAAAAATTTATTTATTTATTTGGGCGCCGGCTCCCAAATTAAAAAATTTTATTCGGAAAAACTGATTCTGAACTTCAAGGGTTCCAAAAAAAAAAAAAAAAATTGGGGCGCCGGCGCCCAATGTCACAAAAAAAAAAAGGCGTTGTCGCCATTCACCGGCGCCCAAGTTGAGCGCCGGCGCCTTGTAATTGATTTTTGCCCTTGTGAATTTAAGTTCCGTGTATATAACACGCCCCTTCTTTTATTATTTTTCTTGGCTTTTTTTTATATATTTTTTTTTAATTTCTTTTTTATTTTCTATACCAGAAATTTCATACCAAATGTTCATACCAGAAATTTCATACCAGAAATTTTATACCAAAAATTTTATACCAGAAATTATCATACGAAAAGTTCATAACAACATTTTGTCATATCAGAATTTTGTCATACTAGGGCATACCAGAAATTGTCATACCAGATTTTTTACACTAGAAGTTCTACAAGTATCTCTCTCCAATGCCAATACTTCTAACTATGTTTTTTCTTTTTTCTTTTTTCTTTTTTCTTTTTTTTTATTTTTTGGTATAAATTTCCTACCAGAATTTCACATAACAAAATTACATACTAGAATTTTACATACCAAAATTACATATAAGAATTACATCATACCAGAATTTTCCATCATACCAGAATTTCATCATACCATAATTTTTCACATACAAGAATTTCGCATACCAGAATTTCGCATATTAGAATTTTTCACATACTAGAATTTTCACATACCATAATTTTTTACATACCAGAATTTTTCACATACCAGAATTTCATATCATAAATTTCATACCATAAATTGTCATACCACAAATTTACATACCAAAAATTCAAATTTTCATACCATAATTAACCCATCTACTGCAAATTATAAGGAGAAAATACCAGAAGTAGTGTAAGTGGTCATTCCAAGTCCAAGAAAAGTCCAGATTCTATAATCATGAAATTTATAAGGACAAAATATGAGTTTGGAAGGGAAAACCCCAAACTTTATCCCTACTTCTTATGGAGCATATACTCACTTACTGCATGCAATTACAACATTTTTTTTCTAGCCTTAGTGATTTCATTGTTGCATATACTCATCATCCTTTACTGGTTTCTGTCATCAACCTTTGTAGTTTCAGTGCTGCATACACTCATCTTCCTCCTCAGTGTACACGTCTGCACATAGATGCAAATGGCAATGCAATATGTTTAAGTGTCAAATTATGCAGCATCATGTATAATACAAGTTAACTTTCATTGCTGAATTGTTGCTTGATTTGTTTGAAGGCTTGTTAGTAACGCAACTACGAAATAGATTGGCATACATACCTGTTTACATTACACAATGCCCTATTCGGGCTATAACTTTGTTATACGTGTTGCTTGGATTACCTGCAAGAAAACATTTTTAATTCAGCAAAAAATATACATAACAGCTAAAAACATGAAAATTTTATTGATTTAGTTACTCACACCTTCAGTTTAAAGGTAGATGTGGGAGAAAAACTATCTCTTACGGATCATGAACTCTGTTGTCATGGATAACTTGTACTTCAGCTGCAAATATCTTCAACCAAGTACAATCAAAACCAAAACATTTCAACTGAAAAATGTAAAACAAAGCATGGTGCCATTTCCAAATACATACTAATTTGCATGCTCAAATCTTACAATAAGTTTAGACCCCAAATTAGTCATTCCAACAATTGAATAAATCAAAAGTCAGGAGAGAATGAATCGAGAAAGTAGAAAGCATTTGGGGCGGTGGTTGGTATGTTTAATATAAGTGTTACATATAAAAGTAGAAAGACAAAAGCGGGATCAAACATGGATGAATGTGAGTTTGCAAGATATCCTTTATGCATAAGTGCATTATTTATACAACTTTCTTACACTTCTGAAAACAACTTGATTTTCTAGCTTACATCCTACAATACATAAACAATACTACTGTTAAACATGGATACCAAGGACTGGTTGGTGTATTGCAAGTGCGAGAAGCAGGAGGTAATTGAGAGAGCAACCTGAGCACATAAGAAAGCAACTCGTAGAAGATTAACAACCAAGAGAGCAAAACGTCCTACTTACCTAGAAAATATGCAACTGGTTCTACCTACCTGGCTGGATTTGGGGCGACTGCGAAGAACAGGGAAAGCATTTGTCCTCCTCCGATGGCGGTTGAGCGGTGGATTTGGGGCGGTGGTTGGAGTTTCGAGAGAGGTAGAGAGAAATTGAGAGAGGGGAAGAAGAATGTAAAAGAAAACAAGGTGGAGAAGAGCGAATTCAGATTTGAAAGAGGGCCTCCGATCCAGATCTAGATCTGAGAGAAGAGAGAAGCGACTATTCCAATTTAAGGTTGAGGGTAAAAATTAGAGGGATGGGTATAGTTACTAAATCAATTTATGTAAAAAGCCTAGTTACTAGCTTAAAATAAAAAATAAAAATAAAAAGCCTAATTACCAAAATTGCCCTCTAGAGTTTTAATTAAAAAAATTAAAACTCATTTGGAGATTGAATATTCGAGAGGAGCAGCTTTGGTCAGGATCCTTCTGCACAAATATGCTAGAGGTGATTCTGCGTGGCCTGCCCAGTTAATCTGGAAAGGAGGTAACTCTCACATATGGAAGGGCATTGTTACCAGCTACAATAAGGTGATTATCCCGAATCTGGGTTGGAATGTGAAGGATGGACGCAAGGCACGATTTTGGTCGGATCCTTGGGTAACTTCAGAGCCCCTGAAGAATTAATGTCAACAACCTTTGTCGGCATTGGAGTTAGAGATGAAAGTGAGGGAAGTATGGTGTGAAGAAGAAAATTAGGACTGGAATCATTTGACTCCTCTCCTGAATAACGCAAGCTTTATGAAGGTTATTGTCACTGGACTGTGGGGAGGGTATGGTGAGCCTGATATTGTACGATGGATGCCAACTAAGGATGGGGTCCTTTCTATCTCATCAGCCTACAAGCAAATCAGAGAGACACGACCTTACATGGTAGTCAGAAGGAACCCCTTCAAGCAACTTTGGAAGGTACGTGTATAGGAGCGGAAATGATAATTCATGTGGCAGCTGGCGTGGGAGATGCCCCTGACTAACAAAGAACAAGAACGCAAACACCTTTCTGACTCGCCAAACTGCATGGCGTGTCTTGGTGTTGTGGAGTCCCTTCTACATGTCCTTAGGGACTGTCCATTTGCTTGTAACGTTTGGGAGCAACTTTTTCCAAGGGAACTGTAGGAATAGTTCTTTATGCTAGGATGGGATGAATGGCTATACGTAAATATAAGCACTGGAAAGGTCCCGTCTTTGGGCAAGGTATGGTGTGAGTTTTTTGCGATAGTTGTTTGGTGGCTTTGGAGGTGGAGGAACGCGAGAACTTTCGGGGATGGAATTACAGCTCAGGATAAGGTTGGCTTTCTTCACCGCAGCTATGAAGAACATGTTACTACCATACGCAGTATTCAGAATACCAGTATACCCGAAAAGCACATGAAAATGATTCACTGGAGCAAGCCGAAGGATGGTTGGGTTAAGGTAAATTCGGATGGAGCCTTGAGAAGATATTAGGGGCATGCTACTGTTGGGGCTGTAGTGAGGAGTGATATAGGGGAATGGGTGCATGGTGTGGCAGTTAACCTAGGGTCTTGCTCGGTTCCAGCTGCGGAAATATGGGGGGTCATACATGGTGTCGAATTAGCTTGGGATTTGGGCTTCCGGAAGGTGGAGGTAGAGATTGATTCGATGGCAGTAATGACGTTTATTGAGAATGGGGTTAGTCCGACTCACCCCCTTTCTAGCCTGATTACGCGATGCCAAGACTTCTTTATCGTGGACTGGATCATTAGATTCATCGAGAAGGTAATAGAGTTACAAATTCTATGGTTAACCATTCATTTTCTCTAGGGTTTGGGGTTCATCGTTTGATCGATTCTTCGCTCGGTGTTAGATCTTTAATTCTCGATGACTTGAGGGGAGTTGCTCTTCCTCATTTGACTCGGTTTTAATTTGATTTTGCATTTAATAAGCGCCTTTGAGCGGGAGTGCATGCTCCTATTCATAAAAATAAAAAAAAAATCTAATCTTTGACTAGTTTCTGAACAATTGTATCTGTGGCAACACAAAAAGGTTTGGGCCGAGGAAGTCTGATCAAAACAGTATGGGCCAAAGTCCAGTAAGATTCAAATTGGCATTTAGGGCCCAGTGGATGAGATACTTATCACGTATGTGTATGACAAAAATAGAAAGGGGTAAGGTTGTGAAGGAGGAGAACAAAGACTGGAAACCAACCACAGACATGGTTATGAATATGTTGCAGTACTGCATCTGCATCTGCATCTGCACTGCTCAATCATTAATTGCGCTAAAATTTGCAATGCTGTATCAAAAGAAGCAGCATTTGTGATGTCACTCAACTATGCATGCATGCATGCATGTCTCACCTTATATTTTCACCTAAAACGTAAAAATCAATACTTGTAATGAAGACTCTTAAAATTTTCAAATGAAAACAATTGTGTCATAGTCGAAAGGTCGAACACTGCAGTGTCTGAGTAAAAAAGAGCAGAAATTAAGATGTTAATTTGAGGCTGCTACATTACAATGTTTAATGGAAGAAAGCGGCGTCGCCATTGTTGAAGATGAAGCAGGCCTTCGTCGTTGCGTTTTGACTTAACTTCATCTTACGCCACAACTCCATGTGTTGTCGGCTCCAACGTCATGACACGTGTTATCCATGTATATATGTCATATATATGTTTCATTCCCTACTTTGACCTATCGTCTATCTACAACATAGAGTCAAAGCTTCTTTCCTCAAAATTAAAAAATATTGTAAAATTAACCCAATAAAATCAAACTTATTTCTATATTTGTAAGTTGCTTATCGTAACTAATATATAATTCTCTCCTATAAGAGAATTAGGTTAGATAGGAATATATATATACTAAATGAGTTTATACTATAAGTATTTTTAATAGAGTAATAATGGTAAACTATATAAATAGTCGTTTTATTTTATTTTTTTAAAAAAATATAACCCTATCATCCTTTTTTTTTTTTTTTTTGTAATAGTGAGTGTAGGCTTTATCGCACATCTGAACATATATATCGGGTTCAATCCTCACACATAACTTAAGTGATATTCATCATAAAATCAATTGACGAGATGAGTACGTAGTAATTACTATTAACCTTATGTACCGTGCTCATGAATCCATCGATGTGGGAACCTTTCATTCTCTACAATAATGCCACATAACTCGAAAATTTTATTTCATTTATTTATTTCTTTTTTCAAAAACTATTTCATGATACAATTTTTTTAAATCAACATAGCATTGCTATCACACACAATTGTTTTTTCTATGAGAAAGTATAATGTCAGCAAGATAAATAAGTTATCGTTGGTGATACCTTGCCGGTAATACCATATATTATGGACACTTCAACTTTAGGTCTCAGGTTCAAAGCCTATAATTTTTTCCTAAATTTTAACTTTAAAAAATAAAATAAAAAAATTGACTTTTGGGTCAAATTTATAGGCAGGGGATACACTGGGTAAGGGTGAGGATTGTGTCCTTTCGTTGAAATTCTTTTTCCTTAGGTGGATATAATTCATACAACTCTACTAAGTGCTAACTCACTTGATAGAAGGAGGGAAGGAGGTACCTGTGGAGTATAGAGAGATTTAATGAAGTTTCTACAAAACAAACTTTCTACCTGCACATTTTTATTTTGATAAAACATACATATATCCGAATGAAGCATTGAAATTTATTATTTAATTCACTTTTATTTAATCTTATCTAATCAATACGATATAATTTCAAATATAATAATGCATCAACTACTACCTAATTTACTTGACGATTTATTTATAAATCATACTAAATACATAAAACTAGTTTAACCATCTCTAAATAAAAAAACATAAATGAAATCTCTAATTTATAGTACGAAAATTTTAGTATACTATTTTAATTTAATTTTTAATTTTTAATTTAGCGGCGTAACTTTTTGTCCATGTTCCTTCTAATTCGATGCAAATTAAATTATATAATAATATATAAACATTTTCCAAAAAAAATAGCCACCCTAAAAATTTTTTCTAACTCCATCACTGACTGTAGACCCGGTTATATCCGCCCGTTTATATAGGAGGACGGGACACCCCGACCATAATTTCACACGTTAAGATATGCAAGCAATAAGTTGAGAAAATTGGTGGAATAGGGCCCTTTTTGTTTAGTGTAGATTAACTAGGCCCCTAGTAATATCCAACAAAAATATAAAGATAAATAAAAGTATTAAGGAGATAAATTAGGGAGATAGTTGAGCAGTTTAATAAATCCACAATAATAAACTACCTTAAATATTGAAACGGATTTGGAAAAAAAGGAAACCGAATGGGAGAGATTCTCGCAATCTATATATAAGTGGTTACATCCATCAATTACAAACACAATCACCCCTGCTTTACTCTCATTTTCATCTCCATTGAAGAAGAAAGATTCAATGTCTCATCTTTCTCCCTTCTAGATATCATCTTTCTCCCTTCCATTTCGTCTCTATTTTATTCTCTATTGAAGCCGATGCAAGTTATCGTTTCTATCCCGATCCATTGAAGGTTATTGAAGGTCGGTTATATCCATCTCCATTGAAGGCCGCTCGAAACCTCTTCATAAGTTATCGTCTTCTCCGACTACAAAACAGGTACATTTTCTAACTCGTATTTAAGTTTCTTGCGACATATTACATGATTATGTACCCGATTTTGCCAAATCAAACATTATGTATTACATGTAGTTGCTAATAAATATTATGTACTAGTTATTCATCACACATAGTTGCTGATAAATATTTGCTGATAAACATTATGTACGAGTTATTTAAATAAAGCAAATAATGTAGTTGATTGCCACCGTATTATGTAACAGATCGCTCTATATCAACGAACTTCGAAGGACGCAGTCAATATGTATCGGATTGCCTCCGTCTTATGTATCTGATCGAGCTCTCTTAACAATTAAGAAGAAATCAAGAGGAGAAATAATGACTTCCATTTTGAAGAACTCGAGATAATAAACTCAGTTGCATCAACAATGGCGTCCAAATTTTCTCTATAATGGCGCGTTTGATTGATATCTCCAAATTAATGGAGATTGTCCACGGTTTATTTCCTTGTTTAACGGCTGACAATAACTATTAATGTTTTTTTATTAAGATAATTAGTACGCCTAATTAAGATAGAGATATTTAGCAAATCTACATAATCTTCTATATAATATGGGATTAATCTTTTTAGTAAAATATTAAGGGCCTAGTTTATTAACATGAAACAAAATGCGCCTAGTTTGTACACACTATTACATAAGTTGTATACTTAATCAACTCATCCCAATAAGTTTGGTAGCTACGTTATATATAAGTTGACAAGTGCATATTGCAAGTGTTATTGACATGAGAACGTACGTAGTAAAATTTGGATACATTATGTATTGAAATTCGAAGAAGAAAGAAACAAAGGAATAGAAACGAAAATAATAAAAGCCAGCGGGCAAATGCAAACTTGATGCATATTATTCATTCTATATCAACACTATGACATTACACCCCAATCATTGTTTTTGTAAAGTTACACATACTAGTAAATCACCTTTTATTACATATTATTAGTTGTCCATGTGAATCTTAATTATGCGAAGCTATGAAGCATACAAGGAAGAAAAGACATTGCCGAAAGGGAGAGTCACATCTCTTCCAAGTTGCAATTAGAGTTGAATGGCTCATATTAATACGAAACTCATCTATCCGTCTTTAAAGCTGAATAGAAAATTGTCTAAACAGTGTCCATCTTTTAGGCTAACTAAATTTTAATACCTCGGCATTTAAACTATCAGAACGATACATCATCTATTGAACCCGACCAAATATGAGTACATAAATTACCGTTCACACTTTAAGTTGAAAGACCGGTGCTAAATATCTATGATAGGTGGACAATTTTGTCTAAGTTAGGTCGACAATTTGCCCCTGATATTTAACAACGATCTGTTAACTTATTGTGTGAATAATGATTTAGGTACTAATCTTTGGCCGAGCTCAATAGATAAGGTACCGTTATGATAGTTTAAGAAATGGGGTACTAAAATTTAGTCAGCCTAAAAGATAACTACTGTTTAGACAATTTTCAATACAGGGCATGCATCATCTTCTCAAAACTACTATAACAAATGCAAATATATGTATGTTTTTTTTTTATATATATAGGGTCAACTATAGAATGATTGAAGTCCAAATCTAGCTTTGATGTTAAACAAAGCACTCATTCTATATATTTATACTTGTGTTTTGTGGTCCTATTTTTCACGGTTGCAAGATTCATGTCCATCAAATTTACTTTCAACACGGCCCACTTCTTTAATCCATTCTAAAATATCACTATACCTCATATCGCTCCAACACCAAACCGCAACCGGATCAGCTCCACCCGATGTGGATCTAATATTCACCTTCACTCCAAACCGGTTGAATCAATTTTCTTATACTTTTGTAGGTAACAATTATTGGATCAAGTAACAATTGTTCAAATATAACATGTTTTTCAATAAAAATATGTCAATTGTTCAAGTGTTAATTTATATTCAATTATATGACTAATTTATATGTCTAACAATTATTAGTCAAACAAATACATGTTATATTTGAACAATTATTACTTGATTTAATGGTTGGGGTTCCTCCTTACTTTTAACCCAAAACTTCTTCTCATAGGATGCAAATCATACATATACATGCACTGTGATAGAGTAGATGATTAATTGTTTGGTAAACATATGTATTGCATGATATTGATATCATCAAAAGTAAAGCATAAATGAGAAGAAAGTTAAGTAGCTAATGACACAACTTATTTATGACTGCGTATTCCGAAGGTAGGTATGAAATATTGTGCTTCATTTCATGCATAAATGGTTTAAGCATGACAAACTTATATTCGTAACCCTAAACCATGAACTATGTAAGCGAGCTTAAGACGTATACATATAGCAATAAAGTGAATTTCCGACCAACTCTAACTAACTCAATAAATACTTCAAGTGTGCAATAAAAAAGAAATACGATAAGTAGGGGACCAAAATAGCTTTACGTATCGAAACAAGTTGCACACAAATGGAAAATGAATCCAAGTGTATATCACATATTATAACATCATTATTGCGATCCCAATGCACACTCCTCTAAAGCAACCCCTCCAAACACATAAATACATGCATACCATTTCCACTTTTTTAACTCCACAATTGGGATCATCAAAATTCATATCTAGGGGTATTTTTGTAATTTTAATATGAGTTAAAGATCGGGTGGAGTTTGTTGCACGTCAGATCGTTCTACGTGCCATATTCTCATTAACTTCCTGTCATATGTCATTTTCTCGTGCAATTTAATTTTATAATTATATTAATTTATAAGTAAATAAAAAAATTATAAATATATTTCTTTTATTTTTAGTCTTTCTACAATCTTCAATATACTGTTAAGGTATTCTTCTTCTTATTTCTTAAAATTCAATCATTCTGACTTTAACACATATGTGTATAAAAGTCATTACAGTTAAATGTTGTTGGACTATATTTAAGTATTTTCATTACATTATAATTACAATAGTATTTCATTTTATCAAATTTTATCGTATTGAAACGCCCAATGCCCATAGTAATTAAAAAATTTTCAATATTTCTTTCTTTTCATTCTAGAGACAATATAATATTTATGTGTGGTTGATATTAATGTTTTCCTATTTTTTATGGGATGTTCCTCAACATCCTATCATTCACCATTAAAATGATGATTAATGTCTTTTAATAGTAAAGAGGCCTATTTTATTTACATGATGATTATTAAATTATTCAAACAACTTCGATCAATTCAATATATGCAAAATACGACTATGTGGTTGAAGCTCACAATGAGTGTACTCCCACATACAATATATACGAATACACCCTATATTCTGAATAAAATTGCACATAAGTCGAATTTTATAAGTTTTTAGTAATCCAGACGAAGTAGCAATGCGACCAGAAGACATATTAGTGTCACCTTGAATTATAAAAATTTACCGTCGTAAATTACATCGCCCCTTTAACTACAGTGGACGGACAAACATCTTAGTGATTTTTTTTTTTTGTGTTTTTAACAACTCTATTAACCATTTTTTAAAAAGAACAACATATATATATATATATATATATATATATATATATATATATATATATATATATATATATATATATATATATGGTCTCAATTAGTGAATATGGTTAACCATATACATGAAAGAGATATCAATCAATCAATCATGTTTTAACATCTGGTTTATATTTCACAAAGCAAAACTTACTTCAAAATGGATCGACAGAAGCACATTATCATATGAACAACCTACCAAGCAATTTTGTTTTTTCATCAACAATCTTATCTCTATCTTTTCATACATTGTCAAGATATATATGAAATTAAAACAAACCCTTATTTATGCAAATAGTGACGTACTCAATGGGTGGTTTTCGTAATTTTTACACTTTGAAGTGACACTAGCTATTCCTAAAGTGAATTATCATGGCCAGCTTTATTTTAATATTTGTGATCCCCGCCACTATTATAAGTCTCGCCTTTTCATTTCTATTATATTCTCATCTTTTAAACATGTCATATTCGGGTTATTTTTTGGATTAAATGGGTAAAATTGACATGAGAGGTTGGTAGGCATAGATTAATTTCAATGTAGACGATGATTATGGTTGTTCCTTCCATTCATGTCGATGTTAGCAGCTGATTGGTATCCTAAGTTGGAGATGATTCTTAACCAAAAAAGTGTCTACTTGCGGTTCATCAATCAAGTGCGTGCACTTATTATTAAACATTCATTTTCCTAACTAGCTCACTGTGCTTCCTTTCTCTCTAGCTACACTAGTACACTACAAAATCACACATATATATATATAGAGGGAGGTTGAATCCATGTAAACAACTCTTACCATTTAAAATAAGAACAATCTATAACTTTTACCATATAAAATGAGAACAATCTCTATCTGTTAGATCGCTAAGTAGAAGGTTGAGATTATGCAATATTAAAGGAGAAAAAATCTTGTTATTAATGGAATAAATATTCGCCGGACTTGACTATATATATTCGGTGGTATAATTACATATATTCGGTGTTTACATGTTTACATGTTAAGAGCCGTTTACATATGAGTCAGGATACCGTCGGATGGTGAGTATTAAGGGTCGAGATTAAGGATATATATCATAATTATTAGATAAATAATATTTTGAAACTAATAATAACTATTAATAATTCATTCAACCAACAGTAACTACGAATGATGCATTAAACGATATGACACATTCGTAACAAAACTAATAATAACTATGAATTAATTGTTCTAATGATTACACGATAAGATTTGTTCTCATATATATATATATATATATATATATATATATATATATATATATATATATATATATATATATATATAGATAGAGTATAGATCCTATGAGAACACCCTCTAACGTGAGAACATGAGAACAGATTCGTAATTATTATCAGTTTTGTTACGAATGTGTCATATCGTTTAATGTATTATTCGTAGTTATTGTTGGTTGAGTGGATTATTCGTAGTTATTGTTGGATTCCTAATTATTATTATTCGTAATTATTATTATTTTTGATATCTACTCTAAATCTCAACCCTTAATACTCACATCCAACGGTGTACGATTGTTCTCATGTTCTCACGTTAGAGGGTGTTCTCATGGGAACCACACCCTATATATATATATATATATATATATATATATATATATATATATATATATATATATATATATTCTTTTACAGCAACCGGTTACGTCATCTTACCTTACGGAAGTAGTACAATCTAAAGCATATTTATGAATGAGTACGTGAAATTTGTTACCGTCTAAAAGTTGATATGGATAGTCGACCGCCCGAGAATCCGAGATAGGCTAGACGGGCAACCACACAGTTAAATTTTTTTTCTAAAAACATGCGTAATTTTAACTTTGTCAAAACACCGAAAATCCAGCATGAATGGAATAAAAGCATCTCAACATTTCAAGGATAACTCGTACAACCTTGTAGCGTCCGGATCACATTAAAATGATCTCCTTCAATTTTTTTTTAAATTTTTTTTTAGTTTAAGAGCCTCTTTCAAATTTGCGTTGGGAGTGTGGTCTCTACTTTGAAATGGTTCATGTTAGAATTCACATGTTTATATTTGTGAATAATATTCTTTTAAATGTTAACTAGTTTTAAGTTTATACACTTTTTAAGAGTGAAAGAAATGTTCACCCTTTAAAATAAATACCCTTCATATGATTTAAAAAATGAAATTAGTAGGTAAAACTAATTTTATAGAAAGTTGCACCACAAACCAAACGGAAAAGTTAATAAATGTCCTATTATATCTTAATATTAATTGCATTTCTCTTCATTTATTAAACGTTTAATGACCAAGTCGTCTATAAATGACAAGTTATTAATGCATTATGAAACATGGGACGCATGAGATGAAGATTACAATAATACTACGTATATAAGGGATCTGCATAAATTGCCAATTGGGACACATAAATAGTGTAATATATATTAAAATAAATATAATTTACAGAAATGTACATAATTCCCCCCACTTCTTTTTGTTATTTTCGTGCTTCTAACAAAAAAAAAAGGTTAATTTAATACCAAACTTATGACCAGTATACAAGTCAGTCCACCAACCATAATTTAAGGGCCGCCCATCTAACCTTACAGTGTTACCTTTTATCCGTACTTAGCTGGATCTGACGTGTTTTTCACTACTCAAAATCGATCTTTGATCAATTTGGTAAAATTTTTGTACATCTAAATTGCTTACGAATATTTACTTCTCGCCAAAACTAATATAAGACGGACCGGTAGAGCGGGACTCGTGTGCATACGAACGCACATAAACCCGATGAGGTTTCATGTCAAAACCAATTGGCAATAGGATTATATATTAGGTTCGGAATGTCCCATTTTTCGATATGGCGCCTTATTATCTCCAATCTAACTGATTATTGTATGGAAACAAAGGGCAGTAAAAAAAAAAAAGTTACAAAATCCATTGTTTATCTCAGCCATGCAAAAGCCGCGGCGCCGCCAGACCAAAGTCTATACAAATGTAGACTGTAGAGGTTAAATACAATATTAATCCTTAAATCAAGCTTACATGATTGAACACGCGTTAGGGTTTTCATCGCTAAAGATCTGAGGAGGATAAGCATTGTACATTGGCATTCCGTACTTTGGTGGGTAGTAATAAAATTCATTCTTCCTCAGCTCAACCACCTTCATCATCTCCTCATCCGCCGCCGCCTCACCGCCGCCTTCTCCCGCCGCCGCCGCCTCGCCGTCTTTTTTCTCTTCTTTCGCATCTCCGTCTCCCTTTTTCTCCTCTCCGTCTCCTTCTTTTTTCTCCTCGTTACCTTCTTTTCCTTTCTCAGCGCCTCCTTCCTTGGGCCCTTCAGGATCTTGTTTAACTATCATGGCTTGCTTGCCTGTTCTTCTCTGAATATAGTCCACAAGCTTTGCTGGGTCAAATGTCCCCTTAACAGTCACTTCTGAGTTCTTCAGATCTGGTGTTGCAACCTCCACTTCTGCATCATGATTCGTAGAATATTAATATTTACTTTTGGGGAAGCAAGATTGAATCATTTAAAGTAAAAAAAAATATATAGTATACTGAGCAATTAGATTTCCGAGTGTTCAATGTTGATGCATCTTTTAAGGAACATGATTGAGGAATGAATTGATTTTGATAGGTGAAATTATAAACTATACATTTGATTCAAGTTTTTCTTTTTTTATTATTAAAAAAGAACTGAAAGTATATACCTTTCATTTTTTCAATTCTTTTCTTGATCTCTTCTGCACAAGCTTCGCAGTGCATGTGAACTTTGAGTACAACTGTTATCACCTTTGGCTGCAACCAACACAGAAAACAAAAAACAGAGCACAAGTGCTTTCAGAAAACAATTTCACAAAAGTTAAACAGAGCAACAAACTAAAACTAAAATAGATTAGAAATTAACAAGACCTCATCTTTCTTCTCTTCCTTTGGAGCCTCCTTCTCTTCCTCCTTCTTAGCTTCTTCCTCAGACGGTGGTTTTGGGATAGGAGAGAGAAGCTCCACGTGGCGGTGGCTCTTCCTCTGTACTCTTTCTAGAACTTTCTCCGGATCTGCTTTCTCTCCCTTCACAACCACCGTATGGTTCTTACAATCTGTTATCACATCTTCAACGCCTGCAGGTTCAATCCATTGTTACACAACTTGCTTTGAAGATCGAGAAAGAGAATTAGAGGAAAAAGTGAGAAACTGAAAAGTTTTCCCCTAATTTATTTATAAAAAGTACCATTGAATCCACGAAGTGATTTTTTTACTTTGCGAGCGCAACCCTCACAATGCATGTAAACTCTGAGAACAATCTCCGGTGGAGGAGGCGGCGGTGCCGGCGGTTCTTCCTTGCCGGAATCTTTCTTATCATCACCAGCCTCGACGACTTTGTTTTCATCTCCGGCGGCCTTCGCCTCTTCAGGCTGCTTCTCCTCAGGCTTCTTCTCTTCTTCCTGTTAGCAGAAGAAAGATCAAAACACAAAACAAAAACAGAGGCTGAATCAGGAAGAAGGCGAAGGAGAAAGTGTGATACCCCTCCCATTTGTTTTTGTTTTCTGGGTTATTGTTGTTCACTTCTTCTCTCTTTCTGAAACACACTCTGTGTTGCGGCTTTTGTGGGGGAGTTTGGGTTTGCGGGTTCTCTCTCCTAGTGGCCTCATTGTCTTTAATTTTTGAAACGGAAACTGAAATCAAAAAAAAATAAGCGAAAAAGGAAATTCAGTGGATGGAAGAGAGAGCAAATCCTAACCGTTCATCGTAATCAACATTGGGTGACGTGGCAGTTTTATGGGGATGCATGTTCAACGGATGTGGGGCAGCCTCGAGACCATGGTATTTCTCTCCCGTGCACGCACACAACGCAGTTCCTTTGTTTTATTTTAAAAATAATTTAAAATATCAAATATTATTTACGTATTGTTGTGTATTTTTTGTTAAAAAATACTATCATATGATTTTGGATGTATTTTTTACCCTTTTTAAAAAAAAAAAAATTGAGTCGTAGTTTGGGTTACTGATGTTTTTTTCTCAACACAAAATAGTACATTTATATGTTTTGTTAATTTCTCTTTGCAAATTATTATTATTACGTTCAAATTTTTTTATATATTTTGCATTAATCAAAAGAGTAGGGACAATTTTAGTAATTAGGCCTTTTTTAAAAAATTATAATAGACTTTATAATGTTTTAATTAAGTACATATACCCAATCTTTTACTAAACACATAAATAGAAAAAATCTAATAAACTAAATTGTTTTAAAGGGTGAGTATTTTTAGAGCACGCAACAAACGTTCATTTGTTGAAATTAATGTGTTCGGCCTCTTTTACTAGCGTTCCTCGGTAAATAAAGAAATATAGTCAATAATAATCTGTTAAGATGTGTGGATATATTGTCCCACATCGACAATATGAGAATAACCGAACCTAGTATATAAGCACTAGGGCTACTCCTCCTATTGCCAATTGGTTTTAGGATGGAACCCCCGAACACTTATGTGTAAGGTTCACTTACGTGCATCCCCTCCACGTATATTAGACCCGCGCGGGTTGTGATTAGCGAGGATTATTGTGTCCCTATTGCCAATTGGTTTTAGAATGGAACCCCGAAGGTTAATGTGCGTAGGTTTACTTGTGGCGTGCATCCCCTCTACGTCTTAGACCTAGACGGATAATAAAACATAAATTTAACCCAAATGGTTAACTGAATGTGATTTTTTAATTGGTGAACCGTGTTTTGAAAAGATGCATGGGCTCACAATGGTTTGAAAGTCGGCACAAATTTAGGGGTAAATTAGTGTTAATTTACTCTAGTACATCATTTTAAGGTCAATCTTGTGAGTTGTATAGGAGGAAATTATTAGTTTTATATTAGAAGGTAGAAGGTGCATTCTTTTGGACGTCCTCCTTGTTAGAAAGCCTAGATGCTTTTTAGCATAGAAGCTTGAAAATCCTTTGTTAATTAGCTGAAAGGATTCTAAAACAGCATTATGTACTACTGTGCGAGTATAAAGGCGTAATTCAACTATTAAAATGATCAAGGATCCGTTTGTAAAATGATAGATTATTGGAGCTGAAGTTGAAGAAGGTGAAACTGAAATAGATAGTCATTGAAGAGATGATATTTTTCTATAAGATTGGTTGGTGTTTGGAAGAACAAAGCTGACTTAAACGTAAAATTATTAAAAGGACATATTTTATAAATCATTATTTTCAAATAAATTTAATAAAATAACCAACAAATTATAATTATCTTAAAACTTTTTTTTATGTTTCAAGAGCAATGCAACAACAAATTATTTAAAAAAAATGCAATTATAAAACTTCATTTACAAGTAACTTTATTTAATTTGATAGTTTTAAATTTAATTTTTCTGATAAATATTTTGTTTTATAGGTATATTTATCGTTATAAAAATATAATAAAAATAAAAAACAATAATATAGAACATAAATTCACTTATAAATAATATAAATAAAATGTTTTTTTCACAAATAAAAACTAAATTTTTGTGGCTTCAAAAAATTACTCACTAAAAGTAAAAAGATAAAGATAAAAAGCTACAGGAAAGAAAAAAAAAGAAAAAAATCTGAACACAAATAAACTTTTAGGGAAATTGGAGTAACAGTAGCTGAATGTTTTCCTTCGTCTTCATAATACCTTTTGGTAGATTATGAAATATTACTTCCTTCATCTCCCATCATCTCCCTCAAAATTTGGTTCCCAAACACCAAATTCACATTTCTTCACCTACCATCATCTCCTTCATCATCCATCAGTGACGGAGCCAGACTATAATTTAAGGGGGGTACTAATCTGTTACGATATTTAATTCAATTACAAAAAAAATATCGGTAAAATAATTCATTAGTAAAACTAGAGTTTAGTACAACAAAAGAGTTCACTACACTATACGAGACAAATCCCTCTTTCGGGATCTCATATTCTGAAAATGTTGAATGATAACTTCATTGTCAATGCTTTTGAAAACATCTTTCTCGATATAACAAATCAAACTGTCAGTCAAAAATTCATCTCCCATCTTGTTGCGCAATGCCGGATCACTAATAATACTAAATTCACAAGTTGGATCATGAGGACTCTCCATTCGAGCTCTTTTTTCGCCAACTACGTCATTTCTAACATTATTTTCAAATGATGCACCAAAATTCTCACTAGGAATTGAACTTGAATCTCCAACACTTGGAATTGATACCTTCTTCCGAATAAGATATTTATCCATATTTTTAAATCCTAATCATAAATAAGAAAATCATACAATCAACAATCAACAATCAACAATCAACAATCAACAATCAACAATCAACAATTAACAATCAACAATCAAATAATTAAAACTGAAAATTGAACAAAAATTCAAGACAATCTTACCTTGATTGGTTGTTGCTGAGTTGTTGCCTTGTTGGAACTTGGAAGACGATTAGCGAGTTGACGGAAGTGAAGAACGATCTGAAGAAGAAGAAGAATCGAAATGAAAATAATTAAAAGGCTGAGCACTTGAGCAGAGAAGAATTGAAGTGAAATTAGTGAAGGAAAATTAGGGCAGACTTACTGAGAAGTGAGAAGACCTGACTCGCTGCTGGCTGCTGCAACGCTACTACGGTGCTACCGGCCGTCGCCCGTCGGCTTCTGTCGCTGGCTTGCTGCTGCTGCCTGAGGAGAAGCCGGAAGACCCGAGAATGGAGATGGGCTGCGATTGCGAACCGGAGGAGCGTGGCTGCGAGTCCTTGCGAGTCTGCGACTGCGAACCGGATGAGCGTGGCTGCAACGGCGAACCGGAGGAGTGTGGCTGCGAGTCTGCCTTAGTGCCTTAGCGTGGCCGGCGCCGCGACTTCGAGTTGAGAATCGCAAGGGAGAGTGAGAGATGGGAGGAGCGTGCTGCGTGCACTGTTTCAAAATCTGGTTAGGGTTTTTTTTTTATAAAATCAAAACGACGTCGTTTTGATTTGGGGTTTTTTTTTAAGCCTAAACTACGCAGTCTACGCCGTTTAAGGAGGGTAACGTTCCCCTCCGTTACCCTCCTTGGCTCCGCCACTGTCTTCCATCGTCTAGTAAATTCAGCTTCCTAAAAGGACCCAAGCAATAATAATCTTATAAGTGATAACTATAAATGATAAAGAAAGGTAGCTTATTGAAATGTATATAATAACCTTATAACGATATTTTTGTGAACTAATGTATAATCATTAAGGTTGGCTAAATTCCTTCTACAAAACTATGACGTATTTGTATGCTTGGTTGGACGAATAATGAGAAAGAAGCTTAGCACATAATACAGGTTGATTTAAATGTTTTCTCTATCAAAATTTATCATATATTAGAATCTACGATCTTGTATCACCTCATTGTCGTCAATATACTAACTTTAAAATCTAGTGTTGCTTGGGATTCTCCTTTGGTTCTCGTTGTTGATGGAATAATGGAGATATTATGATCTAGTGTTCAACGGCGTACGAGAATAAATAATTTTGAAATGTTCTAATTACTCTAATTATACTTATTTTGTTCCATAACTATTACATTTTTAATCCTTTGTCAAAACACCCATGACCTATTTCTAGTAGTTAAATTTAGTGACCATAATTGATGAATAATTGTGCTCCTCAATAATCGACGCAACTCACGAAAGAGCCTTTATTTCCGTCGTAATACGATTTTAACTTCTACTTTTGATAATGAGCATTTTTTATGCATAGAGATTTGTGATCTAAAGACTTGCTTATTTCATTGATCAACTATTGTTCATATAGACAACTACAAAGGGGCAAAACAGTAAACTACCAAATAAAGGATAAGCCAATATACTAGGTCTTAACTCTAACGCCCTCCTCAAGCTGGAGGTGGGAAAGAACAACTCCAACCTTGCAAATCAGGAAGTTGAATCTAGTAGGACCAAGAATCTTAGTCGTGATGCCACCTAGCTAAAGGGTGTCAGGGGCATATTGTGTTTCAATGATACCTTATTGAATCTATTCCTTGATGGTATGACAATCAATCTCAATGTGCTTGGTATGTTCATGGAAGACTGAATTGTTGGCAATATGAATAGCGGACTGATTATTGCAATAGAGGCTCACGGGAACCTTGTGCCAAAAAATCCGAGTGAATAAAGTAGGGAGCAAAGTTAGAGAAGCTCACATGTAGTAGCAACAATTGCATTGTATTCAGCCTCAACAAGATATTTGGATATGGTATTCTGCTTCTTGGTTTTCCAAGAAATGGGTGAGGTACCGAGTAAAATGAAGTAGCTTGTAGTAGTATGTCTAGTGGTAGGACAAGTTGGATAATATGAGTCACAAAAGGCACGAATGTAGAGATCACTAGAACGATATAAGAAATCGCTCTGAGCAAGCCCAACTTTATTTAATGAAGAACCTTCAAGGCAACATCCCATTGTCCATGACACGGAGCATCCATGAACTGGGAATGTATATGAACCTAGCATGCAAGTTCATGGCCAATGATGGACAAGTAGTTAAGACGTCCAGCCGAACGATGATATTTCTCAAGATCATTAAGCAGGGAAAACGAATCCGATTGAAGATCGTGATGAGCAAACTTCGGAAAAGAAGCAGGTTTACATCCAAGAAGATCGGAATCAACCAGAATCTCAAGAATGTATTTTCTTTCGTTAAGCCATAAACTAGCGGGGTGCAAACAATCTCAATGCCCAAGAAAAACCAAAGGGGTCAAGGTCCTTCATGTAAAGCATGTACACGGATGATCCTTAAATCTATGAATGATAGCAAGATTGTTGCTAGTAATGACCAAATTATCCACATAGACCAATATCTGAAGGGTGGTACCTGACCGTCTAGAGGTGAAAGGGGAGTATTCAACAAGAGACTGACAAAACTCGTAATTAGAAGGGTAGATATGAATTTGTAAAACCAATTTCCGAAGAGCTTGATAAAGACAATACAAAGATTTCTTAAGTCGATAAACTTAGAAAGAGGTTCGAAATCCGGGAGGTGAGATCATATAAACTTCTTATACAACTCACCATGAAGAAAAGCATTCTGAACATCCATGTGATGAAGCTCCCAATTATGAATAAAGACAATTGCTAAAAGTAGTGTGACCGTAACCAATTTAGCAACAAGAACAAATGTTTCACTATAGTTAATGCCTTCTTGTTAATGGTTGTCAAGCACAACTGAACGCCCCATATAACGCTCAATCTACCCATTAGAGTTGTATTTGATGCGAAAATTTCAATTAGAGTCAATAGTTCTACGATCGGTTAAAGATTAACATATTCTCAACTATTGTTATGTGTAGCTGAAATTCCCTATTGGATAGCCTTATATCATTTTGGATTTGCAACTGCCTCCCTCAAGGATGTCGGTTCATATTTTTGATAGACACAGTTAAGGGCATCAACATAGGCAAGAGAAAAGCGTTTGTATGTCAAAATCAAAATAACATTTGATATTGTTTTCAATTGTATTTTTAAACGGTCGAAAACAAACATAATCTCGTAAGAGGGTTGAAGGTTTTAGGTGCGAGAGTTACGGCGAGGGAGTGAGGTTGTTGGAGCAACATAATCCGGCCAAAGTCATTTATATTATCGGCCAAAGTCGTTTCTGATACCGGCCTATAGAACGAGATTGTAATTTCAAAGTCCGTTTCAGGAAAACATTGAGGAAAAACGAGATCGGGTCTCGGGTTTGAGTGCAACCAGGTTTGTGCGAGTTGTGAGTGCCGGCACACAGGCCTATTTGGCCTTGTAGCCCACTCGTTTTATCGCCCAGCCAAGGACGAATCGTAATGAAACCGAGAAATGCCTAAACTGTCTGTTTTTTTTTTTGGTGTACTGCTGAGTTCAGTTTTCTGGCCCGGTTTTTGCTTGCTCAGAGGTGTGAGGTTGTTTGGTTTTAGCTAGCCATTTTTCGCCTGTTAAAAGTGAAGTGACCCATATTATACTTTGGTTGGCCCATGTTATATTTTTAGGTCTAGTTTTCACTGAATAAAACATTCGGTGAAAGATTTTTGTACATAAGAGAGATTATGAGAAGAGGCTCTCACGCAGGTCATCAGAAGCAAAAAGGAAGAGAAATTAAAAAGACTCTCACACATAAAAGAAGGAGAGATTTTCAAGAGAGATTTTCAAAAAAAGTCTATCGTGCAGACAAGCAAAGAGAAGGAGAAAAGAGAACTTTTAGGGAATCTCTAGATCCGCCGTTAGGGATCTCGAGCAAGATCTTGTGAGTAGGCATCGAGAAGAGCAAAGCTTGAGCGTTCTGGTTCGATCGAGAAGATAAGGTTGAACGTTCTGGTTCGATCGAGAAGACAAGGTTGAGCATTCTAGTAATGTTAGTGGCGAGGGAGTGAGGTTGTTGGAGCAACATAATCCGGCCAAAGTCGTTTATATTATCGGTCAAAGTCGTTTCTGATACCGGCATGTAGAACGAGATTGTAATTTTAAAGTCCGTTTTGGTAAAATATTGAGGAAAAACGAGATCGGGTCTCGGGTTTGAGTGCAACCAAGTTTATGCGAGTTGCGAGTGCCGGCACGCAGGCCAATTTGGTCTTGTAGCCCACTTGTTTTATCGCTCGATCAAGGACGGCTCGTAATGAAACCGAGAAATGCCCAAGTTGTCTGTTTTTTTTGGTGTACTACTGTAATAACTAGGATTTTGAATTCTAATTAATGTTGATTAACTTAATCGTTGATAGTAATTAACATATAACTCGTGAAGACTTCGCAAGTGATGAGTAAGAGTCCCACCGTTATGTTCCCGGCGTAATTTTGGACGTTTGGGGAAATTTTTACTTTTTCCCCCGGGTAATTATTTTTACCCTCCGGTGTTATTTGGAGCATTTGGGAGCTCCAATTAATAAAAATGCAGTTGAGAGAAATGATCAGGACATCAGATATGTCCTAGATATGAAATAACATGGAGAGGCAAAACGGACAAAACAGTCGCTATTTCGTTTCTTAACGGCTAAGAAAGACGGCTTAGGAATACACATTTTCCGAGGCAGTTGTGTAATAATTATCCCTACAATATTCCAGATTTAATGTTCCAATCTCGAGAAGTTTGGAGAAAGAGGTTTGACCCGCATTTGGATCGGTTAAAGGATAATTATCGACTTTACTAAAGGATAATTATCGTCTTCACTATAAATAGCGGAAAATCCTTTATTAATTCATTTCATTTCACGTTTCCTCGTAAAAACTCTGATTTCTCTCAACCTTCAAACTCAGATCTACTCTCCGTTTCTAATCCGATTTCAATTCCGTTTGAGTTTCTGGATTCCTCTCTTCATTCTCTACATATCGGTACCGAGTTTCTGCATTTCCGAGTATATGGAGGGCTGGTCGAGCATATATGTTACCAGGAAGGTTCCGTCGCTCAGATTCCGGTGAATTTGATGTTGTCCATGCATAGCCTGCGTCGCTGTGATTCCGAATCTTCTTTCAGATCGTCAATCGGGTTAGTAACGAATAAGTTATGAATTTATTCGTTTTTCGTATTGCGATTTGGCCTAAATTGACTTTAGGCTTGTCAAAATGGATAATTAGAAATTCCATTATGGTCGTTATATTATTCTGGTGATTATGGATTGTTTGTTTGATGAAATCTGATGACTGGGGGTTTAGAAATTGCCTGCGGGCAAAACGTTATTCTGGCGGAATCTAATTAATTAATTAAAGGTTAATTAATTGAATTAGGATTATAATTGAGATTGAGGAATGTCGATTAGATAATACCTTGAGATTTGAGGAATTGTGAGTTATGTTGAGATATTGAGGTTTAGTTGGTTGTGAGGCTTATAGATTGATTATGATCCTCATGGATCCCTTTGGGTCTAGGTGTGACCCCTTTGATGAATAGAGGTTGATATATCTCTTTATGCCTTGTTTATAGGCCGTGTTGTCCCTCCAGTGTAGAGGTGATCGTGGTTGAGTTTGTACAAGGTTGAGGTAAGTCCGTAGGACTTACTTAGCTACCATCCCTATATTGGGTGTTTGCATGAGTGGTGTGTGCTTTATATGTTTGCTATGATAGCATGAGTTGTCGTTTTTATCGACCTATGTTCTATTGACTGCCCCACTGCGTGGCTGTGATAATCTTTCCCTTTCATCCCGCCGTGGAGTCTGGGAGGTTCTCTGATGTCGGGCCAGACTGGTTTACAAGAAGGGCGCAATCCACTCCCATAGGGTACACGGATTGTGTGACCGATACTCGTACAGCTGGACATTGTACTCAGAGGCGGGGATGTATCGGTCCTCGTGTTACATACTTTCATCTATCTATATATATACGGTTTTTGAGTGAATGATTATTATATAAAGATAATAAATGGGTAAATGTGTGATAGCATGCTGATGTGTTTATCTTTCATGATTGTGCTTGTGCTTATGCATTACCTCATATATGTATGGTTAGCTAACGGTTTCATACCGTGTTGTAGATGTTTACAGGTTAGGCGCTACTGGGTGATCTGGCAGGGTGACAGGCCGAGGACTCTCGTACATTAGGTGGTTGGTTTGGGGTTGTTGTGTTTCCCCTCTGCGTGAGGATGATCTTTTGTACCTCCTGTGTGAGGATGTCGTTTTATATACTCGGCTATGTTGTTGTTTACTTTTGGTCGTACAGTTTATACTGTTTTATGTATTTGTTTTATATCTGTCAGTGCCATGTTGTAAGGTCCAGTGAACTTGTTGTCAGGCTAGGGTCAGGATCCATTGTGAGATCCTAGCCCAATGTGACATCCCGAGTCCCGCGGATTCGGGGTGTTACAGAGTTGGTATCAGAGCCCAGGTTGACAACAATGGCACTTGCTACCTGCAATGAGGTTTGATAGGTAAAATAAACAGAGCCCACATGGGATCTGACATTTTCAAAGGTTTTGGTTTTAAGTGTGGTTTTGGGATAGAATGTACGAGAAGTCGTCACCTCTGCCATGGATCTCTGCAGCGTAGATATGTATATATATCTGTGTGTACTATGGATTATGTGAATGTATTATATACATATCGATACCTATGGCATATATATAGCCTTATAAGATTAGGTGCGTATATCCTACAGATGACTCGGACTAGAGTAGTATCTGTAGTGGGATGAGGTAGGGGTACACCCCCTCTTCCTCTAGTTGTGATAGGTCAGGGACCAGTTTCCGTTGTTGTATCGCCTATGGCAGAGAACGAGTTTGAAGAGGCTGATCGTGTCTCCACGAGTAGATCCGAGTTTCAAGAATAGATGTAACAAGTATATGAAGCGGTGATAGCGGGTAGATCGACACCGGATTTACCAACAATTGTGAGATCAACTAAAGCTTCTGGATCCGGAAAGAAGCAATGAACTGAATCAGTTACTGGAGAAGCAAAGATGATGAATGGGGAACCAAGTCCAATATCAGGACAATCTAGTGATCCTTTGGCCATGAAGATGACTAGCAAGGAACTACAGTGTTTTAATTGCGTGGAAGTTGGGACACTGGCGAGCTGTGTGCCCAAAGGCACCCATCATATGCTTTACGTGTGGTAAAGCAGGGCATAGAGCGAAGTTTTGTCGACAGGGCAAGGCATTGCCTTTACAAGTTCCCTTCAAGAGTGAGATCATTCTAGGTGGACGATGAAGGTCGAGTTACCCTTCAATTGCACAGGTTGCAAGAATGAGACAATTATGTTACAATTGTGGCTATCCACGTCATTTGCGTTCTGAGTGCCCTTTGGCACCGATAGCTTGTTCATCTGTGGTGAACTAGGCCATCTGGCCCCTTTCTGTCAGCAAGGTAGTGTTTCTTCCCAGCAAGACCTTCCTCTTTCCGGTGTTGAAAGAGTGGAAGTGGAGGCTATAGTGAGGACCTCAGTGATACTTGAGGAGCATAGATCCGAGATCGAGTAATGATATGTAGTGGAGCTACGGGAGTTAGCTGTTACAGGTACCATTCTCGTTAATGGTTTACCTAGTGGAGTTTTGTTTGTTATGAGTGCTATGCACTTCTTGTCTTTCGATGCATGCGTTAATGGTTGATCTTTGATATATAGTAGAAGGTGGACTTTCCTTTACAGGATTACCAGCTAGGGGTCTGAGGTACCCGCGAGATATGTGGTTGTTCCCTTATTTCAGGCATCCGTGTATGGTTGCAAACTTCTTTGTCATGTCGTAGGTGCATGAGGAAGTCATTATGTGTATGGTTTGGATGAATAGATATCATGTGGTGTTAGCTTTTAATAGTAAGACTATTATAGTCTTTACTAAGTTGAGTTAAATAGAGGTCTTCTAAGGTTAAGACCTTTGAAGAGACGGGTTTGTCATCAGGACGGTACGAGCAGCGAGCTGATAGCATAGGGATGTGACGCCTTCTGGTGTTATGCCATGAAGGAGCGAGATAGTCCAACATTGGAAGGTATTCCAGCTGTTTATGAGTTTATAGATGTGTTACTGAACCGTCTAGTTGCCACCTCAGCAGAGTGTGGACATTGTTATCGAGTTGAAGTATGATACATGGGAAAGTCACACTATATGGTGCTTGTTGAGATATTGTACTGATAACTTGAAAAGTTGATCGAAACGGGTTTACCCTAGTGGGTTCCATGTTCCGTATTGACGACCTGATGAGTTACCTTCAAGAAGCAATTGTGTTTTCAGGATTCCTTTGTGCTCAAGATATCCCTAGTCATGGATGAGAAAGCAACATGTGTATGAGATAACATCCCATACCCGTTATGGACACTACGAGTTTGTAGTGATGTGATTTGGGTTGACGAATGTTTTAGTAGTTTTTATGGAGTTGATGAACAGTATCTTCATCGACTTGCTTGATTAGTTGGTGGTGGACTTCATTGATGACATGTCGGTATACTCTCATAGCAGAGAATAGTAGACCGATCGTCTGAGGACCGTTCTGCAGATTTCGAGAGATAGAGGGTTGTATGCTACACTCTCTAGATGTAAGTTGAGATGCCAGTGGTAGCCTTTTTAGGCCATGTTGTCTCCGCCAGTGGGATCATGGTTGACCTGGCGAGAATTAAGTATGTTGTAACATGGGAGATACTGATGAACATTAAGGAATACATAGTTTTCTCGGCTCAGCCGATTGCTACCAATGCTTTGACGAAGGATTTTATATGATTACGTATTCATTTGCGAGTCTTTTGAGAAGACCACCATAACTGCGTGATGAAAGCAGTGCGTCTAAGTTTTGAAGAGTTGAGGAGGCATTTGACCTCTGCTTCCATTCTGTTGTAGTCAGAAGATTTTTGGGATCCCGTGATTTACGGTGATACATCCCAATTAAGTCTGAGATGTTTATTACTACAGAGGAGTAGGGTTATTGATATGTGTGTTTACAGCTGCAAACGTATGATGAGAACTACCCGACTCATGATTTAGAGATTGTAGTGGTAGTTCAAGCCTTTAAGTTTTGAAGACCGTACCGGTGTGATCTTCATGTCAGATTTCTATAGATCATAGAAATCTGAAGTATATTTTATGCAACAGGGGTTGAATAACCGCCAGTATTAAGAGCTTAAGTTGATCAAGACTTTGACTTGAAGATTCCATATCATTCAAAGAAGTTGAATGTTGTCACCGATAACTTGAATGGAAAGACGCTCCAAGAGAAGATGATTGTGAGACTTATAGTTCAACCTCAACTTGAAAGAGATCTAGCTTGGCTAGAGTTGGACAATCAGTTCCTTGATGAGGATACCCAGTTATACCTCAGAGGTTCTACCTGGTCTGTTGGATGAGGTCCAACAGAAGTAGGAGACCTGCCCGGCCTTCACAAGGTTTAGAGAAAGGATGTAGCGTTTATCCCGAACCTCGTAAAATTGCTTGTGCGATCTCGTTTTTCATTCTGTTAGTATGTGTTGAGAGTTTGACTGATATTGCGAATTTTGTTGTCATAAAACTAAGCTGTTGAAAACTAGACTTAAAATCTTAACACGGCCAAAGTCAACTCTGATACCTACCAAAGTTGTTTTTTATATCAGGCAACATTGTTTTTAATACCGCGACGGCGACATAATGTTATTTTTAAGGTTATGTTTTTTATTTTGTGGGGAAGTGTAAGTTTAAGAAAAGTGTTATAATAATATGTATAAATTTGTGAATTAAAGACATTTTTAAAAGACAAAATGGTAAACTGATATGATAATAAATTTAAGCTCTAATGTGTTGTAGCATCATATTCTCAAAGGGAGTAATAAATTTAAACTCGTAAAATTTAAGCTCTAATGTGCTTGTATGATAATAAACTTAAGCTCTAACGTGTTATAGCATCATATTCCCAACGGGAGTAATATATGCAACCCAAATTATTGATTAGTGATTGACTAGTGATTGACATTGATTAAATTGACATTAATTAGTTACATATTTGATACATTAGAACCTAGTTTAAAAGCATTTTTCACCAAAAATTTAGAGGCATACATTTGTGGCACAATATATTTTACTAGGCAAAGTCGATAAATATAAAAAAATGGTGATTATTTTAATTTTAATAAAGTGAAATTAAAATTAGTATTTCTAAACGAAACTATTTAAATCATCTCCTTAATTTTGTATCCGAAGTACGGAATTAGTGTTTAATTAATCCCGCACTTGGAGTGAGAAAGTGAAATTGAGTTTAACTAATTTCGTACTTGGGACACAAAAGTAAATTTGAGTTTAATTCATTACGGACTTGGAGTGTGAAAGCAGAATGGGATTTAATTAATTATGTTGTTGGTGTTCGAAGCGAAATTGAGTTTAATTCATTCCGTCCTTGAGGTGTAAATGTGGAATTGAGTTTAATTAATTCCACACTTAAAGTCCGAAAGTAAAATTGATTTTAAGCAATTTCAAACTTGGAGTCCAAAACCGAAACTCACATAATCTTTATTTCAAATATATATTTTTATATGATAAGATAGTTATATTGTATATTATTACTCTTTATATATATATATATATATATATATATATATATATATATATATATATATATATATATATATATATATATATATATATTATTTGAATAAAATATTTAGATATTTAGTTATATATTATATATTCATGTTATATATATATTTATTATTTATATATTTTCCTATATACATAGTAATATAGAAAAAACAAAAAATCAAACCCTCCCTCATGTTCAAAGAATGCGTCAACTTCAAAAGTGAAATTTTTTCCATGCAATTTTTTTGATTAAGCCGATAAATTATTCGGTTGAACGGAGCGCAAGTAAGTAATTTTTCCATGCAATTTTTTTGATTAAGCCGATAAATTTTTTTGGGTCATCAGAGACTCCGGTTATGAAGTATAAAACTTTTGAGGAAACGTGTAAGCAGCAAGTTCAAGAGAAAGTTATTCAAGAAACTCTAGACAGCAAAGTTCAGAATATGGATAGGTTGCTGAACTGTATTCATCTTTTCAAGCAAACAACTGAATGATTATTACAAATAAGTTACAACAACTTGTAATGTCTAAACTCATAAATGCTAGGCCTTGGTGGTTTTATTCTTATCTTACATAGTAAGCTGCAACAATCTAGCCTTTGAAACTTATATTGTCTTTGAAGGAAAAACAGTTGATCTGTTAAATCGAGCAGAAGATCGCAGTTAAGGGATCATAGGAGCCACCATCGGAAAGATGATTGGATTTTGAGAATTCCAAATGGCAAGTGATGACATATAATGCCCCTGCAAACACTGTTACCATACCAAAATGAGTTACTGCAATTCATTCAACTTATATGCTGTTCGGTTTCATGGCTAGATTATTTTGGGATTCTTGTGTTCAGAGAATAATCTATTTCAAGTGTTTGAAAAAACCATTTGGTCAAGTTTGAGATGATTACCTGTGCCTGGAATCGCAGCGTCTTGATGTAGTTGACGGCTTCTTCAAGGATGTATATTGTGTCATTCTGGAACAAAAACTCACAAATCACGACAAAAACTAAGGCACGTTCGGTGAAACGAGATTTTTTTAGTAGAGTTTCAAGAGCTTCGTAAATGTACAAATTGTTAAAGATGTAAAAAAATTATAAATTTTTTGATAATCTATCTAAAAAAAATATCCTACATACCTTTCATCTACAAATAACTTTATTTAATTTGATAGTTTTAAATTTAATTTTCTCATAAATATTTTGTTTTATAGTTATATTTATCGTTATAAAAATATAATAAAAATGAAAACAATAATATAGAGCATAAATTCACTTATAAATAATATAAATAAAATATATTTTTTATTCACAAATAAAAACTAAATTTTTGTGGCTTCGAAAAATTACTCAATAAAACTAAAAAGAAAAAGATAAAAAGCTACATGTAAAAAAGAATGATAAAAAAATCTGAACACAATAAACTTTTTGGGCAAATCGGAACAATAGTAGCTGAATGTTTTCCTTCGTCTCCATAATCTACCTTTTAGTAGATGATAAAATATTACTTCCTTCATCTCCCTTCATTCCATCATCTCCCACAAAATTTGGTTCCCAAACACCTAATTCACAATTCTTCAGCTACCATCATCTCCTTCATCTTCCATCATCTAGTAAATTCAACTTCCCAAACGGACCCCGAATAATAATAATCTTATAACTGATAAGTATAATTGATATAGAAAGGTAGCTTATTGAAATGTATATAATAACCTTATAACGATATTTTTGTGAACTAATGTATAATCATTAAGGTTGGCTAAATTCCTTTTACAAAACTATGACCGTATTTGTATGCTTGGTTGGACGAATTATGAGCAAGAAGCTTAGCACATAATACCGGTTGAATTTAGATGTTTTCTCTACCAAAATATATCATGATATTAAAATCCACGATCTTGTATCTAAAACCTCATTGTCATCAATATACTAACTTTAAAATCTTGTGTTGCTTGGGATTCTCCTTTGGTTCTCGTTGTTGATGGAATAATGGAGATATTATGATCTAGTGTTCAACGGCGTACGAGAAGAAATAATTTTGAAATGTTCTAATTACTCTAATTATTTTTATTTTGTTCCATAATTATTACATTTTTAATACTTTGTCAAAACACCCATGGCCTCTTTCTAGTAGTTAAATTTAGTGACCACAATGAATGAATAATTATGTTCCTCAATAATCGACGCAACTCACAAAAGAGACTTTATTCTTGTCGTAATACGATTTCAACTTCTACTTTTGATAATGAGCATTTTTTATGCGTAGAGATTTGTGATCTAAAAACTTGTTTATTTCATTGATCAACTATTGTTCATATAGACAAATACAAAGGGGCAAAACGGTAAACTACCAAATAAAGGATAAACCCAATATACTAGGCCTTAACTCTAACACCCTCCTCAAGGTGGAGGTGGGAAATAAACAACTCCAACCTTGCAAATCAGGAAGTTGAATCTAGTAGGGCCAAGAATCTTAGTCGTGATGTCACCTAGCTAAAGGGTGTCACAGGCATATTGTGTTTCAATGATACCTTATTGCATCTATTCCTTGATAGTATGACAATCAATCTCAATGTGCTTGGTATGTTCATGAAAGACTGAATTGTTGTCGATATGAATAGCGGACTGATTATTGCAATAGAGGCTCACGGGAACCTTGTGCCAAAAATCCGAGTGAATAAAGTAGGGAGCGAAGTTAGAGAAGCTCACATGTAGTAGCAGCAATTGCTTTGTATTCAGCCTCAAAAGATATTTGCATATGGTAGCTTGCTTCTTGCTTTTCCAAGAAATGGGTGAGGTATCGAGTAAAATGAAGTAGCTTGTAGTAGTATGTCTAGTGGTAGGACAAGCTGGATAATATGAGTCACAAAAGGCACAAATGTAGAGATCACTAGAACGATATAAGAAAATGCTCTGAGCAAGCCCAACTTTATGTAATGAAGAACCTTCAAGGCAACATCCCATTGTCCATGACACGGAGCATCCATGAACTGAGAACGTATACGAACCTAGTATGCAAGTTCATGGCCAATGATGGACAAGTAGTTAAGACGTCCAGACGAACGATGATATTTTTCAAGATCATTAAGCAGGGGAAACGAATCCGATTGAAGACCGTGATGAGCAAACTTCGGAAAAGAAGCAGGTTTACATCCAAGAAGATCGGAATCAACCAGAATCTCAAGAGTGTATTTCCTTTGGTTAAGCCATAAATTAGCCGGGTGCAAACAATCTCAATGCCTAAGAAAAAAACCAAACGGGTCAAGGTCCTTCATGGAAAGCATTTATACGGATGATCCTTAAATCTACGAATGATAGCAAGATTGTTGCTAGTAATGACCAAATTATCCACATAGACCAATATCTGACGGGTGGTACCTGACCGTCTAGAGGTGAAAGGGGAGTATTCAACAAGAGACTGACAAAACTCGTAATTAGAAGGGTAGATATGAATTTGTAAAACCAATTTCCGAAGAGCTTGATAAAGACAATACAAAGATTTATTAAGGCGATAAACTTAGGAAGAGGTTCGAAATCCGGAAGGTGAGATCATTTAAACTTCCCATGCAACTCACCATGAAGAAAAGTATTCTGAACATCCATGTGATGAAGCTTCCAATTATGAATAGAGACAATTGCTAAAAGTAGTGTGACTGTGACCAATTTAGCAACAAGAACAAATGTTTCACTATAGTTAATGCCTTCTTGGTAATGGTTATCAAGCACAACTGAACGCCCCATATAACGCTCAATCTAACCATTAGAGTTGTATTTGATGCGAAAAATCCAATTAGAGTCAATAGCTCTACGATCGGTTAGAGATTAACATACTCTCAAGTGTTGTTATGTGCACGATTGAAATTCTCTCTTGCATAGCCTTATGTCATTTTGGATATGAAACTGCCTCCCTCAAGGATTTTGGTTAAGCATGTCCACGGGTCGACGGGTCCGACCCGCCGGGTCAAGGGTCCGGGAAGGGTGACCCGGACCCGTATATATGGCCGACCCGCCATGTCACGGGTCAGACCCGGCGGGTCGAAGGTCGGCCACCTCACCTTAAAAAAAAATTTATGGAAATAAACTTAAAAAAAAAGAGGGAAGAATTGGGCTTGAACCGGAATCCCGGTTGCCTACGTATCCTCTCGGGGAGGAGGAATCAAAGCCCACATAGTTCTCTTACCTTTGTTTATATCCCCCATTGACCCTTACCTTAGTCGGACTCTCCCGCCGATACATCCGATAGCGTTTGTTGTCGCTCGTCGTCATCTTCGTCGCCTTCCCCCGCCGAGAGGTTGTTTTTTAGTGTATTCGCATTTCCGCTTTCCTCCAATCGGCTAGGAGGACTTGTGCCTCCAACGTCTCGGGCAACATATTTGATCTCGTCGGATCGAGCACCTATTCGCTCCGGCTAAAGGTTTGCTCAACCGCTACCGTTGAGGCGGGAACGGCGAGAATTTGTGCCGCGATCCTTGAGAGGGTAGGGAACCTCATTCTCTCCGGTCGGCTCCACCATTCTAATATGCTGAAATCCTCTTCTTCTTCATCATTGGCAAACTCAAAAGAAATGGTTAGATATTCGTCGATTTCCGAATGGGAACTCGACGTGGTTTTTGCCCTTTTCGGGCCAAACAAATCTCTAGCAATTGATTTAAATTTAGATAAAGTTGAAGATGAAGGACGAGGAGGGGGTTGAAAAGATTGACCTTGATCGGAAACACGATATTGAAGCAATAATTCATCAAATAATTTTCTAACTTTAGCAATTATGGTAGAAACATGACAATCGGTATGTTGTTCCAAACCTAAAAATTCATAATAACTTTCTAAAAATTGTTTTAAACCATCCATTTTACGTCTAGGGTCTAACACAAATGCAAGAAGAAAAACATCGGAAATGGTTGTATAATAATCTAACCATTTAGTTTGCATTGAAAAAATAGCTTGTGAAATATTTTCAATTAAAAGACCTTGTTGAATTGCAAATGCAATATTAATTGGTACATAACAAAATATGTTTGAAGTTGATGTATAAACATAACTAAAAGTGTTAGTAGCATCATAAAAATATTTAAAAACCTCCATTACATTTTTACTAAAACCCAAGATTCACCGAAAACAAAATTACCGTCAATATGTTGTGCGGCAAAACCACTTAAAAGTTCTCGATATTCATATGATTCGTAAATCATTTTGTAAGTAGAGTTCCATCTTGTACAAACATCTTTTGGAATTTTTTTAGGATAAACGCCATTTTGTTTACAATATGCATACCATTTAGTACGTACACTTTTTTTTAGACCAAAGTTCATTAAGAATATTTCGAATAGGTTGTACTAAATCTCCAACGTATGTTAAACCGTCTTGAACACACAAGTTTAAAATATGTGCGGCACACCTAATGTGAAAAAATTTACCTCCAACCGTCGGCTTACAATAGTTGGTTAAATCTCTAATGGAAGCCGTGTTAGCGGAGACGTTGTCAAAACCGATTGAAAAAACTCGTGAAAGTAATCTATATTCTTCCAAAACATTTGCAATCAAACGGGCAATGTTTTGGGTGGTGTGTTGTTCATTGAAAACTCGTAATGCTAAAACTCTTTTGTTTAAAATCAAAAATTTATCAACAAAATGACAAGTAATACCCACATATAAATTTTTTTGAAAACCGTCGGTCCAAATATCACTACAAATAGAAACTTGAATATCACCGTTTTCCATAAAATATTTAATCAATTCTTCTTTACGAATTTTATATTTATGCATCATTTTTCTTTTAGCGGTTTGGCGAGAAATCGGTTTATATGCGGGTTGAGCATGATTTTGCATCCAATCATTAAAACCAACATTTTGTGCAAAACTAAATGCTAAAGAATATACGGCTAACATTTCCGAAAATGCATCCATAGAAGAAGATTGATCATATGTAAATAAAGAAGGAGGTTGGTTAGAAGTAGACGCGTACCCGGTAAATTGTGTTTGCCCTCGTGCTAATCCCATTTTTTCAGGATGCTTGTTCCGGATATGCCTCTTGTAGTTCCCGTAACCTTCTCCCTTTTTGTGCTTGTACTGTGCCGCACAAAAATTGCATTTGGCATAGTAAACCCCGGTGGCATCGGGAGCACCTTTTGTGAACCAAAATCGGAAGACCGCCGCCGTTAATTGAGTGATGTTCAACGGCGGCTCCTCCGCCTCCTCCGTGAATAGGGTCTCGGATTCTTGGGTGTTGGGAAAAGTAGGTGAATTCATATCCTCCTCGAAGATCTCGTGATCTCCACTTAATAAGTCCCGCCCTAAATCCGAACCGGTTGGAGGACCGCTAACGGAATGACGTCCTCGGGTAACACCTTTGCCGGATGAAGGACCGGCGCCGCTAACGGAACGTCTTCCTCGGCTAGACATTTTTTTTTGAATAATAGAATGTAGTAGTAAGAGTAGTAAAATGAAAAATAAGAGAATGAGAATATGAGATTAGGAGAGTAATTGAATGTAAGAGTTGGAAATTATGGAGAGATTGAGAGAGTGAATAGATGATTAAATGAGAATTGGTGTGAGATGAAATGAATTAGGTTCGGGGTATTTATAGAATTGTTTTTTGGGTTAGATTTATTAAAGTATATTGTTTTTTGAGTAAGATTTATTAAAATGAAAAATAAGAGAATGAGAATATGAGATTAGGAGAGTAATTGAATCTAGCCGTTGTGACCGTTACGGGTCGACCCGGTGGGTCGACGGATAAGGATCTAACGACCCTTATCCGTACCCGCGACCCGGGGGAACCCGCCCGTGAACATGTTTAATGTCGGTTCATGTTTTTTGATAGACACAGTTAAGGGCATCAAGATAGACAAGAGAAAAGCGTTCGTATGTCAAAATCAAAATAACAGTAGATATTGTTTTCAATTGTATTTTTAAACGGTCGATAACAATCATAATCCTGTAAGAGGGTTGAAGGTTTTGGGATGCGAGAGTTACGGCGAGGGAGTGAGGTTGTTGGAGCAGCATAATCCGGCCAAAGTCGTTTATATTATTGGCCAAAGTCATTTCTGATACCGGCCAATAGAACGAGATTGTAATTTTAAAGTCCGTTTCGGAAAAACATTGAGGAAAAACGAGATCGGGTCTCGGGTTTGAGTGCAACTAGGTTTATGCGAGTTGCGAGTGCCGACACGCAGGCCTATTTGGTTTTGTAGCCCACTCGTTTCTCGCTCAACCAAGGACGGCTCGTAATAAACACGAGAAATGCCCAAGCTGTCTGTTTTTTTGTGTACTGCTAAATTCAGTTTTATGGCCCGGTTTTTGCTTGCTTAGAGGCGTGGTGTTGTTTGGTTTTAGCTGGCCCTTTTATCGCTTGTTAAAAGTAAAGTGACCCATATTATATTTTGGTTGGCTCATGTTATATTTTAGGTCTAGTTTTTACTAAATGAAACATTCGGTGAAAGATTTTTTTGAACAGAAGAGAGATTCCTGAGAAAAGGCTCTCACGTAGTCATCCGAAGCAAAAAGGAAGAGATTACAAAAAACTCTCAGATAAATTTTTAGGAGAGATTTTCAAAGAAGTCTATCGCACAGACGAGGGAAGAGAAGGAGAAGAGAGAGCTTCTAGGGTATCTCCATATCCGCCGTTATAGATCTCGAGCAAGATCTTGTGGGTGAGTAGGCATCGAGAAGAGGAAAGGTTTAGCGTTTTGGTTCGATCGAGAAGACAAGGTTGAACGTTCTGGTTCGATCGAGAAGACAAGGTTGAGCGTTCTAGTACTGTTGGTGTCGGTGGTCATATCGGAAAGTAAGGTGTTCCGGTGATTGCTCGAAAGTGTTCGCAGTTTGTCACGGGGGAGTCTCTTTCTTCTGTTCTTGAATTGGTGATGCAGATTTGTGTGATATCTCTTGCTTGCCCTGTTTCTCGATTTGGTTTTGGATTGAATCTTGTACAATTACACTTGAATAATTTGGTTTGGCTTAGTGGATTGAGTCTCGATCTTGAGGCTCCGAGGAGTAGGGTTTATCCCAAACCTCGTAAAATTGATTGTCTGATCTCGTTTTTCATTCTGTTAGCATGTGTTGAAGATTTAAATGATATTACGAATTTTGTTGTCATAAAACTAAGTTGTTGAAAACTAGACCTAAAACGACTATAAAATCCTAATACGGGCCAAAGTCAATTCTAATACCCACCAAAGTTGTTTGTGATATCAGGCAAAATTGTTTTTAATACCGCGACGGCGACATAATGTTATTTTTAAGATTAAGTTTTTTTTATTTTGTGGGGAAGTGTAAGTATAAGAAAAGTTTTCTAATAATATGTATAAATTTGTGAAATAAAGACATTTTTAAAAGACAAAAAGGTAAACTAATATGATAATAAACTTAACCTCTAACATGTTGTAGCATCATATTACCAAAGAGAGTAATATATCACGAACCTCGTAAAATTGATTGTGCGATCTCGTTTTTCATTTTGTTAGTATGTGTGAGCGTTTGACTGATATTGCGAATTTTGTTCTCATAAAACTAAGCTGTTGAAAACTAGACCTAAAACGACTATAAAATCCTAACACAACCAAAGTCAATTCTGATACCTACCAAAGTTGTTTTTGATATGAGACAAAGTTGTTTTTAATACCGCGACGGCGACATAATGTTCTTTTTAAGATTAAGTTTTTTTAATTTGTGGGGAAGCGTAAATTTAAGAAAACTGTTCTAATAATATGTATAAATTTGTGAGCTAAAGACATTTTTAAAAGACAAAATGGTGAACTAATATAATAATAAATTTAAGCTCCAACGTGCTGTGCCATCATATTCTCAAAGGGAGTAATATATGCAATCCACATTTTTGATTAGTGATTGACTAGTGATAGTTACATATTTGATGCATTAGAACCTAGTTTAGAGGCATTTTCCACCAAAAATTTAGAGGCATACATTAGTGGCCCAATATATTTTACTATGCAAAGTCGATAAATATAGAAAATGATAATTATTTTAATTTTAATAAAGTGAAATTAAAATTAATATTTTTAAACGAAACTATTTAATTCATCTCTTTAATATTGTATTTGAAGTACGGAATTAGTGTTTAAATTAATCTCGCACTTGGAGTGAGAAAGCGAAATTGAGTTTAATTAATTTCGTACTTGGGACACGAAAGTAACATTGAGTTTAATTCATTACGGACTTGGAGTGTGAAAGTGGAATTGGGTTTAATTAATTCTGTTGTTGGGGTTCGAAGCAAAATTGAGTTTAATCCGCCCTTGAGGTGTAAATGTGGAATTGAGTTTAATTAATTTCATACTTAAAGTCCGAAAGTAAAATTGATTTTAAGCAATTTCAATCTTGGAGTCTGAAACCGAAACCCACATAATCTTTATTTTAAATACTTTCTCCGATAAAAAATAACTGTCATTTTATCCTTTGACACAATTTTTAATAAAAATATTAAGTAACATAGATTTTGTAAAGTTTTTCTAAATCTTATCACTTATTTAATATTTAACCTTCTTTTAAACCAATAAGAAAGATTTTAGATCTAAATTTTATTTACACCAATATTCAAGAACATTTCTTATAATTATTGTTCATTTATATATTGGCCTAGAAAACTTAAAACGACAGATAATTTTGATCAAATTTCTAATGCTAAAACGACACTTATTTTTTATCGGAGAAAGTATGTATTTTTATATATAAGATAGTCATAGTTTGTATTATCACTCTTTATTTATATATATATATATATATATATATATATATATATATATATATATATATATTATTTGAATAAAATATTTAGATATATATTATATATTCATGTTATATATATTTTGATTAATTAAGCCGATAAATTATTCGGTTGAACGGTAGCGCAAGTAAGCCCTTCCCGATCTAATATAAACCTTAGCATCATATTATTTTAGGAAGAAATGATGACAATGAAATGAAATGACATTGAGCCGACATAAGCCAAACAATGATGACGTCATAGAAGTCCAGTGTGGATGGGATTTGATTAGATATCAAAATAATGAATTGGCATCTTCAAATTACATATATGCATATAAATATTCTAAAATATGTATATAGTTATAGGAGACAAAGTTTGTATCAAAGATATTATTTGGTTGGATTTATGTTATAATTTGGTGTACGCCTCGTATGCAAGCATGTGTTATAATAAGCGCGATTAGATGCGTAGAGGTCGAGGTCTCTCCTTCCTACCAATAAAAAAATCATGCATGCAGGTGTATGTAAAGGTAGATAGATATCCTACCATCGACGTTCCTTTAATCAATAGTCGATAATCAAATAAATTTATCATTCATATCAGGACTAACAACTTCAAATTTATGAATTAATTAACATATAAAAGAAATTGTAAAGCTAGAGGGAGTCGGTATAATTACTTCTTCAAAAGCTTAACGTGTCATATAGATGAAGGAGAATAATAACTTGATATGGTGTAACAATAAGAGGTTTATCGTGTCATGATTTTATCACCAAACTCTCATAACTTTTGGGCAGACAGCTTCAAGTGGGTTGAGTAAGAACATATATTCTACTTGTAGGGCTATTCTATTATATGTAATCATTCTTCAATCTATATTATATAATTCCATACTTATAACGTTACATCTCAAACTATAAGCCATGTTCACAAATTTTTCATTTCCATGAACATTTGTACCGTATGATTCGGTAAGAAAAGTAAATTAAGAATAAAACAATAATAAAAAAAATTCCAAATGCAGAAAGACACTGAATTCAAAAGACAAATAAAATTGGAATTTCTGTCTGACCAAAGAGGAATATAATGAATCGTTATGGACGTCCATGCAGCGTTTCTTCCCATGCATTGGTGATTTGAATGCATGATGGCCTACCACAACGTAAGACCCACATCTATATTATATAATTATATACTTTTACAAACCATATAACATACATTTTATGTACATATATATATGTCCCGACATATCATCCTTTATAAAGCCTTTGCTTTCCGACCCATGCACGTATGTTGTTGATTAGTCATTTCATATTATATATACTTTTTTTTTTTAATGGAAAGCGGTTCGAGCTAGACGACATGTCGTCTAGTGTATCGAAAGGTCGAAAAAGGTCATAAACGGACTAACCGTCGTGAAAAAACACAAACAGAGGAGAACAGAAATACACAAAAATACATAAAAAAAAAAACCCGAAAAAAAGATCTTCAAGGGAAAGTAGGATGATTCAGCCAACAGAGACAGCAAGTACATACATCCATCTTTAAATGAAGTATACAGGTAGGAATTTTGAGAAACAACAAGGAAATTAGGATTTCTTAACCCTACATATGAATAATTAAAAACAGAAATAAGCTCTTTTTTATGTTGGGCCTCCTTTTGGGCCAATTGGACCATTAATGGCCCATATTTTATGCCAATCTGTTTGATCCATTGAGCCTCCTTTATTATTTGAAAATCAGTCGTATTTCCTGTAAAACTTTATTGTTGATAGAAAATTTAAAATCTAAGATATATCACAGTTAAAATATATAGCTTTTACACATAATTTGGTCAAAAGAATTAATTTTTTTTAATAATTCAGCCCATTTGAAAAATAAAATAAAGTGCCAAAATGGAAATAAATCATTGAAAATATTATGACATGTAAAAAAATACATACATAATGGTTTGAGATCCTATGTATGAATCTATACTATTCGTTTGATGAAACATTCTTAAAATACTCGTACTTAAAAAGATATATGATGAATACATTCATTTCTATTCATGAAAAATATGAAATCAAAGGAATATAAAGATACATATAATTATTATAGAAGATCCTCAGTCCTCACTGATATATAAAAGTCCATCATGTGTCAATAGTTTAGACAAGAAGAAAATATCTAGGTCAAAGGATGGCTCCACAAGTGGGATCAAGAAGATCTCTACCGTCCAAGGAAGAGATCGACATAGTGATCCCGACGATCAGGACCCTTGATTTCTTGGAGCAATGGAGACCCTTCTTTGAGCCGTATCACTTGATCATAATCCAAGATGGGGATCCGAGCAAGAAGGTTCGGGTACCCGACGGATATGATTACGATCTGTATAACCATGACGACATGAAACGGATCTTGGGTCCTAAGTTATACACTTGCATTTCTTACAAGGAGTCTGCTTGCCGTTGCTTTGGCTTCCTCATCTCCAAGAAGAAATACATTTTCACCATTGATGACGATTGCTTTGTGAGTATCTTTGTTTTTTTACTTAATGGTATTTCAAAGGACATCTATTATAAATAACCTTATTGAGATGATAAGTTTTTACCATTTTTAACAATAAGTTCTTAATACATTTTGAGACTAGTGCATAAGGCTGATAAACTATTCCTTTTATTGTCAATTAATTATTATAAAACGTTGTCTTGGGTCTAACGAACGTATGATCCTTATGTTTTGGAATGAAGGTAGCGAAGGACCCAAGTGGGAAAGAAATAAATGCAATCGAGCAACACATAAAGAACCTCGAGTCACCTTCCACACCATACTTCTTCAACACATTGTATGATCCTTACGTTGAAGGCTCTGATTTCGTGAGAGGTTATCCCTTTAGTTGGAGGGAAGGTGTCCCAACTGCCGTCTCCCATGGCCTTTGGCTCAACATTCCCGACTACGACGCCCCTACTCAGCTTGTCAAGCCACTCGAACGCAATACCAGGTTCTCTCCGCCTTCATTTTAGTAAAAAATTCCTCATATTATCAATTTGTTTGATAAACTTGAGATTTAGGTATGTGGATGCAGTGATGACGATTCCAAAGGGAAGCCTCTTCCTTATGTGTGGAATGAACCTCGCCTTCAACAGGGAACTCATTGGGCCTGCCATTTACTTTGGTCTCATGGGAGAGGGAGTTCCCTTCAAGAGATACGATGACATGTTTGCGGGATGGTGTGTCAAGGTAATAACACATTCTAAAGTGGGACATTCTGAGTATAGTATATAAAGTGGTAGACTATTCCTACTATTCTTACTTAATTTTAGGATGGAACCGACTCCTATTCTCAATTGATTTAATGTGTGTTTGTATGCACACGACCCTTGTTGTATGGTCCGTCTGTATCGACTCTGACATGCATTAAGCTTTGAAATGTTTGTAGGTGGTGTGTGACCACTTGGGATATGGAATAAAAACAGGGTTACCGTACATATGGCACAGCAAGGCAAGCAACCCATTTGTGAACTTGAGGAAGGAGTTCAACGGGATATTCTGGCAAGAAGAGACCATCCCATTCTTCCAATCAGTAGTGTTCCCGAAAGAGTGCAATACGCCGCAATTGTGCTATCTAGAGCTGGCCAAACAGATAAAGGCCAACCTCAATCACCTGGATCCTTACTTCATCAAGCTAGGTGATGCCATGGCTACTTGGATTGAAGCTTGGGATACATTCAACCCACCAAATGCTCACGCTCACTAGAACTCGTCTTTTTATTTATCTCTATTCGATCCCATCATTCAATAATTCATAAACTACCCTTGATTATGTACTTCCCCACTTGTTCTTTCCCCCAAAACATTTCTATAGCGATATAAAATGGAGCATTCTTGAATAACCAATAACTTCGGCATCATTTACCTTAATACATTTGCCAAGAGAATTCAACGTGTCACGGTACACATGTTTCTCTTTTTTATCTTAGATTTTATCTCCATATATTTCGGATACCAAGTCACCGTCTAAATGGGTTCGGTTACGGTGAAGTCGTAGACAAAAAAAAATCTTTGCGAATAAATCTTAACCATTAAAATTAGACCTGTTCAAGTCCGGGCCGGCCCGCGAAAACGGGCGGGTATGAACATCGGCAGAGGTCCAACCGGGCCGCCAGTCCCGCCGGGCCGGGTACGAACAAGGTACCAGGCCCGGTCGGGCCACTCGGCCCGGCCCGGAGCCCGGCAAAAACAATATATATATACATTTCGTTACTTTCGTATAACCCTAAAGTTCTAAACTTCTAATTGAAGTTTTGATTATGTTTGTATGATATTTTTCGAGTTTTACAGGCACACTGCAAATTATACTGCTGAGGTACTGAATTACAAATAAAATCACAGTTTAAAAAAAAAAAAAAACGGGTACCCGCCGGGCAGCCCGGCCGTCCGGACGGGTACGGCAGCCCCGTGAACCGGGCTCAGCCCGGCCCGGGTCCGCCAAAACGGGCTTTTTTTTAAAAAAATGCCCGGCCCGAATATGAACATGTCTAATTAAAATGTTATCCAATGGTTAGATTAAGTTTAGTTACGCTCTAAATCTTTTCTTATTTTCAATTACCTTTTCTTGGAAATGTTTTTTTCTATAGAATTTTATAAACTTCACCTAGAATAATTCTAGGGAAACAAGACTTCAGGTCTATAATTATTATTCGGTCTATAATTATTATCCGAAATATACTTAAACTTGATGGAAGAGCAACTCCCAAGCATATACTCTTTTAAGCAATGAACTTAGTTATTAATTCCAGTGTTCATTTTCTATTGTTAGTTGTACTACGAAATTTTTGACTCAAATATGAACTTTCATTCAACAAATTATAAACTAATTTATAATTCATCTTTATAATTGATATACGCAATTTTAAAAAAATTCTTAACAAATACCCGTGTTGCAGAATAAACTACTTCCAATGATGACTAATTGAGTAATTTGCAAAATTACCGAAAGAAAAAAATAACTCCACACCCAAAATGCTAAATAATTTCGAAATACGTTAAAATTCTACTGTATATTTGATATGTATAATTAATCATACAATACCAATGACAAGTAATTAAGTAATTTGCTTAATCTTTTTTCTTTGGAAAACACTTTTTTAGTTGATCAATGCTATGTTTAACTGTTTAAGTCTAATTTGTTTTCTTGGATATCGTGCCCAACACTATAGTTTTCACTTTCTTCTACTGAAATGTATATGCTGATACAAGTATATCACAGTTTAACATCTTTACCACAAGGGTTACAGCTAAAGCGATTTGCATCGTGTTGCAAGCCACGCAGAAAGCTGTAGCAACACTTGCTAAGAAATGAGAATGTGCTCATTTTTGCACGACGGGAAATTGAAAAGCTAACCAAGATTGCAACTCGTGTTTCATCATAAAAGCTCAGTGAAGTAAACTACCACAAAATGTCATACGCATGACTGAAAAACATAACAATCCCTCTGATTGAACTAGTATTTGAAATAAAGATTGAAAAACCAGAAAAATTGTACATGCCTCTAGGTCATTCTCTGGGCAGCCTCCTTTGCAAGTACCCTCTCCTTGGCCTTGGTCTTTGCTTGTGATTTTGAACCCATTATACCACCTCCCCACTTCTTTCTGAACTCTTCGTACTTGTCGTTGAAGTTGGCCTGATTAAATGAAACAGATGATGAGAACAATCAAGGACCAATGGGAAATCATAAAGTTTTGAATATGTTGACAACTGGACTCACCTTAATGGCTTCCAAGATCTTGCTGAAGTCCAACTTGTCTTCATTCTTGACAGTAGTTAGGCACAACACAGAAGCATTTTTCTTGTGCACAATCTATTTTTGGGGTCAAAATATGTGATTAGCAAACATACTAAAGTCAGGGATAAAATAGAATAGAAAGTGTTCCCGCAAAGTGAAGTACCGATCCCAATCGTGCTTTCCCCTTCACAATGCAGTATGGAATCTCCATCTTCCTGCACAGAGCTGGAAGCCACACAACCAACTCAATTGGGTCCACATCATGGGCTATAACCACCAACTGAGCTTTGTTCTGCACAACAGAACAGCAAAACAATCCATTAGCATAATTCGCATGCCCAATTGTACAGAAGAACAATTCAACCCACGAGGATAATATACACTATCCAAGACTTTGAAGAATTACACTATGTGATCTTTAAAATCTAGCTACCTGTTCAATGAGGTATGTCACATGCTTGAGACCGTATTTGACCACAATTGGCTTCTTAGCAGCTGCAGCCTCCTTTCCAGCAGCATCGGCTTGAGCCTTGTTGATAAGACGTTCTTTCTTTGCGGCTTTGTCTTCGGGCCTGTACTTGAGAAGCATCTTGAACAGGCTTGTTGCTGCGTTTACCATGAATGTATGTTAGAAAACTGTGTTTCATTGATTAAATTCAATTGAAATGACATGAACAAAAGTCTAGTATAGGCTCATAGCTGATACTACAAACTTAACTCGTTGTAGCATCATAATTGAGGTTAAAAACAGGATTAATAGTGATTCCCTATATTTGAGAGAAGGATTGATTGGTTCCTAGTTTTGATTTTATCTACAAACTAAACAATTCAACAATGTCCAGCTATCACAAATGACAAATGCAGGACATTATTAAGTCTTACCGAGATTCTTGTCAAGTGTCTTGGTAAATTGGTTCAAGGCTGGTGGAACCTTCAACCTCTGCTTCAGGATCCTCTTCTTCCTCTGGAGCTGAACAACCTTGGGCCACTTAACAAACCTCTTCATGTCTCTTTTGGGAGGCAATGCCCCACCAATTCCAAACTGCTTAGGTCGCTTCTCATAAAGTGGGTTCACGGTCTTCTCCTGGTAACCACAAACAGTTCATATTAAGCAAAGAGGCAGTTGATGCAGCTAATAAACAATTTAAACTCCATTGACAATAGGACATACTGGTTTCTTCTTTGCTGAGGCTGAAGTAGCCAACTTTCCACCTCGTTTTGGTGCCTGCATATTTTATATAGCAATGTCATTGGCAAACTCATAGCTTATCAGCATGTAAGCTCCATCAAGTCAACATGCCATTTGATCAACTAGTACTAGAACAGTAACTTACGAGAACACTCGATTTCCAAATTTCCATTACAACATTAAAATAGGTAAATAGATTATTCAAATAAGAATATTTATCTTCTGACACGTTCTTCAGACCAACATACATTCAGGAGTATAAAGATAACATATCAACTATACAAATGCAATGTGGTGAAGCAAAAATGACTATTATCCATATACGCCAGCATTAATGTATCGATTCTCCACTTAAACAGGATATAAACAGATTGTAAATGCACAAACTTCATCTCCATTTCAAATGCAGAAACTTGTGAAATCCAATCTTCAAGCAAAGAAATGGACAAAACACGACATTATTTTCTCACTTCAATGGCAATTTCAAACACCTAAAAGATCCAAAGTACTCGCCATGAACTCTTAAGGCCTAATTTTACATTTCGCCGCAAGCAAATGTCGATACATAAGATAATTTACAAGGAGGAAACCGAAAGATAAGCCGATGAGGTAATAGGAGGAGGAAGAAGAAGAAGGTCGGAAGCATACCATCGCAGCTGCTGTTGTTCTCGTCACTGTCAACGGCGACGGGGAAGAATCAGGGTTTTTGTTCGAGGAGCGCGTTATATATGTGCACAGGCGTTTTCTCACTTATGTATTGCCTGATCTAGGGTTTTACAATGAACGGGCCTTTCTATAGATAGGCCCATTAAATTAACGGGCCATTGCCTCGAGCCCGTTGATGTACAGAAGCTATTCTTGTTCGGTGTAAATTTTTTTCCCGGAAGCAACAGTTAGGTTTTCTGTTTGGTAACCTTGGGCGAAAGGTTATTTTCAATCATACAGGTTATTTTAATACTTTAATCTATAATTTCTATTTAACAACCACCCCTTCAAAAAAAATAATTTCTTTCAAATAGTCTAAAATAATCCCTATAATCTCACACTAAACTAGACAGGGGTCCGGTTTGAACCAAACCGTCAAACCGACAGTTTGTGAACCGGCCCAAACCGCCGGTTTAGGTTTGCCGGTTTGGCCAAACCGTAGGTTAGCGGTTTAGGTTTAGGTTTGGCAAATAAACCGACGGTTTGAACCTTTTTCATTTTTTTAAAATAGTGTGTCAAACCGCCAAACCGGCGGTTTGGCGGTTTGAGTTGGGCCGGTTTAGGCTTAGGTTTGGGACCCAAGTCTACACTAAACACAACTTTAGTGTCTTTGCACATCTAGCAATGCTTATTATATATAAAAGATAGGTGAAATAGTCATCACGCGAGGATAATTTGACCCCCTTACGTCATTATCAATCAGATTCATAACATCATCAAGAGAGACATACAATGCATGAACTCTTAACCAAAAACAAGAAGAAAGTAGAAATATATTTTTACGTTGTCTTTTCACTTGCATCTCAAATCTTCAGTTTTAATTTTCCGGCTTAAATATTGGTCTGATTTGACGTTTGAAAGCGCGTATCACATCTACAATGAACGATCTACATTTTTTCATCGTACAAAGTTTTTATGAAAAAAAATCAAGTCAATTTGCAATGTTTGTTTTTCTGAAATTTAGGGTTCAGTTGAATGTTTGAAATTTCAATTTTGTACGTTTTGAGTTTTTTCCTTTGATGAAGTAAATCTTTAATCGCGTTAGGAATGTATAAATTGATATTATTTGACAATAAATTTGGCGATAAACGAATAAAAAAACAAAATCGAAAACTTTAAGGATATTATGGATGATGCCATTGTGATTTGTGGTTTACCAAATTTTGCTCAAAAGTTTTTTTTTTGAGGAGAATGGACCATTGGGTTACTAAAGCATTCATTGTATCGTTAACACAAACCAGTTCACTTAATTTTCTTAATTAAAATTAAAGGTAAAACTTGTGTTATTGGCCGTCAAACAGTTGTTGTAAAGTAATTTACAGATTGAGAAGACAAAAAGAATAAAATTGGAAGAATCTTTTTTTTATTTCCTTCAATTAAAACATAAAAATCGTGATAATGCTCATTTGTACAATATCAACACACTTACCCATTTGAAGTATAAACCGTGATTGAAGGATGAGTCTAAAAACTGGTTATTGCTATTTGTACCACACGGAACATACTAGTCATACCGCTTGTCCGACTATGCATTGCGGAGCCGCAGTAAGTGTTTTAAAAAAACTTGTATTAATCTGAGCGCTGGCGCCCAAACCCCCATTTTTTTCAATGAGATTTTCACGCTTTACATCGAAAAACACCGACATTTTTTACCTGATTTAAGATGTGAGCGCAGCCGCCAAGAGCCGGCGCTCAAATAAATATTCCTACGCATGTTAGACGCATACTTCTGATTGGACTTAACGCTCCACATAGAATGCGTAGATGTAAATGTGATACGCATAACATCAAACTTGCGAGCAATCGAGCTAAAAACTTGATTTAAAAAACCAACATTGTGGGCATAAGGAGGGAGTCTAAAAACTCGCACGAATCCGTGCAACCTCACACTATCCCCAGACAATCGAACAAGGCACTCGCGGTCCTCCCAAAATTCCGACACCTCTCTTTCTCTCTCTCTTCACACACTCACTCTCATAACGGCTTAATTGGATCACCGTTTGTGTCCAATTGGGTAGTTTACCTCCCTTTACCAAAAAAATTTTGGGTAGTTTACCTCTCAGTCTATGCGGATATATATACATATACAACTTGTGAATATTACTTTCTTAAGGGTTATTCATGTAATTAGGCTTTCTAGGGTTTCTGAAGTGTTTTTGCTGAACTTATATATATATATATGGTTGAGTGCCTAATAAGAAATCAGATTAGTTTTGCCCACAATCTCACATGGTATCAGAGCCAATTCTTCCCTAACTGATCCCGCAAATCTCTTTTCGATCGTCTGCCTCCAACAATTCCACCATGGCTAATACTACTGCAAATATCTCTGACCCCTACTATTTGCATCCCTCTGACCACACTGGCATGTCTATTACGGCTATCTCACTGAAGAAAGATAACTTCCAAGATTGGGATTTATGTTTACGCAACGCACTCTCTGCACGTCGTAAACTTGGCTTCATCAACGGGACAATTACTAAACCAACATATGCTGCTAAAATTGAAGATTGGATGCAAGTAAATGCAATGCTTCAAGGTTGGATGATCCAACCATGGATCCATCTCTTCGCACAGTAGTCTCCTATTTTGAGAATGCAAAAGAGTTTTACGATGATGTCAAAACTCGCAACACAATTGGGCATGGTCCTCGCGTTCAACAACTGAGATATGAGTTGGCAAGGTGTACGCTCAATGGTCAGACAGTCTCGGAATACTTTGGACGTCTCAAACGCTTATGGGACGAATTACACGTTCAGGTTCGTGTTCGTTGTACTTGTAATACATGTGCTTGTGATGTAGGACGACGGCTAGATACGGCTCACGAGGAAGAAAAGGTTCACCAGTTTCTTGCTAGTTTGGACGACTCGTACGCTACTATCCGTTCAAACATCGCTTCTAAGGATCCCCTTCCGTCGTTGAACAAGACATATGCAATGGTTGTTCAAGAGGAACGTCAACATCTAATAAATTGAGCACGTGATGCTCCTGCTGATGGCGGAGTATTTGTAGTCCAACGACCCGGTTCTTCTCGTCGTGTTGATCGTCGTCAATCTACTCGTCGGGATGAGCCAAAGCGCTCTTCATCTGACCGACCTATCTGCATGCATTGTGGACGTCAAGGACATGAACGATCATCTTGCTTCAAGATAACAGGATATCCGGACTGATGGCCTCGTGATGCTAATGGCCAACCTAAGGATGATAATGGTCATTATCCATCTAATCCCAAAGGTAAGTCACAAGTTGGCAAAGATCAATCTTCTTTACCTGTTGCTCAACCTACAGTAGTTGCTCATGCTGCATATTGTGGTTCTTCTACACCAACAATTTCTTCTCTACATATGGTCGATCGCTCTCAGTTTCCTGGCCTGTCTAACACTCAATGGAGCTCGCTTGTAAACATCTTTAATAGTACTCATTCATCAGACACATCTAATGGTAACTCATCTTCCTCTTGGCTACTTGATAGTGGTGCCTCGTTTCATATGACGGAAAATTTATCGTTACTTGTTGATGTTTGTTGAGCAAAAAATGTACACAAATTTACAAAACACCTTTTATGTTTTATTCGAATACAAATTTACAAAACACATTTTATTTATTTATTTTTATTATTTGAGTTCGACCCTCTCTTTTTGACCTTTTGATTCTAAGTTGTATAATACCGATATTTGGTTGGTTTTAGTGATTTGGGTTGCACCCGTTTTTGGACGGGTTGCCTACGTACCTCGTTAAAGAGGATCAAGCCTCACGTAGTTCAATGCTGTGCTTTCATGCATCAGATAATCAAAGTCCAAACCCATATTCTATGAAGGGTTGTCCAGACGATGATGCAACTATCATTTGCATGACATTTATATCTCGACCATGCATAAAAGAATTAAATTAAATCCACCTTCTAGGAAGGGTTGCTTAATTTATCCCACTATCACGCGCATGATCAAGAAAAGTGTTAGGTTATTTATTTTATTATATTTTAAATTTTGTGACTGAATTCGGGTTTTAATTTACCAAATTTCTTACGTATCATTTATTAGGAATCAAGTCGCACGTAGTTCTTAATTGTTTGGACTTTTGTGGTTAAACTCGACGAGTGGATGCTTAAGATCGAGTTCTTGAAGATTTGAGAATTTTGGTTTAACTCTAAGATTTATTTTAGAGTTGATTTTATTTAGGCGGTGCGACTGAATCCAACATTGAATTTCCTACATAGCTCGGAAAGAGCATCAAGTCACGACGTAGTTTTGGATGAAAAGATATATAGTTTGGATTTTTGTTTTGTGGATAAACTCGATGAGCGGATGTTTTATATCGAGTTTAGAAAACTTGATGTCTTTTGATTTTACGTCCGAGATTTGATTCATAATTTACTTTACTCGGGTAGGTCGACTGAATCCAATTTAACTTAATATCGGATTTTCTACGTAGCTCGGAAAGAGCATCAAGTCATAACGTAGTTCTACCTAAAGATGTATGATTTGGATTTATGATTTGCGACTGTACTTAATATGTCGAGCTACCTACATAACGTGGTGCAAGTCCTTAGGTAGTTCTAAATGGATTTAATAGATTTAGATACAGTATTTAAACCGTAAGTTTATGATTATATTTATAAAATTCATATTAATGAGACCACTTTCATAAACAAGTGTTTTTATGGGTTCATTTTAAAAATAATTCAAGTTTGAATTATCACTTCAAGTGGGTGTCTTATCTTATTTCACATCTCACTTATTTCTGTCTTTTTCTTCTTTTTTTTTTATAATTTTATTCATTTTTAATTCTATATATTATATATTTATCTTGAAAGAGAAGATTGTTACGTATTGTATTGTTTGACTCCAAGTGAATATAAATTGAATGTGGTCCCAATTTTCAAGGTGTAGGTGAACTTTCATATCTTCTAAACTTCTGCTTTATATTCTTTCTATTACTTTTACTGTCTCTTTCCCTTCTTTCTTTTCGGTCAGTCTTATCCAGAAGAGAAATTAGTAACTTCAAGTCTTCAGCCACGGAGATATCAAAAACTCATTATCGAACCCACAAAATCAAAAGAATGGTGGTAAGACTCGAGTCTTATTTCAATTTCTCTATAACCGGAAGGGACGGAGACCTTCAGGAGATGGCTATTGGAAGAAATGGGTAACTCACTTACAGCTCAATTGAAGATAAGAAACACATGAGCCGAAGGAGGTGAAAAGAACACAAACCTCCCCCGTAAGTATGGCGTTCAATTTCGTTTATAGAATCGTCTGCCATGAATATCACTCACAAGCCCTATCTTAGATTTGTTTTTTTTTTGGTAAAATTTTATCGACTACCTTATGGCTCGATTTGGTGTTTGTTTGCATTGACCCAAATCAATCTGAGATTGAAACTGGTATAATTTGTGATATGAACAGCCTCTGTATAAGATTCAACTCAAATTGAATCAGGGAGACTCATATCTGTCAACTGTCATTGAGTGTGGTTAACAATAAAAAGAAGATTCAAATGGAACTTGGGGAGATTGATTTGCTTTAATTTTGTAAATCTGACATTTTTGCTTGATTTTACATTAATGTTGAACATAGACACTAACATTGTAGAATTGCCCTATATTCGAACATTCTGAACTAATTAATTTCTAGTTAAATGTTTTCCTTCATTTTGTACCCAATGAAAGCTAGAGGTCAAGAAAATCAAAGGGAAATGAATTGGATTTATTTTTTTTACGGCTAGTAGAATAGCTTTTGCCAAAAGTCCACTGTCATATTTTTTCTTTGGTGGTCAGTAGAATACAACTTTGACAATGTGAGAGATTGTTTTAGATTTCACACTTAGTCAATGCAATTTATGATCTCACAGAAAATGATAGACCATTTTTGTTCAGATATTTGTTTAATCATGCTTGTGATGATGTTTTGAGATGGTTTGAGTTTCCAAAAATGAGTTTATATATGGGTCAATCCATTGCTGATATTTAGCAGTAAATAAGTTGTCTGAAATTTAGCAGCAAGAACTCGAAATTGGCTTTTGTTGTTGTGAAACAGATGATTCACATGGTGGTATGTTCAATCGAACACAAGGCTCAGATGTAGTGATCGAAAAGTGATTACTTTCGATCGACTACAAATTTGTGTAGTGGTCGAAAATATTCACTTTCGATCCAACTACAGATTTTAACGTAAGAAGAATGCAACCAGGAGCAACAGCTGAAAGTATTCACTTTCAAGCCAAATGCAGATTTTGTGTTGGAAGAATGCAGCCATGATTCTGGTTTGACTAACTTCACGCCAGTGGTAAGCAGGTTACAAAAATAGCCTACTCACTTTGATTCTTCTTCTCTTCTAGTTCACTTTATGCTTTGCTTTTCTTCCGTATTTCTTTGTATTTGCAGGCTCTCTGTGGCTCTGTGCATATGCAGGTTTAGACTTTCTTTGTGTTTGCAGGTTTAGGCTTTCTTCCGGGAAAGAAGATCTCGTTGGCTCTATTTATCCAATTTTTGCAAAGCCATTTACCCATAAGCAGAGCAACTGCTACAAGCAGCTGAACGTGAGACCTGATTTGAACGTGGGATAGTTGAATTTTTTTTTTGTTTTCTTTTAAAACTGATGTATATATATATATTTATATATAAAATCAATTCAGTTTTTTTGATGTAACAATTAAAAAGTGTTTATTGGCCCTTTATTTTTGGATCTTTGATCACCATGAGCTTTTAATCAACACTTTGTATCATATTTATATCATATTTATGGAAGCCTTCTTCATTCTTGTAAAAAAATAACAATAAGAAATCAACCATATAATAAATATTTATGGGTAATTTCATGTCATTTTATTTAATTTCACAAATGATAAAATTAAAGAAATTTCATCTAATTAATTAGTTGTTAAGTCTTTATTAGACTTGGTGCTTATAAACATAAATTCCTCAAACATGTATATGTATATGGGAGTTATATTTTGCACAATCCAATTTCTTAATTTGTTTCATACTAATTAGGTTACAAAATTAATTAAAATGACATTTATGTCATTAACTTCAATTTTTTTTAGTCTTGGTACACATGATCAAATTCGTCAAAATTTACCTATAAACAATGTTCAAGTCGTTTCTACTTCATCTATTATGCTTCCGGATGGGGTTTTGACTAGTGCATCCAAAGCTGGCCGAGTGGAATTCTCCACGGATTTGAAATTGCATAAAGTCATTTATGTTCCAAAATTGCAATGCAATTTAATCTCTTTATCCTAGTTGATGAATGAACAACGATGCTCCGTGATTTTTACTAACAAGTTATGTCTATTGCAGGACCATACTACGATGATGTTGATTGGGGTCGGTGAAGAGAGAAATGGTGTTTTTTGGCTTCGACCATCTTTGCAAAGGTCTCGTGCTTGCTCAGCCGTTTGTGCTTCCCAATCCGTCCTTTGGCATCGCCGTTTGGGCCATCCGTCTCCCCTAGTATTGTCTCGTCTTCTAGCAAAATTTTCCAGGAAGGTGTATCTAGTAAACCTTTTCTTTGCGATTCATGTCATATTGCTAAACAATCACGCTCTAGTTTTCCTATTAGTATTTCTCATGTTGTTGAACCTTTTGCATTGATACATTGTGATGTTTGGGGCCCTTATCGGACGCCGTCCTCGTCTGGTGCCTCCTATTTTTTGAAAATAATAGATGATTACTCCCGGGGAGTTTGGGTTTACCTTATGAAACACAAATCCGATGTTGCTACTTTGATTTCTCAATTTCGTTCCATGGTTATCACCCAATTTAATAAGCATATAAAATGTGTTCGAAGTGATAGTGAAACTGAATTCACATGTCTCAAATCCTTCTTTCTTTCTCATGGTGTTTCTTTTGAAACATCATGCATTGCCACTCCACAACAAAACGGTCGGGTTGAGAGAAAACATCGGCATCTATTAAATATTGCTCGTTCAATACGTTTTCAAGCACATTTACCGATTCAATTTTGGGGGGAATGTGTTCTCACTGCTGCATATTTAATAAACCGTACTCCATCACCCATCCTAAACCACAAAACACCATATGAAAAATTGTATAACACACCACCTTTTTATTCTCATATTAAGGTTTTTGGTTGTTTGTGCTATGCTTCTACAATCCCTCGTTCTAGTGACAAATTTGCTCCTAGAAGCCGAAAGTGTGTTTTTTTGGGTTATCCTGTTGGCACTAAAGGTTGGAAGCTTTATGATATCGAATCGAAAATATTTTTTATTTCTTGTGACATATCATTTTTTGAGCAGGTTTTTCCTTACTCTTTACCTACTACCATTCCCACTAAGTCTCAAAATATCATACCACCTCCTGTTTATGACACCTTACCTCCACTTTCTCATCCAAATGTTGCAAATCCTACGTCTACCAACAACCCATTTGCCAATACCAATGACAAGGGGAGTTCCTCTCTAACCCTTCCCTCCTCTGATGTACAACTTTCACAAACTTTGTCAATTCCATCCCCTGCCACATCAACCTCCATTGATCCTACACCTTCACCGATTATTGAACCTACCCGTCAAACTTCCTACACTCGCACTACTTCGGTTAAGCTACGAAATTTTGTTTGCAACACTGTTCGTTCAAACAATTCACCTTCTCTTGACATCTCCTCGTCAATATCATCAGGTATGCTCTATCCTTTGGCTAATTTTGTTGGTTATGATCGGTTATCACTCTCACATCGAGCTTTTCTAGCTTCAGTTTCGGCTATATCCGAACCATGATCTTTTGCAGAGGCTTTTAAATCTTCTCACTGGCGAGCTGCAATGAAGGAAGAAATTGATGCCCTTGATAGAAACCAGACTTGGACTCTCGTTGATTTACCTCCAAGAAAACGACCACTTGGTTCGAAATGGGTATTTCGTTTGAAATTTCGTTCTGATGGCTCAATCGAAAGACATAAGGCTCGCCTTGTGGTTCTCGGAAATACTCAACGTGAAGGCATAGATTATCATGAGACATCCGCGCCTGTTGCTAAGATGGTTTCCATACGATTATTTTTAGCAGTTGTAGCAAGCAAAGGATGGGAAGTACATCAAATGGATGTTCATAATTCATTTTTGCATGAGGATCTTGAGGAGGAAGTTTATATGAAGCCTCCAACGGGATTTTACTCGTCATCTCCTAACAAAGTATGTCGATTGCAAAAGTCTCTTTATGGGCTCTGTCAAGCGCCCCGGAACTGGTTTGCTAAGCTCTCTTCCTCGCTTATTAAATTTGGCTTTCAACAATCGAAAGCGGATTATTTCCTTTTCAGCTACTTTCGAGATGGCTCTACTTTACTTGTGCTTGTTTACGTGGATGATCTCATTATTTCAGGCTCTAATCCATACGCAATTGCAAACTTGCAGAAACATCTCAGTTCTTCTTTTCACATGAAGAATTTGGGTTTTCTCAAATATTTCTTAGGCCTTGAAATATCTCGCTCTGATGATGGTATTTTTCTATCGCAACGGAAATATTGTTTGGATATACTTGTTGAAACAAGAATGACAGCTGCCAAACCGTCTTTTTTTCCCATGGAGCAAAATCATAAGTTGGCTACTTCCAAAGCTCCTATTTACAAAGATCCCGCCCAATATCGACGTCTAATTGGAAGGTTGATTTATTTGACGATTACTAGACCGGAGCTTTGCTATCCTGTGCATACACTTGCTCAATTTATGACTGCACCTACTGATGATCACTGGGATGCAGCACTACGTGTATTGAGATACCTTAAGTCCAATCCTGGACAAGGAATCTTCTTCAGTGCATCTAGTTCGCTTTCGTTATCAGTGTATTGTGACTCGGATTATGCTTCATGTCCCTCTACTCGCCGGTCTATCACGGGCTATTTTCTTCTTCTTGGTGACTCGCCTATCTCTTGGAAGACGAAGAAGCAGCAGACTGTCCCACGCTCTTTTGTTGAAGCCGAGTATCGGGTCATGGCTTGTGCCTGCTGTGAACTTCTATGGGTACGCTCTTTGCTTCTTTCTATGGGTATCAACATCATTCGGCCCATGAAAGTATTCTGTGACAACAAGGCAACCATTCACATTGCAGCAAATCCTGTGTTTCATGACCGGACTAAGCATATTGAAATAGACTGTCATTTTGTACGTGATCTCCTTCTTTCCAATCTCAATACGACAAATCACATTCGATCACAAATCCAGCCTGTTGACATTCTTACAAAAGCCTTGGGCCAACGTCAGTTCAGTTTTCTCATCCACAAGTTGCCTATTCGGGACTCTCCAACTTGAGGGGAGTATGGGGATATATATACAACTAGTTTAATGCCCGCACCTTGTGCGGGATTGTCTAAATAAAGATTATATTTTCACAATGATGCATCATATATTTTATATCAATTTATAGTAAAAATTATTTTTATTAATTAATACGACTAACATATGAGGATTAATTTTTTTTAAATAATTAAAATTCTATCACAAAAATTATTATTCGAGTATTATATTTATACCTTAATATATTATCACTTTTACTTATATTTAGATAGAGGAGCAAAATTTGATTTAGTTTTAAATTAAACAAATGTGTCAAATCTTGTTAGAATATTTGTGTTAGATTTTCTCAACAAATCGAGTTAAAATATATTAGTTTGCTAGTTTTGATTGGTAGATAGGTAGATTTATTTATTTTTAGTTATTTATTATAATAAAATTGACGTGGCATGATGACTGTTTACAAATTCTAATAAAAAATTTTCTTATAAAATAATTAATGGCAAATCTGTAAATACGTTGTGGCAAATCTTTAAATAAACTAGTTTAGTGCCCGCACCTTGTGCGGGATTGTCTAAATAAATATTATATTTTCACTTTCATGCATCATATATATGATATCAATTTAACGTAAAAATTATTTTTATTAATTAATATAACTAACATATGAGGATTAATTTTTTTAAAATAAATGAAAGAACATAATTAAAATCATATTACAAATATTATTATTCGAGTATTACATTTATACCTTAATATATTATCACTTTTAGTTAGATTTAGATAGATGAGCAAAATTTGATTTAGTTTTTAGATTAAACAAATGTGTCAAATCTTGTTTAAAGATTTGCGTTAGATTTTCTCAACAAATCGAGTTACAGTTTGTTAATTTTGATTGGTAGATAGGTAGATTTATTTTTTTTTTAATTATATATTTTAATAAAATTGACGTGGCATGATGACTGTTTACAAATTATAATAAAAAAATTTTCTTATAAAATAATTAATGGCAAATCTGTAAATACATTGTGGCAAATCTGTAAATAACTTGGAAAAAAGCTGACGTGGACGGCCTTAGAGATTGACACGTGGACAAAATGGGTGCTGCTTTAGTAATATATATAGATTGGAAAAAAGCTGATGTGGACGAGCTTAGAGGTTGACACGTGCACAAAATGGGTGCTGCTTTAGTAATATACTAGTTTAATGCCCGCACCTTGTGCGGGATTGTCTAAATAAAGATTATATTTCACAATCATGCATCATATTATATCAATTTATAGTAAAAATTATTTTTATTAATTAATATGACTAACATATGAGGATTAATTTTTTTTAAATAATTAAAATTCTATTACAAAAATTATTATTCGAGTATTATATTTATACCTTAATATATTATCACTTTACTTATATTTAGATAGAGGAGCAAAATTTGATTTAGTTTTAAATTAAACAAATGTGTCAAATCTTGTTAGAATATTTGCGTTAGATTTTCTCAACAAATCGAGTTAAAATATATCAGTTTGCTAGTTTTGATTGGTAGATAGGTAGATTTATTTATTTATAATTATTTATTTTAATAAAATTGACATGACATGATGACTGTTTACAAATTCTAATAAAAAATTTTCTTATAAAATAATTAATGGCAAATCTGTAAATACGTTGTGGCAAATCTGTAAATAAATTGGAAAAAAGCTGATATGGACGACTTTAGAGGTTGACACGTGGACATAATGGGTGCTGCTTTAGGGGGTGTATTCAATCGAGACTTTTAAAGATTTTGACGGATTCTTACTAATCATAGGATTTGCAAATTTTCTGGGAAATTTTAATTCTAATACAGATTCTGTGGAAATCTTATATGTTGGGGGAAGATTTCTATGGATTTTAGATAGTTATAAAAGTAATGAAGAATCCTACAAAATCAGTGAAATAATAGATTCTTTTAAAATCCACAAACTTTTAAATACCTAGGAATTTTATGGAAAATTTTAAATCCTAATTGAATACCTACAGATTTATATGGACTTTTAAAAATCTATATTCAATACCCACAGACTTTTAAACTTCAAAAAATTTCTATAGATTCTTAATTGAATACACCCCTTAGTAATATATATATATAGATATAGATTATACATATCCAACTTGTGAATATTACTTTCTTAAGGGTTATTCATGTAATTAGGCTTTCTAGGGTTTCTGAGTGCCTAATAAGAAATCAGATCAGTTTTGCCCACAATCTCACATAGTCGCTGCTAGGGTTTTTAATTTTGTAGATTTGTACCTGTTCACGCGTTGCTTGTGTGTTTATCTGCTGAATTGCCCTCCTACTCGATGGCGATTGACGAGCAGGGGGAGGAGACTAGGAAGCCGGAGAATGAAGAAACGGGGCCGGAGAATGAAGAAACGGGGCCGGAGCAGGAAGGCGGAGAAGTTGAGGCAGAGGAGGAAGGTGAAGAGGAGCAGGATGCAGCTAGGACGCCCATCGACAGGCCTACCAGAGAGAGGAAAACAGTCGAACGCTACTATGCCCCGTCGCCAGTTCCAAGGTCAGCCGCTAACAAGAAACCCTTCGCAATTGCTAAGGTATTTTCAACTGAGTCACCCTTTTTATTGCCAAATTGTTTGATTTTTTATGCTCAATGAACAAAAGTCGCTGCTATGTATAAATCTAGAGAGATTACATCGACAAGTAAGAGACTTTTGGAAGAGAACCATAGCAAACATAATCTATGTTTTTAATTTCTTACGCCAGAAATTGGGTTAAGTCTCCTGTGAATTGTGTTATTTGGTTGAATGTTTGGGATTAAATAAGAGTTTTTAAGGGCTTGTTCCGCCATCATCACCATTTCATGCATGACCTGTCCACCTAACCATGTTGCCATCCTTCACCCCTCGCATTTCAACCATCCCCTGTTCTCCCTCTTATCTAGTACGGTTTTGTCCAAGGAGAAGTTGTGTGGGCGCAATGCAGTACCATATGCGAAGATAAGGAGAAAATTAGGGAAGACGTGAAGAAATTTCCACAGTGTTGATTGAAGAGGTGAAGAAGAGGTTTCCCAGCGAGATGAATATTCAAACCCAGTTCTCACCTGTGCTGAGTATCCTAGTCTTTTCACTTCTCATTCACCCAATCCTCTGCCACTCTGCCAGTTCGTACTCCCTCCTACCCAGGCAGCCATGGAAGTGCTCTTCCTCCTTTGCCTTCATGGAAGCGAAATGCGCGAAGAAGATGAATTTGGGAATGGTAGAAACCGGTCCTAGTGGGAATTTTAGTTTCTGCGTGAGTACTGTAAGGCTCTTATAAGTTTTACTTACAAGTTTTACTTACAAGACTATTAACGACCAACCATGTACTCATGTATAAATATTACTAACATACATGCATCTGCAACTCTGCTATGTCTGGCTATACTAGCTCATATTAAACTCCTTTTTGTCTGCTTGATTTTCAGGGTAGTGGCACACAGCTGAAGGATATTCCAAATGGTATGTTGTTAGATATCTCTTTTTTCCTCTTTATTTCTGATTTGTATTTTTCATCTTTTTGTTTCCTTAATGGTAATTAAACATTTGGATTTTTGGATTGGGACTGATGTATAGAATTATTGCATATCAAGTTCATGATGGATTTGCATGGTTCCATTGGAAAATCTGGAAATAAATATCTACTGCGAAGAGTTGCTATGGCTTCATTACTTTCAACTCGAGACATAGCTGCCAAACATTATGATTTTCGTTTTGAAAAACTGACACGTGTTTAACGAATTATAGCATCATCAGTATTTAGCAAATCTTGGATTTGCTTTAGCGCATGTTGTATTTGTTAATCTTCAAAAGAATGCAATGACCATGTAGAGTTCCTATGCTTTGTTTGTTGTGAACATTTAGTATATTTAGAGATTATTTGATATAGATGTGTTTTGCGGAAGAACAGAAAAAGTCGTAGAATAAACCTTTCAAGTTTAAGAGATACTACTTGGTTTTCTTGCAGTTTGATTATTACAAATATGGGGAGTACAATACTAAAAAATGGTTCTGAAAAGTCTGATATGCCTTGCAGTTGTTTGTTTGCAACGCGCAAGAGGTAGAACAAATTGTGATTTTCTCTAAACTATGCTATTACAAAAAAAGAACTGAAAATCAAGTATATTTTCAAAATCACACATGCTGTTGGTGTTTTCTAAAAATGCATCCACCCTCCCCACTCCCCCCACCCCCCCACACACCTGCGACAATATATGTTAAAATACACGGGAAAGCATCAAACTGTCATTGATGATATTTTTATTGAAGGGTGTGCATTGTGACTAGCAATTTGTAGAAGATAAACTTCAACCTCGGTGAAGAAAGCCTGTGTAATGGCTTTTTTGTTTGGGAGCAAAATTTTAGAAGCTTATGAAGATGATAAGCTAGGTGGTGTGTGGTGGGAGCTTATAGATTATATTATGTGAATTCTGTAGGAGTAATTTATAGACTTCGGAGCTTATAAAGTTTATCCTAGATTTTACACTTATGAACTAACTATCCAGAAAGCTTCATGCTCACAAAAAATCATCATTCATCAAGTTTTTCAAAATAATAAGTCCGTTCAGTCAGCTACCTATTTCAGCTACTCAATAAGCTTTAACTCTGATAAGCTATGTGATCTCAAACTAACCCTTATCCTTGTGATAAGCATAAGCTGTTTTTTAACTGATAAGCACGAGCTGCTAGTTAGGATTTAGGAGTTTCTGCTGTGTTTATGCACTACCTTTCTTATTCTACGTTTACTGTTATTTCCCATTGCTATATGCATTTTTGGGTCTGATATTCTGAACTATATAGTGGCTTACAAATTATCCAAGAGAAAACCTGATGACAATCTTCAATTACTACACACAATTCTCTTTGGCAAAAAAGCAAAGGTATGGTTGTCTTTGCTCTGTCATACTTGGATTTTGTCTTGATGTTCTTTGGAGTGAACATTTCGTTGTAACTAATTTATTTGTTAGGATAAGTAATTTTGTCTTTCCTTTCTCACAGGTGCATAAATTGAAGAAAGACATAGGCTTATTCTCTGGCTTTGTTTGGGTTGAAAATGAGGTAAGGATTTTGAAGGATGGGTTTCTGGGTCATTCAAGAACAATGGTTTGTACTGTGTACAATTTTGATATGTTAGCGTTTATGATGTGGTTGCAGGAAATGTAGAGTTAAAATGCAGAGTTAAAAGATGAGAGCATATGCTTACTTAGGATATCTTATTTATCTATTTAGGGATCTGAAATATATCTAGTTATTTTAAGATCTAGTTTATATATCTTAGGAATTGGGATATAATTTAACTTTCTGGCCTTTTCTTAGGATCTGAGTTTTGTCTTTCCCTTGTTATGATCAGCCTATATATATATGCCTTTTCTTAGGACAAGTCTGCTTCATCTATCCCCTCATACATAATCATAGCTCCCAGGAAAAATCCTGACGAGTGTAGACCTGTGACTCGATCCAGTGCTCAGGGACATGACATCTGCGGTTTGTAATAGAAAAATAGAAGAAGCTTCGTGAAGAAACGAACTTTTTTTCAACTATTAATGGCTCAAGTGTCGAAATTGGACTGTGGATTTTGGATGAATGTCCAAATGCATAATATCTGAGCTTTAGCATGCATTTTCATGGGTTGCTTTTTACATTTCAATTTAGTTATAACTTATTGGTGATTGCAAATTTGAGTACAGGTAATTGTCTTTAATGGTTAGGTTATTAATACCTGAAGCAATTTTCGGAAGACATTATTAATGTGAAATTGCTATTGTTTTATATAACAGGAAAAACAACGGACCAAACTCAAAGAAAAGCTTGATAAATGTGTCAAGGACAAATTATTAGACTTCTGTGACGTACTAAACATTCCTGTTAGCAGAGCTAACTCCAAGAAGGTGTTTCTCAATAGCTTTAGTCTTCTTTTTTCTTTTTCTTCTTTTCCCCAATATGATGTTCTGACAACTGATTACTAAATCCATTATGGAAATTCAGGAAGATCTTTTAGCCAAGCTGTTGGAATTTCTTCAATCTCCACACATCACAACTGCTGTTTTGCTTGCAGACAAGGAACAGGTTTTCTACCTCCTTTGAAATATAATTTGTTTTATTTTTTGTTTTACTTCTTGATTGGCACACATTTCTGATCTATTTGTTCCTAATATGAACTACAAAAGGGGAAAAAAAGAAAATCAAAGGCAATACTTAGCAGAAGCTCTACATCTAAAGAGCAGTCTGCTGAAAGATCATCTAAGGTATGCTATCATTTGTTGCTCATTTTTGTTTGAACCTGAGAGGCAAAAGGCGCTCAACTTTTCATCCTATAATTTTTTTTGTTAAATTACTCTTAGTTTATCGGAAGAAGTAAGTAAATATGTTGTGGTTTCAAATGGTAGTTCACTCATAAAATTATATCATGAAAGGCACATTATTATGCTTATTAGGAATGGATAGAGTATTTTATATCATTAAAGGCAGATTTCTAAGCGCATGTGGAAAGGGGACATGGAAAGTGACAACTGCCCTTGAAGGTTGATTTCTAAGTGGAATGTGGATGTTAAAAGTTCATGTATCTGTAATGCTCTCGTCTATATATATTTATGCAATTATGTCCTTCTTCAATGCTTCATTGATACAATTTCTTATTTCCCCCTAATTAGTGGAATGTTTACGAAGACAGTTGAAATGAGTTAAATTATATTGTCATATTTAAGTGTCTAGGGAAGTCGCAGAATGTAGTGAAGGCAAAATGTTCTAAATTTTTATTTCCCCCAAATTTACTGCTGTTTAAAAATATGTTTTTGCACATGCTTATGATTTTCGGTATTCTGAACTTTCTTGGTGCAAGCAGAAGGCAAAAGTCGGAGAGAAGCAAAAGAAGACATCTATAGCTGCGGAAGAAAGTGATAATGAAGACAAAGAAGAAAATTCAGATGTGAAAGATAAATCCATGGAAGAAGACAGTGACAAGGAAGCATCTAAGGAAGAAAGTGATGAAGATGAGATCAAGTCCACAGAGGGAGATGAATCCAAAGAACAGATTCCCAATCCAAAATCTAAGGAGAATTCTGGGTCTAAAAGTAAGAAACCTCCTACAGGTATTAACGAGCACAATCCCAACAAGCCTTCAGAAAGCAAGCAAAAATCTAAAAGAACTACGAAAATAAGTGATGTTCTTGCAAAGGATTCTGCATCACCTTCTCAAGTTAAAGGGTCTAGTAGTAAGAAGCAGAAACCTGAAAGTGAAACCAAGAAGGTGAAGTCTGCTGACCAAAAAGATTCTAGTAGAAAGCAGTCAGGCAAATTGGGATCAAAATCCGTGACTAAGGAAGGAGGTAATTTAAATTCCTGTACATGAGGTTTTCACGTTGAAGCTCAACAACCGTGGTTGAAGATTTCTTTCTTGTGAATCGATTCAGCTTGTACCATTGAGTTTTTTTGTTAGTTCTAAACTTTCTGAGTTCTAACCTTAGGTCGAATGATACCAACTATAATGACTATTATTGCTGTTGAATATCTCTTGAATGGAAAAACTGTAACTGCTCTTTTGCTTTTAGGAAAAGGTAAAACAAGCAAAAAGAAGGATGCAGGGCCTAGTACAAAGGAATTGCAAGCTGTTGCTGAAAACATTTTGAAAGAAGTTGATTTCAACACTGTAAGCTGACACTGGTATATGCATTTGCACAAGATCTTGAGTTTTCCTCCTTTGATAACCTATCAAATATTTGTTTTTTCAATGTTGCAGGCAACTTTATCAGATATTGTGCAGAAGCTCGGTATGGAGAAAATCAAGCTTGTTCTTTCTATTAATTTCTGTTGTTGTGTCTAATTGTCTGAAAATTTGGCATATTTCTTGTTGGCTTATATTTTATTAGACGTGGTCTCAGTGTTTATCATGTTAGGGCTCCAAATCCTCCAACGGATGAAAATTTTCATTAACACACTCTACCTACTGCGGAAAAAAAAATATATAAAGAACTTGTATTTTGTTGAAGGAACTTTTTATTGGAACTCTTTCAATCAAATCTCATCAACAATGTATGGGAATCAATTGATTTTGTTTCTGGATTTCCTGTGCGTAGTGTATGAGATCAAATAAAAGCATCACATTTGAAATAGGGTTGGAATACTTTGAAGATTAACCAGTCCTTTTTTCTCTCATGCCCTGCATATGATTTGATTTCTGGAGGCTTAGATTTTCATCTTCTATTTTCCAGGTAACCATTTTGGATTGGATTTGATGCACCGAAAGACCGAGGTGAAGAAAATAATTGCAGATGTGATAAATAACATGTCTGATAGTGAAGATGATGAGGAAGAAGATGGGGATGATGATGATGATGGGAATAAGGCGGAGAAAGATGAATCTGATGATGACAATGCTTAAAATGCCCCCTATGGTTCCTTGTTCTTGGTAGAGATACTGTGCTGACTGCCTTGACTCTCCGAAAATGGCTGGAAGCTGTTAGATAGTAGACAACTAAATCTGTTCAGCTTTTGGGTTTATACCTGAGTTAGAGGAAGCCCCCAAATACAGGGTCTTTAGGTTGTTCCCTAGAATTCACCATATATTTTATTTCCTCCTGAATACAGAAGAACCCCTTTCGTTCTGCCCGCCTGACCTAAAATCCTAGTGAGTGTTTAAGTAGGATACATTCCTGGGCTGATTGTTGCTTTGATTTTAGTGTTTATTAGTTCTGATTCTGATACTAGACCGGTTTTGTATGTGTTTGGTGAGTAGTTCCCTGTGTCTATTATTGTGTTAATCACATACATATTATCTTCTCAGTTTAAGCTCTTAGTCAATGTTCTAAAGTTTTTTACAAATTACATATAATGCAAATAATAGCCATTTTTGTGTATTTACACTATAGTATTTTACCCTAGACGATTAAGATTGAGACGGAACGGTCAGACGGGATAGTTAGGTTACCACTTACGAGTCAACTGAGAGTTTGAGATAGAGAGTGAGAAACACAGTGAGGGACAGATAAGGAGATAGGGCTACCAGTCGGAGTCCTTGCCCTTGTAGGATTGCTGCAGTTGCTCATCGATATCCTCGCAGCCGACGTCACTAGGAGAAAAGACCGATATCCTTGCAGCTGTTGTCACTAAGAGAAAAAACTGAGAATTAAAGGAGTCAGGGTAAGCCTGAGAAGAAATGGATTTAGGATTCGGGTTTAGAACACTGCTCTTGCCTCTTGGTTCCTAAACTCATGGTCAATAACAAAACCTAAAAAAAGGCTTTGCAATTTGTTTTCTTTTTTCCATTGAAATTTAATTTGAAAAATGCTGAATGTTATTTTTTTTCAAAATAATAATCTAGCTTCTTCACTTTTCCTTTGTTCCAGCACATGGTCAATAAGCGCTACTAATGCCATTTTATCTAGGCAATACCTGCAGCAAAGACCAGGTGACAGGAGCCAAAATCTACCTTATCAAATGCCACACTATCACCAATAGGTATTGCAAACAAAGATCTGTTATAAATCTGCAATATTTTGTCATATACAAGTCAAACCGGGATTTCTTAAATCTTACTTCTAGTTGAAGAATGAATTCTGCGGCGTACTGTCCAATATTGAACTAAAGTTTAAGAAGAACATAAAAAGCAAGTATGCAAAAAAGGTGAAGTACATGTTAATATTGCCTTCTATTCACAATTTTGGTGTAGACTTCTAAGAAATTAAAGCCATTGAAGGTCTGAAATTTTCACTAGTCTTAACAGAAAAGAATGCCAGGCCATCCATCAAGCAAATATGAAATGCAGTGCACTACGGTGTCAATTCCCATGAAGTGGAGAAATATGCCACCAAGGCTAGCAAACGCGAATTCTAAGAACAAAGGGGAAATAAGTATTAATAAATTAGCATTTCTTTTCCTTATAGAAGAAGCAGTACGTACGATGTATAATATAATTACCTACAACCAATAAACTTACACAATACACTTCTAGTGATTACCAATTTTGAGAGTAAACCTAACAACAGGCTTTGCTGGAAACTTTGAACAACGAAAACCAGCTAAATGGATCTGAACAACTGCATTCAGAATTTGTAACTTTAATGCATATTCTGAAGCTGTAACACTGAGTATTCAAACATGAAATTCCTTACCAGAATATTCAGTAGCAAAACCAACCAAATAAATCTGAATAATTGCATTCAGAATTTGTAACTTCACTGCATATCCTGAAGCTGTAACACTGGATACTCAAACATGAAATTCCTTACCAGAATATTCAGTAGCAAAACCAACCAAATAAATCTGAATAATTGCATTCAGAATTTGTAACTTCAATGCATATCCTGAAGTTGTAACACTGGATACTCAAACATGAAATTCCTTACCAGAAATTCAGTAGCAAAACCAACTAAATAATCTATCATAACTGTGATGAATTCTTACTAGATGCAGTTTACTGTAGATTGAAAAACATTTAGCACATCAAATGGCACCAAAGATTTAACTGAGAGCTTCATGTCATTTCTCGGCCCATCATTCAAATCCAATAGCATCATTCAAAGCCACGAAGTCAAACTGAGGGTTAACCAGATACCAGTTGCCCTCTCTTCAACCATGTAATTGATCCAATTAATCTTAAACGGTAGCTTTATCTTATTAGACGTCATGTTAAAAGCTTCGAACAATGATCTCTTGGAAACATGCACTAGACATCACTTTCATACGAAAACTACTAAATGAATCTTAAATTATAGCACTCAAATCAAGAACTTTAATGCATATCTGAAGCAAATTCTGAATATGCATATATAAATTCATTGCCAGACCATTAGATTGCAAAATCAACCAAATAAAAAATCGTACCACATTTTGTGTAACTTGAAGCAACCTTTCGTTAGGCCTGCTACCAATAGTCCTTACAGGAACAAGAACCATTTGAAAAATGGTGAAACCTGCTATTGTCTCTAAGGATTATCACTCTTCTTGATACCTTTGAGATCAACTTCATAGCAGAATGGCAGTCCCTGCACACCCTCAAATTTTTCTTGATGATTATAGGCTTTCCAGATGGTACACTAATGAGCGCAAATGCAACGGCTATTTTTTCGCTGTGATGAAGAAGTACTCTCTCCTTTGCTTTATCATCCATTTCATAAGGGACAGAATCAGTTTCTGGAGCATATCCCGCCTCCTTTATTTCAAATGCTAGACGATCAAGTTTTTTGTAGATCTCAGCCTTTTGAGGGTGAGAGGAATCTTCAGCCTCAAAAACATGGGTTTTGTTGCCAACATCAACCCAGCTGTAGCCAGGCAACTTCTTCAGATTGCTGTCTCTCATCATGAGCCTCAAGCTACGCACATCTTCCCATTGTCTTGCCTTTGCATAGATGGTCGAGAGTAGAACGTGGGCTCCACTATTATCAGGCTCGGCTTCCATCAGTTTTTTAGCTGCCATTTCACCCCTCTGCTTATCACCAAGTACCCTACAAGCTGCGAGAAAAGAACACCATCCAAAAGCATTTGGCTCAAAAGGCATAGTCCTGATGAACTCTTCTGCTTCTTTGAGCTTTCCTGCTCGACTAAGCATGTCAATAACACAAGAGTAATGTTCTGACTTGGGTGTCACCTGATATTTTCTTTCCATAGAATGAAAGTAATTTAATCCTTCTTCAACTATTCCAGCATGGCTGCAGCCAATCAAGATATTGATAAACGTTATGGCATTAGGCTTGACACCAACGCTAACCATCGTGTTAAAAATTTCTATTGCTTCTTTACCACGACCATGCTGGGCAAACGCACCCAACAATGAATTTAACGCAGTCTCTGAGGGATTTTTTATGCCATTAAATAGACGCACAGATTGATCAAGCAACCCACATTTCCCATACATATCAACTAGAGAAGATGAAACAAAAGGGTCTCCCGTTAGATTGAACTTTACTACTTGAGCATGAAGCTGATTCCCTTGCTCAAGTGCAGCTTGGTTCGCACAAGCCTTAATTAAACTTGAAAAGGTATACTCATTAGGTTCAATTCCCTGTCTCCTGAAATCCATGAAAAGGGTAAGTGCTTTCTCTGTTTGATCTGCTTCCACAAATCCATCAATCAAAGAAGTGTATGACACAATGTTCATATAGCCGGTTTCACTCCCAAATACTCTTGAAGCAGTCACCATGTCACCTGCTTTTGAGTACATGTCAGTCAGTGCATTGCCTACAACAGTGTCCTTTTCAAATCCTAATTTGATAACAGTTGAATGAAGACCCTTTCCGAACCAATAAGCTTTCAATGCTCCACAGACACGTAGAGTACTACAAAGCACATAATGATCAGCCAAAAGTCCTTGAGTTAGCATGTCTTTAAAAGCTGAAAGAGCCTCCTCATTATCACCATTCTTACCATACCCATCAATCATTGAAGTCCAGGAAACCTCGTCCTTATACGGCATCTCTTGGAAAACCCTGCAAGCATCATGAACCAACCCACACTTGGAATACATGTCAGCTAAGCTGCTAGCCACAAACAGTTCATTGCTAAATCCACATCTCAAACTCAGACAGTGTAACTGTTTACCAATTTTTACACATCGAACTGAAGCCGATGCCTGAATTACACTTGAAAAGGCAAACTGGGTTGCGTTTATCCCAGCCACCCCCATCTGACAAAAAGTTTTCAGGGATTTCTCGTACTGACAATTGTGTGCAAAAGCAGTGATCATTGCACTCCAAGAAACAATGTTCCTCTGAGGCATATTCTCGAACAGTTTGTGAGCATACTCGACGTGGCCACATTTCGCGTACATGTTGAGCAGATGGTTGGTTGTGAACTTGCATCTTGTCTGCCCAGAACGAATTAGCCTGGCGTGGAGCTGTTTGCCGTGTTTGAGCTTCTTCGTTTGCGCGTAAGCTTGGAGAAGGTAGGTCCAGGTGGTGGAGTTCTGGAGCACAGGTGAGCACTTTGAAACAGAGACCATTGATGGAATTCCACAATGATTAAAAAGACGTGTTTGAAACAATTAAAGATGAGTTGTCGAGATCCAAGCCATTTTTCATCCGATGGAATTCTTTTCGCGTTATTGTTATCAAAAGAAAATTCGAACGATTGAGCACCTTGATCTTGAAACAGAGACCGGGCACCCCAGGGATGAGCCGGCAGTCGGACTCGTAGTAGTAGATGAAATGTGTTCTAATTTATTAAACTTTACATAAAAAAATATCTCAAATTCAAAATTTCCCAATATAGTATCGTTGCTTTAAAATGTCGACTACTAACAGGGAAATGACGTTGAATTCGACAATCTCAACATAAATTCCCGTTTGATGAAAATAAATATAGTGATCCGATGAATTTTTAAGGATTCTTCATCTCAATTTAAATATGATTATTTTATGGGGTGCTGTTCACGTAAGACACATAATTTCGGTACGGGTGTGTGGCTGAACGTACAGCCGACATGTGTTTTGATTTTATTTTATTTTATTTTATTTTTTTTCAGAAACGAGTGAAAGTAATAGTTCAAAACTTATTAAGAAATAGTTCATAACTTATAAAATGATAGTTCATGAATTATAATAGCATAGTTTATGAATTATAATAAAATAGTTTATAGTGCAAAATTTATAAATGAGTGAAAGTAATAATTCAAAACTTATTATGAGATAGTTCATGAATTATAATAGAATAATTCAAAGTGCAAAATTTATAAAGGAGTGAAAGTAATAGTTCAAAACTTATTATGAGATAGTTCATGAATTATAATAAAATAGTTCATGAGTTATAATAGAATAGTTCAAAGTGCAAAATTTATAAAAGATAGTGCATAACTTATAAAATGATAGTTTATGAATTACAATTGAATAGTTCATAACTTATAAACGATTAATTTATGTATAATTTGATATAATATATTAAAAAGTAATAGTTCATGGATTATATGAATATAGTTCAAAGTTTATATGAGAATAGCACGGTAGTTCAAACAAATTTTTATTCGTTTATCAAAAAAAAATCATTCGTTTCGGAATTTTTTTTATTTTTATTTTTTTCCGGTACACGTGTCGGCCGTACGCCCGTACCGTAAATTAGCAGCCGCACCTGAACGTTTACCTATTTTATGGTCATGTATGTAGAAACTATGTAAATAGATTTTTCTTTGTTATACAATTTGGTGTGTTTTGTGTACATTACATTTAGTGTAATCCAAATTAATTTTTGTAACTGAATTCGTAATAATTAAATTTGCGTAATCAAAGTTGTTGGGTATTTTTATTTATGTAGTGAGAATTTGTTGTTTCGTGTAAATGTATAAAATTCACTAATTTGTGTAGTTTTTAGAATGCATGTAGATTCAATAATGGGATTTTTAAATTCACTAATGATTTGTTATCAAAGCACTCCAAGGATTTGGAGTTGTCCCTAAGAGGTCGAGATCATTTTATCCGACTCCCGATTGGATCTTCGCTTCTTTGAGAAAGTCCAGGTCATGCTTGTGTTCAGAGAAGTCAACTGTGATACTGACAAATTGACCCATTTGGAAATTTCGAACACCAACACACCCTTTTCTAACGATCCAGAACTTCAAGATCTCATCCGCAAGGATGCGTTGCCTCTGGAAAGTAGGTCGTCCTAACCGCTTTCCATTTTCAAAAAAAATTAACGTGGATTTTAAATGTACCAGCGAAAATCTCTAGTAGTAACCATAACTACCCACTTCGTTCGTGTGCGTAGTTGATAAGGTCTTCAACTACGCATATAGGGAGCGTAGTAATAGCTCCAAAAAAAAAATATCTACAACTACGCTTTTTTGGAGAACTACAACTGCTCCCACAAACGTAGCTGATATTTTTTTATTTTTTATTTTTTTCCTTGTCTCTAAATACGCATTCCATATGCGTAGTTGGGACTCTATCAACTACGCACGTGAAGTGCATAATTATGGTGACTATTAAAAATTTTCAGCGGTATGTCTATCAACCCTCTTCAATAATTGAATTGTCAATTGTTTGATATTTACATACATCGTAGTTAAGTTTAATTTCGTGTAAATGTATTAATATATTTATTTTCGAAATGTCTTGTCTAGTTAAAATAAAGCTTGTGTAGATTATGTACTTAATATGTTGTGTAAATATTCAATTGTGTAGAAATATTTGTATAATGTATTAAAATTAAACAAATTTAGGTAAGAAAATATTCGGAATATGTTGTGAAATAATGGAGACTATATTTTTTTTATTTATTTAAAATCAATGAAGAAGATATGAGTTTTTTTTTATGGCAATTACACATTATATTGGTAAGTAAATTATTTGGAACATTTCCATATATTTTGGTACTTAATTTTAATTTTTTGTAAGTATTAATATGTTTGGTTATCTTGGCTGCCCTCACGACACCCACCACGACTTGGTTTCACGCTAGAAGAGGTATTTTATAAATATTTTAGGTAGTTATAATTTAGTTTTTGTAACTAGATTATGTAATAATGTAAACTAGTATAGTGCCCCGTGCCAAAACACGAATATCATTTAAAGTTTAATAGGTAAATATTCTTTTATATTACAAAATACTTATAATGTATCGTAATGTTTAAATTAATTAATGGGGAGAAAAATTGAAATTAATTTTATATATTTTTATTAAATTAATTATATCTTAGATAAACAAAATAAAATAGTCTAATACATATCCAAAATTTTCATTTCTTGAGTGTAAAAATTAATGTAATATTGTTTATTATTTATAAAGATAGTAAAGTGAAATAAATATTTTAAAAATAAAATAAAATTTTTAATTTCAAAATTGAATGTAAACGTTTAAAACAAACATATTATAAAAAGTTCAGATAAAAAAATTGTCAGAGGATTCTTAAAAAACAAATATGGTGTAATATCTATATTGTAATAGTTTATACATTTGTAAATTTGGTGAGTAAATAATTGATATTAGACTATATATTTATATGTTAAAGTTAGGATATGAAAATTTCAAATCACCTTATAAATAAGAGAGAATGAAATTATCAAATTATCTTATAAATAAGATAGGAAAGATTTTTATTAAAATATTGAATTTTTCTCTTAGTGCCCTTCACCTTTGGACTTTTTCTCTTGATATTCACAAGTTTTTAAGATTACTCTTAGTATTTTTATGGCTCGATTAGCTTCCTTCTTATACCATTTCTCAATATATTTCATTAAAAATTCAATTATAATATAAAAAAATCGAAGAAAATAAACTGAAACTAATTATAAACACATTAAATATTAACTTCATAAAATTAACACCGATGAAGCGTCGAAAAATTGAGAAATTGGTTCACTAGAAGAGTTTGAATGAGGGTTGCACCAAGGTTAATACCGATGGAGTGTCGAAAGGCAACCTTGGACCTACTGGGGTTAGGGTGTGATTCGAGACAAAAGATGAAAATTGGCTTCATGGGTTTACTACAAACTTGGGTGTGACCACTACTCCCGTTACTGAGCTATAGGGTGTTCTATGTGGTCTCGAATTGACATGGTATAATAATTATAGGTGTGTTGTCGTGGATTTGGACTAGTTTTTGGTGTGTAACCTCATTGAGAAGGACGTGGATTCCATGCACCCTCTATCAACATGATGTTGCGATGTCACGACTTATTTACACGAGACTAAATTATCATATTCAGTCATATTTCCTATGAAGGTATTAGGGACGTAGTTGATTTTCTAGCCAACTTTTTCTTTACGTTAAAATTTGACCACCATGTTTTGGAGGAAACCCCTTTTTGCTATAGGAAACTTCTTGTGAGTGTGTGACCCGTCGGAGGGTGTAGTTGATCCTTTACTTATATAAGGGTTCGGGACACAAATTATTTTCGGACCAGCTTATTTGATGTATGTTTTGTTTAGTCATCAAATGGAATATTAGGGGCCTTTTTGGAACATAGAAGAAGGATAATTATTTCCACTATGATCTTCCGATTTCATTCACAGGCCCCAAGCAAACTACCCCTAGTCCTTTCTTTATGAAGTTTTTACTGTGAGGACTTCGGTCCTTTCTTGTGATTCTGTCATATCTTGCTTAAAGAATGACATCTTTGAGATTCTTTCCACTGCATTAAATTTCTGACATTAGAAGCTTCATTGCACATGAGCTGATTGAAAACGTTTCCTTCTTTGACTCCATACTGGCTTAGCCATAGAGTAGATGTTTTTGTTTTGTTCTGAGCAAAGAACCCCTTAGTTTATCTCTCCTGACCCTAGCTCATCTGTGAATCAACTTGAGCGATGGGCGGAATCGTAGTTAGTGCTATTAGTCTGCTACATTCAGGTCTGATGCTTGGCATAGCTTTGATCTTCATGTTTGTTGGTTGTGACTACTGAACTGGTTTTGTATTTGGTGTGTAGAGAAGGTTGCAAGCTCACTTGTGGTACAGGAGTATCTATGAATGCAGGTTTAGCGTGCTAATTTGAAATTTCAAAATTTCAACATCTAGGTTGGTTAGTTAGTTGGCCATTAATGCATTTGGATGGGAATTATTGTGTAGATAGCGTCTTAATCTTGCATTGATGAATCTGATAAGTGAGTCTTTGGTGGTGATTTATCATTTTTAATGCTAAAACAGTAGAAAGTGATGCATGTTTGGAGGGATCATTAGTCCTGTATTGATACTTATCTCCTGTTTCATTACTTTATAGCTTCTCTTACATTTGTTGACTAAATTAGGCTTGCTTGCGATTTTGAGCATATGTAGATGGATGTACCCACAATCTAAAATAATCGAAGAAGAGGCTCAGCATAGTGGGGATGCCGTCATTAAAAATCTGCATTATTGAACAAGTCCAAGCACACATGTCCTTAGTGTTACGTTAGATTGTTAGGTTTAGGCCAAGTTATCGATAACTTTCATAAAGCGGGAATAGAAGTGCGATCAGTAGTAGGAGCGGTCTCAGATGGTGAGGGAATAGAAGCGGAATCCGTAGGTGGTGGTCGATCGCCTCGTCGTAAAGATGCGGTAGGTGGTGGTCGTCTCAACGCCCTGTTGGACAACGAGCTAAAACCGATTTTTGAAATAATAGAGTTATTGAAAATCCGCGTTCCGAACTCCGTATATAGTAGCTACCAATTATTAAGTTTTATTTTTTCGGAAAAAATATATAAAATGTAAACACACGCATCTGTTTAAAAATTACGCGTAAACTTCAACATACTCGGCATACGTAGAAGCTGACCGCTTACCTTCAACACATTCGGCCTACATTGAAGGTAAGCTCAACCAGTGTTGAGGGGTTTTTCTTCTTTCCGTTTTTCTTGTTTTCGATTCCAATATGTCTAACCTATTCCGTTTTCTAACTTAAAACGTTAAAAACGAAACACAAAAAACGTTAAAAGAAAACTGACTTCGAGTGCAATCAAAGGGCGTCTTGGTAGGGACGTCTCATGATAACGGGTTTTTTTTTTTTTTTTTTTTTTCAAATTCAAATGAGAGTTTTTTTTGAATTTGTGTTCAAATTTTTTGAATAATGGTGATGAGCAGCGGCGACAGGCGCCGTCGCTTCTTGTAGGATTTCAACGCATTCGGCGTGCATTGAGGTTACAATCTTTCAACAAAGTCGCACTGCGTTGAACTTTACGTTATGAAAATTTAATAGGGTGCCTTTAGCAATTCGGATTAATGTTGACATAAGAATCAAACTCGGAAATTAGTAAAGTTGATGGAACTTGATGCGAACCAAACGAGAGAACATGGGATCATATACAGTACTATATTGATTAAGAAGCTACGAACAGAAGAGGGTGAAAGCGAGCCACGTAGTTGAGAAACGGGAGAACATGTGATGATATAGAAGCTCAAATGCTACCACGTTTGGACAACGAGTCCCCACTTCCACTCAAATGGACAATAAATTTGCGTATATACAACCAACTTCAATACACTATACACATACGTACGCCTTCGCTATATATATATCAAACATCCAACATTTGATTTGATCGATCCTTTGTGGAGATAATAGTAATACGGATCCTATTCTCATGTAATTTATATGCTCAACTTACACATAGCTATTGCATGTACAAATCGTCCCTCTTGCTTGATCCATCTAACGTGACTTTTTGCTGCAGCTCTCCAACAACAACAACAACTTCCCTATGGAGGTGATCCGCGAAGGAGAGGCGACAAAGGTGAAACCCGTCGACGAGACGGAAAAGGGCTTCTATTTCCTCTGCAACCTCGACCAAAACATCGCCGTCATCATGAGAACCGTCTACTTTTACCGGTCCGTGGGGAACGATGATGAGATCGCGGAGATGGTTCGAGACTCGTTAGCCAAGGTGCTCGTACCGTACCACCCCTTGGCTGGGAGGCTAGGTTTAAGCCGAGACGGGAAGCTTATTGTTGAGCTCACCGGAGAAGGGGTGGTGTTTGCGGTGGCTCGGGCTAATTTTGAGCTTGGAGAGTTGCTTGCTAAGTCCAACCCCGAGACTCTTCTCAAGCTTGTTTATGATGTTGAAGGGGCTACTATCTTGGATGTGCCTATCTTAACCGTACAGGTATTTTCTTTCTTTTCTTCTACGTACTTCTTTTACAAAAGGACTATATATGTCATGCATTTTTTTTATTAGTTTCACGAAAAATTGGAGATCAAAAGGGTCAAAATCCAACCCACTTTCACAAACTAACATAATTAAGAAGGTTGTTTGTTGATTGAAATGTCCTTGTCAAAAACGCACATTTCATTTGGTCCATACTCCAAGTACAGCACGCATTCAATTCACATGCATTCACATGCACTTGAAGGTAACCAAGTTCAAGTGTGGCGGCTTCGCCATCGGAATGTGCTTGAACCACTGCATGGCCGACGGAATCTCGGCCGTCGAATTCTGTGCTTCATGGGGCCACGTGGCGCGCCACGGCCTCCCTCTCCCGTACCCGCCCGTCCTCGACCGTTCCATCCTCAAGGCACGAGACCCGCCAAAAATCGAGTTCCCGCACCTCGAGTTCCTCGAGATCGATGACGTGTCGGGTTGCAGGTCCCTCTACGAGTCCGAGCCCATGGAGTACAAAGCGTTCGTGTTTGACGGGGACAAGATTGGGAGGTTGAAAGGGAAGGCAATTGAAGGAAGTGTGATCAAGTGCACTACGTTTGAGGCTCTATCGGCGTTCGTTTGGAGGGCAAGGAGTAAAGCTTTGAGGATGAGTCCTCATCAGCGGACTAAATTGCTCTTCGCCGTGGATGGACGCTCCAGATTTAGCCCTCCCTTGCCGAAGGGGTTCTTTGGTAACGGGATTGTGTTGACCGTTGCACTTTGCACTGCAGGTATTCTTTTTTATTATAATCTCTCGTCGTAATAATATTGGGTGTGTTAAAATCCGTGGCATGTTTGTCAGAGGAACTGGTCGAGAAGCCGCTTTGCGAGGGGGTAGAGCGAGTGCAAGAGGCAATTAAGATGGTGAATGATGATTACATGAGATCTGTGATCGACTACTTCGAGAAGACGAGGGCTCGGCCATCGTTGAACGCTACCTTGCTGATCACCACCTGGTCAAGGCTGTCGTTCAACTCCATGGATTTGGGGTGGGGTGAGGCTGTGTATTCGGGTCCAGTCGGGTTGCCCGGAAGAGAGGTTGTCCTGTTTCTCCCACATGGGCCAGATAGGAGATCCATCAACCTTCATTTGGGCCTGCCCCGCTCCGCTATGGACGCATTTGAACAGCTTGTTAAGGACATCTGAGCTGTTATATATAAACTATTGTTGCCTGTTAAGTGGTGCTTAATTTGTGTATTTATGATCATACGTCCTTCATCTGTTTCAACTTTGTTGCATCTTAAAATATATTGGTAATGAATCCTTTGATTAAGCATATGGAAAATGATAATTTTTATTAAACTGTAATTTTTTTAAAAAATTATTGTGAAGGAAGTTTATATTGAATTTTTATTAAACTGTATTTTTTTAATTGCAAATTAAATTTTTTTGAGAGTACTAAGCTAGTTATTTTGTAACCTAAAATCACAAACATCAATCAAAGAAAGCAAATGTTATTCCATAGGCCCTAGCGCATCCTCGTTGCTCATCTCCTTTATTTGCACCTCCACTCCACTCGTGTAAAAAAGGCCTCTTTCTCATCCGCCATTAATGCACACCTTTTTTTCTTTTTGAGTTTAAACGACGACGCTGCTCTCTTTATCTGCTCTGTGGTAAGTGTACTGTGTACGTGTATGCAGAGTAGTGCAATGAACTAGCTAGTGATGGTGTTGGAATACCGAATAGTACTGCTGTTCTCAGTTTTTGTCTACTTTTACTCTGCTCTCCCATTCTTGTTCTTGCCAGCCATTGTTTCCGACGAGCTTCTTCATTTTCTGTGCTTTTTTTCCAAATGTGCTGTGATTGCTTCGATTTTTGAGACAATCGTTCGTGTTTGCCTTTTTTAGGTTTTGCTACCTTTGTTGTTGCTGCTAGTATCGTTTTAGCTCTGTTTTCGTAGTCTATAATACGACGACGCTGCTCTCTTTAGTTTCACTTCCTCTTTTTGCTTTTTCGGAGAATTTTCAAAGTTTTATGGAACTCGCGAGCGAGATAGAGAAAGAAAAAGTGCTCGCTCTTTCCCGTGAATGCTCGTGAGGCGTATTTTTGAAAGGTGCGAAATGCAAGTCAATTCTACACCGCAACCGGCACCTGTTTAGTTTCCTTTTTATTTAATGTTGATCGTAATGTGATGTTTGTTATTGATCTTCGAGCTTTCCGTAATTCTCCTCCTATTTGAATGCTATATCCCTCTCTCTCTTCCAATCTGCAAACTATCGAGTGAACGCATTGGAAGTTTATTCTCCTGCCGTTTTGTTGCTTGTAAGTTGTAGAAATTTCTGGTTCCGCTTTTAATCTTTTCTTCTTTGCAGTTTCCTCAATCGGAAAATTCTTTTGCGGAGTGAAGTTTGATAGAGGAGAATAACAATGAGCATCTGTAATGGCGTTTATCCGAGCTGGAGGAATACGATTTTGGTTGCAGCGGCGCTAATCTCGACGATTCTGCTGGCTACTGCAGGTTTATATATATACACAAGCTTTTCTCCAAATCCTTTGCCATCCTCTGTCCGAATCTTACATAACGATGGTAACAGGAAGAATTATTTATTTTTTTTTTTCCAGTTTGTTAGTATAACTCTTCTGCTAATCAACGCATTCTTTCAACTTTCTCAGGTCATGAGTATGGACTTCCCCATTTCAAGAAGATGATTTCTACAAGTATGGAGGAAATTGCCTCAACTCCACATCGCAAACTGCTGCTTTCCTGTAAGTAAATTTCTACACACCTCTCTCTCAACTGTTCGTGCTGTTTGGATTTTTGTTGAATTCCAAAATTAAGGCTCTCAGATTCGTACATATTTTGTACCAGTTGTCGGTCTGCTTGTCATATTTGTGAAGGGGTGGAGGCAGAGAGAATTTCGTTTTTCTTCTTTGTCGTTATGCTTCCCTGCCCTACTTATCAAATCCATTGTTTGCTGGCGATTTGTTGCGCAATGGTGGTGTGCACCTGTGAGCAAATATACAATTGAGTGCAAGTGTAAGATGAAAGAGGGATGACAACAAATTTTTGGCTATTAAATTTGCTAGTTCTCAAATTCCTCTTCCATGCATCATCTGGATTTTGGTCCTGGATCTTTTAATGTGTTACAGTTGAGGACATAATGTGTTGTTCTTGCCTTTCTATTTTCTTACATTCATCTTCTCTTTATTCTTCCTACATGTTCTTCGTTGAAATTGATACTTTTTGCCTCTCACTTTTATTTTCTCCATGTATAGTATCTGAATTTACTGCTTTATTTCCAAATTTATTGCTTCTTACCAGTGTTTTCTACCTTGCAGCTAAGGATGTGGATGACCCGACCCGAATAGAAGGCGACATTAAAGTGTGTTCAGAATCCGATCTGGTAGTGAGTCAGGGCCCATCAGATCCTCTCCCATCCGGTATACCCACCTACACAGTGGAGATCGTTAATATGTGCGCTACGGGTTGCAACATCACAAGCATCCATATGCGATGTGGATGGTTCAGCTCTGCCCGGGTGATTAACCCGTCTTTATTCAAACGGGTTGACTATGATGACTGCGTCGTGAATGAAGGCAGATCTCTTCTCAATGGAGAAACCATCTCCTTCCAGTACGCCAATACTTACAGTTACCCACTCTCTGTTTCCGCCATGATTTGCTCATAGAATAATTCGCCTAACACCTTAGCTTAATATGCAAAATCAAATCAAAAAACCTAGGACCAAGTATACACATAGCGCCCATCTATCATTCAAGCGCAAGAGAAGATCGTCTGGATGGGATTGAGACAAGTAATATTTTTTGGAGGTATATAATAGAGGTGCATATAGAGCTCTAGCTTAGCCGGTAGTGATGTAAACGCCTCATATGATACATTATCAATTTGTCTTTTCTCTGATAATAGATGTGCATATAGAGCTCTACTGGTTCTTGATAAGAAGATGGATTCGATTAGATTTCCTTGGTTCAATCTATATCGTACGGCTACTTCTCAATGCTAGTAAAAACAAATTTCCATTTCAAATCCATATCTTACATTTTGGGTTCCAATTCTCATTTTTAGCTTATCATTGACCGACAGAAAACTCACCTTAAGATGGGTTGGTCCAAATACATGAAAGTGGTTAAATAGTTTGATGGTATTGGGGATGCATTAAAGGTGAGGGCATTTGTGATGGGTCTTTTTTAGTGTAAAATATTGGGACTACCCCAAAAAGGCCAAAAGCCTCAATAGTGATGATACATGCGTCTCTACCCATATTGACCGCCGTTGGCAGCGGCTTCAACGGGATCCTGCTTTGTACATTACATGATGCACAGTGAAAGAAAGAACCAAATGCAATCACCCTAAAGCGCCCATTTTCTTACATCCAAACTGCCTTTCAACTCCATATGAATTTCAAACTAATTTTGTAGGATAATTGTCTGTATATTTTTTTATAATATTAATTGATATGTATCTATGAAAGTTTAAAGTTGGATGTTAATTTTTAAATTAAATATAAACAAAAACGGTTCAAGCTTTATATAAGAAGAATGTATATGGTTTGTTATTGTTTGACAACCAGGAAAAAAAAAAAAGAAAATAATGTATGGCATAATATAGATTTTTAGATATTCGAAGTCAAGAACGAAGATGGAAGAATATACATACTATTTTATGCACTTGTTCATCCACATGCGTTTTTTCAAACCGCCAATTTACATATGACCTTAGACAAAACGTAAATCGCCGGTTTTCCGAGCACCAGTTTGTTAAAAAAATATATTATAAACCAACAGGTTTGTCAACTTTTAAAACAAAATTTATAAAAACATAGCCAAACTGGCGGTTTGGTCCACTTTTAAAATTCAAAAAAAAATCATAACTAAACCGGAGGTTAACCGCCGGTTTAGATTTGTTTGTTTGAAAAACCTAAACCGGCAAACCTAAATCGCCGGTTTGAAAACCGGAAGTTCGACGGTTTGCCCTAAACCGGACCCAAGTCCAATCACCCCCAACTCTTCATTGAATTTGTCCTTGAAGCTGAAACTTTTCCCCTTCGCAAGGGCGTCCTTCAGACTATGAGCCTTGGTCTTTCTTATGTTAAGATTGAGGGTGGCAACTTAACCCTTATTAATTCGATCAATTTCACTTGGAAACCTCCTTGGGAAGTTGATATTCTTGTTTTGGATATCACTTTGCTTCTCTATTGTTTTTTTCTTTTTGCAGGGTCCACCATATCTTTAGGGAAGTCAAACTTTGTTGTTGACCGACTGACGTCTCATGGTCCCTCCATTCCCCCCTATGATGGTCTGCTTCCTCGTAATGTTGATATCCTCATCCGTAGAAATGCTTTAGGACGATATGTCTCAAGAGATTGATCCTTCATTCTCTTGCCTTTGTATCAAAAAAAAAAAAAAAAAAAAAAAGCCTTTTTTTGTTTCATTTTTTCTGGAAAACAGACCAAATTATAATAAGGCTTTATCTGCCTGAATAATACAATGCAACCCTAATGGGTAATTAAAGAGAGATGAGCTAACATAATGCTTCTTAATACCAAACTGAGAAAGAAAATGAGCAACAAAATTATTCATCCTAGAAGCCCAGCACCATGTAACTTGGCCAAGAGCAGCTGACGCACCACTTGATCCAGAGGAGCCAAACCCTGACGAGGTTGATTAAGTAGTTGAACAACTGAACTACAACCAGACTCAACAAAGAGAGACTGAAAACCGAAGCCTTGCACCAAAACTAAAGCCCAACAGATGGTCTCCGCTTCTGCAACCTCAGGCAGCGTTCCACATTGGATAGGCTTCATCCCCAGGAAGACAACCTCACCCAATGAGTCACGAGCAAAGACCCCGATGCCACACCCTGCAACAGACACAGCAGCGTCTTCAGCGAACCACGGGGAGGAGGAGGCCATGCATTACTCGAAAACTCTACCCTTGACTGACCACTGTAGCCCTGGCCCCTTGCATGAAAACTATCCATATGCCACGAAATGAAAAATAGTCAACAGAACCAAAGGATCACTTTCCTCCCCAGAAAACAACTTGTGCTGAGGCTCATTCGGAATCTCGCCAACATTGTTTGGCTAACAATGCTTGATTGAACAAAGACATATGACGGAAACCCAAACCGCCTTCTTTCTTCGGATCGCATCATTTATCGCAACTAAGCCAATGCAAGGACCGGACATCAGAATTACCCCATAAGAAACGAGCCATAACTTGTTCAATGTCCCGACAGAAAGATAAAGGGAGTGTAGGTATTGACTGGATTGTTACCCCATAAGAAACGCCTCTCTAACCGTCCATATCTCTTACCTAATTAATTTTTAATTAGTTTAATAAATAGAAGAATACTATTTAATTGATGCTCCGACTGCAATAAGACTATAGGAGTACACTTACTATATAATCCAATATTTTATACGAAAAACAAAAGATTTTGTCACCAAACATATCACATGCAACAAGAGTTTCTCTAAAAGCTGGGAGTCTGGAGTAAAATATAGAAAGCAATAACAAATTTCATACACATGCTTACATTTGTAGACTTGTAGTCGTCGAATTTTGGATCGTTAGTTTATACACTTGATGCTAATGCTACGCTTAATGTTCTCGTCAAACAATACCAAAAGAAGATGCTTCATTGCATATTTCAACTTCTCTGTGGTTGGACGACGAGACAGACCAAACAGGCACCACTTTGTGAAGACACGTAAGAAAATAGCATAGGCCACGAGACTCGAACAAAGCTTCTGAATCCCGACATGAACCATGCTAGCAATTTCCTAACCCATCAAACCAAAGTCCACTACAACGCATCGGATCTGTGTCTATTACATGATGCTGCATGAACAAGCGAGTTTCCCCGACTCTTCAATCTTCTTCTCTGTTCAGGATAGCAAAATATCTTTTATCGTGAGCTGCAGCGATTGTTGAGGAATATAAAAACAAAAAGAAAAAAAGATTGAGCCTTCAAGCTCCAGATACAGCTCCGGAGACCAAGTAGATCAATAACGGTTATTCAACATATAATACAGAAAGGCCTAAAACACCAATAACCAAGCATGCATGAAAAAGAATTCCACAAAACAACATGAGCAGAAACGATTGATGTTATTACAGGGTGACAGTGGGAAAACATGATTTATCAAAATAAACATGTTTTAATAAAGGATTTTTCCTCTTGGTGGTTTGGACTTTTCCTCTTGGTATCCACTAAGTTTCAAAATTCCTCTTGGTACCCTCAAGGTTCCATTTGTTTCCTCTTTATACCCATTCTTAATATATTACATTAAAATTCATTAAAAAAATATTTTAAAAAATAAATTTAAAATAGATTATGACCTTAATTAATAAATTTATAATAAATAACTTTTATATATATATTTTTTTATTTTTTGAAATAAATATATTCTTTATTTTCGAATTAAATTTTTTTAAAAATTTTTACTTTTGATTTAAAAAATATATATAATTTATGTTAATAATATTTATTTAAAAAATTTAAAAATAATTTTTTTAAATTTTTTAAGAGTCCAAAAAATTAAACATATAGTATTCTTTTAAGTTAATTTTCTATAATTTACTTTAATTTGAAAATAACAATATTATTTTTTATGTGTTAATTTATTATTTTTTATAATATACTTTTCCATAATCTTAAAATTAAAAAAAACATAATTTTATAAAATTTTCGAATTAATATAAATTATATAAAATTTAAATTCAAAATAAAAATAATTTATTATATTTTAATTCTCTAGACTCTTAATAAAGTTTCAAAAAAATGTTTTTATTTAATTTTATATATATATATTTTAAATCCAAAGTAAAAAGTAAAAAAAATTTTAATTTACAAATAAAAAATATATTTATTTCAAAAATAAAAAATATATATAAAAACTATTTATGTTGTAAATTTATTAATTAAAATTAGTGAGGTGATAATCTATTTTAAATTTATTTTTTTAATTTTTTTAATTATTTTCTAATGAATTTTAATGTTATATATTAAGAATGGGTATAAAGAGGAAACAAATGAAACCTTGAGGGCACCAAGAGGAATTATAAAACGTAGTGGATACCAAGAGGAAAAGTTCAAACCTTGATAGCACCAAGAGGAAAAATCCTTTAATAAACTTGCTGATATGGTCCAGGATGCATCTCATCTGTTATACTACAACCTTAAACAAGATTGAGAAGGATAAAAAAAGACAATGCTGGCGGTGAAATAAAGACAACATATTATTGTATTTGCACGAAAGTGACCATTTATCAGCAAAAAATGGTAACTAACAGAACCAGTATGCCAAGAACAATTCAAAGTAATAACATTCAATGAAATCAATAGATTTTCTACCATGTGGATTGTGGAGGAAGCATGTTACAAAGCATGAGAAAATGAACCAGTGTTGCCAAATTCGAACTAGGTCACCCACCAACTAGAACGCACTTCGTGCGCGAATGAATTTGCTAGGTCAGCCAATTCATCTTTTGTGACATTTCCTCTTCCCAAACGTTGAACTTAGATGGGGACTGAGGGAGGGGAATAGTCAAGAAACTTCCAGAGGGAAAATGAAATTTTTTCATATTAATGGGATAATGTCAACTGCAAATAATCCCTACAGAACAAAATTCCCCTTAACTTGGGGAGGGAAAAGGTCGCTTCATGTAAGTTCATCATGTTTATCTTAAACTATGATCATTTTTTTCAAATCTGGCAAGAAGATTTATACATATGAATATGTATGAAGGGAAATCAATTCTATTTCGGGAAATCAACTTATGAATTTTCAAATTAAATGATTTCTTGCCGAGGAGCGAAATTCAAATTCGTACGAAGTTTCCGAATTCAATGAACTACGTGCTCAGTAACCCTTCCCAGATCTGGTTTCAGGTGTAGATTGTGCAGTAACAGAGCCCTATTACTAGGAACTGTATAAGTTTCTAAAAATATGTTGGGGAAACTAGGTGATGAAGATAGTGAACCATTTATATCAATGGACAGAAAAATATAATTAGGGTTTTGTGTACTCTCAAGATAGTAATAAAATGTTTTTACTAACAAACAAAGAAATAAATTAAAGTATGCAACAAAATCAGGCTTGTCATGGGAGACATCATTTTGAACACGACAAATGTGAAACTATGTTTTTTAAAGAAACATTACAAATCTAAGAAGAGCTAAAAATAGAAGTGGTTAGATAACTATATTTGGCTTAGGCATATGATTAAGATAGAAGGTACCTGTTTTAGTTTTGGCTTGAGATGGCTGTACAACAACATGCATGACCATAGCCCCTCCAGCAAGTTCACCAAAAGGTGCTTTGCACTGGCCAACTGTCTTGTTGTTTTCCAAAATCTTACCAAAATTTATGAGCTTGATCTCACTGGCCAGCTTTGGAATTACTGTTTTACCTGAGGTAATTTACAAAAAGGCATTTATAGATAAGTTGAAAGTAAGAGGACAAAACAACAACACGACTTCCACATATTACTTTAATGGAATTGTTTCAAAAAGCTATCGTATGTTGCACCATCGCACTAAACCTGGAATTCATAGATGACTTTCACAAGTGGTACCATTGTTTTGTCTAGGTGTTCAGTAGTTCAAGTACGTGTAAAGACTCATAACAGATGTAAAAATAACAAGTTATCCCAAAGCTACTTCATGATCAGGAAAAAGAAAGTTCCAAGAGTATAACATGTTTCCAGGAAAAAGAACTTCTATGTGAGAACCTGCCCTTACAATGAAAAACAAGCATATCACTTAGGCAGTCTTATGACTATCCTGTCGAACAAGAGTATACAAATTTATTCTTTTCATGACCCTAATTGGTATTTAGCCACAGTGCCACACTTACTGAAATCAGATTTCCCTTTCCCAAATACCTTTCTTGGTAGATCTAATACTAGCATACAAAAAAAAAACAATATCGTCATGTGCTACTTCCATCTACCCAGCTCAACATTATCACCAAAGTCTAATTTCAGCTAGATATGATTAATTTACTTTTTTTCTCTTCTTCGTTAAATTCTTAGCCAACATGGTCATCCCTTTACTTGAACAAAGGAGGACAACAATATGACAAGCATACGTGCATGTTCCGTACTCCCAACGAAAACTATAGCCGTCATCTATTTCCATTTGGATGATGAAGGATTTAGTTGAAATCCACAAGTTTTGATCTTCTAGACAACAAGTATAGAGTTATTACAGTGTTCCCAAATCCAAACCTACCACCACAACCCAAAAGCATCAGGCTTGTCCAAAACCCTTATCCCTTGGCAAAAAGCCATTATGCTTCCCTATAAACTACCAATTAAGACTCGATAACTATGCCCATAACTTCAAACACCACTACAATGAAGCAAATAAACCTGCCATGCTGAAAACAAGGAAAATTCAGAAAATATCTATCAACACCATATATAAACTTGCATAAACTGAAAATAGCCCATCAGTCAACCCCCTAAAAACTTCCCCGACCAAATCATAGCCTTTATTGAACCCTTAGAACTTACTACTACGTCTCAATTTCGTAGAATTACAATAGGTCAATCACGAATTAAGAAAATGAAATAGTTATGACAAGAAGAAGAATGATAGGCTAAAAGAGAAATGAAATTGAAAACCTTTAGGCCATTCAGACACAATTCTCTCCTTCAGCATCTCTACAGTCGAAGCCGACGAGTATCGAAACGGACCGATGTCCGATCCATCATATAACCTAAACTTAATATCCACCAAATCTTCCTCCGGCATTTGAATTGTCACTCCAATTTCAAGAAACTTCAGTACCAAACTCGTTTTCTACCTCACTCTTGTTCACAGCTGAGAGAAATCACATACAAGCAAACCGACAGAGGTTGAATTACTGGCTAAAAAGCGAGAATTAGAGAGAATATATAACAAGAGAGGAAAAGGTATGACCTGAAATTGAGCAGCATGTGAGACCGATCTGTATAGTAAAATTGTCGGCTGTATGGATCGGAAGAGAAGAAGAAGAATTTGCAAGAGAGGAGAGTTGTGAGATTTGAATAGTTGTTGAAGAAGAAGAAGAAGCGATTTAGGGGTTCTCTCTTTGTGGGAAAGAGGAAAAGTTGAATGAGTTGGGAAGGTCGCACAAATGGAACCCCATGTTATTGCTACCTTTCTTCTACCTTCTTTTTTTTTTTAATTATTAATAATTATTTATAAAGCAGTAGCAAATCATTTGGGGAAAAACCCAAAGGTGTTTGGAATTGGAAAATAACGTCTCGTCTGAATGGAGTCGTAGATTAATATTAGTTTGGGAATACGTTGGGATGTAAGGGGGTCTGGATCCCGTCTGAGTACGGCTTAGCTTTTTTTTAATATATAATAAGAGAAACTAGATGCGCCGGTGACTAGATGTGCCGGTGGCCACTGACTCTCTTTTACACCAAAAATAAAGATTAATATTATTTGAGATTAAGCTGGTTGTACAAAAATTGGATTCTAATCTAAAGCAGAAAGCAAGGCATATAAACTATGATGTATTTTTGTGTTGGGAATTTTGAATGTGAGGATGATAGTTAGAGCTGCAATGGGGCTGTCAACTTCGATTAGGTGGAGACCAATTAGACGCCAAAATAGAAGCATCACTGTATTGCTAAATGATAACTTTCTTTTTTTTCCATTGTTGGGGGACACCCTCCCAATATCAGTTCGAATCTCCAGACTAACCACTTAAGGAGTCTAGCACCACATCCCACTAAACCAACTGAGTATTGGTTCTAAATGATAAATTTACTCTTGGATTTGGTTATTTAGCAAAGAGGAATTTTTTTTTTTATAAATAACTAATATGTTAAATGTTCGTTTAATTAGAGGATTGAAATGTGTGAATGTAAATCTAACAAATCTATATTCATCAGTCGTAGAATCGACCAAAGACACATAAGCATAAAGCACACAAGCAATTTGATGACGCAGTTCGGTAGTATATGAAATACTCCTACTCTGCGAGACCTCAAGAGGGGAGATCCGATCCCAGGTTTCACTAGGTATCCAAGAACACAGATTACATACACTGGACAAGAGATATACTAGCACCTTTCTACGATCTAGCAAAGAAAACAACAAAGACAGAACTCAGGAGATACAAAGAAGCTATGGTGAAGAAAAGCCCCCTCAAAGGCACCTTGACGAAGATCTAAGTTCGATCTTCATCTATTCTGCAAACCAACGAAGCAGAGTCAAGAGATAACAGATCTCTCTTTCCTTCTATGGATCCTTCTCACTTCTAAGCGAGATTTGAACGCCCCATTCCTCTTCTTCTCTTTTCTCTCTTGCGTTCTCTCTTTCTCTTTGGGCGAAGAACACTCAAGCTCTCGAACTAGGGTTTAGGAAAGTTGCGTCTGAAAGCTTAAGTACCAAAGCTTAACAAGGTCAAACGCATCGTTTAATGACACGCCCTTATTAAACCCTTCAGCCCAGCTCATCAAAAAACTCGTAAGCAGCTCTTTCAAGCTTGGATCAAGGAGATGGGCTCACTGCACTGGATCATCAGGCCCAAGTCTTCAACTTCAGCCGGACAATTATACCAATACTCAACAATACATATTCAATACAAATTACAACTAAGTATCTCCTAATTCATATAATAGCCTACACATATATATGAATATTGTCACCATATCAATCACCAAGCTACATCACTTAATTTAAGTGGCAACATTGGATCAAGATAGGCATCAATATCAAATACATAGCAAGCTATCATATGAGTCTTATAACTCTCTACTTAGACCATAGTATAAGGTGCTAGTTTAATCTCTAAGTCCTAATGTTAAAAATGTTACAAGAATCAATTAACATAACAAATGCCCTCCTGATTCTTGTATCATGTCAATCTGGTTCTGTTCCCCAATAGTGTGCCCTAGATCATCCTTCTTGTCCGTCATCAGTCTATGACCTGCACAATCACTCAAGGAGCATCAAAAATCTGTAGAAAATTTCTACAGAAAACAAACTTATCAGCAGTCACAATCTTAGTTCCAAAGTCAGCAGGATTCAACTCATCCCTAATCTTTTTAACTAAGAAATGTTTCTTTTTAACCCTATCTCGAATGAAATGATTTCTAACATCAATATGTTTAGATCTTTCATGATAAACAAGATCTTTACACAAATACAAGGCACTTTGACTGTCCATATGAATTACAGGAATACAAGGTTTATGAGATATTTCACTAACAAGACCTTTAAGCCAAATAGCTTCCTTAGAAGCTTCAACAGCAGCAATATATTCAGCTTCAGTAGAGGATAAAGCAACCACAGATTGTTGTTGAGATTTCCATAAAACACAATTACCAGTCCAAGTGTAAAAATATGCAGTAGTAGATTTTCTATTATCCTTATTACTAGCATAATCAGAATCTACATAACCAAACACTTCACCAATATTATCATGCTCAGAAAACATCAAACACAAATCTTTAGTTCCACTGATATATCTAAGAATATATTTCATAGCAGTCCAATGTAATTCACCAGGATTAGACATGTATCTACTCAATACACTTATACCAAAAGCAAGATCAGGTCTAGTGCATAGCATAGCATACATGATAAAACCAACAGCCACATCATAGGGAATTTTAGCCATTTTTTCAATTTCAGCTTGATTACTAGGACAGTGTTGCTTAGTTAAGTCTAGGTGCCCTCCTAAGGGTATAGAAGTGGATTTAGCATTTTTCATATTGAATTTTTCTAAAACCTTTTCAATATAGTCGACTTGAGATAACCACATCTTTTTATGCTTTCTATCCCTTATAATTTTAACACCTAGTATTTTCTGTGCAGGGCCCATATCTTTCATGTCAAAGTTTGATTTTAAATCCCTCTTAGCACCAGCTATTAACACAGCAGACTTACTAATAAGCAGTATGTCATCAACATATAATAGCACAAATAAGGGATTCATGGAAGATATGCCTTTAAAATACAAACAGTAATCATAATTGCTTCTTAAAAATCCTAAGTTTTTCATGCATTCATCAAACTTAAGGTTCCATTGTCTAGGTGACTGTTTTAAGCCATAGATAGATTTTTTAAGCAAGCAAACATGATCAGGTTTAGATCTATCTACAAAACCCTCAGGTTGTTTCATATAGATAGTTTCATCCAAATTACCATGTAAAAAGGCAGTTTTTACATCCATTTGTTCTATATCCCAATCATGCACAGTAGCAAAAGCAAGCAACAATCTCATTGTTTTATATTTGACAACAGGAGCAAATATATCAGTGTAATCAATTCCCTCTCTTTGGGTAAAACCCTTAGCAACTAACCTAGCCTTGTATCTAGGTGGTTCACTCAGTTTAGTGGCTTCTTTTAGTTTATAAATCCATTTACAGGGCACAATTTTTGCATTTTCAGGTTAGCTATTAACACCCAAGTTTTGTTAACAATCATGGAATCTATTTCATCTTGCATTGCTAGTTTTCAATTTTTAGATTGAGAACAGTTCATAGCTTGCCTATATGTGTCAGGAGTATATGGATTATCAACAACATCACTAGTCAAGAAAGCATACTCAACTGTATTAAAAACATTTGTAAACATAACATATTCAGAATCATTGTATCTCCTACTAGGTATTCTAACCCTAGGATTTCTATCTCTAGTTAACTGATAGTTATGTTCATCATTGTCATTCAAATAATCATCTTGATCATGCAGAGAATCATCTTGATCATGCAGAGAATCATCTTGATCATGCAGAGAATCAGTATTATTATCATGCAATGCATTATCAGATTGAGATGAAGGAGCAGCAGAGATATCTCCTATATTTTCTACCCCCCTTGATTTTGACCTATGGTTCTCACTGCCTATAACAGTGTTTTCATCAACATTTTCATCATTGTTAGAAGGATTATCAACATCATAGTTCTCTTCACTAGTACTAGGTGTTTGATAATATCCTATGTCAAACTCTTCATCTATTAATTGATCTTCCCTATTATGGTCGTTTGTGTAGAAATGAAAACTTCTAGTTGACTCAGTATCATTTTCAGTGTTACTGTTATTATCCACAGAGTTATTATTTCTGATTTTAAAATAGAATTCTCTTTCATTAAAGGTCACATTTCTAGATGTTATTACTTTATAGCCATGTGGTTGTATGAGTAATAATTTATACCCTTTAACACCTTCAGGATAGCCTAGCATTACACACTTTTGTGCTCTTGGGTGCAACTTCCCTTGTATTATATGGGAATATGCAGTACATCCAAAAGGCCTTAAGTGGGTAATACTAGGCTTCCTTCCAGTCCACAACTCTTGGGGTGTCCTAAAGTTTATTACAGAGGAGGGAGACCTATTAATGAGGTAAGCTGCTGTAGTAACAGCTTCACCCCATAGACTATGTTTCATACCAGCACTTATTAACATACATCTAGCCTTTTCTAAGAGGGTTCTATTCATCCTTTCAGCTGTACCATTTTGTTGAGGAGTGTAAGGGACTGTTAGATGTCTTTTAATGCCATTTGTTTTACAAAATTCATTAAAACTAGTATTACAAAATTCTAGACCATTATCAGTTTTAAGTCATTTAACTTTTAAATCTGTTTCATTTTCAACTGCAATTTTCCAATTTTTAAAACTTTCAAAAGCTTCATCTTTAGTTCTCAACAAATATATCCAAACTTTTCTAGAATAATGGTCAATGAAAGAAATAAAATATTTCTTTCCACCTACAGTTTCTACATGAGCAGGACCCCATAAGTCTGAATGTATATATTCTAGAGGTTTACTAGCTTTGTATAAAGATTTATTGAAACTATTTTTATTTGCTTTACCAAACACACAGTTTTCACAAAAGCTAAGGTTTGTCAATTTATTGGTTAAAATACCTTGTTTATGTAACTGATTTAATCCATTATTTCCTATATGACCTAATCTGCTATGCCATAAAGTAGTTTGTTCTAGGTTGTTTTTATCAATATCAGTAATGGAGAGATTTAATTCAGGTGATTGTTCTACAAAGTACAAACCACCCTTTTTAGAACTCCTAATAAGAGTAAGACCATTTTTGACAACTTCTCTTATACCATTACTAGTATTTATATTACACCCTAAATCATCAAACATAGACTCAGACAGCAGGTTTCTCCTGAGGCCAGGAACCCATCTAACATTCTGTATAACCCTAATCTTTCCATCATACATGCACATGGGTATATTACCTATTCCTTTTATTTTTAAGGCAGTGTTATCTCCTAACATGACATCACCACCATCAAAAATTTCTAAAGAACAAAACAGAGTTCTATCAGGACAAGCATGCATGGTACATCCAGAATCTAATATCCAATCATCAGATTTGCATTTGAAAGGAATAGTACACATTAACAGTTCACTAGAGTACTAAGCATGGAGATTTTCAAATAAAGAAACATTATTGTCAGTATTTCCTTTATTAGATTCGTCCTTCTTTTTCTTTCTACAGTCATTAATAAAGTGACCAAGATTTTTACAATAAAAACATTTTTTATTTTTCTTGTCATTTTCACTACTAGGGCTCTTATCATAGAGTTCATCTTTCTTATCCTTTTTATTTGACTTATTATATTTCTTAAATTTCCCTTTAGTCACTAAAATTTCAGACTTAACTTCTGATTTTTTATCATTTGGTTTAGTCTTAAAAATTTTCATAGATTCATTTTTATCTCCAATTGACTCAATGATCTTAGTCTTAGTTAAAGTTTCAGTATTGTACTGTATTACATCTCTAAAGGTGTCAAATTGTGAGGGTAAAGAGCCTAACAGTATAACAGCTAAGTGGGTATCTTTAATAGTGTCATCACATCTTTCTAAGTCCATTTCCATTTTTAGAAATCTATCTAGGTTATCATTCAAGGTCACATTCACATCCATCTTAAATGTAAACAACCTATGTAGAGTATATATCCTAGAGGGCAAAGATTTTTTTATTGTACTGCTTATCTAAAGTATCCCACAAAGGTTTAGCAGAGGAGATACTTACAAACTGACGAGTCACGTCGTCAGTCAATCTTATCATTATTTCAGCATGAGCCTGCTCATCCATTTCCATTTTCCTGGCTGCAGAGGTTTCTGCCAAGTAATCACCAGTTATGGCCCTCCAACACTTTTCCTTGGTCAAAATTGCTTTCATTTTGACCTGCCACATGATGAAGTCAGAGACTCCATCATATGGCTTGAGTCTGATGCTTCCTGCAAACAAGAAACAAAAAGTTAGAAAAAACAGACAAGAAAAGTAAATACAGATAGGAGGTAAGATAAGAGAGTAAAGATAAACGCAGCAATGAAAAACCAGTCAAGATGATCACTATAAGAACCAATCAGAGTAAGTCCAACCACACAAGGCAAAACAACAAGCGGAAGCAATATCAGAAAGCAAGATATACGAAGATATCAAGAACAACAGAAAACCCCAAAAATTAGGGTTTTTACAGATTCGAAAGACAAAAATCACAGAATGCTCTGATACCACTTTGTGAATGTAAATCTAACAAATCTATATTCCTCAGTCGTAGAATCGACCAAAGACACATAAGCATAAAGCACACAAGCAATTTGATGACGCAGTTCGGTAGTATATGAAATACTCCTACTCTGCGAGACCTCAAGAGGGGAGATCCGATCCCAAGTTTCACTAGGTATCTAAGAACACAGATTACATACACTGGACAAGAGATATACTAGCACCTTTCTACGATCTAGCAAAGAAAACAACAAAGAAAGAACTCAGGAGATACAAAGAAGCTATGGTGAAGAAAAGCCCCCTCAAAGGCACCTTGACGAAGATCTAAGTTCGATCTTCGTCTATTCTGCAAACCAACGAAGCAGAGTCGAGAGATAACAGATCTCTCTTTCCTTCTATGGATCCTTCTCACTTCTAAGCGAGATTTGAACGCCCCATTCCTCTTCTTCTCTTTTCTCTCTTGCGTTCTCTCTTTCTCTTTGGGCGAAGAACACTCAAGCTCTCGAACTAGGGTTTAGGAAAGTTGCGTCTGAAAGCTTAAGTACCAAAGCTTAACAAGGTCAAACGCATCGTTTAATGACACGCCCTTATTAAACCCTTCAACCCAGCTCATCAAAAAACTCGTAAGCAGCTCTTTCAAGCTTGGATCAAGGAGATGGGCTCACTGCACTGGATCATCAGGCCCAAGTCTTCAACTTCAGCCGGACAATTGTACCAATACTCAACAATACATATTCAATACAAATTACAACTAAGTATCTCCTAATTCATATAATAGCCTACACATATATATGAATATTGTCACCATATCAATCACCAAGCTACATCACTTAATTTAAGTGGCAACATTGGATCAAGATAGGCATCAATATCAAATACATAGCAAGCTATCATATGAGTCTTATAACTCTCTACTTAGACCATAGTGTAAGGTGCTAGTTTAATCTCTAAGTCCTAATGTTAAAAATGTTACAAGAATCAATTAACATAACAAAATGAAAAAAAAAGAACATAATTATTATGTTAAGTTTATATGTTAAAAGACTTTCAATATTTGATTTTAGTTGCTAAAAATATGATTTTTTTTGTCTATGAAAATATTTTATTTTTTGAGATAATTCTTAGTAATTTCAAACAGGTTTTAAATATTAACTATCATTATTGTGGTTGTTCTTATACCAGGAGCTTCAAAAAAATCTCATAAATTTATGACCATCTCTATAAAATGGTGTATAACCGAATAGATTTATTTGTGTGAAGAAGATAAACTTAAAATTTCATTCAAACTATTTTGTTGTTTTGTAATTAATATAGTTAATTCTATTTAATATTACAATTGAAAATAATTTAAAATGATAGCTACAGACTAAAATACAAGTCTATGTTAACGTTGTGAAGACTATAAGTTCCAAGTTCCAACAACCATTAACTACTTTGATTTTATATAATATTTATTTATTTTCTTAGATATTTTGCTACGGTTTATTTTGTTTTAGAAAACGGGGATTTTGAGAATTATTCAGATCTGAAAAACAAACTGATTTGGAGAGATCATGTTATATGAGAGTTGGCCAAGTCCGAATCCCATATACAGAAACGGAAATATATATTATATGTCTTATATACAAATGCAGTCCATGAGCTTACGCTTGATACAGTTTTGTGCAGTCATCTCATCAAACTTACTGTAACATCCCAAATTTCAAAAACTTGCTTGTGTAACTATAACACATTGTTAACACGTCGTTCTTTATACATAATCTTATTATTTCGAAACTGCTTGTGTAATTAGTTTGGGTTTTTACAAAATTACTTTTGTAATTCGTTACATGTATTGGGGTATATTATACAAGTTATATTTTATTACACAAATTAGTGACACAACCAATATGATAGTCGAAGAGCAGATACACAAGTTAAAATATTGTTACACATAACAGTTACCCAACAAAGTAGATATACAAGTTAAAATTTATTACACAAAGCAGTTATACAGCAAAGCATATACACAAGTTAAAATGTTATCACACTAGATTGATAGTTCTTATGATCCCTTATTCCCCCGTATAGCGTCATTTTGAACAAAGTCTAAAATCATCCTTATCCTACTCACTGATGTTTCAATCACAGTCATTATGTGCTCTAATTCTTCACTTGACTGACATGTGGATGCACATATAATAAGGGAACGTATATTACAAGACATTATAACAATGAAACGAAGTTGTCATTGACTTGCATGTAGAGACTCAAATTCTTCACTTGCTTTACACAAAACGACATTGTCACTGACTCACTGTGTTGACACTTCCTAATTATCCTCACATTATGGCAGTGAAATTTGTTATTCCACTGCCAAGAGTATCCAAAGCCTCAATTTATTTATCTAGACTAGATTTTCCTGTGTAAGAGTTTCTCTACATAAACAACCTTAATATGAATAATTGACACAAACTAACAACTTTCTAATTAACACCTATACTACAAATGATAAAATGTACAAGTTTCATAAAAATGTCTCATGCTCGTCAAATTTTGTTTCTTCATCTCCAAAACAAAATAGAAAATGGCCAAATTTAGGGTTTGTTGATTAGATAATAAACCCCTAAGCAATCATATAACATAATAAACTACATAGCAATGCTTTAAATGATGAACTAAGATCAGTTTTACCTTAAAATGTAGGCATATTATTGACAAAATAACACTATGTGGTAAAAAAAATTATATCATATAGAAATTAAATACAAAACCCTTAGTTTATCTACTTAAAAAATATAAGAAAAAAGTTGTAGCAACCTCAGGTTTTTAACAAATAGAAAATTTGATTCAATTTCATTCCAATCTTCTTCCCTTCTAAACAAGTTATTTGATATGAGATTCTTTTTCAACTGATTCATCTATCCAACTAAATTCAGATAGCGTCATAAATTAATTAAAATCATCAAGTAAACAAAGCAAAGAAAAGTACCTTGACGTCACAGGACTTGTGAGAAGTTGTCGGAAAAATCACGTTCCAAATGAGAACCGTATCTCACTGTAGCGGCGGCGGACACTACTGAGGTGTTTCTCGTCAGAGGCGGTGGTGACGGCGACGGAGGGAACAAATCGGGAGTCTCCGGCACAAGGTGAGTTTGACAGTGTATTCACCTTCTCAAGCAACAAAGAATCGGGTATGTGTAGGTCTGAGCGAGGACGGAGGCTGCAGCGGTGTTCACGATACAATGTTTGGGTTCCTAATTGTTGGTATTATAAGCAGAATATTATCCAATTAAATCACTTCAAATTTAAATGAGGTTAATGTAGTGTTTGAATTGAATAGGTCATTTGAAACTCTCTAATTAAATACATATTTTTGTCCCATTTCTACGTCTTCAATTTATTGCTGGTATTGTTTAATCCTCGTCAAATGGCTTTTTTCATTCAAACACAACTTTCATTGAATTGAAGCCAAAACAATGCACACTCTCATAGCCCTAGCCTTTAAGCTGTAGAGTGCGATGAGAAATGAAATCATTAAGGATATAGTTTTATATCAATCAATTTATTTTAGTGTTTTATGATTTTTGCACCATATGTTGAATACAAATTACAACTAAGTATCTCCTAATTCATATAATAGCCTACACATATATATGAATATTGTCACCATATCAATCACCAAGCTACATCACTTAATTTAAGTGGCAACATTGGATCAAGATAGGCATCAATATCAAATACATAGCAAGCTATCATATGAGTCTTATAACTCTCTACTTAGACCATAGTATAAGGTGCTAGTTTAATCTCTAAGTCCTAATGTTAAAAATGTTACAAGAATCAATTAACATAACAAATGCCCTCCTGATTCTTGTATCATGTCAATCTGGTTCTGTTCCCCAATAGTGTGCCCTAGATCATCCTTCTTGTCCGTCATCAGTCTATGACCTGCACAATCACTCAAGGAGCATCAAAAATCTGTAGAAAATTTCTACAGAAAACAAACTTATCAGCAGTCACAATCTTAGTTCCAAAGTCAGCAGGATTCAACTCATCCCTAATCTTTTTAACTAAGAAATGTTTCTTTTTAACCCTATCTCGAATGAAATGATTTCTAACATCAATATGTTTAGATCTTTCATGATAAACAAGATCTTTACACAAATACAAGGCACTTTGACTGTCCATATGAATTACAGGAATACAAGGTTTATGAGATATTTCACTAACAAGACCTTTAAGCCAAATAGCTTCCTTAGAAGCTTCAACAGCAGCAATATATTCAGCTTCAGTAGAGGATAAAGCAACCACAGATTGTTGTTGAGATTTCCATAAAACACAATTACCAGTCCAAGTGTAAAAATATGCAGTAGTAGATTTTCTATTATCCTTATTACTAGCATAATCAGAATCTACATAACCAAACACTTCACCAATATTATCATGCTCAGAAAACATCAAACACAAATCTTTAGTTCCACTGATATATCTAAGAATATATTTCATAGCAGTCCAATGTAATTCACCAGGATTAGACATGTATCTACTCAATACACTTATACCAAAAGCAAGATCAGGTCTAGTGCATAGCATAGCATACATGATAAAACCAACAGCCACATCATAGGGAATTTTAGCCATTTTTTCAATTTCAGCTTGATTACTAGGACAGTGTTGCTTAGTTAAGTCTAGGTGCCCTCCTAAGGGTATAGAAGTGGATTTAGCATTTTTCATATTGAATTTTTCTAAAACCTTTTCAATATAGTCGACTTGAGATAACCACATCTTTTTATGCTTTCTATCCCTTATAATTTTAACACCTAGTATTTTCTGTGCAGGGCCCATATCTTTCATGTCAAAGTTTGATTTTAAATCCCTCTTAGCACCAGCTATTAACACAGCAGACTTACTAATAAGCAGTATGTCATCAACATATAATAGCACAAATAAGGGATTCATGGAAGATATGCCTTTAAAATACAAACAGTAATCATAATTGCTTCTTAAAAATCCTAAGTTTTTCATGCATTCATCAAACTTAAGGTTCCATTGTCTAGGTGACTGTTTTAAGCCATAGATAGATTTTTTAAGCAAGCAAACATGATCAGGTTTAGATCTATCTACAAAACCCTCAGGTTGTTTCATATAGATAGTTTCATCCAAATTACCATGTAAAAAGGCAGTTTTTACATCCATTTGTTCTATATCCCAATCATGCACAGTAGCAAAAGCAAGCAACAATCTCATTGTTTTATATTTGACAACAGGAGCAAATATATCAGTGTAATCAATTCCCTCTCTTTGGGTAAAACCCTTAGCAACTAACCTAGCCTTGTATCTAGGTGGTTCACTCAGTTTAGTGGCTTCTTTTAGTTTATAAATCCATTTACAGGGCACAATTTTTGCATTTTCAGGTTAGCTATTAACACCCAAGTTTTGTTAACAATCATGGAATCTATTTCATCTTGCATTGCTAGTTTTCAATTTTTAGATTGAGAACAGTTCATAGCTTGCCTATATGTGTCAGGAGTATATGGATTATCAACAACATCACTAGTCAAGAAAGCATACTCAACTGTATTAAAAACATTTGTAAACATAACATATTCAGAATCATTGTATCTCCTACTAGGTATTCTAACCCTAGGATTTCTATCTCTAGTTAACTGATAGTTATGTTCATCATTGTCATTCAAATAATCATCTTGATCATGCAGAGAATCATCTTGATCATGCAGAGAATCATCTTGATCATGCAGAGAATCAGTATTATTATCATGCAATGCATTATCAGATTGAGATGAAGGAGCAGCAGAGATATCTCCTATATTTTCTACCCCCCTTGATTTTGACCTATGGTTCTCACTGCCTATAACAGTGTTTTCATCAACATTTTCATCATTGTTAGAAGGATTATCAACATCATAGTTCTCTTCACTAGTACTAGGTGTTTGATAATATCCTATGTCAAACTCTTCATCTATTAATTGATCTTCCCTATTATGGTCGTTTGTGTAGAAATGAAAACTTCTAGTTGACTCAGTATCATTTTCAGTGTTACTGTTATTATCCACAGAGTTATTATTTCTGATTTTAAAATAGAATTCTCTTTCATTAAAGGTCACATTTCTAGATGTTATTACTTTATAGCCATGTGGTTGTATGAGTAATAATTTATACCCTTTAACACCTTCAGGATAGCCTAGCATTACACACTTTTGTGCTCTTGGGTGCAACTTCCCTTGTATTATATGGGAATATGCAGTACATCCAAAAGGCCTTAAGTGGGTAATACTAGGCTTCCTTCCAGTCCACAACTCTTGGGGTGTCCTAAAGTTTATTACAGAGGAGGGAGACCTATTAATGAGGTAAGCTGCTGTAGTAACAGCTTCACCCCATAGACTATGTTTCATACCAGCACTTATTAACATACATCTAGCCTTTTCTAAGAGGGTTCTATTCATCCTTTCAGCTGTACCATTTTGTTGAGGAGTGTAAGGGACTGTTAGATGTCTTTTAATGCCATTTGTTTTACAAAATTCATTAAAACTAGTATTACAAAATTCTAGACCATTATCAGTTTTAAGTCATTTAACTTTTAAATCTGTTTCATTTTCAACTGCAATTTTCCAATTTTTAAAACTTTCAAAAGCTTCATCTTTAGTTCTCAACAAATATATCCAAACTTTTCTAGAATAATGGTCAATGAAAGAAATAAAATATTTCTTTCCACCTACAGTTTCTACATGAGCAGGACCCCATAAGTCTGAATGTATATATTCTAGAGGTTTACTAGCTTTGTATAAAGATTTATTGAAACTATTTTTATTTGCTTTACCAAACACACAGTTTTCACAAAAGCTAAGGTTTGTCAATTTATTGGTTAAAATACCTTGTTTATGTAACTGATTTAATCCATTATTTCCTATATGACCTAATCTGCTATGCCATAAAGTAGTTTGTTCTAGGTTGTTTTTATCAATATCAGTAATGGAGAGATTTAATTCAGGTGATTGTTCTACAAAGTACAAACCACCCTTTTTAGAACTCCTAATAAGAGTAAGACCATTTTTGACAACTTCTCTTATACCATTACTAGTATTTATATTACACCCTAAATCATCAAACATAGACTCAGACAGCAGGTTTCTCCTGAGGCCAGGAACCCATCTAACATTCTGTATAACCCTAATCTTTCCATCATACATGCACATGGGTATATTACCTATTCCTTTTATTTTTAAGGCAGTGTTATCTCCTAACATGACATCACCACCATCAAAAATTTCTAAAGAACAAAACAGAGTTCTATCAGGACAAGCATGCATGGTACATCCAGAATCTAATATCCAATCATCAGATTTGCATTTGAAAGGAATAGTACACATTAACAGTTCACTAGAGTACTAAGCATGGAGATTTTCAAATAAAGAAACATTATTGTCAGTATTTCCTTTATTAGATTCGTCCTTCTTTTTCTTTCTACAGTCATTAATAAAGTGACCAAGATTTTTACAATAAAAACATTTTTTATTTTTCTTGTCATTTTCACTACTAGGGCTCTTATCATAGAGTTCATCTTTCTTATCCTTTTTATTTGACTTATTATATTTCTTAAATTTCCCTTTAGTCACTAAAATTTCAGACTTAACTTCTGATTTTTTATCATTTGGTTTAGTCTTAAAAATTTTCATAGATTCATTTTTATCTCCAATTGACTCAATGATCTTAGTCTTAGTTAAAGTTTCAGTATTGTACTGTATTACATCTCTAAAGGTGTCAAATTGTGAGGGTAAAGAGCCTAACAGTATAACAGCTAAGTGGGTATCTTTAATAGTGTCATCACATCTTTCTAAGTCCATTTCCATTTTTAGAAATCTATCTAGGTTATCATTCAAGGTCACATTCACATCCATCTTAAATGTAAACAACCTATGTAGAGTATATATCCTAGAGGGCAAAGATTTTTTTATTGTACTGCTTATCTAAAGTATCCCACAAAGGTTTAGCAGAGGAGATACTTACAAACTGACGAGTCACGTCGTCAGTCAATCTTATCATTATTTCAGCATGAGCCTGCTCATCCATTTCCATTTTCCTGGCTGCAGAGGTTTCTGCCAAGTAATCACCAGTTATGGCCCTCCAACACTTTTCCTTGGTCAAAATTGCTTTCATTTTGACCTGCCACATGATGAAGTCAGAGACTCCATCATATGGCTTGAGTCTGATGCTTCCTGCAAACAAGAAACAAAAAGTTAGAAAAAACAGACAAGAAAAGTAAATACAGATAGGAGGTAAGATAAGAGAGTAAAGATAAACGCAGCAATGAAAAACCAGTCAAGATGATCACTATAAGAACCAATCAGAGTAAGTCCAACCACACAAGGCAAAACAACAAGCGGAAGCAATATCAGAAAGCAAGATATACGAAGATATCAAGAACAACAGAAAACCCCAAAAATTAGGGTTTTTACAGATTCGAAAGACAAAAATCACAGAATGCTCTGATACCACTTTGTGAATGTAAATCTAACAAATCTATATTCCTCAGTCGTAGAATCGACCAAAGACACATAAGCATAAAGCACACAAGCAATTTGATGACGCAGTTCGGTAGTATATGAAATACTCCTACTCTGCGAGACCTCAAGAGGGGAGATCCGATCCCAAGTTTCACTAGGTATCTAAGAACACAGATTACATACACTGGACAAGAGATATACTAGCACCTTTCTACGATCTAGCAAAGAAAACAACAAAGAAAGAACTCAGGAGATACAAAGAAGCTATGGTGAAGAAAAGCCCCCTCAAAGGCACCTTGACGAAGATCTAAGTTCGATCTTCGTCTATTCTGCAAACCAACGAAGCAGAGTCGAGAGATAACAGATCTCTCTTTCCTTCTATGGATCCTTCTCACTTCTAAGCGAGATTTGAACGCCCCATTCCTCTTCTTCTCTTTTCTCTCTTGCGTTCTCTCTTTCTCTTTGGGCGAAGAACACTCAAGCTCTCGAACTAGGGTTTAGGAAAGTTGCGTCTGAAAGCTTAAGTACCAAAGCTTAACAAGGTCAAACGCATCGTTTAATGACACGCCCTTATTAAACCCTTCAACCCAGCTCATCAAAAAACTCGTAAGCAGCTCTTTCAAGCTTGGATCAAGGAGATGGGCTCACTGCACTGGATCATCAGGCCCAAGTCTTCAACTTCAGCCGGACAATTGTACCAATACTCAACAATACATATTCAATACAAATTACAACTAAGTATCTCCTAATTCATATAATAGCCTACACATATATATGAATATTGTCACCATATCAATCACCAAGCTACATCACTTAATTTAAGTGGCAACATTGGATCAAGATAGGCATCAATATCAAATACATAGCAAGCTATCATATGAGTCTTATAACTCTCTACTTAGACCATAGTGTAAGGTGCTAGTTTAATCTCTAAGTCCTAATGTTAAAAATGTTACAAGAATCAATTAACATAACAAAATGAAAAAAAAAGAACATAATTATTATGTTAAGTTTATATGTTAAAAGACTTTCAATATTTGATTTTAGTTGCTAAAAATATGATTTTTTTTGTCTATGAAAATATTTTATTTTTTGAGATAATTCTTAGTAATTTCAAACAGGTTTTAAATATTAACTATCATTATTGTGGTTGTTCTTATACCAGGAGCTTCAAAAAAATCTCATAAATTTATGACCATCTCTATAAAATGGTGTATAACCGAATAGATTTATTTGTGTGAAGAAGATAAACTTAAAATTTCATTCAAACTATTTTGTTGTTTTGTAATTAATATAGTTAATTCTATTTAATATTACAATTGAAAATAATTTAAAATGATAGCTACAGACTAAAATACAAGTCTATGTTAACGTTGTGAAGACTATAAGTTCCAAGTTCCAACAACCATTAACTACTTTGATTTTATATAATATTTATTTATTTTCTTAGATATTTTGCTACGGTTTATTTTGTTTTAGAAAACGGGGATTTTGAGAATTATTCAGATCTGAAAAACAAACTGATTTGGAGAGATCATGTTATATGAGAGTTGGCCAAGTCCGAATCCCATATACAGAAACGGAAATATATATTATATGTCTTATATACAAATGCAGTCCATGAGCTTACGCTTGATACAGTTTTGTGCAGTCATCTCATCAAACTTACTGTAACATCCCAAATTTCAAAAACTTGCTTGTGTAACTATAACACATTGTTAACACGTCGTTCTTTATACATAATCTTATTATTTCGAAACTGCTTGTGTAATTAGTTTGGGTTTTTACAAAATTACTTTTGTAATTCGTTACATGTATTGGGGTATATTATACAAGTTATATTTTATTACACAAATTAGTGACACAACCAATATGATAGTCGAAGAGCAGATACACAAGTTAAAATATTGTTACACATAACAGTTACCCAACAAAGTAGATATACAAGTTAAAATTTATTACACAAAGCAGTTATACAGCAAAGCATATACACAAGTTAAAATGTTATCACACTAGATTGATAGTTCTTATGATCCCTTATTCCCCCGTATAGCGTCATTTTGAACAAAGTCTAAAATCATCCTTATCCTACTCACTGATGTTTCAATCACAGTCATTATGTGCTCTAATTCTTCACTTGACTGACATGTGGATGCACATATAATAAGGGAACGTATATTACAAGACATTATAACAATGAAACGAAGTTGTCATTGACTTGCATGTAGAGACTCAAATTCTTCACTTGCTTTACACAAAACGACATTGTCACTGACTCACTGTGTTGACACTTCCTAATTATCCTCACATTATGGCAGTGAAATTTGTTATTCCACTGCCAAGAGTATCCAAAGCCTCAATTTATTTATCTAGACTAGATTTTCCTGTGTAAGAGTTTCTCTACATAAACAACCTTAATATGAATAATTGACACAAACTAACAACTTTCTAATTAACACCTATACTACAAATGATAAAATGTACAAGTTTCATAAAAATGTCTCATGCTCGTCAAATTTTGTTTCTTCATCTCCAAAACAAAATAGAAAATGGCCAAATTTAGGGTTTGTTGATTAGATAATAAACCCCTAAGCAATCATATAACATAATAAACTACATAGCAATGCTTTAAATGATGAACTAAGATCAGTTTTACCTTAAAATGTAGGCATATTATTGACAAAATAACACTATGTGGTAAAAAAAATTATATCATATAGAAATTAAATACAAAACCCTTAGTTTATCTACTTAAAAAATATAAGAAAAAAGTTGTAGCAACCTCAGGTTTTTAACAAATAGAAAATTTGATTCAATTTCATTCCAATCTTCTTCCCTTCTAAACAAGTTATTTGATATGAGATTCTTTTTCAACTGATTCATCTATCCAACTAAATTCAGATAGCGTCATAAATTAATTAAAATCATCAAGTAAACAAAGCAAAGAAAAGTACCTTGACGTCACAGGACTTGTGAGAAGTTGTCGGAAAAATCACGTTCCAAATGAGAACCGTATCTCACTGTAGCGGCGGCGGACACTACTGAGGTGTTTCTCGTCAGAGGCGGTGGTGACGGCGACGGAGGGAACAAATCGGGAGTCTCCGGCACAAGGTGAGTTTGACAGTGTATTCACCTTCTCAAGCAACAAAGAATCGGGTATGTGTAGGTCTGAGCGAGGACGGAGGCTGCAGCGGTGTTCACGATACAATGTTTGGGTTCCTAATTGTTGGTATTATAAGCAGAATATTATCCAATTAAATCACTTCAAATTTAAATGAGGTTAATGTAGTGTTTGAATTGAATAGGTCATTTGAAACTCTCTAATTAAATACATATTTTTGTCCCATTTCTACGTCTTCAATTTATTGCTGGTATTGTTTAATCCTCGTCAAATGGCTTTTTTCATTCAAACACAACTTTCATTGAATTGAAGCCAAAACAATGCACACTCTCATAGCCCTAGCCTTTAAGCTGTAGAGTGCGATGAGAAATGAAATCATTAAGGATATAGTTTTATATCAATCAATTTATTTTAGTGTTTTATGATTTTTGCACCATATGTTGAATACAAATTACAACTAAGTATCTCCTAATTCATATAATAGCCTACACATATATATGAATATTGTCACCATATCAATCACCAAGCTACATCACTTAATTTAAGTGGCAACATTGGATCAAGATAGGCATCAATATCAAATACATAGCAAGCTATCATATGAGTCTTATAACTCTCTACTTAGACCATAGTATAAGGTGCTAGTTTAATCTCTAAGTCCTAATGTTAAAAATGTTACAAGAATCAATTAACATAACAAATGCCCTCCTGATTCTTGTATCATGTCAATCTGGTTCTGTTCCCCAATAGTGTGCCCTAGATCATCCTTCTTGTCCGTCATCAGTCTATGACCTGCACAATCACTCAAGGAGCATCAAAAATCTGTAGAAAATTTCTACAGAAAACAAACTTATCAGCAGTCACAATCTTAGTTCCAAAGTCAGCAGGATTCAACTCATCCCTAATCTTTTTAACTAAGAAATGTTTCTTTTTAACCCTATCTCGAATGAAATGATTTCTAACATCAATATGTTTAGATCTTTCATGATAAACAAGATCTTTACACAAATACAAGGCACTTTGACTGTCCATATGAATTACAGGAATACAAGGTTTATGAGATATTTCACTAACAAGACCTTTAAGCCAAATAGCTTCCTTAGAAGCTTCAACAGCAGCAATATATTCAGCTTCAGTAGAGGATAAAGCAACCACAGATTGTTGTTGAGATTTCCATAAAACACAATTACCAGTCCAAGTGTAAAAATATGCAGTAGTAGATTTTCTATTATCCTTATTACTAGCATAATCAGAATCTACATAACCAAACACTTCACCAATATTATCATGCTCAGAAAACATCAAACACAAATCTTTAGTTCCACTGATATATCTAAGAATATATTTCATAGCAGTCCAATGTAATTCACCAGGATTAGACATGTATCTACTCAATACACTTATACCAAAAGCAAGATCAGGTCTAGTGCATAGCATAGCATACATGATAAAACCAACAGCCACATCATAGGGAATTTTAGCCATTTTTTCAATTTCAGCTTGATTACTAGGACAGTGTTGCTTAGTTAAGTCTAGGTGCCCTCCTAAGGGTATAGAAGTGGATTTAGCATTTTTCATATTGAATTTTTCTAAAACCTTTTCAATATAGTCGACTTGAGATAACCACATCTTTTTATGCTTTCTATCCCTTATAATTTTAACACCTAGTATTTTCTGTGCAGGGCCCATATCTTTCATGTCAAAGTTTGATTTTAAATCCCTCTTAGCACCAGCTATTAACACAGCAGACTTACTAATAAGCAGTATGTCATCAACATATAATAGCACAAATAAGGGATTCATGGAAGATATGCCTTTAAAATACAAACAGTAATCATAATTGCTTCTTAAAAATCCTAAGTTTTTCATGCATTCATCAAACTTAAGGTTCCATTGTCTAGGTGACTGTTTTAAGCCATAGATAGATTTTTTAAGCAAGCAAACATGATCAGGTTTAGATCTATCTACAAAACCCTCAGGTTGTTTCATATAGATAGTTTCATCCAAATTACCATGTAAAAAGGCAGTTTTTACATCCATTTGTTCTATATCCCAATCATGCACAGTAGCAAAAGCAAGCAACAATCTCATTGTTTTATATTTGACAACAGGAGCAAATATATCAGTGTAATCAATTCCCTCTCTTTGGGTAAAACCCTTAGCAACTAACCTAGCCTTGTATCTAGGTGGTTCACTCAGTTTAGTGGCTTCTTTTAGTTTATAAATCCATTTACAGGGCACAATTTTTGCATTTTCAGGTTAGCTATTAACACCCAAGTTTTGTTAACAATCATGGAATCTATTTCATCTTGCATTGCTAGTTTTCAATTTTTAGATTGAGAACAGTTCATAGCTTGCCTATATGTGTCAGGAGTATATGGATTATCAACAACATCACTAGTCAAGAAAGCATACTCAACTGTATTAAAAACATTTGTAAACATAACATATTCAGAATCATTGTATCTCCTACTAGGTATTCTAACCCTAGGATTTCTATCTCTAGTTAACTGATAGTTATGTTCATCATTGTCATTCAAATAATCATCTTGATCATGCAGAGAATCATCTTGATCATGCAGAGAATCATCTTGATCATGCAGAGAATCAGTATTATTATCATGCAATGCATTATCAGATTGAGATGAAGGAGCAGCAGAGATATCTCCTATATTTTCTACCCCCCTTGATTTTGACCTATGGTTCTCACTGCCTATAACAGTGTTTTCATCAACATTTTCATCATTGTTAGAAGGATTATCAACATCATAGTTCTCTTCACTAGTACTAGGTGTTTGATAATATCCTATGTCAAACTCTTCATCTATTAATTGATCTTCCCTATTATGGTCGTTTGTGTAGAAATGAAAACTTCTAGTTGACTCAGTATCATTTTCAGTGTTACTGTTATTATCCACAGAGTTATTATTTCTGATTTTAAAATAGAATTCTCTTTCATTAAAGGTCACATTTCTAGATGTTATTACTTTATAGCCATGTGGTTGTATGAGTAATAATTTATACCCTTTAACACCTTCAGGATAGCCTAGCATTACACACTTTTGTGCTCTTGGGTGCAACTTCCCTTGTATTATATGGGAATATGCAGTACATCCAAAAGGCCTTAAGTGGGTAATACTAGGCTTCCTTCCAGTCCACAACTCTTGGGGTGTCCTAAAGTTTATTACAGAGGAGGGAGACCTATTAATGAGGTAAGCTGCTGTAGTAACAGCTTCACCCCATAGACTATGTTTCATACCAGCACTTATTAACATACATCTAGCCTTTTCTAAGAGGGTTCTATTCATCCTTTCAGCTGTACCATTTTGTTGAGGAGTGTAAGGGACTGTTAGATGTCTTTTAATGCCATTTGTTTTACAAAATTCATTAAAACTAGTATTACAAAATTCTAGACCATTATCAGTTTTAAGTCATTTAACTTTTAAATCTGTTTCATTTTCAACTGCAATTTTCCAATTTTTAAAACTTTCAAAAGCTTCATCTTTAGTTCTCAACAAATATATCCAAACTTTTCTAGAATAATGGTCAATGAAAGAAATAAAATATTTCTTTCCACCTACAGTTTCTACATGAGCAGGACCCCATAAGTCTGAATGTATATATTCTAGAGGTTTACTAGCTTTGTATAAAGATTTATTGAAACTATTTTTATTTGCTTTACCAAACACACAGTTTTCACAAAAGCTAAGGTTTGTCAATTTATTGGTTAAAATACCTTGTTTATGTAACTGATTTAATCCATTATTTCCTATATGACCTAATCTGCTATGCCATAAAGTAGTTTGTTCTAGGTTGTTTTTATCAATATCAGTAATGGAGAGATTTAATTCAGGTGATTGTTCTACAAAGTACAAACCACCCTTTTTAGAACTCCTAATAAGAGTAAGACCATTTTTGACAACTTCTCTTATACCATTACTAGTATTTATATTACACCCTAAATCATCAAACATAGACTCAGACAGCAGGTTTCTCCTGAGGCCAGGAACCCATCTAACATTCTGTATAACCCTAATCTTTCCATCATACATGCACATGGGTATATTACCTATTCCTTTTATTTTTAAGGCAGTGTTATCTCCTAACATGACATCACCACCATCAAAAATTTCTAAAGAACAAAACAGAGTTCTATCAGGACAAGCATGCATGGTACATCCAGAATCTAATATCCAATCATCAGATTTGCATTTGAAAGGAATAGTACACATTAACAGTTCACTAGAGTACTAAGCATGGAGATTTTCAAATAAAGAAACATTATTGTCAGTATTTCCTTTATTAGATTCGTCCTTCTTTTTCTTTCTACAGTCATTAATAAAGTGACCAAGATTTTTACAATAAAAACATTTTTTATTTTTCTTGTCATTTTCACTACTAGGGCTCTTATCATAGAGTTCATCTTTCTTATCCTTTTTATTTGACTTATTATATTTCTTAAATTTCCCTTTAGTCACTAAAATTTCAGACTTAACTTCTGATTTTTTATCATTTGGTTTAGTCTTAAAAATTTTCATAGATTCATTTTTATCTCCAATTGACTCAATGATCTTAGTCTTAGTTAAAGTTTCAGTATTGTACTGTATTACATCTCTAAAGGTGTCAAATTGTGAGGGTAAAGAGCCTAACAGTATAACAGCTAAGTGGGTATCTTTAATAGTGTCATCACATCTTTCTAAGTCCATTTCCATTTTTAGAAATCTATCTAGGTTATCATTCAAGGTCACATTCACATCCATCTTAAATGTAAACAACCTATGTAGAGTATATATCCTAGAGGGCAAAGATTTTTTTATTGTACTGCTTATCTAAAGTATCCCACAAAGGTTTAGCAGAGGAGATACTTACAAACTGACGAGTCACGTCGTCAGTCAATCTTATCATTATTTCAGCATGAGCCTGCTCATCCATTTCCATTTTCCTGGCTGCAGAGGTTTCTGCCAAGTAATCACCAGTTATGGCCCTCCAACACTTTTCCTTGGTCAAAATTGCTTTCATTTTGACCTGCCACATGATGAAGTCAGAGACTCCATCATATGGCTTGAGTCTGATGCTTCCTGCAAACAAGAAACAAAAAGTTAGAAAAAACAGACAAGAAAAGTAAATACAGATAGGAGGTAAGATAAGAGAGTAAAGATAAACGCAGCAATGAAAAACCAGTCAAGATGATCACTATAAGAACCAATCAGAGTAAGTCCAACCACACAAGGCAAAACAACAAGCGGAAGCAATATCAGAAAGCAAGATATACGAAGATATCAAGAACAACAGAAAACCCCAAAAATTAGGGTTTTTACAGATTCGAAAGACAAAAATCACAGAATGCTCTGATACCACTTTGTGAATGTAAATCTAACAAATCTATATTCCTCAGTCGTAGAATCGACCAAAGACACATAAGCATAAAGCACACAAGCAATTTGATGACGCAGTTCGGTAGTATATGAAATACTCCTACTCTGCGAGACCTCAAGAGGGGAGATCCGATCCCAAGTTTCACTAGGTATCTAAGAACACAGATTACATACACTGGACAAGAGATATACTAGCACCTTTCTACGATCTAGCAAAGAAAACAACAAAGAAAGAACTCAGGAGATACAAAGAAGCTATGGTGAAGAAAAGCCCCCTCAAAGGCACCTTGACGAAGATCTAAGTTCGATCTTCGTCTATTCTGCAAACCAACGAAGCAGAGTCGAGAGATAACAGATCTCTCTTTCCTTCTATGGATCCTTCTCACTTCTAAGCGAGATTTGAACGCCCCATTCCTCTTCTTCTCTTTTCTCTCTTGCGTTCTCTCTTTCTCTTTGGGCGAAGAACACTCAAGCTCTCGAACTAGGGTTTAGGAAAGTTGCGTCTGAAAGCTTAAGTACCAAAGCTTAACAAGGTCAAACGCATCGTTTAATGACACGCCCTTATTAAACCCTTCAACCCAGCTCATCAAAAAACTCGTAAGCAGCTCTTTCAAGCTTGGATCAAGGAGATGGGCTCACTGCACTGGATCATCAGGCCCAAGTCTTCAACTTCAGCCGGACAATTGTACCAATACTCAACAATACATATTCAATACAAATTACAACTAAGTATCTCCTAATTCATATAATAGCCTACACATATATATGAATATTGTCACCATATCAATCACCAAGCTACATCACTTAATTTAAGTGGCAACATTGGATCAAGATAGGCATCAATATCAAATACATAGCAAGCTATCATATGAGTCTTATAACTCTCTACTTAGACCATAGTGTAAGGTGCTAGTTTAATCTCTAAGTCCTAATGTTAAAAATGTTACAAGAATCAATTAACATAACAAAATGAAAAAAAAAGAACATAATTATTATGTTAAGTTTATATGTTAAAAGACTTTCAATATTTGATTTTAGTTGCTAAAAATATGATTTTTTTTGTCTATGAAAATATTTTATTTTTTGAGATAATTCTTAGTAATTTCAAACAGGTTTTAAATATTAACTATCATTATTGTGGTTGTTCTTATACCAGGAGCTTCAAAAAAATCTCATAAATTTATGACCATCTCTATAAAATGGTGTATAACCGAATAGATTTATTTGTGTGAAGAAGATAAACTTAAAATTTCATTCAAACTATTTTGTTGTTTTGTAATTAATATAGTTAATTCTATTTAATATTACAATTGAAAATAATTTAAAATGATAGCTACAGACTAAAATACAAGTCTATGTTAACGTTGTGAAGACTATAAGTTCCAAGTTCCAACAACCATTAACTACTTTGATTTTATATAATATTTATTTATTTTCTTAGATATTTTGCTACGGTTTATTTTGTTTTAGAAAACGGGGATTTTGAGAATTATTCAGATCTGAAAAACAAACTGATTTGGAGAGATCATGTTATATGAGAGTTGGCCAAGTCCGAATCCCATATACAGAAACGGAAATATATATTATATGTCTTATATACAAATGCAGTCCATGAGCTTACGCTTGATACAGTTTTGTGCAGTCATCTCATCAAACTTACTGTAACATCCCAAATTTCAAAAACTTGCTTGTGTAACTATAACACATTGTTAACACGTCGTTCTTTATACATAATCTTATTATTTCGAAACTGCTTGTGTAATTAGTTTGGGTTTTTACAAAATTACTTTTGTAATTCGTTACATGTATTGGGGTATATTATACAAGTTATATTTTATTACACAAATTAGTGACACAACCAATATGATAGTCGAAGAGCAGATACACAAGTTAAAATATTGTTACACATAACAGTTACCCAACAAAGTAGATATACAAGTTAAAATTTATTACACAAAGCAGTTATACAGCAAAGCATATACACAAGTTAAAATGTTATCACACTAGATTGATAGTTCTTATGATCCCTTATTCCCCCGTATAGCGTCATTTTGAACAAAGTCTAAAATCATCCTTATCCTACTCACTGATGTTTCAATCACAGTCATTATGTGCTCTAATTCTTCACTTGACTGACATGTGGATGCACATATAATAAGGGAACGTATATTACAAGACATTATAACAATGAAACGAAGTTGTCATTGACTTGCATGTAGAGACTCAAATTCTTCACTTGCTTTACACAAAACGACATTGTCACTGACTCACTGTGTTGACACTTCCTAATTATCCTCACATTATGGCAGTGAAATTTGTTATTCCACTGCCAAGAGTATCCAAAGCCTCAATTTATTTATCTAGACTAGATTTTCCTGTGTAAGAGTTTCTCTACATAAACAACCTTAATATGAATAATTGACACAAACTAACAACTTTCTAATTAACACCTATACTACAAATGATAAAATGTACAAGTTTCATAAAAATGTCTCATGCTCGTCAAATTTTGTTTCTTCATCTCCAAAACAAAATAGAAAATGGCCAAATTTAGGGTTTGTTGATTAGATAATAAACCCCTAAGCAATCATATAACATAATAAACTACATAGCAATGCTTTAAATGATGAACTAAGATCAGTTTTACCTTAAAATGTAGGCATATTATTGACAAAATAACACTATGTGGTAAAAAAAATTATATCATATAGAAATTAAATACAAAACCCTTAGTTTATCTACTTAAAAAATATAAGAAAAAAGTTGTAGCAACCTCAGGTTTTTAACAAATAGAAAATTTGATTCAATTTCATTCCAATCTTCTTCCCTTCTAAACAAGTTATTTGATATGAGATTCTTTTTCAACTGATTCATCTATCCAACTAAATTCAGATAGCGTCATAAATTAATTAAAATCATCAAGTAAACAAAGCAAAGAAAAGTACCTTGACGTCACAGGACTTGTGAGAAGTTGTCGGAAAAATCACGTTCCAAATGAGAACCGTATCTCACTGTAGCGGCGGCGGACACTACTGAGGTGTTTCTCGTCAGAGGCGGTGGTGACGGCGACGGAGGGAACAAATCGGGAGTCTCCGGCACAAGGTGAGTTTGACAGTGTATTCACCTTCTCAAGCAACAAAGAATCGGGTATGTGTAGGTCTGAGCGAGGACGGAGGCTGCAGCGGTGTTCACGATACAATGTTTGGGTTCCTAATTGTTGGTATTATAAGCAGAATATTATCCAATTAAATCACTTCAAATTTAAATGAGGTTAATGTAGTGTTTGAATTGAATAGGTCATTTGAAACTCTCTAATTAAATACATATTTTTGTCCCATTTCTACGTCTTCAATTTATTGCTGGTATTGTTTAATCCTCGTCAAATGGCTTTTTTCATTCAAACACAACTTTCATTGAATTGAAGCCAAAACAATGCACACTCTCATAGCCCTAGCCTTTAAGCTGTAGAGTGCGATGAGAAATGAAATCATTAAGGATATAGTTTTATATCAATCAATTTATTTTAGTGTTTTATGATTTTTGCACCATATGTTGAATAAGTTCTTACATGTATGCATGTATGCATTTCTTTGTGTAGGAGAAGTACTACATAAGCTAATAGTATGAGATTATACTCTCTTTCGAAGTTCCAAGAACAATTAATTTCAACTTAAAGCATCAAGTTAACCCTTATTATGAATTTTGTCATTTTCTGTGTATAGATGGGCAAAGATAAGACCTTCAAGCAACCGGTGCTAACTTTACGTCGCATACAAGAGCACTGCCTAAAAAAATCGGTAATCCATTTGTCCCTCAAATGTATGAAAAAAAAAAAAAAAAAAAAAAAACATGTTTTTACTCAATTATATTAGGTTAATGTATTTATCTTGGCACGAAAAACTATGGGGCGTGTTATATACACGATTTTAAATTTACTTGGTACCGAATATAAACGCTTTGCGGTGGCGCTCAAACAGATTTGGGCGCTTTGCGATGGCGCTCAAATCTTTAAAAAAATAAAAAGAGCAAAAATAAGAAAAAACAGGGTTTTGAGCGCCGGTGCATGGCGCTGGCGTCCAAAACCCTGTTTTTTTTTTTAATTTTTGCTCCTTTTTTTATTAAAGATTTGAATCTTTTACATTTTTTTATTGAAGATTTGAGCGCCTTCGGAAGGCGCTGGCGCTCAAATTTTTTATTTTTTTTTTTACTTGTTGAGCGCCATCGGAATGCGTTTGTTTTTTACGCTAGTAAAACAAACCTCGTGCATTTAGCTTTTTCGAAAACTATTTACAAACTAGTTAATTTGGGCGCATTACAATAGCGTTGAATTATTTCAGCCTACTGCATCCTAACGGTGTTGTTTTGGGTAAAGAAAAATTCATAGAAAAAGTGAAATACCATAACCAGGTCTGTTAAGACCCAATTATACTAAAATAACATAGTTTATGTGCATGCCTACGAGATGCGGTCTACGACCCAAAACAGCATACACATAGTACTTCAGATAGGCATGCAATCCTCTTGAACATACCAACTACATGAGACCAATAAATCATGAGAATACATATGAACCTGACACAACTCATGAGACTCGTTCACATTCGGCAAAGTCTTCAGCAAACATAGACACTCACAAAGTCAAACAAGTGCCCAAACCTTGGGTCAATGACTAGTCCTTCGGCAAAGCCATCAGCATCCTAGAACCAAGCCCGGTACAGATTACACCGAAGTATGGAGCAAAATACAATTCCAGTAAAAATCAACTACTAAGATGTAATCCTCTTTGTAGCTCTAGCTCCAATGAAAAAGCCTCATGCAACAAAGTGTGAACATGAGTCTTGATCAACCTTACAAGGGTATCTTTTGAATCCTGTTCTAGTCAAACAACATGGCATTCCTAGAATACCAAAGGTAGTAGACCGTGACAGAAAATACGTAAATCTTGGATCTGCTTGTCCAACTCCTACCATGTACGGGGTGAGTCAGCCAGTGTACTATCTCTAATCTGGTGGTGACATCTCGAGGGATCCCGATATCCGCTCCCACCTGCCTCCGGACCTCTTGTGCATTTGTGCATCCAAAGATGAAGTGGTCATGAGACTCACTCTCACTCATACACCGGCTACAAGCAGGATCAATATCGAGAAAATGCAACCTATCTCTAGTAGATAATCAAACAATGATCGCGGTCTATTGTACAAAACAACGTTTCATCCCAACAATGTTGAATATACATAACATCTACGCATTCCGACAACTTTGAAATTCAAAATCTAGTTGTTGTATTTGCACACTATAAATACATGGTATACAATGGGTAGATTATATTCTCTATTACTCTTCCTCAATCAAATTTCGTTCAAATTGACAAAGATGTATGAAAGCTAAGACGAAGTCGCATTTTTGTTCGATAATTCAAAATATAGTTTTTCCGTTGAAGTTGTTTCTCGTATCCAAGTAAGATTGCAATATAATTGAAATATTAGTTATTTTATTAAAACACTACTTATGAATGATTAGTTGAAATATTATAGGTAGATCAAAGAATATGGTGTTAGTCACAAAGACGTCATAGCTATCATAAATGGGTTTTGTACATTTTTGTTAACATGCGAATGTCACGGTTTATCCTAAGAATAAGAAATTTTTTGCTCCCGATATGTAGGCATCTAATCGAATTGGAGGGTTCACAAAATGATCACGGAAAATGGGCAATAAGGGTTATTTACGGTTTTCATAACAACGATCTTCTAGAGACACTTAAGGGGCATGCAATTGTTGGTCGAATGGCACCCACATAGTTTTTCAGAAAGTGGGCCGAGAACTCGGGTTAGGTTTAAAACTGACAAAATATCTTACAAATCATGTGGTTGGATGACCCACACAATGTCATATATCCGGAAAATTTATAATACTAGATTGAAGATGAGAAAGGAGGTTGTTGAAGGACAAGGTTCAATCAAACCAACACTCCATTATTTTATAGATTTTCAAAGATGTCTTTATACGGATGAAAATTTTGATTTGTTTATCTCGCATCAAAATTTGAGGCATTTGTAACTTTTTATTTCTGGAAACATGTACAAGATACCCGGACTTGAGATAACTGAGATCACTAGCACGAAGGTGACGTTTGCCATTGATTTTGTATCGTGGTTAAGGAGAACTTCAATCACTACTACGAGTGGGCCTTAAATAAGCTAAGGCAAATTTGCAACAACAAAATATTGGGGTCATCATTACTGATCGAGGTTGGGTCTTATAAGCATTAAACATTCATCTGTAATCCGAAACTCCTTAATAAAAACTCATTGAAAGTGGATGTAACCATTATTGGGTGAACCACTATAAATCCATGTTTCTTTCGTTCTTACTTGTTGAAATTATGTTTTTTCTCATAATTCCGCACAACACGAATATCCAGTGATTCGCAAATATTTGGGAATATCTTGCTTTATCATGATATCCGGAGGCCTAAAATCTCGATCCGGTAATTCAAGCAAATCTCCCGCATCGGATCAAAACGGATATCAAAATTTTGGGTTTTTCTGCCCGGACTAGCAAAATTTTCTATTCAGATCATCGGGTCAGATTGGTTTTGCCTTCTCTTACCCGTAAGTCCGCGGTGCTCGGAGAAAGAAAAGCCGAAGCACAATTGCAGCAATACAACGTTGATTACAACCTCTTCTCCTACTCAGCAAATGAGATGAGGTTGCGAAAGATAAGATCATATGATTGATATCCATGAATCATGATCATACTTGATACATATTCTGACATTATATCAAACAAGCCCATAGAAAATGGCAGCATTTATGTATATATGGGCCACTAGCATGCTGAGGCCATGGGCTTTAGAGCATTCACTGCAACATGTCTGTGTTTATTGTCATTCGAGCCCATTCAAATTGGATCTATTATAGACTTTGGATCATACTATTTGGATCAATAATAAAACCTTTCTACTATAATTATGTTGCAGTCTTTCTAATTTATGTAGTAAGTACATTTATTAAGAAGTTTAATTAGAAAATAAATTACTATCAATGAAATAACTAAAACAAAGGATACATGGTAAGCTTGTTAATCTTATATTCTCTTATGTCTACGTAGGTTACAGGCCCGTTCAAATTTTAAAGTCATGTTGACTCGTCCATACAAAAAAATAGACGTATATGAACAAGGGTTGCAATTTAACTGGACCCAAAATCCAGAGCATATACTTAAAAATCCGATTAGGCTTCTAGAGACTAGCCCGGATTTTTTTTTAAAAAATTAATAATATATCACTTGCCATATAATATTAGGCATGACTATAATGTTAGGTATAAAGATAAAGTTTTATCATAGTTATATATTATGTATGTTATGCTACACAAAATTGACTAATCATATGTTAGGAAGAAAAAGTTGAATGCAATCATAATAATGTATGTTAGTATAGGTGGCAGTAAATAAGGTCATTCAATTATAGTAGGTAATAGCAACATGCCAACATAGATTAGCTTATTAACTACTTTACATTAATTAATTATCTTTTTCTCATCTTATTCAATTGGGTGAATTTATAAAGTTTAAACAATAATGTCGTGGACTAAACAATTTTGGTTAGAAATTGATGGGGAAACCCCGTGTTTCCGACACACATTGAGTAATTATAAGCGGGTATTTGTTGCGCACTTACATTTGTACACCAACCTCACTTACAAGTTTTTTTTAAAAGCCTTTATTACTCTCTTTTTGATTGAGTTATACAAATGAGGGGTGATCTCTCCTATTTATAGCCATTGCCACCTCATCTATGAGAAGGTTTCGGATGTTGATTCTCCTAGATTATTTCGGACTCTTCTCACTCAATCTTGTACATGTATAAGACTTTCCCTATAATTCTAGTCTACTCTATAAAGTTCCGTCGAGTTCTAGATTTCTCTATTGTCATCTGGGTAGCTCCGCCTCCTTCCGGAAGGTTCCGCCACCATTAGGAGTATTCCACTTTATTCCAGAAGGATCCACCATATCGTGGAATGTTCCACTACCTTCCGAATAGTCCGTCTTCTTCCAGAATGTTCTTCCACCTTCTAGATTGACATATTATCACAATATTTATATTTGAAAATATGAATTAGGTTAACAGAAATGTGTACTTTTATTTATATAAATTCAGTAATTCTAAAAATGTAATAATTATGTTTGTTGAGTTTTTATTTATATACAAATACACCCAATTTCAAAAGAAACTAGTCAACTAATCAACTTGATAAATCAAATGGAGTTTAAAACTGTAAAAAAATTAGAATGTAATTGACCAAAGAAGACATTTATTCTCTGATTTTTCACGATTAGTTTACGTTGATTATAAGTTATAAAGAATGACCAATTTGTGGTGATATAATTAAGATGCAGTAGATATGTCCCAGACAGACAAGTATGTTTTTATTGTTTTTATTTGTAAGATTCATAATGAATGATTATGTTCTTTTATCCGACCAAAAGAAAGCCTTATCCCTTGCACAAAGCTAAAGTCGAAAGCAAAAACAAAACCAAATCTTGCGAAAAGATGGGAACACATATATCACTAAACATGGTTCATCATACTCTACTTATTCACTCATTCATTTATATATATATATATATACTTACTGACATATATGTAAACAGCTTTTACCATGTGAACATGTAAACACCGAATATATGTCGAATATATGTGACTATATCGCTGAATATATAGAGTCAGGTCCGACGAATATTTCTTCCATTCGATTTTTTTTTGCTTTAATATCGCCTAATCTCAGTCATCTATTTAACGATCTAACGAATACAATTTGTACTCATTTTACATAGTAAGAGCTGTTTACATGGAAGTCAAAATATTAATATATCATACAATATGTTACCATATTTGTATGATATATTAATACTTTTCCTAAATTAGCTAATTGTATGTTTATTACCAAATAATTCATACTAGCCCGCAAATCTTTTCTCGAACATCATCCCGACTTCATCTATTATGAGTTAATAATGCACAACCACAATAAACAATACATGCACTATAGATAAAACAAATTTATATGCACGCTTACATTCATATATTCAATTTCTATGCACGATTAGAATCAAATCTAACACATACACGAATACATTTATATACACTATTAATATATATCATCAAATTAGTGTAAACAATTAAAAAAAAGGTTAAAAATACGTCTAAACTGCACGGATTGATAATAAAAAAATATGTCTAATATGAACACAACGTGCTATGCACATACACTTATTATGCACACACGTGCTTATGAGATATGCTCACTCACGTGCTATTTGTGTCATGCATGCACGTGTATGTACTACACGTTCATTTGAGGAATAAGTGTCCAATACGTGTAACATATATATAAATGCACGTGTCATACATACTTGTTCAATTCTAAATTAATAAAATGTGACCGCTAAGACGATGCAATTTGTTATCTCGCACCGATTAATTATACCATACGTGTCTTGTTTCTGTAAATATATATATTCAGTGTATTGTTATAAACTACAGTGAAAATATTCCTTAATTCGACTCTAAATTGTACCCGTCGATGCAATGATCTAACGATCTTTAGTCGTTCCTATTTTTTTTATTGTAAAATACGTTCTTACCGGATCTGGTATATACAAACATGGAGTGTCGGTATGTTTTAATTTGAATAATGGTGATTGTTTTAAGATTAGGATAGGACGTGGTACGCAGCAGCCATTTTAAAATGTTGAATAAAAGTTATAATATCTTGATAAGAAAGTAGTGATTAATATATGATACCTTTCAAATAAAGTCTCCATTAGCATTGCCTTGCTAACGTCACAATATCATCCTTTGTATCTCATCAACTTTTGCATTATTCAATTCAACTCCAAACACTTCCAACAAGATATGGAAATATATACACGTTTTTTCTTCCTATAAATTAAAAAACTTTAAATAAACATATTATTATTAAACCAAATTACATAATGTCATGCTATTCGTTTGGTTATTGAAATGGATTAATTGTTATTGTCGTGTTTTCAACAAAAAATAGGTAGTCATTTCCATGTGAATAAGCTCGTTTTTGGGCATACAAGACAAAACTCTTTGTTTGAAATTCATTTGTTGTATTTGCAAATCAAAACTCCTTGTCTGCATATGACTATTTATTGTATCAAAACCTATGGTGCACAATGTGCCACTTTGATTCTCACTGACGGTTAATGTAAATAAGATTTACATTAGGAGCATTCTCAACCGTTTTCCTAAACTATTCTACAAAATGGAGAAATGAAAAGTAAAAAATTTTTTTATATATTTTTATCAAATCCAACTGATTCTTTATGTTAGAGAATTCTCCATTTATTTGAAAAATGTCAAATTTAGGGAAGAGTTCTCACTTTTTTCCATTATTCTCCATTTGAGAGAATGAAATGGAGAATCTGGTGGACCAAAAAATATTTAAATTTCTCCATTCATTTGAATTCACTAAAAAAAATTTATTTCATTTTCTTCTTCTTAAATATTTTTAATCCGTTTTTATTCCACTCATCTAACCTAGACAGATAACCGGTTTAACCTAAAACGCTAAACCATCACCGACAGTTTAGGTTTAAGCCGTTTTTCCGATTTAGGTTTAGGTTTTCCAAGAAAAAAAAGCTTAAACGGTGGTTTAACTTTCGATTTTGCTTTTTAAGTACAATACCGTTAGTTTTTTTTAAACAAATCGATGCTAAACTAAGTTTACAACCCAAGTCTAATATAACCAAACGTCCCCTAAGTAACTATATTTTATTTCTTCAAACTCTAATTTATCAACTTTAGTTTCTCTTATCTTTATTTGGTAAACAATATTGAAGAATATCATATATTCTATTTAGATATATTATCTTTATATATTAGGTTAGTTTCAATTTGATTTTATTTCGGAATCTTTATTAGTTTCCTTTAATTCTCTTGTAATATATTATTAATAAAAGTGTGGTCTTCTTCCACCAAAATTTATCACGGTGGTTCGATCTCTAGTATCCTGACTTATCGGGTTTGTCGACCTTACGACACTAAATGCGGGCATGAACAATAATAGTTCGTCCGATTGGGCTAGCCGGCCTTAAGGCACGTCGTCAACCTTTCGGCGTCTAAATCTACCATTGCTACTGATATACTGGTGGTCATATCAATCTATTGATGTCGTCGATCTACTGATAGTGTCACCGCTCAACTGGTGTACTTGTTGATTCAGTCTTCAGCGTCGTCCGTCTACCCACGCTTTGACTGCGGGATGTATTGAAGAATATCATATATTTTATTTTGATATATTATCTTTATATATTAGGTTAGTTTCAATTTGATTTTATTTCAGAATTTTTATTAATTTCGTTTAATTTTCTTGTAATATATTATTAATAAAAATGTGATCTTATTCCACCAAAATTTATCAAACAAATTGAATATATGTGAGTATGGGAGGTGAATGCTTTTAGGATTGTTATTTGTCTCTATCATGTCAACAAGCTTATCGTAATCATATCTCATATTGTCTCTCACAAGTTCTTAATATATCAATGGGATTATCTAAATAAAAGTGTACGACTATTTTAAATTACAAAAATATTTATCTAAATATCTGGATGCATCCAATTATATTTGTTTTATAAAAATATAAATCATATCCTACATTCAGAAGAATCTATCGAATTGAATTCAAAACCAATTAAAATGAATAACTTTATTAATGGTTTTCATCGGAATGGAGCCATTTTTCAGATATTTATCGCATGTGTTTATATATATAGTGGACTAATTAACGGAGGATAAAAAAACATTTTACTTATATATATTTGAAAGAATTAGTTGCAAACTTGCAAGGTATATACAATTTTCAATAAAATAAAATTTTGGATCATTAATTGTGTATAAATTTATCATACATATTTATGCTGGTTGTAATTGTGTATAAATTTTTAAAAGAATATTAATGGAGGTTATATTTATGAAAATAAATTTAATAGGTTGGATTATAATTTTTAAAAAATCGAATTAAATATCCCTGAATTAGTAAAAGAAGACACAAGAAGATACTAAAGCTTTGACGATATTAAAATAAATTTTGAATAAAATCAGTAAATTACTCATCAAACACTCTTTTAATCTAGACGATATAAGTTATTTTACATATTTAAAGACTTGTGGATTATTCAAGAATAATCCACATTATTTGCTAATTCAGTTGTAGAGGAGCTAGAGATGATACATATAATGTCCCATGCCACTTAAATAATCACTAATCTACGATGAATAAGAATATATGGTTATCTTTAGAAAACCCTAACGAAAAAATATTTAAAAAAATTGGGTTAAATAAAATTTTTTTTTATACTCTTTTGTTTTGTAAACTCATGCTTTATATATAATTTTTCTAAATGAAAGAATTGAGTTAAATAGGAGTATATTTAATAGATGAGTTTATGTTATAGGTACTTTTAATAGAGTAATATTGGTCTAAGGTCTACTTAGTCATTTTACCCAATATATAATAGGTGAGCTAATTGAAATTCAGTTAACCATATTTTTTGCAAATTCGACTACAATAAATGATTTTTTGAAAAATTAAAATTTTTTTTTTTTAATTAGATTTACAAATTCTAGCGAGCAACAATAATGAAGAAAATGTAATCACCGTCTTCAAACTAAAAAGAAGAGAAAATTGGTCTAGTAAAACCCTTTTTATATCATTGATACAATCTAGACCCTTTTAATTATCTGAAAAAATTTTAATCTTAAATTTAATTAATAAAAAGAGTAAAAATAAAATCTAACACTGAGGTTAAAATAAAAACTCTATATATTGTCTATATATTCTCACTAATCGTAATAAATATGAATGAATCTTTAAATTAGATGGGCACTCCATCTTTAAAGTCTTCAGCTTTCAAATAATTATTGGAAAAAAGGAAATTTATGGGACCAAAAGTGACACTTTTTGGGTTGCAAATTGCAACATTAGTACGCTTTTGAATGATTAATTTGGCTTTAAAGTTGTGTTTAATTACCCAAGGGACAACCTTGTAATTTTTATGATGTTGTCTAGGACAAAAAGGTCATTTCACCCACCGGCTTATTATACGTGTTCTCCCCAAGCTAGGTTAAGTTTTTTACGAAACATGTCAGTGGCATGCACGGATGTAACTGTATTAAATTTTAATTTAAAAATAAATTAAAAAATTATTATTTCTTTAAAATTGTCTATATAATTTTTTTTAAAAAATATTATTGATTATTACTGAAAAAATTAATATAAAATATACAGAATAATTAGTGATTTATGTAATTATATATTTAATTAGAAAATAAGATATTTGATGTATTATATAGGTAAAGTGGGTCCGATGATAATATAATCTATGAAAATAAAAGAAAATAGAATGAATTTTAAAAATATATGTAGATATATATATATATATTTGAAGTAGTTTACATAATTTTTTAATTAAAAAAGTAAACAAATAAAAATGCAAAAAATATTGGTAGGGTTGAGAAAAAGTGGTTTGGGCCAAAACGAACCCTAACCCTTCATTTCTTTACCTCCATCTTCATGTGTCTCCCAAATATTTAACTTACGGCATGTTTATTTGTAGTTTATTTGTGTTATATTTAGTTAATAAATTATCAATTTAATTTATGTAAGTATTTATTTGGATAGTAGTTTATTTCTTTACGGGTTTATTTGGGTTTATAAACCACTCAAAAATAAACTTTTTAGACCAAAATTATTTTCATTTGGATGAGTTTATTTTTGGTTTAAACCCGATTTTGACATTCTCTTTTTTCATCTCGATATTATTTTTATTTATCCTTGGGTATTCAACGTTATTGCTTGATTTTTGTAGGCGCATGAGTTTCTTTTGAAGTTAAATAAACATAAAAAAAACTCCAATTAAAGAGCCTTATCTAGTTTATTTATATAAACCAGTTGAGACATAGGTTTGAAAAATAAATTATAAACTCATATAAACTCAAAAATTATATACTTTAGCATTGTCATATTTATATTTAAAGCAAGTTTTTAAAATACTTGTAAAGGTTCCGCATGCAATGATATGAAAATTTGACTCCTTTGTTTTGCATATTTCATGTTTATTAGTGAAAGTCTTTTATTTTAAAAGCCTCGAAGAATTCTTATATGGATTCATGACGCTGTAACGATCTCATTTTAGAGCGTTACAAGGCAGAAGGCTCTCGATAATGTGTTGTCAGAAACGAATTTGTTAGAGTATGAGTTTAATATATCGGATCTAGTATATTGAACTGTATGTTGGGCGTATCATTTATTTGTTACTTTATCTTTTTATCTCTTTATAGTTGTTTATATAAACAATAAATAAACAAGTTTTCGGGTTCACAAATCTTTTCATGGTATTAGATGACTTTGTTCGCAGATATCTGAAACGACTTTGACCGCTGGTATCATAAATGACTTTTGTCGCCGGTATCAGAAACCCTGAAACATAACCCTAAATGCGCCGCCATCACCAAGGACGATGATGACGGCGCTCTAGACCCGACTCTATCGACGTGTTGTTATCGTCAACCTAACAAAACAGAGATAAAAAAGGGAGGAGGATCCATCAAGTCCTGATTTCATCCCTTCATCTTACTCCCTGTAACGCTAATCTACCTGCATTCTAGACCAAAAACCTAAACTAGAACGCGAATCTACATGCGTTCTAGGCCAAAAACCTAACCTAGGATGTAGATAGAGTCCATAACTACCTAGCATGCTAATCAACCTGTATCTTTAAGTCCAAAGCCTACCCTAGGACGCTAATTAACGTGCGTCCTAGGACCCAAAATCTACCCTAAAAAACGCATATGTTGTGGATTCATTTGAAAGTTGCATTCTGATTCATGGTGCAGGCATGCAGTCACGCCTTCGACTGCTCGATCATAATTCTTCAACAAATCGATGAGTACATCTCCATCATTTGAACAAGTTGAACATATGCTTTGAAATCCGAATAGAAGGTGTGGCCATCAACAGGTATGAACGAGTAATGATTCTTTACACAGGCGCATCCAAGTATGGAGTAGTTGTTTTCATATGGACTTATAACGGTAAATTTGGATCATGTCATAGATCGTATCAATGTCTTTGAATGCATTAGAGCTGGCAACCATTTGGAAGCCTTGTCATCGCCACATCAACTCAGACTAAACTTTCTGCCATTCAACAAGTTGGTAAAGTGAAAGAGTATTTTGTGGTTCAAGTTTCTCCCAAAGTACTAAAGTGAAAAGGCTTCTACTGTCACACGAATATGCATATTGTTGTGCTTCTCCTCACGTCAAATTATCGACTCACCTCATTGGTTCTTCTTCAATCCTAAATCCGGAGGAGCTTTGGACTGCGTGGTCCAAAAACAACTAAGAGAATACTCGATCTAGATTGAGCTCTAAAAATAGACACTCAACAGTTGATGACGCAGTTCGGGATAACCCATACTCCACGAGATCTCGAGAGGGGAGATCTAACCTAGAATCCACTAGCAGTTATATAACCATAAGCAATATTAGTTACACACAAGCTTCTTAAACAATAACACAAAAGCCGTCTTTTTCTTCTCTCGGATATCCAAAACCCTAGAAGAAAAGTAAACATTGATGTCTCTTCACCTCCGTACGTCTTCAACGTACTGGTGAGGGAACATGCATTTGGTTAATGACTCGAGTGTCCAACATTCCATGCATATACAATCTCACTAATATCAACTTAATAGGCTAGCATCCAAACCTAGTCATTGGGGTTAATATGAAGTAGAAGTTATCTCCAATGTTTTTTTCATAGAACCATGACAATACTATACCAAAATAAAGTTGATATTCCTAACATCTAATAATACACATGGTTAAGTATACATTTTGCAAGCTTTGTAAGCACAAGCATGAAATATGAACAAAATAGGTTAAGCCCCTGTTCGGTTATAACTCCGGAAACGAAAACGGAATGGAAGTGAATCTAGTCCATATGTGTATTTTGTTCACTTGATTTCCCCCATTTTGTTACCTTATATGGTATCAAAAGTAATCCAATTCTACTTCAATTACTTCAAACCACAAGAAATGATTCCAAAAACTTTCATGAACACTGATATACGTATTGATTAGATTCGTTTCCATTCTGTTTCCGTTTTCGAAGTTAAAACGGAACGGCCCTAAATGTAAGTTGACATTAAGGAACTAATAACTTATAGGAGAGTTGAATAATAAAGTGGATTAAGAAGTAATATAGTTGATGGCAGCAGAATGGCACTGCATAGAGAATGATGGTAATGGTGGGTTTCTAGTCAGTAAACACTATTCAAAGATTCTCCCTCGCCTCAACTTACTTCTTTTACGTTAAAATGTACTCAAAGTGTCAACACACTTTTCTCCTCTCAACTCAACCTTAAATTGGTAGATTCCCCGACCCCTTCATGGTAAATAACTTAGTGTTGGATAGTGTCCCGCTAATTATGCATTCCTACTTTTTTTCACAACTTGTTGCACTACTTGATACCACTCTTCGATCAACATTCTACCCTTACTCTACTCAATAATTCTATGCCTTTCCATTCTCATGTTTTGCCAAAAAAAACATTAAGATCAAAGAATTTCAAACACCAAAATATCTCGACACTATTATTACGAATGAGACAAGTAACAAGTGAAAGCGTGATGTCGACCTACAAAATTGTCAAAGTGCGATACAGACGGACCGGTAGAGCGGCGGTCGCGTGTATACGAGCGCACATGCACATTAGGCCCAAGCCCAGCACATAAACCCGGCGAGGTTCCATCCTAAAACCAATTGGTGATAGAAGGAGTAACCCACCGACATTATATACTCGTCTTTCGATGTGGGACCCTTATTATCTCCAACACGCCCCCGCAAGGTGTAACTACAGGATATAGACCGAGTTGCACTTGTTCACAGGTTCGGATCGTGAGCCGAATTGAGGCTAACCGCTCTGATACCATGTCAAAGTCCGATACAGACAGACCGGTAGAGCGGGGGTCGCGTGCATACGAGCGCACATGCGCATTAGGCCCAAACCCATCACATAAACCCGGCGAGGTTCCATCATAAAACCAATCGGTAATAAGAGGAGTAACCCACCGACCTTATATAATAGGTTCGGAGTGTCCATATCGACCCTTATTATCTCCAACAAAAATCATTTGTTTTAGTTACTCGGGGGAGCTTTTCCTAATAAATTACTCCGTAGTAAAGTAAGTGTAAAGGTACAAGTTTGAGATAAAGACATATCTCCCTCGGCGGCGCTGCGCCGGGTAACAAGCTTTCCGTAGCTGCACATGCATGAACCCACATTGTAGCTATTATTTTCATAAATTATTATTATTAATGTTTCATTTTTTTGTAACAAAACAAGAATTATAGTATTAATATTTCATAATTTAAATATTTGTATTTAGTATGTTCAACATTAGCATTTCAAACATTGTTAGTTGTAAATACACGAAGTTGGATGAGAGTCGACTAACACGTTGAACTTCACATCTTTTTTGAATGGTAAAAGCAATTTTAGTCAGGAAAAAACAAGTACTCCTACTATACATGTAAAACCCTTTAGCATATGTGTTCAATCTTTTAAGTAATATTTGGATATAGTGAGCTAAATATTCGTATTCAAATAGTCTAAAGTACTCTAAATATTTGGCAAAAGTCGAATAAATCTTATATTTGATGTTCGAAAATCCCACCACTATATTGATAAAAAAAAATAAAATTTAGGCAGGTGTATGTAAGACTAATAAATATCAAATTAAATTTTCAGAGAAATTAACAATGTTTGCGGATTGATAGATCTTTATGAAAAGTTCGACCCCCAACACCAACTTTTATGATGATCCGAACTTCGTATTCTTATTCGCAAAGATGTTTTAGGTTGGACCTCCTCTCGTAGATAGCCTAACCTATCAGCTCACCGATATAAAAAAAAATAAAAAATATCAACTCAAACACTACTTTCTATCTCTTAAGCGATCAAAATTATGAATGAATTTTAAGAAAATCTAAACAAGTAAATTAGGATAATTATTATTCAATCAAGAATCTTCATTTGATTCCATAGGACATCTTTAAAGAAAATCTTGGACCATTTATCGTGATTTATATAAATAAGACGGTCAAAATCGTAATTAAAGAAATACCAGGAGAGATCAAAATATCAAATGATCTATGCTCAACTCATGGTGCACCATGTGTCGCACTCTAATTGGGTAGCTATGACACCCTGAAAATGCGACATATAGTGTAACATTTTTAGGGCCCGTTTGTTTCCGACTCTGAAAACGGAAACGGAATGGAAACGAATTTAATCCATATCTATATCATTATTCATGAAATTGTATGAAATCATTCCTTGTGGTTTAAGGCAAAATGCACTTGATTCCCCACATTTTGTTACCCTATAGGGTATCAAAAGTAATCAAACTCTACTCCAATTACTTCAAACCATAAGGAATTATTCCAAAAACTTTCATGAATCAGGGTATACGTATGGACTAGATTCGTTTCCATTCCGTTTCCGATTCCGGAGTTAAAACCAAACGGACCCTTAATTTAACAATCGTTTTTCCTATTAAACCAATATCTAAAAACATCATACAAAAATTCACATCTTTAAGCATTGATATAGTATATATTTAAAACCATTTTAAAAATAAAATATGCGTTTGATATTTTTAAAAAAATCGTGTATACGCAAATATAATATAAACATGCATTTTCTTGAACGGATATATTGATCCCCTAAATTCCTAAACCAATATAAATTTCTTCTACCGTATACCTTTTGCTTTTTTTTTAGACATAATATTGAGATTTATTGTACAATATAATATTTGAATAAAATAAGTTCATATTTATAAAAGTTCTTAGTGATATTTATTTATTATTTATGTTTCATCTTTATCCGTCCACTTCGAAACCGGCCCCCTAACCCAAAAGAAAGGAAAAAGACGAAAATATAAAGGACTACAATCCAAAGACGATGGAGAAGACATATTATCTTGGCAATTTTGTACCCGGTTTTAATTTTAATAATTATTTAGTATATATTTATTAAAGAGGAAGAATATATATATATATATATATATATATATATATATATATATATATATATATATATATATATATATATATATAAATAAAGTCAAACTTAATGAAAAAGCATAACATTAATTAATGATAATATTCATGATGCTCGAAGATCAGATTACACAGATAGTGCCTTGAACAAAGTTAAGCATAAAGAATTACACTAGAAAAGGTAAAGTGATAGATAATTAAATTGCATGTTGATGAGATCGAAGGCTTTTACATGCAACAATATTGCCATGCAAATCATCACACACTTGAGCCGATCTCTTAGGTGCTAGACAGCAACAGTCACGAGCTTCGGCGGAGCCATGGTGCCCATGCCGCCGATTGTCTTGATCTTCTCGATCATCTCTTGGTTCACGTTACGGATCTCAATTGTGTAAACCCCCTCTTCGTTTGCATTGTTATCGGCCACCACGTTGAGTTGTGGTGCCACCGTCGGGCTGGGGATTTCCGGTGGGCCGAGCTTCACAACCTCAAGAACTCGGTGATCCATTGTTGTTTCTAGCTCTGAAGGGATCTTTTTGTCGTCTCCGATGATGTCCTCCACAGTCGCCTTTGAGTTTCGGTACATTGCGTATAGAACCATTTGGACTATTCCGAAACTGAACCCGAGCACATTTGGAATCTGCAATTCATCGGACAAGGGTTATTTTTTTAACATCAATCGATCTTAGGGTTTATATATCAATAGTAATGCTGGTTTTTCTTACCGCGACATAGTAGTCGTTCCTTGCGAGGCCGTAGAAAAACCACATGACGGCGCTTATGGTGAGGAAGAAGGACAAGAGGAATGGCATGTACTTGACACTCTTGGTTCGTATAACTTGCCTCTGCAATAATCATAATCTCCATTGTTAAAGTGGACCAAAATTTAGTTTATAGTATGTATACATATGTTTTAGCAAAAGTTCTCACCACGACGCCAAGGGGAGCTACAAACACACATAGAGAGAATATAAGACAAATCCATCCGAGGATCTTGATACGAACTTGAGTAGACTTTGCTACGACAAAGGTGACGAATGCAATCGCGCCAAGTCCAACAACATTCATCACAAAGATAAGCTTTGCAGTCGAAATCTGCAAAACAAAATCCACGGGTATTAGATGGCTATCTTTCGAGTTCTAATGTTGTTAAAAAACAGCTACAAACCTTGGCCTCTCTAGTTGCATAGACGATGAAGATTGTGATGTAGACAGTTTCGATGAAGATCCCAAAGGAATTGATGGTCTTGAGAAAAGTCGAGTTAGGAGCGATGAGCGCGTAGAGGATCCAAAGCATTGAACTGAACAATGCGACCACATAAGGAATGCATTGGTAGCCTTCTGTAGATTTCTTCTTGTAGATACGGTAGAACGTTGGGCTGCAATATTCACACAAGTTTAATTTACTACTACTTAAATTTGTGTGGCAGTAAAAAAAGGGTTAAGTAATTGTAACTTACATGGGTGAAAGAAACACCATGAAGGAAATGGTGTTGCCTGAAAGAGAAATATTGGAGATACAATTAGATTTAATTATTAAAATTAATGATTGAGATTAGTGTAGAAGATTATGAAGCTGTTTATGTTAATCATCATTGCAAAAGAAACACCTTAAAATAAGTTTTGATCATTTGTGTCACGTAAGTAGCAAAGATAGTTGAGAAAGTGATATAATAATAGTGCATGAGCACTTTATATCATGCACTAAAATAATAGACACGTAAAAGCCACAACTTTGGACAGGAACCCTTATTTTATCATGGTGAAATTTTCATTTGACATATATCGAAAGAACACAAAGCATATAATCAAGCAAGTTAAGTCATATACAAATATTGAGATTTGAGAGTAACATAGAGGAATGAACCAAAGAGATTTATGTATACCAAGAAGGCCAAAGATTGTAGCCAAAGGAAGATGGTGAAGGAAGTTCATCGTTGAGGCCATTGATCTCTTGTTTGAGTTAGCTTTGCTAGAATGTAAAATTTTGATATTGAGAGAGTATTTGTTAACTTCTCTCTTGTATGTATGAGATGGTTGTAGTTGTGGACGAAGTGTAAGCAAAGGGGAGGGATGGTTTATATAGTGGAAGGGAAAGGGCAAATGGGAAAGAAGATTTATTGAAATTATATTACATTTTTCTTTTTTTTTTTATATTTTCTGACTTTATATTAAACTAAAGGGTAGATTTGTGAAGGATGCTTTGTTTTGTAATTGTAAACTTATATTGAGAAAGAATGATGTGGGACCATCGATGTGGGATAAACTTTGGTCTACCTACCCTACATATGGTCCTATTACAAGATCAAAGGACCGAGGCCATCCAAGTAAAAACATCAAAGTTGTGCATCAAAGTGGCTCGGCATGTGGCGTCCCACAACCAGCCACGTCGTGTCCAGCTAAACCGCGTTAGCAGCCAGCCAAGGCGCACCCGTTGCGATATCCACTCGCACCCGCGGGTTTGGCTGAAAACCCCTGACGCTCCACCTTCCCGCGCCTCTCGGCCGCACCCACAAAATCTCCATTCTGCACCCGCGGGTTCTGCATTCTCTTAGAACATGAAGCGTTTCCGACGCTTCTCATTTCCGCACTCTCGATCGACTACTAGTACCCCGCGCCCGCGGATCAACAACTACTGAAGAATAAATTAGACGTTTGAAGTAGAAGGATGCAAGGCTTTTGGCCTTCCAATTTCGTGCATTTAAATTATAACTTAGGATGCAAGGCTTTTGGCCTATAAATAGTCTTCCCTACTTTTAATTTTATCAAGTTTGAAGTTAAAAGACAATTTGTCATAGTTGTTTTTCCACAAATTGTAATAAAAAAGAGAGGTTTGTTTGGAAAATTATTGAGTGTTTGTCAGATTGGTTGAATATTTATTTGTGTTAATTTTTTTTGAAAATTTGGACCCCCTTGGTTCTTTTGCCTTCGTTCCATTGTGTTCCATTTCCGTCATAAATATTAATTTGTCATTTTTAAGTTTCATTTTCTAAGTGTCTCTTTTGTATGAGTTTTGAAGGAATCAATCCACCTAAATCGGACGAATTACGGAAGTCCCCGTATCAAAGAACCTCTTGACTTCTTATATAGCCGGATTCAATTACAAAGACTCGATAGAATAAGCTGATAAGTAGCTACTACTAACAAAAACTCTTAAACAATAGTTAAAAGACAAACAGAACTAATTAAAATAGTTTGATAAAAAAAAAACATTAATACCAATATACCAATGGACTTATAGTATAAAAAAAATAACAAAATTTTTCATCACTCCAATCTCTATAAGGAACTTTTTCACCGGAACCAAAATTTTTCATCACTCCAATCTCTATAAGCAAAATTTTATAATATCAAAATATATACTCTTATTATATATCTAACTATTAGTAATTATTGTTTTCATTTTATTCTTCATGTGAAGGTTAGATTCCAAATTACATGCATCAATTATATAAACTATATTTAACTACATCCGAGACTGGTTTTTCCATACATGCCAATGAGTCTAACTCCACATCCCACTAGATCAACTGAGTATTGGTATCTAATAAATCTTTTTTTTAACCACATTTTATTGATAATCATGGATTTAAAGGATAACAATCTCATTACTTGACCAAATATACTATTCCATTAGAGGCATTTGCATTCGGATATAGTTGAAGTAGATGAAATCTAGGGTTTGCAGGGTTAAAAAATGGGTCCCACGTTCTGAACTTTCTGATGTGTCGCCCACCGAGTGGCGTTAAGGTATACAACTCACATTTTCAATTTTGGTGTAATTTTGATACAACAATTTGTAAGACTTTAGGGTGATTCTATCGACATATCTTAACCCTAATGGGAATATGTATATCCTCATCAACCACCACTTGTACTCGATCTTGCTTCTTTCTATCAACTAGTAATGTCATTTAAGTACTTTACATTTTATTTTTCAAAGGAATTCACACGGTAACAACTTGTTATCTTTACCATATCTAGCTACGTACCTTATACATGCATGTACATACGTTGCTTTTCACATAGAATGACAATTATATTCACGCAACGTGTTGTAATCTTCTTAACAAGGGTTTGATTGTACATTAAGTTATACTTGACAATTTAATACTAAATTATGTACCTTGGTATAAATTATCTCACAAAACCATGCAAATGTTTTGCATGGTTAGGACGTAAAAGTTGACAATCATGTGGTAGAGAATCAACCACTCAAGAGCTTTATAAAGTTTATATAAATATAACTTTTTTCTAAATATCTTTATAACATAAACCGCGATATGAAAAATATAAAAAACTTAGGGCTCGTTTGGTTTAAGCTTCGGATACGGAAACTGAATGAAAACGAATTTAGTCTACATGTGTACCTTGTTCATGAAGCGTGGTGGAATCATTCCTTGTGATTTCATGCAAAATACACTTGATCATCTCCATTTTGTTTCCCTATAGGTATCAAAACTAATCAAATTCTACTACAATTACCACAAACTACAAGGAATGATTCCAAAAAATTTCATGAACAATGATATAGATTAGATTCGTTTCTATTCCGTTTCCGTTTCCGAATCTTAAACCAAACGGGCCCTGATTAAGAAAACGAATTCTCAAAGTATTGGAAATTTGGAATCTTTCCCTTAGGGTTTTCCAAAAGAGTGGATTTTGACCCTCGAATATGGATCCAATTGCAAAATCGAAAATTGAAGAAAAGGTGAGATAATTAAAATGCAAAAGTGAAGAGCACTCATATCGGGTCGGATCACCAACATTAGCCGTAGATTAGTATGAATCCAAAGATGGAGAATGCATCGTAGTTGATCTTTATTATAGAAGAAAAACACAAAGGCCCCCACTTGACGACCCCTCATGGCTTAATTAGCCATCTACTTTAAATGTGATTTTGATCTTCATGGTATACAATCGAACCACTTGTTACTTTGTTGATTATCACCCAACTCCAACATATAGATTATGTGGCGGACGTATATTCATCCGTCCATTTTTTTGTTATCTTGTGTCAATCTTGAGTCAAATTTAAATCTCGTATCTAGCATGATCATCGATCACGTTGTACGAATAGAAATGCTCATCTTTCCATGTTCCCAATAATCCAAAATCATATCATCAGATGAATGAACAAATGGCATTAGCTAGTCATTTCTTACTTTTGCCGTATAAGTTTGTAAACCATGACCACGTGGATTTGGTCCACGAGTTTTGTATGATTCACAATAATATGGATGAATCATTTGGCATCCTATATAATTGTGCTATTTGTTTGGGTTAGAATTGTTCAATTTGATACTTATATGTTTGGGCAAAATGATAGAAATTAATTAGGGTTAGACTTGAGAGAGACAATCTATATACGTGGATAATAAATGAACTCATAATCTAATATATAAGATTTATGAATTATTCTTTGACTTTAGAATGAAGTTTTATTAGACTTATGTATTAGGTTAGATTTTTAATTTGAATGTACAAGCATATGTACCTACCTACCCACATATCTACCATCCATCGTAGGGCTAGCTGTACAGATTTGGACCGAACCAGAAACCCGGACCAGACCGGAAATTACGGTCTGGTAACCGCAATTGTAAAAATCCGATCCGGTCCATGATATTACGGTCCGGTCGTGCCTTGGACTGTAATGTTACGGTTCGGTCCGGTTCAGACCGTAAATTTATATTTTAATTGTTTTTAAACAAGAAGCTGGGTATCCGGTCCAGTCCAGTCCAAATCCGGACGGGACATGATTTAATCCATAAAAAAATAAAAATAAAACGGTCTGGTCCGAACCGTTTGATTAGCCTTAATCCATCGTCCATATATATAGCTAGGTTGGAGCTCGAGTGCTCGACTATGTATTAGAGGTGATAATAGTTGGGACCTTCGGGGTTTACAATCAGGTGGTTCAAAAGTCTTTACTAATTTGTTCTAGGAAGGCATTGGTTTTAACCACGTTTAACTAAGACAAAATGACATCGTTTTCCTATCTAATGGGCACTGATCCAAAATATGGTATCAAAGCTAGTGTTCTATATTTTATCCGTTAGCTTTCACATGTAATTGATAAGGCTTAGGAACGATAGTCCTAAATCTAACAAAATAAATACAATATTGGATTATAGTATAAGGTTAAAATCGAACACCGAGAAATTGAATGTAATGAATTATGCAATTAATTGTATAGACAAAAGGGTAAGAGAAAATGAGTATTGAGGGAGAAGGATGGGGTTATGGTTGCAAGCAAATCAATCCAAAACCGGGATCAACCCATCAAATAAAACTCTATTGCTTTGAAAGTGTCGGTCCATCCATTGATAATGTATAATGTGATCCCGAATCTTGTAGTTATGTCCACTCGTTATGTGTTTCTTAACAACGGGTTCGGTCCACGGTTGTTGCACAGTCTTGACAAAACCCATACTATCAAAGAACTCGATTAGACATGTATGCCTTCTCAACGTTAGGTATAGTCTCCGTCAAATCCTAAACACGATCTTCAAGAGGCATGATTTGCATCCTTGTAGCCCAGTGTTCGTGAATCTGCATCCTCGATCGTCGCACAATCTAATCAGGTGAAGTTTGCATATATCCAAAATTATATGAATAAAAAGTCATTTTTCGTTAATTTAGTGTATAATGGTTGTGAGAATTAGAGAGATTGAATAAATTCCCCTTAGGGTTTCCGTCAACAAACGGCTTGTATAAATAATAAACAGAGTTTACATAATTACAAAAGGCAACCCTATATTTACATATAATTACATATTCTATCATACCCCCGCAGTCGAAACGGGAGGAGGAATAACAGTGAGACTGAATCTAAAATCTAGAAACAGTTGTCGTGAAAGGCCTTTTGTAAAAATATCTGCGTATTGAAAAGTTGAAGGGACATGAAGAACTTTGATGCGTCCTCAAGCAACCTTGTCTCGGACGAAATGGATGTCAATCTTAATGTGTTTAGTCCGCTGGTGTTGAACTGGGTTGCTGGCAAGGTAAGTTGCAGAGATATTATCCGTGTAGACTATGGATGCCTTGGTAAGTGGGCAGTGAAGTTCGAGCAATAGATTGCGTAGCCAAGAACATTCAGAGACAACGTTGGCAACTCCCCTATATTCCGCTTCTGCACTTGACCTGGAAACAACGGATTGCCTTTTGGCAGACCAGGAGATCAGAGTGTCATTGAAGAAAACACAGTAACCTGATGTTGAGCGTCGTGTATCCGGACATCCAGCCCAATCAGCATCTGTATAGGCAATAAGATCTGATTTCGGTGAAGGTGAAATGGTGATACCTAATGACGATGTGCCAGAGATGTATCTGATGATGCGCTTGAGGGCAGCGAAGTGTGCTTCACGCGGATCATGCATGAATAAGCAAATTTGCTGGACCGCAAAACTGATATCAGGTCTGGTGAAAGTGAGATACTGGAGGGCACCTGCTAAGCTCCGATATAATGTTGGATCACTGACAGGTGGTCCAGAAGAAGCACTGAGCTTAACTGAGGTTTCAGCTGGTGTGACTGCGGGCTTACACGCTGTCATTTTAGCCCGTGCAACAATTTCCCTAGCATATTTGTCTTGGGACAAAAATAGACCTGAAGAAGATCGTTGAACAGAGATGTCCAAAAAATAGGAAAGAGGGCCAAGATCTGACATAGCAAACTCCTTACTGAGTGAGGCAGTGAGAGTTGTGCGGAGGACATCGGATGACGCAGTGAGAATAATATCATCAACATATAATAATAGATAAGCAAGTTGATTCCCATGCCTATAGATAAATAGAGAAGAATCGCTCTTACTGCCTATGAATCCAATGTTGAGCAAATAGCCTGCAAAGCGTTGATACCAAGCCCTGGGTGCCTGTTTTAGCCCATATAAAGATTTCTTTAATAAGCATACGTGAGACGGACGTGAGGAGTCAACAAAACCACGAGGTTGAAACATGTAGACAGTTTCGTTGAGATGACCATGAAGAAAGGCATTCTTGACTTCAAGTTGGTGAATAGGCCACGAGCGAGAGACAGCAAGACTTAGAACTGTTCTTATGGTAGCTGGCTTGACCACAGGGTTGAAGGTCTCATCGCAATCTATACCTATTTGCTGGGAACATCCGTTAGCTACTAGGCGCGCCTTGTACCTCTCAAGGGAACCATCAGATCTGAACTTATGACGAAATAGCCACATACAACGCACAATATTAGTCTGCTCAGGACGAGGAACAAGAACCCAAGTACCATTCCGTATAAGGGCTCGATATTCGTCGAGCATAGCAGCGGACCATTTTGGATCCTGGAGAGCTAATTTGTGGGATGTGGGTATGGGAGATAAGTCGGATGTGGTGGATGTATGAAGGTCAAAAATTTGACGAGGTTTGAAAATACCGCTTGAAGAGCGAGTATTATGTCGGTGAGGGACATTAATATGAGGTGAAGGCTGGGGCAAGTTGGTTGTGGTATCTGATGTGGGAGGGAGCTGGGCCGGAGGAGGCGAAGACTCAGCAGGGGTTGTATTTGGGCCAGCGTGGATGGAAGAGGAGAGGTTGGGCCGGAGGAGAGGCTGGGCCTGAGGAGAGGCTGGGCTGGAGGAGATGCTGGGCCGGTTAGTGGAGCTTGCCCTTGAAATGGAAGACGCACGGGATGGGGAAGGTGGGTTATGTGCGACAGTGGGCTGGGCCTGGGTTAAAGGGGCGGCAGCATCATGTGCGACAGTGGGCTGGGCTGGAGAGGATGATTGTTGGGCCTGATGGTAAATAGAGCATCTAGGTTCAATATCCAGCAACGTAGGATGATGACGAAACAACTCAGGATTGGAGAACGGAAATGTGAACTCGTCGAACGTTACATGTGTGGAAATAATAATCTTATTTGATTTTAAATCCAAACATTTAAAACCACGGTGATGATTAGGATATCCTAAAAAAACACAAGGAGTTGTTCGAGGAGTTAATTTGTGGGGGATAGTTGCGCTTTGATTTGGATAACAAAGGCACCCAAAAACGCGAAGATGTTGAAAAGAAGGTGTTGAGAGGTACAACACTTGGGTGGGGGATCTATTTTGGATTGTGGTGGATGGGAGAATATTAAGAAGAAAGGATGACATGTCAAGAGTATGAGACCAAAAATTGATGGGTAAGGAAGCATGAAAGAGAAGGGATCTCATCATGTTGTTGATGGTTCGGATGACACGTTCAGCTTTACCATTTTGTGGGGAGGTATGAGGACATGAAAATCGAAAATTAATGCCATGGAGGGAAAAAAACGAGTGAAATTGATGGTTATTAAACTCGCGACCCATGTCACATTGGAAATTTTTAATAGGCATATTGAATTGTGTTTGAATAAGTTTATGAAATTGCACAAACAGATCGAAGACTTGAGATTTATATTTAATTGGATAGACCCAAAGAAAATGTGAAAAATCATCAAGAAATAACAAGTAATATTTAAAACCCTCCCGACTAGGAACCGGAGAGGTCCAAAATGTGAATTATGTCAAAGGGCGCAAAAGTTTTATTGATAGAACGTTCAAACGGGAGCCTATGGTGTTTCCCAAGTTGACAAGCATGACATAAAGAGGAGGCGCGCTCCTTATTAAAATCAAGAAAAGAAAATTTCCTAAGAACATTTAGAACTGGTATGCCGGGATGACCTAGTCGAGCATGCCAGAGACTCGATGATTGAGCAGAAAAAGCCTGAGCAGACGCAGAACCTTTGGTAACTGGATAAAGAGCCCCAGAGCTATTGCATCTCAGACGGGTTATCCCTGTGTGTAAATCCTTCACAGAAAATCCAAACGGGTCAAATTCAATGCTGGCTTGGTTATCGGTTGTAAATCGACGAACAAATACAAGATTTTTGACTAATTTGGGTGCAATAAGGACTTGGGATAGATGGAGAGGTTTGGTAGGGGTGGGGATGTTAGCGTCACCGAGACCTGTAGATGGTATCCGCATGCCATTTCCGACAATAATCGAATTTAATAAACCATTATACGAGATGGACGAGAGGTTACCTGAATCGTTCGTCATGTGAGACGTAGCACCGGTGTCCATGTACCATAGGTTGTCTGCGGGATTCAAAGTCATCGATGCAAATGCTTAATCGACCGTAGTGGGCTGCAGGAAATTGGCAGGATAGGCGATGTGGGCCTGCTAGCTGTTGTTCTGCAGAGGAGCTGGGCCCAAAATGCCCTGCTGGGTCGGATAAGGAGCTGGAGGGCGTTGTAGCTGGGCCGGATTGTAGACGGGCCATTGGGCTGAACTCCACTGGGCTGGCGAGTTGTTTGGGTCGGTCTGCACAGGCATCCACCCGAACCCAGGGCGAAAGACGAATTGCGTTTGCCCTTGTGGATTGCCGCCGCTGTTTCTGGTGCGCCCTTTCCGGCCCTTGCCTCGACTACGTGAGCCGGTGTCTTGTTGGCCGGTTGTGGTGGCGCCACGGTCGCCGGTGGATGTGGGTTTGGTCGGACCGCCAGCAGCCGCAGTTAGTGCAGTTGAGTCTTTGTCATGGACTTGTTGTTTTGCCATTCGAGTTTCTTCAAGTATGAGTTGCGAGCGGGTTTTGTGAAAAGTCGGCAACGAATCTGATTGTTGAATGTAACTAGCAGTGGCGTTATACTCTGCAGGTAAACCGGACAATAATTGAAGACCTAACCGGTTGTCGGAGATTGGGGAGTCAACACCCTTGAGTTGATCAGACAAGGCTTTCATGTGTTGACAGTAGGCGGATACTGAAGCAAAAGACGCCAATTTGCAGTTGGAAAATTCATGTTCCAAATAGACGGCGCGGGTGTGCTTATTATCCTGAAAAATATCCTGAATGCGACCCCAAGCTTTAAGGGCGGTGTCTTCAGGATCAAGAATTTGAAGAAGAATATCTTTGGAGACCGTACTGTAAATCCATTGCAGAACGGTGACATCAACTTGCATCCAAAGAGCATCATCAATGTCGGCTGGGCGAGGAACTTTGGCGTCAATATGATCCAAGACATTATGTGCCTTGGCGGTGACGCGAAAAAGAGTGACCCATGACGCATATGGTGTATCATGATCAAGAACAAGAGCGATGTTGTTCTTGATATTGGAGATTCCAAGTGCGGAATGAAACGTGTGTTTCTTGTCGGTCGACATTGGACTAGTGAAGGGCGGCGGAAACGTGAAAAAGAGGTGAAGAGAGATTTATGGATCTGAACCCTCTGATACCATGTGAGAATTAGAGAGATTGAATAAATTCCCCTTAGGGTTTCCGTCAGCAGACGGCTTGTATAAATAATAAATATTGTTTACATAATTACAAAAGGCAACCCTATATTTACATATAATTACATATTCTATCAATGGTAAATATTTATTATTATGACAAATAGTTATTATGATAATTTGGAAATAGTATAACAATACCAATCATAGTGTAATGTAACCTCTCATCATCCTCGCGTTCCTCCTATATGTCTTTCAAGCACATAGTAGGTTCGGTTCAGGTTCCAATCAAATTCGTTGTAAGCGGTTCATGTTCAGTTTCAAAGGATCTAATTCCGGTTCATAGCAGGTTCAATTCCAATCGGTTCGGTTGCGGTTCAAGTTGGAACGGTGCATGCCCGGTTTAGTGTCAATTTGTTACAGTTCGGTTCCAGTTCAAAGTAGAATGATTCCTACCCGGTTCGAGCCCTACCAATTCCAGCGGTAATAATTACAGAAACTGAACCGCTTTATTAAAAATGGTTCAGTTCCTGTTCAGTTAAAATCATACCGGTTCTTGAACCGTTAATAGCCGATCGAGAATAAGTACTAGAGTGAAGGACGATTTTAGGAAAAAATTGAAGTAAAATAAAATTGATGTTTATGGAGTTTGATGTCAGAGATAAGGGGGCATGCAAAATTCAAATCAACTTTCCAATTAGAAAAATCAATCTTTATTAAAGATGTACGTATAAATTAAGTGCACTCTCTGCAATGATGGGATGGACACGTCAACTCTTGCAGCTAAGAATAATGACATGCTGGCATGTCCACATGTCCTTTAATAAAAGGGTCCACCTGTAATGTTTTATAATTGATTGCGATGACATAGAAAACAATACTAATCAAAATTGAAATAGGAAAAGGCATTTCCATTTACATGAAGATAACGTTTCAAAAAAGAACTCAATGCTAATGCTCTTCCTTTGATCTAAGATGATGCAATGTATCGCAAATTTGCCATGCAAAATCTAAGTTTTTTTTTTAACATAAATAAAAAAAAAAGCAATTCTTTCGTTTCATATTTTTGCTTCGATTGTAGCCATATAAAATAAGGCACACAAGAGGATCCTATCCTTATCCATCGGGATAAAGGAGTGCAATTGGCAATTGCATGGCTAATCTGTATTTTTTTTGCGACTATACAAACGTAATCATTTTCGTCGCCACACAAATCATCACATGTGCACTTTAGTTAAAAGATCTTTTCTACTATATCGAATGTGATATACTGATATGTGAAGAGGAACCTGTGTAGATGGACGAGATTGTGCATGTTATTCGTACCCACGTATTCATGCTATTCGTATCCTCGCTACGCGTACACAATGCATAGCTGTAGTAAGAAATTATTTCGTTCAAAAAATAAAGGAAAATGGTTACGACTACGCATGGCCGATGTGTAGTCCTACTACGCGTACGCGATGCGTAGTCGTAGTACAGCTACGAGTACGCATGACGTACGCGCAGTAGTCCGTAACATATATTTAGTTCGAAAAATGAAGGAAAACTCGTCGTAAGGTAAAAAAAAAAAAAAAAAATTTTTTTTTTTAACTACGCCTACGCATGTAGATGTGATATGTATAACATGTATATGGTGGTACGAATAGCAAGAACCGTAGATAGAATATATATATGCGTGTTAGATTCAATCACAATTTTTTTTTTAAGGTTAGGATCTAATGATCTATGAAGACTATTATGGAGACATGGTAGTCTTCAATCATTATAATCCGGTTGAATATTGTTCAAGTCTAGATCAGGCCAGTTCAATAAGGGTGTCATTTGACCAAAAAGTACAAGTTCACCGGTTCTTTTTGGGTCCATAATATTTTTTTTAGTTAATCTATGAAACAAAAAAGTGTTTCCCACATTGATAAATCTCGATAAATCTTGATAAATCTCAATATTAGGTGCAAATGGTCAAGGGTTCAAATCCCTTTTCTACTTCTTCTTTTATTTTTTTATTATTTCGTTTTATAATATATATTAATAACGATCTTTACTTTTTATTGACATTATTACATGTATTTTTTTATTAAAAAAGTAATTTTAGGTTTTTTGTCAATTTTTTCCTTAATAAAACATAGTCTTTTTAAATTGAAAAAAAAAAGTTGTCACGGGGCCTCTGAAACTCATGAGATGACCCTGGTCTAAGATCCATATAAGAGTTTGATTTCGAAATGAAATCGCAAATATTTTTTTAATGAACTTCAACGGAATTATTGAGCTTGTGGTTGAAACAAGATGCAAATTGACATGTGTGTCATGATAATCTGGGTTACGGTAGGGATGGCAATGGGTTGTGTGATGGGTGGATGAACTACCTCCGTCATCCGCTCAATACTAAAATCTCACTCACTCGCCCCGTCATCCACCTGCTACCCTGCTCACCAAAACTAGGGGTGAGCAAAAGATCTGATACAGCTCATCCGATCCGTTATGAAGATCTTCCGAAAATATCCAAAAATTATCCGTTAGGTGATGATCCAAATCCTACCCGAGAGATCTTCCGGATACAAATCGAGGTTATTTAAAAAAAAGGACGGGTCGCATATCTAAACATTTAGTTCATATTCAATTGATTTGGTAATAATTACTCAAATCAGTGGGATGTCCAATATATCCGGTAAATATCCTATCATTAAGGTTAAAATAAGGATTCTCATATTTCAAATACCTAATACGGCTAAAAAGTGGCAGACAAGGAACTCCCGGATCAAATTCGGGTCGATATTTTATAAAATTATTGGATATCCGAGCTCTCGATCTAACCTATACATGTCGGATGATCGGGTTGTTCGAATTTTCTAGTGACCTATTGCATTAAAAGATCAGTAGCGACTCAATAGTAAGATCAGGAGTTGCTCCAAACATTAAAGTTAAAAATTAAGCACTTTTAATAAATTAGTCATCAAAGGACTCAAAGTTCAAATTACAAACATAAATGCAATAAGTTGGTAATTCAAGTATAATTACAAGTTCTTTAAATACAAATCACTAAGGGCTCGTTTGGTACGATTCCCATGTAGTCAGGAATCGGAATCGGAATGAGTAATACCAATACCTCATGTTTGGTAAGGTTTGGAATCGGAATGAGAATGATTTCATGGAATGACTCATTCCAACCCTAAAGAAGAAGTTGATTCCAGAATTTAAAGGAGGGTATCCCATTCCAACATAAACTCATTTTAAATCTAAAACTACATTTATATATTTTATTATATATATATATATACTCGCTTTTAGTTTCACGAAATAAAATTAATATTTTTTAATAATTTTTTTATTGTCCATCAATTAATTTAAATTATATAGTTACTTTGTAGAAAAACAAGATTTTGACAAAAAAAAAGCATTTGTTTACTTATAATACGGATATTTCATTAAAGATGTAATGTATCCGGAAAATGCTCGAAAATAATATAATTTGTGCAATTAGAAAATATATATTTGATAGAAGAAATATATATACCTATTTATTTGGGTTGACGGTTGTTTAGTGTTTAATGTTTACGTTATTCGTTAGTCTTCATTTTTCTTAAATGTAGTTTAAAATATGACATATAATTACATTATAAACATTCACTCATATATCATCAAATATGATGATTTCTCGTTTCTTAACACATATAAAATCAAAAACACGTGTCAAAAAGATTTCATTCCAACATCATACCAAACACCAAGTATCAAGAATGACTTATTCCAATTCCTCATTCCATTCCGATTCCTGATTCCAACCCCATTCCTACAGTCATATCAAACGAGCCCTAAGAGCATCCCCAATAGTTTTCCTAAACTTTTCTTCAAAATAAAAAATTAAAAGTAAAAATCTACCCTTTATATTTTTATCAAATCTAACATATTCCCTATTTTGGAGAATTCTGCATTTATATGGAGAATGTCTTCAAATTTAGGGAAGCGAATCCACATTTTTTCATTAGTCTCCATTTTGGAGAATGAAATAGAAAATCTGTTGGACCAAAAAATCTTTAAATTCTCCAAATATTCTAAAATGCAAAAGCTATTGGGATGCTCTAATAGTTTGAAAGTTGAAAGAGGTTTAGATCAATTTTCCTTCAACTAGATCAATTATAATCAATATTTGGTAGTTACCTCACGAGTTTTGGCCTCCTTAGTAAATTTATTTATATCACAAGCACATATTAATATATGGGTGAATATGGGTCGGTGATGGGTCCGGTGAACGGGAGCTAGATTAATCAACTAAACACTCCCCAACACCTGCATCAACCGTCACACCGTATATCACACTCGTGATTTGACGTGTTTTCACCATATTTTGTACTTCAGGTTTGAGGGTACCCGTAAATGCGAATAAAATTGGCATCCCTATAAAAGCAAGATAAGTGACCGGCACTTAGAGCAATTAGTGATAACAAGTAGCTAATTGAACTAAACAAAAGGATTTGACTATCACAACCTTGACATGGTCATGTAAAGACCTTGTCATAACCTTCTTATGTTGGGTCTCGACGGTGATACCGGGCAAGTTTGGGGCCGACTTCAACACGTCAACGTAGGACCAATGCTGCTAGGCCTTTTCATATATGCCTTGTCAAAAAGTGTTTTAGTCGAGTGTCATTACTCAATCATAAAAATGTATGAATTGGTTGGAGAGTTATTGGCATTTCCACAGTTCATATCAAGTTGCGGAAAAAATTAAGAGTCCAAAACTCCGTGTTTGTTGTTGACATTTTTCGGACATTCCTCATTACATTAGCTCAAAAATATTGTGGTAAAATTGGTGAAAATCTAAGCATTTTTGCTCCGTAAATGTCGGGAGCTTATCTAGTGAGCTACTTTTAATCGAGCTTCATTCATTCAGAGCTAAGATGTCGTGCTATTGTTGACTTTGAAGCTTCTCCTAACTAAGTGAACTCAGATTGAGTGGATTGGGAAGCATGATACTGAGATGATTCACCTAACTCCATATGCTCCTTGTTAGCTCACATGGGCCAACATCCTGGGACTTTTCTAGGGTTTCTCAAGGGAACTTCCACCAACGGCTTATAACTTCTTTTACCTCTTTTGGCTAGTTTTCCAACCTCATATGGCCGGTCCCTTTGAATAGAAATAGGAGGTCATATTTCAACTTAATAGATCATATGTTTGAACAATAACATAAGCTTTTAGTTCGCTTCTTCTTTGGCTTATTTGTACAACTCGAAAGAACAGAATGTATGGTTTAGTGGTATTACCGTTGATAGGCATCCATCATACAAAATCTTAATGTTGACAATGTTATTTTATGAACAGAGTCCTTGACTGTACATCGTTTCATTCATCGTATAAATAATACAATGAAGAGTAATTACAGCGATTTATCACTATAAATACAAATGCACAATATCCTATATGATGATAGAATATATGTGCCATAAATACAAATACACATTATCCTATATGAGGATAGAATATATGTGCTAACACTCCCCCGTAGTCGAAGCTGGTGGATGCCGAATGCGGAGATTGGATCTAAAATTCAAGAAGAGTGGTGAGGGAAGTCTCTTGGTAAAAATGCCTGCGTACTGATGACTAGAAGGACAATGAAAGACGCGGAGATAACCCAAGGCAACATTTTCCCTTACAAAGTGAAGGAAACATCATAAGTTATAGCACTTGTCCAAAACTTAGGACTAATGTGGGACCAATTCTGGTCTTTCGAGTTGCACAAATGTACTCCCTCGTTAAATGACGTGCTACGGGATATTTTATGGATATGCAATTATGCATACTTATCTGAATTAACTAGTAGAATTATAATACGATTACTGTATGCCCATAACACATTATAAAAATCAACTTGAAATCATTGATGGTTCAAGGATAAAAGGAAACGGCATAAGTTATAGACAACACTTGCAATTATAGGGGGAAAAGCCCCACATGAAACACTCAATTGAATTAAGCACTCATTATGTATATATGTAAGTGTTACGTGGTATACGTCAGTCAACTGTATAATTGATGTTGCTTACTCTTATAAGGGAATCCAGCTTAACTAAAGGAATCAAAACATTAAAAATTATGTTTTCCAGATTTGGATAACTTGTAAATGGAATTTGGTGGTTCATTATTGCAGCATTAGTGGACGCATGCAAACACAATTTGTATGATTAGTTATTGAATGATATGATATAAGAATAGTAGTTCTAGTGGACGGATACAAACACGATTAATTTAAATTTTAAATAGTTCTTGAATGTTATGATATAAGATATATAATTTTTTTGTTTGAAAAGTTAATTTGTATTGAGGAGAAGGTATATGTTACAAGGATACGAACCAAAACAAAGATCAAGCACGAGAAACATTTATCAGTACGGGATCAAGTACGAGTGAAGTATGGGTAAGGCCAGGATCAGGAGGTATAAGATCAGGGGAGGGGTATGCTCAGATTGAAGGCCATGTCCCGCGAAAGAAGCGACCTGTCCTTCCAGTTGTGGGTCAAGTGTGACTTCACGCTTCGGATGATCATCCCTGCACAGTCAAAGGGAGTGATGAGAACATGGTTGTAGATCAGGTTGTTCATCGCGGTCCAAATGTGGTAGAGGTAAGCGACAATCACAGCGATCCTGACACTATACCTAGGAAGGGGCTTCATCCTGGACCAAGAGGCCATCCAGGGCCAGATGCTGTCAAGGTATGGCGCGGGGGAGGGAGTCATCGTCCAGCGCGACACAATGTCCAAGACCGTAGAGCTAAAGCCGCAGCGGCTCCAGAGATGATCACCATCTTCTGGGGCAATATTGCAAAGCCTACAAGAGTCGTCATTGGTCAAGTTCCAAGCCTTGATCTTGGTAAGAGTAGGGAAGCGGTTGAGGGCTGCAAGCCAAGCGATATATGAGTGTTTGGGGTTTTTGAGGGTAGCCAAATGGCTTTGAATGGGGAAGGATGAATCACAGGGAGGGGGGCCTGAATAAGTCGTAGACTTTGTTCCTGGAGAAGGAGCCATTAGGGCTGACGAGGGAAGCATCTCTCGAGGAGCCAGAAGGAGGGATCGGGAGCTCGTCCCTGAGTGAGAGAAGGCTCTTCCAGAAGGGGGTGTGTGAGTTCCTTGCGGTGCAGTTCCAGATGCATTCCCCCGCTTGAACAGATGGTGGTTAACCCAGGACTACCAAATGCTAGAGCTGCCCCGATCAAGGTCATATAGGAGTTTTGAGAGGGCGACTTTGTTCCTAGTCACGAGATCGGGGAACCCAAGCCCGCCAAGTGTTTTCGGATTACATATTGACTCCCAAGCTACCAGGGCACGCCTGCTGTTAGTCACTCCCGACCATAAATATGATCTAATCAGGCCGTTGATTGTATTGATTACCTTGACAGGGAGGACCAACATAGAGCACCAGTAGTGACTAGTCGCAAACAGTATTGTTTTGATGAGTTGAGCACGTCCAGCATAGGAGAGGGACTTGGCGTTCCAGGAGTGAATACGCCGGGTAATCTTATGGATCAAGGGGAGGAAGTCATGGATTTTCAGGCGCTTGCAACCCAAAGGTACCCCCAGGTACATGAAAGGGAGAGAACCGACACTTATGGCAGTGATGCGAACAACGTCGCCAATCTCAGATTGGTTCATGCCTCCCATGTATATATGCGATTTAGCAGGGTTAATGACGAGACCAGAGAGTGAACCAAACTCCTCAAGAGCATCATTATGGATCTGAACTGATTTGGCGTCTCCACGGCAAAGGAGGAGGAGATCATCTGCAAATGCGAGGTGGGTGATGGCAGGAGAGGAACACTTGGGGTGGTAGTTGAAGTCAGGGTTTGAGGTCCTCTCCGAGATCAATCTGGAAAGAAATTCCATTGCGATGACAAAGAGGGGAGGGGAGAGGGGGCATCCCTGTCGAAGCCCGCGAGATCCAGAGAAATGGCCTTTAAGCTCACCGTTTATATTAACAGAGTAGGAGGCGGTGGTTATGCATTCTCTAATCAGCCTAGTGAAAGCCTCCGGAAACCCCATCGAACGAAGGCAATGCAGAATGAACTCATAACTTACCGAGTCAAAAGCCTTAGAAATGTCAACTTTCATCGCTACTCTTGGAGAAATGTTATGCCTACCATATTTATGAAGAATTTCTTGGGATAGAAGGACATTATGTTTGATTGACCTCGAGGTAACAAAGGCGCTTTGATTGGGGCTAATGGTTGGTAGAGTGAAATGTTCGAGTTTGTATATTAGCATTCAAGCAAGAAGAGATCGATTTGTCGAAGATTCGTGATGAGATAACTGCTGCTGTTGACTGTACTCACTTCAACATTCACACCTCCAAAACAAACGGCAAATTCTCCACCACAGCCGCCTATAACCTTGGTTGGAAACCCACTGCTCTCTCTCCTCCTTACCGGTATGGCATTATTTGGGGAGGTTTAAACCTGCCTAAATGTAGCTTTATCTCTTGGATGGCAAACAATAACCAACTCCCAACCCTCTCTAAGCTTCTGGAATGACACATTGTTAATGAAAACACTTGCAAGTTGTGCAACCTCTTTGTTGAAGACGAGACCCACCTTTTACAATTTACAGCATTGTAGTTACTCTACCCTGGTCATGGATCTTATTTCAAAATGGATCAGAGCGTCTCACCCCTACCCCTATAGCAACTGCATCTGGCATTGGCTGAGCAGCTTTAGTAGTTCCAATGCTCACAAGATTGATCTGATCACCTAAGTTCGTATCTCCACTATCACATGTTACATCTATTTCATTTGGAAAGCTCGAAATGACTTTCTATACAACCAAAAGCAAACCCATCCCGCCACCTGCGCCCACAACATCATAAACTCCACCAAGACCTATGTCTCAAGTCACTGGGGCGACCGTTCACTGCCATCTCTAAGCTGGGCAAGGATTCTAGACATCCATCTTAACTAATTCTTCTCTACTTTCCTCTTGTGTCGCCTTTCTTTCCCTGATGTATGATGCTCTTTGTGCTAGTTGCCTATGTAAATCTTTTTTTTTTTCCTGATACGTACATTTATAAATTTTCATAAAAAAACAAGAGATCGATTTTAAGAGTGAAAATAAATAATTTGTTTAAGTTACGTTTTCGAAAACTCAAAGAAGATTGAATCCGGCCACTGTATTATATAATACGTAGATATATGTATGTATATCCCTTAGCTTAAGAATATTTTGGTAGTGGATGTTGGGTGTAAAGTATTGTACACTATTATATAGGATCGAAGGTAGGAGCCCTAAATTCATGTGGTACAGAGAGGATATTGCATAGCTCCATAATCCATCCATCTGCAGGACCAAGAAAATGTACTTTTAGGGCAAACTTATCAATCACAATTTCGTATTCTAATCCTACGCCTAGCTACCCCAATTTCTCGTGGGCACAATCTTTATGCAAATATAAACCTTTTGTGTTGATGGCCATTGAACACTCGTTTGTTACCCATCTGCATCAACCCTGTAATTTCATGCATTAACGAAATTCAATAATAATATCAACTTTTACTACGACAAATGACATTTGCCATACATACTATACATTTAGATTAGGTGGTCTAATTATATTTAAAAGAAAACCTGCACTTTAATCAGTAGCTAGCTACCTAGCTTTACGTACTTTTGTTTTGCATGATTAAACACAACTTTGTTGTATTTTCTCTTTCGATAAAGTTGAACCAAACATATCGACTAATCACACGTTGATCGAATCTTATGCCTAATTTCAACGTACACTTTAATTTGGTGTATCAATAGACTAATGCTTGTAAATTAAAGTTGGAATAAACGTATTGATGAATCGATTAGTATATTTTGTCTCGTTATATGCGACTTAGATCGGTGAGTCATGTCGGGTGTCTCTTCTTGATATTTAAAATACTTAAAAGTATGTGTTTTAAAGACAGAAAAGAAGTACATCGTTTTCTCATATATGATTTGTGTAAAATAAGTTAGGCGGACAACAATGGGATAGTCATTAGCCAGCTAGCAGCATATCAACAGATATGTAATATGTCCATGCAAACATGAATTGAAAGAATGACTCAGTAGCAGATATATCGACAATGCCGCCTATATGAAGCTCCATGGCCAAACTCGAGGAATAGATTTGATTTTGTGTTTGATGAAACGAAATACTTGGCTACAAACAATGTTCGGGATTGGGAATTCATCGATTTACCAGAAGGACATCAAAAAATAGGTGTAAGTGGGTCGATAAGACCAAGGGCGACTCTCATGATAAAATCAAACGCCATAAAACCAAACTTGTAGTTAAAAAATTTCATCATGTAGAAGGCGTAGATTATAGTGAGACCTTCTATCAAGTTTCAAAGAAAGATTCTCTATGGATCATTATGGCATTAGTAGGTTATTTAGCGAGTTAGTATCAACTGGATGTGAAAACGGCTTTGTTGAATGAGAGTTTAGAAGAAGTATATATGGCTTAGTCATAACGCTTCATTATAGATGGAAAGGAAACATAGTATGTTTACTGAAAAATATTGATATATGGATTAAAGTAAGCTTCTAGACAATGGTAGCGACCTTAAATTATATGACATCATTACCGCCTTCGGGTCCAACGATAACATAGTTGATCATTGTCATATACCTAAAGGTATGTGGAGTAGGTTTGCATATTTTTTTTTCTTGTATATTGATGACATTTTGACAGCAAGCAGTGACCTTGATTTATTACAAAAAAATTAAGGATTTTCTTTCTCAAGACATTGAAATGAAAGACGTGGGAGACACTTAATTCTTATGCTATTGTGATAGATCGAAATATTCCGTGACAAATTACATATATATGATCGTAGGCTTGTCACGAAATGCATATATATCAAAGGTTTGAGAGAATCATGGTATGACATAATCCTAATGTTTTTCTATTATGAACAAAATAAGTGTGCATTTTTTAATTTAATTTTTTAAAATTAAAATATTCATTACTAAATAACACACATTAAGTAAACACAAAATGATGCACCTACAATAAATTTTATGGTTTTTATGACTCATTTGGTAAAACACAAATTATGGATCAATAATTAAAGCAAATGAGATTAAAAATTGAAATTAATGGGTCAGTGACCACATATTAGTAGGTCGGTGTCCACGTACTAATAGGTCGGTAACTATTGTCAGTAGGTCAATGTCCCCATACCAGTAGGTCGGTGACCCCTAATGATTTTTAAAAATAACTATGAGAAAAAAATATTTATTATATTTTAAAAGATTTGTAGAATATGTTTTTTTTAATAATTTGACGTAATATTTATATAGATTTGATCTGATTTATTAAATAAAATATAGGTATTGAATATTTTGTATTGAGATTGAAATAATTTTCAAAAATAACACTTTATAGTAATATAAAGGATGTGACCTTAATACTCCATTTTTATAACGTTACGTCAGCACTTTGTCTTCTACTTTAATTTGTCTTCCTTGCTTTGTTTGTCTGGTGCTTCCTTTGATGCTCTTTGTTGATTAACTCGTTGTATCGGAGTCCTTTTTTGATATATTTTTTTCTCTTTTTTCTTATGTTATGATTCCTCGCGACAGTTAATTCGTCTGTCCGCCGATTTTTCTTAACCTTTCAATCCATTAGAGGGTATCATCTGCTTATCTTCATTAATAAAAAACCGTATAAATGTTGTGTTCACTTTAAATTATTTGAAAGGAAGCTTCATAAGGGCCTCCAACTCTATCCTCATTGCTAGTACCTCCAACTCTATCCTCATTGCTAGTACCCACATACATATCACCTCTCATATTTCATTTCAAAGTAACTAAGATTTTAAATTTATTTCGTCATATCTCTTATTTTCAATGCCGAAAAGACGATGTAAATTTAAAGTGACATAAGAGAAATATTACAAAAACAAGAAAAAGTAATAGACTTGAAGATGAGAGCATAGCCTATTAGCCTTTGTCCTCTATAAAAAAAAAGCCATAGATAATTAGATAAAAAGCCTATTAGCCTTTCTCATCTGAAACGCCATATATAATTATCAATTTATCATTATTCCATATAAAAATAAGGCTAACATAGTTTTAGAAATATTTTGTATGGCAAATTTCTTGTACATACAATTAGTTTAATACGAAAAAAAATACTTATATTGTATTAATAATAAGTATCAGATTTTAAACGTGGAGGGTTTCATTACATGTTCGAGCATGCACGTCAGGTTCTAATCCAACACATTAGTTATATAAAATTCCATTCAAAAACCGATCAACGATAATAGTTTTGGACCCTTATATATGTATATTAGGTTTCTTGTCCTTTACATAACTTATCTTTACCCGAAGCCTTAACACCTATGGACAAACCTGGAGAAGGGATAACTACAAGTAATGTTCTTGTTAACAAGTGTGATAAAGAGTTGAGAGTCCGTTTTTAATAATGACTCTTTCCCGCCCCACACTCCCCCTCAGTCTCAGGCTATGCAAGATCTCCTACAACTCGGACATGGGTACCGTGCATGTCCCTAACTTGTGAACAAAACTACGTTGCCAATTCTCTTTATAATTCCTAACGAGCCCTGTAGCAATGGTCGTCCCGTTAACTTTCCTCGATCCATTTGTGTTCACCTTAAGCCAATTCAGTTGCGGTGGTGTCCAAGCAACAAAGTTTTGTGCGTAATCCATGGGAACCAACAAGCCTCCTTCTCTTCCACGCATGAACGTACAAAGTGATCTTCTCTACTTTGATCTTGTGGATTTCTTTGGTTCTGCCCTCTTTTCGGAATACCGTTCCATTTCTTTATCTTCATATACTGCAAAGACTCAAGAGTCAAGACCCTCTTCAGACTACCCACAATGGGAGTCTCTAATCTATAAAATATAATAAGTATTGAACAAAAGTGATAAAGTACCAAACAAAACTCTTCTGAAATCTCTAAGTAAAAACCGATGAGAGAGAAATATCTATTCATTTTGATTGGTGCCATGTGTCAAAGGAAAATTGTTTTAACATTTATTTATTTTTAAACTTGTTAGATTATAATTTATTGAATATCATGATTAATATAAATATATTTTGATAAATTTTGTTTTTTTTATTATTTATAATTTATTTTTCTCTATTCATAGAGTCTAATATTGAGTATATTTAAAGTACATATTTTTTATATAAAAAATAAGTAATATAAGCAAATGAATTGATTTTAAGTTGATATTGATAATATAAATTGTTAATATAACACATAAAATTAATACAATTATAAATAAATTAAAAGCGTCATATTTTCAAAAATTATATAAATATATTATATAAAAAAATATAGAGTTAAGAAACCATGAATGTAGAGTAAAAGTAGATAGAGTTTTATAATCTGATGTGGCGGAGAGAGAGTGTTAAGAGATTAGAGTTTAAAAACTCACCATTGTACATGGTCTCAGAGATATCTTTCCAAGCAAACATATAGTTATAATTAGAACTAGTTAGAATATTACAAGGTAGATTGAAGAAAATCCTCCAGTTTTCCATGTGCACCCAACTACACATAAGGGATTCCATTTTAATATCAATTTTGTAATATGAGGAATAATCCTAGGACTTATATGTTAGATTTATATATTGTTATATTGTCGTTGTGGGAAATTTTACCCTCAACATTGAACACTAGAGTTCTTCAAAATATGTCCAACCCCTCCATATTTCTCAATCCTAACCTCTCTGTACTTGCGTGCTTTCTAGTTTCCTAGTTTCTCTGACCGGTTACATTGAACAACTACCATGATATCGTCCGAATGACCACCCGAGGATGGTGGCTCCATCGTTGTTGGTCAAAAGCACTGATGAAGGGACAACCCTTGGCTTTTCGCTTTTTTGGTATTGGGTTTCGTTTATAGCGATTTTTACGTATTAATTATATCGTTCTTTTATCAAAGGAAGTGTTAATTTATCTAATTCGACAGTAAAAACACACTATATAACATTATTTTCTTTTATTTTCTAGCGAGTACATATATCAATACAAAAAAAAGTAAAATATAAACATGAAAACAAAGCAAATTTGCATTGAATCAAGTACAAATCGATAAATCTGCGTGGGCCGGTCTCTCGAAATCCATTCCATCCTAAGCTTCTAAGCCACTTTGTCTATTTTCTCAATCGGGTCACACGACTCACACAACACAATTAACCAATGGAACCGTGCCAGCTGGCATGGGACCCACCATCTCGTTAACCCCACACGATGAAGGCCCACTCACGTGCAACTCACGTGGTTTATGACCCTCAATACCTTCATCATTCTCAATCTCAATATCATTCTCCTTCTTCCCCTCCACAACCACCGTCAAACCCTCATCGGTCGCCGGAAAACTCAACGGCACCGCATTGTTCGTCGTGTTTTCCGTTTCGCAACTTATTTTTTCCGGGAGCTTCTTCTCGACATCGACGACCATCGTCGGCCCGACTTTTGAATGGTTACGATAAACACCGTACAAAACCATCTGGGCCACTCCGAAGCTAAAGCCTAGGACATTTGGAAGCTGCCAATTTACACACAAAATATTATAGCGAATCACATGTCGACTTTTGGGCACGTACGTGTTAGTTTATTACTAGGCTTAATTAATCTTACCACAATGTATAAGTCCTTTTGTAGCAGGCCATACATGAACCACATAACTGCGCTTATTGTAAGAAATAGCGACAGCGGGAATGGCATGAACTCGACACTCTTCGTACGAATCACCGTCCGCTGCACCAATGATATCATTTACGTTAACACAATCACGTAAAGTCTAGAAGGAGATAGAATGATCGAGAAATACAACGCTATGGTCTACATTACTTAAAACTTTTGTCCAATACGTGTAGCAAGATATTGACAAATTTGGATAGGGTGCAAAGTTTGATAACTAATAGACAAATGACTACCAGCTCATACCCTAATAGAAGCAAATTTTGTACGTATACTCAACCTATCAACATAAACTCGTCTACTTATAGTTTATGGTAAAATTACTTACAATTACGCTTAGAGGAGCTGCAAATACCACAACCGAGAAAGCTACGCAAATCCCTCCTAAGAGCTGAACCCTAATTGATTCTTTAGCTATGTAGCTGCAGACGACGAGAATCGACGAGAATCCGACAAAGTTCATGAGTGCCAGTAGCTTGAATGTCGACATCTACACATGATTATAGAAACGTGACATTTAGTTAACCACATAATCATCATCATCATAATAATAACCTTAAAAATGCCCTTTACCTTGGCTTCTTTAGGAGCATAAATGAGGAAGACGGCAATATAGAGAGTCTCAATTACACAGCCAAAGCTGTTAATGGTGATTAGTAGAAAAGCGTTGGTTTTGAGTAAAGCGTAGTAAATCCATAACATGGAACTGAAAATCGCGCACACATAAGGTATTGATTGAAAGCCTTCTGTTGATTTCTTCTCGTATATCCTCCAGAAAGTCGGTCTGCAACATATTTAGTAAGTTTGTTAATTACTGCAACTCATAAATATAAAAAAATTAGTATTTGTAATTGGAACTTACAGTGGTGCGAGGTAGACGAGGAAGGAGATGACGTTGCCTGCAAGATAATGGTAATTTAATACCATAAGAAGACAAAATCATTAAGTAAAGACATAAAATATTGAATTAATCCATATAAAAATGCATTATATTCAGGTGATTCTTGTTGGTTTGACCTCAGGAGAGATCGAATTAGACTGTATCAATCATTGACCATTGCTTTAATGATCGAGCCCATAATGCTCCATTAAAAATACTTAATATCTAACCACACTAAGAAGTGCATGCATGCGTATTGGAGGATCCATAATCTTTTTCCTGGTTTTACGATCGAGGCGTGAACCCTAGCACTAGCTAAAACGTATCATTAGCTACATTAGTGTTGAGCGTTGTGATATACTTACCGAGAAGGCCGAAGGCGAATATCCAAGGGTGGTGAACTTGAACCATTGCTTTCGATCGAATCCGAGACCCCGAGAACGATGTCGATGCGGCGTAAGTAGTTTGCTTGAGGAGGAACTGGGTTGTCTCAATTAGGTTAGGAGTAGAATCAAGAATGGATGTTGATGTTAAGCTCTCTTGTATGTTGGTGTGTATGAGGAGGGGTTTATATATACAAGGGAGAAAGGAGATGGGTCCTAGGTGACGGAGATAAGAGGTAAAATCGTGTGTGGCTGAGGCTCATCAAATGCTTCCCAACACACGCAACGGTGAGGATGCTGGATCATTATGATCCACTCTTTCTCCTTAAGTTACCAGCTGACACCAGATGTTTAGATTTCAACGGCCTGATTTCCTCTTAATTATTGTATGTCCTTTTCATTCTTCTCTTCTTGGCTTCTTCTATTTATTTCTTCCATTATTGTTTCTCATTCATTTTACATTTTTTACTCTTTCTTTTTATACTGTCAAATTATTTATGAATTAAAGCTAGATATATTTCACGCAATTGCAAAAGTGATAACTACAAGAATTCTTGGCTATAAAAATCCTCAATATTATGAGCATTGATATTTAACGTACACACAACAATATGCAATTAATACTTATTCAAACAATTCTTAAAACAAATTTAGTTCTAATAACGGATCTAACGTGAGATTTAGCCCTACAAATTAAACACACTCAATTTACAAACTTGTCATCTATTTGGGCTTATACTTCGACTAAGTATAGCCTAAAATTTCGTTACTCTATATATTGTAGTGTTCCCTCTATCTCCAATTAATTTGGTTGTAATATAAAATTCCTCAATAAAATCTCTTTGAAAGTGGACATAGTCATTATTGGGTGAACCACACTAAATATGTGTATTGTCTTTCTTGTTTGTTGAATTTTGTTCTTTCTCATAATTTCGCATAAAATCCGGTATCAGAGTCAGGTTCTTTGGTATTCTGTAATTTGTGATAAAAATGTCTTCTTTCAACACGAAGATTGATAGATTCACAACGAGGAATATTTTCAGTTTGTGGCAAATCAGAATGCGAGTGTTGCTGAAATACAGGGCTTATGGGGGCCGTTGTCAAAGAAGGAACCCGATAAGGAAAAGGGCGATGATGTTGAGATGGTCACTCAAGAGGAAAAGGCGCATTTGACCACCATGTTATGTCTCACATATGATGGCTTATGCGAGATTTCAAATCAGGATACTACAACCAAATTGTGGTTGAAGTTGGAGAGCCTTTGCATGACTGATAGCATGAAATATGACTATATCTTAGGCACTTATTTTGGTTGTTTTTCCCTATTAGTTGTGTACATGGAGATGAGTTTGAAGCATTTATGAGCACATTCACATACTTTGTCGATATAGAGATCTACACAAGCTTTGTTTTTCTTTTAGGTGAATATAGGTTTGAATTGGAGCATATAGGAGCGGAAAGGAGTGATTTGATCATGCTAGTTGTCAAGAGGATGCCTTGGAGAAGCTAAGGAAGGAGCTTGATTAGAGAAATTGACGAAAAGGAAGCTTTCACGAAGGAATTTAGCATTCCACGGCCAAACCATGGATTCCACGACCGTGGTTCTACCATCAAGATCGTGGAAAGTGACGTTCAAGAGCATCAGAAGGTTTCACACCCTAAACCACGGCCGTGGAAGTTTGTACATGACCGTGATTTCTTTGACGTTACCACGTGTCATTTATGCTACGTCAGCAATAGTTATTGGGCTTTTCCCGTAACCCTATTTTTCTCTATAAAAAGGCTGAAGAGAGGAGAAAACGGGGTTCCGCATTAACCCTAATGTTGACCACGCATTGACGGCTGGGGAGATTCATTGCTTAGGGAAGATTTCGAGAAGGACACGCTTTGGATATTGTGTACTTCGAGATATCTTAGAGTTTACATTGGAAGACGGATTGACATCCCGTTCTTCATTGTTTCTCTAGATTGTTGTGAGGATTTCTATTCCCTTTTTCTGCATTCATTCAAACAAACATTTATTATTGGATTTGAGATTGGTTATTTGATAGTTATTGAGTTTTTGAGGTTTTATATTTTTTCCTTTTTAAACTTGATTATTGATTTCATAATGATGGTTATTGGCTAAAACTCTTAGCGATTCTAAGGTACGGTGAAGGGTTGATAGTTGTGGCTTAGATAATGATAGATTGAACCAAAACAGATCGGACCTTGAGAGTTGCAAGAACTTCGTCGACAACCCTTTTTCACGGCCTGTTCTTGAGTTCCACGGCCGTGGTTCTTCAAAAACTAGCTGTGGTTTTCCCTTGTCGTACGTTTTTGCTTTTGCTTTAATCCAAAGTTAGAGATTTGCCTTAACCTAGCCTTGGCTTATCTTTCCTAGGTAGTAGTGAGACTCAACATCCTCTATTTTGGTTTCGTGTGTCACAACCTTAACCGTTTGGGTTTATCTTTGATTCCTTGGGTTTAAGTAATGGGTATTTGAGAGTAATTCTTATCCTTCGATCCTTTCTATACTGCAGCCTCAATAACCTTTATAGAGAGAGTCCTTGGGTGAGACATATAGGTTTGGAACTTCACCGTACATAACCTTACATTAGACATACCTTTGCAATCCCGACTTTGTCCTTACATCTATAGAATATCTTGAATCGATTGCCACAATTTGATACTTGAATCTTTAGAATTGTTGTTTTCCCAATATATTTGCAAAGCTTCTATATTTCACTTTCTTGACAACTTGTGAACTGATTTTACTCTCACCAAATCCCTGAGTTCGATACTCTGGAATTCTTGTTTTACTACGCCGATCCGTACACCGTGGGTTCGCTTTGCTTAAATTTGAATTTTATATTAAGATTTGCACGCACACTTTCGAGCGAACAAGTTTGGCTCCCATATAAACAACCCTTATAGTGTTCAATAAGTACAAATTGTATCCGTTAGATTGTTAAATAAATGACTGAGATTAGCCGAGATTAGCCGATATTAAAGGATAAAAAAAATCATGTTATTAATGGAAGAAGATTCGTCGGACCTGAATCTATATATTCGGCGGTATACTCACATATATTCGGTGTTTACACGTTCATACGATAAGACTCGTTTATATGAGTAAGAATATATATATATATATATATATATATATATATATATATATATATATATATATATATATATATATATATATATATATATATATATATATATACACACTACATAATGAGAAACAGAAACAAGTTCAAATTTATGTAACGAAGAATGTGTACAAGTTGAGTAATAAGTTTGATCGAAATGTAGAAACTCATATACCTAGTACGTACTTATTTTGATTTGGTAAAAATGATAAAAGATGATAACGAGAAAGCCAATGATTAAGTGAAATGATTAAATTGTAGTAAGTGGCAGTCTCCAACATCTTCACATATTTCATTTCTCCTTTTCAATTAATTACGTCATTGCGGCCCCAAACAAAACCAATCAAACAGATATCTTTACACGTGGCAAAACCTCACCACTCCCGAAACATCATTCTCTCACATTTTTATCACCTCAAAAATTACAATCTATACATGTCGTACAAAATCTATTTTTATAATATATATATTATAAATCAATCCGATGACACCTATTAATTGTTGCAGTGTAAATATAAAGTAGTTTATGTCATTTGTTTATGATTTGAGGTTGGATATTAGTATTAAATTTGAATATTGATATATTAGGTAATATATTTGGGTAACAGGGTACGTTGAGAATTAACATGTTGAGTATTGCGTAAGATATCAATATTTTGAATCAGAATGATACACCATGATAAACTTGATATTAGGGTTGTGCGGATCGGCAACGAACCGGAAACTACGGTCATGTCCAGTTTAAAAGGATGTGTATATAGTCTAGTACAAGTTTGGATCGGAACGGTATGGTCCGGTCCCTGAACGATCGCATGTAAAGGTGTAACGAATCCGTTTACGGCGACCCTAGCTACTTGATGTGATAGGGTTGTTCGAGTTTGCATTAGGGTGTCGGTGTAATAGAGTATCATTTGTGTTAGAGAATTTAGAGGCTTATTTATTTGGTGATAATAATAGTCCATCCTGATCCTCCCACAAAATGACAAAAAAAAGTATTTAATTTCTACATTCATCCATTTGGCTGCTTCTTATTCATGGACTCTATTGCTCGACATTCTCTTATTTGAATATTGTCGGGAGATATTTCCAGTTTCGCCTATTTTTATTTTTAAATAAATATGAATGTAGAACATTCGGATATAACTTCCATATACAATGGTTTGAGAAGCTTCATTGAGTTGAACCTATCGAAGATGCGACGAGTATTATGTTGGAACCAATTATAAGTATTGTGTCGGTTTTTCGGCCAAATTTCCGGTGAAATCCGGTTACCGTCAATGCCAGAAAACGAAAACATTGACTTCGTTCCTGTAAACACTGAAAAATTGGATTTCGGGTGGATGAGATAATTATGTCCGAAGTTATGTTTATTCAATGCAAAACTTGAGAAAAAGGGACAAAAATATGGGTATCCCACATAGACTAAAAGGAGTAAAACTCTTATAATATATAAGGAGGAAAAATTCTTAAAGGCCGACCCATTTTCAGTGGGAGCGGGCATTGCTAACCGACCACACGTACATGACGAGCCGAGCCTCAGCCTATCTAGGTCGTGACGACAATAGATTGGAATGGTGGCCTTGGGCTGGCCACTCAAGGCGTCTCGTCCTAGGTCAAAAAACCATTTCCTCCCTCTCTCTTAGTTTTATAAAACGTGAGTATAACTCATAAGCAATGCGTCGGTTTCGGAATGTCATTCAACCGTCGTAATTTGGGTCGTTTTTAGAATTAAGGATAGAGATCTCATATCTTGACTCTACACACGCTAACGGTATTTTAATTCTCTCGTTTTCTTTTATTATTTGCATTTGTTTTGCAGTATTATCAGAAGATTCTCCGAAAAGTCATCCCTACATATTCAACAATTATCCGATATGGTTACATGCGGTAAACTTGATGTCACTTCCATATTTTAGTCTAGTTGAAAGTGAGTGTGTAATTGCCCATTGGGAAAAACTCTAAAAAAGTACATCTTAATATCGACTAGTTCAATTGGACGAGACCATTTTAATCATACTTCGATCAGTGTCACAAGACCTACAAACCCACCCGATTTACTCTGATAGCATGTTAAATTCTGGTCCAAATACAACGTGAAAGGGTAAGAATTGAGTGATTGCTGTAAGGATAAGAATTGAATGAATGTTTTCTTGGCATCCTATCTCGTACCGTAACTCAGCCCTCGAGTTTACTAAATAGATTAGATACGAAAAAAGTGTAAATCACAAATATAAGCTATCAACCCTTGAAAATAAAGTAAAACTTTGAAGATGAAGGGATGGGATTCATAGTAGCATCTAAATGATAACGATCATATCCTTTGTACCTATAAAGTTAAAGATTTGTTCGATTTGGCCCCATTCACGACACCCTGAGTTACATAGTTTATCATTATTTGTATTCTTCACCATATAATTGGATCACTTATTTATGATTTTGTTATTTACTGTAACGAATATGCATAAAGTTACCAAAAGCAGAAGGATTTTGTGATGTCATAGAGATAATTATGTTGTCAAATCTGAGTTAAAGTAGCAGTTTCAGACCGCTAATTACTCTAATGTGTATAAAATAGTCATGTTTGTGTTAGCACTTCAAGGTTATATTGTATAATATATGTGATCATTCATTGTAAAATCCCAGATATATCAGAAATGGTTCTATGGTGTAGTGGTTAGCACTCTAGACTTTGAATCTAGCGACCTGGGTTCGAATCCCGGTAGGACCTCTTTTTTATTTTCATTTTTGGGCCCAAGAAGACCAAATAAAAGTGTAGGCCCAACATCGAGCCCAAATGCATGCATTGAGTCTATCTATAAGCCTAAAAATGATATTTCAGCTCAAGGATCCACTAATTTAACAATGACTAAAATTAACCAAGTTGTTAGTAGACCTGTTCAACCCGTATCCGAATGGGCTTTCATAAAAAATGATGTCCGTTTATTTGGGTAGAGTCCACCTTCTCTACCGTCGGATACCCATATTTTAGCTTATATTAATAGTTATTTTTAATATAAACTTAAAAAGATAAAATATTTTAAATATTTTATGCAATATATACAAGATTTATCGTAACTAGAATTAATAATAACTTTTTTTAATAAGTCGGGCAAAAAGCCAGGTTTTGGGCTTAACCTTGGCCGGCCGGGCTTTGTCCCCCCTTTGTCTATGCCTGTCCGTTTTTTCTTTGTGTTTTTATTAGTTCGAGTATTGTGTTATCTTATTTCAAACATTGTGATTTATGAGTTCAAACATGTAAAAGATTTAAAAAGTGTATAAATGTAACTTAAAAAAAAAAGAGAAGAAACAAACATGAACCATTAATAGAAAAATATTAGAACAGTTAGTATGCAAATTTTGAACGAATCTAACATAAATTTTGAACTAACAAAGTAACAATTACAATTTTTTTCTTGTAAAAATATATAAACCTATAGTAAAGGTAATTTAAACTAGTAGAACAAAATTTTAACCGAATTGAACAAAGTTTTGAACCAAAAAGTATTTATCCGGAAAAAAATAACACATGACAAGGCGAAAATTCTTCGTATATCTTCATACCGTGTTATAATATCGTAGCTGAAGCAATACATGAGTTTCAAAGGCTTTCTTGTAATGTTTATGCACTTTTTTTTTCCTCCATCTTTTAACCGCAAGAAGTCTTATTGTAGGCCGAGTTGCAAATAGACTTCGTGTATAAATTAAGTAGTCCGAGAGTTCTAAATTCTATTTGATAGATTGTCTCTTCTACCCTTTTATGAATTGGACAAATTACCGAAAATCTTATAAAATTATATTTTAATTGTAATATCCTAATCTTTATACTTGAATTTCAATACCCGAAAACATATTTTCGGAATTTAATACCATACATTCTATAATTGAATTTTAATGCCAAAAATATATCCGGAATACCTAAAATTCAATAATCGAGCTTCAAAACTTAGAAAGCGTTTAGAAGATTTTGAGAGATTTTAAGAAACTTTGAAATTAAGATTTTGAGAGATTTGGATTTTAGATTTTCATTTTGTTCCTTTTTATCCATAAAATGGACTGAATAAAATTTTCAGCGATATTCCTCCAATCTATTGGTTTAAGAATTCCAATCGGATTGATCTCTTCTCTTGGAGTTTCTTTTGATACTTTGAATTCGTTATTGATATACTGGTGACCTTGTTATACATTGGTCAAATTATAGGAGTGAGTTGAGATTACTAATGTCTTGATAATAATCGATTAGTCGATACTTCAAAATTTACAAAGAGGTAGAAGGAAGACGGGCAACAAGTTGTGCCGGCAATCCTTTCTAGATAGCGAATTCGATCCTCCTAAAAATAACATCAGAAGACCTAGAAGACGTTACGTTGCCATGCAAAACACCGGTGGCATGAGTTTTGACTTGTCAACTAAAATTATCGTGAAGAAAAAATCAAGAAGCAATTTGTGCAAACTTGGTAAGTTCACATGTTGTAGTCTCGGTGGTTCCGATAGATGGTAGCAATTTGTATGATCTCAACAAAATCAAGCGGTGGATGGGAGAACTAAACCTACATGCACCTCCTACAAGCAAATACCTTGTTGGCGACAACCGAACCGACCCAAAATCGAACCGATCCGACACCATTGCTTTGGTGAATTCTGGAAATTAAAATGATGAGCTTGTCGTGTTGTGTTTCGAGGTTTTTGTGAAAATTCTACCTACAAGTAAGATTGTGATTTTTTTGTAATAAGTTTTGACTCAATTAATGCATGTTATTAAACACATTCTTTAGCTAATTTTTTAAAAATAAATTGTGTCTCAATTAATGTATGTAATCAAACACATTCTTTACTTATGTGTTTAAAATTAGTTATAAAAAAAGTGTTTAAAATTAAAAATTATTTACAAATTTTAACTTATATGCAAAATAACATTTCTTACAATAGATTTTATCTCAATGAATGTAATCTAATCACACTCCTTCATACTAAATATGTATTTTACACTAATATTTATAATTAAAAATTATATACATATAAGATTAGAATTTTGTAATAAATTTTGTTACACTTTTTGTAATATCATCAAACATATCTCTTTATTAGAAAATATGTATTTGAACCGATATTTATAATTTAAGTTTTAAGTATCAACTCAGAACCTTCAATCTTAGCGTATTTAATGATTCGCAAATATTTTATACAATAAATATATTGGAAGCTCAATCGTTTTGAGAAAATAAAGCTAATTTTTGGTTGGTTTTTACTAAAACAATTAAAAAAAAGTATTTTTTTATCGGAGTTATCCATTAAAGATAATAATTTATTTACTTTTAGAAATACCCGTGCGTAACACAGGCCTATACCCCTAGTTGGGGATGTAAGATAATGACGTTGGTAGTCAGGAGAGTATTCTTTTAATTTTATTTTTTAGATTTGATTTCTATTTAATAGACGCAAAGTGCACATATATAATGTCATCTAGGTACTCTATTATGGAAATTCTATAAATCTAATTTTATTAAACACATCATTAGGTTTCTATATTTTTTTTAAAAAAACTCGAATATAAAAAAAACTAATCGAAAACTTCAATCATAAACCACGACCGCAGACATGAATCTATTTTGTTAAATACACTCTTGTCAAAGCCCTATATAAAAGATCGTGTACATACGAACACATATACGCATTAAGTTCAAACCCAACAAATAAACCTTTACGGGGTTCCGTCCTAAAACCAATTAACAGTAAAATAAGTAGTCCACCGACATATATACTAAGATCGGAACGTTCCAATAACCCTTATACTCAAAACACATACCTAAATTCTAGAGACAAATTTTATCTATCCATATAATAATAATGCCCTTTTCTATCCAATTTAACCCAATGGCAAAAGTTCGTTTACATGGTTATCCACTACATTTCTATTTGCATTGGCTCTCGAACCCTAACTAACAACCTTATACATAACATTCGAGGTTCCATTATAAAATCAATTGGTAATAGGAGGAGTGATCTTAGTTCTTATATGTTAGGTTCGGGTATTATCATATTGTCGATGTGGGACAATAATCCACACGTCTTAAGTATGCCATAAGAGAAGCATAATACGTATATATGGTCTTATATTATACGGAGCATTGATTTCAAACTCGGGTCCAACTTAATTACTAAAAAGATCGATTATTAGTTTTCATATGTTCGTACATATATTATATATGTAATAGTGAGGTTTGATATGCTAGAGAAAGAAGCAAAAGGAAAGGCATGCATTGAGCAAAGCTTAAGAATGAAGAAAAGTAGGCCATGCATAGCAATAGAGCATACAACTCCTTTGAAGTTTGAATGATTCAAAGGCAAGAAGAAAGATTTAACAAAAAAAAAAAGTAAGGAAGAAATCTTGAATTGCTATTTGATCGAAGCTGCTTTTGTCTTCGCTTTATTCATCCACCCCGATCATCAATAAAAGAGCAAGCTTTTTCATTGTGGTTTTACTTTCAAATGTAGTTTCTTTCCCATCATCGATCCTAAGCGCATACGTTTACTGTAATCAATATAAATAATTTTGGATAAAAAGGCTACAAACAAAGTGATCCTGAGGAAACAAAAGCACATAACTTTGCTTTCAAGTTCCATGTACCGTTCGGCCCGGGTGGAAACAACTTTTATATATATATATATTATAGATCCTATGAGAACACCCCCTAACGTGAGAACATGAGAATATATTAGTAATTATTATCAGTTTTGTTACGAATGTGTCATATCGTTTAATGTATTATTCGTAGTTATTGTTGGTTGAGTGGATTATTCGTAGTTATTGTTGGATTCCTAATTATTATTATTCGTAATTATTATTATTTTTGATATCTACTCTAAATCTCAACCCTTAATACTCACATCCAACGGTGTACGATTGTTCTCATGTTCTCACGTTAGAGGGTGTTCTCATGGGAACCACACCCTATATATATATATATATATATATATATATTGGTTCCCATGAGAACGTGCTTATCGTGCAATCATGAGAACAATCTTAAACCGTCGGATAATGAGTATTAAAGATCGAGATTTAGAGTAGATTTCATAATTAATAATAACTACGAATAATAATAATAATTAGGAATAATCCATTCAACCAACTATAACTACGAATAATTCACTCAACCAACAATAACTACAAATAATACATTAAACAATATGACACCTCCGTAACAAAACTAATAATAATTACGAATTTGTTCTCATGATTACACGAAAAGCCTGTTTTCATAGGATCAATATCTATACTCTATCTCTATATATATATATAAAACTTCGGTTTCAAATTGGTTTAGCGAGGAATGAAAATATATTCCAAACATTGGGATGAATAAAAATTAACGGATGTGTTAAGTAGACGATTTATATTAATTTTTAAAAAATTGATCACAATAATGCAATTTCTTTTTAACGTTGAAATGCTAAATGATAATGTTGGTTTATTTAAATGATTTGTTATATTGTTAAATATCACACTCATGCACGTGAACGTTGAGTTTATGTTCAATTAAAATACACGAGAATCGACGTATATATGATTGTTTGAGTTAAGTTTAATGAACGCGAGTGTTCATACACAATGTGGATGAAAAAAATCGAAAAAGAATGTAAAACACGAAAACGAACACCATGATTATTAATTATTATGTCCGTGGTGGTGTGATGATCGAATTATACAAGAAACGGATTTTCATGAATCAAGATGTCCGGTTCCTCTAGGGAGATGTCTGGGTCCGTCACCTTACCAGACTTTCCTCGGATCATACTCCTTTTCTTCTATGCCTCAATCCCAAAGTAAGCTGCAAGTCTAAGTGTCGCCCATTTCGTTTTAAGGCCATGTGGATGACCCACTCCGACTTCTTCCCTATTGTTATGGAATGTTGGACTCCGTATTCTCATGTAAGTATCGCCCTCAAAGCTCTTAAGTTTCGTGTACTTACTTGGAATCCGCATCTCTTTGGAAATATTATTCACAGGAAAATAGATCTTTTGGACAAACTTGTTGTTGTTCAAGGGAACCCCGATCTTGGCACTTCTTATGTAGTTGTTGAGCAAGAGAGATTGACTTAAACTAGGTGATCGTAAGAGGATTGGCTTAAACTAGGTGATCGTAATACCAAATGCTTCAACTTGTCTACCTTTATTAAGCGAGGCCGAAATAGGGTTGAAGGCTTATTGTGGAAAATGACGCTCAGGAAGATGATGCTCTACAAAATTGAAGGCTATCACTATTTCTTATTTTCGAAAACTTTATAGTTTGAATGATGTTGTCCATCAGTTATTTGTTCCTCAATTCTCATGGCTTCCATTCTCTTGATATTGGCTTTGTTACCTCTTTAGAGTTCCATTGCTTCGAAAGAAATTTGGGAGGATGTCAAAGGTATGTACGCTTATAAAGTTCCTGAAATTGATGGTTTCCATCCGATCTTCTTTCAAAATTTTGATCGAAGTGGTGGTTCAGTGGCTAAGACAATCAAATCTTTCCTTGAAACCCAAAACTCCCCGAGGGTTTAAATATCATCATCAAGCCTGAACATATAAGTCAATTCCGTCATATTACCCTTTGCAACGTTGTCTACAAAGTCATGACTAAAGTCTTGGTGAAAAGAATACAGGAGGTTCTCAAGGATCTTATTGGACCTACTTTGGGGAGTTTTATACCGGGTCGCCTTATTCAAGATAACATTGTACTTATGCAGAAGATAGTTTAATCTATAAGGAAGAAGAAAATAGGAAAGAAATGGATGGTCCTTAAGCACCATCATATGCTTGTTGATGGCACCTATGTGCTTGATGATGAGATGAGTTGGAAATTCTCCTCTTATGGGTTGTGTACTCCTTCTTCTACATATGAGATGATCACTTCTGTTGGTGCTTATTCTTCGGATGATGCGAATATTTTTGAGATTATCAAGCGCCTTAATGTCTTAGAATGAACCAAAATTTTCATGTGGAAAATCATGCAGGGGGTATACTCAGTAACCATGAACATCAAAAAAGAGTTATAATCCTTTTTTGACGTTCATGGTTGGTGAGTATACCCCCTGCATTGGATTCATTACAGATATCTACACACCGTTGACCTGAAGCATTGGATTATAACCCCTTGGGACTCGCCCTTGGTGAAGGCCCTTCTCATAGCCCGAGATGAGATGGTTTCTTTGACTGACGAGGCGACAACCCTAAGGGAGATACTTGATTCATGTTGTCAGCGGGGAAGGTTCCGAGTGGCTAAAGCCTATAAGATACTTCGACCGTGGGGGAGGAGGTGGACTAGTTCAGAGTTGTATGGGACCCGGGTAATACGCTAAACAATTGCTTTATCCTATGGATGACGGTTATTGGTTGGTTAGCTACTACAAATAGGCTGTATTTCATTGATATTGATCCAACCTGCAGTTGATACACGAATGAAAGTGAATCACATGAACACTTGATATTTGGATGCACATATGCACGGAAGGTTTGGAGACAGGTTGGTGCTGATTTCGGGATTCCTAGAGACATCACCACCAAATCAAAGGTACTAGACTGGATGGTTCATAATGTACATGGCATGAGCTGGATTAGTAGATCCACGATATATGCGCTAAGGTTTATAACTTTGGTAATCTAGGTATGCCTTGGTATTTCACCAAAACAGAATACAGATAGATATATATCCTTGTTAGATTGACCAGGACGCACGTCTATACTCTATTACATGAGGCATTCCCTGGAGGAGCTATATAAAGGGTTATATCTTAGCAGTTTAGTTTTATTAGAGTTGTATTTTGCTCCATGCTTTGACGTATTTATTATAGATATGTATACCGGGCTTAGTCTTAGTTTGCTGATGGATTTGCTGGCCATTGACCTGTGAGTTAGGATATGACTTGGCTTGTGGGTGTCTTTGCCTACTGATGGTTTTGCCGAAGGTGGACAAAACCCCATGAGTATTGTTGTTTTTTGGATATATTTATCAGCCTCGGGGTAGTAGATACGTCTAGGAGGATTGCATGTCTATCTGGATTATTTCTATGTGATTTTGGATATAGTCTTTCTAATGGGCATGTACATAAACTTTGTTATCTTTGTGTGATTCGGTCTTAACAGGCCTGATTATACTCTTTACACTTTTCTATGAATTTACATTTATATCAAAAAAAAGAAGAAGAAAAAGGAATATAGCAGGAGCTGGTCTTTATTGGAGTTGCAAATGCGAACTTAAAACAAATGTTCATTTATTCCGAGATTGTGTTGTTACCAAACACTTTTAGAAGAAGATCTTTAGCACACGCTGATGAGGGATCATCCCCAAAACCTCCTATACATGAACCAATCACTAGAGCAAGAGCAAAAGCATTGAATGAGAAGGAGTCTACATTTTCTACAATTCATGTCATCGAAGGAGCTATTAGTAGATCCAAAGCAAGAACCATTCAAGAGGAGGTTTCTAGCTTCTGGCATCCTTAGCCTCTAAGGAAACCATTATTGATCTTATTATGTCCAAGTCATCCTTAGTTACATTATTTACATTTATAGCAAAGGAGGACCTAGAAGAAATATCATACACGAGTAAAGATGATCAAGGAAGCAAGGAAAGTGGCTAGTCGAGATTTGCTAGCATCCAGCCGAGATTTCGATTACATATTACGTCGAAATTCTTGTGAATCTTGTCGAGATCTATATTAAATATAGACAAGATTATAGTTAGTTATTTTATACCTTTAAAGCCCTAAACATTCTATTAGGAGAGATTGAGTTTTCAACTTTAACAATAAGAGATGATAGTGTGATTAATTTGCTTGAGAATCTTTCCAATTTTAAAGAAATCCAGGATGGCCGTGACGAAATCATTACCGATGGTATCCTAAGCGTTTTTGAAGAAGTGAGATTAAAATTTGAGAAGAAATGAACGGTCGGATTGAAAGTTATAAGCTCCCGAAGTTAGGTAGTTGAGCTGTTTTGGTAAACTTAAGTTTTTGGCTAAGTATAGGAATTTTGAGTGAAGTAGCCAACTTTGTGAATTTTTATAGGTATATTGGCTGAACAGTTTGGAGAAATTCTTTCTCCTAAGGTTAGATAGAACCTCATAGATGATCTAGAGATTTAATTTGGAATTATTATAAGCTGTTAAGAATTTTATATTTAGAACCGAAGTTAGACCTTTACGTTTCTTCCGGAAAATAGAAACATAGGAAAAATGTCAGTTTGGAACCAAATAAAATTTTAGGAGTTAGAATATGATTTTAGAACCTCAAATAGGAGATTAGACATGAATTCTAGATTTTTTCGGGAATTTCGGGACCAAGGGTAAAATGGTCATTTTACCCTAAATTAACAATGTAACTAGTTATGTCTTAATACATCATTCGATCTTAGAAGTTTTAGACTTCTAACTACGTGAGAGTGTGCTAATACACTTATCGCCTTTGACAGGCAACTGAGTTGCTACAGTTTACAGAGCGAGTGGTTTACAAAGAGTCGAGCGTGATAACAGGTAAGTCCTTTGGGCTTACTTAGCTGACTTCTAAATATGAGTATAAATGATGATGGTGGTGTGTGATTGAAATGTTTATGGAGATAGGTTGTGATATATAATTACCGACCTATATTTTGGCCTAAGAGTAACGGGCGGTGGCATTCTGCTCAGTAGCTTGCGGGCGCTGGGGGTTTCTTTCGGGACTAGTCCATACGTGGTTTGTAGTGATGCTACCAGTGGAAGTCAGCTAGACCTACACCAGTTGGATAAGGAACGGAGGCGAGAACTAATAATAATTCTCGTGCCACAACTTAAATTGAATAATGTGAATCATTTAAATAATAGATAATAAACGGTTGAGTGCCAGCATGATGTTTGTTTATTTTTGTTTCTGCGTGTGTTTGTGCTGTTATCATTTTGCTTATATTTGGATAGTTAGCTAACTGTTGATATGTTGTTTAGATTTGACACAGGTTAGAGCAGATGCCGAGTGATCCAGGCGGTAGTGGTCAGCCGGGGTGTCGTACTTTAGGACGTTTTACAGTTTCTGCATTTGTGGGTTTTACAGTTGAACCTTGTTTCCTTTCGTACTTTGTTATATTACGTTTTCCGGCTGTAGTTGATCTGGTCACATTCATGCATTATTAAGAACTATTTTATGATTTCTGGTTTTTCCTTATCTGTGCCTGTTGTAAGATCTTGTTAAGTTGTTGTCAAACTAAGGTCGGGACCCACTGTGCGGTCCTAACCAGTAACTCCCTAAGTTGTAAAATTTGGGGTGTTACAACTTGGTTCCAGAGCTCTAGGTTGGCAACAATGGCACTTGAATCTTCTAAAAAAGGTCATATAAGTAAATAAACAGAACCTGAAAAGGGTCTGAGTTTTCCAAAGAGAATTTTGGTTTTAAAATGCATACAGAGTCGGGTTGGGATAGAAAGTACGGATGACCACCACTACCTCTGCGGATCTCGGTAATCTTAGAATAATTATAGACTTGTACTGTTATGATAGATTAGCTAGTTTATAACTGTAGTTATTACTATTCGTGTAGATGGCACGTACTAGGGCTGCCCAAGTGACTGGCCGAGGTAGGGGTCGTCCCCCCTTCCCCCAGTCAGACAGGATCGAGCTGATAGCACCCCTACGGTTAGAGGGCGTGGTCGTGGGGTAGACCTCCACTAGGGAGAGGCCGACGGCGAGTTCCTCGAGAGGACCCACCTGCAGCCAGCATACCAGAGGCTGCTGTGGAAGAGGTAGCCGAGAGTGTAGGCCCCGAGGTTAGGCCGGAGACCGCTGCTAGGTCTGGAGCGCCAGGAGCACGTTCTACTAAGTCAGGACGTGTTTCTATTGGAGCATCTGAGTACAGGGAGTTCAGAGCCTATGTTGAGCGCAGGGAGGAAGCTGCCAGAGTTGAGAGGCTTACTCAGGTACCACCGGTGGTACCGGCTAGGTCAGCTCAGGTGACACAGGGAGTGTCTCAGGTGCCAGCTGTATCTGAGAGGAGGGCTGATGCTGATAGAGCACCTACTGGGTCCAGAGCACCGAGACCGGATGAGTGGTTGAAGGCTTTCAACTCTCAGAAGGTCCCCTCATTCAGCGGAGAGATAGGGCTAGAGGTGGAGCACTGGATAGGGAAGATTGAGACTGCTTTGGAGGCAATACGCTGCCCTGAGGATCGACAGGTAGATTTGATACATACCTGTTTCACAGATGATGCTCATTCATGGTGGCGTACCATTCGTGGCCGAGTCACCAGCTGGGAGCAGATGAGGAACATTGTTAGAGACAGGTACTGTCCAGTTTCGCTGAGGAGAGAGAGATTCCAGGATTTCATTGAGGCGGGATTTGAAGATATCCCGATTGCTGCAGCTATAAAGAAATTTCAGAAGGAATTGACCTTACTTGGACCATCTGCACCTCCAAAAGAGCAGCATGTTTACCTTTTCTCCAGGAGGTTGAGAGAGAGTACCCGATCCTACCTGGCTGGATTCCGCTGTGAGACCTTGTCTAATTATCAGGATAGGGCTTCTGCTTATGAGAGAGATAGGCCAGCTTCTAGGAAAGCAGCTCAGTCTAGTGGGCCGGATAAGCGGCAGAGGACAGGACATGCTGGTAGCAGTGCAGCAGTAGCAGATTATGGTCAAGGACAGACTCAGGGGAGGTCCAGCTACCACTCTACAGTTCGGACTCCCGGTGGAGATCGACAGTGCTTTAACTGTGGTGGCCGTGATCACATCAAGACGGATTGCCCGAAACCACCTATCACTTGCTTCACTTGTGGGAAGCCGGGACACAGAGCTACTTTCTGCCGTCAGGGCAAGGCTCCTTCTCGGCAGGGATCTTCTCCTGCAGGTGTTGAGAAGAGTGTACAGAGACCCCCTCAGTACCGAGCTCCGAGTCAGCAGCAGCAGCAGTACCGGGCTCCAGGACATCCTGCTTCATACAGTACTGCACAGGGATCAGGCCGTGGCAGAGGACGTGGTAGTACCACTGACACCAGAGAAGGACCATCGAGAGTGTTCGAGCTGAGGAACACTGAGCAGCCTGCAGCACCTGCGACCACAGGTACTATTTGGATCCATGACTTACCTGTGAGAGTTTTATTTGATACGGGTGCTACGCACTCATTTATATCAGATGCATCTGTAGATAGGTTGTCCTTAGCTACAGTAGAGGGTGTACCTTTTGTGGTTGGGTTACCAGACGGGGGTAAGGTTAGAGGATCTCGAGAGATTTATGACTGCCCTATTCACCTGGGAGGCCGGATTTGGTTAGAAGATTTTCTAGTTATGCCCTTAGCCCATGAGGACGTGATATTGGGGATGGATTGGATGACTAGGCATGGAGCAGTCTTGGATATTGGTAGGAGGACTGTGACTGTCGCCACGGAGGAGGGTCACAGAGTGATATTCCGAGGTTGGGACCTCGGAAAGACCGGCACAGTTATCAGCGCAGTGAGAGCAGCCAGATTGATAGCACAGGGTTGCGAGGCCTTCTGGTGTTATGCCATGAATGAGCGCAAGAGCCTGACAGTAGAGGAGATACCAGTTGCCTGCGAGTTTGCAGGGGTATTTAGTGACGACTTACCTGGGCTACCTCCACAGAGGAGTGTTGATTTTGGCATCGAGTTAGAGCCGGGCACGAGACCGATCTCGAAGGCCCCGTACCGCATGGCCCCGATAGAGCTGCTTGAGTTGAAGAAGCAGTTAGAGGAGTTAGCAGAGAAGGGCTTCATACGCCCTAGTGTTTCTCCCTGGGGCGCACCAGTATTGTTTGTGAGGAAGAAGGATGGATCGATGAGACTGTGTATCGACTACAGGGAGTTGAACAGGGTCACCATCAAGAATAAGTATCCACTACCTCGCATAGATGATCTGCTGGACCAGCTACATGGGGCGTCAGTGTTCTCGAGGATAGATTTGAGATCGGGTTATCACCAGCTGAGGGTGAGAGATCAGGACATACCTAAGACGGCATTCCGGACTAGGTATGGTCATTATGAGTTTGTAGTGATGCCATTCGGGCTCACTAATGCGCCAGCAGTATTTATGGAGTTGATGAATGGGATTTTCATCGACTTCTTAGACCAGTTTGTAGTGGTCTTCATTGACGACATTCTAGTTTACTCTAGAAGTCGAGAGGAGCATGCCGGACACTTGAGGACAGTGTTACAGATTCTACAGGATAGTCAGCTATATGCTAAACTATCCAAGTGTGAGTTCTGGATGTCAGAGGTGGCGTTCCTAGGCCATGTAGTGACTGCTGAGGGGATTAAGGTCGACCCGGCGAAGATTGAGTCAGTGTCCTCTTGGCAACCTCCGAAGAATGTTAAGGAGGTTCGCAGCTTCCTTGGATTGGCAGGTTATTACCGTCGGTTTGTGGAAGGGTTTTCTCTGATCGCCCGACCACTTACTTCTCTCCTAAGGAAGACTACTCGGTTCGTCTGGTCTGAGCCGTGTCAGCAGAGTTTTCAGGAGCTGAAGAGGAGATTGACGTCTGCTCCGATCTTAGCACAACCTGAGGGTACAGAGGACTTTGTAGTGTACAGTGACGCATCCAAGCTGGGCTTGGGGTGTGTCTTGATGCAGAGAGGTAAGGTTATAGCATATGCGTCTCGACAGCTGAAGACGTATGAAGAGAACTACCCCACTCATGACCTGGAGTTAGCAGTAGTAGTGCACGCTCTTAAGATCTGGCGTCATTATCTCTATGGAGCGACCTGTCAGATCTTCACAGACCATAAGAGTCTGAAGTACATATTCACTCAGCGGGAGTTGAATAACCGCCAGAGGCGGTGGCTAGAGTTGATCAAGGATTTCGACCTTGAGATTCTTTACCACCCCGGAAAGGCGAATGTAGTTGCTGACGCTTTGAGTCGGAAGACGCCTCAGGAGAAGGCGATAGCTCGGTTGACAGTACAGCCACAGTTACAGAGAGACTTAGCTTGGTTGGAGGTAGAGATCCAGTTCCCCGATACATCTCATCAGTTAGCCACCTTAGAGTTACTTCCTGACCTGTTGGGTAAGATCCGACAGAAGCAGGAGACCTGTCCGACTTTGACCCGGATCCGAGACCGGATGTCACGAGATGAGGCACCTCAGTTCACTATCGGTGCCGATGGAGTGATGAGACGACAGGACCGTGTCTGTGTGCCATCGGATAGTGAGCTGAGACAGAGGATACTAGGTGAGGCTCACGCTACCCCTTACTCCGTACATCCAGGAGCGAGTAAGATGTATAAGGACGTGAGACGTTCCTTCTGGTGGGGTGGTTTGAAGCCCGATGTGGCCCGATATGTAGCCCAGTGTGCGACCTGTGAGCAGGTCAAGATTGAGCATCGTAGATCCGGAGGAGAGCTACACCCACTTCCAGTACCACATTGGAAGTGGGAAGACATTTCTATGGATTTCGTTACCGGATTGAGGCTCAGCAGAGGTTTTGATGCCATTTGGGTAGTGGTAGACCGTTTGACGAAGACCGCACGTTTCATTCCGATTAAGGAAACGTGGCCGGTAAGTCGTCTAGCAGAGGAGTTCACCAGGCACATAGTGAGACTCCATGAAGTACCGAGGACTATCGTCTCCGACAGGGATGGACGTTTTACCTCGAGGTTTTGGCAGCACGTACATACTGCTCTAGGGACGAGTCTCCATTTTACCACTGCCTACCACCCACAGACGGACGGTCAGTCCGAAAGGACCATTCAGACCTTAGAGGACATGTTGCGGGCATGTGTACTAGATTGGGGACAGGTATGGTCAGATCATCTCCCACTGGTAGAGTTTTCATATAATAACAGCTGGCATGCATCTATTGGGATGGCACCTTATGAGGCTTTGTACGGACGGAGATGTCGTACACCGCTATGTTGGGATGAGCCTAGCAAGGCTGATGGAGTAGTACCAAATCAGATACAGGACGACATCGCCCGGATTGCCTTAGTCCGGGAGAGGATGTTAGTAGCTCAGAGTCGTCAGAAGTCCTACGCCGACAAAAGGCGTCGACCTTTGGAGTTTGGAGTAGGTGCACAGGTGTGGTTGAGAGTGTCACCTACGAGAGGAGTTAGACGTTTCGGCATTAAGGGGAAGCTGAGTCCCCGATATGTCGGTCCATTTGAGATCTTAGAGAGAGTCGGAGAGGTGGCCTACCGACTAGCACTGCCACCGAGATTAGAGGGAGTACACCCAGTTTTTCATGTATCTCAGCTGCGAGAGTACATACCGGATCCTAGACACGTCATCAGTCATGAGGATCTAATAGTCGAGCCAGACCACACTTTTGTGGAGTATCCAGTAGCCGTCCTAGAGCGTAGTATGAGGCGTCTGCGTTCTAAGGAGATACCGATGCTGAGGATTCAGTGGTCTAGACGAGGAGCTGATGAGGCTACCTGGGAGACAGAGGAGAGTATTAGACGTAACTACCCTGAGTTCTTTGCGGAGTTAGCCGCTACCTCAGTATTGACGGGTTAGTACTAAGACGATACCTTATATGATTTCTGTGATTATATGCTTAAATAATTGTTTATGTCTATGTGCTTGATGACGTGAGTAGCTGCATGCTAGAATATAAATCTTGAGGGGAAATGTATGGGATAGGTACCTTATTCTAAGTTTCGGGACGAAACTTATTTTAAGGGGGTACTGATGTAAAATCCGGAATTTTTATTTCCGTCTATTTCCGTTATAAAATAGATCTCGATCAGTTGACCCATATCCGTCTACTTAGTTAGACATATTATTATAGGATTTATCATTTTATGTAGATTCATTCACATAAAATGATAGAATCTTTTAAATAGTTTATCATTTTATGTAGCTTACTTCCGCATAAAATGATAAAATTCTTAACCGATCTTAAACTATAATAAGCTCCATATCCGCCTAGTCCGTATATTTATGTGTCGGGATCTTGTCCAGCTAGAAACTCGCTAGTTTAAGGAGCCCGTCCGCAACCAATTTCAGCCCATCTATTACTCCATATTTCAGCCAACGGATCCAGCTTGCTAGCCCAGTCCAGCAGCCACTGCTCGCCCCTGCAGCGCCCAGCTGCAGCCCAGCCGCTACTGCTTGCCTTACCCAGTGCCAACTCTAGTCCGCAGCCCAGCAGCCCACTGTTGTACCTTGTCCGCAGCATCATCTTTAGCCCAACAACAGCAGCTTGCAAGCATCTTCAGCCCAATGTTTAGTCTTCAGCCACGCCTACTCTCAGCCCAGGGAAGACGGACCTTTGCTGCCAACTCTCACAACCCAGGAACAGCCCAGAATGGAGGCAAATCGTCCTAGTCAGCAGCTGTTACAGAAGATCAGAAACTGCCTTATACGTTTAACCTTCTTGCCTTATTCTGCAGCCGTTATACACGCCAGTTTCTCTCCTGATCTACGTCCAGATTCATCTTCGAAACAACTCCTCCCTTCTTCAGCGTGCAGGGTTTCCACCTTCTTCGTACGTGTGCTGCCATCCGGCCAGATCCGAATCCTCCCGTATACACTAACCTCCCGTGTACGCTCGCTGTGAAGAGATAGTCCGTCCTCTCCTGCACACGTCCAGCCCGTTCCAGACGTAGGAAGCACCCTGGGAGAAGCCAACGTACCTCACTGCCGGAGATCTCTCGTCCTCACGCCGCTTTCTGCTCTAAGGGGTGAGTCTTCGTCCCTCTCCTTCCTTTCCTTCTTCCTCTTTCCGGATCTGAACGTGACCAACGTGCAGAGGCAGTGGGATCAACCAGCAGGCTCGGTTTTGGTACAGATCAGAACCAACAACAAATTAACCTTCTAGCTGCAACCCGGTAAGAGCCTATACTTGGATTAAAATAGGTTTCCGATTAGTTTAAGGGGAAGGTTATTGTATAATCTTATGTATGAATACCGATTCCTTAATGTTAGATTGATGAGCTGCTGTATTTCGGCCTGGAGCATAGTCAAGATAGTAATAGGTAGCTGCTGAGTTTTATAATTAAAATGGTGGAAATAAAGGGCTGCTGTAAAAGTCATTTTATTCCTTCAGCTTTTAAGTTAGAAACTGCTCACCTTGTCAACCAATGTTTGAGCGTTTGAATAAAGATCCACCGTTGAATTTTGGATATGTTGTAGACGGATATATGTAGTTTAGCATATTAAAATTTGAGAAGAAATGAACGGTCGGATTGAAAGTTATGAGCTCCCGAAGTTAGGTAGTTGAGCAGTTTTGGTAAACTTAAGTTTTTGGCTAAGTATAGGAATTTTGAGTGAAGTAGCCAACTTTGTGAATTTTTATAGGAATATTGGCTGAACAGTTTGGAGAAATTCTTTCTCCTAAGGTTAGATAGAACCTCATAGATGATCTAGAGATTTAATTCGGAATTATTATAAGCTGTTAAGAATTTTATATTTAGAACCGAAGTTAGACCTTTACGTTTCTTCCGGAAAATAGAAACATAGGAAAAATGTCAATTTGGAACCAAATAAAATTTTAGGAGTTAGAATATGATTTTAGAACCTCAAATAGGAGATTAGACATGAATTCTAGATTTTTTCGGGAATTTCGGGACCAAGGGTAAAATGGTCATTTTACCCTAAATTAACACTGTAACTAGTTATGTCTTAATACATCATTCGATCTTAGAAGTTTTAGACTTCTAACTACGTGAGAGTGTGCTAATACACTTATCGCCTTTGACAGGCAACTGAGTTGCTACAGTTTACAGAGCGAGTGGTTTACAAAGAGTCGAGCGTGATAACAGGTAAGTCCTTTGGGCTTATTTAGCTGACTTCTAAATATGAGTATAAACGATGATGGTGGTGTGTGATTGAAATGTTTATGGAGATAGGTTGTGATATATAATTACCGACCTATATTTTGGCCTAAGAGTAACGGGCAGTGGCATTCTGCTCAGTAGCTTGCGGGCGCTGGGGGTTTCTTTCGGGACTAGTCCATACGTGGTTTGTAGTGATGCTACCAGTGGAAGTCAGCTAGACCTACACCAGTTGGATAAGGAACGGAGGCGAGAACTAATAATAATTCTCGTGCCACAACTTAAATTGAATAATGTGAATCATTTAAATAATAGATAATAAACGGTTGAGTGCCAACATGATGTTTGTTTATTTTTGTTTCTGCGTGTGTTTGTGCTGTTATCATTTTGCTTATATTTGGATAGTTAGCTAACTGTTGATATGTTGTTTAGATTTGACACAGGTTAGAGCAGATGCCGAGTGATCCAGGCGGTAGTGGTCAGCCGGGGTGTCGTACTTTAGGACGTTTTACAGTTTCTGCATTTGTGGGTTTTACAGTTGAACCTTGTTTCCTTTCGTACTTTGTTATATTACGTTTTCCGGCTGTAGTTGATCTGGTCACATTCATGCATTATTAAGAACTATTTTATGATTTCTGGTTTTTCCTTATCTGTGCCTTGTTGTAAGATCTTGTTAAGTTGTTGTCAAACTAAGGTCGGGACCCACTGTGCGGTCCTAACCAGTAACTCCCTAAGTTGTAAAATTTGGGGTGTTACAAGAATTGAAACCGTTGGAGTCAGGGGACTTATTATCCCCGATGAAAACGAGGACATTTTATTTATTTCAATTCGAGTGACCGGGGAGGTGAGAGTTGAACAGTTCTCAGACCTTTGAGAGGCTAATGTGTGTGGTGTTTGTTAGTAAAACATCTCATATTAAAGGAAATTGTTGCAAGTGTCAATTCTAGTGTTAACGAAAGGGAAATTGCAAGTAAGCATGAGTAACCGATACACTTTAGTTAGAGTTTAAACTCTACGTAACCAGCTACTTGTACAAATAAAATCACTATCATTTAAGGATCAACTAGAAAAATAAAACTTTAAAATTACTTGTTCATGTTATTAGATAGTTTATCAAATTTACAATGATATCTTATCATTCTTATGTGAATCTCAAGGTTCATTGATATGCTTACCTCAAATATCAGTCGATATAAATGACTTAGTATTGCCTCCCACGGACATTTCTCCTTCATTTTCCTCCGCTTCCTCTCTACGTATATCTCCTTCTTCAAACACAAGGTTTTTAGGTCCTGGAAAACGTGTTCTCACAACATACTTAATGTGTGTGTATATAGAGAATTAGTATTCTTTGGGGTTTCACCGAACTAGACTAACTTAGGAATTTCTAAATGTAAGAATTTGGTAATTGACTCTTTTTTATTTCCTTTTGTTTTGTATACCCCTCTATTTTTTACCACTTTCATTAATATTTAGGTAAAAGTAATTAACCCCCTCTATGAAAAAAAACAAAAATATATGGTTTCTGGTTGAGTTTCTAGTATGGTTTATGGTTGCGTTTTTAGTATGAGTTTCAAGTTGAGTTTTTGATATGGTTTCTGGTTGAGTTTCCGGTATGAGTTTTTGGTATAAATTTATGGTTGAGTTTCTGAGATGGTTTTTTTGTTGAGTTTCTAGTATGAGTTTTTTTTTTATGAATTTGTGGTATAGCTTTTGGTTGAGTTTATGGTATGAGTTCTTGACATGGTTTCTGGTTGAGTTTCTGGTATGAATTCCTAGTATGATTTCCGGTATGGTTTTTGGTTGAGTTTTTGGTATGAGTTTCTGGTTGAGTTTCTAGTATGAGTTTTTGGATGGTTTCTAGGATGAAATCCTGTTGTTCGTCTCCCCATAAGCTAAACCCTCAATTTCTCTCCCTCCTCTTGCTATAATTCATTCATAGTCTTTGTAGATTCATCCATGATGTTCCACTGATCTATTATATTCGACACAAACGGTACAAAATTGACATAAACAACACGAGGGAATTTGGGAAGAATGAACTGAATCACCACAAACAACCTCTCACCTGTGTCAAATGAACGCAACATAAACACTACAATTTAAGGTTTCAAATCGGTTTAATGAAACTGGATAGAAGAGAGAACATCGAGAGAGAATCGAAATCAAAATGATTTTGGGAAGAAGAAAATCAAATGATAAAACCAATCAAATGATTTTCGGAATATGTGTAAACTAGAAAAAAATTTAAAATTGGTAAGAAGAGAAATGTTTTAAAAGTTTGAGGGCATCAAAAGATTTTTAAAAACATGGAGATACCAAAAGAAAATGGCAATACCTCAAAGTACCAAGAAATTTTTTCTTTTTATCTTTTCTAACTATATTATCTTAACCTATTATCAATCTTGTATGTATGCTCAATGTTGTATTCATTGCCTTTAGTTTCTTTGAACAAGAACTTCAAACCAGGTTATCAACTTTTAGTTATGTGCTTCTAGATCATGGTAGATGTCTTAGTTCTCGATCTCACATCGTTCATTGTTGTCACTTAGTATCTTGATCTTGCAAAATGCTTGATCTTTGCTGATTGCCCGTTCCATGAAACCATATTTGCTTCAATTCATGTACGATTATCAACCTTACGACCTTCACACATGTCCGTATACTTGGTCATCAAGATTCAAGATCATGATTTCCACCCAACACATTTTCTTGCTCGGCATGTCATCATTTATTCTTTTGAACATATTATCTTCTTGCTCGACATATCATCATCTGATTCTTTAAAAAAAAAGCCAATAACTCCTGAACTTTAGATAGCGTGTCTTGTCCACTTGATTTGCGAGTCATCGTTTTGTTCTTTCGGTGCCTCGTAAACTAAAAAATTTCGATCCACATAACACTAATAAGAAAATTTTAGAATCATATAACAAAGAAGCCATACTTATTACCTCTTATTGAACTATTTGCATTACTAAACCCCAACAAGATTCAACATTTTATGTAATTCAGCGATCTTTGATCCCAACTATTTAATTTCCTTAATTCAATGATTTAGATGGGTTCGCTTGATTTCACGAAAAGTAAGTCCAATAAAATAAAGTCACCCCTCACAAGTTCTTAAAATCATATTAAACGAAATCACTTAATGAAGCATTTTAAAGATAAAAGTATCCCATCAACTCCATCGTATCACCTCGCCGTTTATATTAGTCTTATTATTATATGAAATGCGTAAAAGTGAGAGTGTTTCTTTATGTGTCATACGACCACAATTCCACCTCGGAATCGATAAAAATGCAACCCCATTTTTCTTGTCTTTGTTTACTTAATTATGACTATACTAATCCACTCTTAATAGAGAGTTAGCTTGAACATATGTATAGATTCCGACTTACGTAAACAACTATTACCATGTAAACATGAGGACAAATTACATAATACATATTATACCATCGTATTCTTTTTCAATCTTATATACGATCATAATAAAATTGCTATAATCATCATATTTTATACCAAAAATTTATCATGGTATAAAGTCTATCGATTTTGAACCTCTAAACCTACTACAACCAATCTATATGCGTGCAAGTTCTACCGTTGCTACCGATCTACTGTGTCCTTTCATCTACACACGGTGTCACCGATTTGCCGGTGTGTTATTTTCTTTATTCATTAATGAAAATTGTTGGAGATAATAAATTTTTACATCGAAAATTGTGAACACTCCGATCCTAGTAATAAAGTTTGTGGGCTACTTCTCGTATTGCTAATTGGTTTTAGGATGAAACTTCATCGCCATCGGGTTTATGTGTTGGGTTTAACGTGCATGTGCGCTCGTATGCACACGACCCCCGCTATATGATCTGTTTGTATCGGACTTTGACATGGTATTAGAGCGGTTAGCCTCAATTTGGCTCGCGATCTCAACATGTGGGCAAGTGTCAACTCCGTATATGCCTTAGTTGCGTGTTACTCCTCTTATTGCTAACTGATTTCTGATGGAACATGATCGGATTTATGTGTTGGATTCGGGCCCGTCATTCATGTTCGGCATGCATATCCCTGAAATCGTAGCCACCCGCCTCCTTGGACTGGCACATTAAGCTCCATGCAACCCAATGAATTTTCTGCTTATCCTCACCATTCCCCCACCAAAAGTAACTCATCATGCTCAAAATATCGCTATAGATCGATTCCCATCGGCATCTCAAAGCGAGACACAGTGTAAGAGGGAATGACTTAGACAACTGCCTTTAGAAATTAAAGGACTTCAAATCATCTGTTGATATTATTCGCAATCTATTGTAATACAATGAAATTCTATGTGAACCAAGGTCCCGATGGACAATATCTAATATAAATAAAATTTTAAAACTAAGCAAATTGGTAGTGTTAAGTGATTTACTGCTAGCATCTATAGATGTCTTGTTCATCTTAAATTTCAAGAATAAAACAGAATTTAGCATTTATGGATATCTTGATCATCTCTTTTGTATCTTTCCTAGAGCCCGTTTTGAGCCACAACCATGATGATTGTTTGATTGTGTCCAACCCGTTTTCAATGTTGAAAAGGTGTCTTGATTGTGTCCTCCCTATTTTGACCATTCCGAAAAAATTTCGGAAGCTTCTGAATACTTGTTTCCGGGTTTTTAACACGAAAAACGACATTGTCTAAAGGTTTTTGTGCCCATCAAGAAACCAATAAATTCATGGCTTCAAGGAATCAAGGCGATTTGGTTACTGATCTTCACTAATTAAGCAAACCCTGAAGTTCCAAAAAACCTAAAAGTGAAGAGAAGGTGAGATCCAACACAATAAGAACCCTAAATTTTCCTGAAGAACGCTGATGATCACAAAATATTAGAGGAAGATTGCTTTCTCCTTAAGATATTTGAAAGCTTTTCTTACACTTTAGCCCAAAGGCTATTCGCAAAGTTAGCACCATGCATGCTTCCAATTAAGTGACCTGTGATCAACCATCTGTCCAAAGTAGCTTTGAGCCTTTGAGCTTACGCATTCTATATTATTTATGGCAAAGTCACCCGATTAAGTTATCCTACAAAAGAAGAAACGTTTAACCTACGTTGCATGTAACACTAGAAATAGCCGATCTTATATGATATATATAGAATTTCGTATAGGTTGAGAGACTTTATGAAGGTAAAATCATGCAACGTACTTAAGGGGCAAATCAGTCAAAATACATTAGCGTCAGTGACGTACTCTCTAAACTTATGCATTAAGCTTACTTGATCCTCCAAATGACGTCCATGACATTCATCACAGCAAAATGTATATAATATTCACGTTTAATGACCCTACTTTCTTGTTAGCTTTTCCAAAACAAATTGACAATGGCTCCGATTACCATTGCCTTTTGATTTCTTTTCGGTTGAATTGCTTTTACACTTTAGTTGACTATCATCATCCTTCACATGCATTCCTACTAAAGATATATATATATATATATATATATATATATATATATATATATATATATATATACAAACTTTATTATCCACCTTGTTGATATAAATAGCCATACAGATTAAGCATGAGGGGGAAATTGCTTCTTTCTACATAATTTTCCTTCTTCAACTTCTTTAAGCTTACGTAGGTGTGATTACTTAGTGTTGAAGAAACCGCAGCAAAAGACATGAAGAACCAAATAGAGAAGCTCAATTTTGTTAGAGATGGAGCCACGAGATTGCCTCCTGGATTTCGGTTTCAACCGACCGATGAAGAACTCGTGTTTCAGTACTTGAAATGCAAAATCCTTCAGCTTCCTCTTCCAGCTTCTATCATCCCTGAGTTTATCAATGTCTCCAACTTTGATCCTTGGGACTTGCCTGGTAAGATATAAAAAACAGAAAACATTTCAATTTCGTATGTACTATTATAATTAACGTAAGAACTTAATGATTAGGTGATATGGACCAAGACAGATACTTCTTCACTAAGAAAGAGGCGAAATACCGAATAGGCAATAGGACGAATAGGACGACGCCATCTGGATACTGGAAGGCAACAAGCTCCGACAAGCAAATCACGTCGATTAAAAGGAATGTTAACAATGGCATGAGAGGTTTAAGGAAAACCCTAGTTTTTTATAGAGGTAAACCGCCGCATGGGACGCGAACTGATTGGTTCATGCATGAGTACAGCCTCAACATTCACAATGCAGCTAGAGCCTCTTCTTCTAATGCAATGCAGGTGAAGTACTGTTGATTATATATAGCAAATGATATTATATATAAAAAAAAGAGATTAATGTACGTACTAAGAATCTAAGATTATATATGCAGTGCTCCTCAATGGAATGGGAAGAATGGCTTATATGCCGTGTGTACGTGAAAGAATCGACGAATGTGAATCACGCAGTACTGCCTACATGCTCGTCTGGTTCTTCGTCTTCGAGTAACTTTAGCGGGATGACTGAGACGGAGGTTTCTTCGGGTAATCAGATGGAGTATTATGGAGAAGCTGATCCTCATTACAATTACTACTTCCGACCCTACTGATGAAAATCCTAGACAGAGAGGAATGAGGATGAAGATTTAGGTTTGGTGGGATGTAAATCCCTGAGAATCGAATTTCATAATTATGTCCTAATTAATTACGATTACTGCTACTTCAAGTGATTTGTGGCAGTACTAGATCGAACTATATATGTATTATGATCACCGTTGAGCATAATCCCAGTAATTGATTTTGTGCAAGTTGCTTAATTTATAAATTAATGAAGGTCTATTTTAATATATAAGTATCACAGGCTTTTAAACCTTTCATAAACGTCGTCACATATTACATGGTTGACGAAGATGTGCTTGATCGATTGGAATACGTATAGTTTGTAGCTAGGGAAACTGGCTAACAAAAAAAACTTTACTATGGTATCTAAGGAGAATCACAATCATATTCATAGACGAGATGGTACTTTCGTATACCTTTCAATCTTTCATATATAGTCATAAGCAACCCAAAGTCAAAGTGTTAATTTTAGGAATTGATCAACCAAAACTCATTAACCAATATCGAATTATCGTACTTTTAAAAAAAAGTTTTAGTTTATAACTAAGAATTAAAGTTTAATACAACAAAATAGTTTACTGTTATAAAGGAAAAAATCCCTCTTTCGAGATCTCATACTTTGAAAATGGAGCAACCTCTCAATACTCCCGTCACACTACGAGTGCAGCGCCTCTATCTATTTGACCGAATAGCAATTTCGTATTAAGAAAAAAAAAGATGTTAAAGAAGATGAGCCAACCTCTCAAGAAACTCAATGTTGGCAAGTGAGGGACGGTTGTTAACGTAACTTTTCACTACAAGACTGAGAGAGAAAAAGAGGATGGGTTATTTTTCTTTGGGCTTAAAATCAACACTAATGTGTAACTTTGTAAAAATATTTTTTTAGAAAAAACAAACTTTGGGCCTAAAATTACTTTTTTGGACCGGTGGACGACGACCCAACAAACCCATTTCTAGATCCACAGTTTGTTGACATAATGGCATGATCCTAAAATATCCATGGTGGAGCCTTCTATTTCTTGCAGGAAAGATAGAAGACCGTTCAGGTTTGAAGCGGCTTGGATGACTCACCAAGACTTTCAACCCATGGTGGAGACTTGTTGGGCAAGTAACCCGGAGGTAAGTTTGGCTCTTCCTGCACTTAAAATTCTCTTGTTATTTGGAATAAATTTGTGTTTGGTAACGTGTTTCGCAGGAAACATGAGGCTATGGATAAGCTCGCCAAGTTACAAGATAGGCTTTCCCATGAAAGGTCAACTCGACTAATGGAAGAGGAGAGAGAACTAAAAAGAGAAGTAGAGCTCTCTCTTGAACAAGAGGAAATTATCTGGTTCCAAAAATCTCGGGAGCAGTGGCTGGAATATGGTGATAGGAATACCAAGTTCTTTCATATTTCAACCATCATCAGGAGAAGCCGGAACAGAGTCTCTGGCCTTCAATTGGAAGAGGGAGTTTGGGTTGAGGATCAAGTGAGACTAGAGAAACACGCCGTTGATTATTTCTGCCAGCTCTACAGCCTTGAGGAATCCTTAAGTCAGTTTAGCTGCCATTTGGTCACATTGGATTTTCCTACCATTGAGGCTAGTGATTGGAGCTTTATCCAAAAACCTGTTGATATGGATGAGGTATGGAGTGCTACTAAGAGTATGGGGGCCTACAAAGCTCCTGGGGTTGATGGATTTCAACCCGTGTTCTATCAGAAATGCTGGAATATTGTGGGCCGGTCTATGAAAAGAGAAGTGTCCCGCTTTTTCATCACTCATAAGTTGTCCCCAGGAAGCAATGATACGCTCATCTCCCTTATTGCTAAGGTTGGGAGACCTGAACTCATCAGTCAATTCAGACCTATAGCTTTGTGCAACGTCAGCTACAAGATCATTTCTAAAGTCCATGTCCAACGCATGCAAAGTATTGTGGGTAAGCTTGTGGGACCCACTCAAGGAAGCTTTATCCCGGGTCAACTCATTCAGGATAACATCGTTCTTATGCAGGAGGTTGTTCATTCTATGAGAAAGAAGAAAACCGGCAAACAGTGGATGTTGTTGAAGCTTGATCTTGAAAAGGCCTATGATAGGATTAGATGGGATTTCGTTGAGGATACGATTGTCGAGGCTGGTTTCCCTCCGGAATGGTGCCGAATGATTAAAGAATGTGTTAGCTCCCCTAGGATGCAACTTATTTGGAATGGAGAAGTCACCGAACAGTTTGTCCCTAGTAGGGGCATTAGACAAGGGGACCCTATATCCCCTTATATCTTTGTCCTATGTGTTGAAAGACTCAGTCATCTGATCCTTGAGTCCATTGAGAAGGGTGATTGGAAACCCATTACGTTGTCTCGCGGAGGTCCCCCTCTATCCCATCTTTTTTTCGCGGATGATATTACCCTCTTTGCTAAAGCTTCTGTTTCACAAATGAGAGTTGTTATGAGTTGCATTGAGTTGTTTTGCAAAGCTTCAGGTCAGAGAGTTAGTATACAAAAATCAAGGAATTTTGTGTCCCCCAACGTCTCTAGAGATCTCTGCAACTGTTTAGAGCGTGTTAGTGGGGTGACGGTCACCAGAAACCTCGGCAACTATCTTGGCATCCCCATGCTCCAAGGTAGAATCAATAGAGATACGTTCTCGAACCTATTGGATAAGATCAACTCTAAGTTGAATGGGTGGCGAAGTAAAACTCTTAGTTTTGCGGGCCGTGTCACGCTAACTAAAGCAGTGCTTACTTCCATCCCTATCTACTCCATGGCTACCTTGCCCTTACCCCTTAGCGTCTGTGAGGATATTGATAAGGTTTGCCGGAACTTTATTTGGGGTCATTCTGAGGGCCGGCGCAGAATGCACATGATTAAATGGAGTGAGATTTGTCTTCCTAAGGATAAGGGAGGCCTAGGGGTTAGAAACATGCATCTCACCAATAAAGCTCTACTAGGCAAATTGGGGTGGAGAATGTTGAAGGATCACGACAGCCTATGGGTTAAAGTCCTGAAGAGTAAGTATATCAGAAGTGACAGCGTCGTCCAACATGCTACATCTCAGGTTTGGTCTGGAATCGTCACGGGTATATTGGAGGTTGTAGACAGAGGCATCCGCTGGAACTTGGGTGAAGGGGACTCAATAAAGTTTTGGACTGACATTTGGATTGGCTCTACGTCACTGATCACACAGAGCACCGAACCGCTGGAGTCTATGGAGATCCTGAAGTGCGTACGGGATTACTAGATAAGTGGGACCGGTTGGAATTGGAGTGCCCTAGAGAGTAAACTACCTACGCAAGCTCTTCTACAGTTGGCTTCGGTTGCGCCCGCAATTGTTGACCCAGGTACTGACGCCAACAGCAACATCACACCACTAAGAGATGAGCTGGGCTGGGCATACACAAATGATGGTAATTATATTGTCTCTTCGGCGTACAGATTGTTGCTTGGTGTTGATGACTATCAATCCACCGATAGCACCATTTTCAACATGATCTGGCGACTTAGAATTCAGGAGCGTGTCAAATGTTTTATTTGGAAGCTTCTCAAAGGCGGTATTCTATGTAACACAAAGAGGAAGAGGAGGCACCTGAGTCATACTGATCTGTGTGCTGGTTGCGGTCGGGTGCCGGAGACTTTAGAGCACCTTTTCAGAGACTGTTCGAGAATTCAACGAGTGTGGAGTGATCTGAGTTCCACATTCAGCAGGGGCAACTTCTTCAACACACAATTTTCCTCTTGGTTGAGAGGTAACATTCTATCCAAATCTTGCTTTAATAATATATGTTTGTGGAGTGAGATCTTTGCAGTTGGCTTGTGGTGGATATGGAAATGGAGGAATGAAATGACGTTTGAAGGCTCTAACAACATTAGAGACCCAAGAACCGTTATTCAATGTAGAACTAAGGAGTATATCGATGTTTGGAACTAGAAAGCCAAAACGTTCGGTAGAGGTCCAAAGAGCACGATCAATATTGCTTGGGAACAACCACCGGATGGAGTTATCAAAGTCAACACTGACGGATCTAAGAAGAGAGAAGGATACGCGACTGCTGCGGGCGTGGTAAGAAATAATGCAGGAGAATGGTTGGGAGGGTTTGGCGTCAATCTAGGGTCATGCTCCGTCCCTAGGGCTGAATTATGGGGTATGCAGCATGGCCTTAGTATTGCTTGGGAGCTAGGTTATCGGTCGGTCATTATTGAATCTGATTCATTATTGATTGTTAATCTCCTCAAGAAGCACATTCCCCCTCACCATCCTCTTGCCAGTCTGGTACGTAAGTGCCAAGACTTTTTGAGAAGAGACTGGAATATCCAGTTTCGTCATGCCTACCGCAAGGCGAATAGAGTAGCGGATTTTCTTGCTAATTTTGCTTTGAGCCTTCCTATTGGATTGAGTGTATTGTGTGACCCGCCGGAGGGTGTAGTTGATCTTTTACTTGACGATGTAAGGGGTCGGGCTATCCCCCGTGTGATGACTACTTAGCCCTCTTTCTTATTAATAAAAGCGCGTCCAGATGCGCCGGAGACCACTGACTCTCCTTCACACCAAAAAAAAAAGTTTTGTAATTGAACTTGTGTTATGTTTCAAACAAGAGTATATGTATTCTTAATAATTAACTCTCTTATAATTAACCATAATACTATGAAGATGTTAACACGACTCTACGATAAACTTTTCCTTCTTGCCACGACAATGAATTCGGATTCATCCTAGTCTCCGTTTTATCATACACATCCCCCTCTCTTGATTACTTCCCATTGTGGTCTCTTTAACATCGTTGTGAAAGAGTTCCATGTCATTGCCGACTAACTCGGTCATCCCTACTCGATGCAGGATGGACTTCTCCGTCACCGTTGTCGACCATGCTCTTGATCGACTGTATTATAAGTTAAGCTAGATACGAGTAAGGAAGACGTCAATCTGAAGAGAGTATGTCGAGGAAAGTCATAAGCCACGTTTTGGCAGATGACACGAATGAGGAATTGTGTGTTTTCTTAAACAACAATGTGTGCGAGTAAGTTGTAGATGATATCCATGGTATCCAAAGGCAAACCGGAGCAAAAATCATACGTGCAAATGGATTCGAATGATGGAAATGAATTGGCGGAAGCTTTGAAATGGATTCGAAAGTGAATGGTTGATTCGATTTAGGTAGATTGAACAATTCGTGAAGTGGAGTGAATAGGTTATTCTTCAAGAATTAAAGAATTTTATGGGGGAGGTTGTGATGTCTAAAACCAACGAGGATGAATACTTCTCAACCCTACGTTATTAAAATTAAACATATCTTATAAATGAGCCGAAACATCCTTTAGATAAGGAGATGAAGGCAAATCCTTAAATTTAAATGAAGAATTAAAAGTAAATATTATAGATATTAAAGTAGGGATTCGACGGCAAGTTCAAAAAACTATCTCAATCATTCAATGTCTTCTTAATGAAGATATTCACAAGAATATCCGGTTAATTATTAACAACATATATAAATAATTTCAAGATGACGGAAATAAATATGCAGGAAAATTCTTTCGTCGATAAGTCAGAGTCATCCATCAATAAGCCTCATATATCTGTCGACAAACACATGACAGGGCAAAGACAATGTGTGTGTGGTAAGTGTCACAATAAGTGAACATAAGGATTGTGATGGTAGTCAGGGACATATCAGATTTTGCCTTCAATGTCGTCATGACATGTAAACAAGATATTCGAGTTGGTGAGACCTTTTGGCGAATCATAGCAATGTGGTTTGACAAATAAGATTAAGATAAGGTTACGCCTTCTCATAAGAATATGTGTTTAGAATTTGGCTTTCTAGTTAGAATATTTATTTTAATCTATAATTTACTAGTCAACGCTCAATTGTTAACTTTTTAACAGTAGGTCAATGCGACATCATAAAAATATGGGTGACTTTTATTAACTAATATACTTTGAATTTTTTTTTATGAAAATTAAGAAACTAACCGCCAACTTCGTATGTTTTGGATTTAAACAATTAATTAAAAAAAAATAAAAATTCGGACGGTCAACAAGTTTACAATCAACTTTATGTTGACAATACATTTCACCCCGTTGACAATTCAAAAAAATATGAAAAAAAAACTTGTTGACAATTCATTTTACTTGTTAATTGTCCATCTTACACTTGTAGATAGTAAAAAAATTATTAGAAATATAATTTGTTTGATAACTTTTTTACATGACCATACATTTCACCTATGTTGATATTTCATTTTACATTTGTACTATCAAACAATTGACAATCCAAGTATTTTTATTTTAATGATTAGAAATCAAAACACAAATTTAGTTTTTGATTTGCTAATTTAGAATATTATTATCCTACAATTTTTTTTTATTAGAATATCAACTATTTTTTTTTAGGAAAAAGAAAAATGAAAAAAAATCAAAACTAGATATAGTCGGATTAATAAAATAATTTCAAATTTTAATTAGGCTATTTAATAAATGCAGATTAAAAATAAAATAACTAGATTTACCCTTTTTTTAACGGATAATTAGATTGATTTTTTTTCTCAAAAAAATAGAATATGCAGCGTGGTGTTTTAGCATGCGTGGGTGGCTGGGTGCTGATTGTTGAAGCCAGTCGAGAATGCCGGCGGTTAAATCATAATAATTGTAAATTTGTTTGATAACCCCAAATATTTGCACATTTTGGAAAGTTATATTGCATTTTCACAAAATGTTACCCTAAACTCTTAACCATAGGTTAAACTTTCTACTATAAACCAAAATTTATAAACAAGGTATTGAAATAAATTGTCCAAATAAGTTGATGATGATCTAGGACACCAATAATAAAGTTATTGACAAATTTTACGATAATAACAATTAGACTAGTAACAATTCTTATTAAGGACAATATTTTATCATTTTTTTTTATTCAGATATCACAACTAATTTTTATACTACTAAAACACAACTATATAATATAGTTTTAGCATATAAGATATCTTTATCGAATATCTTATTTTTATTTCCTTAGAACAAACATCGGTTAGACAAAATTATTTTCTTGAAATGATCCGGCCTAAAACATGCTTATGAATAACAATGCAAAATTTATTTTATGAGTACATCATACGAAATTGACGACGATAGTTTTTTAGATCTATTAATTGCAAATTGCAAGTGGCAATTAACAATGAGTGTGAGGCTGAGAGAATCTTCAATTCTCCTTTGGACCCATCTGCTCCCATTAAAAATCAAAGAAAGTTGTCTGCTTCAATCAGAATAATCAAACTAGTAGTTATAGCCCAAAATGAAATTGGGAAATTACACATACAAAAATAAAATATATACATCTTCACTGTCAAATTAGCATCTCCCTCCTCAGTCTCCTAAATTTCTCTTCCTCTTTGCCCCACCCCCACCGGAGACAGACGTTTGGGGCGTTCACGATCTCCCTTTCTATCTCACAAGTCTAAATTCGACCCAGGTATATCTTTATGTCTGTGTGTATGTTGTAGATGTAGATGTGGGTTTTGTTTAAATGCTATTTTTGGGTCCCCATCTCCTTGCGGCCGTCACCTAAGTAGAGATGGGACGGTACCCTTCTTTACCTAATTCCATAAATTTTACAAATTTGCGAACACCCACTTCATCCTTTTACTGTTAAGGTATGCTTTTCTTATCCGCCCCAAACTTGGATTCCATTGATTTGTAAAAGGTCGGCCAAAACTTGTCCCCTGGTGAGCAGTAAAGGTCGGATTAGGGTTTAAGTTGTTATCTCTTCGATATAGGATAGAGTCATAGAAGTAATTAGTCGATTGGGGGTGTTTGGATATTGATCTGATCATATTCTCTTTGTTGAGTCATTCCTCTTTCTCTTTGTTGTTGATTTTTTGGGTTGTTGCAGGCTGTAGAGAAATATGTCGAGGATTATGATGCAAAAGATTGCAAATGGCGGAGTTTCATCATCGGTATGTTTTGGTTTTCTTTTTTAGATGGTTATGTTCAATATTTTGGGAATCTTAAATCTTAGTCCCCAATCTCCGACTATACTGCTGGTGTAAAGGGAAGAGGTGGATTTATTAATTTTTTGTCTTTGATATTGCAGAGACTTTGGCGTCTGCAACAAGCTGCTAGGGCTTTCTCGTCTGGTGGGAAAGAGGTGATTAACTTTCCTTTGTTATCATGTAAAAAAGAGAGCTTATTATGAGAAAATCTTGATTATGCTGAGCAGCTGCTGCTGTAAGTGCCTAGTTTAGTGCAAAAAAGGTAACCCAAAATGTATGCTGCAATGAGCGTAATTGAATTGAACAACTCGATCTACACTAACATGTTGGAAACTGAAGTCATTTCATATTTGAACATAAAAGATGATTGGTTGTGTGATAGTTAGGGACTTCTTATTGGAGATTTTCGGTTTAATTTGTGTACCACTTCATAAGAACTGTTAATTATGCAAGAAACTGCAAAACGCTTTGAAAACTTCTATAGGCTAAAGCATTATGTTGGGAACTATTAATAACGATTATTTTCAAGCTAATTTCCAGTTGGGAAAGTGAAACTAATCATAAGTGTATGGATCAGTAATAGTAGTATAATACAAGGATTAGGAGTTTAGGATAGTTAACTGAAATAGTTATTACTCTCGACTCTTTCACCACTGAGCAAGCTCTGTATAATATCATCTTTCATCACGAATGAAGCATTTCCGTCTTCCCATGTACTTAAATTTCTTCTCCCTGCATTGGTACACTGGTTTGTAACTTGTAAGTGACTTCGAAATCCCTTTGGGTTTATGTTCTTAGTCCTGCAACAAGTTAAACATCTTTCTTTTGACTGCTTTCTGCAGATGACTGTGAGAGACGCTCTAAATTCTGCCCTTGACGAAGAAATGGCTGCAGACTCCAGGGTGTTTGTGATGGGCGAAGAGGTATTTAGAAGCAGTTCGTGTAGATGAATTTAAATGATTGTACAATAATGATAATCTTATTTGTATTTGTACCCCTTCTCTATCCGCAGGTTGGTGAATATCAAGGTGCTTACAAGGTTAGACAACAGTCACACTATGTGAATTTCTTTTTTCAATGAATAATTGAAATCCATGTTTTCATCTTGATACTTTCTTCTTCAACCTCACAGATTACGAAGGGACTTTTAGATAAGTACGGTCCTGAGAGAGTTATTGACACTCCTATCACAGAGGTTATGTTCTTACCTTATTTAATCCAATTCCTTTCTTTCCTTCCTCTGTTTTCTTAGAGAACAATGGATGTAGGCAGTACTAATGTTCCAGTCGCATTGCAGGCTGGTTTTGCTGGTATTGGAGTTGGTGCAGCTTACAAGGGTTTGAGGCCTGTAATAGAGTTTATGACGTTCAACTTCTCGATGCAGGTTAAGCTTCTTTATTGGTGAATGTCTTGTAAACGTTCTATTTTATCAATTGTTATTCACATACTTGTTCATTTGATTGTAGGCAATTGACCACATAATCAATTCAGCAGCCAAATCAAATTATATGTCTGCTGGTCAGTTGTCAGTACCAATTGTTTTTAGAGGACCCAATGGAGCTGCTGCTGGAGTTGGTGCTCAACATTCCCAGGTACGATTTGAAAGTGTGAACTGTGAAGTTATAATATTAGCTATCTAAGGTCTCCCCCGTTTCTTCTAAATCGGTTTTGTAGCTGTGTAGAATTATGTTCTAACAATAGTATCTTTCCTACTAAACCTTTTTTTCATCGGTATGCATGTTACATGAGATGTTGTAGTAAACCAATGGTCCTAGAGTGGTAGAGTTCTGAGTCGTGCAGTGTGAGAATGATTCTTGGACTTGAATTACATGAAATTTCTATTCCAAAACTTGTAGTTTTCTCAGTGGCATAGCATTCTGCTACTGAAGTTTTTTTAGGGCCTGCTGGGTATCCATTTCCTGATATACCAGTAATACCATACCTAGTGGTTTAGTCTCATACTTATATCTTGGTACCTAGACGGTACATGGGATGGAAAAAGCATTGACATTGTTTTCTCATTTCCTATGATCGATGGTGATTAAGTGTTTCCTCTGTAAAGAAATGCAAGTTTACAAGTAGCCATTTAGTCCTTTGATTGGTAGTTGGCTTGTAAATTTGCTCAAGTAATGTGATATATTGAAGCCCTGCATTGGCATTCCGTGCAGTGTTATGCAGCATGGTATGGTTCATGTCCTGGGTTGAAGGTGTTGTGTCCGTACTCCGCAGAAGATGCCAGAGGGCTCCTCAAAGCTGCTATAAGGGACCCGGACCCTGTTGTTTTCCTTGAAAATGAGTTGCTGTAAGTGCTTGAGTGGAACTTGTTTCATAGTTACTGATCTTGGCATGTAAGCCTATTCAACATGTATTGAGTAAGTCATTATGTGAAATATGTAATTTATCTTGCAGATATGGTGAATCTTTCCCCATTTCAGAAGAAGCTCTTGACTCCAGTTTCTGCCTTCCTATTGGAAAAGCGAAGGTGTTCATTGGTTTACTTCGTTCAGTTTCTAGTTTTCTAGTAGTTTTCCCCACCAAAAAATGTTTAAGAATGAATATGAAGTCAAAGTTTCTCCATGTTTGATATAGATAGAGCGACCAGGAAAGGATGTAACAATCATTGCTTTCTCCAAGATGGTTGGCTATGCCCTTAAGGTTTGTATATATTTTGAATGATGATTTTTGGCTTATATTTTACCCTAACATTTTTAGACACATAAATAACTTTTTGTTACCATACAGGCCGCTGATATTTTGGAGAAGGAAGGAATTAATGCTGAGGTACTTTGCTTATCTGTGATATTTTGATCTATCCTATGATGAAAACACTGGCACATTCCTTGTATGAAAGAAATTTCACTTGCCAATTTGCTACTTGGACAGGTCATAAACCTTCGTACAATTCGTCCTCTTGATAGAGCCACAATTAATGAATCTGTTAGGAAGACCAACAGGCTAGTCACCCTTGAGGAAGGTTTCCCCCAGCATGGAGTGGGTGCTGAAATATGGTAATATTATTCTCTAGGAATCAAAATTTCCAATTGAGGTTATAATTTTGTGACTTGACTTCCATTTTAGCGTGTTTTTGCTATTTTTTTATGATGATATAAATTACTTTGGTTGTACCAGTGCAACTGTTGTGGAGGACAGTTTTGAGTACCTTGATGCCCCTGTTGAAAGAATTACAGGTGCTGATATTCCCATGCCTTATGCTGCAAATCTTGAGAGATTGGCTGTTCCTCAGGTTCGTCCTCTTCAAAAATCTTCTTGGTATCCTGCTGTTAAACTGGGGGTGGGTATCACTGTTAAACTTGACAGGTTCTGGATGGTTCTAAGGCTAGCTGGTTAGACTTGGTATGTTTTTAAAAGGACAAAAAACTAATTGGTTGTTACTGGCAATTTAGAGCCTTCTTACCAGAAATTCTTCGTGGTTAGACTTGGTATCACAGTTAAATTCAGGCAGAGAAATGCGAAAATGCAACTCTGAGGATGCTCGTAGCTCTGATGGATGTTTATGAGTTAGGGGTTTTGCTGATTAACAATTTTATTCCGTAATTGATGTTGTTGCAGATTGATGATATTGTTCGTGCAGCAAAGAGGACATGCTATAGATCAGTTCCAATGGCTGCCACTGCTTAGTGGCTTCAGATCACAAGGTGACCGAGTTCATCTTCTGTATTTGTTCTTGTTAGTTTTGATGTTGATTATCAAATTGATAAAAAAAAAAAAAAAAAAAACCCGCATTAGAAGCATGCGGTTGCTCCTTCAGTGCGGAAATGTACGATCCTGCTGAACAACTTAGCCAAATTTTTGGAAATAATTTTACATCAAATATGCCTAGAGAGGCCAAACCATTGTAGAATCTCTGGAGAAGATGTACAAGTGTGACAACAAATAAAACTTTGCTTTATTATTGACAAAGAAAATGGACATTGATGAAGGCTCACCTCCTCCTTCCATCACTGCGGTATTTACTAGTACTACTTTGGTAGCTTCCATTACGACGCCGAACCATTGTCTATGACTGCGAGGCGCAGTAGTTGTGGATGGATGTTACTCAAGATAGACCTTGCTAATGCACCTGTGGAGCCGTGTTCTTAGGGGTGAATAATGTCATGGTCGTGCTGATGTGGATATGTTCACAAGACGAAGACATACCTATTGTTCCCACATTTGGGAGGGCATTCGTTTTTAAGAAACACGTTTCAACATTTTTTTTAAACAAGAAGGATTCAAACCTGCAACCACTTACGACCCAACATGTCCTTTCATCAATTTAGATAAGTTGCTTCCCAATCGGCTTGTGATCATCTTCAACTACGTATATCATACACGTAAACACGTAAACGTAAGTATAATGTGAAAATCAAAACTACGCGCGTAAACTGTATAGTTATAGTGAGGATGAATACAGATTTTTGTCAGGAGGTCGAATAACCCAAAATTTTAGATTTCATAGATACATTATTTAAGCTATTTTTATAGTTTATCGATAATTACAATTAATTTTATATAAAAGAAGTAATTTTAATTTCTCAGTTAATTAATTTAATAATTATAAAACATTAAAATTATTTTTATAAATTAAAAAGGCAAAATGTGTGACCGTGACAAAATGCCAAACAAATAGACTGCTCTTTGAGGGCTGGATACGTGGCGTCACCGCCAAACTTTTTATTTACTTTTTGATTAAAATACAGATTTTAACATCAATATTAATTTAGTAACTCTGTTAGAGAAAAAGGAGCATTTGAGGTGACGGTGACACTTGGCTCGTGCATGCTTGCACAGCTCTCCACGTCTCTTTTATTATCGCCACCTGTCAATCTACTTTCTTCTGCTAAATATAAATTTTGATATCGAAATTATTTATTGTTTTCGGTTTTTAAGAAAGAAGAAATACGGCCCAATGGGATGCAAATAGAGATGACAAAATGGAGGCCAGGATTCACCACATTACTTAAAGCTCAATTTTTTAGGAAAAGATTGCTCGAGCTACCGGTCAAAAATTTTATTGACACCGGAATTACGTTAGAGTTTATGAGTACATGTGACATGTATAGTTGAAGTCGATCTCAAACCGATTAACTATACATATAAATTGGATAGTTGCAGTTCACGAAAAACAATCAACGATCAACAATTCAAACACAATACATGCTTTGAACTCATTGGAGTGAGTACTTAAGTCGTTTCCCGTCACCTTCACTCGTCATCGTCAAAATTAGGGTTTCAATTCAAACAAACACACAATTGAACCGAGCAGAAGGATAGTTTGTGAATTTGGGGTTTTGATTCGATGGGATAAAAGCAGAAGAAGACTACTTCATCGATTCCCTCACCTTCTTTGCTCTTGGAGAAGAGATCCCTAGTTAGGGTTCCATCGTTCTTAACACCTCCACATTACCCTTTGTTTTAAGAAGTTGTTTCTTTTAATTGAAGGTTACGCTCCCGAGATGCGCAGTTGCTTCAACTACGCTTTTTAGATAGGTAGTTTCAGTGTTGATTAAAGATTTCACCGGTATATCTAGAATGCCCGGGTATGAATGTCAACTTGATGTAGCGAGTAGGTGTTCTGTTAATGAGGTAGCATGCGGGAAAAATGCATTCACCCTAATACTTTTGTGAAAGATGTCTGTAAAAAAAGTTATGCACCGGCGACATTTAAAATGTGACGGTGGTTGCGTTCGACCTCACTGTTTTGTCGTGGGGTGTAAGCACAAGAAGTTCAAGTATTATTCCCTTCTCAAAGAAAAATGGACGAAGGGCGCGAAATTCCCGTCCATTGTCACTACAAAAGATTTTTACGGTTTTGTGAAATTGTGTTTTGGTAAGAGAGAAAAATTATTTGGCGACTTGATTCACTTCATTTTTGAATGACTTAAATGACCCGATGTTGATTTAGAAAAATCATCCAAAAATGTAACATAATAGAAAGCACCAAAAGTTGAATTAATGCGAAATGGACCCCATATGTCCAAATTTACTAAGTCAAACAAAGAAAAAGCAATGAAAGTATTAGTAGGAAATGAAAGCCTTGTTTGTTTAGCTCGAACGCAAACATTACATGGAGTAGTTATATTTGTAAAAGGATGACCGACGTGACGATGGGATAAGCTTTGGTCGTTGGAGACATGGGAGGAAATTGGTAGTGCGGGAGGTGCCATCGAACACAACCAATAGATACTGTTGCAGACTTCATCCGCTCCAATCACCATCTTTAAAGTGCGATCATGGATCGCACTAAGCTTATTAGCGAGCAAAACAATACAATCTAAATCGCTAGTAAGTTGATTCATGGATAATAAAAGATGTTCAAGTCCTAACACCCATTGGACATGAGAAAGTCCAACTCCCTTGATTAGTGTAACAACTCCAATTGATGTGGCATTGACAAGATTCTCATTAGGTAGTTTTATCCGTCTAGTTTTTGCATTAAATAAAATTGAAAAATTAATTCATATCCCCTTTCATATGGCAAGAAGAACCTGAATATAGAATCCATTGAATATCAACCTTACTTGTTAAAGTCTCATGAGCAAAGTGGGTATAATCTAGATATGAATTAAAATTTGAACTTAGAGCGGCATAATCTAGATAAAAAAGTGTAGCACTCACTCCTTTGTTGGTTGCTTGATTAGAGAGGCCATGAATTTTTTTTGCAACAATGTCTCATGCTTGTGCGTAAGAACGAGGAGAGTTCGTCTTAAATGGTGGAGGTGTCCCTATTTTTGAATAAGTGACACCTCGATTGTTATTCCACCACTCTAGGTAGCCTATTATTTTAAAACAAGAACCAAAGTCATGGCCATTTTTTAGCAATGAAGGCAAAAGAGCTTACTTTTGTCCAGTCGAGTAGTAGATCAACGACCCGCCCTTGAGGCAGCACATGCAACTGTGTCACCAAAGCGGGTATCACGATCAATGACGATAGTTTTAGACGTTTCTCCTGGACCACCATGAAGTAGACTTTATTAATCTTTGGAAGTGGATCTTGGGAAATGATGGTAGAGCGAGGCGAAGAGAAAGCGTCATCATCGAGATCAATGAGAAGTTAGTTTACTTCCTCTTCCTCCCTTTTCATAGCATTGCCACTAGTATAGATGCAGGTACAAACGGTGGTTGTTGTATATTTGTTTTCTTAGAGTTTCTTAAGGCGGCCGAAGTAAGAAGCATCATGTTCACCGTTTTGATGACAGTGGGACATATCAAAGCGGAGTTGAATCAAACAGGGACCATTGCAATCGTCAAAACATTGTTTAAGATCCTCCCACAGATCCAACGCGGTAGTGAAGTAGTTGATGGAAGGTTGACCGGATGGGTCTATAGAATAAATGATCCATTCGACAATCATGGATGATACGATCCGAGATAGACATATTGGGTATTACATGACAACTTTGCACCATCTCACTAAAACTGATATTTTTGTTGTTGTGCTTGGATTTATAAAGTGCACGAATACTACTTTTGAAGGTCTTTCAAAGATCTACAACATTGAAGTTTTCCCTAAAGCCTGAATCTAGTGGGAAGATACTCAAAAATCCCAACAAGTTATCAACTGAAAATCCTCCGGGTTTTTTTAGAGCGAGTTTCTTTATCAAGCCCGTCCTTCACCTTGACCCGATGATTTTCTATTACGAGGCCCATGGATCGAGATTCTGCATTCGATCCGTCCGCCTCCTTCGCCCGATGATTTATTTATTGTTAGATTAATATGATTTCAGTTGGTTTATTTTATATCCAAGTTAAGTTTATTTATTTCCTAATTGCTTTATTTTATTTCTAGCTAGTTAAATTTATTTTATCCGGTATTAGTTTAGATAATTTATTTTATTTTTTTATGACCATTGCTTGTAAATGCTATAAGTTATAATTATGACTTTTGCCTCATAAATCGACAAATTGAAATTAAGATTAATAAGTGCATGTGTTGCCTTGTTAATCTGATTCCTAGTCGAACTCATTAACAATTATCCAAATCTCGTTCGTTTTTATCAATTGGAAAAGTTGAACTCGGCGAAAGATCCGGACACCCCTCGTGTTTCACATCATTTGGTGTTAAAGCAACGGTTGCTTGTCGGCAAGTTTGTCATTTTCCGTCAACATCCGTTCCGTACCCATCCCATCACCAAAAAAAATCTATAAAACATAAACGAAGTAATAGTGTCTTTGCCGGAATTTACCGTTCACCTCCTCGCTCGACCTTTGCGCAACCAACTAGAGTCGGGAAGCCACCGTGAGTCGCGAGCAACAATCACCGTTTGTTATAGTGTCCACCAGAGTCGATCACCCATTTCTGTCACCAATATCCACAACCGCCTACTTCGCCGCTCCTCCTCCTCTCTTCTTCGTTTTTACCATTTCTAGAGGAAGCCTTATTGTCGCAGCCGTTGCAGTAGATTGACGCTAGCTAGCACTCGAGTCTAGGGATGTAATACGAGTCAAACGAGCCGAGCATCGGCATGCCCAAACTTGGCTTGTTTATAAACAAGCCTAAATTTAATATGAAATTTAAAATGTGTTCATATTCGGCTCGTTTAGAAAATGAACGAGCTCGAGCCGAGCTTTTGACGAGCCGGGCCCGAGTAGCTTGGCTAAAATAATGCTCCTATAGTGTTATTTTAGCCGAACGAGCCAAGCTTTACCCGAACGAGTCAAGCATTGACATGCTCAAGCTCGGCTCTTTTATAAACGAGCCGAACCTAAATTTTGTACGAGCTTTAAAATGTATTCGTATTCGGCTTGTTTAGAAAATAAACGAGCTCAAGCCAAGATTTTGAAGAGCCGAATGCTAGCCAAGCCCGAGTAGCTTGTCTCATATTACAACCCTACTCGAGTCCCTTCTTCTTACTTCTCTTTCCACCGCGAGCAACAACAACTAAGCACCGTCGAGTCCGCCGGAGTCGAGAACGAGAGTCACCGTTGCAACCCTCGCAACTTTTGGTGCTCACTCCGTCCACTGAAAAGTTCAGATCGGTGTTGTCAAGCACCTGCGAAGAAGACACATTATAGGGTTTTCAGATCTTATTTGTGGTATTTACAAATTTGACCCTCTAATTTGTAATATTTGCAAAATATTCCCCAAAGTTTTACTTACAAAAAATCCAAATTTCAAGATCCATATTTTTCTGTGATTATGATGCACTAATGTTCTCCCATGGATTTTTATGGATATGATGAGGAACCATTGTCGGATGATTATATCAGATGGGTTACTGACGCCTATGATAATGGAGATCTACTTTAGGAAGACATGATTGAAGCTACAAAAAATGCTATTAAAAATGAGGAAGAGACGTTTCAAGATGGACAACGTCTCTTACGAGGTGAAGTTCATCTTAACCGTGATCTTATTATTGAAATGCTCAGGGAGGTTGCGATCAAACCCAATGATATGATACTGTTGGCTACTCATGAGGTTGATTTAATAAATTTTTTTCCGTGGTTATGATGCACTAATGTTCTCCTAATTATTCTTTTCTCTCCTAATTATTCATCTCTCTCACCTTATACCAGTTGGACTAATTAAACTTTGCGTATAATAATACACAATTTCAATTACACAATGTTAATACATAATTTCAATTACACAATGTTCATACACAATTTCATTTGTTATGTCAATTTATGTAGTTAACACATTTGGTCATTTTTCAATTACACAAGTTCCGTTTGTTTATGTCATGTACACAAGTTTGTCATTTACACAGGGTTTGGTTACACAAGTCTATCATTTACACAAGGTTTGATTACACAAGTCCGTCGTTTACACATTGTTTGGTTACACAAGTACAAGCCCTTTACGCAACCATTTACGTCCTCGCAGCCATTTACGCAGCCTTCAACAATTCCAAAAACTAACCCAAGAACCAAATAGATCTGTAGAGGAAAAGGGGAAGGTCATTTAGGACGGCGGCCGGAAACAGGCTGTGGAAACTGAACCACCTCGCGACAGACCCTTGAGACCAACGCAATCGAGCCTGGTGGCCAAATTCCCTAGCGGTGCGACAACAACGACGGTCGGGTGTGGTGGCTAAGATGACAGAAGCCGGCGACACCAAGTGACAAATGCCCCGAGAACCACTACGACGGACGACGACTATGGCCTAGGCTCGACGGCGACGGCTTCGGGTGGGGTGTGGTTGGGACAAGGGACGGCGAGAATGGAGGGAGATCCATAGATAAGGGAAGAAGAAAACAAGCACGCTAGGGTTTTGTTCTGGAAGGCATGCGGGAGAGATAAAACGAAGGAGAAGTGAGAGAAAGTGAGGGATGATTGAGGGAAATATGAGAATAAAAAGTGGAACAAAAAAAACTAGATCGAAAGAGATTAACCGACTTTTTTTTAACCATTAATACATTAACATTTATTAATTATCCTTAGTTGCATCATTAACTTTAATTACGATCATATTAACCCTCCCTTTTATCTTTTTTTTAATACTAAATATTAGGGGCCTATATAGTATTGCAGAAATAAAACATGTCTTAGTAAATTAGTCTTCTCTTTATTTTATCCCCCATTAGTTTAGATAGTTTGTTTTATTTTATTTTCTATGGTTATTGTCTATAAACGCTATAAGTTGTGACTTTTGCCTCATTAATAGACATATTGAAATTAAGATTAATAAGTGCATGTGTTTCCTTGTTAATCCGGTTCCTAGTCAAACTAGTTAACAATTATCCAAATATCGTTCGTTTTAACAATCGAAGAAGTTTAACTCGACAAAAGATCGGGACACCCCTCGTGTTTCACATCAGTGGAGTTCACGCACGACCAATTAGTTGAGTATGTGGAGTTATCTGTTGGTTTGTCAATGGTTCCGTCTATGAAACCGAGTTTATGCTTAACATACAACTCATTCTTCTAGCAACGGAACATTCGGAATAGTTCTCGTGTTTGAGTAAGATAGGGCAAATGGTGAGACCTAGGTGATCAGATGGGTGGAAATAGTAAGGAGATGTAGTGGCTAAAATGTTGGGAGCATTCATTGTTTATTGGGTTTGATTGTGGATCTTGTAGCCTGATATCATGTAGGTTTGTCAAACTCAAATATGTGTTCTTATTCATCCCTAACAACATGAGTATATACATGAAGTGAAAGCTGAAAAGCGTATCAAACTTCACAAAAATAGTGACTAATAAACGTATAGAAACAAACAAATCCTAACAACTTGGAGAATCAAATAGCAATAGATACTCTGCGTAACACGTTGTAAAAAATGTGCATGAGACATTCGGGGATGAACAATAAAACCTCCTATTTAAACTTGTTCACGTGCCTTTATTTCGAATTAAGTTATATTATAGGTCCGTCCAATTAAAGTTGAATTGATTTGGATAAGAAAAATAATGAATAATTTTTTTGTTTTAAAAATGATCATAGTTGTCGATATAGTCCTATACAAACAATATGCGTGTTGTTGGTTAGAGAGGGTGAAGATGAAATTTATGGCCGAAAGTGTTTAATGGGTTTGATTGTGGATCTTGTAGCCTGATATCATGTAGGTTTGTCAAACTCAAATATGTGTTCTTATTCATCCCTAACAACGTGAATATATACATGAAGTGAAAGCCTGAAAAGCGTATCAAACTGCACAAAAGTAGTGACTAACAAACGTATAGAAACAAACAAATCCTAACAACTTGGGGAATCAAATAGCAACAGATACTGTGCGTAACACGTTGTAAAAAACGTGCATGAGACACTCGGGGATGAACAATAAAAAAAATCCTATTTAAACTTGTTCACGTGCCTTTATTTCGAATTAAGTTAGATTATAGGTCCGTCCAATTAAAGTTGAGTGGGTTTGGATAAGAAAAATAATGAATAATCTTTTTGTTTTAAAAATGATCATAATTGTCGGTATAGTCCTATACAAACAAGATGCGTGTGCGTTTGGTTAGAGAGGGTGAAGATGAAATTTATGGCCGAGTGTTTAATTTCCCCTCTTTTTTTCTTAGTAAATTATAGATTACCTAAGGTTATAATCTCTACTAATTTCATCTCATATGTAAGTGAGGTAATCAAACAGATCCAATATTTTAAAGAATAATTTAAAAATTGAACATGAGACGGGATTGAGGTTATCCATATCCTATCTCAACTATTATATAGAGGACGAGATCAGGACATGCCTTATATTTTGTAAATTGAACCATGTCGAACCTTATCTTGATTGATATCGGGACTTGAAGGCGTGATGGCAATTTTTTAAAAAGTGCGCTTCCAATGACATTCGAACCATTGCATGTGCACATAGTAACGTGATTGAACCATTGTAATATGTGGTGGGGAATCAAAATTGAATGTCCACACAGCTATTGCCAATTGACAGCCCCAAACTGTAGATAATCAACAAAATACCAAAATCAAAATGTATTTAGACGTCATTCATATATAGGTATATAAATATATATTATCCTTTCTCTCCCAATTTCAGTACGGATAAGCTCCTTCTTATAAAAAGGTTGCAACGTTACTATCATCACGAAAAAGGTTTACAATCCAAATTGTTAAGCTCCAATTACTTGGGCATGTTATATACATGAAACTTAAATTTATAAGCGCAAAAACCAATCGCAAGGCGCCGAAACTCAACTTGAACGCCGGCGAATGGTGCTAGCACCTTTTTTTTATAACATTGGGAGCCGGCGCCATCCGCCGGCGTCCAAATTTTTTTTTTTTTTGGAACCCTTTAAGTAAAGAATCAGTTTTTCCGAATAAATTTTTTTTATCTCAGCGTCGGCGCCCACTGAACGCTGCCGGATTACGATTAAATTTGACGTTAGTAATTCAAACACGGTGTGTTTAGCTTTTACGTCCAAACATATCACAAATATTGCTTTATCTTACCTAAATGTATTTGTTCATTGGAATATCTTATCCAAACCGAAAGAGGTAATTTGAATGATGTTGAACATATGGGTATGAAAAGGAAAAGGGCTTGCAAAGCATGTTACCAAAACTAGCCTTTTGCGGTATATGAACAATTTGAACATCAAAGCCTTTGACAAGTTAAGTAAAGTATATCAATACATTTGCAATTTAAGTTTTGATTTGAATTCAACTTTACAAATTTTAATTATTATATTAGCACTGTAAAAAAAGGAAAAGGAAGTTGGGCTGTTAGGGGAAGTGCTAACCGCCCAGGCAAAATTCCTCCATTGCGAATTGCGATCCTCTTTGTAAAATTAGGGATTGGGAGGCTAACAAGTAGAGAGAGAATGTCAAATGGATGAAATTGCGAGCAGCCACGAAATAATTTTTCCTTTTTTTTCAAGTTTTGAGATGGATTGTCAAGACCCAGCAAGCAGATTGTATTAAGAAGCCCAAAGCCCCTCGCTTTCTCCCTTGAGAAGCCTCCATTTATCTTCCTCAGAAGAAAAGATAAAGGAGGGGAGAATCTTTTGCTCATATCAAAAAACCTCTTTGTTACCCTTCTCTCTCTCCTCCCACAAACCCAGATTTTTCTTCTGTTGGGAGTTCTTTGATTGATTGTGAAAAATCTGCTATTGCTTTATAAGCTGGAGATATGAGCAGGGTTTAATTTATATATCTAATCAATTTGATCAAGCATAGGCTCTCCATCTTTCATTGGGTCTGTTCCCCTCTTTGTTCTTTCTGTTTGGTTTTGCATTTGATTTGTTCTTTGATTCTTTGTGGATACTAGATGATCGGTTGATGTTCGATGATTTGCCTTGTGAATTGATGAATTTTTGCTTTGTCACATTCAGATTGTTTCGTTTGTTTGATGATCAGATGGATGAGGAGGAAAAATAAAAACAATCTAAAAGATTCAGTTTACTCATGCCAACTAGTTTGTACCTGGTTTGGCTGAGAGATGAATAGATGATGAAAATGCTTTGGCAGCTTATAGTCATTATAGCTGCAAATTTTGATTGATTCAATCTGCTTCAGAACCCTCAATTTCTTTTCTCATTCTGAGTTGATCGCCAGTTTTGAGAAGCCTTTCAATGCACTTCACATTATATTCTTTAAGCTGATAGCAGCTGTGAAGGAAAACTCTAATTTGATGCTCTATTGGATCTTGGTGTGGAATTTGGTTTCTGGGTCATTGTACTTGAGAGATTGGCAGATGTGTACTTATCTGTTTTTTGGCCTTAGATTTCATGTTTATATGGTGCATTGATTTTTCAGCTGAAGATGATATTGAACTATTGTTGGCCCATTAAGTTATAATGGTTGATCGTTGCTTTATCCTTGGATGATTATGATATGATTCTTTTCATTTCAGGGCAGGGTGTTGGCTTCTAGAATGTGTAACTTTTATCATATCTCTGGCTGTGTCGAAGGCGAGCTTTGCTACTTGAGTTTTTTTGTTGGTCATCAATTGACTTTCTTTATGCCAGCTCGCGACCGCAGTCTTCATAAGAAGAAGATACCTTTGGTTGATCGATAGTGGATTGCATTTAGGAGGGTGTCATGAAAAGTATTACAAATAATACTTGATTAGTGAGATAGGAATAGGAGGGATGTGTAAGGTTATGTTTTAGCTAAATTTGAGGTATTGGGTTTGAAGCATGATTTCCTTTTACTCCTTAGCTAAGTTTTAGATTCAGTCTTCATCCGAAAAAAAATAGTAGCACTTTGTAGTGTCCTAGTGAACTAGTTCCTAGGATATTTAGAATTGGATCTCTCTATACGTGAACATCTGTAACTTGATCTTCACAATGGGTTTGCCTCAAGTAACAGTGGGGGGGATTTCTGAAGAGGCAGCTGTTTCTCGGACCACATTTGTACCATCTCCTCAACATTTGGTTGGCTTGAACACTAATGATGTTAATGGCATGCTTGGAGCAAATATGCGCAATAGGTTATCTGGGAATTCACCGTTCTCTTCACCGGGAGATCATCAAAGAAGACATTCAAGCCATGATTTGTTGGAAGTGGATTCCACAAATTTGTCCAAGGGTGATACTTCTAATATGTCTGGCCTCAAGATTAGTCACAAAGATCAATTTGGATGGCTTACCAATACAAATGGACCTAGCATGAACAGTCCCCTTGTTAGGGTAGTTGGTTTTGAAGCAAGGCCCGCTAGCTCATCAATCACTGCGGTTCATGCTAAGCAGACAGATTATGTTTTGCCCTCAAATGATGGAGACAATGTCAGTAATGTTGTTGAGGGGAATGCATCATCGGCTCGAAAGAGGGTGCTGTCTCCTATAAATGGCACGCTTGTTCATGAACAATTCAATGGCGATATATTGAACATTGGCAATGGGGTTTCCCAGACCAAACCACAGGTTGCTGGTGCTAATCAAAATATTTCCCTATCACATGAGCACAAGAAAGCTCATATTAGCAGCTCCAATAATGCAGTTTCTACTTCTTGGGAGTTAAATAGCTCACCAGACAATATTGAGATGAAACCTGGCATTCTTTGTGATGGCCCCTTACTTGGAAATCTCCAGCCTATTCGGCATCATGTAAACCACTCTCCTCAACCTGGATTCAATTACTATGCAGAAACACTAAAATGTAGACCATTGAATGGAGGACTGTCTGTATCATTGGAAAAAGTGGCATCTCCTTTTTTATCTCTTTCTCCTCTTGGTCCGAAGTTCCATGAAAGATTGCAGAAAACGCAAAGATTTGCAGATGCAAATAAACACTTGGATTATGAGTGTATAACTTGGAAAGATGTTGAGCAGTCCCTTAGTGGAACCATCTCCGGATTTTTCCCTTCTAAGGAATGCAAGAAGGTGACCGGGATTGAGTATCAGATACTCCATCGTAGGGATGACTTGTTCAATCCTGAGATCAGGCATGATACATCCCCTCCTTCACCATCAGCTAAGTTTGGCAGGTCGTTAACCGGATTACCTGTGAGAAGGTCCTTGATTGGCTCTTTTGAGGAGTGCCTTTTGTCTGGTCGTTTGGCATCAGCAAACATTAGCAAGGTGAATGCACATTTTCTTTCTTATAATGTTTTTTTATTTCAGTAATCAATTGACTTAAAACTTTGATCAATATATAGTGCCCTAATTTGATGAAGGTTACTGCATCCACAGAAAATTGATGGTTTTCTTGCCATACTAAGTATATCCGGCGGGACTTTCTCGCCAAAGCCTCAAAAGCTTCCATTTGCTGCTACCATTGTGGACGGAGAAAAGTTCTTATTGTATTACTCTGATATAAACCTTGGGGTGTGCAAGTCGGAGAAACCTAGATGTGCAAAAATGAAGAGGAGTCTGAGTACTCATGATCCACCAGCTGAAAAGAGTCGTTTGCGGGTTCCAATGAAAGGCCGCATACAGCTGGTATTTCGCTTCTATTAACCTAAAGATGATTTTTTTTAAAGTATTTCTAAATTGATTTTTCTGGAGCAAGACATTCTATCTGATGATGATAATAATATCCATCTAATACAAACATACTAAGTACATAGTCAATTGTGTGATATGGGAGTTCTTATTACTTCCTCGGAAAGGGGAATAGTAATTTTTCTATTTTGCGACATTGAATGAGCATGTGATAATTGGAATGTTGTGAGCAGCTAGGATGATTTTTATATGGATAAGTTTATGAATGGTTCATTCTGACCAAGATACAATAATGTTGGCCTAAGAAAAATCCAAACACAATGTCTGCATGTTAGAAGTTGAGATATGTGGACTTGTTGGTAAATGGTGATAGAATTTCATTTTCCAGCAACTACTTCATCAATTGGCTGCGATATATCAAATTATTTGGTTTTGTTCACGTTCTCCTCTTTATTGACTTCGCGTTCTTTGAACTTAATAGATAAATTCCTGTCATTATCGTATCCTTGAAGCGGGGATTTAAATTCCCAGTTCATAATCGGTTGTTGGTTTTGTTCCATGGGGACTGATCATCTTTTAATGTCCGTGTCCTCCGATACTATCTATAGTTTCTCTAAAAGAAAATATGACGGATAGATTTTTGAACATGATAACTCTGCAGGTTCTTAGCAACCCAGAAAAGACACCGATTCACACATTTCTTTGTAGTTATGATTTGAGTGATATGCCAGCTGGTACAAAGGTATGTATTTGAATTGATTTCTATCTTTGATTTAGAAATGCATGATAGAATAAGCCTGACTTCACTGCGATTTTTTTCTGGAAGTTTACTTGTATATTTTAGGAATGGTCATATATAGCATGGTCATATCTTTCTGTAAGTGTTAAAAACTCCTGATACTCTTTGGGTTTCTGGCATTTCATGGGGACTGAAGATCACTTTCGTTTTCTCTTCTTGTCAAGAGCATTTGTCAAGAGGCATTTCTCTGTTACACTATAGTACTGTTACTATATGTGAGGTTCTTCTGACTTTTTTCCTTTTTTTTTGTTTTTCTTGGTATGAACTAGACATTTTTACGTCAAAAGATCACCCTAGCTTCTTCGGAAAAGACTAGAGCATCAAATGGAGTACAGGGTAATGATCAGAAGATGCAACATGTGGAGACTGAAAAAGATGTGGGATCATTATCTGATGCGTCTGAATTTTCTAGGACACCAGAGAAGGAGAATAATGTGTCACCAAGTACATCTCCTAAATCTGGAACTAAATCAATACATAGCAGTCCTTCCAAGATCAATGAAAGGTGTAATGGGAATGGTGTTCTACGTTATGCCCTTCATCTTCGGTTCCTATGCCCACATCCTAAGACTCCTAAGAGAAGTTCTAAATCTGTACAAAGGTGCAAATCTGATCCATTCTCTGCTCCCACAACAAACAATACAAGTGTTGACGAGGAGCGGCGCTTTTACTTGTATAGTGACTTAAAGGTAGTCTTTCCTCAACGCCATTCGGATTCAGATGAGGGCAAGGTAATTGATTAGCTTGGTTACTCGGTGTTCTCTTTTGTCTGATTATTGCACTGTCTGTTTACGAAGAGCCTACATGTAGTGACTTGGTGTACTTGTTATGTGTTGTTGTGTGCAGTTGAATGTAGAATACCATTTTCCATCAGATCCCAAGTATTTCGACGTCTGCGACTGAAGAAAGACCATCTCATGTTAGCAAAGAAATGTTGCTTGTAAATACACGTTTCCATCTTCTCCATCTGTACATTCCTTAGACATTTGTCTTCTCAAATCGAACAGAGGTCTAGCCTCTGTTTTCCGCTGTATTGTACATAGACATTCAACTTCACAGTGAGTTAATTAACTAAGAAATGTCTCTCCTAATGATTTCTAATAAATCAAATGCTTGAGCCAGCTTATAGATCGTTATAATTAGTTACAGAAGTTGTCACATAATTGACCAGTGTAAGGATAATCAATGCAGCCAATAATAGCACATGCATTATTGCAGCAAGAATGCCCACATTCATTATTAAATTTAATGGAATTTTCTTGTCAGAGATCTATTGCAAATAGAAGAGGACAAACATGATCAAGAACAGCTCTTACTAGGCAGAAATCTTTTCCACGTTTAGTTGTCTCCATTTCTAGCTTCCTGTTCATCTTCTTAGACATAAGTTGTGGATCTTGGGACAGTTATTGCCTAGTACACCCAGGTGATCTGCATATTGTAAATTTGGACAAGTTCTAACAGCTGGATTTCTGAGAAAATCACATGAATAAGTCAGCCAGGTAAGTGAACAACAGCTTATAACATTCATTTTAGAGACCCATTTACATTATTACTCCCTACCAACAAGACAATCAAACCATAATGGAGCAGTAACCCATTATCCGCAAAGGAGTCCTTCTAAACTGTTCTCAGCTTCAACGTAACGATGCCGATCAATTGACTGCAGCTACAAACCACAACTAGACTAGGCTCATAATCAGTAACCAATAGTATTATACATTTGATGATGCCACAAGAATGCAATGGCTTTCAAGAATGGTTACATGATTTTGAAATAAGAGGTAATGACTATTGAACACCAATCTTCCAATTGAGAAACAAACCAGATGACAAAAGATTAGGGAGCTGAACAGAATACCTGGAAAGCTATATATGTATTATGTACATTTCCAACTGGAATAGAATTACAATAGACAAGAGCTAACTCAAAACGGCCAAAAAGTTGTAAAAGACAGTTTATCATGGATTGATAACCTCAAACAAGCCGGCCAGAGCATAATTTCATTTATTGAAATTCAAAGACTTACAAATTGGATCAAGGCTATGTCACAATCTACTAACAATATCTCAAGATCCTACCAGGGGAAAATACTTCATCAATTATAATAAATTCTACTCAGATGTACTCTAACACCAACATATAAACTATAAAACAGAGGAGCTAGAAGAAAAGTATATGGGGATTGTACATAGAGAATACCATTTTGATGATCTCAATCTCCTTCGATACAAACAATCAAATCAATGAATCATATATCAATCAGGGTCTTGAGAAAACACCCCACAATTTACCGCGGCCCAGAACCTCGACTAGCTTCTTAGCACCTTCAACGTCTAACTCTACTAGTTTCTGGAGGTAACCACAGGCACCGGCAGCCACAATCTGCTTACGACACTTGTTTGAGTGACACAACGAAGATAGGATTGAAATCGCCCATTTCCTGTCTATATTTTGTGTCAAAGGATCCAGCAGTAGAACAGTGTTCACTATCCCTCTCTCCTCCTTCATGAAAACTTTCTTATTCAATGGACACAGCATGAGCCTTGATACAGCTTTTGAAGCAGCTTCTCTTTCTTCAACAGCCTTGCCCTCAAGCATCCTGGCTAGGGGAGGAATGCAACCGCATTCGCCTATCTCCCTTCTCGAGTTCGAGCTGAAACCGAGTTCATATATCGCCCCAGCAGCTGCAATTCTCACAGTTAAAACCCCACAGCTCAATAGAGGAACTATTCTTTGAATGAATCCTTCAGAGACCAGAACCTCCCCAATCGGTTGGTAGGAAGCCAGATTCCTAAGCAGCTCCATTGCCGGTTCCAGCTCCTTACCGGTTGTCATTGCGTCACAATAGCTCTTCAAGCTTTCGATCACGCCTTCTCTCGCTACCATCACCTTCAACTTTTCGTCGCCAGATACCAGATTCGCCAGACATCCAATGGCATTCTCCCTGGCTAAGGCTGTGCCGGAGGCTACGAGCGCAACTAACACGAAAATGGCGTTCTCCTCCATGAAATTCTCCTTAATATCCTGAAATTGGGCGAGGTTTCTAAGCACACCAGCGGCGACACCCTGGCAGTTAGGCGTCCCCGCCTGACATATCTCCAACAGGGAGGAGATTCCACCTCTGGATCCAATAGCACGCGCGTTCTCTTTGGAGAAGCTAAGCGCCTGAAGAGCAACGCAAGATCTCTCCATGGCGTATCCGCTCCCGGATTCAAGCACTCGAAGGAGGTGATTGAGGAGCAGCAGTCCCTCGGCCAAGAGAACATGTTTGCTGCTCTCCACCGTTGAAACCCTTGCAATGGCCGCAACCGTCTTCTCCTTCATCTCGAGAGAGCACGAATCGTCAAGCATCCGAACAAGCACAGGGACGATCCCCTGCGCAACAGCGATCAAGACATTCTTATCATCGCCGTTCAACAGCCCTAGAATCGAATCCATAGCAAACGCCTTAGACTCCGTAGCTCCAATTTGCAGCCTGGTGAGAAGATTCCTGATCTCAACTCGCACCGCCTCTTTCTTCGACACTACCAGAGAAGCCGGAGAAATAGAATTAGCGTCGCCAGCGGAGGATACGAATTCTTGTAACACTCCACTCCTAAGAAGGATGTCGGAGTCGCGAACATGACGATCAAGAAGAGCGGAGAGAGAATCTAGATCGCTCTGAGTACGGAGCTTCCCGTCGACAGGGGAAGGAGACTGACACTTGACGGCGAGAGAGATAGCAGAGGAGAGCGTGGTGGAGGTAGCAGATAGTAAGTCGAGGCAGAGACTGTTGGAGGAGAGAGAAAGTGAGCCGTCGGAAAGATCCCGGAGGTGCGACTGAAGGAGAGAAACCTTAGTACGGAGAATAGACCACTTTCCTCGAAACGTTTGGACGGTGGGGAGGTGATCGTCGAGTAGGGAAGCGAGGTGACGATTGCAAGTGTTGAGGAGGACGGTGACGTCTTCTGGAGATGGAGCTTCTTTCATGGCGGTGGCCGGCGAAGGTCAAATCGGAGAGAGAAAGAGAGAGAATTGTTTGATTAGGCGGAAACAAAGAGAAAGAAACAGAAAGAAAAGGTCCGACTTTATTATTAAGCACTCAAGGGGCGAGAAGATAGAGATGGATCGCCTCGCCCCCGCCTAAACTGTTATTCACGCGCCATTTTTGTAGATACCATACTACTGCAAATCTGCAATACTATCACTATCCACTTATTTATTTTCCATTCGTAGTTTTATTATTGATATGATTTATTTTATAACTTATAGAGAAATCGAGTGTATCGTTTGATGAAGATAAAAGTAAAAATTGGGACGTGTTTAAGGAGAGGTGAGATGAATGAAAATTATGACATGCAAATATGGACGTAGGTGGGGTCAGAGATTCATGAAGAGGAGCTGGGCCCTATAAATAATTATTATTTTGGTAATATGAACCTGACTCCGAAATTTCTTCGAACGTCCAACTAAATAAAGTAATTAAATACTTAATTATATTAGGAGTTATAAAAAAATGTTGTAGGGTGGACCCCAGCCGGAACACGTCACGCACAACACAGTTGAGTTGAGCACTGAAAGCGGTGACAGACACCGGGGAGAAAACGATGGGCAGTTGGGCAATGGGCTGTGAGAAACAACCAACCATGGTTGTCCGTGACTTTAGCAATGTGGAAAAGGACGAAAATGCCCATGCTGATAAAATAAGTGGCTTTAACAAATCCGTATATTAATAATGAATATGGTGTGTAAACGCGTATGGAGTTCATTAGTTTAATTGCATGCATGTGGAAAGAAAATTGAGATTTGCAGTAGTATTACGTCTTCCACGGAGGTCAATATGAATGTGAATTGCTTCGACCAAGTTACTCAAAGGTTGCTGTTTTACAAATGCAAGTAAGATCTCTGACTTAAGGATATAGAGTATTTGAACTTTGGGATAACGGAGTGCAGGTTTGATTGTGAAAGAGTAGTCAAATAGATTTCGAATTCGAGTTTTATGGGATGTATAAAACCATTGAAAATCAGTGGTTTAATTGTTAAAAATGCTCTTTATACTGAATACTGACTCTGGAGGGTTCTATTGGGCAATTCTTTTGCCCCGTTACCTATTACTATCTTCTATGTCCAAGGCCGAATTACAGCAGCTCATCAACCTAACATTACGGAATTGGTATGCATACATAAGCTTATACAATAACCTTCCCATCAAGACTAATCAGGAACCTATTTTAAACCAAGTATAGGCTCTTACCGGGTTGCAGCTAAAAGGGTAATTCGTTGTTGGTTCCGATCTGCACCACTAATCTGTAAGTGTTGGTCGATCTCACTGCTGCAACTGTTGGGACTTGGTTCTTCACAGAAAGGAGGGTGATAAGCCACTGCAACCTTGCCAGTAAGGGAGTAACAGAAGGAAGAAGAAGGAGGGTCCGAACTCACCTGGTGATGGTAGGAGCGTGACGTCCGTCCCTGGGTGCAGCCGCCACTTTCTCTCGGCTACAGAGGCGAGACGTTCGTTGGGTAGTGGTCGAATTCGAGGACGTCCTGGTTCAGCCCCGTGCTGAGCGAGAGATGTGAATTGGTTTGAAGAAGACGTCGGAGGAGGGATCTGTACAGCTTGCAAGGTAAGTGTTCGAGAGATGTGCAGAAAGAAAAGGAAACGCAGAAAGGAAGGAGATAACGCAGCAAAGGAGAGAGAGCGAGATTTGTGGAGCCTTGATTGTCTGCATTAATTGAGCAGTTACTCTCTGTAACGTCTTTCAGCGGAGGAGTCTTCAAGACTGCGTCAGATGTGGCGGCCAGCTGCTCTTCCTCCTGTTGGGCTGGACGCGCGAAGCAGCTGGGCGGAGCTGGGCTGGTACGTTGGCTGCTGGGCTGCTGGCGTTGGACAAGGCCACGCAGTGGGCTTCTGGGCTGCAGAATCTGGCTGCAGAGCTGGAGCTGGACAAGCAAGCAGTGGGCTGGAAGAGGAACTGGGCTAGAGCAGATGCTGGACAAGCAAGGCAGTGGCCGACTGGGCTGAACTAGAGCTGACAACGCTGGGCTGCGGCTGGGCTCCTTAAATTAGCGAGTTTCTGGCCGGACAAGATCCCGACACATAAATATACGGACTAGACGGATATGGAGTTGGTTATAGTTTAAGATCGGTTAAGAATTCTATCATTTTATGCGGAAGTAAGCTACATAAAATGATAAACTACTTAAAAGATTTTATCATTTTATGTGAATGAATCTACATAAAATAATAAATCCTATAATAATATGTCTAACTAAGCAGACGGATATGGGTCAACTGATCGAGATCTATTTTATAACGGAAATAGACGGAATAAAAATTTCGGATTTTACATCAGTACCCCCTTAAAATAAGTTTCGTCCCGAAACTTGGAATAAGGTACCTACCCCATACCTTTCCCCTCAAGAGTTATATTCTAGCATGTAACTACTCACGTCATCAAGCACATAGACATAAACAATTATGTAAACATATAATCACAGCAGTCATATAAGGTATCGTCTCGGTACTAACCCGTCGGTACTGAGGTAGCGGCTAACTCCGCAAGGAACTCAGGGTAATTACGTCTAATACTCTCCTCTGTCTCCCAGGTAGCCTCATCAACTCCTCGTCTAGACCACTGAATCCTTAGCATCGGTATCTCCTTAGAACGCAGGCGCCTAATGCTACGCTCTAGGACGGCTACTGGATACTCCACAAAAGTGTGGTCTGTCTCAACTATCAGATCCTCATGACTGATGATGTGTCTAGGATCCGGTATGTACTCTCGCAACTAAGATACATGAAAAACTGGGTGTACTCCCTCTAATCTCGGTGGCAGTGCTAGTCGGTAAGCAACCTCTCCGACTCTCTCTACGATCTCAAATGGGCCGACATACCAGGGACTCAGCTTCCCCTTAATGCCGAAACGTCTAACTCCTCTCGTAGGTGACACTCTCAACCACACCTGTGCACCTACTCTAAACTCCAAAGGTCGACGCCTTTTGTCGGCGTAGGACTTCTGACGACTCTGAGCTGCTAACATCCTCTCCCGGACTAAGGCAATCCGGGCGATGTCGTCCTGTATCTGATCTGGTACTACTCCATCAGCCTTGCTAGGCTCATCCCAACATAGCGGTGTACGACAACTCCGCCCGTACAAAGCCTCATAAGGTGCCATCCCAATAGACGCGTGCCAACTGTTATTATATGAAAACTCTACTAGTGGGAGGTGATCTGGCCATACCTGTCCCCAATCTAGCACACATGCTCGCAACATGTCCTCTAAAGTCTGAATGGTCCTCTCGGACTGACCGTCCGTCTGTGGGTGGTAGGCAGTGGTAAAGTGGAGACTCGTCCCCAGAGCAGTATGTACCTGCTGCCAAAACCTCGAGGTAAAACGTCCATCCCTGTCGGAGACGATAGTCCTCGGTACTCCATGGAGTCTCACAATATGCCTGGTGAACTCCTCTGCTAGACGACTTACCGGCCACGTTTCCTTAATCGGAATGAAACGTGCGGTCTTCGTCAGACGGTCTACCACTACCCAAATGGCATCAAAACCTCGGCTGAGCCTCAATCCGGTAACAAAATCCATAGAAATATCTTCCCACTTCCAATGTGGTACTAGAAGTGGGTGGAGCTCTCCTCCGGATCTACGATGCTCAATCTTGACCTGCTGACAGGTCGCACACTGGGCTACATATCGGGCCACATCAGGCTTCAGACCACCCCACCAGAAGGAACGTCTCACGTCCTTATACATCTTACTCGCTCCTAGATGTACGGAGTAAGGGGTAGCATGAGCCTCACCTAGTATCATCTGTCTCAACTCAATGTCTGATGGCACACAGATACGATCCTGCCGTCTCATCACTCCATCGGCACCAATAGTGAACTGAGGTGCCTCATCTCGTGACATCCGGTCTCGGATCCGGGTCAACATCGGACAGGTCTCCTGCTTCTGTCGGATCTCACCCAACAGGTCAGGAAGTAACTCTAAGGTGGCTAACTGATGCGCTGTATCGGGGAACTGGATCTCTACCTCCAACCACGCTAAGTCTCTCTGTAACTATGGTTGTACTGTCAACCGAGCTATCGCCTTCTCCCGAGGCGTCTTCCGACTCAAAGCGTCAGCAACTACATTCGCCTTTCCGGGGTGGTAGAGAATCTCAAGGTCAAAATCCTTGATCAACTCTAGCCACCGTCTCTGGCGGTTATTCAACTCCCGCTGAGTGAATATGTACTTCAGACTCTTATGGTCTGTGAAGATCTGACAGGTCGCTCCATAGAGATAATGACGCCAGATCTTCAGAGCATGTACTACAACAGCTAACTCTAGGTCGTGAGTGGGGTAGTTCTCCTCATACGTCTTCAGCTGTCGAGACGCATACGCTATGACCTTACCCCTCTGCATCAAGACACACCCCAAGCCCAGCTTGGATGCGTCACTGTACACTACAAAGTCCTCTGTACCCTCAGGTTGTGCTAAGATCGGAGCAGACGTCAATCTCCTCTTCAGCTCCTCAAAACTCTGCTGACACGGCTCAGACCAGACGAACCGAGTAGTCTTCCTTAGGAGAGAAGTAAGTGGTCGGGCGATCAGAGAAAACCCTTCCACAAACCGACGGTAATAACCTGCCAATCCAAGGAAGCTGCGAACCTCCTTAACATTCTTCGGAGGTTGCCAAGAGGACACTGACTCAATCTTCGCCGGGTCGACCTTAATCCCCTCAGCAGTCACTACATGGCCTAGGAACGCCACCTCTGACATCCAGAACTCACACTTGGATAGTTTAGCATATAGCTGACTATCCTGTAGAATCTGCAACACTGTCCTCAAGTGTCCGGCATGCTCCTCTCGACTTCTAGAGTAAACTAGAATGTCGTCAATGAAGACCACTACAAACTGGTCTAAGAAATCGATGAAAATCCCATTCATCAACTCCATAAATACTGCTGGCGCATTAGTGAGCCCGAATGGCATCACTACAAACTCATAATGACCATACCTAGTCCGGAATGCCGTCTTAGGTATGTCCTGATCTCTCACCCTCAGCTGGTGATACCCCGATCTCAAATCTATCCTCGAGAATACTGACGCTTCATGCAGCTGGTCCAGCAGATCATCTATGCGAGGCAATGGGTACTTATTCTTGATGGTGACCTTGTTCAGCTCCCTGTAGTCGATACACAGCCTCATCGATCCATCTTTCTTCCTCACAAATAACACTGGTGTGCCCCAGGGAGAAACACTAGGGCGTATGAAGCCCTTCTCTGCTAACTCCTCTAACTGCTTCTTCAGCTCAAGCAACTCTATCGGGGCCATGCGGTACGGGGCCTTCGAGATCAGTCTCGTGCCCGGCTCTAACTCGATGCTAAAGTCAACACTCCTCTGTGGAGGTAGCCCTGGCAAGTCGTCGCTGAATACCTCTGCAAATTCGCAGGCAACTAGTATCTCCTCTACTGTCAGGCTCTTGCGCTCCTTCATGGCATAACACCAGAAGGCCTCACAACCCTGTGCTATCAGTCTGGCTGCTCTCACTGCACTGATAACTCTGCCGGACTTTCCGAGGTCCCAACCTCGGAATATAACTCTGTGACCCTCCTCGGTGGCGACGGTCACAGTCCTCCTACCAATATCTAAGACTGCTCCATGTCTAGTCATCCAATCTATTCCCAATATCACGTCCTCATGTGCTAAGGGCATGACTAGAAAATTTACTAACCAAATCCGGCCTCCCAGATGAATAGGGCAGTCATAAATCTCTCGAGATCCTCTAACCTTACCCCCATCTGGTAACCCAACCACAAAAGGTACGCCCTCTACTGTAGCTAAGGACAACCTATCTACACATGCATCTGATATAAAGGAGTGCGTAGCACCCGTATCAAATAAAACTCTCACAGGTAAGTCATGGATCCAAATAGTACCTGTGGTCGCAGGTGCTACAGGCTGCTCAGTGTTCCTCAGCTCGAACACTCTCGATGGTCCTCCTCTGGTGTCAGTGGTACTACCACGTCCCCTGCCACGACCTGATCCCTGTGCCGTACTGTATGAAGCAGGATGTCTTGGAGCCCGGTACTATGGCTGCTGCTGACTCGGAGCTCGGTACTGAGGAGGTCTCTGTACACTCCTCTCAGCACCTGCAGGAGAAGATCCCTGCTGTGAAGGAGCCTTACCCTGACGGCAGAAAGTAGCTCTGTGTCCCGGCTTCCCACAAGTGAAGCAAGTGATAGGTGGTTTCTGGCAGTCTGTCTTAATATGATCACGGCCACCACAGTTAAAGCACTATCGACCTCCACCGGGGGTCTGAACTGTAGAGTGGTAGCTGGACCTCCCCTGAGTCTGTCCTCGACCATAACCTGCTACAGCTGCACTGCTACCAGCATGTCCTGTCCTCTGCCGCTTATCCGGCCCACTAGACTGAGCTGCTTTCCTAGAAGCTGGCCTATCTCTCTCATAAGCAGAGGCCCTATCCTGATAATCAGACATGGTCTCACAGCGGAATCCAACCAGATAGGATCGGGTACTCTCTCTCAACCTCCTGGAGAAAAGGTAAACATGCTGCTCTTCTGGAGGTGCAGATGGTCCAAGCAAAGTCAACTCTTTCTGAAACTTCTTAATGGCTGCAGCAATCGGGATATCCTCAAATCCCGCCTCAATGAAATCCTGGAATCTCTCCCTCCTCAGCGAAACAGGGCAGTACCTATCCCTAACAATGTTCCTCATCTTCTCCCAGCTGGTGACTCGGCCACGAATGGTACGCCACCATGAATGAGCATCATCTGTGAAACATGTCTGCACCAAGTCCACCTGGCGATCCTCGGGGCAACGTATTGCCTCCAAAGCAGTCTCTATCTTCCCTATCCAGTGCTCCACTTCTAGCCCTATTTCTCCACTGAATGAAGGAACCTTCTGAGAGTTGAAAGCCTTCAACCACTCATCAGGTCTCGGTGCTCTAGACCCAGTAGGCGCTCTATCAGCATTAGCCCTCCTCTCAGATACAGCCGGCACCTGGGACACTCCCTGTGTCACTTGAGTTGACCTAGCCGGTATCACCGGTGGTACCTGGGTACGCCTCTCAACTCTAGCAGCCTCTTCCATACGCTCGACGTATGCTCTGTACTCCCTATACTCCGATGCTCCAATAGAAACACGTCCTGACTCCGTCGAACGTGCTCCATGCGCTCCAGACCTAGAAGCGGTCTCCTGCCTGACCTCGGGGCCTACACTCTCAGCTACCTCTTCTACAGCAGCCTCTGGTATGCTTGCTGTAGGTAGGTCCTCTCGAGGAACTCGTCCTCGACCTCTCCCTAGTGGAGGTCTACCCCCACGACCACGCCCTCTAACAACAGGGGTGTTATCAGCTCGATCCTGTCTGACTGGGGGAAGGGGGGACGACCCCTACCTCGGCCAGTCACTTGTGCAGCCCTAGTACGTGCCATCTGCACGAATAGTAACAACTACAGTTATAAACTAGCTAATCTATCATAACAGTAAAAGTCCATAATTATTCTAAGAATACCGAGATCCGCAGAGGTAGTGGTGGTCATCCGTACTTTCTATCCCAACCCGACTTTGTATGCATTTTAAAACCAAAATTCTCTTTGGAAAACTCAGACCCCTTTCGGGTTCTATTTATTTACTTATATGACCTTTTTGAAGATTTCTAGTGCCATTGTTGCCAACCTCGCTCTGATACCATGTTGTAACACCCCAAATTTTACAACTTAGAGAGTTACTGGTTAGGACCGCACAGTGGGTCCCGACCTTAGTTTGACAACAACTTAACATGATCTTACAACAAGGCACCGATAAGGAAAACCAGAAATCATAAAATAGTTCTTAACAATGTATGAATGTGACCAGATCAACTAACAGCCGGAAAACGTAAGGTAACAAAGTATGGAAAGAACGACAAGAGACAAAGTCTAACTGTAAATCCCACAAATAAAGAAACTGTAAAACATCCTAAAGTACGACACCCCGGCTGACCACTACCGTCTGGATCACTCGGCATCTGCTCTAACCTGTGGCAAATCTAAACAACATATCAACAGTTAGCTAACTATCCAAATATAAGTAAAATGATAACAGCACAAACACAAGCAGAAACAAAAATAGACAAACATCATGCTGGTACTCAATCGTTTATTATCTATTATTTAAGTGATTCATCTTGTTCAATTTACAGTTGTGGCACGAGAATTAGTTCTCGCCTCCGTTCCTTATCCAACTGGTGTAGGTCTAGCTGACCTCCGCCGGTAGCATCACTACAAACCAAGTATGGACTAGTCCCTAAAGAAACCCCCAGCGCTCGCAAGCTACTGAGCAGAATGCCACCGCCCGTTACTCTTAGGCCAAAATACAGGTCGGTAAATATATATATCACAACCTATCTCTCTAAACATTTCAATCACACACCACTATCATCATTCATGCTCATATTTAGAAGTCAACTAAGTAAGCCCATATGACTTACCTGATATAAAGCTCGACTCTTCGTAACCCACTCGCTCTGTAAACTGTAGCAACTCAGTTGCCTGCCAAAGGCGATAGGTGCATTAGCACACTCTCACGTAGTTAGAAGTCTAAGACTTCTAAGATTGAATAATGTATTAAGACATATCTAGTTACAGTATTAATTTAGGTAAAATGACCATTTTACCCTTGGTCCCGCAATTCCCGAAATTCTAAAATTCATGTCTAAACTCCTATTTGAGGTTCTAAATTCATATTCTAACTCCTAAAATTTTGTTTGGTTCCAAACTGACATTTTTCCTATGTTTCTATTTTCCGGAAGATCGTAACGGTCTAACTTCGGTTCTAAATATAAAATTCGTAACAGCTTATAATAATTCCGAATTAATTCTCTAGATCATCTATGAGGTTCTATCTAACCTTAGGAGAAAGAATTCCTCCAAACTGTTCAGCCATTATTCCTATAAAAATTCACAAAGTTGACTACTACACTTATTATTCCCATACTTAACCAAAAATCTAGGTTTACCAAAACTGCTCAACTACCTAACTTCGGGAGCTTATAACTTCTAATCCGACCGTTCATTTCTTCCCAAATTTTAATATGCTAAACTACATATATCCTTCTACAACATATCCAAAATTCAACGGTGGATCTTCATCCAAACGCTCAAACATTGGTCGGCAAGATGGCAGTTTATAACTTAAAAGCTGAAGGCATAAAATTAAATTTTACAGCAGCCCCTTATTCCTATTATTTTATTTATAAAACTCAGCAGCTACCTATTACTATCTTCTATGTCCAAGGCCGAATTACAGCAGCTCATCAACCTAACATTACGGAATTGGTATGCATACATAAGCTTATACAATAACCTTCCCATCAAGACTAATCACGAACCTATTTAAACCAAGTATAGGCTCTTACCGGGTTGCAGCTAAAAGGGTAATTCGTTGTTGGTTCCGATCTGCACCATTAATCTGTAAGTGTTGGTCGATCTCACTGCTTCAACCGTTGGGACTTGGTTCTTCACAGAAAGGAGGGTGATAAGTCACTGCAACCTTGCCAGTAAGGGAGTAACAGAAGGAAGAAGAAGGAGGGTCCGAATTCACCTGGTGATGGTAGGAGCGTGACGTCCGTCCCTGGGTGCAGTCGCCACTTTCTCTCGGCTACAGAGGCGAGACGTTCGTTGGGTAGTGGTCGAATTCGAGGACGTCCTGGTTCAGCCCCGTGCTGAGCGAGAGATGTGAATTGGTTTGAAGAAGACGTCGGAGGAGGGATCTGTACAGCTTGCAAGGTAAGTGTTCGAGAGATGTGCAGAAAGAAAAGGAAACGCATAAAGGAAGGAGATAACGCAGCAAAGGAGAGAGAGCGAGATTTGTGGAGCCTTGATTGTCTGCATTAATTGAGCAGTTACTCTCTGTAACGTCTTTCAGCGGAGGAGTCTTCAAGACTGCGTCAGATGTGGCGGCCAGCTGCTCTTCCTCCTGTTGGGCTGGACGCGCGAAGCAGCTGGGCGGAGCTGGGCTGGTACGTTGGCTGCTGGGCTGCTGGCGTTGGACAAGGCCACGCAGTGGGCTTCTGGACTGCAGAATCTGGCTGCAGAGCTGGAGCTGGACAAGCAAGCAGTGGGCTGGAAGAGGAACTGGGCTAGAGCAGATGCTGGACAAGCAAGGCAGTGGCCGACTGGGCTGAACTAGAGCTGGCAACGCTGGGCTGCGGCTGGGCTCCTTAAATTAGCGAGTTTCTGGCCGGACAAGATCCCGACACATAAATATACGGACTAGACGGATATGGAGTTGGTTATAGTTTAAGATCGGTTAAGAATTCTATCATTTTATGCGGAAGTAAGCTACATAAAATGATAAACTACTTAAAAGATTTTATCATTTTATGTGAATGAATCTACATAAAATAATAAATCCTATAATAATATGTCTAACTAAGCAGACGGATATGGGTCAACTGATCGAGATCTATTTTATAACGGAAATAGACGGAATAAAAATTCCAGATTTTACAGAACTCAGGAGATACAAAGAAGTAGTAGTGAAGAAAAGCCCCCTCAAAGGCACCTTGACGAAGATCTGAGATCGATCTTCGTCTATTCTGCAAGCCAACGAAGCAGAAATGAGAGATAACAGATCTCTCTTGGTCTTCACGGATCCTTCTCACTTCAGAGCGAGATTTGGAAGATCCATTCTTCTTCTTCTCTTTTCTCTCTCTCTTTTTCCTCTCTTTCTCTTTGGACGAAGAACACTCAAGATTCAGATCTAGGGTTTTAGGAAAGCTGCGTCTGAAAGCTTAAGTACCAAAGCTTAACAAGGTCAAACGCATCGTTTCATGACACGCCCTTATTAAACCCTTCAGCCCAGCTCATCAGAAACTCGTAAGCAGCTCTTTCAATCTTGGATCAGGAGATGGGCCAACTACATTGGGCTGGCAAACCCAAGTCTTCAACTTCAGCCGGACCAGTAAACCAATACACAACAATACACATACAATACACATTACAACATTTTTGTACCTCCTAGTTTCATATAATAGCCTACACATATATAAGAACATTGTCACCATATCTATCACCAAGCTACATCACTTAATCTAAGTGGCAACATTGGATCAAGATAGACATCAATATCAAATACATAGCAAGCTTATCATATGAGTCTTATAACTCTCTACTTAGACCATAGTATAAGGTGCTAGTTTAATCTCTAAGTCCTAATGCTAAGAATGTTACAAGAATCAATTAACATAACAAATGCCCTCCTGATTCTTGTATCATGTCAATCTGGTTCTGTTCCCCAATAGTGTGCCATGGATCATCCTTCCTGTCTGTCATCAGTCTAGGACCTGCACAACCACTCAAGGAGCATCAAAAATCTGTAGAAAATTTCTACAGAAAACAAACTTATCAGCAGTAACAATCTTAGTTCCAAAGTCAGCAGGATTCAACTCACCCCTAATCTTTTTAACTAAGAAATGTTTCTTTTTAACCCTATCTCGAATGAAATGATTTCTAACATCAATATGTTTAGATCTTTCATGATAAACAGGATCTTTACACAAATACAAGGCACTTTGACTATCCATATGAATTACAGGAATACAGGGTTTATGAGATATTTCACTAACTAAACCTTTCAGCCAAATAGCTTCCTTAGAAGCTTCAACAGCAGCAATATATTCAGCTTCAGTAGAAGATAAAGCAACCACAGATTGTTGTTGAGATTTCCATGAAACACAATTACCAGTCCAAGTGTAAAAATATGCAGTAGTAGATTTTCTATTATCCTTATTACTAGCATAATCAGAGTCTACATAACCAAACACTTCACCAATATTATCATGCTCAGAAAACATTAAACATAGGTTTTTAGTTCCACTGATATATCTAAGAATATATTTCATAGCAGTCCAATGTAATTCACTAGGATTAGACATGTATCTACTCAATACACTTATACCAAAAGCAAGATCAGGTCTAGTGCATAGCATAGCATACATGATAGAACCAACAGCTACATCATAGGGAATTTTAGCCATTTTTTCAATTTCAGCTTGATTACTAGGACAGTGTTGCTTAGTTAAGTCTAAGTGCCCTCCTAAGGGTATAGAAGTGGATTTAGCATTTTTCATATTGAATTTTTCTAAAACCTTTTCAATATAGTCGACTTGAGATAACCACATCTTTTTATGCTTTTTATCCCTTATAATTTTAACACCTAGTATTTTCTGTGCAGGGCCCATATCTTTCATGTCAAAGTTTGATTTTAAATCCCTCTTAGCACCAGCTATCAACACAGTAGACTTACTAATAAGTAGTATGTCATCAACATATAATAGCACAAACAAGGGATTCATGGAAGATATGCCTTTAAAATACAAACAGTAATCATAATTGCTTCTTAAAAATCCTAAGTTTTTCATGCATTCATCAAACTTAAGGTTCCATTGTCTAGGTGACTGTTTTAAGCCATAAATAGATTTTTTAAGCAAGCAAACATGATCAGGTTTAGATCTATCTACAAAACCCTCAGGTTGTTTCATATAGATAGTTTCATCTAAATTTCCATGTAAAAAGACAGTTTTTACATCCATTTGTTCTATATCCCAATCATGCACAGTAGCAAAAGCAAGCAACAACCTCAATGTTTTATATTTGACAACAGGAGCAAATATATCAGTGTAATCTATTCCCTCTCTTTGGGTAAAACCCTTAGCAACTAACCTAGCCTTGTATCTAGGTGGTTCACTCAGTTTAGTGGCTTCTTTTAGTTTATAAATCCATTTACAAGGCACAATTTTTGCATTTTCAGGTTTAGCTATTAACACCCAAGTTTTGTTAACAATCATGGAATCTATTTCATCTTGCATTGCTAGTTTCCAATTTTTAGATTGAGAACAATTCATAGCTTGCCTATATGTGTCCGGAGTATATGGATTATCAACAACATCACTAGTCAAGAAAGCATACTCAACCATATTAAAATCATTTGTAATCAGAACATATTCAGAATCATTGTATCTCCTATTAGGTATTCTAACCCTAGGATTTCTATCTCTAGTTAACTGATAGTTATCTTCATCATTGTCATTCAAATAATCATCTTGATCATGCATAGAGTCACCAATATCATGCAGTGAATCATTATTATTATCATGCAATGCAATATCAGAATGAGATGAGGGTGCAGTAGAGATATCACCTATATTTTCTACCCCCCTTGATTCTGACCTATAGTTCTCATTGCCTACAACAGTGTTTTCATCAAAATTTTTATCATTGTTAGAAGTATTATCAACAACATAGTTCTCTTCACTAGTACTAGGTGTTTGATAATATCCTATATCAAATTCTTCATCTATTAATTGATTTTCCCTATTATGGTCGTTTGTGTAGAAATGAAAACTTCTAGTTGACTCAGTATCATTTTCAGTGTTACTGTTATTATCCACAGAGTTATTATTTCTGATTTTAAAATAGAATTCTCTTTCATTAAAGGTCACATTTCTAGATGTTATTACTTTATAACCATGTGGTTGTATAAGTAACAGTTTATATCCTTTAACACCTTCAGGATAGCCCAGCATTACACACTTTTGTGCTCTTGGGTGCAACTTCCCTTGTATTATATGGGAATATGCAGTACACCCAAAGGGCCTTAAGTGGGTAATGTTAGGCTTCCTTCCAGTCCACAATTCTTGGGGTGTCCTAAAGTCTATTACAGAGGAGGAAGACCTATTAATGAGGTAAGCTGCTGTAGTAACAGCTTCACCCCATAGACTATGTTTCATACCAGCACTTATTAACATACATCTAGCCTTTTCTAAGAGGGTTCTATTCATCCTTTCAGCTGTACTATTTTGTTGAGGAGTGTAAGGGACTGTTAGATGTCTTTTAATACCATTTGTTTTACAAAATTCATTAAAACTAGTATTGCAAAATTCGAGACCATTATCAGTTTTAAGGCATTTAACTATTAAATCTGTTTCATTTTCAACTGCAATTTTCCAGTTTTTAAAACTTTCAAAAGCTTCATCTTTAGTTCTCAATAAATATATCCAAACTTTTCTAGAATAATGGTCAATGAAAGAAATAAAATATTTCTTTCCACCTACAGTTTCTACATGAGCAGGACCCCATAAGTCTGAATGTATATATTCTAGAGGTTTACTAGCTTTGTATGAGGATTTATTGAAACTATTTTTATTAGCTTTACCAAACACACAGTTTTCACAAAAACTGAGGTTTGTCAGTTGATTAGTCAAAATACCTTGTTTATGTAACTGATTTAAGCCATTATTTCCTATATGACCTAATCTGCTATGCCATAGAATAGTTTGTTCTAGGTTGTTTTTATTAATTCAGTAGTGGAGAGATTTAATTCAGGTGATTGTTCTACAAAGTACAAACCACCCTTTTTAGAACTCCTAATAAGAGTAAGACCATTTTTGACAACTTCTCTTATACCATTACTAGTATTTATATTACAACCTAAATCATCAAACATGGACTCAGATAGCAGGTTTCTCCTAAGGCCAGGAACCCATCTAACATTTTGAATTACCCTAATTTTTCCATCATACATGACATAGGTATGTTACCTATTCCTTTTATTTTTAAGGCAGTGTTATCTCCTAACATGACATCACCACCATAAAAAATTTCTAAAGAACAAAACAGAGTTCTATCAGGACAAGCATGCATGGTACATCCAGATTCTAATATCCAATCATCAGATTTGCATTTGAAAGGAATAGTACACATTAACAGTTCACTAGAATACTGAGCATGGATATTTTCAAATAAAGAAACATTATTGTCAGTATTTCCTTTATTAGATTCGTCCTTCTTTTTCTTTCTACAGTCATTAATGAAGTGACCAAGTTTTTGACAGTAAAAACATTTTTTATTTTTCTTGTCATTTTCACTACTAGGGCTCTTATCATAGGATTCATCTTTCTTATCCTTTTTATTTGACTTGTTATATTTCTTAAATTTTCCTTTAGTTACTAAGACTTCAGACTTAACTTCTGATTTCTTATCATTAGGTTTAGTCTTAAAAAATTTCATAGATTCATTTTTATCTACAATTGACTCAATGATCTTAGTCTTAGTTAAAGTTTCAATACTGTACTGTATCACATCTCTAAAGGTGTCAAATTGTGAAGGCAATGATCCTAACAGGATAACAGCTAAGTGAGTATCTTTAATAGTGTCATCACATCTCTCTAAATCCATTTCCATTTTTAGAAATCTATCTAGGTTATCATTCAATGTCACATTAACATCCATCTTAAATGTAAACAATCTATGTAGAGTAGATATCCTAGAGGGCAAATATTTTTTATTGTATTGCTTATCTAAAGTATCCCACAAAGGTTTAGCAGAGGAGATACTTACAAACTGACGAGCCACGTCGTCAGTCAATCTTATCATTATTTCAGCATGAGCCTGCTCATCCATTTCCATTTTTCTGGCTGTAGAGGTTTCTGCCAGGTAGTCACCAGTTATGGCCCTCCAACACTTTTTCTTGGTCAAAATTGCTTTCATTTTGACCTGCCACATGATGAAGTCAGAGACTCCATCATATGGCTTGAGTCTGATGCTAGCTTCTGTCATTTTTATCTCCTGTAGACAAGAAACAAAAAGGTTAGAAAACAGTCGAGAAAAGTGAATACAGATAGGAGGTCAGATAAGAGAGTAAAGATAAACACAATAATCAAAAAACCAGTCAAGATGACGACACTATTAGAACTAATCAGATTAAGTCCAACCACACAAGGCAGAACAATAAGCGGAAGCAAAAACAGAAAGCAAGATATACGAAGATATCAAGAACAACAGAAAACCCCAAAAATTAGGGTTTTTATAGATTCGAAAGAAAAACACAAAATGCTCTGATACCACTTTGTGAATGTAAAATCTAACCAATCTATATTCCTTAGTCGTAGAATCGACCAAAGACACACAAGCATAAAGCACACAAGCAATTTGTTGACGCAGTTCGGTAGTATATAAAATACTCCTACTATGCGAGACCTCAAGAGGGGAGATCCGATCCCAGGTTTCACTAGGTATCCAAGAACACAGATTACAAACACTGGACAAGAGATATACTAGCACCTTTCTATAGATCTAGCAAAGAAAACAACAAAGACAGAACTCAGGAGATACAAAGAAGTAGTAGTGAAGAAAAGCCCCCTCAAAGGCACCTTGACGAAGATCTGAGATCGATCTTCGTCTATTCTGCAAGCCAACGAAGCAGAAATGAGAGATAACAGATCTCTCTTGGTCTTCACGGATCCTTCTCACTTCAGAGCGAGATTTGGAAGATCCATTCTTCTTCTTCTCTTTTCTCTCTCTCTTTTTCCTCTCTTTCTCTTTGGACGAAGAACACTCAAGATTCAGATCTAGGGTTTTAGGAAAGCTGCGTCTGAAAGCTTAAGTACCAAAGCTTAACAAGGTCAAACGCATCGTTTCATGACACGCCCTTATTAAACCCTTCAGCCCAGCTCATCAGAAACTCGTAAGCAGCTCTTTCAATCTTGGATCAGGAGATGGGCCAACTGCATTGGGCTGGCAAACCCAAGTCTTCAACTTCAGCCGGACCAGTAAACCAATACACAACAATACACATACAATACACATTACAACATTTTTGTACCTCCTAGTTTCATATAATAGCCTACACATATATAAGAACATTGTCACCATATCTATCACCAAGTTACATCACTTAATCTAAGTGGCAACATTGGATCAAGATAGGCATCAATATCAAATACATAGCAAGCTTATCATATGAGTCTTATAACTCTCTACTTAGACCATAGTATAAGGTGCTAGTTTAATCTCTAAGTCCTAATGCTAAGAATGTTACAAGAATCAATTAACATAACAAGACGCAACGTTTTTGGATGTAGTGAGATATAAAAGTTTAGCTCTCCTAGCTGCTAAACCCCTAATCTCATTCTTATCTTGTCCTTTTCATCTCTTCTTCTCCTCTTCTTCTTTGAGAATACCATTGCAAAAGTGACATTGAGAGCTTCACTACGAAGCTTGAACTGTAGCTAACCACATTGTGGGCACGAAGAAATTCTTGGGACTTTCAAACTCGTGTGATTTGTACCTCTTAAATTGTTTTACTCTTCTTTTGTTTTGTTGGTTTTTTTGTTTATCTTTTTACTATTGTAAATTTGTATTCTCTTGTAAGTTTAGTTTTGGGACAATATTAGGTTGAATCTTCTTGAGATCCCGGGACGTATGACTTGATCTGAACCTCGTAAATAAATATTTGTGTACTTTGTGTTCTTGGAATTGATCGCTCAAGATCTGTTCTGTATGAGCTATTTATTTCTATTAAAGATTGGAATATACGATCACAATGTGCACTTAAGCAAAGTTGTGTAACCATATGTGAGTCTGTTTTCAAAATCACATATCAATAGCCATTCTCCCGTATGATTCGAGATCATACACCACACCCCATAGGTCAATCACAGGCAAAGTCCCTATTTTGCACCAAAGTCTAGCTGTCACCCTCCCACGTTATTCATAACAGTACTTGCCGCCAATGCATGTCTATCACTTCTTCTTACCCCATTTGTAATGATCTTCACCACTCTAGACGGGGTGACTGTGGAGGATGAAATGTCCCCACATCGATACTGATAAAGTAATATCAGACCTAGTATACAAGGTTGGTAGATTTCTCCTTCTATTATCATTCGATTTTAAAATGAAGCCTCAATGGTTATATATTTTTGGGAAATTCCGGATGGTACCCTCGTGGTTTGGGGTATTCCGGATTTTGCCCACCAGTTTTTTCAAGTTCGGATGATACCCCTAAGTTTATGTTGTTTTTCGGATTTTGCCCAAATTCATTACACTTTTTTAAATTCCACTAAAAACATACAAAAGAAAATAAACTAAAATTAAAAAAACAACTTAAAATAGAAATAATAATTTATTTAATTTAAAAATAAAGTAAAACAGTCACTTTTTAAAAAAATATATATTATATTAATTTAAAAATAAATAAATTAGATAAATTTTAAAAAATTCAAAAATCAGTGTTTTATTTATTTTAAAAATAAATAATTGAATTAGCATATTTTTTACAAAATCTAAAAATATAAGTGTTATACTTTATTTAAAAAATAAAATAAAATAAGGACTCTTTTAAATAATTAAAAAAAGCACTGTTTTAATTTATTATTAAAATAAATAAATAATTTTTTATTTTATTTATTTCCCAAAACTAAAAGAAAGAAAATAAAGTAATATTAAAAAATAAAAAAAATAGAAAACTGATTTATTCAATTTAATAATAAATTAAAACAGTGATTTTTTAAAAAAAAATATAAAAATCCTTATTTTATTTATTTTTGAAATAAATTATAAAACTTATTTTTTTAGATTTTGTTAAAAAATGCTAACCCAATTTATTTATTTTTAAAATAAAAAAAAACAGTGATTTTTTAAAATTTTTTAAAAATTATCTAACGAATTTATTTTTAAATTAATATAATATATATTATTTATTTTTTAAAAAGTGACTGTTTTACTTTATTTTTAAAATAAATTAATTATTTTTTCTATTTTAAGTTGTTTTTTAATTTTAGTTTATTTTCTTTTGTATGTTTTTAATGGAATTTAAAAAAGTGTAATGAATTTGGGCAAAATCCGGAAAACAACATAAACTTGAGGGTACCATCCGAACTTAAAAAAACTGGTGGGCAAAATCCGGAATACCCCAAACCACGAGGGTACCATCCGGAATTTCCCTATATTTTTTATCACAAATTTTCCTCCACAAAAGATGATTGTAAAAAAACCCTTCCACAATCCTAAAATAAGCATTCCGTTGTTTATGATGCTTGATGGCATCCCGTACAATCATATTCCACGCAACCTCTCATGGGTCTCATTCTCCAAATGGTAATAACTAAAAAATAGTCCGTCCTCATTCAATTGAATGCCAATAACCTCATACAACATGGTGTAAGATGAGGCAACCATATAATTTCCATCTACCGAATGTACCCATCTAAGTTCGCCCCTAAGGACGGAGAGGTTAACCTCATCATATCTCCTTCCGAGGGTTGTAAGGCCGCAAGCTTCGGCAACATCACGAGGAGGAAGCTATTACAAATTGAGTGATCGAATTGTTGTACACCAAGGTTCAATGGCCCAAATTATGTTAACAAAGAATTAATATGCATTCCATGATGTTTGTGGAAATCACAATGACATATGTAACAACTTACATTTAAAAAAGTTGCAACTCTATCACGTCAATTCGTTCCCTTTGACTTGCTTATTATTATAATCAGGCAATGGTGCAACTAAGTAAAGTCGTAGACACATATAATAAGATTAAACATGAATGTAATTATGTAATTAAAATAGGGTTGACGTGGAGATATAATTTAAAAAAAATGATTAATTCTTCACCCACTATTCACCTACCTCACCTATCCTCAAGACCTAAGCTATAAAGCCCGTCTTAATTTTGTTTCTATTTCAGTTAAATGATTGATCAAATTTATAATAATAGCAGGGCTAGTGAGTTGATAGTGGGGGTTATTGGCCCAGTTAGGGATGTCCAATGACACATGATATGTTGCATTTTGCGGTTGCTAGGTAACAACTAGGAAACTTATTTGGGCCATCCATCAAATAATACACCAATATTTTCTCCATAATTTATCTCTATAATTAAAACAAGAAACAAATGTAACAACGAGGGTCCACTAACAGATTCACAATGTTGGATTATAAGTTATTTATCATTCGATGATCAAGTATGACGTTTAGATTTTAATGACAAAAATGTAGGGATGATATTGACAAAAGGCAAATTTAGGTATCAAGAAAAAAATGTATAGGTTGGAACAACAACTACAAATAACTTTGCCATACAAAGTTTCGTGCTCCCGAGTCATAATATAGAGGAATTAGATAAAACATATAAAAAATTCTTCTGGAACAAAGGGACCAACATAGACCCATAATCAGTTGGGACGTAATTTGCAAATCAAAAAAGAATGGCGGTCTTTGATCAAGAAAATCTTTAATCTCAAACAAAGCATTACAAATGAAACTCTTGTGAAAAATTTTGGCTGAACCAAATAGTATTTGGGTTAAAGTTGTAAACGAAAAATATTTGAAAAATCATAATATTCTTCATTACCAAAAGAAAGGATCAACGTCTTGGCAATGGAATAACATTATGAAGCTAAAAACTGGGTTAAAAAATGGTATTATTTGGTAGGACGGAAATGGTAAAACCATTAACTTTTGGCATGACAATTGGGTAATAACAACACCGCTTATAAAAATTGTCCAAAACACCAATCAAATTGACACAAATATAAAGGTTAATCACTTTATAAACGACTCAAGATAGTGGGATATCAACAAAATTGATCACAAACTACAAAACATCATCAACATAGAGATTAGGGAAAAAATAAAGGAAACAATTATACCAAAAAACGATATTCAAGATAGATTATATTGGAGATGTAGCAACAATGGTTAGTTTACTACAAAATCTACGTCGGAAATGATTGAGAAGAATTCAAGCATGCCTTCAAACTTTACATGCGACTGGATCTGGAACCTCGAGACCCAACCTAAAATTAAAAACTTCCTTTGGAAAATTTCACAAAACGAAATCCCAACAAAGGCTAAACTTGACGAAAGAAGAATAAAATTGGACTTAACAAGTTTGCATGTCTAGAGCACTTGTTCCGCTTGCTCATTGAATGTCCTTTTAGCGAACAAATCCTTGCCAAAATCGACAGGTCTATATTAATCGAACTAAACAACATTAGCCTTGTTAATAAAAAAAGTTCATGACCTCCTACAAGAAATAAAGAATAAAATTGGACTTAACAAGTTTGCATGTCTCGCAACTATCTGGTGGAGTATTTGGTTCTTCAGAAACAAAATTATTTTTGGGAACGAGTCTAGTGGTCCTTGCATAAGGTTATTAATTTCATTAAAAACCAAATCCAAATGTGGAAAACTAACATCAATGATGAAGAAGATTACGATAAAAAACAACAAAATGATACTAATTCTCCCAAAACGAAGAAAAATAATATTAAGTGGGATAAACCAAAACCTGGTTTCCATAAACTTAATTTTGATGAATATAAACTCGATTCGAGAATAACATCCATCGGCTTTGTGATTCGGAATCACAAAGATGAGGTTGTTAGCCTTGATGCGACAAAAAATAACTTTAACTCGGTAATTAAAGCTGAATCTTATGCTCTTAAATCGGGTTTACAAGAGGCTATCAAATTAAAAATAAAAAAGATAGAATTGAGGGTGATAATCTTTGTGTTATCAAGACACTCCAAGGACTGTGGAGTTGCTCGTGGGAGGTCAAGATGATTATTTCCGACTCCATGCTGGATCTCCGCTTCTTTGACGAAGTCCACGTCAGACATATTTTCAGAGAAACCAACCGTGTTGTTGACCGACTGACCTATCTGGGAATTTCGAACCCCAACGCCAATTTTTATGACAATCCCGAATTCTGTGTTTTCATCCGCAAGGATACTTTAGGGTGGACTACCTCTAGGAGATAGTCCAACCTAACCGATTTCTGTTTTTTTTTTTAAAAAAAACAACCACATATAACTTGTTTGATTTGATTTTATTAAAAAAAAAAGTGAAAAAATATTTTGTGGCAGCGGGTGAGATTGAATTAGAGTAGGGTGTAACTTGGCTCAACATTTGGGCCGGTACAAGCCCAAGTAGCTCAACGGGCCTACTCTTTGGACCAGGTTGTAAATAAATCCAGGTTTGGACTTCACAATATCAATGCAAAGTTGCAATGAACAAATGATCTTTGGGATCACATATTCACATTATAGTCATGTCATTAAACACAAAACTAACACATACCATTACACTTTACAAGGGAGATAACCTTTGTATCATCAACGTCATTGTAGAGTCCGGTCATATCCATGAAATTGAGATGCTTATTGTAGAATTATTACTCAAATCCAGAAATTCAAGATTGTTTATTTCAAACATATCTTCGGGACAATCAATGCTCACAATTTAATCCGCTTATGATCCCTTCATTTACCAGTTGATATTATGCAGATTATAAATTAAATATTATTTAATTCAAGCTCATCTTACTATTTTTAGGATGAACAACTTTTCCTAAAGGGTCCTGATTTATTTTATTTTGGAAAAGTTAAAAAATAAAATGACAGGTAGGCTACCTTGATTTACAGTTGTCTGCTGAGGTAAGAGCATGAGATTTACGTGTCAAAATACGGAAGCACCAGGTCAACATAGCCACGTCTACCTAAATATCCTTTTTTTTTTCCATTTAAAATTTTGTTAATATCTTATATTTCTATTGTAATTGTACAGTATTTATTTATATCCTCATCGTTCGACTTCAAAACCCTACAAGTATTGTTGGTTGAAAATCGAAATTGGATCTCCGACGTAAAGCCAGATCGATTTTACACCATGGCGAAATCATCGATTCTGATCGTTGCTATGCTGTTCATGGTTTCTTCGTCTATGATTGCATCTGCGATTGCTAGCTCTGAATCCCCATTCATTGTAGCACACAAGAAGGCCAGTATCACCAAGCTTAGGGATGGATCAGAACGCGTCTCTGTCTCGATCGACATCTATAACGAAGGATCTGTGTATGTTTTCTTGTCCCTTTCTTACTCTTCCATTTTGATTAGTTGGGTGTGAAAATTCGATTAAATAGTCTGCGATGAACTGTATTCTTCTCTTTCTTTTGAGCTTCAATTTGATTTATTTTGCTGTCTTCGAGGTTCATTAGGGGATATTCCACAACCGGGTATTTCATAACCTGGTTTTTGGAACGAATTAAAACCTAGATCTGGGCTGTGATAGCCGGATCTAAAACTGTATTTCTCAAATTGGTGTTCGTGCTGGTAGTTCGCTGTTTTTATATAATATTGAAGTCTTGTTGACGGTGGGATTACTATCTTTATTTGAATCTGATGAAATTTGCACTAGTTCTCGATCCAATCCCCGCCATTTTATTTCGTTTGTTAGTTTTCTCTCAACGAACAAAGCCTGAGGGTAATGCATATTTACGGCATTAAGTTTCGGGTCATCTCTTGGTTCTCTAAACTGCGGTGACCCTGAAACAATTGGGTATTATACAACAGCAGAATTGTTTATATTCGTATAAAATGGTGTCAATATGAAGGGAACATAAAATTAGTAAGACTTGAGGTGGAGAGAACAGCTACATATAAAAAAAAGGGCTTTAGTACAACCTGCATGTGTATTATAGATTCTTTGTTTTATGTTAAATCTGGGAATTCTCATTTTTTTGGTCTATAGATGACTAGATGTTGTCAATCATATGTTGATGTTAATGAAATTCAATTTGAGCTACTTTTGATGAGGGACACGAGTCTATGCTACATGTACATCACAGGCATTTGTCATTTAATGCCTGTATAATTTCTATAGTTGAAACTGTTGTATGTTTTGCTTTTACTTCTAACTTTTGAGTTGCTACCACTCACCAACAAAGTTGTTCTCTTATTATCCGTGCTTGCCAAATTCCTATGGTACTTCAGTCAAAATGACAATGTTTTCTGTGTGTACCAGTACTGCTTATGATGTCAGTCTCACTGATGATAGTTGGCCTGAGGACCAATTCACCATTGTTAATGGAAAAACCTCTGTTTCATGGGAAAGACTTGATGGGTAGGTGCTAAATTCACTTATGTTTTGTTCAATTGTATATAAAGCTTGAATAGATTTGTCTCATTTCAGTTTAATATGTTTGTTCTTTCACAGTGGTTCTGCTGTATCCCACTCTTTTGAGCTAGAGCCGAAGATGAAAGGTCCTTTCCAGGGTGCTCCTGCTGTCATCAAGTTCAGGATTCCCACAAAGGCCGCACTTCAGGTCCGTCTCTGCCTATTGTCATTTTCTACTTATTCTAGAACCTGTCTTTTTTCTCAACTCTTGAAATGGTTGTTGAACACTCGTAGGAGGCATTCTCAACCCCAATTTTCCCACTGAATATCCATGCCGAGACAATTCCCGAAGATAAACTTGCATTGGTAATCTCTTCTTAGCTTTAATGAAATATCTATTTTGCCTGTCAATTTACATTATGCAATTTTAGATTATCGACTAAATGATTTTAAGGAAAATTTTATTTCATCCTATACACTGACTTAACCATCTGTTGTGACTTTCATGACCTGTGCTGGATCTCCTACTTCCTCATGTCCTTCTCAGGCTAAGGTAAAGATCTGTCTCTTGGGCTACTAGCTCTAATTCTTATATTATGAATGCACATGTTTGTTTACAGCGAAAACCTGCACTTATTACTAGAAACTTAATCATCTAATCATCAGCATATAAAACCCTTTTCACTATTTTCATCTAAAGTCATTGAAATATATCAAAGAAATTTCTTCTTTTGCTTATGATCCTAACTGTGCCTTTCTGTCGGGAATTCCTTTGATGCAGAGGATTTTCGCTAGATTTGGTCCACAACTGTCAGTCCTCTCTATCGTTGGTACATTCATATACCTCGTGGCTAGTCCTTCGAAATCTAATGCCGCCAAGGGAAGCAAGAAGAGACGATGATCATCTAGGAGCAAAACATAACTCTCTCAAATCTTAATCTTCATGCTTTCTATCATTGACATACCCCTTTTCGCGCTGTTGTATCTGCGATTTCAAACTGAGATTTTAATTTACAGTTTTGTATGAGACTAGAAGGCGCACTCTGATCCTGGCCTGACCCTCGTAGTTTTTTTTTTACAGTTTCATTTTGTAAAATTTTATAGACAGATGTTTTTTTATTTATTTCTAATATCCTTCGGGCCATGATTAAGGAGGCATGCAGAATCTAATGCTTAACCATGGGTGAACTGATATAAGATCAGCTGTACCCAATCAATATGTCCTTCACAAAAGGAACATCAGTTTGTCTCGGTGTGGTTGAAAATGGCGCTTGAAGCTGCTTATACCATACGATATTGATCCAACATATAAAAATTTTATCCATATAATTTGAAATTTTATCTATACCTGCTATGTTAGAATTATAATCCAAGTCGTTGCTTGTATAGCTAATTTTGCATGCACGAGAGCCAAATAGTCGAACTAGCACTTTTAGGCGGCTACTGAAATGCCAATTTGCTTGTTTCGTAGGGTCAAGCATAATCTTCGGTTAGAGAACCTGTATTTTCGGTCCAATCCAAACCTAAGTTGTATATAAGCAGTTCGGGATATTCGACGTTCTGGGATTCCATAACCTAGTTTTTAGAAACAAACTAAAACCTAGACCTCGGTTTCGATAACCAGCTATGAAACTTTATTCCCCAACTCGGTGTTCGTGCTATTGGTTTGATGTTCTTATTGGTTATTGATGTTCTTATTGGTTATTGATGTCTTGTTGATGTTGGGATTACTATCTTATGAATGCTTTGTTCAAAAGGCTGATGGTAATGCATATACATACTTGAATGACCATGAGGGATTTTGAGTCTTTGTTGTTTTGAGAAGACTGTTAGTCCCTAGCTCTATCTTGCTTAAAAGACCAAAGCACCACTTGGGTAGCATACACTAGTATAATTGTTTTTTCTACCAAAAAAACAAAGTTGTAGAATTGTTTACATTTATACTTGAATTTTGACATTTATATGCAATAGTGTGAATGTGGAGGGGGCACAAAATTAGTAGGACCTGAGGCGGAAAGAACAGCTACATATAGAAAGGGCTTTAGTACAACCTGCATGTATCATTTGGTTATATGTTAAAGATGGGAATTTTCGTTTTTGGGAGTGTAATTGTGTAAATGTTGGCAATCATATGTAGATGTTAATGAAATTCGATTTGATGCTCTAGTTTTCAATTAAAGACACTGGTGCTTTTGATTCAAACTTTTTAGTTGTTACCACGTAACTTGTTCTCTAATTTTCCATACTTGCCAAATTCCTATGGTACTTCACTCAAACTGACATTGTTTACTGTGTGTACGAGTACTGCTTATGATGTCAGTCTCAGTGATGATAGTTGGCCTGAGGACCAATTCACCATTGTTAATGGAAACACCTCTGTTTCATGGGAAAGACTTGATAGGTAGGTGCCAAATTCACTTCTGTTTTGCTCAATTTTGTTTATAAAGCTTGAATAGATTTGTCTCATTTCTATGCTTGTTTTTTCACAGTGGTTCTTCTGTTTCCCACTCTTTTGAGCTAAAGCCGAAGATGAAAGGTCCTTTCCAGGGCGCTCCTGCTGTCATCAAGTTCAGGATTCGCACAAAGGCCGCGCTTCAGGTCAGTCTCTTCCTATTATCGTTCTCTACTTATGCTATAACCCATCTTTTTTCTTAATCCTTGAAATGTTTGTTGGACACTCATAGGAGGCATTCTCTACCCCAATTTCCCCTCTGAATATCCATGCTGAGACAGTTCCTGAAGATAAACTTGCATTGGTAATCTCTTCTTTGCTTTATGCTTTTAGATCATCGATTAAATAATGGAAGAATTTTGAGTAATTTTTTATTTCATCTATTCATTGACTTAAGCATCTCTTTCATGACCTGTGCTGAATCTCCTACTTCCTCATCTTCTTCAGATTAAGGTAAAGACCATTTCCTTTGCTACTAGAGATAATTCTTCTGTTGTGAATACACATGTTTGTTTACAGGGAAAACCCGCACTTAGCTTAGTACTAGGAAGTGAATCATCAGAATACGAAATCCTATTTGTTATTGTCATCTAAAGTCATTGAAACATGATGCAGAGGATTTTCGCTCAATTTGGTCCACAACTGTCAGTCCTCTCTATCGTCGGTACATTCATATAACTCGTAGCTTAGTACTAGGAACTAGGAGGTTGTTTGGTTGACGATCTTTTAATAGGTTTAATTGATATTAATTTATAAATTTACCCTTATTTTAATCTTAAATAGGGGGCATGAGTGGAATCCTAATTGATATTTAAAAATTAATCTCCTACCTTGGTAATATAAGTTTATTTTTTTGGCCCTTTTTAATCCCAATTAATCCCTTCTATAATTTTTTTCCATAATCTCCATCTTCATCCAAACAATTACACAAATTTAATCTCCTAAATTTAATGTAAATGAACCTCCTTCAATCTCCAACCAAACACACTCTTAGTAAGATTTGACACATTTGTTAGATTTAAAACTAAGTCAAATTTTGCTCCTATAACTTTATATAAGTAAAATTGATAATATATTAAATATAATACTTGAACAATAATCTTTGTAATAAATTTTTAATTATATTCTTTTATTTATTAAAAAATATAACTAATCCTCAAATGTTAGTTATATTGATTAATAAAAAATAATTATTTTTATAGATTAATATCAATACATAATGCATGAAATTAAAAATATAACTTTTTTTTATTTAGACAAACCCGCACAAGGTGCGGGCACTAAACTAGTTGTATGTCTAATTTCAAATACATGTGAGTCAAATAATTGGACACGAGAGGTCCATATATCGATCTACAACAATGAATGTTACACTTCACCTTTATTAAATTTAACACCTCAATTTTTAACCTGACTTCATGCTTAATAGTCAAATAAAACTCATAAAAAAACTTAAACTGTGCGTCTTCTAAGCTGTATAATGATCGTATATGGTTTTGATTCATGCTTAATAGTCAAATAAAACTCATTAAACAACTTAAAATGTGCGCCTTCTAAGTTGTATAATGATCGTATATGGTTTAGCCATGTGCAAATTAATATATGGTTTCAACCATGAAACTGCTCCAAAACTAAGTCCGAACATCTGAAAAGATCATAGGAAGCCACAAACTAACTAAGACGCATGATATGTGTGCGCCTCATAAGGCGCATCTGTTTGACCCTGATACACTAACATAATAAAGAATGCCACCCCCGTAATCCTTTCGCAACAACTTGACGTTGGAGAACATGGATCGATAGAAAACGATGTCGAAGATAGCGCTTGATGTGTTTGAGTTGATGGGGCGTGATTTTCTGGTTTGTTTGCTTTTTCATTGTAATTTTCTGGTTTTACTGTTTTGACATATTTGTGGATTAATGTGCGTATCCAAAAGCGTATATAATTTGGCGTCACTGTAAATATATTAGCGTGTCTATGGCTTTCGGCTTCGATGTTTGACAGCAGCAGGATGCCATTTTTGGTGTGAAATCCAACGAATAACAATGGGCCTTTAGAGCCGCCTTGAGTTGGCCCACACGGCCCGATAGATCTCTCCAAGCAATTTCTTAAGATTCCTGAACAACGGGCACGAAGTCAATTTCGAACGACAAATTATAAAAAAAAAAAAAACAATTGTCGAAGACAGACGAGAAAGGAAAAACCTCACATTGCCAGAGATAAGAAAACTGAAAAAGTACTCTTTCTTTGTTCATAAACACTAATTCAAACTGAAAATCAAAATCCATATTCAAAATTTTCACATGATTGGTCTCTTTGGTCTGCTTATTTGACCAATCCGTTGTTTATCCACCCTTTCTCTTCAATCTTTCATCTCTTCCGATCTCAAGATCTGATTTGGGTTACAGGCTTCAGTAGCTGCCGATCCAGCAAATATGATTACGATTCCATATTTAACAGCCTTGACCACCTACTTCAGTTACGGATTGTTGTTTGCATTCGGCCAATTCCGTGATTTCTTCAGGAAGATCTTCGATTGGTGGCATGCTAGCAACCTCCAGGTCTGATTTTACTTTGTTAAATTCATTTTGTTTCATTTAATTTTTTTTGTATTCCCCCCTGAAATTTGCGAGCTTCTTTGTTTTTTATGGTTAGGGTTATGCGCCAATCTGTTTAGGGCTTGAAGATTTCTACATCCGTCGCCTGTATCTTCGTATTCAGGTATAAATGCTGAATCTAAGCTGCTATTGCTTCGATATGATGTCTTGAACTGTTAAATAAACAAACTACTTCTTGGCTACTGAAGTTGAGATCTCTATCATTCGTATCAACACCTTTCTTTGATAGTATTTCCTGATTGTTTCATCCTCCCATTGAATTACAATCCCATGTTCTACCAAAAAAACAATCACATGTTACTTCTGTTAAGATTTCCTTTTCTTTGTTGAGGATGATGCTTTACATGTTCATCTAGTTCCAGCACCATCAGCTGGCGAGTGGGGGTTGGTTCTTGGGTATTTTATCCTGTCTAGAAGTATTGTTAGCATTGATTGGCTATTCTACATAGTACAATTTGAATATTGAGGTGCTTGTGCGTGAAAGTAATTACCACCTTTCCGTTGTGATCTTGTCACAGGATTGTTTTGGTCGACCTATTGCAAGTGCTCCAGATGCTTGGTTTGATGTGGTAGAGCGTTTTTCCAATGATCATAACAAAACACTGAAGTATGTACTCAGGATATCTTTTTTTCATAAAAAATATTTTAGTTTGTGTGAACACCAGTTCTATTATGTACACGTTTGCACTTCTTTTTTATATGCTTAGTTTTCATTAGGTACAGCTAGATTGTTAGAACAGGACTTGGGTAGTTGAACTTTATCTTCACATATATTTGTTTGAGCACTCATTATGCTCCGTTTCATGCAGACGGACAGATAAAGTTAAGCATTGCCTTAACCTGGGATCATACAACTACCTTGGTTTTGCGGCAGCAGATGAGTACTGCACGCCACGTGTGATTGAAACACTGAAGCAGTTTTCGCCAAGTACCTGTACTGCCCGTGTTGATGGAGGTAACTTCAATATGTTTAAGTGTTTAACTACTATTACGGTTTTTATGATGCAACTCTGCAATATTTGTATACTGATGTGACTATGCTTCCAGGTACTACTACGGTGCACAAGGAACTTGAAGAATGTGTTGCTGACTTTGTTGGAAAGCCAGCTGCAATTGTCACTGGAATGGGCTATGTGACAAATTCTGCTATTATCCCTGTTCTGATTGGGAAGGTTTATACAACTTTATCTCCTCAAAGATGACATTTCTCTTTAGATTGATGTGTTAATTTAACGATTGCATAATAAATTAAATGTGAATCTCATTCGTTCTTTATGCTGATACACAGGGAGGGCTGATAATTAGTGATTCTTTGAACCACAGCTCCATTGTGAATGGTGCTCGAGGTTCAGGAGCTACCATCAGAGTATTTCAACATAATAGTAAGTCTTAGTGATTGCTATTAGTTGCTTGTAGTTGAAAAAGTATAGGTATTATTGGTAACTGGGGGACATTTTGTTTTGTCATTGGCCACTTGCTTCGGAGTTTCTAGTTTCCACTTACGGTTACCCTTTACTTGTGCCATGTTAATACCTGCTGATTAATGTGATATTATGCCATCTGTTATGTAGGATCCATATCTTTATGAACAGTTCCTATCTTTCTCCTTCGCTAATAATGTCAAATGTTTGCTGTGTCAGCTCCATCTCACTTGGAGAAGGTGCTGAGGGAACAAATTGCTGATGGTCAACCTCGAACACATAGACCATGGAAGAAAATTATTGTTGTTGTGGAGGGAATATATAGTATGGAGGGGGAGCTCTGCAAACTTCCAGAGATTGTTGCAGTATGCAAGAAATACAAGGTTGCTGATCTCTGTAAATTGTTTTTGTTGGATAAGATAAACCGTCTATGATTTTCAGTTCAGTTGTTTTCTGAAATTTTCCATGTTTTTCATCCATACCAACTAGTTAAAGTCTTTTAGCTTTTTTTTTTTAGTTAATGTTTCATTTCTTGATTCCTCCTTTGTGGATATCATAGGCATATCTCTACCTGGACGAAGCTCACAGCATTGGAGCAGTTGGAAAATCTGGGAGAGGTGTCTGTGAGCTGTTAGGTGTGGATACCGCTGATGTAGATATCATGATGGGAACCTTTACAAAATCATTTGGATCTTGTGGTGGTTATATTGCCGGATCAAAGGTTTGTTCTTGAGAATAATAACAAGAATTAGGAAAGCATCTTTTTTATATCATGGTGGTCAGTTTAGTTAGTCACTTTCTTGTTATTTTATCTGAAGTAGGACAACTGTCTTCTAATTAACTGGAATGGAGTGCACGAGTTGTCAAGTCTTGTAAAGTGCTTCAGATTTGTCATTGTGCTCTGTAATATCTAATTTGGATTAAAAAAGTATTCTGTCCTTATAAATTGGATCCTGAATCTTGGACTTCCTTCTTGAGTTACTTTATACAATGAGATAAAGATTATAATTGCAACGAGTCTTGGGATTTGACAAAGTAATTCAGATATTCCAACTCCATAAGCTGCTAACGTATCCATATTGATTTACAGGAGCTAATTCAATACTTGAAGCACACATGCCCGGCGCATTTATATGGGACCTCCATATCACCACCAGCAGCGCAGCAAATTATATCTTCCATAAAAGTTATTCTCGGAGAGGATGGTTCTAGTAGAGGTGTGCCTTTTTCTTCAGTTGTCTGGTACTCCTGTTTTCGGGTTGATTTTGAAATGCTAACAAACCGTATGTTGTGAATAACAGGGGCTCAGAAGCTTGCAAGAATTCGGGAGAACAGCAACTTTTTCAGGTCAGAATTGCAGAAGATGGGATTTGAGGTTCTTGGGGATAATGATTCTCCTGTAATGCCCATAATGCTTTACAATCCAGCAAAAATCCCTGCATTTTCTAGGGAGTGCCTCAAGCGTGATGTAAGATCACCTACTTTGCCTTGCATTTTGCGGGCTTGGAAAAGTTTTCTATAGTAGTTGTTATTACAGTAATTTTGGCGTGTGCTGAGTTATAATCATGTGATGTCACAGGTGGCTGTGGTTGTTGTCGGTTTCCCAGCAACGCCTTTGTTGCTGTCTAGAGCGCGTATATGTATATCCGCTTCACACACGAGGGAGGATCTAGTCCATGCATTGAAGGTCAAAAACTCCTTTCCTCAGATACTAAATGAGCTCTCATTTATACTCTCCATAGTTTAGTTATCTTATCTGTCATTATTGTATGAAATAATACAGGTTATTGACGAAGTGGGGGACCTAGTGGGAATAAAATACTTTCCAGCGGAGCCAAAGAAAGAGCACCAAGAGGGAGGGGCAATCAAGTTGGACTAGCAACTTGAAAAATCTTCATTCAGTGATTGGCTTGAGGAGCTGTCATCTTGTTTTTGATGTGTAGAAAATTTGGTTTTACTTGTAAGCTGGTTTCCCAAGGGAACCAATCGACATTCGCTCCCTTAAGGATATCACAAAGTTTGCAGCCATATCTTTTGCTTCATATTTGGTTTGTGTTGAACAACTTCTTTTGCCAAGTTACCATATGTTAATATATTTAAGTTTTACTTGTCAGGAGTGTAGAAGGCCTTCATTTTTACGTATATATGCAGTAGCTAATCAGTTGTAAGCTGTAATGGATAACTCTGATAATTTTTGATATGCAGTCACTCTCCTGTGCTTGTTCACTAATTTACTACTGAACACAACAAAGATGCAACATTTATCCAGGTGTGAATAGACAAACAGCAAAACCAGAATGTGGCAGCTGAGTCGACCCGTATGTGTCAGGTTGAAAGGCAAACAGCATGGCAAAAAACTAGACATTATCAAAACATTGCTGCACCAGTGAGACATCTGCTCTAGAAACATAAGCACAGATGACATAGTTCAAAAACATCAAAAGTATAATTATATATTCAGCACTAAACTGGTTAGTCGGGTAAAGTTGCATAAAAAAAAATACCAACAAACAGTCTTGGAGGTTCTTCCTCCTCCTGCCTGCATCATCCTACATTGACATCAAGAAAACCCTTTTCGAAGTTTCTGGATAGCAGCAAACGTTTTCCTTCTGGATCCAACTGCATTTATACCCATATCTTTAAGGTCCTCTAAGGTCAGCAATGGCAAGACCTCTTCATCAACCTCGTGCATTTCAAAGACCGGAGAGTATTTTCCTAATCCCAAACTCTCCAGCCAATTCTTCACCCCATCTTGGCTCCTGTTAATCTCCAATAAACCATTCAAATCGGCCTCAATGTGATGGTGGTGGTTACCAGTTTCCTCTTCAACCCTAACCCTAGAACTGCTATTATTGGATCTTCTTATTTGGTTTCCTTCCGACCCTAACTGCTCCTTCGACGGACTCCTCACCCCTAGGGCTTCATCTATTTCATCATCGTCATCACCCCTGCCGGATTTGGTCTCGCCTTCGGCATTGCTAGCACCACCCTCGTCGATCTTCGGGAGCCAATTCGTCCGCGGTTTCTTCACCGCTCTCTTCGATTTGGAATCCTGGGTCCTCCAACTCCCAATCGCGATATTATCAAAGTTCAAATCCATATTTTCATCTTCAAGTAAATCTAGGGTTTCTTCGTGGTTGTCATGGTGATAGGATCCCCTGCTCAATTTGGCTAATTTTCGAGTCTTGGACGACTTCCCGGCCTGTTCCTTACTGCCGGATGACTTCCACTGCTTTGGTCGCCGGTAAGCTTCTTGAAACAAGATGTCTCCGATTTCGCCTAATCGAACACTAGGGCGACGCTGCCGCTTGGTTGTGATGACGTTATCGGCGGCCGCATGAGTTTCGGCGGCTTCGATCTGTGTCTCGTGATGTTCTAATGGATGTATCTCCTCCATAGACCACAGATTCCCGGAATTTTGCGAAATTTGTTCGGATTCCAGTGGTGTGCGAGATTGAAGAGAGATGAGACAATTGTATAAGGCGATTTGCGAACCCACCAGAAGAGCAGTTTTTTGTTTTTGTTCTAAGGGTTTCTGAATTGTGGAAACTGGAAACCGGGAAGCTGAAGAGTTCAGAGGGAAGAGGAATGTACGCAGCCAGAAGCGTTTGGGGGGAGGGACGCGTGTTCAAAATGTTACTCATGAATCTAAATTCTTATAATGTTTTAAATGTGCATTTTTTTTTTAAGAATTTGGTGCTTTCATATTTCCATCCGGTTCAAGTACGTAATTTTTCATACAGAGTTACAGTGCATTTTTTCTTTTCTTTTTTTTTTAATTAAGGGTTCGTTTGTTTTAAACTCTGGATTCGGAAACGAAATGGAAATGTATCTAGTCTATATATGCACCTAGTTCATGATTTTTTTTGGAATCATTTATTGTGATTTGAACTAATTGGAGTATAGTTTGATTAATTTTGATACTTTGTAGGGATACAAAATAGGAGGATCAAATGCATTTGGCATAAGACCACAAGGAATGATTCCAAAAAAAAATTATTCTTTAAACTACTTCTTCTTGATTTGTGGATTCAAAGTAACCGTATAACCATTGTTATTGTCTGCTGCATCTGGATCTTGACTCTCATAGCATGAATTATAATCTATATTTTGGGGTTTGTTTGGACGTTTTATTTTCAATAATCTGCATGTTAGCATGTATAATATGTGATTATATTACCATTTCATCTACCTTTGCGGGAATCGAGGTCTACACCTAGTTTTGCTGTAATTGTAGGTATAATGGCACGTTTTGCATCAAAAAGGAGTTATGGAGTCATTGGAGCTACATTGAGGAGCATAAGAACCATCCAGGAAGCATAGCTATGGATTAAGATTCACTTTGGACCAGTTTTGAGAGATTTCATATTCAGTTATGACTCACCTCGGTTGACCAGAGATTCATCTCGACCGAGGTGAACCAGAGACACCGACTCGACCGAGGCGAACACCTAGGACGCGGCGAGAATATTTTATTCTTGGCTGAGATCTTTTATCTTTGGAAGGTGATCTTATATTTTTGGGCTTGGCTCCTGGAAGGAAGAAGATCTTATATTTTACCTATTTTTATGGGAAAAGATCTTTCTAAGATATTTTATCTTTGGAAAGTAATTTTCCTATAAAAAGGGTTGGATTTCCACAAATCCAACATCTTGCATACAGCTCGCATACATCCCGCTTAGCACGTTATACACCATTGAAGGCTGCGAGATCCAGCATACATCGCTGCAACCATACTCCAGTTGGGAGTTTTGAAGAACCTTTTGAAGGTTGAAGGAAGATTGAAGATCATAACTTTTATAGCTTTTGAAGGATTTTGTAAGATTATCTTAGATTCTCTTCCTTGTTGTCTTGTCTTGTTGGATTGCTATCCAAGGAACGCTTTTTGTGTGATATTTGATTCAGTTATTGAAGTATTTTCATTAAATTCTTCTTGTTCAAATATTCACCTTCTTCCCATATATTTGATTAATACTTTTATGATGATGAGTGGCTAATTTCCTTGTGTGATTCTAGGGTGATTGGCTGAAGGTTGTGGGAAAAACAATGATAGAATAATCTTAGATTCCAGTAGGACCCTGAAAGTTCGAGTCTTTAACCTTAACCCTAAGCATCTCGTTCAGTCGATGAACATCTCGGCCGGGGTGGAATTTGGCTGACCGAGGTGACTTATCTGATCCTAAACTGAGAGTTAAGTGTTAGAGTTTGTCAAATCCTATTCTTATTACACCTTTCCTGGTTCAAAGCAAGCGTAGGATGAGACTTACCCGGTAATTTCTTAGTTTGTGTACCAACGATCATAAGTGTAGGTAATAAAGGTTTATCCTTTGTTGGGGTTTGAGTGTGCTTCCATCCCATCTTTGTGAGTTAGCCTGAGACTTACCCGGTAAAGGTTGATTCTATTCCCTTAGATGGTGTGTTAGTTTGAGGTTATAGTTCTTTATCTTGATTCCTTGAGACTTACCCGGTAATAGGAGTTACGGTTTTGGATTAGTGAGTAGTGAGACTTACCCGGTGATCTACTCCACTTTAGTAACACCTTCCCCTTGCAAAAATCTCAGCTTTGTCCGCTTATCTTTAGATCTTGAGTTGGAACCACAACTAGACGCTTTAATCCCTAGAATTGCATGTTTGCTTTATTGACTTCTTATTCATCTTTGATTGTGTTAATTGCTCTTGTGGTTAGTATTCACGAAGCTTACCGTTATTGACTTTGTTTCACCGAGTCCCTGTGATCGACCCCTGGAATTTCTTGCTTTTTACTACGATTGACCCGTACACTGCGGGTTCGCATCCTTGTTTTAAGCTTAAGTCTAGGGTTATAAATTTAAAGCTTGCACACACCGTTTGGAGCGAACAGACTCCAACTTGATAAGTAAAGGACAAGGTTGATAGAAATATAGGCGATCTAGATCAAGGAGAACCTTCAACTACTTCTTATTGATCGTTCTTGTTGGATCAAATTGTAGAACTTGAGCGGCGGAAGCTTAGAAATGGATGCGGAAGCGTTGGGTTGATCCTTCAAAAGGATCCTCGAATATGAAAGGCTTGGATCAAAGACTAGATCCAAGATAGAAATTTAGCAGGTTGGAAGAAGATGTGATGCCTAAACCAAGTAAGAGGATTTTCCTTCTCAACACTTGGATTCAACTTAGACATGCCTTTACAAATGAGTCAAGCTATCCTTATATAGTGGATGGGGGCTAACCAAAGGTTGAAACATAAATGACATAATTAAAGTCGGAATTAAGTTCCGAAAATGAAAAGGCAAAAATATGAAAGGTCGGAATTTAAGTCACTGAATTAAGTTTTGGAATTAAAGTTCCGAATATAAAAGCCAACTTCAAGATTGGACTACAAATTGTTCTTGCCGGTATTCGATTTGGGACTATTGTGTTCAATTCAATCTAAATAGTTTGGTTATTGAAAATAAATCGTAACAAATGTATTTTTTTTAACTTGAATAAGCTTTTCATCAGAACTTGAAAATGTTTTTTTATCACTATACAAATGCAATCAAACAACATACAAAGGTGAAACTCAAGAACAACTGATAGCATGTATTATAGTATATATTTTGAGATTGGTTTGGACATTTTATCTTCATAAATCTGCATGCATGGATGTATATTCTTGATCATTATGTTGTTTTGTTTACCTTTGCAAGAATCGTGGTCTACACCTAATTTTGTTGTAATTGTAGGGAAAATAATACATTTTGAAGCAATTAGAGCTAAGGGATCTAAGGAGTCATTGAAGTTATATTATGGAACATTGAGGAGCTACAAGAAAGGCTTAGGAACCATGGAAGTTGGACAAAAGTTTGATTTTGTACGATATTAGAGAGATTTGCACGTAGCTGAGGATCATTTCGGATGGCTACAATACCATCTCGACCGAGGTGACTCCGCTAGGTGGACCGAGACGGACAACCCACGGCCCATAAGATCTGTTATTCTTGGGTTAAAATCTTTTATTTTTGGCAAGTGATTTTCCTATATATTGGGATGGATTTTTTCTTAGATTGATTATTTGATTGTCTTTTGGTTTGTGATTGAGGAATGTAGCTTGTTGTTTGTTTGATTTGTTTGATTGAGTTATTATAAACCTTTGTGTTAAGGTTTTCTTGTTTGAATTTTGCATCTTTTCTTATATATTTGATTATTGATTTCATGATGATTATTTGCTAAGTTCTTTGTGCGATTCTAGGGTGATTGACTGAAAGTTGTGGGAAAAACGATGAAAGAATGAGCCTTTACCCCAATGGACCCTGAAAGCTCGAGCCTTACCTTAACCGAACCTCACCTCGGTCGGTTCATATAACATCTTGACCGAGATCGGACATGAACTGAGCGAGGCGATTCCTTTTCTGAATTTTATCTAAGTTGAGGTTTTAGTTTGCAAATCCTATCCTTGTTGCACCTTTCCTGGTTCATACGCAAGCCTAGGATGAGACTTACCCGGTGATTCCTTTGCTTGTATACCATAGATCATGAGTTTTAGGTAATAAAGGTTTATCATTTATTAGGGTTCGAGTGTGCCTTCATCCCATCTTTGTGAGTTAGCCTGAGACTTACCCGATAAATGTTAGTTCTATCCCCTTAGGTGGTGTGTTGGTTTGAGATTATAGTTCCTTGAGACTTACCCGATGAGAGGATCTTTGGGCTGGGATAGTGAGTAATGAGACTTATCCGATGATCTATTCACACATTAGAAACACCTTCCCTTTGCAAACCTCAACTTTGTCCACGTTATCCTTTGAGATCTTGAGTCGGAAACACAACCGGATGATTTGACCTCTAGAATCAGCATTTTCTTTATTTGATTATTACAACATCTTTGATACCTTTGCTATATTGCTTATTTTTTATTGACAACCTGAATTGCCGTGCTTTGTTTCACCATAGTCCCTGTGTTCGACCCTGGAGTATTTGTTGTTATTATAATTGATAGGTATACTGCGGGTTCGCATATTGTTTCAGGCTTATAGTTTAGGTTATAAATTTAAAGCTATATCGTTCACCATACACACATGTCTGAGAGCGAACAACAACAATATCAAAATATAATACCTCAACAAAAGCATCTATTCATCTTCAAAATGGAGTACAATGCTCGTTTGTAATGAGTCTCCGACAAATACAACAACACCCGTAAGTAGTAGTGGATATAATTAAGAGTATCACAACAACTTAGGAATAAAAATGTTCCTTTTTTTTCGCATAGGCGCTTGTGTAGAATCAAAATCCTAATCGATGATTCCTCACTTAACCTCGTAAGCAATCTCTTGCAAAAGATTGCTCGAGAATTAGTCAAATAAAGGACATCTTTGACAACTTCTTTAGCAACCATTCTCTGTGGCATGCAACTCTTCGCTACATCAGAGTTTTTTTAATTGGTAAAATAACAATCAAACAACTATATCTGTCAAATTTTTATAGGTAATATTTTGGACATAACTATTGAGTCATATTTTGTTTGACGATATGATAATTTTATATTTTAAAAAATGAAGAAAAAAAAAATTTATAATACGGTTTTTTTAACAAATCAATTTTTTTAATAAATTAATCCACTTATAAAAAATATCTCATTGAGTTGAAACACATATATTATTTTCAAGTAAATTTCTCATAGGTATTTGATCATATTGTATGGAATATCGTTAGAGAATATTACACTTAGTTATTAAATTAAAATTAATATGTTTCCTAAAATCAATTTTACCTCATTAACTAGTTGATGTATCTTTCATTTATTTTTACATAAACTTTTTTTACAACATTATTAATTAATTGACTATTATAAGGAATTTGTTGTTAACTTTTTAGTTTAATTTTCGTACATATATATCATTAGGAATCGAAAGAATTTGTCCAAATAGATCATTTTCTATTTTCATTAGATTTGTGTACCCCTTCAATTTTTATCATTTCTGTCAAATTGAAGGGGTTTGATTACGGGTATATTTACTAAACATAATTATATATGAGTCTAGTTAATAGAGAGAAATCTCAAAAAAGACTTACTTAGCTAATTTGACCTTAGAAATTTATCGCTACACCAAGCATCACATATACCTAGTGCAACAACTAACAAGACTTTTCAATATCAAAATTTACTCAATTTTTACCTGTAAACAAACGTCACTTGTACAAACTTGTTTACAAGTCTTTTTCGTTATGCCTTTTACGGAAATTTGCAAGTCCAATTGTTATAACTCTCTTGCAATAGTAAAGCCCAAAAGTTCAGATTCTAAAAACCCAATTTCATTACTGGGCCCAATATGGCTTCTTTCTGAGCCCAGCTGGCATCAACTGCCGGGCAATTACCCAGCTTACACCAAAATTAAAACCATCAATATATTAAATTAAATTTTATACATTATAGTTTATTTTTAAAATTTTCTAAGTAGTCCCATATTATATTCTACAATCTGATATCTCTTCTTCTAGATATAGCGATGGATGTATACTAATATTGTTTATTAGATATATATTATGGTGTAAAATAAGAATGATTTTGGCCCAATTATTTTTAACAACAAAATTAAAAATTTGAAAATTTGAATGGTATCCCTGAATTTTTTACTTTTTATGTCTAAATTTTTTTTACTTTTTAGCTAGTGCCGTGATTTTTAGAATTTTTCGAATTATATCCTTATATTATCTATAAATAACATTTTAAGGGATAACAATAAATAATAATAATTTTTTAGTTATTGTTAATGTTATTTTAAAGGTATATATAATTTATTGAATGAATAACTTATATTTTTGTAAGCCTTAATATGTTTATTTATAAATGATAAAATATATAATTCGAAAAAGTCGAAAACACAGGTCACCGGCCGAAAACTGACGATAAAAATTAGCGGTCAAAGTACACGTACAAGAAAACCAAAAAAAACTGATTAAGATAAAGTATACAAATGACTGAATTAGGGCAAAATTTTCAAAGATATTTGTTTTGAGGGGAAAACAATTAAAATCTTGTGTACACCGGTTAAAATATACAAATAAGGAGTGAAAGTGCATAATTGAGTGCCCAAAAGTGTAAAGATAAATGTTCTTGGGGGTAATAGTTGTTATTTTTTATTTTATTTTTTTGAAAGGAAAATCAATATTATTAATTGATACTTGTAAATGAAAGATTGTTCGATACAACCATGCAAGGCGTGCCACCACACGAGTCAATTACGTAACATAGAAAGTAGGGGTGCGCGGACCTGATCGGAATTTACGGTCCGATCTACGGTCCAGGAATTTTTGAAAATCCGGGTTACGGTCCAGTCCGGTTTTTGGACCGTGTAAAACCGTAACCCGGGTTGGACCGTAGACTACGGATTTTTGGGCAAGTCCGGTTTTGGACCGGAAAACCTCACCAAAATTGCACCATTTAGGTACAAACCGGTCCGGTCCGATCCGGTCTGAAATATTCAAAATCGCACAATTTAGGTACAAACCGGTCCAACCCGAAACCGGACCGTTACGGTCCAGTCCCGATCCGTTCTACGGTTCAAGATTTTATCAATATACGGTCCTCCGGTCCGAACCGTATGCGCAACCCTAATAATAAGATTAGTCATTGCTATGATTATTAATTAGATAAATAAAAGAAAATACTATATAACATAATTAGATAATAATATAACTTGTTTAATTAAAAGTTATAATCGATTAAGGTGGAGAAGGATTTATAAGTTTAAAATGCAAAGTAATCTGTAGAATAAATTTTTTTTTGTATAAATCAATTGATACGAATGATTAATTGACTAAAACTCATAACCTTCCAAAAAAACTATATTGAAAAGCTCCAAAATAAAGCATTTTCACTTGAAATTGATATTGAAAATGTGTTGTCAAATTATACCAAAAAAGGTCTTGTCAAGTTAAAGGGGAAGAAGTGACAAAACACATAAACATGATGAGATATTATTAGTGAAAGCACTATTACGTAGTAAAGGATAATGATCCCATGGCCATGCCTTCCATGGCAACACACATGCCACGTATCTTACCATTTTTTTCCTAATCAAAATCCACAAAGTGTTACGCTTCAATTAGGGTCGTGCAGATGTTCTGGATAGGACCGTTACTGATACGATCGTAACACTTCAGCATGTAACGGTCTAGAGATCAAATTTTAGCGGTTCAGTTTATTACAGTTCGGTTCATTGCGATCATATCGTATTGACCTTTTATTTATTTATAAATGATATTTCATATGGGTTCAATACGGTCCGGTTGAAATCTGAACTGAATTGTATCCACTTTCTTTTTCTAAAGAAAAGTTAAAATGGTAAAAACAAAAGTTGATATAAATGATTTTTCCATCACTTTTGAACTATTATGCACGGACACGGATACGGGAAACGGATACGTCGAAAAACGGAGAAGCGACAATCCTCAAAATCATAGGAAATGGGGACACGGCGAGGAAAACAAACAATATATACTAAAATAAAGATATGAAAATGTACAATTTATATATCATAATGAGATACATATATCTGAAAAACTCAATGATATATGAGTAGATAAAACTATTAACATGAAAACAAAATAACTGAAACAAAAAGTTAGAAACATACCCGACAAATGTCCCTTTACACTGAGTTTTACTTTAAGTTTTAAAAAAGAAGTAATTTTCTTTTTTTAGGCTTAAAAAATAGTGTAAACTTTCGCTGACCGTGTTTTGACCGAACACAAATCCGCCTTTCGCCGTGTTCTAGACGTGTCCTACTAGGAAACTTGTCTTGACCGTGTCAGGTCATATTTGACCGTGTCCTGCCATGTCCCCGCGTCTGACACGGCAGGACACGAGACATTCCACCTTCTAGAAGTGTCCGTGCATCATAACTTTTGAAGGATAGACACAAAATTTACGTTTTAACGATTTTGATCGGTTTGAATAAATTTCTAGCTCCGTCACTAACGTGATATAAACATACATATATAATGCATGTAACGAAACATATTATGCTTAAATTTGCATGGATGAAAATATCTATAAATTATGCAATCGAGTAGGGTAACGACTCAATTCTCACGGTGACAAGGAGAAGTCTCTAGGGAATGAGGCGTGTCAAATTTTGATTAACTTAAATATGAGTATAAAGAAAAGTGAGAGAGACTCTTCGACGACCTCATCTCCTTCATTTAAGTGCGTATGCGTTATATACGTAATTACATGCATGACTTGGACCATATTATTAATGTTATGTATATGCTAAATACGACAAACAAAGGCAATCCAAATCCAACGTCTTCATCTACTTAAAAGTCCAAGGACCACGTATTTGATCGAGCTTACTACGCTAATGTTTTGAAGCAAACTGAGGTCATATCTAGAGCAATCTTGTTAAAAAATTCATGAACAGAGAGCATAGAGAGGTTCGGTTAAATAACATATCCTACGAACTAAGTTACAAATTACAGTTACAAGCAAGAACCCGTAAAAATAGAAGATTTTCTCAATAAAAGATATAATCAAAAATACAGAAAATGAGAAGGAGAAGCAAAGAAAAAGTAAAACGTCTTTGTAAACAAAAAAGACTTAACTAAGCTTCCAATGAAGCAAAGTTTAGACGCTAGTGAAAACAGAAGAAGAACCTCCAACGAAGCACTCAAGTTAGAGAGGAGGCAAGGAGAAGAGGCACAAAAGAATTAGACAAACGCTTAAGTACCCGGGGTAAGGAGCTCTCACTACAAAATACTTCCGTCTTTAGTAAAGTCACGTGCAACCAATGTTGGAGATTTGTGCGAAGTCTCAACGGATCCATTGAGCTTGTTGTCGAGATCGACAAGACACAATGAGTTACTCACATGTGTGTCACGATGGTATGGGTTGTGGGAGGCAAGCCAAGTGAGCGGCACTTAGATTAACTAGTGTTTACGGGGTAAAAGTATGAAAGCTAATTAAACTGAACTAAACCAAGGGACATGACCATCATGGCTTTGTCAGAAATTGGTTTAGTTGAGCCTCATGAGTGTTATGGGACATTGTCTTGACTGTCATGATATGACAAGAGCGTCGTTGGCCATGCGAACAGTTATGCGTTTTGCGGTAGAAATTTAGAGGCCGACACTTTGTTTTTTTGGACACATTTTATGAGCATTCTTTAGGCATTCCTCATTATATTAGCTTAAGAATGTTGTTACAAAGCTTGAGAGGAATCCAAATACAAATGTCCATTGAACTGCAAGAAGCTAGCTAATAAGCTGGTTAGTGAGCTAGCTATTTGGTGATATAATCGAGTTTGACCTGAGATCATGAATAATTGTGAACCTTGGAGCTTCATTAGACTTCATTGAAAATCAATGGGTATGATCCTAATACGACAATATGATTGGATGGTTGGCATGAAATGATTTGAATAGAGTGTGAGAATTGAAGGCCCATTATTGATTGAAGATGCGATTGGGCGGAGCAAGAGACCCCCTCGATCTCTCTGTGTTGTTACCATCTTAGAAAGCATTATTTAGACAAGCTCCGATCCCACACCCTCCCTTTCCTTTGCACTATCAACAATCACATGTGCATTTGCTAGCTTCAAACTCTCTAGCTACTTATTCAATCCAATCAAAACTTTCTCAACTACTCTATTTCATTTCCTTTTTCATTTTCTTTTGGGGTAAGTAATAAAAAAAAGTTTATAATAAAGTTGCGTAGGACCCTAAGTAACTATAGACGTTAACTTAAAGCATGCGGACACACTCGAAGCATAATTGAGGTAAATTGAGATTTATACCGTTTGGTGATGTAGAGATGAAGATGAAATATTTATTTCATCCCTATAGTCTACGTAATCTATTTTATAGAGAATGAAAAAAAATTCTCAATTTCATCCCATAATCTAATAATCTTTATTTCATTTTCATAATCACCAGTCACCAAACATGCCCATTAAACTTGTTATGAAGAAGCATAATTAGAAGTGCGTTGGTTGCTTGGAGGTACTTACGACAAAATACATATTAAATTCATGTATGTTCTATAAAAGTTGAGCTTTTAAAAAAATATATGCATAATATATACCTTGTCATTTCAAGCCTTTGGTGTGGGGATAAGTTTACATCCATGTGTTTATTTAGAGAATAAAAATAAATGGAGTATAAACATATTTCAAGATGGTTTAAAATTAAGACTCGGTTCATTTGGACATATATACATGAGCGTTATATTAGCCGAACTACTTGGAAATTGCTTGAAAAAAACTTGAATCAATCGAGTTTGTTTACTTTTAAACGAGTTGAATATTAACACAATTAACGTTCGGTTCTTTTGGCTCGTATGATGACCTAATTGTCATTGGGTGATCGAGAAGGTGTTTGGTGGGTATAGCATAGGGGATTGTTCCTTTTCTATATCGTGATATGGAGATAGATATGGATATCACATATCCCATATCCAATATTCGGTAATTGAGTATATGGGTATCAGAGTGATATACTCATATATCAATACATTACTTTTATATATCTAGAAATTGAGAGGTATCAACGTTCTTTTCCTCCCCATCTCCCTCTCACCTCTCTTCCAAAACTTCCTCTTCTCATATACCTCATCATTTTGCCAAACACATATATCAGATATCAATATCGTACCCATATCTATGATATCGATATCGATAATGATATTTGATATACTGATATCAAGATATGAAAAATGAACTAACCCTAAGGGTCTGTTTGGTTTTAACTCCGGATTCAGAAACGGAATGGAAACGAATCTAGTCCATACGTATGCCCTTATACATGAAAGTTTTTGGAATGATTCTTTTTATTTTGAAATAATTGGAGTAGAGCTTGATTACTTTTGATACCCTATAGGGTAACAAAATGTGGGAAAGGAAGTGTAATTTGCACTAAACCACAAGAAATGATTTCATAAAACTTCATAAACAAGGATATGCATATATGGACTAAATTCGTTTCTATTCCGTATCCGTTACCGGAGTTGGAACCAAACGGGCCCTAAGTTTCCAAAATGATAAAACATGTTTGAGCTTGAATGAGAAGCAGTGGCAGAGTTTGCATTGATTAAGGGTGTTATGAATGTAAGTAGGTATACGTGATTGTACGCATTTATTACGTACTCTGCATTGGTACTCCTCCTTGTAATATTGTTCATGTCTTCTCTGCATACATCGTCATCCATCTAATCATATTATGAAGGCTGAAGCTTCATTAACTTTAAGTCTGTAATCATGACCAACATATGATTAGCGTGTGATTTGAGACTCGAATCATATGTGCAAACCATTAATCCATTATTTTTAGATTTTTTGTTTTATCAAATTTGTATTAACCCACCAAGGCAATTCTAAAATTGTATATAAAAACTCTTTGTATTGTTGATAAGCCCCCATCGAAAAATGGACACTCCGAGCCTAGTATATAAGGTCGGTGAGCTACTCCTCCTAATGTCAATTGGTTTTAGAATGAAACCTCGTCCGATTATGTGCTGGATTTGGGCCTAATGCGCTCGTATACACATGACCCCCTTTCTACCGGTCCGTTTGTTTATATCGAACTTTAACATGTATCATCATATTTTGTAATCCGAATGGTCATAATGAATCTTGGCAATTAGATTAGTAAATGATTGAGGATGAATGTCATGATCTATAGTATATACTAGAAATGTATATGACAATCATATCTAGTTTGTCGGACCTTACAATTAGAGTCCTGGTTAGAATTGGAAGCAACAGAAGGCTATACATGACTATATGTGTGTTGTGTGGTGAAGGGCGTTGTGTATAAAGGCAATGCTCGATTATTGAATTGCTTTTAATGAGTAACTGCCATATGGACTCGTTTGTGAACCCAAGTGGCACCCTTTATTGGCTTGGCTCAATTAATTTATATTTTTTCTATATAAAAAAGCCACAGTTTGTAGGGTTCTTGGGTTATATGGGCCATGGGTTTTAGTGCATTGATTGGTTGTGATTTAAAGGTAAACAGTATGAGCAGTAATAATGAAGACGACGTCCCTCCACGCGGCAGATCAAAAGCTGCTCTATCAATGGACATTAATGACCGTTTCGTTGGAGCGGTGAAATGATAATCGAATAATGGTAAAGAAAAAAAAGAGAATGATGAGATACTTTTATGTGTTATAAGACCTCTAAATATATGTAGTATTTCATTGATTCAGAATTATTTCGTTATCGATAATGATTCTTAGCGTTTTTAAATGTAACACCCCGTAAAATTGTCATCCCGCCTCATATGAATGAGGATTTATGGTTCAGTTATAGGGATGAGTTGCTACCCATTTCAACAATAATTCTTCTTTTCCAGCGGTGGATTAAGGCCAAATAACTCTGGAGTTAAGCGGGCTGGTGCGGGAGAAATTTCAGGATGAATTCCCTCAAGGAAAGTTTTTGCCCGACCATGGTTGGTTGGGATGGAGACAGCGTCCCTAAAACCTCGTTTCTTACATCAAACGAGTCCTTAATTTCTACTAATCCTTTGTATCTCAATACACGTGTCAGTAATTATCCTTGCTTTTAACTCTTAATCATCATTCTTCCACGTTTGATACAATGGATTCACACAATACTAAACAACTATGCAAACCCCGTCTCGTCACACTTATAATGTAGTCTAGTTTTAAACCATTTTACAACAAAGGTGGGTTATAGATGAGACGTGTAGGGGCCATTTGATTGTCTAGTGTTTTCATGCTTTTAGATGCTTTTGTTGGTTCAATTTTGTAAATTAAGTTTATCGATAAACCTTCCACCAAAAACTTCTCGGGGTTTAACACTTGACGCGAGCCGACTGCGTGTAACACCATATTCACTCCCGTTCACGGAACATTCAAATTTCAATGTTGATTTTACCTAATTATGTGCATATTCAACCCACCCACACGTTACACATGTATCATGTATGTATGTTTCATTATACGCAATTACATTTCGACGCCATGGAGCAAATGGTAAGTGTAAATACTAAGGGTCCGTTTGGTTTTAACTCTGAAATCGGAAACTGAATGGAAACGAATCTAGTCCATACGTATACCCTTGTTCATGAAATTTTTTTGAATCATTATTTGTGTTTTGAAGTATTGGAGTAGAGTTTGATTATTTTTAGGGTCCGTTTGGTTCAACTCCGAAAACGGAAACGGAATGGAAACGAATTTAGTCCATATGTATATTCTTATTTATGAAATTTTGTGAAATCATTCCTTGTGAATTGATGCTAAATGCACTTGTTTCTCCACATTTTGTTACCCTATAGGGTATCAAAAGTAATCACACTCTACTCCAATTCCTTCAAACCACAAGGAATGATTCCACACACTTTCATGAACAATGGTATACATATGTACTAGATTCGTTTCCATTCCGTTTTCGATTCCGGAGTTAAAACCAAACGGGCCCTTAATACCCTATCGGGTAACAAAATGTGAAATATCAAGTGCATTTTGCCTTCAACCACAAGGAACTATTTCATACAATTTCATGAATAAGGATATAGAGATGCACTAAATTCGTTTCCATTCCATTTTCGTTTTCGGAGTTGCAAACAAACTGGCCCTAAATAGTAATCTGAAAAAGAATAGGAAGAAGCACAAAATTGAAGTTGTTTGTCTTTATAGCAGAGGGTAGAGCTACTTGTAACTGCAATAGGCTTCTTGACACTCTTTAGAATTATGTGCAAGGGATCTGCCAATAGATTTGCCTTTCATTTTACTTGGATTTGGTCTGTCCCCTTTCTTTTCTTCATATTGAAGTTGAGACAGTCAACCGTCCACGCTTTCATTAACGTACTAATGTATAGGCTATATAGCAAATGTTAATCCATAGTAATTAACTAGATATCAAGAGATCTTGGTAGGCAAGTATTTCCGCAAAGGATAATTAGTTAAAATTTTGTAGAGCCAAACAAATATTACATTAAGTTAGAAATAGGGTATTACATCCAATTTTCAATACGAAAAATAAATAATAAAATTCGGGTATCTGGCCGGACAATATCCATACCCGAACCATTTGTGGCTCAACAACCCATTACGATAAAAACAGGTGCCCTACTTGCCCGTTTACCCATAATGGACTAACAGACCGACCTGAAGTTGGCTAGGTCTAATGATTGGTAATTTGTTAGGTTAACATGCCAAAATCTCTATAATGTTGTTCCTATGGAGTCAATCTGTTAAAGATAATAAGGTCCCACATCGAAAGATGGGGACACTCCGGGCCTAGTATATAAGGTCGGTGGGCTACTCCTCTTATTACCATTTCTTGCTTCTTTTCCTTCTTTTCCACACTTCTAGATGGCTTAGCTTCACAATTTTATCGATGTTGGATTTGCTTAGAATCTTGTCTCACCATTTATTTCTTTGTTTTCTCAACAACATATATATCTATATATTCTCCTTCCACCTAATTTCTTATTTTGAACATGCCAGGATCACTAATATAAAGAATGATGCTATTCCTCCCTCAACTTTGTTTCTAGCTTAAAGATCTTGTCACAAGTCATGTTAAATCACTCATCTTTTTCTGTCACAAGTGGAATATGATATCACCAGAAAATGGATATCCACTCTTCTTGATTAAGTTCCATTAAGTTAATGAGATAATCAGTATATTCTTCATCAAATGATTAGGAAATAAACATCATGTTTAACATATCCATTAGTCTGGAAAGTAGACACTTAATTGTCTGATTAACTCCTGCTGCATGCATGCATAATTGCAAAGCAAGCTTAATCAATATATTATCATGTAACATGAATAATATGGTAAACTAATTTTACAATCTATTTGATCATACAAATACAGACAAATCTTAAAACACATAAAGCATCAACTCCCTTCTCGATCTCTATGGTCTCTGTCCTTAGAAATGTACAATAAATTAACCCTACTAATTCTCTTAGAAAGAATACATCAAGTTATTATTGTTGTTGTAGAATCCGGGTTGATTAATCGGGTCGGATCCTCCTTGCTCTCCCATCCCCCAGTACAAGCTTCCAACAACATTATCCTGAAAATGAAAACACACCCAACAAAACTTACATCAGTAGACTATTTTTTATTTATAAGAAAATTAAAAAAAAGGAAGATGCCTTTTATGTCACGTGGGACCAACGTGGGTCAAATATTGCAGTGTACTAGACACCAAGATTACAGACCAGACAAAACTCAATACGGTGTGCTAGTGAAAATATGAACAGTGTCTCTATCTTCTATCATTTTACTTGTTTGTAATTGTACCTCTAGGCATGGTGGGTTAGCTCCTCTTTGAACTTGTTGTTGAAATACAGTTGGAGCTCCGACTAGCGGACCTGCTATTCCGGTGGTTTCCACGGTGGTTACTGGAGCACACGGCGGTGTTTGGGTGGTGCTCTGGCTGCATTGCGGCGTCATGCTGTTCAAACCCTGTAAATCATACCAAAGAATGAGATTTTGGAACAAGGGTTAATTTGGTCTAAATTGACTATATATATATATATATATATATATATATATATATATATACATATATTACCTGTTGTTCAAGCAGAAGGTGATCAAGGTCAACACCAAAGCTGTATACCATAGGACTCAAAGAAGCAAGCTTCATTGAGAGAAACTGCAGGCTCAAGTGAGAAAGTGATTAGTTTTAAGCTAATATTATGAAGATCCAAATTTAAACTTGGGAGAACTTACTTCAACTTGGCTTTGTAGGGACTGGACATAATTGATGATTTCATCCAACATGGTGGCCTTTCCAGTCACCTATTATGGTGCATTCAAGATTAATTGTCATTAATTAAGTTGAATCATAATATAGTAAAAGAAGGTAGGTGACCTTGTCACAGCCAGGAACAAGGGATTGCAAGAACTTCATTCTCTCACTGATCTTCTCCCTTCTTACCTGACCAAAAACAGGTTTTTCAAGTGAGATGAGATGAGTGAAGAAGATTATAGTATATTTGAGATGTTTGAATTTGAACAAGAAGTACCCTTTCAGCTAAACTGTGGCTGTCTGTAGCTTGGCCTCTTCTTGCCCTGACATGAATATATCCCTTTGGAGCTTCTTTAGCAGGTTGACCACTTTTCTTTTGCTCTTTCATCTTGTTTTTGTCTTTTTCATCATCTTCTTCTTCTTCTTCTTTATCCTCCTCCTTCACACCTTCATTGTTGCACTTCTTCTGTTTCTTGCTTCTCACCCCTCTCAAATCCTAATACACACCCATTTTTCAATTAGATTATAGCTAATCAATTGCAAAGATCAATTTGGAGTTAATTTGTTGTTACCTTAGACCCATTTCCTTTGGGCTTCCTTTTGTTTGTCACAGGATTCATCTGATTACTCTGTTTTGCAGTTACATGAGGCTCATTCTCATGGAGGCTGAAATCAATGGGTTTGAGTTGTTCCTCTTGAAAATTCACAATATCCTCAAATGGGTATTGGAATTGCAACTCTCCAAAGATGGGTTCTTGGTAGCTGGGATCGAGGAGGTGGGATTGATCATCTGAGAAGCAACAGGAAGGGGAAAGCAAAGGAGAATTATTAGTAGTAGTAGATGATGAAGAAGAAGAAAGCTTCATCATCATCATTTCAGGGCTCAGAACATAGGGAAGCTCCTGGTATGAAAAAGCTGCCATTTTTTCCCTCCAAAGATATATATATGTTTCTGATGTTTGATTTTGGAAATGATTTGTTTGACAAGCTCGAAAGAGGAAAGAAAGAACTTTTTGACAGGTTTTGTGAGGAAGTGAATGGTTATAGAAGAGGGAGACAAACCTATATATAGAAGTAAGAAATTAGGCCTTATTTATTGGAAAAAAAATAATTAAAAATGGTATTGCATCTCCATGCAGACTACTTTTTTCATGTGTTATCAAAAATAAAAACATTTGACTGGTCTTATCAAAATAACCAATTCTAGCTCTTGTTTCTATCTTCGCTTCTGTGTCAGCCATGGAAAGAAAGCTAATGTGGGGGTGGGGACTCAACCAGAAAAGCAATCGCCATTGTTATCATTTAATATTATGTATGAGCCTTCAAACATCAATCTAGACTTCTCCATGCCATATGGCTGAAAAGGCAATCTACTTAGTAAACATTGTTGCAGTAAAAATTGAATTGCCTTTCTTTTACCTTTTCTAAACTAACTTGAAAAGGATGCTTCGTGTTCAAGATTGCCTGCTCTTTACTTTTTGGGTGGTGAGTTATGAAAAGGAGATGACTGTGGTAACTTATGTAAGAAATTTTTTGACACTTCATCCTCCATCAACGTAAATCCCATTGAAATGTCCGCTTCATACTGTTTTTTTCCTGCTGCGTTTCTTATAAATGTAACCCTTTCATATACTTTACGTTATATCGTTCATTCACCTTTGTCACAGTAACGTAGCGGGATTTCAGATTGTTTTGTAATCAGGTGGCTTATTTCTGCATGGAAATTCATTATTAAATGCATTAAAAACTCAATCTAAGAGGATTATTTCCCTCATAAATGGACAACGGATATATATATATATATATATACACATGGTTTTCTGCCTTGGGTTTTTAGCCTCTTAGGCGTAGGACCAAAGAGAGGTATGGTTCACCGACAAATGTTGCAGACTTTTATGGAAGAAGTTCCAAAGCAAGGGCCACTTTAAACTCAAGAGGTTAATTTCTATAATGGAGCAAGACACATAATCTTGAATAATTGATCGAGAGAGGTAAAATTTATATAATTTACCTTTAGAGGCTAAAAATTTCTAAGAGAATGAAGTGTTTTTTTTTGTTTTTTTTTTGGAAAAGGTTACGTATATTGAGAGAGGATTTACAGTGGTCAGTAAACCAGCATAGCAAGAACATAAACACAAGGAGAAACAACGAGCAAGTCTAAGCTAGTGTGATGCCGAGTAACCGAGCCCACCAAGTCGAGTTGGCGGAACGATCGGTCCACTTAAGAAAGGCATAGTTCTTTACAGCGGAGATGATTAGATGAGTACAAGTTGCAGGGGATGAGGAAGTATTGCCATGGATAATTTCGTTTCTCAATGAAGTGTTTTTGGTTTCACTTATATGTTAGACTTGAAACATTCCAAATTTTCGACCGTAGTGTGTCCAACAACATGAGATATCATTGTGAATCAATCTCGGATCTTGACTAATCGGTTTTGTTAGACTAGCCGGTCTTAAGACATCTCGTCGGTCGTGTGGAGAATGATACGTTCCCACGTCGATAATGAAATGCGGAATAGGCAGATAAAATAGTTTATCCAATACTCTAGAAGGGGGGATGAATAGAGTATGGAAACTTTTCGCAATCTTAGGATAGGTAAGACCTTATCGAAAGAGATAAGACCTTATCAAATGAGATAAAGTCTTACTCGTAATTATAAGACCTTACACGTTTCTCTAAGATTGGAATTAAGTGTAAAGATTTAGACAAACCAGGAATATAAAGAGCAGTAAAGGACACACGATATGTTAACGAGGTTCGGTCACCAACACGACCTAGTCCCCGCCTAGGATTGATTCAACCCTAGGATTCAAGTAGCTTTATTTTCCTTCTTCTTGATGAGTTTCAGATACAATCTTCAGAAGACCTTCCCTCTTCTAAACTCAGAAGTCTTACACTTCCTATCTAACAACTCACTCACTCGAAAAGAAAAACTAAAGTACTCCAGATACAACACTCGTATCCAACGTGTCTAGAAAAGATAACGGTTTGTATAATCCTAGTTGAATTGTACTATCAGCTCGAAAAAGATCTCACACTTCTCAGGGAAGTATAATGATGAAGCTTCGAATGTGAGATCGGCTCTTTGTGAGATAAGTAGAATTTATCACTCGGGTTTCGAAGTAGGCAATGAACGTGTATTTTGTCTTCTGTTCTTTGTCTCTTAAATAGGCAAGCGTATCAGCTCTTTCGAACGTTTGAAGAAGATCTTGGCTGCATGATCTTTGGAGATCTTGGGTTGTTGAGATTTGATCCACTCTATTTTGTTGGGATTTTGTTTGTTGAAGTCAACCAGTCAAGTACGTCAATCGTAATTTGTTGAGGTTAGGAAATCTTCCAATTTTATCTTTAAGAAGATTTAATTAAAACAAATCAAAGATTTGTTAAAATCAAATCCCTTAAATAACTCAACAAGAAGGAAAGCTATTTGGACGTACATAATTCGCTTTGTGGTTTCTGTCCAGTTTTGGTAAGGTCGTACCAGTTTATGTAAGGCCTTACTGAAACCTGGAAACCAAGGTTTTATGATAAGGCCTTACTAGATACTGTGATGACTTTACCAAAACTTGTAAGGTCTTACAAAACCTGGAAACCAAGGTTTTGGCTTTCATTAACCATAAGTAATGTCTTATTTATCAAGGTGGAGTTAACAATCTCCCCCTTGATGAAAGACAAAACTTATGATCTATTTCCTGCATTTGAACAACACAACAACAAACAATATAATATAACATAAGCGCATATGTAGGATCAAATTTTGAAAACGACCGAATCAATGCAAGTTTTTTCAAAACCAAAAACAACCAAACCAAACCAAGAGTTTTCAAATTTCAAAACATTTCAAAAGACAAATATTCTCCCCCTTTTTGTCTTCCAGCAAGAAAAATTTAGAGTTTGAACAGATCAATCTTCATCATCCGAGACTTCAACCACTTCTTCAAACCATTGCCCATAATTTGAAGAAGAACTAGCTCGTTTGCCACGAAAACGAGCACGCACCTTTTCCCTCCATCTATCCTGTGCCTCACCAGTTGTGGTCCAAGCCATCAATTTTGCTAAGTGTTTTTCCTGCTCATTTATGTACTTCTTGACTAAGCCATATTCCTCTACTGTCAAAACAGACGGCTCAGGTACGACGGGTCGAAGAATGCACCTTTTTAGCACCTTGCGTTCACAATTAATTACCACATTCTGACACACTTCTTGAATGTGTTCCACAGCATCCTCATCCAAAGGCATGATTGTAGTAGTTGCCCTATGAGCTAGAGATGTCAAAAACAATAACTGATTAAGCTTTTCATTGACCATTAAAAGCTTCTCATGAGTATCATCTTGTCTATCCACAATATCAGCTCTAGCAGTATTCAAATCTTTTCTCAAGGCATCCACTTCGGCCTCTAAATCTTGAATTCTCTGTTCAGAAGAAAGTGGAGCAGTTGATTGATGTTTCTTCAGAATCCATTCTCCAGATAAAGTTTTCTCAACTCCAAGCCTTCCCCAATAGTCCTCATCAATTTGACCCTTATGATAAACCTTATCCTCATCTGTAGTATCAATTTCAAAGAACTCGAAGATCTTTGGAAATAAGTTGGCATAAGGAAGAGGGGCTGTCAAAGGAGTGTTTACAGTATGCATCATATAGGATAGAATGAGGTTAGGAACATCAATAGCATACCCAGTAAGGACCAAATCCAGAATTTCTAAGAGATTGTCAGTTACAATCTCTCTGAAATACTTTCGTGGTAAAACACACCTAGCAAGCAAAGTAAACACAATTTTGGCCTCTAAAGTTAAGACATTATGGGTTTGTTTTTGCTTTGGCTTTGAGGAAGTAGCACCAGAAGGAATTGGTTTCTCAAAAAATGTTTTCTGGGCATGAGCAAGACACACATTTTTCGAAGGGTGAGTTTCGGTGTCAATTTCCTCAGGGACTCCTAAAATGATTGCTAAGGAAGAAGCAGTAAGGGTGATTTGTCGCCCTTTGATCTGGGAATGTAAAGTCAGAATCCCCTTTTCTCGGTGAGCAGTGAGGTTGACAAAGAAGAGCCGGGTAAGTCGTGGAAATGCAAAATTTCCCAGATTAAATATACTCCAGACATTCGAACATTTCAGCAAATTGACACACGGCAGATTCATAGACTCCAAAAAATTCTCATCAACAGATTCACAAAAGCTCAGGGGACGATTAGCAAAACCATCTTTCCACATTTCAGCTTTGGTATAGTTTAGAAACCAAGAGAATGGTGCTTCACTACTAACCTCAAACCCCGAAGGTGGTGATCGAAGACGATGTTGAGGTATGTCCTTTGCGGCTGGGGGATAAACAGCTTGAGTAATTTGCCGAGAAGGAGAAGGAGTGGACATCGAAGAATCAGAATCGGGATTATACTCTTTCAGAATGGCTTTGCCCTTTCTAGCAGATGATCGTTGCTTCTTGGATGATCGAGCAGTGGACGCAGTTGAGGAACGTTTGGGAGCCATCGCCGATTAGGGTTTGAAGGTGAGAGAGACGAGAGGTCGGAGAATTTATGAAGCGCAGAAGGAAATCATAAAACGAGATCTTTGATATAAGATGGAGAGAGAAAAATTCTTTTAAAGATCTTCGTAAAAAAAAAATCAAAATTAAAACCGAAAGATTTCCAAAGATAAAATAATCTATTAGTTAGTTATCTATTAAGATAATAACTAAAAGATTTGATCCAAATTAATCTTTTAAAAATAACAATCAAGAACATACTATTATTTAGTAAGACCTTGAAAAGTATTGTAAGATCTTAATATAAATAATAAGATCAGTGTTTGTAACACGATTGTAGTAAGACCTTGAAATGCATGTTAAGGTCTTAATGTAGGGAATAAGATCAATATTGTAAAACAATAATTGCTCCCCCTACATTTGTGCCTCCCTGTTAAGCATACCAAGTTCTAACCTTATAAAATTGAATCTCTCTTCGGGTAAAGGTTTTGTAAAGATATCGGCCAGTTGTAGATCGGTAGAAATGAATGTCAAAGACACATCACCTTTTTCTACATGATCACGTATAAAATGGTGTCTCACATCTATATGTTTCGTTCTTGAATGCTGTACAGGATTTTTCGAGATAGAAATAGCACTGGTATTGTCACATTTTATTGGTATATCTTTAAAGTTGAATCCAAGATCCTGGAGTTGTTGCGCAATCCATAAGATTTGCGAACAACAAGCTCCAGCAACAATATATTCAGCTTCGGCTGTTGAGAGAGCCACTGAATTTTGCTTCTTGGAATGCCAACTTATTAGTGAAGTGCCAAGAAATTGACAACACCCTGAAGTGCTTTTTCTATCCACTTTATATCCTGCAAAATCAGCATCGGAATATCCGATAAGACCGAAACTACTTTGTGTGGAATACCATAGACCTATATCTTTTGTACCATTAAGATATCTTAATATCCTTTTTACCGCAATGAGATGTGATTCCTTTGGGTTAGCTTGAAATCTAGCACACATGCAAACACTAAACATAATGTCAGGTCTACTAGCAGTAAGATATAGTAAAGATCCGATCATACCTCGAAATTCCTTTTGATTTACTTGTTTGCCGGTAAGGTCTTGATACAAAGAGAGAGTTGAGCTCATTGGTGTTTTGGCTATTTTTGATTCATTCATCTTAAACTTCTTCAGAAGGTCTCTTGTGTATTTTCCTTGATTGAGGAATATGTCCTTTTTGCTTTGATGTACTTGTAGTCCAAGAAAGAAATTTAATTCTCCCATCATACTCATCTCAAATTCCTTGCACATGATGTCAGAAAATTCCTTGCAAAGAGATTCATTAGTTGCTCCAAACAAGATATCATCCACATAAATTTGAACAACAAGAATATTCTTTCCATGAGTTTTAATGAATAAAGTTTTGTCAATCAACCCTCTTTTGAAGTTATTTTCTAGAAGATATTTTGAAAGTCGCTCGTACCAAGCTCTTGGGGCTTGCTTTAAGCCATAAAGAGCTTTGTCAAGCTTGAAAACATGATCTGGAAATTCATTACTTTCAAAGCCAGGAGGTTGAGCAACATAAACTTCTTCATCTAAATAACCATTCAAAAAGGCGCATTTTACGTCCATTTGAAAAAGTTTAATACTCATGTAAGATGCAAAAGCAAGAAGTATGCGAATGGCTTCAAGCCTGGCTACGGGAGCAAAAGTCTCCTCGTAGTCAATACCTTCCTCCTGATTGTAACCTTGAGCTACAAGACGAGCTTTATTTCGAATGACATTACCACTTTCATCAAGTTTATTTCGGAAAACCCATCTTGTCCCAATAACTGATTTGCCTTTGGGTCTTGCTGTAAGTGTCCATACTTTGTTTCGCTCGAACTCGTTTAGCTCATCTTGCATAGCAATAATCCAGTCAGGTTCTTGAAGGGCTTCTGTGTACTTCTTAGGTTCTACAAGAGAAACAAACGCATGAAAAGCACATAGATCCTTTAATTTAGATCGAGTTTGTATTCCAGATGAGGGATCAGAAATAATATCCTGAGTTGAATGGGATGATGCATGTTTGAATTTCCTCCGGACATTTCTCTGATTATACACATCGGGTTCAGAATTTATAGGAAGTGGGGAAGATGGCTCTTGTTGCTCAGGTAGTGATGTATCTTCACGATTGGTTTCATTTGTAAGATCTTGAGGGGGTGCTTCAAGGTCTTGAGACCCATCTGTAAGATCTTGAGATAGTTCTGTAAGATCTTGAAATGGCTCTTGCATATTTCTGACGTTCTTATCAACTTCTTCTTCCTCTTCCTCATGTTTATTTAGATCAAGATCTGCAAAGCTCTCACTCAAGATACCATTATCATTTTCATCAAACAAAACATGGATACTTTCTTCGACTACTTTGGTATGTTTATTGTATACTCGATAAGTCTTGCTTTAAGTCGAGTATCCGAGAAATGTACCTTCGTCGCTACGAGCATCAAATTTTCCAAGATTATCCTTCCCATTATTATGCACGTAACACGTACATCCAAATGGTTTAAAGTAAGATATACTTGGTTTTCTTCCTTTAAAAAGCTCATAAGGGGTTTTCTTTAAAATTGATCGAATCAAACATCTATTAAGAATGTAATTTGCTGTATTGACAGCTTCTGCCCAGTATGACTTAGGCAGATCATTCTCTAATAGCATTGTCCTAGACATTTCCTCTAGGGTGCGGTTCTTTCGTTCCACAACCCCATTTTGTTGAGGTGTTCTAGGAGCTGAGAAATTATGGGAAATACCATATTTCTCACAAAATGCATCAAAGTCTGATTGATCAAATTCTCTACCATGATCACTTCTAATAGAAACGATTGGTAGGTTTTTCAAAGTTTGTAACTCCTTACAAAGTTTTGAGAAGTATAAAAGTGCTTCAGATTTCATTTTTAGAAAGAAAACCCAAGTGAATCGAGAATAATCATCAACAATAACAAGAATGTATTGCTTGCCTTTGGGAGATTTGACACGCATAGGTCCACAAAGATCCATGTGGAGAAGTTCAAGAGGTCTAGTAGTACTTACCACTTGCTTCTTTTTGAAAGAACTACGAGTATGTTTACCTCTTGAGCAGGCATTGCATAATTCATCTACCTTGAACTTTAGGTCAGGAAGACCTCTTACAAAATCTTTTGATTTGAGTTTGTTAAGAGAATGTAGACTGATGTGACCAAGTCGTCTGTGCCATAGTCTTGAGTCATCTGATAAGACCTTGAGACATTTTAGATTTGTCCCTGCAATTTGGTTAGTATTAACAGCATATATATTATTATCCCTGTGAGCTGTTAGCACTAAATTTCCTGTCATCTCATCTCGAACTTCACACTTCTTCTTGTCAAAGCTAACACAATTTCCTTTATCACAAAGATGGGAAACACTGAGAAGGTTATATTTTAACCCATCCACTAAATAAACATCTTTAATATTATTATTTGAATTAAGACCAACATTACCGATACCGAGAATGTCACATTTTCCTTTGTCACCAAGAGTTATAGTGCCAGTGATTTTCTTCTTTAGAGTGTCGAAAAGAGATTCTTTCCCACTCATATGTCTTGAACAACCACTGTCCATTATCCATTTTTGAGTCTTGGTGATATCCTGCAAAATAGAAAATCATCCTTTCCGGCTTGACCAATAAACAGAGTTAGATCCATTATGTGGGTAGACCATGTTAGATGGCCTAGTCCCTTTGGGAACCCATATGTGTTTTACCCGTTCATTTAGACGTACAGGAAAGATATTTCTAATAATGTATGGATCCGTTCTCCTATATGGACAGGTTTCTTTTACATGACCCTTTCTACAACAAAAGAAACACGTAGGAGATCTCCAATTTCCTTTTGCCTTAACGAATGTGGTAGTGGGTTTAGCAGGAAAATTCCTGTTATATCCTATTCCACTTCGATTTAAGGATAATTGTTGTTCTCCAAGCATTTTATCAAGAGTAGCTTTAGATTTAGTAAATTGCACAAGAGCTATTTGCTGTTCTTGACATTTTTCAAAAAGTTTCACTTTTTCAATCTCTAAGTCAGTATTACTGGCCTTAAGAGATGAGAGGTTTGCCTTTAGATCGGAATTTTCCAATCGTAAGGCCTTAACCTCAGTGTCAAGATCTGATTGTATGCTGTCAAGACCTTGAACTTTCAGCGAAAGCATTCTTATGCAAGTTTCCTGATCATTGAGCTTTTCTTGTAGAATGTTGATTTCTTTGCTGTAAATTTCTTCATTAGAAATCATGTTTTTCAGTACTTCTGATAAAACATCGATAGGACTAGATATAAGGTTTCTTACCATTCCATCCAAATGTTGATCTTGATTTTTGTCGGATTTTGCCATAAGACATAAGTTTGCATGATCATCTTCAGAATCTGAATCACTTGAGGAGTCTGAATCGCTCCAAGCTGCTACCATGGCTTTCTTGCCAAATTCCTTTTTCTTGAATTTGTTCTTCTTCTTTTGAGGACATTCTTTAACCAGATGATCTGTTTCACCACATTCATAGCAATTTAGAACACGATTCTTCTTCACGGGGTTAGAAGACTTACCTCTGTATTAAGAAGATCCAGCATTTTCTTTGTTTGAAAATTGCTTTTTCATTTTTAATATTCTAGCTAGTCCTCTTGTGATAAGAGCAAAAGGGTCTTCATCATCATCACTTTCAGAATCTTCTAGTGGTTCCTCTTTCTTTGCCTTGAGTGCCAAATTCTTAATGTTTGTTGGCACATCCCCATCGTCCTCATTGAGGATCAATTCATGGGTGATTAATTTGCCTAGCAAATCATCAAGAGCGAGTGTATTGAGATTTTGGGCTTCTTCTATAGCGGTTACCTTGGGACCCCATTTTGCTTTAGGCAAACATCTAAGTATCTTTCTGACTTTTTCTTCATTGTTGAAAGTCTTTCCTAGTGAGTCAAGATTATTAATGATCTCCGTAAAACGGGTGAACATTACTTTGACTGATTCATCTGGGATCATTTTAAACAATTCATATTGCCTCAGAAAGATACTTATTTTGGTTTCTTTGACCTGGCTGGTTCCTTCATAGGTGACCACTAGTTTATCCCATATTTCTTTAGCGGATCTGCATGAAGATATACGATTAAATTCGTCAGTACTTAAACCACAATATAACAGATTAATAGCCTTGTAGTTTTTCGCCACGCTCTCAAGATCCTTCTGATTGAATTCAGCTTCTGTCTTGTTTACTGTTTTACCGTCGGGATCTTCCTTGGTAGGAGTGAGAGGTCCGTTCTTGATAATATGCCACAGTTCCAAATCTTGATCGATGATAAACATCTGCATCAAGGATTTCCAGTGCATAAAGTTGTTTCCTACAAAGAGAGGTGGTCGAGAAATTGATCTTCCTTGACCAAAACCGCCTTGACCTTCACCTGCCATTAGTTAGCCTCACAGATAATAATATCTAAGAAGACGTGAGTTAGGCTCTGATACCAATTGAAATGCGGAATAGGCAGATAAAATAGTTTATCCAATACTCTAGAAGGGGGGGATGAATAGAGTATGGAAACTTTTCGCAATCTTAGGATAGGTAAGACCTTATCGAAAGAGATAAGACCTTATCAAATGAGATAAAGTCTTACTCGTAATTATAAGACCTTACACGTTTCTCTAAGATTGGAATTAAGTGTAAAGATTTAGACAAACCAGGAATATAAAGAGCAGTAAAGGACACACGATATGTTAACGAGGTTCGGTCACCAACACGACCTAGTCCCCGCCTAGGATTGATTCAACCCTAGGATTCAAGTAGCTTTATTTTCCTTCTTCTTGATGAGTTTCAGATACAATCTTCAGAAGACCTTCCCTCTTCTAAACTCAGAAGTCTTACACTTCCTATCTAACAACTCACTCACTCGAAAAGAAAAACTAAAGTACTCCAGATACAACACTCGTATCCAACGTGTCTAGAAAAGATAACGGTTTGTATAATCCTAGTTGAATTGTACTATCAGCTCGAAAAAGATCTCACACTTCTCAGGGAAGTATAATGATGAAGCTTCGAATGTGAGATCGGCTCTTTGTGAGATAAGTAGAATTTATCACTCGGGTTTCGAAGTAGGCAATGAACGTGTATTTTGTCTTCTGTTCTTTGTCTCTTAAATAGGCAAGCGTATCAGCTCTTTCGAACGTTTGAAGAAGATCTTGGCTGCATGATCTTTGGAGATCTTGGGTTGTTGAGATTTGATCCACTCTATTTTGTTGGGATTTTGTTTGTTGAAGTCAACCAGTCAAGTACGTCAATCGTAATTTGTTGAGGTTAGGAAATCTTCCAATTTTATCTTTAAGAAGATTTAATTAAAACAAATCAAAGATTTGTTAAAATCAAATCCCTTAAATAACTCAACAAGAAGGAAAGCTATTTGGACGTACATAATTCGCTTTGTGGTTTCTGTCCAGTTTTGGTAAGGTCGTACCAGTTTATGTAAGGCCTTACTGAAACCTGGAAACCAAGGTTTTATGATAAGGCCTTACTAGATACTGTGACGACTTTACCAAAACTTGTAAGGTCTTACAAAACCTGGAAACCAAGGTTTTGACTTTCATCAACCATAAGTAATGTCTTATTTATCAAGGTGAAGTTAACAGATAATAAACATACCCACAACTGTTTAAGTTGAGCATGATGTGCACGTTCACTAGTATATATGCACACGACACTGAACTGTGTTTTGCTTGAACATGATGTGCACGGGTAGTCATGCCTTGATCTACTACCTAACGTTGTTGACTGAGTTACCATACTCGAATCGTCTAAAAATGGAAGGCTGTCTTTGGGTTAGCTAGGTAGCGGCTTGTGGTACCAAATTCTAAAGGGTTTTTTATTGAGTCTTCCTCTTGTTTCGTTGTATATGAGTTTTTATGAGGCTACTGTTTAAGCTGCATGTGCTGCTCAGATGACTTTATTGACGATACCGAATTTTGGATTTTATTGTTTTCATTTTCGTTTTTTTTTTTTTTTTTTCCAATTTGTTGTTGTAGAAAAGCAATAAAAGACAAGGACTTACTTAATTTGATGAAACACATCCAACGAGCTAAAGATGGTGCACTGACTTTGATCAATATACGTAAACAAGCATATAACATAATGCTAAGTGAGATAAATAGACATCGTTCTCCACACGGCCGACGAGATTTCTTAAAAGTAATATCGATAAATAACTAGATCCAAGATAATTTTGATATTTATACAAATTCTAATGATAAATGTGTCTTTCACATTATCATTTAAGGTCACAATACTTTAACATTTGCTATTGGAATGAGTCGATGTGGAGTAAAACCTATCATTTAAGCAGAAGCTTATCCTTTAAGAGAGCTTCCAAAAAGTCATAAGTTTTGGACTCGACACCATTGAAATCGAGGGAGATAACCTTGAACTCATTATATTAACTCAATCAATCAGATTTAAAATCGTCATGAAGAGGACGTGATCATTTATGGCATCTCTAAGGTGTACACAAGTTACAACTCAAAATGTCTTTAGGAAAATCAATATCGTGAAATTAAGTTCGCATCTCCTGGCCATTGCTTAGGTACGGATAACGGGAACCTTCTACGAAACATACGAAATGATGCTCTAGGGCGACCTTTCTTATTCTTGTACCTTTATTCTCTTACCTTATATCAAAAATAAAATAAAACAATACTACATGAGATATGCGAACATCTATTGTAATCATTAATTGACGTGTGAAACCTAGCTTGTACTTTTTAGTTCATTCTCATTCGAGATGAAGTCGACGATGTGCCTAACTTACCCGTACGTTTACAGCAAGATACAAAATATAATGTTCAAACTATTTGAAGACATGCATTTTATGTGCAAAAAACATTCAGCTACCACATCAATCCTCTCAAGTAATTAAATTTATAAGGCCATTGGATGAGTCTGTAGAAACTTTGAATGTAGACCTTCCGTTTTGCCATAACCTTAGTTCTTAATATTGGACAATTTTGACTTTTTAGTCAAAATTCATCGAACTGTAGAACGAAAATCATTTGCATACGAACATATGCACATGCGCATTGTGTTTAAACTGCACAAGTAAAATTAATGAGATTCTAATTTACAATAAAATGAATGGGCCACGTACAAACCTTATATAACAGGTTAATTAACATGCAAGCCATCAACTTTAAATACTATAAGTTTATTATCTCCAAAATTTTTCTCATAACAAGAGAATACGAATAAAGGAAATGGTTGACGGTTTTTCTTGTATGTATGAATTCCCGTTCAAATCTTTTGGTCCATTGGTGTGTCTTTTTTCGTTCCCTAATTTTCATTGGAACATGTACATGTCTGTCCTTAGATTTTTTGTGACGGGATAATAAATTCTACCTCATCAACGGTTTATATTTTGTACTTGGGCAAAACTTCAATATCATGGAGTTCAAGAAAGCAACGGGTTATATAGGTACATACGTAGTTATGGTCAACACATGCGAAACCCTAGCTCGATCATATAGGCCCATAGGGTACATAGTGGTTTCGGTCACTTGCTCAATGAGTAACATATACAATAAAAGTTACGAAAGTTGGGATAAACATACAAAATCTAAAAGTCGATGTTTCGAAGAAGCAACTGCAACTGCAACCGCAACGAATTAATTAGTATATCCAAATGCAATCATATACGTATATATATAGAGATGGAGAAATGCATGGGGAATGAGCATGGACAAGTATACAAGGAATGGGTAAATTTTGGCATTGCCTCTGCAGATTTCTTCATTTATTGTTACCCATCGTTTAAGCTCAACCACGACTCCTTCCTTCTACTCGTGAGTCGTGACCAGTAACGTACAATCATAACTACCTCCACATGCATTTTAATATCTACCATAAAATGATAATATATTATAACAAATGCAACCTTCATACACAATTAATACATCTAGCTAGCATGTAAAACATATAACATGTGCATTTTTGAAATGAAATTATGATTTTGACTAGAATCTAATCTAAGTTGTATTGGATTTGGAGGTTGGTGGCTTGTTTGTCGGTATTTTGGTTTGATGGGACGACGCAGAGAGCACGCTCAAAAGGCCAAAACACAGAGTTCCCACGTAAATATGTATGCAGTATAACAATAGTGATGAGAAAGCTACTTTTCATATATCATACTATACAATACATCCTACTAGTAACTACTAGCTACTACATATATATATTTTTTTATATTATCTCAGTAACATTTTGGAAATTATGAAAAAGTCAAATAAAGTATATAATCCAATCAGAGTGAAGAAATTCGCCCCGTTTGGTAAGAGGTTAAATTAAGGGATTTAAGATTATGAGAATTAAAAGAGGAAAATAATCTCGTTTGTCAGGAAAAATTAAGGAAATTAAATGAGTTAGATTATAGAGATTAAGAGAATTAGAATATGAAAATTTTGTAATCCAATAAAACTTATGTTATAGTGATTATAAGGATTATTGAGGTTAAAATCTCATTTTTACCCTCCTCCTTTATTCCAACTCTTTCATCATATTTTTCCGTAATTTTACCCACAATCATATTCATTTTACCAAACACTCATTCCACTTATTTTCAAATTCATCATCTTAAACAATTTCATCTCCTTAATTCTCCATCTAAACAATTCTCTTAATCCTCATTTTCATCTACGTAATCTTACGTTACAAAACGGACCCATTATCAAACTTGTAAACTGCTAAAGGTCGTACCTTAGCTTTACGTACTTGTATATGTTGAACTGTCACACTACCATAATAATTGTTATGCTAAAAATTTGTTATAGTTAAAATAAAGTATATAATCTACCTCTATGAACAATTTAATTTTGACCTTCATGAAGTACCTTTTAATATGTCCGAACGATTATATAGGCTTTATGTAATAAATATTATATTAAGTATTGATGTCATATAAATATTTAAGTGTACGATCATTTAAGAACATTATGTATATATTATTTTGACTAGGAATATAGATACATATATAAAGTGTATCATCATGCAATATTAAAAATTAAATTAAATATGAAAATATAGTGTGTTTAATACCAAATATATATATATATATATATATATATATAGATACATATATAAAGTGTATCATCATGCAATATTAAAAATTAAATTAAATATGAAAATATAGTGTGTTTAATACCAAATATATATATATATATATATATATATATATATATATATATATATATATAAAGTGTATCATCATGCAATATTAAAAATTAAATTAAATATGAAAATATAGTGTGTTTAATACCAAATATATATATATATATATATATATATATATATATATAGGGTCAGGATCCGGTGAGAACGTATATTACGGTAAGAAATAAGAACACTTATGTATCGTTAGATGAATAAAAGGATGGCTAAGATTTAACGCTCCATTAAGGCAGTTTTTTATTGTTAATTTAATATAGACGTGCATATATATATATAACTATGGAAACAAAATCTTTTTATATTAGTTACAACGCCGGTGAATTTAAAAGTAAAATGTAACTTGTGCACGTTCAAACGTTTGCGTGTTTAATTTTATACGTTCGATTTCGCTTTGGGATGTGCATCGTGCATTTTGGTCGTGCTAAAGTTTTATGGATACGTGTTGTTAATGTGTTTTTTTGCTAAAGTTTGTGTTTATGGATACATGCTATTGTGCACATATGGTTCATATAATTATGCGCGTGCACGGTGTATGCACGACTCATGCACGACTCATGCACGACTCACAACTCTTCACCAACATATTTATATATTATGCACGTGCAAGACTGGTGCACTAGCACACACGCACGACTATTGTACACACGCATGACTATTGTACACACGCACGGCTGGTGCACTAGCACACACGCACGACTATTGTACACACACGCACAACTATTGTACACACGCGCGACTCTGCACCAACACACCATATATATACACGTATACAAATTGAATATAATTGTGCACGAGTTTATTATAAAATTTACATTTCATCGTTATTATAGAACACAAGTATTAAAATACCTCGGTTCAGCGAAAGAAGAATGAAAGGTTTGCCGCCAATTATATATGGTAATAATTGTATGAGGATGTGATTAAGGAAATAACATTTATTCACCGTATTAATATGGTAATATGTAATATTTTATTAAATGTAGGCTATATATAAATCTCATCATAACCGTTAAATTATTTAAATCGTGTGGTTTATATTCATTCTCATTTCTTACCGTAACTCTTGTTCTCACTTGATCCTAACTCTATATATATATATATATATATATATATAAACTTATACTCGAAAGTCCTAAATGCTACATGAATATTTAGTAAATGGAACACGCATAACACATTTTGTGTGAACATAATGGGAGATATATCTGCTTTTGTCGAATCTTCTCACTTTACATTAAATATTATAAAAACCATACATGATATTTATGAAATACAAAAAGTTTCGCAAATTTGCTAGTTTATCATTAGCAAAGGAAATAAAAAAAAAAAAAAAAAAAAAGTTAAGTGTGGCACGGCCATAGATGACGCGCCAACTATTGGATCGAAAGATCGAAAAAATCGACAGACGGACAAACTATTGTAAAGGACCACAACAAAGGAGAAAAAGAAAACACACAAATAATCAAAAAATACCCGAGAACAGGAAGTGTTGAAGGAAAAGCAGGACACGACCCTCTGTTGGTGTAACACATGTTTTATTCATATATATCAGTAACTTTACATATAACAACTATGGTTGCTCTTTAACGGCAGAGTAAAGTCCAAAACCAAACTAGCATTCTTGTAATTAAATTGTTAGATGATGCATTTATAGTAGTGTAATCAATAAGGATGAAAAAGCGAGCTCAGAATCTGTGGCATTTTCAGTGCCTACGTACAACTCTGCGCCTCATTAATTGAGTACGTTCATGCACGTAGAAATCATGTATCCATTATTTTACGCGTAATCTTAGCGCACTCGTGTTACGATTGCTTCGTGTAACACTAATTTTACTTCTGTCTAAAGAGCATCGCCTACAACGTACTTATTAGTTAATAAAGTCGCACTAAACTAGTATATGTACATAAATGCAGCTTAGATGACAACTGATCAGACGAAGAATCAAATTCCAATCGCAATTGCTCTTCCCTTATAAGCCAACTTCCAAATTGAGGGAAAGCAACAACACAGAGATCAATCCAAAAAAATGAAAATGTATGAATTAATGGCAACAAAATTACGGATATGTTTAAGTTGCATATCGCCTTCATGAATTTTGAAGCAGATACAGACTGATACATATGATGATATGATCAAACTAAAAATAAGTTTGATTCGGTACCTAATGCGAGATTGCTATTCGTACCACATGAAACATGTTGTTCATACCCTGACTATGCGTACGCAATGCGTAGCCGTATCAACAAGCTCATTTAGTTCAAAAATAAAGGAAAATGGTTACGACTACGCATGACGGATGCGTAGTCATACTACGCATACGCCATGCGTAGTCTTAGTACGGCTACAACTGCATACGCCATGCGTAGTAGTTCATAACATACATTTGATTCAAAAAATTAAGAAAAACTTACTTAATGCGTTGCAGATCTGTCTCGCTCATTGTTTTTATTTATTTATTTATCATACATAGGTCTCAGTTTACGGCATAATAGCGATTGCCTGTTACTTTGTCGACAGATATGCAGGTCGACGACAATTTCCTTAACATCGATCGATAGGATAAGATGATTACATAAAAAATAAATATTTAAGTCCGACGTATCAATGAACTGTCGTATTTGCATGGATGTACATGTGTATTGGATGAAAAGTCCTAATGAAAAACTTATATGTATATTAGACCTTTGTTTTTATTTGTGGAAGATATTATTTTTTAACATGTGATATGTTTTGTTTAAGTAGTTTTGAAAAGTTTGAAAGTGAAAAGGTGTTTAGTATTACATTTTTAGGGTCCGTTTGTTTTAAACTCCGGAAACGGAAACGGAATGAAAACGAATCTAGTTCATATATATACCATTGTTCATGAAAGTTTTTGGGATCAAAATTGGAGGAATCAAGTGCATAGTACACATATGAACTAGATCCATTTCCATTCCGTTTTCGTTTCCGAAGTTACTACCAAACGGGAGCTTAGTAGATTATTTAGAATATTTTGAAGTAATTTTTATAATTTAGTTGAGAGTATTTCTTTCGACGATTAAATGTTTTCACATTGATAATAAATGATAACGAGTATGTGTATTTGGACATGTGATGAAACCCTCCACATTAGATTTGATTAGTCGAGCTTTCATATATTATCATAGTAGTTCGATCTCGGAGATATTAAGACATTTGATGTCGGATCTTGGCTTATAAATGTCCTATCCAATTGGGTCAGCGGCCTAAAAGTACGTCGTCAAGTGTTAACCGAGTCAAACAATTTCATTTGACAAGCCTATCAATTGGGTTTAGAATGAAATCCATAAAGTTTATGGGTTGGACTCAACTCTAACATATAAGTCCGTCTCAAATGAGTTTTTCTAAAAATAATTATTATTAAGAGCAGTCCACCAACGTTACCCCTACCAAAAAAATTTGTTTAGTTAAGTTACTTTTACCCTAATCCTTTTTTATGAGAACATCAACCACAAACCAATCTCTACCCCTACCAAATAACTATTAAATTTGTCACAAGGTTTTCACAATTTTTAAAACTCTAGTAAAAATATATCCAAAAGACAAGCTGCTAATACAAATTCTACGAAATTTACTACACGTTATGCCACAATCTTCCATTACTGTCGTTGATCACCAAAATGAATACAAAAATGACAGGTTAATCACATTAGAAAGCAGTAGAGTACAGAATTGCAAATAGACACATTTGAGCATCCCAATAGTTTTTCCATTTTAGAATATTTTGAGAATTTTAAAGATTTTTTGGTGTAACAGATTTTCCATTTCATTCTCTAAAATGGAGAATAATAGGAAAAAGTGAGGAGTGTTTCCTAAATTTGAAGACATTTTTCAAATAAATGAAAAATTTTCTAAGATAGATAATCTGTTGGATTTGATAAAAATATAAAGAGTAAATTTTTACTTTTTAATTCTCCATTTTGGAGAAGAGTTTAGAGAAACTGTTGGGATGCTCTTAGGCACTAAAAAGGTAAATAAATATAAAATTTAAGCAAGGGGCCGAAGTGAGAAAATTGGGTCGCAAATCGCAGTCCATTTCTGTTGAGGGCCCATACTCCAGTGAATAGTCTGGCCCATATAACTGCTAATTACCATTGCATAAATGCATACCATGATTCATGAAGGTTTGTGCACGGTAAATTTAAATATTTACTATTCATAACTTGTTTGTAGAACTTTCAAAACCCCGTCACAGTTCACGCTTGGTCCTTCAAGATGGACCATATGCACGTTACAATTTTGACAAAAGAAAAGCCTCAAAAAGGAAACAAAACTCTAGTGTTGAGTGGTTACATTTTTATTTGTCATGAAGAGATATAGAGATTATCTAACAAACTTTAATATGCAACGTCAACGATGTTATAGGATGTATAATCAAAACCATCCTCAAGAAATAACATATTATCAAAAGACGTAATAATGTAAATCCGCTCTCTATATAGTCTCCTAATCAGATCTTCTTTGCAGCTAATCCAGAAAGAACCCTACCATTATTGTCCTGCTCCCGAATAGCTCTTTGGCTTCGTAACCGGAAAGTTAAGTTCACTTTCCAGCGGGAGGAGGAGGAGGAGCACCACCAGTAGTCGGCCTTGAAATTTTAAACAGAATGTAAGTCATTTTGATCATAAGAAAGAAATTTGCTTATCTATTTAAGCATATAGAAGCTAGAAGGACGAAACTTACAGGCCCACGAAGACTTTGAAGGCATCATAAATACCCCATTGTGCACCTGTAAGGGTTCCGATCATGACTATTCGAAGAGGAAGGCCTCGTGTAAATAATCCCCACATGCCCAGCTTCTTCACAGCCTGCAAAAACATCCAGAGTTGGTTTGAGGCTAAAAAAGTTTATGATCCAGATAATGGTATAACAAGTTCAGAGCAATGACATACATCACCAACAGATGCACCCTGGGCATTATTGAGGAAAGAAACCAAGTTGTCTGCAGGGTGTGACACAATGGCGCAAAAAACACCTGCAATATATCCTCCAGCAAAGCTCACACCCAGCTGTGTGGAGCTGCTGCACTCGTGCTTTGGTCTTGGGATGGCATGTTTGTATATTTGTTCCACAATGTTTTCAAATGTTGCAAACTTCATCATTGTGTCTGCATATGCAAGTCCAAGATAGTTTGCAATGTATAAAATCATATTATCTTCTGGTGGAGAGGATAAAATTGAAAGATATTTACATAGTATTCCAACAAATGTAACAACTATGCAAACAAAGGAACCAAAGTTGCAGTAAAATATATAAATAGAGTTGGGTGCTGTCATAGCACAATTTTTTTTTCACTTACATGGAATTTGACGCCCCCAGAGAGGAGCAAGCCCCTTGTACAATCTGTGAACAAAAAGAAGATTTAGCCAAACATGATCAAGGAAAAGGATAGCATTGTGCATTTTAATGAGATAGAAATGATAAGTTATGTATATACCCTCCAAAACCCTCGGCTTTGATAATTTTGGGCAATCCGTCAGACAAACCCTTAGCAAAGCCGGGCTGCGTCTGGACTCGAACCTTGACAGCTTCAAATGGACAGAGACCAATGTCAGCAATGATCTCAGCGGATGCAGAACCGGCCAGGTACATCAACGTCTTGTACTTGGCGGCATTCTCAGGTCCCGCCAGATCTGAATAGTACTTCTTGAAGAACTCGTATAATCCGAATTTTCCAGCTCCCTGAGCACTATAACCTAGAAGAGTAGGGGCCCAACCCCTGAAGAAACCTCTTATACCTTGCTCCTTCAACAAAATTCCAAATCCAGACGAAATGCTTTTGTACTTGGAAGGATCAATCTACCAACAGCAACAAGAAACATACGACAATGAATTTCAATTCGAATTCTCATTCATCTACAATTGCAACCTAATTTCTGCCTGGAATCACTATCTCACCAGCCGGTCTATTTGATCCGTTTTCATGCGATGAATCAGAAAATGCATCAACGGTTCTAGAAAGTGAGAGCGGGTGACAATCAAACCTGCATGTTACATTTGACTAGATCAAGAGGAGTGACGGCCATATGAGTGAGACCGCAGCTGAGAATGCCTCCAGCAGTGCAGGCGGCGTAAAACGACGGTGTATACAACGCAATTTTCTTCTCACTCGGAGCCGGAATGACGAAATTGTTGGAGGAAGGTACAGAAGGAGATGCAGTCGGCGTGGATCGTTCATTGATCCGATTAGCAGAAGCGATTGAGGTGTCGGAGGTGGAGGAAAAGCAATAGAGGAAGCTAGGGGCGAGAGAGTGGAGATTGATGTCAGGGATCGTCATTGATGAGGAAATTAGGGTTTGCTTCAAGTCCCTGATTGATCGGAGATGCTAGTTGTTGGAAATGGAGAAAAAGATGAGATAGTTAAGAGGTGAGAAAGAGGAAGCGTCGAATTTTGTGTGGGAGTCAAATTCTCCCTTTTCGCGCGGTTTATATTGACCCTTTCTGACAGTATTGCCCTCTTCTTCTCCTCTAAATTACGCACGTGCTACTTCTACATGTTCTAAATAAAGAAACTATGGAGAAAGGGCTAAACTTAGGTTGTTATTGTTCCTTGAGTCGTAATCAAAAGCCACACAAAATATTTGAATAAGCTACTTTAATCTTTACAAAATAAGACGGGTATGAGTGGATGAGCCATGATTTTCATTTAAATTTGACCTCTTGTATTGGCCTTGGATTACCTATTTATGTTATATGTCGAAAAGATGTTGATGTGGGTCATAATGTAATGTATTGCTCTATCTCTATAAAACTTAAAAATCTCATAATTTCATATTGTACGAAAAGATGTTGATGTGGGTTCATTATAATGAGTCTTTAGAACGCTTCTAACAATGTAAGTATTTTCTCTCTTTCAGAATGCTCCTCCAAGTGTAGCTCGACGAGAGCAAAGCAAACCCTATAAGGAAAGATCCATTCGGGAAGTACTTAGATTTAAAAAAGCTTAGCAATAAGCGAGTCTTATTCGGTAATGAGCCTCCACCCTTACTTTATAAGAAGGGTTTTGTTGAGACTCTTCATATCCCGAACCCAAGACCACCATACCCCTTGGACTAGAATAGCTTCTTTCACTTAATCCAGTGAATCTCTTTTTTCGGGATTCCGTATTATCCCACTAGAACTTGCATATCATCCTCTCAATATCTCCACAAACAGAGTCATACATTTCAAAGCAAGACATAGTATACGAGGGGATAACCTGTACAATAGACTTAAGCAAAGCCTCCTTACCCGTCCTACTCAACATGATTCACTTCCAACCTTTGAGTTTTTTCAACACCTTGTCCTTAACATTGGCAAATATCACCTTCTTGAACCTACAAATCATGGTAGGATACTTCTCAGAATTATCCAATTCCTTGATACCTCAATAGCAGAACATTAGAAATAGCCTCTTTTGGTAGTGCCCTCCACATTTATACTAAAAGAAATCTCAGATTTCGAAAGGTTGACTTGTTGTCCAGAAGTTGTTCTGTATTTACGGAGAATATTAATCACTTTTGAGCTCGGCCGACAAGATGTCTTAGCGAAAATAATGCTATCATCAATAAAAAAAAAAGTGAGATATTCGAGGAGTAGTGGGAGCACTGCTGATACCAATAAGTTTACCTGATTATTCACTCCTTCTAATCAGACAAGAAAAATCTTAAACACAAATGAAGAAGAGAAAAGGTGAAAGGGGTCACCTTGACAAAGACCTCTCCCATGGACAAACACTTTAGATGGACTCTCATAGAATAAGACCGAGAAAAAAACAGTATTGACACACCTCATAATCACACTGATCCACCTCTCATCAAATCCCATTTTTCTCATGCATGATTCAAGATAAGACCATTTCGTAGGCCTTCACCATATCCAGTTTAAGAGTTAGCAAGCCCTTTTTCTATTCTTGGCCTTCATATGATGGCAAACCTCAAAACCAATAAGAAAATTGTCAGCGATCAGTCTTACAGACACATATGTGCTCCGATTAGGTGACACCAATCTCCCCAAGCAACATTTCAAAAATCTTAGGAAGGACTTTCAGAATTAAAAAGTTTAAAGTATAGTTAAGTTTTTCAAGAGAAGGCAAACCGTATGCACAATCCTATATTTACGGTCCGTCAGTCCGGACCGGAACTATCAGGTCCGGTCAAGTACGGTCCAACTGTATGCACAATCCTATATCTATTACATGAGATTATGCTATTTGTCTACTTGAGCAATATTAGTAAAAGCCATATTTAGTGATATTGATCCGACCTGTGCAGACCCAAAAGACTAGTCACATATTCAAGGCCATCTAACCTTTTCAAATTTGCTTTTGTTTGTGACAATCATAAAAGTCAGACTTAGAAGTTTGAATATTCCTACTAACTAGGAACCTTCTGTCAAAGACGGTGTTCAGCGGCCACGCGTTGTAATTAATGTGATATACTTTACTTCGCAAGGAATTACAATTTTTTTTTATGAAGAGGGATTCGAAGCTCCATATATTAAAGAGAACAACTACAGAGTATCATCCAGCAACAAGCCCTTAGCAGAATCAGGAGGGCAAATGGGCAAGTAATTACAATTTACAAACAATAGGAAGTAGGAACGGCCAAATGCATGGATCACCAGTTCGAGTCTGACGGACGGTGATGAACAAAGAAATTAGATGTGATCTTATCATCGTCTACAATGATTCCAAGATAACTAAATTTTCAAAATTCTGGTTACATTCTTATACAGAACCACAAGAAATGAAACTCTGTTGTATGATTACACATTTTTATTAACGTATAATCTAGGAAGTGCACAAAAATTACTAAGCATGATACAATATGTCAATCAAAAGAATGAAAACACACAAGTTTGAACTCCAACCATTACTTCTCTGGATTTTCTGTTCCAGTAGAGCATTTTTTCACCTATGATATATACTGCTAAGGCTTTTAGTTTAGTTGACCGCAGGAGCAGGAGCAGCACCACCAGTAGTCGGCCTTCAAACAGAAAGACATGGTTTTCAGTTAGTTGATGATAATGAAGAAACAATGCTAATGAACCAACGTTTATTTGGATTAATGAAACTTACAGTCCCACAAAGACTTTGAAGGCATCATAAATAACCCATTGTGCACCAGTTAAGGTTCCAACCATTAGAATGCGAAGAGGAAGACCGCGTGTACAGAGACCCCACAGTCCTAGCTTCTTGACAGCCTACAAAAAAATCCAAAGATTAGATGGATGATGACAAGTTTAAGAATTGATGCAGGTTAGTAATAATGGAATAGGCAGGTTTAGGGTAAGGACTTACATCACCCGCAGTTGCACCCTGAGAATTGTTGAGAAAGGAGACCAAGTTATCTGCAGGATGTGACACAACCGCACAGAAAACACCAGCTATATATCCACCAACAAAGCTCACACCCAGTTGTTCGGAGCTGCTGCATTCGTGTTTAGGCTTTGGCATGGCATGCTTGTATATAAGTTCCACAGTGTTTTCAAATGTTGCAAACTTCATCATGGTATCTGAATTCGCAAAAATGTTATAGTTTCTACAGACGAATTGCAGTGTTTACAAGTACCAGGAAGGCATGCTTTTTCAACTATCAAAAAAGATTGACATGTACGATATAGTTGTATCCAATAGAAGAAATTCCACCAAACCAAAAATTAATCTAACAAAGCACTGCAGTAGTATTGGCATATGTGTTATGCATATATTGGAAGTAGAAAACAGAAAAACTGGCTTACATGGAATTTGACGCCCCCAAAGTGGAACAATTCCCTTGTACAATCTGTTGACAGTGAAAATGGATCAATTTAACCATAGAAAGTTATTGCATAACAAAGGGGATAGAAGGATATGCATACCCTGCAAAGCCCTCAGCCCTGACAATTTTGGGTAAGCCGTCAGACAAACCTCTAGCAAACCCAGGCTTGGTCTGAACTTGAACCTTAATAGCCTCGAATGGGCAAAGAGCGACATCAGCTATGACCTCCGCAGACGCAGAACCTGCTAGATAGATCAATGTCTTATATTTGGCAGCATTCTCACCCCCGGCAAGATCTGAATAGTACTTCTTGAAGTACTCGTACAAGCCGTATTTGAAAGCCCCCTGAGCACTGTATCCCAAAAATGTAGGAGCCCAGCCCCTGAAGAAGCCTCTTACACCCTGCTCTTTCAGCAAAACCCCAAATCCCGAGGAAATGTTCTTGTACTTGGAAGGATCAATCTACCAGCAAGAACAACAAATACATTCAATAATCAATTTCGATTCTCGAACTGAATTTCTACCTGAAATTACTGTTTTTAGTGCCCTCCAATCTAAAATCTAGCCTGTTTGTTCTGTTTATGGACAATCTATCAACCAACGGAATAAGTGATGGATGAAATAGAGAACCTGCATGTTACATTTGACGAGATCGAGAGGAGTGACGGCCATGTGAGTGACACCGCAGCTGAGGGTGCCGCCGATGGCAGAGGCGTAGTAGTAGGCGGGCGAGTACAACTCAATCTTCTCTCTCGGAGCTGGAATTACGATTTTTTTGTTGGAAGGTGGAGATGGAGATGAAATGAAGGTGGATTGTCCATTGATCAGATCTGCAGAGCATGTGGAGGGGGAGGAAACAGAATAGAGAAAGCTAGGGATGAGAGATTGGCGATTGGCTTCGGAAATCGCCATTGATGAGGAAAATCTAGTGCTTCGTTCTTCCCCTGGGTGATTGGAGAGAAGGGGAATGGGATTACCAAGAACAAGACTACTGCTAGTAGGCAGTAGCAGTCGAATCGTCTCTGAGATATGAAGATGTTTCGCTTTCGCGCGTTTTATAACTAACTTCGTTTGACAATTCTACCCTCCCTTGCTCCTTAATATTGCAAGAGTACCGCTCCGGCGTAGAGACGGGTCCAAACGAACGAGCGCTCTGCTGAAGTGTCAAGGCAAGGAGGTAAGCTTCGACGTAATAACCAAACTTACGTGAAGAATAAGATGCACGCATCCTTTTAAGAATTCTTGGAAACTAAAAGACCAAAGAAGCTTCTAAGGAATACTAAGGTTTGACATAGGGGTGGGCATGGGACGGGACGGGACGGGATAGGGGTCGTTCCGCGTCCCGTCCCACAAGTTATTAGCGGGACGAGCCGGAACGAGATTCATGACTTTTTTATTCATCCCGCGCGGGCCTTGTCCCATGTGGGACGGGACGAATCCCGCAAAAAGTATGCACCGATTATATTCATTATGTATAACTGTTTTCTCTCATGTTTAAAGACACAAATGATCAGGAAAAAATTTGATACCTAATTATTGATTGATGACGCCTACATTAATAGTTAATATATTGAAAACAAATTCAATTTACATCAAAATGTCTTAACGATTCACAATCAAAAATAACAACGGATACATTTATTTATTTAACTATTGATTACAATTGTGGGAATCCACAAATGCAAGGGCGATGGAACGAATCAAAGCAAGGCGGCAAACGGACTAAATCAAGGGAGAGCAAAAACTCTAGTATTTTAGATCCAATTAAATGAGTCGTAAAGAATGAGTGAATGACGGATGAAAAATTATCGATCTAATAATTTTCAAAATATAAAAATATTTTTAAAAAATAGAATTTATGTATATTATTTATCTATATAATATTTATTAAAATATAAAAATATTATTTATATATATGCGGGATGGGAAGTCTTCGTCCTGCGTCCCGTCCCGCAAATTTTTCACGGGACGGGACGGGACGGGATACACACTTTTTTTTCAAATCCCGCCGGTTTCAGGATAGGATCGGGACGAGACCGGGACGGGACGGGATTAACCGGAATTTATGCCTGCCCTAGTTTGACTGGTTAACAAATAATTAATAATTAATAAATAAATAAATTTTGGATATGGTACGGGCCAAAAGTTTGAAACCCATCAAGCTTATCATGGCCCGTAACCAATAAGAAGTCCAGGTGGGCCTGTAACTGCTTAGGATTGACCGGGATCGAAAGTAATTACTGATTAGGGTTGACCGGGATTGTGAAGAACGAAGCCAACGGCTCCAACTTTTTACCAATTAAAAAAGTATTGATTAGACTTATTGAATCGGTCAATCAGCACATTGTGTGTTAGGTTTTATTTATTTTATTTTTCATAATTGACCATTTATTTATTTATTTTACTTTATTATTTTTTCTTGTGTTTCAAAATCTATCTGCCCTGGATATTATTTTGGAATTAGAAAAAAAATACTACAAAAATGTAATATTTGGTTAGTATTCTCCAGGTTGACGCAGGAGTTGGCCTGAGTAATCTTTGAAATAGTCCACGTACTTCAATATCATGTGAAACCACTGATTATTATTTCTTTGACCTCAATAAACTAATTATAACAAAGGAAGTTCGTGTGAATATAACTAATAGTACAAGGGCTACCTAGTAATGTAAGTTATATTTTATTTTGTATTAGTTTCACATTATACTAATTGAAAACTTTATTTTATGCGTTTCTCATTGAATATATATTCAACGCACTGAATAGTTATTATTTATTTAATTTATATTGTATAATATAATAGTTTTATTTCATCATACTAGACGTTATTACAGACCTAACGTATTAACGTTGATAAGATAAATATCATCATGCTATCGATTAAAACAATACCAGTTTTAGGGCCCGTTTGGCTTTAACTTCGGAATCGGAAACGGAATGTAAACGAATCTAGTCTATACGTAGACCCTTGTTCATGAAACTTTTTGGAATTATGGTTCGAATTAGTTCGAGTAGAGTTTAATTACTTTTAATACCCTATAGGGTAACAAAATGTGGGTAATCTAGTGCATTTTGCCTTAAACCACAATGAATGATTCCATACAATTTCATGAATAAGGATATAGATATGGACTAAATTCGTTTTCATTCCGTTTCCGTTTTTGGAGTTGGAAACAAACGGGCCCTTAGATTGTACTACTAGGAGATAAGACAATATAACTACACTTCCCTTTATTAAATAAAAGATAAATATCACATTTCATGTATTAACTATTAGTACTTAATTATTTGTATTTAAATTTTAAATATCATATTTTATAAGCTATTTGCATGTCTTTAATCACAAGATTTCGCATATAACACATTAAAATATATACTAATATAACTTACTTTTTCAAATTTGATAAAACAACACATGCACTAGTTTTAGATTGGACTAATGGGGATAAGACAATATAACCACACTTCCCTTTATTAAATAAAAGATATTTCATGTATTAACTATTAGTAGTTAATTATTTGTATTTAAATTTTAATTATCATATTTTATGAGCTAATTACATCTCTTTAATCACAAGATTTCGCATATAACATACTCCCTCCGATCAAAAATAAGTGACGTTTTAGCATTAAAAATTTGATCAAAATTATGTGTCGTTTTAAGTTTTCTAGGCCAATAAATGAAGAATAATTATAAGAAATGTTCTTGAAAATTGGTGTAAATGATTAATTTTAGTTCTAAAATCTTTCTTATTGGTTTAAAAGAAGGTTGAATATTAAATATGTGATAAGATTTAAAAAAAGTTTACAAAATCTATATTATTTAATATTTTTCTTAAAAATTGTGTCAAATGCTAAAATGACAGTTATTTTTGATCGGAGGTAGTATTAAATATGTGCTAATATAACTTTTTTTTTTAATTTAATAAAACAAACGTATTCAGTCTTAAACCATAATTTGTCGCTTTTATTTATGGCACTAGCCGAAAAACACGTGCTAAACACGCACCTAAAATCGATCAGGAAAATTTAATTGTACATTATATATATATATATATATATATATATATATATATATATATATATATATATATAAAAGATAAGATGTTCAATTGCACCAAAAATAATTGGTTTATCGAGAGGATGATAACCGGTAAACGAATAAACCGTCATGCAAATAGAAAAATCAAGAGTAAAATATTACAACTACCACAAATAAAATCGAAAAAGCTAAAGACACGAGGTTTGTTTTACTAACGTAAAATGCAAACGCATTCTGGTGGCGCCCAACCAATTAAAAAAAAAGTAGGGTTTTGGGCGCTAGCGCCATGCGACGCCGGCGCCCAAAAATCCAATTTTTTCATTTTTTGCCTAATATTTTTTGGGCAATTTTGGTAACTAGGCTTTTTTGAAAAACTATAGTAGTAACTAGGCTTTTTAATGTTTCAATTAAGTAAATATACCCCCAACCTATTATATTTATTCTCAAACTTTACACACTCTTCTTTCAAAGAATACATTTACTAAACACAAAACTAGAAAAAACCTAGTAAACCAAATTATTTCATATTCTTTTTATTTTAAGATTTGAGCGCCGTCAGAAAGCGTTGACGCTCAAAATAACGCCCAAAAACCTACTTTTTTTTTCGATTTTTGCCTAATATTTTATATTTATTTTAATATTTGAGCGCCGTCGGAAAGCGTTGACGCTCAAATTAATTTGACCGCCAACCCAAAACGTTCATATTCGGTACCAAATAAATTCAAAATTGTGTATATAACACTCCCTAATAAAATCCGAAAATGTGAGAAAGATAAAAAAAAATATATATTTATAAACAAACTCTGTTTAGTGACACGTATGCTGTGCGGAGTCTGCGTAGTGCGAACAGGTGTTGACACAAACACAATGTCCCTTTAGCTTGTTGTAAATAACTTAAAGAAGATAACAGAGAAATTGCAAAGTAAATGAAAAAGACAAGATGTTTGACTTGGTCTGAAGGAAACGGCACCGTTTGTATAATTGTATATGCGTCAGGTTAGACAATCGGCGGCGCCAAAAGCTCCAAAGCTGCTTCTCCTCCCGTAGGCTCCCCCTTCTCCACAGACATGTGATTCGAGGCTTTTTGGCGCCACCATTCGTTCTCTCTTTCCCCGATCTTGCAACTTTTCTTCAGTTCCGTTCTCTCCAAGAATATCGAGTTACGAGCAGCCAAACAGACGACTTCATTTCCGCCACTGAGATTTTCAGTTGAAATCCAAACTTAGTGTGTTATTTTGATCGACTTTGTAAAAATCAAACGCTGACCGATTGTTGTAATCCTACAATGGATCGGATGAGATCTCCGACTCCTCAATATACCCAACAGTGGGTTGCCAACAACGGCAAGTACTCCGTATCGCCGGCAGCGTCACCGGTACATCCCCATGCCGTCAAGAGGAACAAGAACGTTGTTGCACGCAATCTCGCTCAGGTCATGGCTGTCCATGCCTCCCCCGTCGATTTCGAAGACGATGATGGAGGATTTCAGTTCGCTCCGACTGCTGCTTCTCGTACTCCTCCTCGGTTAATCGATGACGTCAGAAATCATAATCATCCGGTTCGCAGTAATTTGCCGGTTCACTCTGTCCGCCACAATCGGTCCCCTTCACCAGCGGTATATTATAAGTTCTTAAATTTTCTTTTGTAAGCTTCATTTTAAATTTGGTGTTCTGTCAGTATGTAGAAGTTGTTGGACTTACTTTTCTGTGATGTTATTTTGTGACCTGATACTGTTTAAATTGCTGCTGCAATGCTCTACATGCTTTAAATTGCTGCTGCAATGCTCTTTAGATATGTAGGATTGTTCTTTTTGTAACTTCTACCCCCGGGAAATCTGTTTGGTAGAAGAACTCTTGCATCATAAAATTTAAAGAGGATTTGTATATTTTGCTTGATTACTGAAATCACTATTGATCAGCTACTAAATTAAATTCTTTTTCTATCAATGAAAATTTGTTCTTCTGTAAGTGTTGTGCATCTTAAGATTTCATCATTAGGAATTTAGGATACTGAAAACTTTGTTCCTGTCTGTGATATAGATCATAATTTGAAATTTCATGCTGTCCTGGACAACATGATGAATTGAGATGCTTTTTAGGGTTCCTTGTTTATTCAGACCCTTAAACAAAAATAATGGAACATATAAAATGGGTCTCTCGTTCTGACACCGTCACATTGCATTGATGTGGCTTTTATGCTTTTACTTGTGAATTTTTGCTCTATCTATACTTGTTATAACTATAAATCAATAAGCTTATTTTTGGTTAAGGCCATAAATCAATAAGCTCTCTTATATTATTCTGAATGTGTTCTCTTATGTGAATTAGTCAGGTCGGAACATTGTGGATAATCATGATGGATCAGTTCGTTCAACATCAACCGGACGATCATCAATAGATCATCATACTGTAGCTTTTTCTGCACCTAAAAGAAGCACCATAAAGACTCTTAATGTCATACCCCCTATAGAACTTATGAAATCAAACTTGAAGGAGCAAAGGTCACTCTTCTTCTGTTTTTTGTTTAATATTATTTTAAAGCTTTCTTATTCTTCTTCTTATGGATGACTTGTTCATGTTTAGCCTCTTGTACTCTTTGCTGCACAAGCTTCACTTGTGATTTGTCTTGTGCAGTCATAAATGTCACTTATGTGATAAATTCACTAAAGGTTTATGAGAAAAAGGATAAGAGGATTTAAATTTTGCTGCACATTTCCTTCCGTTCTGTACTATTTTGGGATCTGATCTATGTAAGGCAATGTTGCAGGGTTATGCCAGCATTAGATCAGCTCAACAGAAATTACCAAGAAGATCATCATGATGCTTCTGCTCTTTATGATGAAGTATGTGGTGCTTGGCACGCCCCTTTATTGTGAGAGAGTCAGTTGTATATACAATGAGTTGCTCTTTTGCTTATCAATCCCTTATGGGAGAGAAGATAACTGATAAGCTTTTCAAACCTTTTTTTTTATCCTAGCTCAAGGAAATTTATTTCTTGTTTATTTCAATTGCAGCTGGAGTTGATAAAAGAAGAGAATGAAAGGATGTTTGAATCAGTACGCCACCCACCTATGCTTAGAAACCATTGACTTTGCATCCTTTTTTCTAGCCTGATAAGTTTAAATGAATAATTTTCTTTGTAGCTTCGACAAGCAGAGGGTAAACGTGAAGTAGCTGAGGCCAGGGCCAGGGAGCTGGAGAAGCAAGTTAGTACTATAACCTTGCTGTTTGTTTACAATTTGCACCAGATGCATGTGTAAGTTGAGCAATGCATATATATTGAATAAAGAGAAAATTGGATGAAATACACCCAATGACTAAATTTGTTTAGTAAATAACCTAGGCTTATAAATTTTTAAGTGAATAGCCTTATTAAACAAATAATGGCGGATTTACCCTTATTATAATAAATTTTATCCTAATTTAGACATATTCTTATAACTTTACTGTAACTATTCTTGTAAATGAAAAATTCTTACGAAAAATACGAAAAATTAATAAACGAATGTAGTCACCAAGAATTGATCTTTGGTTGGACAAGTTGAATTTCACGATTTATCTTCTTGTAAAATTGTATTGTACACGATTTCACGATTTATCTTCTTGTAAAATTTTCTTGTACACGATTAATTCCTAATTGATTACGCTGATCAATTCTTGTAAATTTTTTGTTCAATTTTATCAAGAATGTTTCTTGTACTCTTCATTTACATGAAAGAGTACAAACATGTAACATGCTAGTTTTATCAATTCACGTAAATTTTTCTTGTTCTTGTATTCTTTATGATTTACTAATTGATTACGCTAATTGAAATTGGTAATAATTAATTAGGAATCTTTCAAAATACACCTTCTTCAATTAGAGATTGTAGGTCAATTAAAAGGCAATAATTAATTAGAAATTTTTTAAATTCTTGTAGAAGGGTAAATTAGTCTAAATTATTTAAAAGATGTCATATTCTAACAAAATTATCGAGCTTCACAATTACTAAACAAAATTAGTGAACTAAGACTACATAGCAAATTCACTCTTGAATAAATTAGTTGATTTTTAAAGTTGTTCAGATACATTAAGTGGTAGGCCTTCTTTTATGTCATCCCTGTATGAAGTTTTTGCTGTCACAGTCTCACTCCAACCATTATTCTTCTCATTATTTTCCTAAGTTTCTAACTAGTTTCAGTTTTCTTGGTTAAATGATGTTCTGTATAGCAATTAGAATGCTTGCTTATGATTTTCTATTTGCTATGACTTGAGTTCATCCTTAAAATTTTCCAACACAACTTTTGTAACTTGCTGATCTTGGTGCATCCTTTTCCACTATATCTTTAGTGTTCTCACATATCTGTTTCCTGACACCCTTGTGTTCTAGGTTGCTAATATTGGAGAAGGTGGTCGATTCGATAAAAAATATTTGATGCGGTAAGTTCACTTGCCTGACTTTTGTCTTCATTACTGAGTTTCTATAATGCTTTCTAATGACAATTATTTGGAAATTGTAATCTTATACAGGAAGGAACAAGATTTGCGTCTAAGAGAGGTAAGTTATCAACATGGAAAATGGCAGACTGCCATATGTTTACCGACTCAGTTTGGCAAAGATGGCCTGATAATCCCGCTGCTTATGGCTACAATGTCTCATTTCATCAGCAATCTCTTAAAGCTGAAAAACAGAAAAGGGGTCATAAAGACATTGAATTCGATACTCTCTGTGCTGAACTTGAGGTAAAAATTAACTTGGGTCTGTTTCAGGTCTACATAATGAGTATATGACACCTATGCTTTCTTCAACACAGAGCCTTAAACAGGAATCTGAAAGAATAATGGACCATCTTCAAGAAGCTGAATCTGAGGCAAAAGCTCTCCGCACAATGACACAGAGAATGATATTGACTCATGAAGAGATGGTTTGTTTTTGCCCTTCCCCTTATGGAATGTGAAACTGACTGGTTAGAGACTAATAAGTTACTAAAAATTATAGGAGGAAGTTGTTCTCAAGAGATGCTGGCTTGCTCGTTACTGGGGTCTAGCTGTACAATATGGTATGTTTGGTATTTTGAAATTTCCATGAGACTGTATGACAACATGCACCTCATACAACCAAAATGGATGAAATGGTATAATTATAAGCTTCGCTTTCATTAGAAAGCCTTTTCAACTTATTCTGGCTTCCTGACAGGCATCTGTGAAGATATAGCAGTCTCCAAGTATGAGTTGTGGTCAGCCTTTGCTCCTTTACCATTTGAAGTTGTTATCTCTGCTGGACAGAAGGCTAAAGATGATTTCCTGAGTAATGTCTAGTTGATATTCTTTATAGAATTATAGATGATCTCACCTCATGTATTCATAGGTTGTTATATGAGATGAGCTACTCAAGCTCGGGTCGGCTTGTTCACTTCCTAAACGAGCCGAATATGAACACGTTATAAAGCTCCTTTAAAATTTAGGCTCTGTTCGGACTTGCCTCTTTTATAAATGAGTCAAGTTTGAGCATGTCAATACTTGACTTGTTTGGTTAAAAGTTAAAACGATATCGTAGGACTGTTATATTAGCGGAGCTATTCAGCTCTTCTCAAAAACAGCTTGAAGTCATTCATATTCTAAGTGAGTCGAATATGAAAACATTTTAAAGCTTGTTTAAAATTTAGTCTCGTATATAAACAAGTCGAGCTAGAGCATGGCAATGCTCGACTCGTATAACAACCCTAATTATCTGCCAATATCCCCTTATTATGCTTAGTAATTTTTTATCTTATGGTTCTGATCAGGTGAGAAGCTTCCAGATGAGAACAAATCAGGCCGTGATCCAACTAATCTAATTGCAGAGGGAAATATCGAAAGCATGCTTTCAGTTGAAATGGGATTGAGGGAATTGGCCTCATTGAAGATCGACGATGCAGTGCTGATAGCAATGGCTCAACTTAGACGCCAAAATTCGGTCAAATTGCCCAAGTCACCTGGTCAACCCAAGTTTAGCGACACGTTTGAACTGCATCAAGAAGAGTCTGATGATGTTCTTTTCAAGCAGGTATGATTCCTCAGAAATGTAACTGTTGAAAAAATTCAATGTTATTTAGTAATAGTATTAGTTTCCCTTCCACTATGCTTTTGATTGCATTGCTTTGAGTTGTGTGGTGTTGGAAGTGGGATTTGAAGGGATTTCTAATTGCACATCTAACTTTTTGTGTTTAATTATGTATTGAAATTTATAACAGCTCACAAAAACATATATCTTGTAAGGTCTAAATCGCTGCAATCTCAAACCTAATGCCTTCAAATCGACTCGGCTTACTTATTTCTGCAAGATATATCGTATGAGTCATGACCCAGTGTCTTAGTTTCCGAAGAAGATCTTCATTCATTATCAGATTCTTATTAGAGGCGTGCAGTGTATTATGTCATAATATTCCTTTCTACACAGGCTTGGCTTACTTATTTCTGGAATAGAGCGAGATATCACGGGGTTGAAGACGATATCGCTGCAGAAAAGCTCCAATATTGGATCAGCCGAAGTGGGTGTTCAGCAACATCTCATGATGCTGTTGATGGTATTCTTTAGTCCACTTTTCAAATATGATCAACTGAATTAGATTTATATCTTAAGCCAGCTTTAGCCAATGCAAGTACTTCAGCTGATTTTAACTGATGTCAGCATAAGATAAGAACTTGTCATTATATAAGTACTAAGAACATTCTTTAATCCTCTGAGTTTCTAACTATCCTCCGTATATGGTACATGTAACAGTGGAGCGCGGTTTACGTGAACTGAGGAAGCTGGGAATAGAACAACAACTATGGCAAGCATCTCTCAGAGAAATTTAAGATCTACCTTTCTCCAATGGCAACAAATGAGATTCTTAAGTAATCCTCAGTATCAGGAAGTTGTTCATAATCGACTCCCATGATTGATCATAATCCTTCACTTGTTTATAATAAAAAAATCTTTTTTGCTGGCTGTTTTTTGTCAATACAGTGAAAACAAACTGTCAAATCATGTAAGATAGTAAATATAAAAAATAGCAAGAGTATATGTATTTGGTGCTCCTTGGTTCACTTCTTTTAGGACAGTTTGTGCAAGTACCATGTAAGTGTTTATGTGAATATCAGTTGACCATATGTTAGCTTTGATTATAGAAGTGATGGTTTTGTTTTTTTTAACCAGTTAGTGCATCTGAAAAGCACAGAGATTAAAACATATCGATTGTGGGCACTATGGAAGATTGAGAAGTAGATGGGGCAAATCTTGAAATATAATTCCCCATGCTGTGCTGTCTTTCACGCCCTCCCTGCTCTGTTGTAGGGTAAAGTGCTACCTCGCCTGCTCTCTTGCGTTATTATTATATAATCTACCGCAGTGCTAAAACATAAGTGGTTAGGGCGTCATTTACACATTAAGTGGCTGTTCCTTTTCATATCTGATATGAGTATATCATATATTCTTATTCTTAGGAGTGAGAAGTGAGAGGGAGAATCCTTACATCCAATATACTTAATTACTAAACATGATATCGGATATGTGATATTCATACCCAATTACCCATATCTCATATCCAATTCAACTTCTTCTTTTTTCACTTAGATATTGTCATATTAGTTTGTTATCACATTGAATTACCTATTTTAATTCTTGATGATTGTTTGTAGTTTCGACTATCATATTTAGGAGTGTTAATGAGACGGAGAATCCTTATATCCAATAGCGATTACGGTCATGGGACGGGTAAAACTAATGAAGATGAGAACGGGGATGAGGATAAACAACATTCTCCGCATGGGGGCGAGGATAAAGTTAGAGGTTCACGTTCCTATCCTGCTCCGACCCTGCTGGAACTACCACAATTAAACGAAAAAGCTAAATACACGGTCCTTAATTTACTAACACAAAATTTCGGCGCAAGGCAGTAGCGTCTAGTGGACGCCGGCGTAATTCAAAAGCGCTCAAATAAAATCTGGCGCAGGGCGGTGGAGCTTGCAATATTATTATTTATTTTTTATTATTTGTGGGCGCTCCAAGCGTTGGAGCTCGAAACCTAAAATAGGGTTTAAATACCCAATTTTTGTCGCCAGGCGCAAGCGCTTAACTCAACCTCCCAACTTCTCCGCATAAGGTGCTCTCCATACTCAACGGCGTTGCTCCGTTTCCTTCCTTCACCAGTCCTCCGGCGACGTGCTCCCCTCCTGCGACGCTGTTCCCCTTTCGTGTGTGATTTGGAACTAATTTCCGAGTTTGTTCATGGGTTCTTCAATTGTGTCTTAACTTTTGTTATTGAAAATTGGAAACCATATACAGTATACACTAATTGCTTTGTAGAAATTGGATGTAAGATGATTAATTTTTGTTGCTTTGGTTGAGGTGAAAGAGTAATAGGATTCCTGACAGCAGCCTACTGTCTGTTAATGTGTTAAGTGTTAACTTGAATTTGGATGTAAGATGATTAATTTCCGGGTTTATTGCTTTGGTTGAGGTGAAATAGTAATAGTAGAAATTGGATGTAAGATGATTAGTTTTTTGTTACTGAAAATTGGAAACCATATACAGTATACACTAAGTGTTAACTTGAAATTAAATGACAGCAGCCTACTGTCATGGAGTGTTTATCTGCTATATACACCAGTAGTTGACTGCACTATAACGCTATGCATATTGTACTGTATTGGTTGTACAAAACAATGGCTATTTGTATCTTTGTGATCAACATTGAATTTATACAGCAACGACCTACTGTCATTCACATTTATCAAATGACAGCAGCCTACTGTCATGGAGAATATCAAAACTGAAATTTGTATGTTTATTCAAATGAGCGCCAACGCTTTGGGAGGCGCTCAAATAATTATATAAAAAAACAAACGGGCGCCAACGCCTTTCGTATGCGCTCAAACACTTATTTTGAACGCCAACACAAAACGTTCATATTTAGTACCAAGTAAATTGAATCTGTGTATTTAACACGCCCCCAATTAAATGAGCAAAAATATAAATGACCCGTGCGTAGCAAGGGTCAATTATATTTTTGCAAAATTAGGTGAGATGATATTTTATACATTGATATTGTTTGTAGATTTATCATAACCTTTCTACAACCAAATTTTATGGTAGTGAGTATCTTTTAGATTTCTTGATCACCATTGTCGATTTTTAACTCTTCTCGATTCAATAATTAACCGATGATGGCTATTACACGTCTTTCACAAAACATTAACACCTCACTACGATTAAAAAAAAGTTATAATAACATGAAAATGAAATTAAAGAACAACATACATTTGAAAGTTTCGCAAGTTTATAATTTTTGTTTGACTTTATATGATTTTTATAATAACAAATATTTAAAATGTAAAATTGAGAGAAAAGTCTCCCTAATTAAGAAACCAATCGATTAAAAAAATTGTTGTATGTAATCTAAATATTAGAGTCATTGCATGTGTTCGAAATAATTATAACAATAAAATAAGAATAACTAACTTCGTGTAATTATGCAAATACAAAAACCTTTTGTATGAAGTAGTGGTCTTACAATACCACTTCTATATATTATGTTGTGTTATTGTTTATGTACAAAAGATATACAATTTGAACTAAAAAAATCGCATGGGCATTACTTAATAGTATGCACCATTGACATTACACAAATGACATGGAAGGTGAAGTATTAATAACATACCGATTTTCTTATTTAGATTGTGCCATGAATCGTGAAATTTTGATCGAGGATAAAAACCAAAATGTTTTTAAAAGATAAGCTAGTAGGCAAGACTTTAAAATCGGTTATGTTACAACCTATTTCTCTTGTAATGTGTTAGGTAATTAATATCAGATAATACAATTACGATTAAAGTATATTTACAAAAAACATAACAAATCGCAAAATTCAATTAGTTCAACTGATAATAGGGGAGGGATTGTCAAGTAGGGTTTAAAACCTATGACCTACCATTTTCGATACCAGAATGTAGAATTTAATTAATTTTAAGTCATAATTAGAACGAACACAGGCCCTTTGTTTTCCCATTCATTATTTACCTTGTCGTTATTAATAAAAATATGTGCCTAACTCGTGATTATATTTTCATACGTGCAATACTTTGTATCAATATGTGCACAAATTTTATTTTCATATCATTTAACAATACATTGCACTCATGTATCAAACTAAATTGGTGATGATATATACGAATTAGTTGAGACATCACATACACTACACTATTGTATCAAACTACGCTACACACGATCTATACTAATGAATGTAGTGTCATATCACCTACTTTACACTTATACTTGTACATAAGCGGGCTAGGGTAGGGTTCAAATGGGTCATAACTAAAAACTATACCCGGAAGGTGCGCGTCTGGCTGGCCCGACCCACTTTGTTTGGGCCTCAAACGTTGTCCATGTCCACCAACATAAAAAGCAGAGGGCTGTCGGGCCGACCCGGATGACTGATATGTACTTGATTGCGTTTTTTTCCTTCAGGATTTATCATTAATATATGTAACACAAATTTTCAATCCAAATATACTTGTTAGTGCACTACCAACGAGTTCAACAACAATCAATACACAAAAATAAATAAATCCAAATACGTAAAAAAAACAACAAGTATCATTGCAGTCAAGTTATCCTTACAATATTGTATTACAAACGAGTATAACTCGTCAAAATACTCAATACAAACTAAATGAAAAGTTAGAGTAGGTGACACTCAAAACAAATTAAATTATATACACATATATATATAAATAAATTATATGTATAAAACAATATACGGGCCATAATGGGTTAGCGCGCGTGCCAAAACGTCTACCCATACCCATCCTATCAAAATACCGGCCAACCTAGCGCACATCCTATACTTTTTTCCGGACGAGCCGACCCGGATTTATATAGGTCTAGTTACACGACACTAATGTATCACACTAGATTTGTGCATATGTCATATATCTACATTGCATTCATGTGACGATCTACACTAACACATGTTCAATACAAGTTGGTGCACATATCACAAATACTACACATCATCTTTAATAATGAATGCACGAGTCATCTACACTACACTATAGTCACGTGTCAAGTTACACTTCACATGTTCGGTACAAGCTAATGCATATATTATATAAACTACACGACACTCATGTGTCAAACTACACTGCACATGTTAAATACAAGTTAGTGTACATATCGATAACCTACACTACACATGATCTAGACTAATGAGTACATATCTCAACTACACTATATTGTACTCACATGTCTATTAACACTACACATGTTTACTACAAGTTAATGCACTTATCACCTACACATAGGGGTGTAATACAAGCCGAGCATTGACATGCTCAAGTTCGGCTCGTTTATAAATGAGCCGAACCTAAATTTTATATGAGTTTTAAAATGTGTTCATATTTGGCTCGTTTAGAAAATGAACAAGCTCGAGCCGAGCTTTTGACGAGCCGAGCAATGACATGTTCAAGCTCGGCTCCTTTATAAACGAGTCGAGCCCGAGCCGAATCTAAATTATATACGATATTTAAAATGTGTTCATATTCGACTCGTTTAAAAAATGAACGAGCTTGAGCCGAGCTTTTGACAAGCCGAACGTCAGCCGAGCTCAAGTAGCTTGTCTCCTACAATGCACTCATGTATCAAACAAAATTACACTTAATATATACTAATGATTAAAAATATGCCTACACCACACTTATGTATTAAAATTTGAATAAGAAATTTTTTTTAACTGAAGATAAAAAGAGAACATGTACTGAACAAATATTTTCAGTAATGATAAAAAAGGAATTTTGAAAATATGTGGTTATCAAGATGAAAAAATAATACCTTAAGGATATCAAGAGAAAATTTTCTAAAAAAATAGAATTGACTTAATTGATAAATTTTGTCCTAAAATACTGATAGTTAACAATTTATCATAAAAATTCTGATAACAACATTACTTCTATATATGTTCATTCAGAAGAATAAAACACGCACAATAAGATTTATTTTTATATAAGTTGAGATTTTCGTGGTAATTTACAGATTTTTAACCTAAATATTTATGAAATAGGAATCTTTAGTTAATAAATATAAATTGGTCATTAGTAATAATATTTAAAAGTTCATATTTTATATTTAACAGTTTATATATCATGAACCTCTAGTTAATTACTATAAAATTATATATATATATATATATATATATATATATATATATATATAATCATTTTTATTTACCAATTCATTTATAAATTTAAACAAAAGTCAAAAAAACAATTTTATAAAGTGACTAACCATCATATTTTGGAACGTGTAGCTTAAAATCCGTAGCTTAAATTTGTCCATAGTATAATTGAAATAACTCACCTACAAAGTTGTAGACGTTATTGTAGCACAAACAAGGAGTAAGACAAGTTACATGCCAATATACATGAAGAAAGTGAAAATGAACAATGATGGATATTGTGACTTTGTATAATCACAGTAAAAACACACTTTTACATTGTCAAGTCTACTCATCGGAATCAGCCAGCAAAATGACACTTTGTCCTTCTGCTGTGTTAATATTCCCTCAATGGCATTCACTTTTTGTGTTCATCTACATTTGGAAAAACACAAAAATTTAACAGATACTAAAGCCCATGGAATAGGTAAAGATTAGATAGATGTGTAAACCGCATGCTGGTGTAACTCAGTGAAAAGTTTGCTGGGCTTTTTTTGAATTCATATTAAAATAAAAACCATACAGTCAAAGGCTGAAATCAAGAGATCCATCCTTGTACTGCAAAAATGGTGAATTCCAAGCAAAAATTGTAATGTAATGATGAAGTTAAGATTTCCTGAGAAATTCAATGTCTTACTAAATGAGCATCATCATCATCATGGCAAACTATAGTACAAATAAAAAAAAATCTTGTAAGAGTCACATTTTTATGGGGACAACAAACACTTACTGCATCACTGAGAAGATTCAGATGAGTAATCAATTCATTACACCTGTGGGATACTACTTGTCCAGTGCTGTGATAGCTTATGAGAACAATACACAGTAGAAGTGTAAACTTTGTATAAAGCTTGGAACTTTGGAAGTATATATTGAAATAAAACAAATTTGTCCTTGCCCCAAAGTGTTTCAGCCTCTACTAATTGAACCATAATCTCTGTAGCAGTACTTGTTGGAGATAATAAGGTCCCACATCGAAAGATGGGACATTTCGAGCCGTGGGCTACTCCTCCTATTGTCAATTGATTTCAGGATGGAACCTCGTCGGGTTTATGTGCTGGGCTTGGGCCTAATGCGCTCGTATGCACACGACCTCCGCTCTACCGGTTCATCTGTATCGGACTTTGACATGGTATAGCTTCAATTCGGCTCGCGATCATAACGTGTGGACAAGTGCAACTCGATCTATATCCTCTAGTTGCACTTGCGGGGGTGTGTTGGAGATAATAAGATCCCACATCAAAAGATGGGGACACTCCGAGCCTGACCCCCGCTCTACCGGTCCGTCTGTATCGGAGTTTGACACTTCTAACTTCTTTTGTGATGTAACCAAAACCATGATAAGGATGTGTCAATCTCAACCCTGTTTAGAAATTCCTTATTCTCTTTTTCAGCTCTTCCTTGGGAGTAAAAATATTTCAATTTGAGCCTTTTCTCTTGGCAGTTCATGAAAAAGAATTCCAACTTTTTACACAAAAAAATGTATTAAAAAGTTCAAAAATAAAGCTTAGAGGGACCATATGGTCCATATGCAAGGTGATGATGAAGGAGTGTTAGTGTGGGTATGTAAAGGTAACAGAGACCCACCACCATCTTCCTAATATATTTTATTATTTATGAAAAGAGAAGCCTTTTTAGGCTTTTTATACAAAATGTCAAAGAGAACAAATTTCAATCCACATAAGTACATAAAGATGAATTTAAGCCAAATCTGGATACTATTATACAATATACATTATACTTCCCTATGTGTATTATTTTACATGCCTACCTACAACTCTACAAAGGACTGTTTTTTCTTGGCAACTTTTGGTAATTTTTTCTTAAGAGGCATGAGATAAAGTAATATTATCAAATTAGGAACTTTTCAGAAATTAAGGAGGTATGCAATGACCGGTAGCTAGAGACAAAGGAAGAGACAGTGATATATGGTTAACTAACTAGCCTTTTCTTAGAGCCCTATAGACATGCCCTCATTAACTTACAAGACATGAGCTTTGAGTTGCTACATTCCAAACTAGTATGATCCAAAGAAATAGTGATCATAGAAGCAACCAAAACTCATTTTACACTATAAAATATCACAAACTATCCAATAAATATGAAAATTGCAGAAAATCACCTTTGCAAACATGTCAAGTTATGAAAACTTACATAAAATTGCCCATCAAAATAGAATATTACCGAAAATGTCCATTACATAAAAGTTTTACTTAGTCATCAATTCTGCAAATTCTATTTTAATGGGTGATTTTTGCAAACTTTATACTTAACAAGGGGTTGTTTTATAGATTTTTATATTGAATGGATGGTTTCCTAGTAATTCCACTATGGGGCAATTTTTTGCAAATACATATATTTAACGGTTGTTTTGTGCTATTTACTCAAAATACAACTATGAGAGGAAGACTACTTGCTCATCCCCAGGAAAGCAATCCATAGAGACAACAACATTCTCCTTCCCTAGTTTCAGCCCATTCCTCTATGTAGAGCTCCAAGCTTATATTACAGGTTTCAAAAGAATCAATTTTTTAACCTAAAAAGAGGAAAGTATAGAGCTGCAAGCAATCATAATTAAAAAAAAAAAAAAAAAGAAAAGACCAGCCATTGATTATTAGTCCACCCACCATACACTTTCCAACCCCAGCTAAACACTTGCAACTGCCAATTGCTTTCTTTTTCCTTTCTTTTCAAAGTTCAGAGCTCAAAGTTCAAACCAGTTGAATGAGCAATGTCTGCTTCTTCTTCTAAATGGGTAGTAGCCATAGCAATTGGGCTTCAAATCTGCTTCTTGATTGGTATTGGAAGCTCATCACCATCTCTAACTGACAAAATCTCACAGTTGCCAGGCCAACCCTTAGTTGGGTTTCAACAATTCTCTGGCTATGTCAATGTGGATTATCGAAAGCACAAGTCTTTGTTTTACTACTTTGTAGAAGCTGAGCTTGATGCTGCTATTAAGCCTCTTGTAATCTGGCTTAATGGAGGTATGCAGCAAAACGCCTTTTTTTCTTCGTTTTCAGCATTCCAATATTAGAATGGATAGAATCACATGATTTCCTAATGTGGGTATTTCTTGCTGTCTTGATGTATAATGATCAAATTAATTACTTTTAGGTCGATGTTTAAGCTTTAAATGCATGTTTGCTTTGGCGTAGGACCCGGGTGTTCTTCCCTTGGAGTTGGTGCATTCTCTGAAAATGGACCTTTTAGACCAAAAGGCCACTTCTTAGTGAAGAATGAATACAGTTGGAACAAAGGCAAATTTTTGTTTTACTTAGTCATCAGTTGATTGTCTTCAGTAAAATTACTAATAGATTGAAAATGTTTACAGAAGCAAATATACTTTATCTGGAAACACCTGTTGGAGTTGGCTTCTCATATGCTAATGATACCTCTTCCTATGATGGAGTCAGTGATTTAGTCACTGGTATGATCTTCTTATCAAGAATTTTTCTAGTAGTTTGAGATCTTGTTCTGTTTTGGGTATAATCACAAGAATCTCAAAGGATAATTCTTATGTCTGCCGGTAAAGATGAGAACTTGACCAGCATCTTTTGGCAAAAAGATTACAAAAAAATGAAAAAGCACTTTTTTCTTTTTAATTTAAGACACTGTGCTGTTTTTTTATACTGATTATTCTTTTTTTCTTCCTGTTTTAAAAATTGAAAGCAAGAGACAACTTGATTTTCTTGCAAAGGTGGTTTGACAAGTTTCCACAGTACAAACACAGAGATTTGTTCATCACCGGAGAAAGCTATGCTGGTAAAAGCTTTGTTTTTTATTTTATTTTCACACCAAAAATGTGTTTTACATATTAATGATATGTGCAGGGCACTATATTCCCCAACTAGCAAAGCTGATGGTGGAGTTCAACCAAAGGAAGAAATTATTCAATTTGAAAGGAATTGCTGTAAGTAATAGAACAAAACAAACAAAATTAAACCTCTTTCAGTTCAAAAGAAATAAGTAATGGAGATTTATATGTGACAGCTAGGAAATCCAGTATTGGAGTTTGCAACAGATTTCAATTCAAGGGCAGAATATTTTTGGTCTCATGGATTAATATCAGATTCAACATACAATATGTTCACTTCTATGTGTAATTATTCTCGGTATGTTGGAGAGTATTATAGAGGATCTGTTTCACCAATTTGCTCTGAGGTGATGAGCCAAGTGAGCAGAGAAACCAGCAGATTTGTTGACAATTATGACGTCACACTTGACGTCTGCATATCGTCCATTCTTTCACAGTCCAAGATTATCAGTCCACAGGTAAATGATTATAGAACTTGAAAGAAATGAATTCAGGTAATGTCATTTATTGTTTGTAAATGTATTGCAGGAATCCAAAAGTGAAAAGATTGATGTTTGTGTGGAAGATGAGACTGTGAATTACTTGAACAGGCAGGATGTTCAGCAGGCTCTTCATGCACGTCTTGTTAATGTTCGTAAATGGGAAGTTTGCGGCAGGTGGGTGTAGTAAATTCATAGCCTGTTGATGAGTAGAGTTTCGTTTTACTAACAATTTGTAAGTTAGTCCCAGCATTTTGGACTACCAGCTTCTAGACGTGGAGATACCCACAATACAAATTGTGGGTTCACTTGTCAAGAGAGGAATTCCGGTCATGGTTTATAGGTAATACTGAAGAAACTCTTTTGAACTTGGTATTTTCACTGAAGAATGAAGATGAGACAGTAAATCTTTTCTTACAGTGGGGATCAAGATTCTGTAATCCCATTGACTGGAAGCCGGACCCTTGTGCACCGACTGGCGAAGAGACTCGGACTGAAGACATCGAGCAGCTACCGGGCTTGGTTTGCAGGGCAACAGGTGAGGTTTAAGACCCTGAGTAAGTGAGTGTGTTAAAATTTGACAGTAAGTATTATGTATGATATTTGGGTTTGTAGGTTGGAGGATGGACTGAAGTGTATGGAAACATACTATCATTTGCAACCATAAGAGGAGCTTCTCATGAAGCTCCATTCTCGCAACCCGAGAGGTCTCTGGTTCTTTTCAAGTCCTTCTTGGAGGGAAGACCTCTCCCGCAGCTGTTACAGTGATGATTCTATTCTATACACTACCACACAAGTTTGAGAATTTGTTGCAAGTAAATGAGCCTTTTGGCTCTTCAAAGAAGAAAATGATAGTACGTTTGAGCTAGGAGAGTTGGTGTGTGTTTGAGTGAATTGTACTGTCTTTTTTATTTTGGTCTGTGTAAAAAGGAAATAAACATTGGTTTTGTGCATCCACGGTCTGATGTTATGAGGATAACAGAGCTATGAAAAGTGAACACTTGTGTTAAGATAAGTTTAAGGCCCGTTTGGTTGTACCTCCGGAAACGGAAACGGAATGGAAACGAATCTAGTCTATTATATTCTTGTTCATGAAATTATTTGGAATCATTCATCGTGGTCCTCTTCTTCACAGCCAAACCATAGTATGAAATAGTTGGTGATCATCAAGAATATCAAAAGATACAGAGCTATGAAAAGCTTATATGGGCCAACCACAAGTTAATCTTCAAAGGCCCTTTACTGGACTAGTCGGTCCAGCCCAGTTCACTTTGCTTTTGGATAGACTGGGCCAATTCAAGAAGTGCTCTTCAATCTTGTAAACTGGGTCAACGGTCAAACCCCCCGACCACTTTGTCGTCTATTATACTTGTGCGTGTGCATTACGCAGTCTTACATCAAGACAAAATGCTTCGTCAGATCGAGACTGGTCTTTGAGGGACGTACTGATGTTCAAATGTTTCAATGTGTAAAACTCGATCATGCTCTCTTAAAGTAGAAGAGAATCAAAGTTGTTTGGATTTTCCCCCTTAAATATTTAATTTTATTTATGCAGGATGAACATTAAAACTATTAATTTATGTTAAGATTAATGCGTGTATATATAATCATGAACAAAAGCTCTTTTATAGTAAGAAGTGAAAAGATATAAAAGAGTTTGATCTAAACAATCATACACTATAATTTAGACAATAATTTTTAAATAGTTAAGTGTTATTAGTTTAATATTAAGATTTTTGAGATAAAAATCAATACTATTTTTCTGATTAATTATATATAGTATTTTTATATTTTGATTATTCGGATAAATTTTACCCAAAGAAACAATTTAGTTTACTAGACTTTTTCTAGTTTTGTGTTAAGTAAATGTACCCCTTAAGAGAAGAGTGTGTAGAGTTTAAAAATAAATACAAAAAGTTGGGGTATATTTACTTATTAAAAACATTAAAAAGTCTAGTTACTACTCTATTTTTTCAAAAAAATCTAGTTATCAAAATTGCAAAATTGCCCTTTTACAAATTATTAGATAGTTATTTAGAAAAATTATTATTTTAATTATGTTGTTCATTAATTTTTTTCATTATGGACTGTAACATAAATAATTGATAAATTTGAAAAATATTTAGTATTTTTAATATTTTAATATTTTTATTAAAATCTACGTGGAAAGTTTCACGAAAAAAAGTTACGATTGAGGTAAAACTAAAATGTACGTGGAAAGTTCCAAACATAGTCATAAGGAATCGGTAAACTGTTTTCTTTGGGAACTAATATGGAAATATCTGCCTAAAGAGACCCTAAAGTGTAATATACCGCTAACGTGTTGTCCAAGTCCAACCAACACGCGATACGTGATGATGCATATAGTTATCTAAGAATTGATTATTTTATTTAAAAAACAATATAATATAATAAAATCTACCCAATAAAAGATAAAATAAAAGAAACCGACTTAGACGCGTTATCTATCCAGAGCCTTCGAAGCAAAACCCTCCGGCTTGAAAATTTCTTCACAGAATCACAGCTTCCATGCATCAACCATCACACTTCTCTCCGGTCCCCCATTTCAAACAAATAATCCCCTCTAACACGCCAAATCCCATGAAATCGCAAGCTCTAAACAGCATGACCTCCACAAATTTCAGTAATGCGAGCTCGGAGAAGGAGAAAACCATCAAAAACTACCGACCTCTCGATCAATTAGCGTCAATGGAGTCGCAATACCTGAAGATTGAAATCGACCTGGAAGATATCTCCGATTCATACTTCTCTCGCTCGGAGATGGCCGCCGCTGAGCAACTGGTACAGCTGAGCGACCACAGCGACTGTTACGACACCACCACCAGTACTGATTGCTGCAACCAGAGAATAGGAAACGAGAAAGATTTTGATGACGAAGAAGAAGGCGAGGAGAGGAACGAGATTTCTTCTTCTTGCTCGGCAATCAGGATGAAAATTGAAGAGATATTTGGACGAGTTGACAAGAATGACGATGTACATTGTGATGAGAGAGAGGATAATCAGAGGCCGAGGAAGAGACTGAAGAAGTATGCTTCTCTTTCTCAGATATACAAGATGACTACGCCGGTAATTGGTTATCGACCACAATACAAGTATCGCTGGGAGGACCGATCGATGATTAAGAAGGTTAAGTACTCTTAATTATCGATGCTTAGCATGTTTGAATTGATATAACGTGAAATACTAATTATCAGAAAAGAATGTGCTAGACGCGGGATCTTTATATCAGATCTTTTCAATATCATTAATGTTTGATAAATAATCAAGTAGTGATTTGGTATATATATGTATACAGTTTGTCCTTGTTTGAGAGGTTAATTTATGAGTATGACCACTTACATCGTTATTGCTTGACAAGAAGAAGAATATGTTCGTGTGTGCTTCCATGTTATCTTTTTCCCTTCTAAGATTAGGCTTTGATGATACAAACACAGTATACGCTTAAAGTTTACGTAAAATACTACTTACATCTGACAAATTTAGTATATTACTCGTGTGCTATTCATTTTTAATGTACCAATATAGTGAAGTGAGTTACTTGGTTGTGAATGCGTATGTGCATAAGTAGGGTCAAACTAGATTAAGAGATCAGAGATGCACTATAGTTTCGAATTTCGATCATCATCTTCTAGTTCTTCTCAATAAACTTTGGCGCAAATCCAGCCAAGTCATTTATCTACGTAGAAGCATAAAAGAAAGTCCAGCTAGCTATTAGACTATTAGGGCCCGTTTGGTTCCAACTCCGGAAACGGAAACGGAATGGAAACGAATTTAGTCCATATGTATATCTTTATTCATGAAATTCTATGGAATCATTCCTTGTGTTTACATGCAAAATACACTTGTCTCCCCATATTTTGTTACCCTATAGGGTATCAAAATTAATCAAATTCAACTTCAATTACTTTAAATTATAAGGAATGATTCCAAAAACTTTCATGAACAAGGGTATACATATGGACTAGATTCGTTTCAATTCCGTTTCCGATTCCGGAGCTCAAACCAAACGGGCCCTTAGTGAGTTGACGAAGGATGTGGCATATGAAAGGGAAGTTGGAGTTGTTTTCGCCACATTGTAAGCATTTTTTTTTAATACATAGGTAAGAAAATAGGGTGGATTAGTTCAGAAAACAGATCGACCGAAAGCATTATTACGGATGAGGTCTTGAACATCTTCAGGAATGGCATTGACGTCCACAACGATGTTGTGTCCGTGCATGGCAATCTTTTCCGCAACCGTGTTGATTTCCCTACAAATGTGTTGTACTAGGTAGTTGGAGAATCCCGAGATCAAATTTGAGATATTTGTTAAGATCATGTCCAAATCTCATGGAGGTTTCCAAACTCGATTGATCGCATTGATGAGCATCAGATTGTCACCTTCAATCACAATGGAATTCACTCTTTGGCCTTTTGTAGGCCCTTTCTAAGAGCGAGTGCTTTTGCTTAGCAATTGAGACAGCACAATGGTTTCTAATAATGTAACCAAAAGAGAAATTGTTCGAAGAGTTTTGCGAGACGTCAAAATTGAGTTTAAAAGTGTCTTCTTTTGGGCGTTTCCATTTTATATTTTTAGTTTTTCTTCTTTGTTTCTTGGTTTTGGTGTCATTATTATTCAGATAGTTGTTTGCCTCTCCCATTCTCAATCTGTTTTAGAGCTAATGCTTTCAGATTTTGTGGAAAAATTGTTTTGTTAAAAATGAACTGATTCCGTACCATCCAAATGTTCCACCAAATGACAATTGTAACCTTAAAGATGTGATTGTTCATTTAAGGTCCAAAATAACTTCCGCAATGCTCTTATTATCCGGGTCATAATTCTTTAAAATGTGGTCGGTTCTTGTGGTCGGTTATTGGAAGCCATCTGTATGGTATTTGAAACACAAACCAGGTGGCAATTGCTGTTTTGGGGCTTGTGGTCGGTTCTTGCCCATGTGCCCACGGCCACGTCCTCGCGCAATGGTGTCCTATCCAGCTGAGGAGACGGATCCAGAAGTAGGGTTATGGGAAGACGGTGGAGCCGAATTGGTTGTGGTGAGTGTTGTTTTGTCCTTGGCAGCAACAACTTGCCTCATCATACGAGTTTCCTCTAAAATTAATTGCGGTCTAGCCATTTGGTAAGTTTGAATAGGATCCGATTGTTAAATGTAGCTTGCAGAGGCATTGTACTCGGCAGGAAGATCACACAAGAGTTGTAACACAAGATGATTGTTCGTGGTAGGCGAGTGCACGTCTTTAAGTTGACCGGACAAGGCTTTGAGGTGTTGACAATAAGCAGATATGGAGGAAAAGGAAGCCTACTTGCAATTTGTGAACTCGTGTTCAAGATAAACGGTGCACGTGTTTTTGTTTTCTTGAAGAAATTCCTTGATTCGTCTCCATGCTTGGAGAGCTCTCGGGGTCGAGGATTTAAAGAAGAATGTCTTTCGAAACCATACTATATATCCATAGAAGAACGGGAACGTCAACTTGATCCCATAACTCTTCATTGATCTCCTCAAGTTTAGCAATTTGTTTGTCAATATGATCCAAGACGTTGTCAGCCTTGGCAGTGATGCGAAACAATGTACCCCAAGAGGCATGGGAAGTGTCATGATCAAGAACAAGGGAGGGGTTGTTGTCGTTGTTGGAGATCCCAAGAGCGGAAAAGAAACAAATTTTACTTGTCTTTGTTCATGTGTAAACGGTGAAAGGGTGCAATAACAGTGGTTACCGGCGGGATTGAGAGGGCATGTGGCAAACAAATGACAAGATGTACGTGTGCCGGTGGTAGAAAAGAAAGTGGCTGAAGAAAGGATGTAGTTAGGTTGATACCATGTAAGATTAAGATGAATTCTTCTTGAGGTTTTCGTTAGATTATAAACATCATATAAAGGGGTTACAAGAGTTCAAAATTATTAATGGATTACAAGTAATTATTACATAACTTATCACTATTTAACTACAAGAATCCCGTCTAGATATAGAAATCGATGACTCTTGGTACCAAAAGGCCTTCAGAAAATCCACCATCTATCTCCATTTCAACTTTTCCATCCGTATGTGACGGTTTAGAAAGCCAGGCTCTGAGCATACTGTTTACTGAGACCGTCTTTTGAATTTGGAAGAAGAATGTACACTGACCACTGACGTTTCAACTCTTCCCTGCATGTAAGTTGATCGCAGAAAGTTGAAGCTTCGTAGTCAAAACTGGTATTCATGAAAGGAATTTTCACCGAATCACCATCCAGAAGGTGGAAATCATCCTCTTCTGTATACTTTGCAGCAATCTTGAGATATCCATCTACAACGTATGCCTTTTCTTTCCTGCCCATCTTCAATATTGCTAGATTGCAGATTTATCGAACAAAGGTACATAAACATCAAGTGGCAAACAGACCTAATATTTTAGTAAGATTCAAAACAGCAAAATAGCAAAGTTGCATAATAAAAATCCATTGAAACACTGAGTTCAATTACATAACAAGTTACCAGCAGAGCTATATGAAAATGCTTCCTAAACCAAGAAACGATGTACAATACAGAAATCACAGGAAAACAAACGCTAGCTTAAATCAACCACCAAATCCATACAGAGTTCTGCCCTGTCTCTTGAGTGCATAGACAACATCCATGGCCGTCACCGTTTTTCTCCTAGCGTGCTCGGTGTATGTAACAGAATCACGAATCACATTTTCAAGGAAGATCTTCAGCACTCCTCTAGTCTCCTCATAGATGAGACCGCTGATTCTCTTTACACCACCTCTCCTTGCTAGCCTTCTAATGGCGGGCTTCGTGATCCCCTGAATGTTATCCCTCAATACCTTACGGTGTCGTTTTGCTCCACCCTTTCCCAATCCCTTTCCTCCCTTGCCACGCCCAGACATTTTTGTAGTTCAACAGAAATGGTAAACCAAGATCCAGAAAGGGCGAGATGATATCGAGATTGAATGACAAATGCCAATGAAGAGGAATAAGACGATTTAGGGTTTTAAATAGGAGCGGGAAAATACTTGGGGGAAACTATCACGGCCGTTGGATTAATTATTCAAAGCAAGTCAATCGGACGGGTGGAAGATGTGATCCGTGTGTTGTCACCCATCTAGTTCTCTGTCGTTGATCTGTTTCAATCGACGGCGTATGTTGCCTTCCATATTCAATACAGGGTCAGACGGGCTTCTGTCTTCCTATTACGTTTTTGAGAGCAACCTTTATTTGTGTGTAAAAAAAATTTTTTTTTTTTAAACCTTACTGTGTCTACTCAATGGGTATGCGTAGTAAGTTTTCCTTAATTTTTCGAACAGGCTTACTATTCGGGCGGACTCGCGCCTTCATAGAGGCGGAGTCCGCCCGCGCGAAGAAGGACGCGGATGCGGAGTCTGCATCCGCGTCCTTCTTCGCGTGCCCCCAATGGCAGATGTATTGAGTGATGGGTTCGTGGTTCGGTGCTGCGAACCACAAACCGGAATCGACGAACTCAATCGCGGTTCGTTCGCGAACCGGAACGATGGGGTTCGCGACCCGGATCGATACATCTAACGAACCGAACCCATGAAGAGAATTAAAGCTGAAAAATTGGAAGTTGAAGTTCATTAAAGTGACATGCGATATGGGAAGTTGAAGTTGCATATCATTGAAGATGAAGTATCGGAAGTTGCAGTTCAATGTATACGAAGAATTGAAGAAGAAAACTCTGTTTTCAAGGCACTTCAATTTAGTTTTAATTTTTACTTTTACTTTTAACGTCACCCAACTGGCTCCCGTTTCAATTTATCCTACTGTTTTGCTATTAATATATAAGTGAATTCACTTTTTTAAATAAAAAAAATTACCCCATCGAACCCATCGTACCCGATTCGGTAGAGGTAGCGAATCACGTATCCGTTTTCGAACCTCGTTCCGAATCGAACCATGTAACACTGGAGGATGCTGTGAAGTCCGGACTTGATTCGAACTCGACTAAAAAAACCCTCGGCTCATTAAGCTAGAATAACACTCATCTCGTCGAACTCGACTCATTAAGCTAGGAAAACACCAAAACTAAAAAACCCTCGTCTCATTAAGCTAGAATAACACTTTATAATGTTGTATAAGCTAAGTTTGTAGACTTTTTAAACGAGTTGAATATGAATATATTTTTAATCTTGGAAACAATTTAGAATCGATTCTAACTCGGCTATTTTATAATCCATCCAAATCTAAACACGTGAAAACTCATCTCGCCGAACTCGAATATAACTGTCCTAATCATCTTCTGGCATTACAATAGTGTGATTTGTGAAGAAATTTGGGGCTAGGATGATCACAATTGATAACAAGCCAATTAAGTTGCAGATATGGGATACGGTTTGTCTATCTCCTCTTTTTTGTTCCCCTGAATGACTCATTGATCTACTATATTCAAGTATCCAACTTTGTAACTTGAGATATTGATACTTGCATTTGTTTTGTAGGCTGGTCAAGAGTCATTTAGATCTATTACAAGGTACTACTATCGAGGGGCTGCAGGTGCACTTTTGGTATATGACATCACTAGGTAAGGCTCTTCTGAATTGGTGCGCAACAACATGATTATGCGGTTTTTTATCTCTCCTTTTTGTTTTGAGCTTTGGTTTAAGACTCTTAAGCTATTTTTCCGACTCATATTGTTCCCGAAAGGGAAAAAACAATAATTGTCGCTCCATTGTATTAGCATAAGGTCATAGGTGTCTACTTGTGTACCTTCGCGCATGCATTTTAGCATTTTCTTATTGTGAATCTCTTATGGCTAAAGCTCACTAGTCACGTCCTTCTACAGGAGGGAGACTTTCAATCATCTTGTAGGCAGCAAGTCTGATCTTGCTCACGGGAGAGTTGTGAGTACAGAGGAAGGTGAACAGTTTGCAAAGGAACATGGATTGGTATTCATGGAGTGTTCTGCAAAAACTGCTCAAAATGTTGAGGATGTAAGTCGTTTGTTGGCAAAGGAGAATATCCTTATCATATGTTGTTGACATCATGTTTTAGACGTTATCATATGTGTTGACATCATGTTTTAGTCGTTTTCATATACTGTTGGCATAATGTTTTAGCGGTTTTGATGTATTGTTGTCATCATGTTTTAGTGGTACTTGATATTTTGATTTTGTTTACTTGGAGTGCAATGAAATAATAATACAAACAAAAAAAAACTCTATTTTGAAAAAAAAAAAAATAAAACATAAAAAAAAAACAAAAAAAATGCCCGCGGAGGCGGAGTCCGCCTGCGCGAGGGTTGGCGCGCAGGCGGACTCCGAGTGTGCATGACCTCGCGCACTCGGAGTCCGCCTGCGTGCCAGCCCTCGCGCAGGCGGGCTCCGCCTCCGCCGGCGTCGTTGCCGGCGGCCATTAACATCACTCTTTTTCGAACCAAATGTATGTTATGGCTACTACACATACGCTCTACGACTACGCATGGCGTATGCGTAGTATGGTTACGCATCCGCAAAGCGTAGTCATACTACGCATACGCCAATCAACGCTGCCAAAAAATGGGAATTAGTTTTTCTATGTTTTACCAACAACATCCTACATCCCAATCAATTTTTTTTTGCTGATAAATGGAATTAGGGGTATCATACGAGCCAAACGAGCCGAACATCGGCATATTTAAATTTGACTCGTTTATAAACGAGTCGAGTCCGAATCTAAAATTTATACGAGCTTTAAATTGTGCTCAAGTTTGGCTCGTTTAGAAAATGGATGAGCTTGAGCCGAATTTTTTACGAGTCAAGCCCGAGTAGCTCGGCTAAAATAATGCTCTTATAGTGTTATTTTAGTCAAGCAAGCTGAGCTTTACCCGAACGAGCTCGTTTATAAACGAGTCGTGCCCGAACAGAATTTAAAATTTATACAAGTTTTAAAATGTGCTCAAGTTTGGCTCGTTTAGAAAGTGAACGAGCTCAGAGCTTTTGGCGAGGCGAGCCCGAGTAGTTTGTCTCATATTACATACCTAAAGTTATCTTAGATACTAATTGATACTCAATTTTTTAAAAAATTATAGGGACTTTCACTTGTTTTTTTTAGTGTGTATATTTCTATTAAGATTAGATTAATTAATGTATAAACATAAAAAAAAACGATAATAACGGTATATTTATTTTATAACTTTTTATGAATACTTGTTATAGGTATATAAACTTAAGGCTTTCAAATAAAATAAATGTATAAACATAAAAATATTGTATATAAAGTTATAATTCTAGAATTCAAATATACTTTTAGTTTTTTCAAAATTTTGTATAATTAAATTATAATTTAATTAAAGTCACCACACAACAACAAGTAAATACATGTGGTGCATATAATTCAAATTAAAATACATATTTGCTTCTACCTAATAAAATATTATTAAGCTGTAATTAAATTAAAATTACAAACAACAACAACAACAAAAAAAAAAAACTTTGTAGGGTCTTTAGACTCTTTACACACGAACTATCACTATAATCAGAGCTTTTATGCTCCTTAGACATAGTTCGATTATTATAAATATTTATTTTTGGGTGGACGAAAGCAAACCATAGCTCATCCCTAGATCCGTCTTAATGTTCCTTATCTAGTGTTATCTTTAGTCTCGTTACTATTTTTTATAAACGTTTTTATTTAGTGTAAGAATATTTCGCTTATAGAAAACGATATTTGGGTTTTAAACCGATTGTATTTAATGAAATCAAATTTGCCCATAAAAAATCACTCTACAAACTTCAATGTGATGCTTTTCATTTTCCGACTATAATTAACTAATTAGTCACGTGAAATAATAATATTATTTATTTATGCTTGTTTGATCGTGAGTTGGCTTATATTTCTTGGGGTTTTTTTTTAAAAAAAACGAAAAGCGGCTAGAAAGAATTATCTTCTAGAGTAGTTCATATTAAAACATTATTGTGGATAAAAATACGAAGTTTGGGATCAACTTATTATATTTTTTTCCAATAAAGTGATGTATAATATTATGAGATTATAACTTCATATTTCAGTCATAGAAAATAACCTTTTTATGAATATCTAAACTACTTTTGTACAACCAAATACAATTTATGATATTTTTAAAATTAGTTTATCGAATTTATTATAACTTCATATTTCAGTAATAGAAAATAACCTTTTTATATATTTAAACTACTTTTGTACAACCAAATACTATTTATGATATTTTTAAAATTAGTTTATCGAATTTATTTTTAAACTCCTATTTGAACACGGACTGGCTTAAAATGATATGCAAACAAACACACCATTAATTAAAGAGTTAAATTCGATTCATTACTAATATATTAGGACTCAAATTTAAGGAAAAGAGCGTAATATGTTAATCGACTTCTCTTCTTCTTCTTTCTCAATAGGCAACGATCACTAGAGAAGCATGGATTTGACTGAGAGGGTGACTAGAACGGAGACAATGGTGAGGCCAAGGCGATGAAGATAGGGAGACCAACGACATTAGCGCAACTAGCAAGAGTGAGTGCGAACGCAAGGGAGACGACAACGAGGGTGGAAACGACTGGGCTAGGAGGAAGGGAGAACGTGATCGGTACTTTTGTTTCCTTTCCTTGTTTCTTCTCTCGATTCTCGACAAGGGTTGCAAGGTGACTGACTGGTTGATGTGAGGGCTACGTGAGCAAGATAACGAAAATTGTATCTCGATTATCGATTGTTCTTCACTTCTTCTTTTCATTCTTGATTTTGGACCGGATTTATATTTTAATTCAGTTTGAACCTGTAATATGTTTTGAGTTTGTTGGTTTTTGTTTTCTTTGTTATGATGTTGTTTCTAAAAATAAAAAACCTTGAACAATAGAAAATTGTAATTAGTTCAAATATTTGTTTGTAGAAAATGATATTTGTATTTCAAATCAACCGCGTTTATCAAAAGCAATTTTACAAGTAAAAAACCGTTCTACAAACTTCTTATCAATCGTTTTTATTTTTCAACTTATCATATATAAAATAAATTGACCAGTAACGGAAAATAATGTACTATTTATTTACACTTGTTTGATCTGAGTTCGCTTAACTTTTTTATGGATTTCTTAATTCTCATCTAGTCATGTCCTTTTTTTAGTAATAACGAATTGTAATACTACCGTTTATAGAAATAACTTTATTCTTACTATAACGATAATTTAGTTGTAAAAAACGGTCTTTACCCCTCAAAAAAACAGATAGATTGTATTGTTATTACCTAATATATTATTATTATTATTATTATTTACCTTTTTACAAAACAAATAAAAATATATAACTATTAATATTTTATTATTATACATAAATTTGTTCGTCTAAAATAATTAAAATCCTTAAACAATAGAAAATAATAACCGGTCAATAAACTATTTGTGCCTTCTAGTGACAACAAATAACCTTAATACTGCTCCTGATGTTATCCTTCCTTCTCTAACCACTGGGGAGGCTGATTCTTTGAACCTGAGGGTTACTCCTGACGAGATTAAAAAGGCGCTCTTCAGTATTGGTGACAATAAGGCTCCGGGGCCGGATGGTTACAGCTCAAAATTTTTCAAGTCTGCATGGGGTATCATCAACTCTGATGTCACGAATGCAATTCAGGATTTCTTCACCCATGGTAAACTACTGAAGCAGGTGAATCATGCATCCATCTCCCTTATTGCTAAGCATGACCGACCCCTTGTCCCATCAGACTATAGGCCTATATCCTGCTGTAACACGATCTATAAGATGATATCCAAGATACTCTCAGCCAGGATAAATGTTGTGCTTCTCAGGCTCATCAGTTTCAACCAAAGTGCGTTTGTATCCAAGAGATCAATCAAACATAACGTACTAGTCTGCCAAGAATTTCTCAATAAATACGGGAGGAAGCACATATCACCCAGGGCAGCCATGAAGGTGGACATCTCAAAAGCATTCGATTCTGTAAGCCATGTTTTCATCCTTCACTGTCTACATAAAATGGGCTTCCCGGACCATTTTATAGGGCTGATAAAAGAATGTATCTCAACCGCCACGTACTCGGTTAACATAAATGGCTCCTTACGTGGGCATTTCCCTGGAGGTCGTGGGTTAAGGCAGGGCTGCCCACTCTCTCCACCTCTCTTCGTGATCGTGATGGAGTTCCTCACCAAAATGATCCAGTTAAATACTTAAAATCCGGAGTTCAACTTTCATCCAAAATGTACTTCCCCAGCTATCACCCACCTCACATTCGCTGATGACCTTTTGATGCTGTGTAGAGGTGATCTATGCTCTATTAAAATTCTGAAAGACGCACTTGATGCCTTTGGTGATGTCTCAGGTCTCTGGATCAACACGACTAAGTCTCAGCTCTTCACTGGAGGTATGAAGGAGGATGAGATTATTCGTGCTTCCAACATCACTGGTATGGCCATTGGTAATCTTCCCTTCCTCTACTTGGGAGTCCCGATTGGGAGCAGTAGACTTTTAATTAATGACTACACTCCCTTGATTCACAAAGTTACAAAGCGTATTCAATCATGGAGTGCAAAGTCTCTTTCTTATGCTGGGAGAGCCCAGCTTGTGAAGTCTATTATCTTCTCCATCAATTATTACTAGAGTATCATGTTTCTGTTGCCTGCCAAGGTCATTGGCATGATCAATAGGCTCATTCGCTCTTACTTTTGGTCGGGCATTGAGAACAGTAAGAGAGCTTTGATTGCCTGGCATACCATATGCTCCCCTAAATCTAATGGTGGACTTGGATTCCTTGACTTGCATGCTCGAAACAAGGTGGCCCTCTCTCGACTTATCTACGATATTGATAGAGATGACACCAACATCTGGACCCAGTGGCTTGCAAAACACACTCTCAAAGGGAACTATAGTATATGGAACTGCAGGCCAAAACCCCACCATAGCGCATTCTGGAAAAGCCTACTTAACATCCGTGATGACATCCAGGCCATGGGTGGGAGTGGAAATTTGCTTGCTAGCTCGAACGGCTCTTTCTCCCATAAGCAAGTATATGCCTTATTCAAGCCCATTTCACCCCCTGGGCTCCCGAACCCATTCAAAGCAATTTGGCTCCGCTCCAACATTCCTAAATGTAGCTATATCGCCTAGATTGCTGCCCTCAAAAGACTCTCCACATTGGCAAGGATCAAAGCCTGGAACCTGATCGACAATGACATTGTAAACTTTACAAGAGTGCATCGGAAAATGACGATCACCTATGGTCTCATTGCAGCTATGGATCCCTAGTCCTTGACATAGTGTCAAGATGGACTAGAACACCCTTCCCAGCCCCCTATCTTGCTAACATTTGGAATTGGCTGAGCTCCAGTACCACTCATAAGATGAAGCTGATTGACTGCATAAGGATTGCTTCCATTATCTCCTTCATCTACCACGTATGGACTGCACGTAACAACATGATCTACAACAAGGAATTCACAAGAGCCATTGATTGCGCTGCCAACATCATTAAGTCCATCAAGCTTCACTTTGAAGCTTCCTGGAAGGATCGATCTACCCACTCCCTTCACTCTGCTGGGTTGCTGAACCTCCGCCTTGACTGAGGTGGCCGATCTCTCACCATCGTGTGATTACTGATATGTTGTTCAAGATCTTTGTTCTCGAATTATGTAACTCGAAATAGTGTTCTGATCCCTGCTTGTATATCCATTCTCAATACAATTAACATTTCAAAAAAAAAATAATAATAATAATTTGACAAGTCAATTTACAAGAAAAACTAACAAATTGTAATGTCATTATTCAATGTAATTTTTATTAACTTTTTACAATAAAAAGGAAATATACAATTATGAATCATATTATTATTATTATTATTATTATTATTATTATTATTATTATTATTATTATTATTATTATTATTATCGTACATCAATTAGTTCACCTAAATTTTGGGGTGGGCACAGAATTGAGGTCATCTCACGTCATGTTCCGGCTATTATGCATGGGACGGGATCAGAGTGAGTATTGTGTTTTGTAGATGAATATTGTCGGACCCTATTCTGATGGGATCGGGACTGGATGGGACGAGACCAGTCACGTTTGATTCTTTTGATTGTTTATAGTGTTTAAACTTTATGATTTTCTTAAAAAAAAATTGTGTATATCATACTTAAGATGAGAAACATTAAATATTCAAATAACGTATTCATAATCTCCTCGAAGTGTATTTGACTTTTGTTTAAACATCCAAAATAAAACTTCAAATTGTAATAAATCACAAATGTATTTGGGTCATTTGATTATCGGTCAACTTTTGAGCCTTCATAATTTAATTTTTTTAAATATATAGCTAATATTTTGGGTTCCGGATTCAATTTTATCTATATTTTTTAATTTAAAATTTTATTATATAGGGACGGATCTAGAGGGATGAAGAACTTACGACATGTATCCCGTCCTGAATATTTTTTGACGGGATGGATTCAGGATTGTTATATTTTGATGAAATCTTGTCAAGATCGGACCGAAATCCGAATTTACATGACTTGTGCCCATCCCTACCTACAAAAATTCAAATTCCTTAATAAGTAGGTAACGGTAATCAATCAATTTCAATTACTTGTTCTATTTTAAGTATTGAAAATAGTCTCAGTATCGTTTCTAGTAATAAACTTTATACTTACTATAACAATATTTTAGTTACGTAACGGTATACCTTAAAAGAAATGTATTAATGGAATTATATTATATAGGGAATTAGGAACGGACCTCGCGGGATGAAGTTTAGACCCGTGGATTCAGGATTTTTTTTCTTAAATAATAAAAAAAAAGCAAATTAATTCTGAAATTAGGATCGGAATAAAACTATTGACGAGAATAGGAAGTCTTATAGGTTCGAAACAGACCCGCATTTTAAAACTGCGAGTCTGGTTTTTTATTATAAAAATAAATAAACCAATAAAGGCCCCTACCACTATACCACATTGTATTGCATGAATATTCTTTTATTTTGTGCAACTAACTAGAACATAATTGCGTTTTTTTTTGCCTAAAATTAGTCTACCGAAATTATCTATATTATATATTAAATACATCCATTTTTCATTTACGAGTTTTCAATCGATAAACTTTAATATATATTAAAACATTAAAAACAATCTTTCATAATTTAGCTATATTTGTAATGTACAGTTTGTTATATTACAATATATTATTTAGAATATAAATTTTCAAATCATATAATCAACATAAATTATTAGTTTTGGATAAAAATAATTATATTATAATATAAATAGATAATTTAATTTATATTATAAAAGTATATGTTATAAAATTATTATTATCTTGCTTATAGTCCAAGCATTGCTAAACATAATTCGGTAGATTAATTTTAGGGGGAAGACACATTTATGTAATTAGTTGCACAAAATATAGAAATACACATGCATTACATTGTGTCACAGTGGTAAGGGATTTTATTGGTTCTCATGTGTCTCGGGTTCGAGTCCCCACATTTGCGTTTAATGGTCTTTAGGTTTGTTCCGAACCTAAATGACTTCCTATTCTCGTCAATAGTTTTTTTCGTTCCTAGTTTCATAATTAATTATTTTTTTCTTATTATTTAAGAAAAAAATCCATGGATACAAGATTGTTATTTTTGGATGAAATCCCCTCATGAACGACCGGGATCCAAATTTTGGGACTTGTGCCCGTCCCTACCTAAAAAAAATCAAAATCCTTAATAAATAGAAAAGGGTAATCAATCAATTTCAATTACTTAACGGCCTTCTACAAAAGAAAAACTCGTCGAAAGAAGAATTACGGTTACCAAACACTGAATTCTGCAACCACCAACTCGAAGACCTAATGCACCTACTTATTGATTGCCCCTACAGTCAAAATGTGATCACAAAAATTGATAGAACGATCATAACCAATCTTAATACCATTAATACGGAAAATAAAAAACCACACGAACTCTTTTTGAAAATAAAAACAAGATCGGGCTTACTAACTTTACACGTCTTGCAATAATATGATGGAGTATTTGATTATTTAGGAATAAATGTATTTTTAACAATGATGCAACCACATCGGATCACAATATCTTAAATTTCATCAAAACCCAATTTCTTAACTGGAAAAATCACATTATTGAGGAAGATGACTATGAATTTAAACATATACAACAGAAAAACATACCCATCACAAGGAATAAAATAAATATCAAATTGAACAAACCAAAACCTGGGTTCCACAAACTCAACTTTGATGGATAAAAACTCGAGTCGGTTATAACATATATTGGTTTCGTTATACGAAATCATAACGGTGAAGTTACTAGCTTGAACGCTAGGAAAAATAACTTCAACTCGGTAATTAAAGCATAAGCCTTCGCGCTGAAAGCAAAATTAAAAGAAGCAATGAGACTAAATATTAAAAAATCGAAATTGAGGGTGGTAACTTATGTGTTATCAAGGCACTCCAAGAACTTTGGAGGTGTCCCTAGGAGATCGAGATGTTAATATTGTAACACCCCAAATCCGCGGGACTTGGGATGTCACATTGGTCTAGGATCTCACAATGGATCCTAACCCTACCCTGACAACAAGTTCACTGGATCTTACAACAAGGCACGGGTAGATTAAAACCAAATACATAAAAGTTGTATAAGCTACATCAAAAGAGTTTACAAACTCAAAGGCGAGTACAAACATCAAACATCAACATTTTATACAACAAATCCCATATCCCACGCATCCTAATGTACAGAAGTCCTCGCCTGGTCACACCATCTGGCTCACTCTGCAGTCTTCCTAACCTGCAGAACAACTACAACACGGTATACACCGTTAGCTACAACAGTGAAAAGCATGAAGGTAATAGCACAACCACACATCAGCATCTCATACATGCAATGTCACACACATTCATTTATTATCTTTCATTACGTTATTTCATTACTATTTTAACTTCTTTTGTAACACGAGGAGCCTCAAGAACCCCGTCCCATCCAACGTAACACAAGAGTTTTGCATGGGGATGACCTTCACTCGTCCCCTCCTGTGAGATCATCTTCAGGGCACCTCCTCCTAATCAGTAGACGGAGACCGGTGGTTACCGCCCGTTATAATACACTTGGGCCAAATAAATGTAATAAATGGTTATCTTAGTCCGGTTTAGGTTATAAATGCACAATCATATGAACACACACACAACCATCACAATCATACAATCCACAACCGTACGCTAAGTAAGTCCTATGGACTTACCTATCACACTCGTATCCAATACCACATCACAGCTTCCCCTTGGGGAAGTATCCAACGCCTACAATAGCAAGTCACACAACATCACATACTATAAGGGTTAGCAGACTCGTCTCCATAACAAAAACCAACCTATAACCTCAAACTAAACCTCAAGATCATAACATGCTCACAAATGTCTAAGGCATAACCTTAACATCAACCCGAGTGCCTAAGGCACATATCCAACATACAACACATCCTAACCAAGCTAGCCTAGCCTACATCTAAGCCAAGGCCAAAGGAAAGGAAGGAAGAAGACATACCAACAAGGTATGCACCAACAGAAGCAAAGAACTCCAAGCTGACCCAATGAGGCGCAGGGGCGACTCACCAAAGGCACAGGAGCGGTCCACAACAGGCGTAGGGGCGACTGATTCTCTTCGATCTCTTTCTCGACTCTCTTCACTTCTTTCATACACCACAACAACACATATGTATACATACACATATATGATCATCAGAAAAGCTAGGAAGGGATCCACACAAGCTTAGCGTGTGATCCTAAGCTAGGAAAGCAAGAAAGAAGCAAAGAATAAGAAAGAAATAAGATGGAGGTGAAGATCTTACCACAACAGCCCTAAGCAGCAACTAGGAGCATCAACACACCTCACACAATCCTCAACACAACAGCAACAACTCTCAACCACAAGCTCAAGATCATCCAAGCCTCAAATCATAAACAACTCTCAAACTCACACACACAAGATCAAGAAGAGATCAAAGAAGATCAAGGAAGAAGAAGAACGCGAGGAGGAAGAGAGAAGATGGAGAGATAAAGAAACCCTTCATCTGCAGATAAGGAAGGCTTATAAAAGAAGCCAACCCAAAAGCAAGTCAAGAGGTCAACAAAGGTGGTTGCAGCCGCACAAAACCGCAGGGCAGACCGACTAAGGCACAGGGGCGGCTTACCTGTGGCGCAGGGGCGGCCCATGTGGTGCGCAGGGGCGGCGGACAGGGTCTAACAAGGCTCAGCCAAGGCTCAACAAGGACTCCTAGGCTCCAAGGACTAATGCTCTTACAAATATCCGACTCTAGACTGGACCTTCACTTCTTTGAAGAAGTCCAGGTAAGACATGTTAAGTAAGAAAACAATCTCGATACCGTTTATAGTAATGAATCTTATACTTACTATAACAATACTTCAGTTACATAATGACAAACCTCAAAATAAATGAATTAATGGAATTTTATTATATAGGAACAGTCCTAACGGGATGAAGAAGTTAAGACTTGTATCCCGTCCTATATATTTTTTGACAGGGCAGATTCGAGATTGCTATTTTTGAATGAAATCCCGTCAGGATTGGACTTGGATCCGAATTTACGGGACTTGTGCCCATCCCTACCTAAAAAATCAAAATCATTAATAAAAAGATAACGGTAATCAATCAATTTCAATTACTTGCTCTATCATTTTTAAACTCATTTTAAACAAGTTTAAATAAATATATTTTGTTTATTTTTGCCTAAATTAGCTCAACAATGAATTATCTTTTTTTTGGTGGGAATGACAGTCGGTGGTCTCCGGCGCATCTGGTTTATTAATAGGAAAGAGGGCTAAGTAGTCATCACACGGGGGATAGCCCGACCCCTTACATCGTTGAGTAAAAGATCAACTACACCCTCCGGCGGGTCATACAATACATTCAATCCAATTGGAAGGTTCAAAGCAAAACTAGCTAAGAAATCCACTACATTATTCGCCTCACGGTAGGCATGACGAAACTGGATATTCCAGTCTCTTTTCAAATAGTCTTGACACTTACGTGTCAGACTAGCAAGAGGGTGATGAGGGGCTATGCGTTTTCTTAGAAGTTGGATAGCCAATTGGGAATCCGTTTCAAAGATTACCGATTGATATCCGAGATCCCAAGCCACCTTAAGACCACGTACTAACCCCCATATCTTAGCCATGGGGACGGCACATATTCCTAGGTTAACACCGAGCCCTCGATCTCACCCACTCTCCTGTGGCATTTCTAACTACTCCTGCCGCACTAGCAAGGCCATCCTTATTCCTCGACCCATATGTGTTCACTTTAGCAAAACCTTCAGGTGGTGGATCCCAAGCGATGTTGATGATGCTTCTCGGCTTCTCTCTAGCATCCTTATTGCTTTTCCTCCAAACAAGGATGTATTCTTTAACTCTATTTTGAATATGACGACTTCGATTCCCTTCATTGTGTTTGTTGTTGAAGGTAGCCTCAATTCTCCACTTCCACGTCTCCCACAGTCCTACTGCAAACATCTCACTCCACATACAAAGGTTAGAAAAAGATGCTTTAGATAGAAGGTTACCTCTAACCCAAGCTGCGAAAGGTGTAATGAAGAATCCCTCTACGAACCAATCTGCATGCAGGCCGTACCACATACTCCTTGTACGAGGACACTCCCTAAAGATATGGCTGATCGATTCTACTTCTTGTCTGCAGCAGGCGCACGCGTCGAGAGGACTTAGATGTCTGCGTTTAATTTCTTCTCGCCTGAGTATCCCTCTATTGAGGAGTTTCCAAACGAAGAGCCTGACTCGTTCTTGCACACGCAGCCTCCAGATCACCCTGAATAGATCTCCTTCTCCCAGTTGTGTATCATTTGTACCTGCAATCAACCTGTAGGTAGAAGATGTGGTGAAGTTCCCATCCTGCGTGAAGCTCCAGCCCAACTCATCATTATACGTGGAAGATTGATCTTCTATCTCGCCATACTCCTCTCCTGCAGAAGGTTTGACTGATGCGATCCGTAGTAGCGTTTGCATGGGCAATAGGTCTTCAAGGCTATTCCAGTCCCATTCAGAGTTATCCACCTAATAGCTTCTTACATTTCTAGCAAGTTCATCCGAGTTCAGGTCTCGTCTCGCATTAGTGCAGAGGGGCTAGTCTCCTAGCCATTTATCCGTCAAAAAATGAATGGTCATCCCATCTCCTAGCGTCCATCAGGCTCTTTCAGATATAACTTGGTGTAACCCCACCTTCAGTCCCTGCTAGATGTTCGATCCTCCCGTCTGAACACTTCTTTCGTTCCTGATGTACTTACTGCATAATGTCTTAGCCCACAAACTGTTTTGATCCTTGATGAACCTTCAAGCTTGTTTACCAAGGAGCGAAATATTTGTATCATGCCTCCTTCGTATTCCAAGGCCTCCCTTCGCTTTAGGGTGGCATATCACATCCCATTTAACCGTATGTATTTTCCTACTACCATTGGTGTGACCGCACACAAAATTCCGGCAAATTTTGTCTATACTATTTCACACACTAACCGGAAGCGTCAAAACCGCCATGGAGTAGATGGGTAGTGAGGTAAGAACCGCTTTGGTGAGCGTTACTCTTCCGGCAAAACTTAGAGTTTTGCTTCTCCATCCATTCAGTTTGTGGTTGATCTTGTCGAGTAGAGCCGAGAACGTGTCCTTTGAAACTCTTTTTTGAAGGAGAGGTACTCCAAGATAATTACCAAGGTTTTTTGTCACTTCCACCCCACTTAGTCTTGCTAAGCTGTTACACAACTCCCTCGATACATTTGGGGTTACAAAGATCTTGAACTTTTAAATGTTCACCTTGAGACCCGAAGATTTGCAAAACACTTCTATGCATCTCATAACCACTCTAAGTTGAGCAATAGAAGCTTCCACAAAGAGTGTGATGTCATCCGCAAAGAAAAGGTGAGACAATTTCGGGCCACCCCTAGAGAGCATGATAGGTTTCCAATCTCCATTATCCACCGATTCCATGATCAAATGACCGAGTCTTTTCACACACAAGACAAAAAGATAAGGAGATAGCGAATCACCTTGTCTTATGCCTCTCTCCGGAATGAACTGGTCGGTAACCTCCCCGTTCCAAAGGACTTGCATTCTTGCGGTACTAATGCAATCATGGACCATTCTTCCCCATTCCGGAGGGAACCCTGCTGCCGACACTGTATCAGCAATGAAGTTCCATCTAACTCTATCGTAGGCTTTCTCCAGATCGAGCTTCAAAAATATTCATTGCTTGCCAACCTTCTTTCTTCTCATTGCATCAGAACGATATTATCTTGGATCAGACAACCCCAGGATGAAGCACCCTTGAGTAGGTCCCACTAGTTTACCAATTAAGTCTCTGCATGCGTTGTACCATAACTTTTGAAATAATTTTGTAACTGACATTACACAACGCAATGGGTCTGAACTGGCTTATAAACTCCGGTTTTCCAACTTTAGCAATAAGGGAAATGAGGGTATCATTGCTCCCACGATATAACTGTTGGCTTGTAAAAAACCGAGTCACCTCATCCTTCATTGATCTACCCACAATGCTCCAACACTTTTGGTAAAAGATGGGTTGGAATCCATCAATACCAGGAGCTTTATAAGCTCCCATACTCCTAGTAGCCATCCACGCTTCCTCCATACCCACCGGCGTACATATTAAGTCCCACTCCGTGGTGTCAATAGTAGGGAAACCAATAGTATACAGGATACTCATGTGAAGTGGCTGGGCATCAGAGAGGCTGTAAAGGTTACATAAGTAATCCATAGTGTGCTTTTCTAGGCGTGTATGGTCTTCCACCCATTCATCGTTCTCCAGTTTAAGGCCCGTCACCCTATTCCTACTTCGTCTGATATTCGTTGAAGTATGAAAGAATGTGGTATTCCGATCCCCTTTCTCGAGCCACTGTTCCCGGAATTTCTGGAACCAGATCGTTTCCTCTTGCTCGAGAATGCTCTCGATATCCGCTTGTAGTTTTTTCTTTTTCTCAATCAATCTGCCTTTTTTTCTCTTTCTCAACAATGAATTATCTGTATAAATGTACAATAGAAATCTATAGAACGGATCTCATTTGGCGAAATTCGTAAAAATTATAATGGTGTTATCCTTTTAATCCGGTCAAAAAATATTTCTCCTTTGGATCACTGGTCATACTTTTTGTATAAAACGGATATCCATATGTCTACAGAAAATTTATTTTAATTAATTAAAAAATATTTATACACCTTAATTTGAATTATTTTGTTTGACTTTAGATTAATATTTATAAAAAAATTTTAAAATGAAGGAAGGAAAAATGTTAAGCTTTAACTCGATCAAACAGATAATCCGAATATCCGTGAATAGTTATCCGATATGATATGACTTAAATCATATTAGGTTATTATGTATTGTGTCCGGTTTAACTTGATTATCCAAATATTCGTTGAGAATTAACAAATCCGCACAAAACATTGTAAATTTTAAGAGAACTTTTTTAATAACCTATAAAAATATTATAAACCCGTGCATAACACAGGTCTGTTCATCTAGTTTTAAGTAATGAAAATAGTCTCGATATCATTTATATTAATGAATTTTATAAATACTGTAACATTACTTCAATTACGTAACGGCATACCTCAAAAGAAATGTATTAATGGAATCTTTTTAAATTCAAAATAATTGTATAGATCAATAAAGTGCAATCTTATCATTATGTCGGGGTCGGTATTGCAATTTTTGGATGAAATTTCGTTGTAATCGAGATAGAATATGGACAAAATCGAGAATTGTGGGATTTGTGCCCACCCCTACATAAAATATCGAAATCCTTAATAATTAGTAATGACAATCAATCAATTTCAATTACTTGTTCCATTTTAAGTAATGAAAATAAGTCTCGTTTCTAGTAATGACTCTTATACTTATCGTAATAATACTTCAATTACGAAACGGTAAACCTATACAGAAATGTATTAATGGAGTTTTTTCATCAGAATCAATGTATTATTAGATAAACTACAATGTCATTATCCTAAAGATTGTTAATAAAAATAAATTATAATTTTATAATGTCATATAATATATCAAATGAACTAAATAGAAAATGTAACAAACCAAACAATCTCAATTATTTGTGATTTGTTGCCCTCCTTTTTAGGCAAAAAATAATCCTCTTTGTTTGTATTTCATCGGTTGCAAGTTAGAGTTTTGCCGTGTTCCTTCCTTCTACCACTCTTGTTCCCTTCTATCACAGATCAATTTTAAATAAAAAAAGATTAAAATATTTGTTTTATAATAAATCCATAATAAAATGATAATTATAAAATCAATTTTGGAAATGGGGCCCACTTCACTTCTTCTCCAAACGGTTTCAAATAGCCCAAGATACCTCCACAACTCTATTTCTCTTACCAGTTTCCTCTTCGTTTTGCTTGTAAAATCTTCCACCTCTTCTTCTCCATTTCTCTCTTTCAATCTCTCTTCTCCCTCCGAAGATGCTTCCAAAGCCTAACAACGTTACTTGGATGGAAGATAAGGATGAAGAACAACAACACCCTTCTCTTCCTCCAAGCTTAAACCTTGGCCACTCCAATGGCGGTGCTAATCCATTCGCAAATTTCAAGTATGCTCTTGAAGTTGAAAATGATTGGTACAACGCTAAAAACATGCCTCAAAGTCACAACCGGTTTGATTCCAAAGAGTTTCGCTTCTCTCCGAACCTCACAAAACCTGACAGCAATCTGCTCTTGATAGAACAACAACAATCCATTGGTTCTTCTTCTTCTTCTTCCTCCTCGCAGCTTTCTTATCTGTTCAACTCTTTGGACAATACTTCTTCTCAATTACTACCCTCGTATCCACCCACAGAACACCACCAACAACAACTCATGAATCCTCTTGTCAATTTCATCCCCCAAAACAACACCTTCGACCTTGCTTTTGATCTCAAACATGGAAATATGCTCTTACAAGGGAATTCTTCACAGCTTCCCCATTTTCTCCAGAGGGGTGGGGAAGTTTTTAATGGGTTTGGGGAATTGGGTTCAGTTCATCAAATGGGTGGTTCTAGTTTGAGTTCAATTCCACAATTCTCACCTGCCCATTTTACCCCCGTCTCTGAAAATGTGACTTCTTTCGCTTCTGATAGCGGGTTTGGGGGGTTTGATGTGGGTTTAGGGAATTCTATGTTTGCAAATAGGTCTAAGTTGTTAGAGCCTCTTGATAATAGCCCTCCAATCAGTGAGCAACCCACTCTCTTCCAAAAGAGAGCTGCTTTCAGGAAGAATCTGGACGGTGACAATGTATTGGAAATTTCCCCGGTTCCGGGTTCTTTTTCGGGTGGGGTTCATATAATGGATGTAGATGAGAATCAAAAGATGATCACTGTGTTTGGAGATGGACAGGAGAGTGTTAGGCCTGATGGGTCAGATTTGAATTACGATTCCGATGACTTATCGGAGAGTATGATGATGGATGAAGGCTCAAAAAGCGGTGGAATAACGACTGGGGTTGATCCAAAGGGGAAGAAGAAGAAAGGGGTTCCTTCTAAGAACTTAATGGCTGAGAGGCGTAGAAGGCAGAAGCTCAATGATAGGCTCTATATGTTGAGGTCCATTGTCCCCAATATTAGCAAGGTATCCTCCCCTACCCTCTTTTCAAGTTAAGATCTTTAAGGATTACGTTTGCTGCATTTCTTTTGTATGAAATGGATTGGATTTGATTATTATGTACACATGTGTCACTATCATTATTTACAAAGTGCAAAAGAGGGCTTTTATATACAAGGAGTTCAACATTTAAAGTAGTCACATGAAGTGGATGGGTTGCTATCTAGTACGTCCACTATAAATTATAGCAAAATATACCTGGATATATATGTGAGATTATATTTATGAATATCCATTTGGTAAGAAACTAGGACTACTGATCTTTAGTTTTTGAAAAATTATCTGTAATAATGAGAATCAATGATTTAGTTTATTTATCCTTAATGATGTTTTCATGGGTTCAACCAATCTTGCATCTACTATGAATTGATGGCAGATGGATAGAGCTTCTATTCTTGGGGATGCTATTGACTACTTGAAGGAGCTGATGCAAAAGATCAATGATCTTCAGCTTGAACTAGACATACCTCCATCGACTGCACTAATGGCTCAAGCTAATAAGAGCCTTCCCCCTTTGACTCCTACTTTGCCAAGCCTGCCATCCCAAGTGAAAAAGGAGCTTTGTCCTAGCCCATTGCCTAGCCCTAATGGTCATCCTGCTAGGGTAAGCCATTCCTTCCTTCATTCTACATAATTCGATTCTATATATATATTTAACAACGAAATAATGGAAAACGCGCAGATTGAAGTGAGGCAGAAGGAAGAAGGAGCCATGAATATCCACATGTTCTGTCACAAGAAACCAGGCATGCTGTTGTCAGTAATGAAAGCTCTAGACAGCGTCAATCTAAACGTCGAACAAGCATCCATCAGCTGTCACAATGGGTTTACCATGGATATATTCCATGCTGAGGTATTATATATGATTATTACTAAATATATATATAATTAATCATCAGATCGATGTGGGTTCTTACTTTTTCTTCTTTGGATTGCTGTTCGTCCTAACAGCATTTGAAGGAAGGGCAGGAAGTGCACCCCGAGCAAGTGAAAACGCTGCTGTTGGAATCAGCTGGCATGGCCGACTTACCAAAGCCAAATACCGATCCTTCCATTTAGTCATGCTTTCTTTACTATCAAACCGTTGGCTTTTCTCCTAAGTTGAAGACTTTCTTTCAGTATCAATGTGATACTTAATAGTTTTTTTACTGCAATTTTTGCATGGATATTCAGCTGCTTAGGGTTGCTGATAAAGGATCCGAAATCAAAACTTGAGACTAAAGATATTTTAAGTTTTTCTTATACATCTGTTTTTTGGTCAGAGGCTTTTTTTAATAGATCTTTCGTAGTCTTCATTATCGATGAGACATCAATCTCGTCTTCTATTGTGTGGGGTTTGATTGTATTGCAACCAAGGCATGCCGGAGGAGGGGTACGTATACGTAGTTTCTTGGTTTTTGGATTCGATAGATCGATCTTTAATTTTGTAAGGTATTTTTGTTAAAATTGGGTATATATTTGTTGAATCTGGGTTAAGTGCTGATCACAGAGGTTTCATTGACCATGTCGTTTAGGAAGTTGGAATAGGATATTACCACGAGTTTTTAGTATACGTCCGATTCCATCCTAAAATCAATTAGTAATAAAATGAGTAATCAAATGGTTATATAATAGTATCCTTATTGTGTGTTATGTGGATCAGGGGCGGCCCCAAGGGGGGGCGGGGAGGGGCGGCCGCCCCCCTCCGAGAAAAAAAAAAAAAAAAAAAAAAAAAATTTTTTTTTTTTTTTTTGAAAAAAATCGTTTTAAAATGGGTTGTGCTTCTCTCGTTTATAAAAAAAAATTTCTACAATTTATTTTTTTTAAATATCACTATTCTTGTGTTATATTTAAATGTTTTTTTTGGATCTTTCGTCGAAGTGAACGAAACTTCATAAGTATTTCCCGTTTTAGACTCTAGAGTGAAATAATTCACCAAAATGCACGAGATTTGTTGTTTGGATTAGAAGCGCGGTCTTTAGACCACACTCTTATTTGTAAAAAGCGTTGTTGAGGACAACGTTTTAATATCTGAAATAAAGATAACAAAAACACAAATAGAGTTGTGGTCCTAGACCGCGGCTATAGTGTAACGTTTTTGGAAAAAAAAACTAAAGAGGCGCGGTTATATACCGCGCCTATAGGCGCGTCTATAACCGCGCATCTTTAGTTTTTTTTTTCTTTAAAAAACGTTACACTATAGCCGCGGTCTAGGACCGCACTTCTATTTGTGTTTTTATTATCTTTGTCCTAGACAACGCCTATAGGGGCAACTATTTTTTTTAAAAAAAATTTTTTAGGCACGGTCCACGACCGCGCCTTTAAGTGTAATGTTTTTTTTTTATTTTTGTTTATTGTAAGTAGATGACATATTAACTTTGTTTTTATCGCTACTTTATTTTCATAGATGTATTTATCGGAAAAAAAATTTCGCCCCCCCTCTAAAAATCCTACGGCCGCCACTGACGTGGATACTTTTCTCTAAGTCGTAACAGATTGATCAAGCTTGTAGTAATGGCATTGAAAATTGGATCTCTTGAAATTGAGTCATGTTACAATCATGGTGGTCTCGAAAACTACGATACAGGATGTACATATAAATAACTGAAAGTTGTAGGGAATCCAATCTATATACATATATTAAAGCCAAAGCATTTCCTTCAACGTGGTTTATCCTATCTTATTTTATATCACGTGTCATTTTTTTAGAATTTTGATTTTTTTTTAAAAAAAATTATATACCATATTTAAATTAGTCAATAATGTAATTGTATAATTATCCTATAATAGAAGTTATATTTATCTACTTACCATACATGTCTTTTTATATATCTACACATATACATAAATATAGTTAAAATTATACTAATAGATTTATTATTCTATGATAAAAATTATACCAAAATAACTTTATATATATAGTTATACATATATTTATCTATACTAAATATACTTTTTTATTTTATGTATAGATGTTAATGTATTTTAATTTTATTAAAAACTTGAAGAGATTATTTTTATTAAACTTCTATCAATTAATCTATATACATATATTAAAGGAGAAACACTTTGTGTCACGTGTCGTGATCTTATAAACTTCACACCACATGTCATTTTCTTGCGCATTTTAATTTTATAATTATAGTAATTACAAATCAATACAAAAAGCAATGATATAGATAATAGATATATTATTTCCATTTATAATTTTATCGCAATCTTCAATATATTTTCAAGATATCCTTTTCATTATTTTTAAAAAAAAATTCTCACTTTTAATTTTAAAATGATTAGATTATTTATTATTCTAACTTTAACATATAAATATATAGTTTTATATTAATTAGGAAATACTCACTAACTTAAAAATGTATAAATTTTTACAATATAATTATTACATCTTTTTTTATGGATATTATTTAAAACAACCTAAGATAATTTTGTAATTGAATTTTATAAATGTTCTCTACTTTAACATTTATATTTTAAATTTAAAATTTATTTATATTTTTTCTTTTGAAATTTTTTATTTCACTTTTATCAACTTTATAAAATAGTCTATTAACATTAACTAAGATATGTAATATTGTCTACATTAGTCTATTTTTGTTGTTTATCTGAAATTATAATTAATTTAATTATAAATTTTAATTAATCTTTCGTTAGTTAATTAAAACCATTATGTTACATAAATTTTTTTATAAAAATTTTAAAAATTATAAAATTTAAATTATATCCTTGTCTTGACACGGGAACTACACTAGTTGTGATTTGAATTAGAATTACATGCGGTTACAAAGTGTTGTTTGATATAATAAGACGTTATGCACGGAATTAAATATGATATCAAAACCAATAGTCCCAAAATACGCGATCGGTATTATGTGCTTGTTTGGGGTGACAATTGATTGTGCAACCCTTTCTTACCGGTCCAATCTTTTTCTAAGAAGTTCAATCTCAATCTCTTTGATATGAACCATGAACTACTAATGTGTAAGGAGCATAAACCGACACAGATATTGCTAAGAAGACTCGCACTCATGATCAAGTGAAGCAACCGGACTGAGTGTTATTATATATGAAGAACCGGGTTTATGTTAAGAAAAAGAGACGCATTGTTGTGAACCGAGTTTGATGCAAGCTGACAGTTTGAAGATTGTTAGCTTGAAAGGAAACTTCGAACCATAGTGCTGTGGAGCACAAATATTACACCTTCCTACTTTTTGTATCTGGACATGCGTCATTTTTTTTTTCTCTAATACCAAATATTGAGAACCGGATGGAGTACCAAGTATTAAGATCCACTTACAAATCGAAAAAGTACACAAGAAAACTCATAGGAACCACACACAAAATCTCTGACATTTGAATTTTCTCTTGACCCTTTAAAATTTCAATTATTTGTCCAAGACCAAACCAAACAAAACAAAACAAAACGAAACAAACTCATCTTCCAACTTAAACTGAATTCAGCACAACGAACATCCAACCAAACAAATTACCGGAAGTGATGTTTATATCATTTTGTTATATCTTTGTGATTTGTTTAGAGTTTGTTAATCTTTCGAGTTTGATTACCGAGTTTGTTAATCTTTCCTACAATCATTTTGACTCCGGAGAAGAGTAGTATTTCAACGGAAATGATACCATTAACAAAGACAGTTGCTTACGACCTTAACTGATGCTCGTATATCTGATCTGAAAAAAAGAAAGAAAAACAAAGGCCCATTTACATGTTGGGCTGGGCTTTCCATTTTTACCATTTTTGTTGGCATTCGATTCTCCACCTCCTCTTCGCGTCTCCGTGCCTCCCTTTTCTCAACTTCCGGTGAAGACGTCATTGGAGGCTGCAAATCTCCCTCCCTCTCACATACCTGCTGGAAATGGTATCTCACAGAAACGGACAGGTTTACCTACTCTTCTTATCGTGTAGGCATCATGTCGTCAAAAGAAGAACTTCAACCTCGATTTCTCATTCATCGCTCACTCTTACCACCAGCGCTCACAACGCCGACGAGCACGAGGTCGTTAGAGAAATCTCTCAACTTCTCAGTGATAGAAATTGGAAGAATCTTCTCGAATCTTCTCCCAATTTATCCACCAAGCTCAGCCCTGATCTGGTCAAATCCGTGATCCACCATAATTGCCTCGCAGATCCAACTCTCCTCCTCAACTTCTTCCACTGGGCCGATTCTCACCTCAAACTCCATCTACATCATTACTTAGACTCGCTTTCTATGATTGTTGTCCTTCTATGTAATTCTAACGGCTTTCCGCACGCTGCTGGGGTTATCGATCGTCTGGTTAGCACCTGCTCTCCTCCTTCTTTGCTTCTTGACTCGTTGTCTTCTTCTGTCAAGGATTGCTTTGATGCCGACGGTGGTTTGAAAACGGAGTTGAGTTCCCATTCGGTTGTTTTTGACATGTTGATATCTGCTTACAAGAAGAAGGGACTCTTGATCGATGCCGCTTCTCTATTATTGTCAGCTAACAAAAACGGTACCTTCTTGCCTAGTCTGGTCTGTTGTAATTCCTTACTGAATGACTTGCTTAAGTCGAATAGGATGGACTTGTTTTGGAAGGTTTATGGTACAATGCTGGAGTTCAGTTTGGGTCCTGATGTTTATACTTATACCAGTGTCATTAATGCTTATATTAAGCTTGGGAAGGTGGAAAAGGGGAAACAGTTGCTTCTTGAGATGGAGGGTAAGGGGTGTATGCCTAATGCCATTACTTACAATGTTGTTTTGAAGGGCTTGTGTCAAATTAAGGCTCTTGATGAAGCTTTGGAGATTAAGTCGTCCATGTCCAATAAAGGGGTGTTTCCGGATGGATATACTTACGCTACACTTGTGGATGGATTTTGTAAGGTCAACAGGATGAGAGAGGCAGATGCTTTGTTGGAAGATATGCAACATGCAGGATTGAGTCCAAACCCCATTGCCTACACTGCTTTGATGGACGGGTTCATGAAGCAGGGTGATTTGAAGGAGGCTTTGAGGGTCAAGGATAAGATGGCAGAGTTTGGAATTAAGTTGAATGAGGTTGCTTATGCTTCCCTTGTTAACGGCTTTTGCAAGGTTGGTGAAATGAACAAGGCAATAGATCTTGTGAATGAGATGATTAGAGTGGGTATGAATCCTGATACCCGGATTTATACTAGTTTGGTTGAAGGGTATTGCTTTCAAAATAAGATGGACAAGGTTCATGAGCTGCTTGCAGAGATGAAGACCAAGAACTTGTTGCCTACAGTTTATACTTTTAGTGCAATAATAAAAAAACTTTGTAACAGGAGAGATTATCAATCTGCCAATGACATACTGAAAGGAATGCTCGCGTGGGGCTTGAAACCAAATGTTGTTATCTATACTACTATGATCAATTGTTATGTCAAGGAACTCAGATTTGAAGAGGCTGCAAAACTTTTCAAAGAAATGACTGCGAAAGGGATCTCACCTGATGTATTTTCCTATGGTTCACTTATCATTGGCCTTTGCAAGGCCCAGAGGAGGGATGAAGCAAGAATTTATATGAATGAAATGGTGGCCCGGGGTGTGAAACCAGATGCCTATATTTATGGTGCTTTCATCCTTGCACATAGTAAGACAGGGGAAATGGAACCTGCCAGTGACCTTTTTAATGAGATGTTGAGCTCTGGCATACCTCCCAATAAATTCATCTATTCAGCTATGATTGATGGACACTGCAGAGCCGGTGATACTGAAAAAGCATTAACGATTTTTAAGTCTATGATTGGCCACAGGGTGGTTCCTGATGTTTATACATACAGCTCCCTCATTTCTGGTTGCTGTAAGCAAGGTGACATGATAAAGGCTTTTGAGCTTTACAGTGAAATGGAACAGAAAGGTGTTGCTCCTAATATTGTTACTTACAACACCTTGATTAATGGGCTTTGCCTATCTGGGGATGTTCAGAGGGCAAGGCAGTTGTTCGATGAAATCAACGGAAAGGATCTGAAACCAAATAGTGTTACTTATACTACCATGATAAATGGCTATTGCAAATGTGGAAACATGGTTGAGGCATTTGGGTTGTTTGATAGGATGACATCCGAAGGGGTGCCTGCTGATGTATTTGTTTATAACTCCCTTCTTACTGGCTGCCTTAATGATGGAAATGCCGAGAAGGCACTCAAATTATTTAATGAAATGACACGGGAAGGCATTGCTTCTACACATACTTACAATATTTTGATTGATTGGCATTGTAAATCACATCATTTGACCGAAGCTAACAAGTTGCTAGAGGACATGAGTGATAAGGACGTTGCTCCCAATCACATAACCTTCACAATCCTGATTGATTATCACTGCAAGATAGGTATGATGGAGAAAGCTGACAGTTTGTTCTCAGAAATGCAGGAAAGGAGCTTAAAACCAACTACGGTGACATATGGTACTCTCTTACATGGCTACAAAAGCAAAGGGAACATGTTCAAAATGTTTTCCCTTTTTCACGAGTTGTTAGAAAAGGGACTTGAACCTGATGAAGTAATTTATGATCTGATGCTGGGCGCTTATAGTGAGGCAGGGAGATGGATGAAAGCATTTCAGCTATTGGATGAGATGTCAGTCAAGGGTTTAGCAATGAAAGCAGTTACAGACAGTGTACTTGTAATTGCTCTATGTCAAGAATCTTCGGAAGTATTACAATTGCTCAATGATATGAGGGAGCAAGGACTCGTGTTAAGTGCTAAAACATGCAGCTATCTAGTTCAAGGGGTTTTTCAGGTTGAAGATGCTGAAAAGGCGATTGAGATTCTCCATTGTATGGAAGAATGCGGCTGGATTTCTAGTTCTACAAAATTAATTGATCTAACAGGTAGCCATAACCTACCAAAAGGAGGAGATACTCCTGAGTTGCTGCAGTCTGTCAGTTCAAAAGGTTGATGTTTCCAATTGAAGAATATGGTCACTCTTGAAGTGGATTGTTATTGATTCATGACATACACTTACACGTCCTTTCATGGATCAGTTGAAAGTCGGCTTCCATCAACTACTTGTCAGCCATTTATACAGCTTTGAAGATTACTTATTTATGGGACAAGGTGACCAGTGATGGGGAGTGGGATGCTTCAGTCTCCTAATGAGTTTTTAAATCTGAAGATTAAGAGGTAACTTCGTGTGCCATGTTATCTTCTTTCACAGGGATATGAAGTTTAGTGCCTGTATGAATTATCCATTCTTTGAAAAATCTGCCGTGTCCTTGAGAACGTATTAAAGTGCATGTCTTTTGGAATATCAAATATAGTAATGTACGCTTGCATTACTTAGGCTGTATTGCTAATGTCCTTAAAACATTTCCATTATTAACAGACACCAGAATGACTGGAAGGGCAGCGATTTGTTTGCTTACTATGATGGTTTAAAATCGGGTACTTTCAGAGATTGACTTCTCCATTTGAGAGGCTCAATCTGACATATCTATCTGATTCATTGGTAAGTTGAAAAACAATTGTGCTGATTCTGAGATATACTCCATCTATTAGTAATTTTAGTTCAGCTGCAGGGAAGCACCCAGTTGACAGTTGCTCTCTCTTCCATGAAGCTGCTGTATCACTCTGGCTCTCTCAATTGGTCTACTGAAAGGTTTCTGAATGTGTGTTTTTGGAGGATGGACACAGCCTTGTCATGGTTTTGAGAATATGAATCAGGATTGTGCCTCATTTAAGCAGACTAGCATTGTTCTGTGCAGCTCCACAAGCTCTGGCCATTACAGTTGTACCATCTTTCGGGGTTTTGGTATTAGCTTGGGAGTACTTCACACTGATTATCCTCAAGACATAAAAAATGCTATGGTTGGAGCATTTATTCATATCTGCAGAGTCTGTGACCGATGGTACCCCTACTTTCCCTTTTTTTTTTAAAAAAAAATCTTTTTCTCGTCAATGAGTTGCATGTGGGACTGTGGGATTGGTGTGATTCTCGTGCACTTTGTAGTTTGTATGCTATCTCAAATTGATCTCAATACTTGTGAATTTTGGGTTTATATGCAGTGTTACAGCTATTGAAATCTGCTCAAATTGATGCAGCATGGGGTGAGACATGGGGATTATACACGCAGCAGGAAGAGGTTGAATTTGCTGCAGAATGTGCTCTTAATAGACCGGGTTTCCAGGCAGAAAGGTTGTTTCCAAATATTTTCTTATCAAATGAGGGTAATCCACACATTGTGTTTTCCTATCAAATGAGTGAATGGCTAGGATTGTCACATTGTGTTTTCCTATCGAATGAATGAGTATGAGTGAATGACTATCAAATTGAGAACGATGATGCAATAAAATTGTTACTTTCTACATTCTTTGCTTAAAATTAATCATAATATATTATGCATGTAGTTAGAACTTCAGCCGGGTTCATAACATTTTGTTTTGTTCATACCATCATCCAAAATCCACATTTCAATCATCATTGAAGTTTTATTTTTATGAAATGTGCCAAATAATATGCACTTTGTTATCTGATAATGCACCGGAATGTTCAATCATATGTAATACAAGAAAAGTGGAGGAACGGGAGATGACCATAAAATTAGATGAGCAAAACTTGAGATGAAATGAGAAGGTAATGAAATGTGTGACGATAGTGGAATTCACTTTCAATATCGATGGACAACAAAGAGAGCATGTTGTTCCATTTATAGGGCTTCAGAACGGTATATCCTCATCTTTTCATACTTCGCTCAGAGATTATTTCAACCCTTACGAAGACTACATTAACCGAAGGGAAGTTGCATGGAGTACAAATATATCGAGGTTGCCCAGGTATCCCATCTCTTATTTGACAAAGCAGAGGTTTTGTTTATCAATAATGTCCCTTAATTTAATATAGAACATTTGACGGATCTCTTGGGGGTTCGTCGTGTGAAGAGACACGAGAAGTATCTCGGGTTGCCGACTATTATGGGACCTTTTAAAAAGGAGACTTTAGAAGGCATTATTTAAGAAAGGGATTGGTTAGAGGGTTGGTACGAGGACAAAAATAAATGTATGGAAGGATGTATGGGTGGTGGTGAATGGAGGTAGACTCGTCATAAGGCTCTTGAAAGTCGAAAGAACGAACTTATCCATGACGGTAGAGTTTCAATTGAGTTAGGCGGAGGGGATAAGACGAGGGCAAGAGAATGAGCATGTTTGAGGATGAAGATGCTTCTCTTATTCTTGCAATGCTCACTAGTTTCCGTATCAATAAAGACAAGAGGGTATGGTGGCAAGTGGGAAGGGTGAGTTTATGGTAAAGACTACATACTGGCCAAGGAGATGCAAGGGCCTTATGATGAGTTCACAAAGCATTTGTTTTTCTTATGTTCATAGTTATTTCAGTTTGTTACAATTTAAGGACCCCTAACAGAGTGGCTCATCTCCTTGTAAGGGCAGGCATTTTAGTATCTTTGTTTTTGAAAGATGATTTCAATACGATCACATAAGTGATAAAAGAGATGTAAGCAAATTGATTTTAGCTTGAAATCTTATCGAACATGTATGCTAGACTTGAATTTCATGCACACGATATGTCAATATTAAGATGCTAAACTTCACGTTATATTTACCATGACATCAAGAAACGAAGGAAACGTAAGTACAATAAGATTTTTTATTATCATCAAAACATATGCAAAGAAATTACAACGTAAATAAAGGCAGTGAATCATAAAGTTTAATATTTGTCTAAAAATATTTATGTTCCCTAACTTCTTTAAAAAATATGCGTATAAACTAAAAATTGTTTTAAATGAATTTTTTAAATAAAATTATCCACAATTAATAATCAAAAGGAAAAATATTTTATTTTATCATTGTCACTTTGTTTGTGATATTATAAAAGATGAGAAAATGTAAATTTATTGATAAATTGTACATATTTTGGTTAATTTATCTAAAGTTAAATATGTCATAAGAATAAGATTTTAATTGAGCAATTTTACATAAAAGAGTGGTGTAATTGGTCAAAATGAGGACGATTTTACCCAAATTTACAATCGAAATCCGGATAGTTTTTTAGACGATAAGAACCAGATCCGATGAACGCCGACAGCAGCCCATTGGACAATATACGATCCCAAGTCGGATCACAATTCACACCCACATTTCTCATTTCTACAATATCAATTCCAACTAAAATTTTTTTTGGAGAATTCCATCTAAAATTTTTTTTGGAGAATTCCATCGACTTCTCTTTGGTTCTTCTACATGTTTGTCATCATCTTACTATTTTTTTTTTTTTTTTTCCAATTTTAAATTATTACATGACACTTAAGGGATCATTTGATATCCATACCTCTGATTAATGATTTGGATATGAATATCAACTGTAACCATATCCTATGTCTGTATTTCAGAATATCAGTCAAAATAATTACATAATATCAAAATATCCTGTTTTGATATGCATATATTTTAGAGGGCATCAGCTTCCTTTTCTCACATTTCTCTCTCGGCATTTCTTCCCTTCTCGCTGCCGCCACCAACCCGACTGCTATTCTCGACCGGTTGCAAGGAGCAGCCGAAGCTGCTGCTGTTTACCAAAAGGTATGTTTAGTAGTTTTGCATTTTGAATTGAAATGGATTGTTTCAACTACACTGTGCTGTTTGAATTGATCGTCCCCTCTTGACCTAATCTGGCACGTGCTGATTGATCGTCCTTGCCCTAACCTAATCGGCAATTGGGACTGTTTGAATTGAAATCGATTGTTTCACTGCACTTTGTTATTTGATTGATCGTCCTGTCCTGACCTAATCTGGCATGGGCTATATCTGTTATTTCGATTGTTTCACCTGCAATTGGGGCTGTTTGAATTGAAATCGATTGGAAAAAATTTGGTTCATCAAAAGGGAAATGTGTAAATTTGATATTAGAAAAGGCCGAATATACACAAGCAGCTTCAGGCTTTCCAGTCACATTACATCTTGAGACGATTTTTCTCAACTGCCTGAAGTAAATCTTTGGCATTGAAAATGACTCAGCATTGTTCTGCATCTCTTTTGTTCTCAGACCAATGCCCTGTAATTTACACAGGAAATACATTCAAAGGTGTCGGGGGATTTGTTTTTACATTACTAGATGATGTAAATCCGTATTTCTTCTCGATTTGATCAACTGCTCCACCCTTTTCTTGTTGTTGTGGTTGTGGCTCTTCTCTTGCTGGGGCTGTTTTGTAGCATGAAACCCTCCATGAAAATCTGTTTGAATTGAAATCGATTGGAAATTTTTTTGTTAGCTGCTGCTGTTTTGTAGCATGAAGCCCTCCATGAAAGTAGAAACATTATCTATTCTGTGCAAATTTCACTTTATCTATTCTGTAATTTTGTTGTTTGTTATGCCAAGAATTTTGTTGTTTGTTCGCTGCTGGTGTTAGCTGCTGCTGTTTTGTAGCATGAAACCCTCAAAGAATTTAATTTCTTATGCCAAGTACTGTAGACTAGGAGTAAAATCACAGGGCAATAGTAAAATCACAGGACTAGAGATTACTACCAATCTTCTGTAATTTTGTTGTTTATTCATATCCATGTTTTAATTTTTATTTTTTTTTTACTTTTAGGCGTTTCATGTTGTTGACTGGAACTATATTTTCTCTACATTTTTGTTGAAAGAACGAATCAATGGGGAAAGAAATTGATGCTGTGGCCGCTATGGACATTGACGATCAGAATACCAACTCTTCCGATCCGACAAGCCCTAAATTCTCTATCAATGGTACCTCTCTCTTAATTCATCTCCTCTATTGAGTTACAACTCTCGAGCACTTTGTATGCTATCTCAAATTGATCTCAGTCTATGGGAATTTGGGTTTCTTATGCAGTGTTGCAGCTACTGAAATCTGCTCAAATGCAGCATGGATTAAGACATGGGGATTATACACGCTACAGGTTCATATCCTTATCCTTTTCTGGATGGATAATCTGTGGTTAAAATATCGTTATCTTTGTTCCATCTTCTTTAAAGAGATGAAATTAAGATATGCATTGTTCCCGGTTGTGTTCCTTTTCACGGAGTCATGGGTTTATTGACACTGCATCCACTTGCTTGATGCTTTTTAGCTGATAAGAAAGGCCTTTTTATTTTAAGATGCCAACCCACTGCTTCAGTGGATTATTTACGCAATTGCTACTGATTATTTTGAGTTCCAGGAAATATTGCACAGCTCGACTGAGGAGGCTGTATAAATCCCTGAAGTTCACTCATGGTCGCGGAAGATACAGCCGTCGAGTCATTTCCGAAAGTTCAGTGACAGATGTTAGGTGGTTGTGCATCCTTTCTGGTCTTCATATTCAATGCAAATTTGACAAGTTTGTTGGGTTATTCTGTTTTTTCCGTCTTTGTGCTATTTACACTCCTTGCTTCTCATACCTGACTTGTTATTTTGGATTTAAACAGATATCTACACATTCTTCTGTATACAGCTGAAAGAGCATGGAGTCACGCCATGGAGAAAAGACAGCTACCAGATGGTCCCAACAGAAGCCAACGCATCTATTTACTTGGCAGGCTAAGGAAGGCGGTAAAATGGGCCACTCATTTTGCCCAACTTTGTGCACTTAAAGGAGATTCTAGAACATCTCTGGAGGCTGAGGTCAGTCTTACCATCCCATATTGCTATTGGATTCTTGTTATAGTCGCTGAAGTTTGTTCATAATGTTTTTATTGTTTCCATGTTCCAATTTCTGTAATCTCTTCTGGATCTATATAATAGAAATTATATGAGGAAAGATGCTGTTGGGGTCTGAAAAGCCTTTGTTCATCTTGTTCTATGTACATGGATAAAATCAAAATAATCTACCTCTTCACATTAAACCAAAAGTAAAAAGTGATGAAAAATGTTATGATGATTAGTTATGCAGCTTATATTGCTATATCTGATCCGTTTTTCAGGCCTATGCATCGTACATGAAAGGTACCTTATTGTTTGAACAAGATCAGAACTGGGACACAGCATTAAGGAATTTCAAGAGCGCAAGGTACCTCAGCAATTTGACTTTTTCTGTCTACTAGTGGAACATTCTCATACATAAATAAGAATCAGTCAATGAAAGGACATGTAGATGCAAAATATAAGCATTTGTGTGGTATTGTAGTTTCATAATGATAATTACGGCTACTTTTGTATTTTAGAGCTGTTTATGAGGAACTTGGGAAATATGGAGACCTGGAAAATCAGGTTTTATGCCGTGAGCGTGTTGAAGAGCTAGAACCAAGTATTAGATATTGCTTGCACAAAATTAGCAAGTCAAACCTACAAGCTTCAGAACTACTACAAATCGGTGAAATGGAGGGTCCAGCTATGGACCTTTTCAAATCTAAGCTAGAGGTGAGTATTGATTTCTGGGATAAGGAAGTTTGATGCAAATCACTTCAAAAAACTACATTTTCTTGTTATCTCAAACTCTTCTTGTGCAAAAGTTAATTTATCATGAAAAACTTGCTTTCCACCTTTTGTCCCCATGCTGCTTAAATAATGCCGGAATGCAGATGCTTCGGTGCATGCAAAAATCACATTGTTCCTTTGTGATTTGCTTTCATGTTTCTTGCTAAATTTTATGACTAATTGGTTCTGGTATGTAGGCTGTCATGGCTGAGGCAAGGTCTCAACAAGCTGCTTCATTGACTGAGTTCCATTGGCTTGGCCACAGGTTTCCCATTTCCAATGCCAAAACCAGGGTTTCTATACTTAAAGGTTTGTGATAGTACATGTGTTTCAGCACAAATACACAATCTATTTTTTTAATCGGTTTCTTTAGTTACAGTGGATACAAGAGTTGGTATCAAGAACTCTCATCATAAAAAGCTTGCACTATAAATGATCAATTTGGAAATTTTATCATTAACCTTCTTATCCTTACCTCATGAACTTAACCAGCATGCATATTAACATTTGTCACTCTTCTTTATTGTGATATGATATCTAATCCTTCCGGGCTTATAGCTACAAGATAATTTAATCTCTCAATTTCCATATGTTGAAATTTTCTTAGATAGGCTGCTATCAAGTGTTGTTGAATTTTGATAGGTGGTTTACAAGAGCTATTGAGATGCTAGCTTTCAGGTCTTTAACCATATTGAACAGGAAAGGACCTATATAGTCTGGTCAAACTGAAGGCAGCAAGAAAGTTTTTAGAGGAATTTTCTGAATCATTTTAACAGAGATTCTATTGTGAGATATGTGGGTGTAGTCATTGCTTCCTATCTGGATGCGGTTGAACTTGATAATTCTATCCTTTCATAATAGGAGGCAAACACCATTTGACGTTTTTTTGCCAAGATCTAGTAGTGTTTTTTATGTATGTCTCATTACTATACCAATACTTGGTCGCTGCATATAGTGTTTTTTATTCAAACAATTACTGGGCACTTCCTCTCGCCGACTTACCATAGATTTGCCTTTTTTGTTCTCATATATGATTGATTGGTTAATCCAAGTTGACATTATACGTATGTTGTTTCATGATGGATTGGTGGTTGTATATATAGTGGGCAGGGTTTTATGTGTCTAAAGTAAAATTCATGAAGTTTTGAATAGACACTCCTGTTTTTCTCTCGTAAGTCTAAATTCGTTCATTAGTTTGGGATTGTCTTCTCTATATATTTCCATGAGACATCTGTGTTTCTCTTTGTCTATTGTTTTTGAAGGATTTTCATTTCCATCTAATGTATACCAGCTCAGGAGTTAGAGAAGGATTTGCACAGTTCCACTGTGGAGTCACTGCCTGCTGAGAAAAGACTTGCTATGTTTGATAAGATTTTTACTGCTTATAATGAGGCAAGGAGCTGCATTCGTAATGATTTGGTAAGGCGCTAGATATGATTTGCTGATGTTTTGGTCATTTAATTTTTTGATTAGATTGTGCTATATTATGGTACTTTGTCATTATTAAAAATGTGTGTACACTGTGCACTTGTATATTTTTTGTTGTTTGCTGTATTTTCTTCCTCAGTTTCTCTCACATGACACGAGCTTTGAAAATGTTGTTACTAATGTATTTATATTGTGTAGGTGACAGCAGGAAGTAATGAAAATGTTAAAGATGATTTGAATGGACTTGACAAAGCTGTATGTGCTGTCTTGGATCAACGCACAATAGAGAGAAACCAGCTTTTGGTTAGCATAGCGAAGAGCAAATTCAACAGACAACGTGATGACAAAAATGAAAAGGCAACGAGGCCTGAAGAACTTGTGCGACTGTACGATCTTCTGTTACAAGTAAGATACATGAGAAGCTGAATTAGAATCTGCAGGAGGATATGATCTACATTGATACGTTTCAGCATGTTTATTTTTATAATATATATTTTTGTTATTTCTTTTTGCAGAACATTGATCATCTGTCTGATTTAGTTACTTCTGGGAGAGATAGGAAACAAGAAGAGATTGCATTTGCTGCAGAATGTGCTGTTAAAAGATCGGCTTTCCAGGCAGAAAGGTTGTGTCCAAATAGCATTTAAACACAACGAAAAATTGTTTAAGGATGCTAAACATTGATGTTGTCTTATTGGTGAGTTTATCACTAATTGAGTTCCCTCACTGTTTTTAGGTGCTTTTATTTGGCGAAGTCATACAGTTTGGCTGGAGAGAGGGCCAAAGCTTACTTATTGTACTCTCGTGCTCTCTCCCTTGTTGACAATGCCGTGAGAGAACTAAAGAGTCTCCCTAATTTGGACCAGGTTAGTATGGTAATTGTGATTTTTTATGCTATTGATGATCTACTGCCTGCTTCTTCTTGTAAGTTTCACTTTGCAGATTGCACAGCATTATCAGAAATGATACCTTGGAATTTTATTATGTTTTGGGTGTCACAGGCAATGATGGAGGAGTTGAATGCACTGTCTAGCAACTGTAGATCAAACATTTGCATAGAACATGCAACAGGGATAATGGAGAAGAAGGAACAAGAAGATCCAGAGAAGATTTCAAAGAAGATGTCTGATATTAACCTTAGTGGAACTAATAAGAAGGTACTATTTTTGTTTTTCTATTCTTGATATGGATAAAGTATTTATGTAACTATGTAAGCTACTTCCATGTTTGAATCTGCTTGCAATTGCATTGGGTTTTTAATGCACTGTATTGATAAATTCATCAACAGGAGAAATTGCTGCTTGAGAAACTAGATGTATACGAGTCGGGTGTTGGTGTTTCAAACACAAAAGCTCCTCCATCAATTGAGGCCTTTCCACCTGCATACCAGGCCATACCGAGGAACCCTATTGTGTTGGACCTTGCTCACAACTTGATTGACTTCCCGTCCCTGGAGAACAGGGTGAAGAAAGACAAGAAGGGATTCATTAGCAGGTTCTGGAGATGAGTACCAAGCCAGAATGGAGTCAATGCCCTTGATACAATACTGTGACTTTTTGTTTATTTTGTTGTGTTATTTTCTTCAGATTAAGGATTAGTTTTTTTTTAAATGTCACGTTAAGGAGTATGAAGTTTTGCAGGTGGGTAACTTAGTAAAAGAGGTGACTAGTTATGTGGATTGACACAGTTTTTTTCCTGTCGAATGACTACAGTGAGGATGTTGATGCCATCAGATTAATTTCATTTTACATTTTTACTTGGTTTATGAACTTCAAGCGTTCATAACAGTATAGCACTTGGGGGTTTTTCATATCAAAATCCACATTTCAATCATTATCTGGGTTTCGTTATGGAGAGAAAAATGTATCACCATATATGAATTGGGACAGTGTAAGGCGCCCTAAATTGTATCACCATATATGAATCAGACAGTTTTATTCAGAAGGTATCATTAATATTTTTTCCATTCCAAATTTGCCACATACACCGTATAAACTCAATCAAAATAATGTAGAAATAATAAAAACTTGGACGTCGGTCATAATAACGAAAATTTTGTTTGTTTTGTAAGCAAATAAACAAATTAAAGAGTTTTTATTTGAACCAAACAAATGTTCAACTCTTATAATTAAACAGATACTAAAAATAGGACGAAAACTGAACAAAAAAGTTTCGCTCTAGTTGATTGAGAACCGAATGGGTTGAGAACCATAATGGGTTAACTTGTTAAAGTCGGTTGAACACATTAAGCCCAAGCTCAGCACGTCGAGTGAAGTTTCATCCTAAATTGATTTTTCAATGTGACCAAAAGAGAACCAGCATATTGCATATGTATATCTAGGGGCGTATTATTCACAAGATTTTCAATCTTATTGTTACTGAACAAATTTTTGGCATGTGTATATCTATATCTAGGGGCGTATTATTCACAAGATTTTCAATCTTATTGTTACCGAACAAATTTGTTGGCATATGTATATCTAAATTGATAGATTGTCCCTGTTTTTTTTACAGGTTTAAAACTGTGCTGGCGCCAAAAACCCTAACATTTAAGAAAAAATGGACACAGGTGCCGGAGCTCAATGAAAGTCAGAATTCGAAGTTTTTACTCTCTAGTAATAAGGTCGTGTATATAGATTTTTCGTATATCTAACATAATTGCTCAAGATACTGCATATCAAACAAGCCCCGTGATTAGAAAATACTGTACACTTATACATATACCCAACCCAATTGCTTGCATTTTGCCAAAACGTTGAAGCTAACCAAATAACATGGCTTTGCGGCTTTTTTGATTTGCAGAAAACAGAGAGGGCATAGTTCAACCGATAAATTCAACAAGACTCTACTAGCAGGAGGCCTAGTGCTTTGGGACTGCACAATCAAAATTGCGAGAGGAACCTAGGCGATGCTGCAAGAGCCATGCCTGCAAGGCCCAACTCCAAATGTGTCTTTCCAAGACGAGAACCAAGATAACCCTAACATCATTTCCTTTTAAGCAGATTGCAAGCGCATGAACTTGAAGCCAAACTTAACAGCTACAAAAATATACAAGATCCCTCATAAAGAAAAATCATCTCCACTCAATCTGAAGTGTATAAGATAAAGATAACAAAGGCTCAACGAGTAAATCAATACTTGCTGCTTGTAGAGGTAGGCCAACCTCTGATGTGAACACAGACAATTACTCTGATAAAATCATCTCCACTCAATCTGAAGTGTACATAGCATCAAATCCTTGATTGAATGGATGAAGCGATGACCCAATCTGCAAAATAAAATTAAAACAAGAGAAAACAAAACTATACTGCCTATTTAGTATTTGCATTTACATACAGAAATAAATATATAAACAGACATTGTAAAACCAACAAAAAGATTTTTAAAAAAAGAAAATCTAATATAAGCCTCCTCAGTTCAGGTCTCCATACATTTTCCGCATACATTGATCTCGGAAGAACGAAAGTATTTTTCATCATCATCAGAGGCTATACTGCCTATTTAGCATTTACATAATGAGATAAACATATGAATAGATAATGTAAAATCTTAAAATACAAAAGATCAGAATAAGCTAATATGTGTAGCCTCCTCAGTTCAGGTCTCCATACATTATCCGCATACATTGATCTCGGAAGAACGAAAGTATTTTTCATCATCATCAGTTACTACACTGCCTATTTAGCATTTACATACGGAAATAAAAATATAAATAGACATTATAAAACCTTGAACACACAGACAAAGATCAGAAATAAGCAAATAGCATGTAAGCCTCCTCAGTTCAGGTCTCCATACATTTTCCACATACATTGATTTCGGAAGAACGAAAGTATTTTTCATCATCATCGGAGGCTTACATGCAGGAGAGAATAAACTACTTTGACATTGATAATCACTTGTTAGCAAGATTTAAATTAAAGCCTCTTCAGTCCAAAAATTCATCCGCAAAGAATATCTCAGATGACAATAAATACATTTCAACATCCTTAGAGGCAAATATTTATTTCATGATATTTTATAATGAATGATCAAGCAGAATCAATTAATATATACATAGGTCTTAGTTCAAAATATAACTCGAATAATTAAACAAATATTAAACTACTGTATGCCTCCTCAGTTCAGGTCTCCATACATTTTCCACATGCATTATTCTCGGAAGAACGAAAGTATTTTTCATCATCATCAGAGGCATTCAGAAGACATGAACAACACTAATCAAATCATATTACCAAACGTTGAGAGTATGTTTGAAACTTACCACTCAGCAACAAAAAATGAGCCTCTTCAGTTCAGGTCTCCAAAACATTTTCCGCATGGAACATCTCGGAAGAACGAAAGTTTTATATCAAGATCATCACGAGAAACTCAAAAGTATCAGTTAAATCGCAATACCGAATGCACTTAAAAGTCAGTAAATTTTAAAATTCCTTCAATTCAGAGTTTCTGTAGAGGAATGATAAGCATGAATTACACAAATACAGACTTATCCTTCCTCTCTTTTGCTTTCCTGAATCATTTCAAAATCGAATCACCAGCAGTACTAAAAAGATCAGCCTGGATTAGGAAAACGAAAAACCGTACCTTATACGATGGCTCAGTAAACAGTTTTTGAAGGATATGTTTTGGAATCAATTCAAGCACGACTGTTGTGCAATGGAGAACGATGGGTTTAAGTAGGGTTGAAGGTGAGATGCCGAGGGGAATTAGGGTTTTTAAAGGGTTTATGGACCGTGGGCCGATATAGACACAGATTGTAAGCCCATTTCTAAAATTTGGCCCATCAGCTTGATCCATAGCAAGAAAAACAACTCATGTTTTTTTAATACTGCGCTGGTGAAGTTTTTTTTTTTTCCGGTCAAATTGTCAATGTCATTGCTTTTTCCTTTTTTTTTAAAAAAAAAACAACTCATGTTTTTTTAGGTGAACATAGAAATACGACCTATTTTTTTTTATACATGTACTAAGGGTCTATCTGATGATGATAGAAGATTCATTCTAAGAATATAGAACACAGGAAAACCCTAGCCCCCAAACTCACCTAGATCTACATTTCTTCTTACGAAATGGTCATCTGGGACAAGGAAAAAGTTTGCTCTCCAACCGTAGGGGATTTTTGGGTTGCGATTTAACAAAACAAGAGACAAAGAGAATCAGAGGGAGGCGGCTCGCCAAGGAGAAGGAGAAAAAGAGGAAGAGATGGAAAATCAGTGAGGAATACCGCAGTCAACACCGAATAGGCGGGATGGAGAGAGAATATCCTTTTTTCTCTCCTATCTCCGCCATGGATTGCGGCGAACGAAGATCGGCCGGCACGTGCAGGAGCTTAAAGCGAAATCTTGAAGAAGAATTCGAGAAGAATCACAAAAAAGACCAGTTTACTTATTTCTGATGCTGTCCACGGAGATGGGAACCAGGATCTGCTCAACCAAGTCAATACGCAGGTTGACGTTCTCAAGGTAGCTCTACACTTGAACAAATTTGGGCTAAGAACAACAAACGAATACTACAGTACTAAGTCAGACCAAATGGATGGTTGTGTGCATCCTTCCTTCTTGGTTTCTTCCCATTTGGTGTCTGCTACCCTTTCTTTCTGGTGCAGGATGGAACACATGAGAATGAAAGTGAAAACCGTAAGTAAAAGGAATAATGATGCTTATATGATCGACCAAATGGTGACGACTCTAACGACTCATAAACATAGACTAAACATCAAAATGTGGATGAACAATTGGTTAACTTTACAACAGTGGGCTCTAACCCTCAAAAAACAAGAACCGGTTGTAGAAGAGTAAGTAGTACCAAATTTGTTAAAATATGTTAGATACATCCATCAAAACTCCTATGAACAACTTTGGTATTTACTTTATGACCTATTGTAGATTGAACTTGAAGAATAAGTATGATCCCAAAATCTGGAGCATACTAGTAGTACAAGATGTGATCAATACGGAAATAAGGGAGATGCACACCGGACATACAAACAAACAGCAATCTCGGAATAGAAACACACTACTGCTATGGAATACAGATGTCGGTGAACAAGTAAATGAGAAGACTTGTATCTGTCAAAAGGGAAACTGGAACCATATCGGAGTAAGAATAATGCACTGAGCATGAAATTAACAAAGAACAATATACCATCTGTAGTGACCAAGCCTAGAAGAATGTTTGAAGACATAGCAAGAAGACCCAATATTGATTTGAATAGTTGGTTGTTTCATAACAACATTTGTATTGTATCATTGTTGGTATCTGCAGTAATTTATATGTGTCGATATCTTTGCAATTGTTTATACAATATGAAGGATTAAAAAATATGTTTCATAAACTTTGAACAACCTCTCCATCTAATCGAGTTGCATGCGGCTTATCATGAGCAAAAGCAACAGTTGATGGTTGTCTATAATGCAAAAGATTTTTTGTGTACTGGAAACTGCAACTGCACGTTATGTGCAGAACCTGAGCAAACCCGATATACCGATGTCCTTAGATCGAGTCCCTACAACAAAAAAGATAATGTCCCCCCAACAAGTTTTGACTATCCTATAAAACTAGTGACCCTTCATCTCAAAAATAATCAAAAGAGACGGGCTACAAGAACACATCAAGGCTAATCAACATGGATATATTTTGCCCCCTCAAACGCAGGTCCACAGTAAACGCATAATTATGGATGCCACTACTAAGACCAAGGCTAATCTACATGAATATATTTTGAACAAAATGTATCAATCCTTCCAAAAATTTTTGGGATGACTTTACTTTGTGAAGATGTTTCTCGAGTGTGGCCTAAACGATTGTCTTGGAAGATGCCGTAGTCACATGCCCCTGATGATCGTGTTGATCGTGGTTGTGTTCGAGGTCTCCGAAGATCCTCCATCTCGGTGGGGGCAACGTCGTGGGATCCACATTTCCGCAGGAGGTATGACATCCCCTAAAAAAGGTTTCTACCATCCTGCTTCCCGGCGGCGAGACACTGCGCTAGTTTATCTATCCCGTGTCCTCTCCATGTTTTGTTAACCTCGAGTGTTCAACGTCTTCTCCCATGGTTTAGTTGTTCTGACTTTTTGGGTCTTTCTCTCTTTTCTAGTTTGCTTGTGGTGTTTGTAGTTTTTCCCTTTTAGTTTTACTATTTGCATGACGGGCTGTCCGTTTGCCGGTTGCCGGCCTCTCGATACACCAATTATTTTGGTGTACACGAGCATCTTACCTCTTGTTCAAAAAAAAAAAAAATAGAAGATTCATTCTACTAATTTTAGAGGATTATTTTAACGAAAATTTTAATGTAGTTGCACTTGAATTATCGATTATTTAAGGGTTTATTGGGAATATTTATGGTGAGATGTTTGGTATTGGATGCACATTATAACTTAAACTAGTTTATATCATGTGCTCGTATTTGTTATAAATCGGTCAACAACCCACATATGGATAGGTCATAACGGCCAACAACCCACCTACCAGATATTAATCACTATCCGATATGAATAAATATTATAGTTAATCTTAACCAAATAGGCTAAAAATATATTATTTGTTAATTCTAAACTTTCTATTTATTTTATTTATACAAGTTCTCAAATTGTTATGTTTACTTGATAATCGATATGAGATAGCAAAATACATAAAAATATGACTGGGGTATTTTTTTTTATACAAGTTCTCAAACATGTATAGCTTTGTTGTTTAGTCTAACCTATGATATTTCGTAGATACTATTAGGGCCCATAATCATATTATCACCGGGCCACCAATTTTCATTTGCCGGCCTGGTCCAAACACAATTCGATGTATTAAGTTGGCTTGTAATTTCCCGAGATATCAAAATACTCGACTTAAAATAAACCGAGAATACAATTTTATAACCCAACCAAAATTCTTCGAACATACCGAAATGAGTTGATCAACACTAAAATGACTCTTTTTTTTTTTTTTTTTTGTGAAGAACCTAACAAAGCTTCTTTTTTTTAACATTCCGAAACCAAAATAATCTAAAGCTGGAAAATTACAAAGGCAAAATTAATTATCAGAGATTAAAAAAAAAAAAAAATTCTAAAATGTCCCGATGATCCAAAAAGTACACCCCCACCCCAACTGGATCCTCGATCACGGGCTCAAGTTAATCTGATATGAAATTATATAAAACTGTATAATTACATACAACAATAGTATAAATTTATACATATAATTAATCGAAAGAAAATACTCTTGTTTCGTGCATCCAAGTTTGAAGGATCTCCTGCATGTGTTGGCAAAGGATCTTCTACAAGTGGGTGAGGGTGACATTATATATATATAACCTATTTGATCATCTGAATATATACCCAAATAAAAATTAGTATTAATTAACACGTTTAGGATGTGTTTGGAGTAAAATTTTATGAATTTCTATAATTCATTATCTTTTATAAAATATCTAGAAATTAGTTATATTTATACATGTGTTTAATTTCTTAAACTTTAGCATAAAGCTAATTTGAATTTGGGTTTTCAAAAACGTAACAATTATGATTGTTAATATGATTCTCATAACCTATTTAGTTTAAATGCTAATTATTTATGTAAATTAGCTTCAAGACTAAATTTAAATTTTTTAAAAAAAAGAAAGAAAAGAAAAAGTGGTGAATGACACGTTCAAATCACAAATTTAAGAAAACATTTGTTTTCTTTTAAAAATTAAAAAAAAATACTAAATGGGGTTTAGTGGGAAGTTAATAAAACTGCTGTTAACTTGTTAGAACCTCTCTTCTTTGTTAAATATAAAAAGAAAACAAAAGAAGAAAAATGGGTTAAAAAAAAAAGAGAATTTTTTCTCTGTCTTCTTCTTCCCAACATTTACAGAAGAACGAAGAACAAAAATAAGCGATGAAGAGAAGGAAGCCACACAAATAAAGAGAGCAATTCAACAAAGAGTGATCTTATCACTTTCCTGTTTTTTTACTCTCCTAAGTTGATTTGCTTCCAAAATATTCATATGCTCAAAAGCACATACATTTCAAATGTTACTTTTCACTCAACTCAATCAAGCGTGTTTACCAGTCGATCGAAAGTAATGATCTTCTTCATGTTGAAACTGTAGTTGGATGAAACCGCTGGGTTTCTCCGCTACACAAGATACCGTAGTTGGTCGAATCGATCGATTCTACCACTAGAAAAGCGCGGTTACCAGTCGATCGAAAGTAATGATCTTCTTCATGTTGAAATGTATGTACTGTCAAAGTACACTCATAATCTAAAGGTGTTATTCTTCTTCGATAGATTTTGTTCAATGAAAATCATTGTAAGCCTTTAATTTTTGAGCTCATATGCTTTCTTCATATACAGAGTATGGCTTCAAACAAATCTATAGCCTACATCTCGGTTGAATTTAAATAGTTGAACTCGATTTTGTCTTTCTCCTGGGACTATGATAGTCCATTTCATCTCTTGGCCAAATGAATTTTTCTTTCTGATTCTTTCTTCACTCATGGGCTGCTGTAAATCTATTCAATAGCATGCTTTTATTAAATCTTTGTTTATTATCACAAAAAAAAGAGAGAGAATGAGCCATGGCTATAGTTTAGCTTCCTAAAGTCCATTAAGCGTAATCACTTTCATAATTTGATTTTTCTCTTGCTTCTATATGAACTCCATTTTAACATCTTTTGTGCGTACAAGAACATGTCCCCAAAGACATTAGAAATCGTTACGTACATAAAATACAATTTGGAGAATGAGCGCGATCCTTATACCGATCGAAGGTGATGATTTCGTTGTCACATTTGGCTATATCCGATGTCATTGGTAAACCGACACTAGTAGATAGCTCGAAACTACATTGTTTTGGCCATTACATGAAACCCGTAGTTGATTGAAATCGATGGGTTTCGTCACTACGATTGAAATCGATTGGAAAACAACATATGACATGTTTGATTGGCTAGAAGACAACAAAATTCCTTATTCTAGAGTGGAAGAATATAAGCAGTACCCAAATGTATAGCTTTTTGAAAGTGCTCGCTTTCAACATCGAATCCAAACTCGTAGTTGATTCGGATGTGTATACTTCCGGTCGCTATAAAAAAACTCATATGTGGTTGGAATTGATGTGTTTCACTCTTACAAAATCCGTAGTCGATCGAAGTCGTCACTACATTTGAGCCCATGCTTGGTGGGGGATCACTTGGTGCCAACATTCAAACATGTTAATGGATCAAGTATAAAGAAGAACCATAATTCTTGGTGCAGTGTATGGTCTTCTAGTAAGAGTTCTAAACATGGATCATTATATCCAATTAAATGAAAAGTGAAGATCTTCTTATATACAAGTCTAGTATGAGGGGATGATTAAGTGGGCTTAATTCTTTATAACATAATTCTATAGAAGGGAAGAAGTGATGTATGCAGCAAATGAATGAGAAGAAGATATATACATATTTTCTTTTCATTTATAAGGACCACTAAAATTTAGTGATTAACTAAGTACTATTAGTTTGGTTAATCTCAATACCATTGCTTACAAGTTTAAAAGCATGGAAAAGTTGAGTTCCTGTTGGATTTTAAAAACTACAACATTTCACAAAGTGCAAGATGGTGAAAAGCAAGCTTTTGATCAATGAAAATTTCCTTTATACAAAATAATGCAAATAAAGGAAAATATGAGAAAAAAAAAGTAAATCAACATTGTAAAATTGATTTACGTGGAAGGCTACCACTCTCAATTTCAACTTTGGTTTATTTACAAAGTAAGCCCACACAAATTAGCTTTTGTAAAAGTGATCCGTAAAGAAAAAGTTTTATAAATATGGCAACATATTTATGGTCAAATAAAACAAATTTTATTTTTAGAACTACGTAAGGACTTGCGCCACTCAAATAATGGCTACGTAGGTAACCCGGTACTAAGTTTAAAAAATATTATCGGGTACAGTCGCAAATCAAATCCAAATTATCTTTCATGGTAGAACTACGTAAGGACTTGCGCCATTTAAAAGGCTACGTAGGTAACTCGATATTAAATTTAAACTATTATCGGGTACAATCGTAAATCAAATTCAAATACTATAAAATGCCAAATATTCTTAACTCGATATATAGCATCCGCTCATCGAGTTTAACCTCAAATATCTTTTTAGGTAGAACTACGTTATGACTTGATGCTCTTTCCGAGCTACGTAGGAAATCCGATATGAAATTAAATTGGATTCAGTCGACCTGTTTGGATAAAGTAAACTTTGATATAAATCTTGGACGTAAAATCAAAATACACCAAGTTTTCATGAACTCGATATAAAGCATCCGCTCGTCGAGTTTGACCACAAAAAAACATCCAATTATTTAAGAACTACGTACGACTTGATTCCTAATAAAGGATACGTAGGAAATTTGGTAAATTATAAACCAGATTCAGTCACAAGTTTTAAAATAAAATAAAATAAAATAAAATAACCTATCACTGTTCTTGATTATGTGCGTGATAGTAGGGATAAATTAAGCAACCCTTCCTAGAAGATGGGTTTAATTTAATCTTTTGATGCATGATCGAGATATAAATGCCATGCAAATGATAGTTGAGTCATCGTCTAGGCAACCCTTCCTAAAAGGTGAGTTTGAACTTTGATTCTCTGATGCATGAAAACACCGCACGGAACTACGTGAGACTTGATCCTCTTTAAAGAGGTACGTAGGCAACCCGTCCAAAAACGGGTGCAGTCCAAATCACCAAAACCAACCAAATATCGGTATTTATATAACTTAGAATCAAAAGGTCAAAAAGAGAGGGTCGAACTCAAATAAAAAAAATAAATAAAATGTATTTTGTAAATTTATATTCGAATAAATTTGTGTACATTTTTATTCAACAGGATTGCATTATGCATGGGAATTAATAAACATTTATGTGCGAGGGTTGGTCACACAGCTCCCTCGTACATGACAGTTAGTTGTTGTATTCTAATTCCAACTTGAAAGCATATATATATATATATATATATATAATGATTGTAGGTAATCATGAGCAGAAGGTGTTGTTAGTTAGGTATGTACGTGCATCCAATTAAGGCAAAAAACGAACTTAATTCTCCGGCCAGCTTGAAAAGAAAGCAATATAAAATCTACAATGTTATAGCTATAAAGAATGTTGGAATTGATCCTGTCTTATATATAAATAGGGGTAGCTCAAGAATATTGTAGAAAATCAATCAATTAAAGAAGATCGAATACCTGTGAAGATCGATCGATCGAAGCTAGAGGGCGGAATGGGTTGTGAGAAGTGGATGAGGATCCTTGCTATGACGGTGATGATGATGATCTCCATAGTTGGTGGGGGGCAAGGTCACGAGCTTAGAACCGGATACTACGAAGAGGAATGTAAGAATGCGGAGGATATCGTCTATCAAGTGGTTAAGGAACGTTTCGATTTTGACAAAACCATCGTTGCTGCGCTGCTCCGCATGCAGTTCCACGACTGCTTTGTGGGGGTACGTACATAATATATATTTTGTGCTTTTTCTTTGTAGGTAGGTACGTACATAATTAATATGTAGTTGTTGTGTAAATTTGAACTAGGGATGCGATGCTTCACTTCTGTTGGACGGAGACGACTCCGAGAAGACAGCAGTTCCAAATGGGAGCGTGAGAGGCTATGAACTTATCGACGAGGCAAAGAAAAGACTTGAAAAGGAATGCCCTGAGACTGTCTCTTGTGCGGACATCGTCGTTATAGCAACTAGAGCCGCGGTGCAATTGGTACGTCGCCAATGCCAATGGCCAATTGCCATGCATATATATATACTACCTACGTACGCTTAATTAATTGGCTTAATCATTTGTGATTTGCAGCAAAGTGGGTATAAGTACCCAGTTGAGACAGGAAGAGCGGATGGAGTGCATTCATCTGCTCTCCTTGCCACCTTGAACCTTCCTCCTCCCAACGTCCCTGTCCCTGTGGCTCTTGCCTTGTTCAAGGAAAGAGGCCTAGATGCTCGAGACTTTGTTCTTCTTATGGGTACGGACGTACAGATAATTAAATGAGATTTGTTAATTGACTCAACTTTTTAAGAATACATTTATATATATGCATATTAATATTGATGAGCAATTCATTTAGGTGGACACACCGTGGGAATCACACACTGCTCATTCGTCAAGGACCGCATCTACGACTACCCGCTGTCAAGGAACGGCGCCGATCCATCTATGGACGAGGGTTTCGTGAAAACGCTCAGAAAGAAATGCCCTAGAGGCCCCAAAAGTGATGTAACAGAAATCTTCTTGGACCAGAGTACTCCTTGGAGTGCCTATGCTGTCGATAACGGCTTCTACAAGGCAATCGTCAAAGGCAAAGGTCTCCTCGACATCGATCAGCGAATTGCCGACCATCCTCTCACCCAGGACATTGTTCTACGCTTGTCGAGGGAGGGTAATTTCTTGCCCGAGTTCGGAAAAGCCATGGTTAAACTTGGCAGAGTGCCCAGGGCTGATCCAGACGGTGAGATTAGACGTACTTGCAGGGCTACAAATAGCAGAGTACTTCTTCCATGAATTCTTCATCCCTAAACCGTTTCTTTCATTTCACTTATTTCTTCCGTTTTATAATTAATTAAGCTCAATATATTATGGTATATATGTTGACTACATACATGTATACTCTCAAATTTTATTTCCTTTTCATTTCTTAATTATTCGTCTTTCCATCTAGTTAATTAAAGCTCTTCGATCTCACTCATTTGGTTTAGTTGGTACACATCGTCGACGTTCAAGCTTCTTTCGAGCTTGTATAGAGAATAACCGGTGTTAAAAGTTTGACCTAAAACAAACTACCCGATTCTTTAAAAACAAAACAACAAAAAAAAAAAAATCTACTCTTTCCACCGAAAAAAAAAAAAAACTACTCCTACGCACCCACTATTCTCTATATAAAAATGACACTTTCAATAAATAAAAAAAAAAAATGTTTTCTTGAAACCTACATGGACCGGCACCACCTCCGCAACCTACTGCGAGCAACGGAACCACGAGTTCGTCATCCTGTCAAGAGGAGCTAGCCTCGCGTGCAAGGAAGGAAGAAACCAACCCCAAACACCCTGGTTCACACAACACCGCCTACCCTTAGTCCACATTTGTCATCATCGACAAGAATATCGATTGGGGTTACTGTAACCCCAAAGGGGATTGATTCTAAACCTTCTTCTTTAATGTTTAATTACTTAGAGTTGCACAAATCGGAATCTAAAATTGTGTCACGTGTTATAACTAGTAATGAAACATATGAGCATGAATCTGATTTAGTAGGCTAGGTGATATGGAATGGGATGAGCATGTCAATGAGTTGTTTGCACATGAATCTACGTTGTATGATGTTATAGAGTGTGCTAATGATCTTGATTGCGACATTACCTCTGATTTGTTGAGTACATCTTTAGATTTGTTTCCGAAACTTCGATCATCATGAGGAACGTGTATATGAATTCCTTAATCAATGTGGTTTGAATTCCTTAATCTCATAAGTTTGAAGCCTTGTACAATGAGGAATCCTTCGAACAATTATTATTCTTTGTCGGGTAGGAGATATAGTGGATATTCATATTCGACTCAGGTTAATCGATGTACACCCATTTTAGTTCGAATTTTCTTTAAGATTGAATTTTCCTTAAGATAAACCAATCTGACAAGTGTCTATAACAAATTTGACTGCACCATACAAGGTGTGATCGTATGCATATATGTTGATGACATGTTGATCTTTGATACAAATCAAAGACAGTAGACCTCACTAAGGACTTATTATCCAGTAAGTTTTCAGTGAAAGACTTAGGTCCGGCATATGTGATTCTTGGCATAAGAATTAAGCGTGACACTTAAGGATTAAGCCTCACACAATCATCAAAGGTCATCAAACGCTTTAATGTGACAAGAGTACGGCGGTCAGTAATCCAATGGACTCAAGTGAGAAGTTGATGTCAAGCGATGGTGTGATTGTTTCTCAACTTGATTATGAACAAGTAATAGGATGTTGCATGTATGTCATGACTAGTACAAGACCGAACATAGCATTTGCCATAGGAAAGCTTAGGTTGTATACTAGTTGTCCGACCTCCAACCATTGGAAGGCTCTAAGGCGTGTCCTAAAGTACCTAAAAAGAACCATGAAATTTGGCATCCGTTACACCAAGTACCCCTAGGTTACAGAAGGTTACTTGGATGCGTCTTGTATCACTAATATAGAAGATCATTCATCCACATTTGGATAGGTTTTCTTATTAGGAGGTGGTGTCATTGCATGGGCTTCAAAGAAGCAGACGTGCATCACAACCTCGACTATGGAGTTTGAGTTTGTGGCACTTGTCGTGGCTGGCAAGGAGGCGGAATAGCTCCAGAACTTGGCCATAGACATTCCGTTATGACCTAAACCAATTTCCCCTATATTTATACATTGTGATAGTGCTGCGACATTATTGGCTAAGGCATATATCCAAACATACAATGAGAAATCTAAACATCTTGGTGTGAGGCATAACTCGAATAGAGAGCTAATCACTCATGGCATAATATCGGTCAATTTTATTAGAAATCACAACAATCTAGCCGATCACTTGACCAAGAGCATGGCTAGGTATATAAAAGTCGGCCAAAGGGATGGGGTTAACGACATGAAAGAAACCTCTTGTCATTGGACGCCCAATTCGCCTTAGGCTCCTTGTCTTATACGAATTGAATGTGGAAGGCCCATTCCGAGAAGGTTGCGAGCATAAAATGTTCCATTTAAGGTGATACTCGATTCCTACATTATTTGCATAGCATGAAATGAATATTTCATAACGACTCCTTTGAAAAATTTCATATGTAGGTACAAGACTAAAAGAGAGTTGGTTACATGAACGTGAAGTGTCCGGCTTCTTCAAGGGAGTATGTGGTCGACCCGCCTATGCGTTCATTAAAGGATTAGGACCCAACAGCCTTTAAATGTATTAATTGTTTGTAAGGAATGTAAACTCACATGCACTTTGCCTTCATATACTTAGAAAAGTTGAGTAGTTCAATCCGTTTGTGTGTTAGCATGAAATATTGTGATATTTTAGGCACGTTTTCTAATCGTATTTGATTCATATTGATAGTCTTTGATTGAGCTTTGTGCATATGTGAGCTAGTATTGCCTATATTGTCGATATGGATGTCTACACGAGTTCTATGTTGATTATAGGTGATTTGGAGCTATTTCCGAACGGAATCGAGCAAAGGAGAGTTGAGTTGATATGTCCATAGATCGAGGACACCTTTTGGAAGCAATTTGGAGTCTTAGATTGAGGAATGCACGAATGAAGGCAAGAACCACGTTCTCACCCTAAATTACGGCCGTGGATTTTGAGTCAGAATTCGATGTTCATTCCAGGAGATATTACGGCCGTGGAACTAACCGTAGTAGTTTCCACGCCCTAAATTACGGTCGTGAAAAGATTCCACGACCGTGATTTTGGCGAATCTTTTCGCCATGTTTCGAAGCCACGATCTTTTGAAGATTGGGCCGGGCCGACATTTTGCCCTGCATTATAAAATAGACGGATGAGGCAAGATTCCGTCACCTCGCTTACGACCTTTCAACCCTCGCTTAGCGGCAAAACGCAAAAACCCTCATCTTGGAGGTAATTTGGAGATCTCATTGAAGATCAAAGTTCGTATTGAAGAGTTGCTGTTTGTGATCTTCGTGTTTGTGGAAGATCGAAGTTCTTGGAGGATTTTGCAAGAAGATCTCTCTTCTTGTTTAGGTTTGATTCAGAATCGGATTGACATCCCGTTTCTCTTCTTTCCTAAAGATTGTGATTGCTTGGTCCGTTTTGAATCTTTGGATAAACACTTGTTCTTGATTGTGATTCTGAGATTCACTTGAAGATTATTGATAGTTCTTGAAAGTTTTCATCTTTTATCTCTTAATTCTTGAATCAATATCAATATGACAGTTATTGGCTAAAAACCCTTAACAATTCTAAGGTGAAGGGTTGATAGTTGTGGCTTAGATGATGATAGATCGATCGTAAACAGATTAGACCCTGAGAGTTAGAGAATTATCGCCGACAACCCTAAATCACGGGCTGTTCTTGAGTTCCACGACCGTGGAATCTCAAGATCCAACCGTAATTTCCCTAAGTCTACGAGCTTGCTTTTACCTTAATCTAAAGTTAAAGATTTGCTTTAGCTTAGCTTAGACTTGTCTTTTCTAGGTGGTAGTGAAGCCTCAACAACCTCTACCTCGATTGTGAGCCTCAACAACCTCAATCGGATAAGTTAGTCTTGATCTTTAGATTATAAGTTTGGGTATTTGATACTAATCCTTGCCTTTAGAATCTTTCTATATTGAGCCTCAACAACCTGTATAGGGAGTGTCTTTTAGGTGAATTACATAAGGTTTTTGGAACCTCAACCGTACGATTACCTTACATTAGTATACCTTTGCATATCTCGACTCTGTCTTTATATCATTAGTATATCTTGAATCAATTGCCACAGCTGGATACTTGGATCTTTAGGATTGTTGTTTTCCCGATAATTTGCAAACTCCCATATTCACTTGCTTGATAACCTGCGATCGAGTTCGTTCCACCCAAATCCCTGTGTTCGATACTCTGGAATTCTTGCTAATCTACGTCGATCCGTACACTGCGGGTTCGCTTGCTTGATTCTAGTTTTATAAATTTAAAGCTTATTTGCACACACCTTTAGGGGCGAACAAGTTTTTGGCGCCGTTGCCGGGGATTTGGCTTCGTCCGAATCCGGTAGCCGGTTGTCAAGCTTGGGAGCTTGCTCTCGTTATTTGATTTTTCTTTGAGTGCATGCGCAGGTCTAGGAACACCGAAGATCTCTTACCCCTTGATCAAGAGCTAGAGAAAACCTTGAGGCAAAAGCGCAAGGAAAGGAAGATGGCTGAAGAAAACGAGCATAATCTTCAAACTAAGTTGGCAGAGAAAGAAGCTCAACTCCGATGGAATGAGACTCTCCTCCAGGATGAGATGGATCGTCATCAAACTCAAGTTAACGGTCTACAAGACATGATCGTCCAAATGAAGATAAAAATGAGCGATCTTGAAGATAAGGTGGGCAAGAAGTCCTCGAGAAGGAGAACAAGGTCTAGAAGAAGAAACCACTCATCCACCGATGATAGTGATTCTTCCATGCCTCCGCTAGGAGAGATTGATCCCACGATCAATATAAATCCTTTCAATCCACAAGGAGCTGCTAACCGCCGCATTCCACCCAGGAACGCGAGGGTCGAACGTGTGGATAATGAGCCGAGAACTCTTGGCCAGCGGATGGATCCGACACAACAACCACGCCGCTTAGGTGTGAATTTTGATGCTGAAGATGTACAAGGGTTTAGCTTTAACCCTCAAGTTATCACTCTTGTTCGCCAAAGTCAGTTTGGCGGTACAAGCGCTGAATCTCCACACCAACACTTGCAAAACTTTGAGTGTATGATGGAGACGATGAGACCGAAGAGCGCTACTACCAACAGCTATAAGCTCAAACCTTTCTTTTTCTCCTTGAAAGGGAAAGCGCTATCTTGGTACCAAGCTCTTCCTAGTGGGAAACTAGAAACATGGGAAGACCTCTCCGCAGAGTTTCTCACCAAATTCTTTCCGCCATCCAAAACGGCGGAACTTAGAGGTAAGATTAATGCTTTTTCTATGAGACCTAACGAAAGTTTGTTTCAATCTTGGGAAAGGTTTCAGGATTTGCTCTTGGATTGCCCTCATCATGGCATATCCAAGCTTGCCTTGCTGGAGATTTACTACAAAGGGCTGGATGCGGGAACGCAATTCAACCTCCAATCCCTCTCATGTGGAACGTTCATGGACATGAGAGAAGATGACGCTTGGGACTTCATTGAGAAGCAAGCAAGAGTCATAGAGAAGTATTCCCACCGGAAAGTGGAGGGAAATCGTGTGGAGCAAGGAGCAAAGCTCACACATGAAGCTCAAAATCAGATTTTCTCCCTCAACAATGAGATCAAAGAGTTGAAGGAGACTATCAAGACCAACTTCCCAAAGCAACAAGAGAAGGATGTTGGCTATTTGGGCAACAACAACGGCGGTGATAACACCAACCGCAACAACAATAACCGGAACAATAACCGGAATAACAATTGGAATGGAAACAACAACAACCGGAACAACAACAATTGGAACAACAATCGGGGTTCGAACAACAACAATTGGCGCTCCAATCAACAAAATTCCGGTAACTCCTATCCTTCCAATTCCAATTCACTAACTCCACCCTCTTCTTCCTCTACTCCTTTGAAAAGTCAGGGGCAATCATCAAATGGAGGAAACAATACGGGAAAGGAGAAGCCGGATCCCATGTTGGAAACAATCTTGGGAAAGCTTCAAGGGTTGGAGAACCGCATCATCAAGGTTGATGATCAAATTTCTAAGGTTGACAAAGCTCAAAAGGTTTTGGAAAACCAAATGTTCAACCATGCGGAGGAAGTTCCTAGAAATCAAGGGAAACTTCCAGGAAAAACGGAGGACAACCCTAAGGGAAGGGTAATGGCGATTACAACTAGGAGCGGAGTGACTACCACCGATCCGCAGCCTACGTTCGTTGAAGTCCCCGTAGAGAAGGGCAAAGAAAAGGGGAAGGAGAAGGAAGACGTCTATGTTCCTCCTCCAGCTTTCAAACCTCCCCTACCGTTCCCTCAATCTAGAGCGCGAGCGCGCCTAGATAAACAATTTGGTAAGTTTATAGAACTCATGAGCAAGCTGCATATTAATATACCTTTCATTGATGCCATTGTAGGTATGCCGGCTTATGGCAAGTTCTTGAAGGAGCTCCTCTCTAACAAGAGGAAGCTAGAAGATTTTGGTGAAGTCAAGATGAGTTCGGATTCTTCGGATCTCATCAAGACTATGAAGGAGAAAATGCCCCCAAAGCTGAAAGATCCGGGGTCATTTTGCATTCCCATTGGAGTGGGAGAGGTCACATATGACGCTTTATGTGACTTGGGAGCAAGTGTGAGCATCATACCACTTGCATTGTGCAGGAAGATCGGTTTGGGCGACCCTAAACCGGTGAAGATGACGTTATACATGGCAGATCGATCCATTACTCGCCCCGTCGGCATTGTAGAAGACGTCCCGGTCAAGCTAGGCAAGTTCTTTGTTCCCATTGATTTTGTCGTGCTTGACATTCTTGCGGATAGTCCGGTCCCGATCATACTCGGAAGGCCGTTTCTTGCAACTTCTGGCTGCATGGTCGATTGCAAGAATGGGAGGCTCGCTTTTGATATTGGGGAAGAGAAAGTAGAATTCGTTCTTTCCACTCTAGTGAAGGAGCCAATCTTTGATGAGGATATTTACAATGTCCAAGACGAAGAAGGTTTATCTAGGGAAGAGGTAAGTGCAATTCTCTTTAACGATCCTTTGCAAAAGGTTATTACTATGAGTCTAACCGATGTAGGAGAAGAGGAAGAGTGCAAAGAGGAAATTAAAGCCTTAGGAGCACAAGAAGAGATGTATGAAGTGGAGTTTGAGAAACTCCACGATGAGGCTGAAAATACTCGAATCCACGGTCATACTCTGTATTCCACGACCGTGGATTCCACGACCAAAATCAACCTCCATTCCAGAGGATATTACGGCCGTGGAACTCCAGAGGAGACCGTAATTTTGGCCGTGGAAGATGGTGATCGGCATACTTCTTCAACTTCTTCTAATTCTTCTCCAAACCATCCAACCTCCTTAGAAACTTCTAAGGAAACATCGGAAGCTCCTCAAGGATCATTGGAAGCTCCGAAAGCAATGGAACTCAAACCACTTCCTACTCATCTAAGGTACGCTTTTCTTGGATCTAATTCCACCTTCCCGGTTATCGTTAGTTCCGAATTAAGCATAGATGAACATGAACAGCTCATGATTGTCCTTAGGAAACATAGAAAAGCCATAGGCTATACTATTGAGGACTTAGTAGGAATTAAACCCTCCCTATGCATGCATAAGATACTAATGGAGGAGGACTTTAGAACTTCAAGACAACCTCAAAGGCGGTTGAATCCGACCATGAAGGAGGTTGTCAAGAAGGAAATTCTTAAACTTCTTGATGCAGGTATCATCTATCCTATCTCCGATAGCAAGTGGGTGAGCCCAGTTCAAGTAGTTCCGAAGAAGGGAGGAATGACAGTCATCACCAATAAGAACAACGAACTCATTCCTACCCGAACTGTAACTGGATGGCGAATGTGCATAGACTACCGCAAGCTCAACAATGCAACGCGGAAGGATCACTTTCCATTACCATTCATCGATCAAATGCTTGAAAGGTTAGCACAACATTCATACTTTTGCTACCTTGACGGCTATAGTGGTTTCTTTCAGATCCCGATACATCCGGATGATCAAGAGAAGACCACATTCACGTGCCCTTGGGGTACGTTCGCTTATAGGAGAATGCCGTTCGGGCTTTGCAACGCCCCAGCCACCTTTCAACGGTGCATGATGGCCATCTTCTCCGAATATGTAGAGGAAATCATGGAAGTCTTCATGGACGACTTCTCCGTTTACGGTTCCTCTTTTAACGATTGTCTTTCTAACCTTTCTCTTGTTTTGCAAAGATGTGAAGACACTAACCTAGTTCTTAATTGGGAGAAGTGTCAATTCATGGTTAAGGAAGGAATCGTGTTAGGTCACTTAGTCTCTAGTAGAGGGATAGAGGTAGACAAAGCTAAAATAGAGACCATAGAGAAACTTCCTCCCCCAATTTCGGTGAAGGGAATAAGAAGTTTCCTAGGACATGCTGGATTTTATAGACGTTTCATTCAGGACTTTTCTAAGATATCAAAACCTCTCACTAATCTATTGATGAAGGATGCGGTTTTCGCAGGAATGTTTGGATGCGTTCAACACCATTCGGCAAGCTCTAATTTCAGCACCCATTATCCAACCCCCGGATTGGACTCTACCTTTCGAGATTATGTGTGATGCTAGTGACGTAGCCATTGGAGCTGTTCTTGGGCAACGAAAGGAAGGACGAACCCACGCCATATACTATGCTAGCAAGACGCTAGACGAAGCCCAGCTCAACTACGCCACTACGGAAAAAGAGTTTCTAGCCATTGTCTACGCTATTGACAAGTTTCGCTCTTATCTTGTAGGTGCAAAGGTGATTATCTACACGGATCATGCTGCGATCCGGTACCTCCTTGCAAAGAAAGACGCGAAGCCAAGGCTAATTAGATGGATTCTTCTCCTACAAGAATTCGATCTTGAGATCCGCGACAAGAAAGGCTCGGAAAATTCTGTTGCGGATCATTTGAGTCGTCTAACACATCTAGAGGACGACCATTTACCCATTGATGACTCCTTCCCGGACGAACACCTACATATCATAGAGGAGTGCATCAAGGTAATCTCCAAAGGTAACGAACCATGGTTTGCTGACTTCGTTAACTATTTGGTTTGCCAGGAGATACCACCCGGACTGTCATACGCACAAAGGAAGAAGTTCTTCAAGGACGTCCGAGAATACCATTGGAACGAGCCTCTCCTCTTCAAGAGAGGTCCGGATGGCATCATCCGGCGATGTGTGCCGGAAGATGAGATGCAAAGTGTCATCCGTCATTGTCATTCACTACCTTGTGGAGGACACGCTAGTTCGAACAAAACTAGCGCAAAGGTATTGCAATCTGGATTCTATTGGCCTACTTTATTTAAAGATGTGCAATCCTTTGTTTCTTGTTGCGATGCTTGTCAAAGAACAGGCAATATCTCTAGGAGGAACGAGATGCCCCTCAACAACATCCAAGAGGTGGAGATTTTCGACGTTTGGGGAGTCGATTTCATGGGACCATTCCCTTCTTCTTGTGGAAACCAATACATACTATTGGCGGTAGATTACGTCTCTAGATGGGTCGAAGCAATTGCCTCTCCCACAAATGATGCCATGGTGGTGGTCAAGTTCTTCAACAAGACCATCTTTCCGCGATTCGGGACGCCAAGGACGATCATTAGTGATGGAGGTTCTCACTTCATAGCCCGTCGCTTTGAAGCTCTTCTAACCAAGTATGGGGTTACTCACAAGATCGCCACCCCTTACCATCCACAAACGAGTGGACAAGTTGAGATCTCAAATAGGGAGATCAAGGGAATTCTAGAGAAGACGGTTTCAAGGACTAGGAAGGATTGGTCCTTGAAACTAGATGATGCATTATGGGCATACCGGACTGCATACAAGACTCCCATAGGAACCACACCATACAACCTTGTGTATGGGAAGTCTTGTCATTTGCCGGTAGAGCTAGAGCACAAAGCGTTTTGGGCTATCAAATGGCTGAATTTCAGCATGAAGGAAGCGGGAGAGAAGCGTCTCCTAGACATCAACGAGCTGGATGAACTCCGTTTGAACGCCTATGAAAACGCTAAGATCTACAAGGAAAGAGCAAAGCGTTGGCATGATAAGCATATCATTCCAAAGGACTTCCAAGAAGGAGATCAAGTCCTCCTCTTCAATTCGAGACTTCGCCTCTTTCCAGGTAAGTTAAAATCTCGTTGGACTGGACCTTTTCTAATTAAGCGTATTTTCCCCCATGGTGCAGTTGAAGTATGGGGTGAAGCTAGTAGAAGTTTTAAGGTGAACGGCCAACGACTCAAGAAGTACTCGCCGGAACTCCAAGCTGAGGAGTTTGCACCTACCGCACTCGAATAAGTGCGAGATTGGTCTAGCTACGGACCTTAAACAAAGCGCTTCTTGGGAGGCAACCCAAGGTATTGCATTCTCGTTTTTTTTTTCGATTCATAGATTAGTTTAGAATAGACGTTTTCGCTTTGTTTTGCCTCGATTTCTTCCGGTATGTTCGTGTTTTTGGTTGTAGGAATGATGGAAAAGGAGAAAGGAGGGATAATGTCAAAGAAAAGCGACGAAATTTGGACTTTGAAGCTTTACAGAGGGTTCCACGGTCTAAATCACGGTCGTCATAGCTACAGTGGCCGTAATTCTCAAAAGCCTGTGAAAAATCACCAAAACCACGGGTCCGTACATTTCCACGGCCGTGGAATGCCCCGACAGACCGTAATTTTTGAAATTTTGCCTGCGAGTATAAAAGCCACACTTCATCACAAAAACACCACAAACCTTCCCCAATTCCACGACCTAGATACCGAAAACACGAACCCTCTCCAAATTCTTCATTTTCTAATCGTTTTCAACGATTCTTCGTCCTAAACTGCAGCAAATCCAACCACGAACAAGATTCAAGCAACAAATCGAGTGGAAATCGATCAACAAACGCACATTTTGGATTTTTCAATCCGAAAAAGAGGTTAATTCTTTCTCTTCGATTCTCGCGGATTTGGTTCGTTTTTGCCATAGATTTTTAGAAAGAACTGACAAGGATTGGAAGGAATTAGATTAGGACTGCTTATTGTGGTGATATTTGGTGAATTTGCTGAGATTCACGAAATTCTGTAACGAATCACGGTCTCTGGAGGTTCCACGGCCGTGGTTTCTATAGAACAGACCGTGATTTTTGGAGAAAAATGGATTTCGTAAGGAGAGTTTCGGGAAGGATAAAGGAGAAGAAAGGGGACCAAAATAAGAAAAGAAAGGGCAACCCCTCCACATCTAGGGCACCACCACCCTCATCTCCCTCACCACCATCCTCACCTTCACCTCCATCTTCACCACCTCACCCTAGCATCCCAACCATACATGATGACCACCTAGCTGCATTTGAGAAGATAGAGAAGAGGGCAGTGATTGGCCCTAGGTATTTGTTGTTGGAGGATCTACATCCTCTCAACATAGTTGACGATCTTACATGGCTCTTGGATAGAGCCGGATTGACCGTCTTCACGAACATTCGTGAAGATGCCTATGAGGAGATCACCCGAGAGGTTGTGACGTCTTTCGAGCACAGCCATGTTGATAGGACTGTCTCCTTCCGTCTCATGAATCGAGACTACCAGTTGAGTATAGTTGAGTTTGGAGCCATTTTCGGGTTCCATGAGACCTACAATGGTCGATTCCCTAGCGGTATCTACCCTAAGGATTTCTGGGAGGAGGTAGCCATGATCTACGCCGACGAGGACCGTTGGCAACCCGCTGATACCAAGGCTAGATTGATGTACCATCTAGCCTTGAAGATAGCTCACCGTGTTCTTTCGGAGTGTCTCTTTCCTAGGACGGAGACGCCCCAAAAGATCAAGACGGATGAGCTATTCCTGCTATACTGTATGCTCTACGGTCGCCGCGCAGATTGTGCTACTCTTTTGGCGGCTACAATGAGTAAATTGAAGAACAAGAGGAAGGGGAACATTGGTTATGGAGGGATAGTGACCCACATAGCTAGGACATTCGGAGTGGATTTTTCTGGTTGCACCCGCATACCCGCCGTACCTCTAGGATTACATGCGTTCATGGTTAGGGGACTCATCTTCCCCACACATAGAGGTCCGCCTTATGCGGGCATGCCCTGGGAGAGTAGGACAGGCAGGGGTATTGAGTGGCTGCCGGAGTATTCCATTGTGGCGGGACGCCACAATTGGAAGGAGACGTTCGCTGCGATGCATGCGAACAGGCTAGGAGCTCCCCTTTACGTTCCACCGCCAGTTGTGGATGAGGAGGAGATGGGAGAGCAGTACGAGAGTGGTGGAGGAGCGGAGCAGGAGTTCGGCTCGTTTCCGGATCAGCCGGAAGCGGCCCCGGATGTACCTAGGCGCTCTCCACGCCCAGCTAGAGCTTCAGGCTCGTCATCTCGCCGCGCCAGCGTGAGTGAGAGGCCCACGTGGATGACTACACCTCCCACTTGGTACGATACACCCCCTCCTTGGTCCACGACGCAGCCAGCAGCACCACCACCACCACCAGCACCAGCACCAGCCGATGCCCCCGCATGGTATGGTCACCCCCCGGGATGGTACGAGCAGATGCCGGATTGGGCTACCGGACTTTCAGAGAGAGTCGGAGCACTAGAGATCCGGGCGGATGCTAGAGACGGACGCTTAGACGACCTTGACCATATGATGAGGGACGTCTACCGCCAGCAGTTTGGGCGGTACTATGATCCGAGTTTCTCTCCATTCCCACCTCCACCGGCACCGCAGTGATTGATGACCGGACAGCTCGTTTTTAGACATTCCCGCCACCACTTGTGAGTTTCTTTTTCTTTTCTTTCTTTTGTTCTTTCTTGTGAACATTAGGGACAATGTTCGTCCTAAGTATGGGGTGGGATGTACTAAATGTTTGTAATAACTCTACTCTATATGTTGCTTCCATTACGAGACTATCATTGCATGTTCATTATATGTTACACGTTTCATTATTGCATTGCATGAAAAGTGACTTGAAAAACCCATAAAAATTGAAAAATTTTGAAAATTTTGTGCTTCTAATGAATTGAGATGATTTCCATGATAATCACTACTTGTGAATTGAGTTTGATGACAATTGCATGCTTAAAAGGATTGTAAATTGAAAAGAATTTGAATGAATGAATTTTACCTCTTTTGCAAGCTTTATAATGTGAAAACGTTACCTAAATCATGTTGAGAGATTGAAGTTGAAATCACATTATAAGTTCCTATACTTCTTGTTGAAATGATTAAGGCAATTCGATACTTTCTTTCTTCTTTCTTTGATCATCTAGCTCCTCATTGAAATATTAGCCTCCCTTACCTATCCGGGAATTTGGAGAAGTGAATGAGAAAAAGGCATGTTTGATGTGGGAGGGCCATGAGAGCAATTATTTGCAATCAATCGAATAGAAAGAAATTATAAGTTTGGGGAAGTCAATCATGACGATGAGTAACTCGGCACCATTCACATAGCCGGGTGTTTGTGTCTTGCCAAAGTCGGATTGAGCGATATTCCTAGCGGATTATGGTATGTGCGCTAAGGGTTTGAGGCATCTCTTGCAATTTTGAGAAACGCCAATCTCCTAGGCTTCGGTTTTTGTGCACCTCTATCCATAACTCCAAAAGTAAAGTCGAAAAAGAAGAGAGCAAAGCTCTAAGTGAAGTGTTGCGGAAACCGCAAAAGAAGAAGAAGGTAGTTGTCCACTTTCCCGGATTTATGCACCACTCTCCCTTAAAGTTTTCCCTTCCCTTCCATACTCTAGACCTTTTCTTTGAAAGTCCTTAAGATCAAAAGAATTATATGGCTTGGTGATCTAAATTGAAGTTCTTATGATTGATTTTGATAATATTTGAAGGTTATAATGCTTGTTTGGAAGTTAAATTGATTCATGAGTTTTCTTTGCCTTTTACTCTCTAATCAAGTGTGTGAAAGTTTGAAAAACGATTGAAGCAAGGTTTGAGAATGATCTATTCTTTAGAAGTCACTTTCATCCAAAAGAAGGTACACATATTTCATCCTAACTCTTGTTTAAAACTTTTTGAAAGACCTTGCTTAGGGACAAGCAAGTGCTAAGTATGGGGTTATTTGTTAGCATGAAATATTGTGATATTTTAGGCACGTTTTCTAATCGTATTTGATTCATATTGATAGTCTTTGATTGAGCTTTGTGCATATGTGAGCTAGTATTGCCTATATTGTCGATATGGATGTCTACACGAGTTCTATGTTGATTATAGGTGATTTGGAGCTATTTCCGAACGGAATCGAGCAAAGGAGAGTTGAGTTGATATGTCCATAGATCGAGGACACCTTTTGGAAGCAATTTGGAGTCTTAGATTGAGGAATGCACGAATGAAGGCAAGAACCACGTTCTCACCCTAAATTACGGCCGTGGATTTTGAGTCAGAATTCGATGTTCATTCCAGGAGATATTACGGCCGTGGAACTAACCGTAGTAGTTTCCACGCCCTAAATTACGGTCGTGAAAAGATTCCACGACCGTGATTTTGGCGAATCTTTTCGCCATGTTTCGAAGCCACGATCTTTTGAAGATTGGGCCGGGCCGACATTTTGCCCTGCATTATAAAATAGACGGATGAGGCAAGATTCCGTCACCTCGCTTACGACCTTTCAACCCTCGCTTAGCGGCAAAACGCAAAAACCCTCATCTTGGAGGTAATTTGGAGATCTCATTGAAGATCAAAGTTCGTATTGAAGAGTTGCTGTTTGTGATCTTCGTGTTTGTGGAAGATCGAAGTTCTTGGAGGATTTTGCAAGAAGATCTCTCTTCTTGTTTAGGTTTGATTCAGAATCGGATTGACATCCCGTTTCTCTTCTTTCCTAAAGATTGTGATTGCTTGGTCCGTTTTGAATCTTTGGATAAACACTTGTTCTTGATTGTGATTCTGAGATTCACTTGAAGATTATTGATAGTTCTTGAAAGTTTTCATCTTTTATCTCTTAATTCTTGAATCAATATCAATATGACAGTTATTGGCTAAAAACCCTTAACAATTCTAAGGTGAAGGGTTGATAGTTGTGGCTTAGATGATGATAGATCGATCGTAAACAGATTAGACCCTGAGAGTTAGAGAATTATCGCCGACAACCCTAAATCACGGGCTGTTCTTGAGTTCCACGACCGTGGAATCTCAAGATCCAACCGTAATTTCCCTAAGTCTACGAGCTTGCTTTTACCTTAATCTAAAGTTAAAGATTTGCTTTAGCTTAGCTTAGACTTGTCTTTTCTAGGTGGTAGTGAAGCCTCAACAACCTCTACCTCGATTGTGAGCCTCAACAACCTCAATCGGATAAGTTAGTCTTGATCTTTAGATTATAAGTTTGGGTATTTGATACTAATCCTTGCCTTTAGAATCTTTCTATATTGAGCCTCAACAACCTGTATAGGGAGTGTCTTTTAGGTGAATTACATAAGGTTTTTGGAACCTCAACCGTACGATTACCTTACATTAGTATACCTTTGCATATCTCGACTCTGTCTTTATATCATTAGTATATCTTGAATCAATTGCCACAGCTGGATACTTGGATCTTTAGGATTGTTGTTTTCCCGATAATTTGCAAACTCCCATATTCACTTGCTTGATAACCTGCGATCGAGTTCGTTCCACCCAAATCCCTGTGTTCGATACTCTGGAATTCTTGCTAATCTACGTCGATCCGTACACTGCGGGTTCGCTTGCTTGATTCTAGTTTTATAAATTTAAAGCTTATTTGCACACACCTTTAGGGGCGAACATTGTGCACCATGAATCTTTTGTACATAATGTGTATTTGTACTAAATAAATAAATTCTATAAAAATATGTTTGTGATTATGTGTAGAGTTTTGTTTGTTAATTTGTCTAAATTAAGTTTCACGACTTTGCTCAAATTGGGGAGGAATGTTGGAGATTTGTGTTAAGGCTCCATTGAACCATTGAGCTTTTTGTGGAGACAAGGTGTAATGAGTTACTCACATGTGTGTCACGAAGGTCTGGATTGCGGGAGGCAAGCCAAGTGACTGATACTTAGAGTAACTAGTGATTGCAGGGTAAAAGTATGAAAGCTAATTAAATTGAACTAAACCAAGGGGCACGAATTTGTCTAATTAGTTGATCCTCACGAGTATCATGGGACATTGTCTTGGCTTTGTCATGACTTAACAAGAGCGTCGTTGACCTTTTCAAAGCCTATGCCATTTTGCGGCAGAAATTGAGAGCCCGACGCTTTGTGTTTTTAGGACACATTTTATGAGCGTTCTTTCGGGCAATCCTCTTATATTATCTCAAGAATGTTGTTACAAAGTTTGAGAGGAATCCAAGTACAAGTGTCCATTGAGTTGCAAGAGGATAGCTAGTTAGCTGCTTACTGAGCTACTTTGTGAGATAAACTAGTTTGAGCTGAGCTTATAGGTGTTTATGGATCTTGGAGTTTCACCTAGCTATAATGAGTTAATTAAAACTCATTGATGGGAAAAAATCATACCAAAAAAGCTAGCTTATTTGAGCTTCTTGATGGCCTAATTCGGTTGGGCATGGGCCAAAAATGGTTAAGAAAATCCTAACTTCTCTCACCCGCTTGTAACCGCTCTTAACCGTTTTGGTGGCGGTTATTCTACCAAAAATCGTGCCCCTTTTTCCTACAAAAGGGAGAGTAATTTGTACTTGAAAGAGAATCCAGTTGCACGACAAAAGTTAAGCCAGGCCATTAGTTTTCAAGTTTTGACAAGGGATAAGAGTTCTCTCCTTAGCTTATTTGTGCAACCTGGAAGACCAAACTACTTATTTGGTATTGAAGATAGATAGGTCTTCATTCTTGAAGGATCAAGTTTTGACAAGATCTAAAAGAACTCCTTTACAAACGTAAGACAAGGTATGTTCTATACTTTAGTCTTTGTGGCGTGTCGGTCTTATCCCACTAAGGTATATATTTGAATCCCGGTGTAGGGGCGAATACACTTAGAAGGAAAACTCAATAATTGAGCGATTTCAACATTATTCAAGTCTAGTACATACATCATCTTAATAACTGGTTTTTGCATGCAACTAAATCTAACTATACGAGGATGTTTGTCTACTCCTTTTGGAGACTACAACTCCTTTGCTTTAGTTTTGGATATTGACTTAAAGAACATATATAATTTTTGTTTGCTAATTTAAGGTTGTTTGTCTACTTGGAGATTACGACACTAAGTTGTTAGTCTACTCTTTATCGGAGATTACAACAACTTTTAAATTGATTGTCTACTCACTTGTGATATTACCCACAACAACTTTGACACAAAACCGGACACCAAAAACCAAAACTCTTAGGTTCCATATATAAGAATATATCCACTTCGTGCTTCTCAGCCATTATTGTTAAGTTGTGTGAAGTTGTACAAGGTAGGGTTGTTGATTTGGGTTCTTGATACGAGATCAAGAGTTCTATAAATGTTCATTTTTAAATAACTCGACTCCTCTTCAATGACTTTTATCCCATGAGAATTTTGTTTGGGGGAGTATGGGCTTCTTGAAAACTCTCAAGATCACCTTCTTAAGTGAAATCAACATAACTAAATAATGGATTACCTAGTAGACGGATAACATTCTTTGCTTCATCTTTTGAGCTTACATGTTTCTTCATCCAACTCTTGTCTTTGCTTTTTAGACATTTGGACAAATGCCCTGCAATCAAAGACCTTCAAATGATAGGAACTGATGTAGAGTATCAGGAATTGTCTTCTCATCTTTGATCCAACTGAAATCTCCATTATCACTACCAAGGCACTTCACGGAACAATAAGGTGAAAATTATGGCCATCATGATGCTATCGAAATTTTTAGGGCTCGTTTGGAAGCACTAGAACTTATTCCTGATAACGGAATGATTCCGAAACAATCAAAAAAATACGTTTTGTTAGAGATATTTTAAAACATAAAAGTAACCCTTGAATTTCATTCTTAACCTTATGCTTAATTGATTCCATTTCGTTTTCATTCCACCGCTCTAACCAAACCGTCCTCAAATTATATTTTCCACATCGGACTCAAAAAGAAATTCAAATAGTCCCCACACTTTCTTCAATTAATTAATCCGTAATCTACCAATCTCGGCATGTCGCCAATAAATACACCTCTCAAACAAACTCACCGCCCTTACCCCAAATTTCCCTTTCGCATTTTCTCTTCATCACCCCTGAAATCTCTCTTTCTCTCTAATGGAACCGACTCCATCTTTCTCCCGCCAACGGAAACCTTCTTCATCCTCCTCCGATCGGTTCCTTACTCTCTTCTCCCACTCGCCGCCCTCGACCGGAGCTCTTTCCTCCCCCGGCGATGAGTTGAGCGAATACGACGTCTTCTGGAACGGAGAATCTTCCGGACCTACGAGCCCGGTCTCTAGCTGCTGCCCTTCCACCTCGTCGAATTCTCCGGCCAACAGGAACCATCGATTATCCTCCAAATCGTTCGGGCGAGCTGATAATTTCGGTATTCTTGCGGTTCTTCCCGAGTTGGACCAAGAGACGAACAAGAACTGGCAAATTTCAGCGGCTTCGGCATTGCCTTGGTCCTCCGCATCGTCCTCCTCAAGGATGATTCCGATTATCCCCCGGCCTCCACCGGAAAGGACGTTATCTTCGTCAATGAAACACCATCAATACCAATCGGCTCCTGTGAACGTTCCATTGATGCCGAGGGACGATTTTGAACGTTATCGGGAGGGAAGATTGTTGGAAGAGAACGATCATCTGGAAGAGGAAAACGAAGGGGAGATGTTGCCTCCGCACGAGATAGTAGCGAAGCAGTCCGTAAAATCGCAGATTATTTCGTGTTCGGTATTGGAAGGCGCAGGGAGGACGTTGAAAGGCCGAGATCTCCGCCGGGTTAGGAACGCAGTGTTTCGGCAGACAGGTTTTCTTGATTAATCGATCGCCCGATCGAATTGTCTTGTTTTCTAGGGTTAGATACGTAGATTTGCGTTTCCTGCGTCTCTTTCAAAATTTCCAAGTTGAATGGGCAGTTTATTTCCCTGGATGAACTGTATCATTGATGAGTCAAAAGGAAGGAATTTTCCCGGATGAATTCTAGATGAACTTTCAATTATGAGCATGACGGTGCAGTCTCTCAATGGGCAATATTGGTTTATGTTAATTCTTCTGTAGCATTTCACTGCTTTATTCAGGAGCTGGGTGAATTCCAAATTTCATTAGAATCTTCAATTCTGTTGATGCTTGAGGTGAGAGGCAACCGGGAGGTGCTTTATGCAATTTGTTGAACTAGAACAAGAAATTTTGGCTCTCGAGAGGAGTACATCAAGTAAGCATCTGATTCCTTACTAATAAATGAATAATCTGCTGAATTGTTTAGGTAATTATCACTTGCCAGAATGCCAGGAAACATGTTGCTACTTTGATTCCTTCCGAAACTTGTAGAATGGTTTATGGGTATAGTTAAAATACAGTCAAAAATCATTTGGAGATGTGTCCTTTCTAACTTCACACTTTTACTGGATGTAAAAACAGAATTGTGTCATTGTCAGCATAGTTAGTGACTTTAGCCTAAAGTCACTATGGGAGGAAACACGTTGCTAGTTTGCTTTTGTATGCATTTGTAGAGCAGAGAGCAGTTCACTATATGAGGATAGGCTGTTCCTTGTCTTTTTTTTAAAAAATAATTATATTGGAAAATGGTTCGAAAATATTAGACGATCTTAAGACCGAAAAAAATCGATCCACTTTGGGGTTGGGGTGTTCCCAATCGATATCATTGTCGATGATGACGAATGTGGACTAAGGGTAGGTGGTGTGGTGTGAAGCAGGGTGCTTGAGGTTGGTTTCTTCCTTCCTTGCCCTCGAGGCTCCTCTTGTCGACAAACTCGTGGTTCCGTTGCTCGCAGTAGGTTGTGGATCTGGTCCATGTAGGTGGTGCTGGAGCGTATTGAGCCTCGAGCGTTTCAAGAGAACATTTTTTTTATATTAAAAGTGTCATTTTTATATAGAGATATTGGGTGCATACGAATAGAGTTTTTTTTTAAAAAAATATAGAATCGGGCAGTTTGTTTAAGGTCAAACTTAATTCTAACACCAAATGAGTGATATCGAAGAGCTTTAATTAATTAGATGGAAAGACGAATAAGAAATGAAAAGGAAATAAAATTTGAGAGTATACATGTATGTAGTCAACATATATACCAGAATATATTGAGCTTAATTAATTATAAAACGAAAGAAATAAGTGAAATGAAAGGAACTGTGGATGGATGGAGAATTCATGGAAGAAGTACTTCGCTATTTGTAGCTCTGCAAGTACGTCTAATCTCACCGGCTGGATCAGCCCTGGGCACTCTGCCAAGTTTAACCATGGCTTTTCCGAACTCGGGCAAGAAATGGCCCTCCCTCGACAAGCGTAGAACAATATCCTGGGTGAGAGGATGGTCGGCAATTTGCTGATCGATGTCGAGGAGACCTTTGCCTTTGACGATTGCCTTGTAGAAGCCGTTATCGACAGCATAGGCACTCCGAGGAGTACTCTGGTCCAAGAAGATTTCTGTTACATCACTTTTGGGGCCTCTAGGGCATATCTTTCTGAGCGTTTTCACGAAGCCCTCGTCCATAGATGGATCGGCGCCGTTCCTTGATAGCGGGTAGTCGTAGATGCGGTCTTTGACGAGTGAGCAGTGTGTGACTCCCACGGTGTGTCCACCTAAATGAATTGCTCGTCAATATTAATATGCATATATATAAATGTATTGTTAAAAAAGTTGAGTCAATTAACAAATCTCATTTAATTATCTGTACGTACGTACCCATAAGAAGAACAAAGTCTCGAGCATCTAGGCCTCTTTCCTTGAACAAGGCAAGAGCCACAGGGACAGGGACGTTGGGAGGAGGAAGGTTCAAGGTGGCAAGGAGAGCAGATGAATGCACTCCATCCGCTCTTCCTGTCTCAACTGGGTACTTATACCCACTTTGCTGCAAATCACAAATGATTAAGCCAATTAATTAAGCGTACGTAGGTAGTATATATATATGCATGGCAATTGGCCATTGGCATTGGCGACGTACCAATTGCACCGCGGCTCTAGTTGCTATAACGACGATGTCCGCACAAGAGACAGTCTCAGGGCATTCCTTTTCAAGTCTTTTCTTTGCCTCGTCGATAAGTTCATAGCCTCTCACGCTCCCGTTTGGAGCTGCCGTCTTCTCGGAGTCGTCTCCGTCCAACAGAAGTGAAGCATCGCATCCCTAGTTCAAATTTATACGACAACATATATTATGTACGTACACGTACCTACAAACTAATTAAATAACGAAATATTATACATGTACGTACCCCCACAAAGCAGTCGTGGAACTGCATGCGGAGCAGCGCAGCGACGATGGTTTTGTCAAAATCGAAACGTTCCTTAACCATTTGATAGACTATATCCTCCGCATTCTTACATTCCTCTTCGTAGTACCCGGTTCTAAGCTCGTGACCTTGCCCGCCACCAACTATGGAGATCATCATCATCACCGTCATAGCAAGGATCCTCATCCACTTCTCAGAACCCATTCCGCCCTCTAGCTTCGATCGATCGATCTTCACAGGTATTCGATCTTCTTTAATTTGATTGATTTTCTACAATATTCTTGAGCCACCGCTATTTATATATAAGACAGGATCAATTCCAACATTCTTTATAGCTATAACATTGTAGATTTTATATTGCTTTCTTTTCAAGCTGGCCGGAGAATTAAGTTCGTTTGCCTTAATCGGATGCACGAACATACCTAACAACACCTTCTGCTCATGATTACCTTACAATCATTAATTACATGTCTACATGCTTACACGTTGGAACAAATAACTGTCATGTACGAGGGGGCTGTACTGTGGCCAACCGTCACACGTAAATGTTTACTAATATATTGGCATGCATCCTAAACGTGTTAATTAATACTAATTTTTATTTGGGTATATATTCAGATGATCAAATAGGTTATATATATATAATGTCACCCTCACCCACTTGTAGAAGATCCTTTGCCAACACATGCAGGAGATCCTTCAAACTTGGATGCACGAAACAAGAGTATTTTCTTTCGATTAATTATATGTATAAATTTATACTATTGTTGTATGTAATTATACAGTTTTATATAATTTCATATCAGATTAACTTGAGCCCGTGATTGAGGATCCAGTTGGGGTGGGGGTGTAATTTTTGGATCATCGGGACATTTTAGAATTTTTTTTTTTTGAGCTCTGATAATTAATTTTGCCTTTGTAATTTTCCAGCTTTAGATTATTTTGGTTTCGGATTTATTTTTTTTAAAAAAGAAGAAGCTTTGTTAGGTTAATTGGTCTCACAAAAAAAAGGTTAATTTGAAAACTAGGTCTTTTTGAGTTATGGTTATAGTAACTAGGCTTTTTTTTTATTTTTGATTAAGTAACTGAGCCTTTTTATTTTAACCGTTCAACCCTAACTCTCCTTTCTCTCCTCTCCTCTCCCCTTCCCTCTCTAGTGGCCGTTTAATCTGTCGTTCGCTTCTCTCTGTCGTTCGCTTCCCACTCTGTAGTCCGGCAATTGCTGAAGGAGGCTATGGCTCTCCATTCCTCTCCGATTCATCTCCCTGTATCCTTGCCACATAAATTTTCTCTGTCCTCTCCATTTCTTCCTCTTCATGGAGAACCGGAGCGACATTGTCCTGTCAGAGCCCTAAAACGATGAACCAGATTAGGGCGGCAGTGGTTGGGGACTACTCGTCGAAGAGAAGTAGCAGTAGTAAGTAGAGGGAAACGATCGATTGCTAGATCTAGATCTCTAGATCTAGATACTATCCAATCCTCTCCTATCGACTCGAGGCTCAACCGGCTTCTCACCAATTTGGTCGTTAGAGAGCTACATATGTCATATTTGGTTGATTTTGACTTTGATGAGAGCAAGGTAATGACCATTTACATTTTGGACGTAGTAACAACTTACGTTATATGTATTGTATCTGATTTTACATATTTTGTGTTCTTCTACTTCTGGTACTACAGTTAATTTGTGGATCTTCATCACCTTTGTCAAATCTAAGCTTTGGCGATGAAGGAGAACTCCACATCTAGGGTTTGAAAGCCAACCAACCCCGTCACAGTATTAGCACAATTTCTCCTTCGTTTGCGAATCTCACTTCACTTACTAGGCTGAATTTGAGTGGTAATAGGTTGTATGGAAAGATACCAGGAAATCTGTCCATATTTTTTTGGTTTTTGTTATACTTACCATACCAGATCTGATTTTTGGTTCTCCATGTGATTGTGGTGTGAGCAAAATTCTTCCATATTTGATTTCATACCAGATCACCAGATCAGCAGGAGGCTGATCTGGTATGAAATTTATATATGTCTAGTACATTGATCAAAATTCATAGGAATCTGGTATGAAATTTATGCCATTTTCTGTTATGAAATTTATGGTATGTAATTTTATGGTATGTAATTTTATGGTATGTAATTTTATGGTATGAAAATCTGGTGTAAAAAATCTGGTATGACAATTTCTGGTATGCAAAATGCTGGCATTACAAATTTCTGGTATGACAAAATTCTGGTATGAACTTTTCGTAAGATAATTTCTAGTATGAACTTTTCGTATGAAATTTCTGGTATGAAAAAATTCTGGTATGAAAAAAATTCTAGTATGAAAAAAATTTTGGTATGAAAAAAATTCTGGTATGAAATTTTTGGTATGAAATTTTCGTATGATAATTTCTGGTATGAAATTTTCGTATGATAATTTCTGGTATGAAAATTCTGGTATGACAAATTCCGGTATGAAAAATTTAGTCCAGAAAATAAAAAATAAATAAAAAAGGTAAAAAAATAATAAAAGAAAACAAGTTCAGTAATTAAAAATGGGAGAATTTGATATACTAGGCTTTTTTGAGAATATGATTTAGTAAATGTACCCCATAATTTTTTACCACTTTCATTTAATGGTAGGTAAAAATAATTAGCCCTTCTATTTTAAATAAATAATAATAATTGATGTTTCTTATTGTTATATAAGTGTAAGTTTTAAATTTTATTTACTGAATTTATTTTTTTAGTTTCTTTTATTTTTTTTGAATTTTTTAATTTCTTTATTTTTTTTATTTCTCATACCGGAAAGTTTTCATACCAGAAATTCAGAATTTTTTTATACCAGAAATTTTCATACCATAATTTTTGCATACCAGAAATTTTCATACCAAAAATTCAGAATTTTTTCATACCAGAAATTTTCATACAATAATTTTCGTACCAAAAATTTTTTCGTACCAGAAGTTTATACCAGATTTTTCAATTTATCTTTTTTTTTTATAATTTTCTGGTATGAGTTTCTGGTAAAAAAATTCATACCAGAAATTCATATCAGAATATTTTTTTTGTTTTCTTTTTGTTTTTTTTATTTTTTTTATAATTTAAATACCATAATTTACATACCGGAGTTACATACGAATTTACATACATGAATTCACATACCGGAAGTTAAAAAATACATATCTTCACCTTCCTTATTAGCCTTTATTTCCTCCTAAACTAACAGACCTCTCCTTCTCATTCACATGTAAACAATTGCTCCATCTAAACACTAACATGTGCCTCCTATTCGGAATGTTCTTTGTGTGACTACATTTGAGCATCTCTATCTGCTTTAACCTGAGGGTTGGTGCATATCATACCAGAATGGATGACTTGAAGATTGCACACCTAATGGAATAAAATACAGGAAGATAGAGATATCACATTCAAGTAAGTGCAGGAAATAATCAAGGCAAATACAATAGCAAAAGACTGCCACCATGACTCAGATGGTTTGTCATACTCAGCTAGTTCATAGCAAGTTGCTCCATGTATCTGCAAATCAGAAAGATGGTTATTAACAAATGCAAAAAACTTATGTAAAGACATGAGCAACTATTGTTAATGCATACCTCCTCTCTCTTTCTCTATCATCTTGAACAGACTTCTTTTTCCCAAACTGAATGAAATTACTGGATTAAAATAAAGGAACAAAGGTAATGCATAACAACTCGGTCAATGCTCTTCATGCGATTAGTGGAACAAACCTCTTGCTTTAGTCCCTCTCTTAACTCCTCAACATCTTGATCAAGTGCCTCGTTTTCACTAGCAGCGAGATTGGGTTGTTAAAAGAAAAAACAGTAAAACAAAAATGCAAGAACATCTACCAACTTGATAAATCAATTGAGATGAGTCTTACTATTGTGTCCAGGTATAACCCAATACTCTGCAGCTTAAAAACTATCTTTTCATCAAAACATAAGTTGATACTAACATTCAGATAGAGGAGGTCCTGAAACATTTGCATTAGTATGCTATGATCCTCCCATATCATTCCGGTAAACTCCACTAACAAACTCTACATCTGAGTATGTAAACCATCGTTCCCTAGCCACCCAAGATAGACCAAAGCTTTGGATTGAAGATTGATTAAAACCCAAAGGTTGAGAGAGAGATCCAGTCGCTGAAGGGCTCGGCCTTGGTTTCTGGGGTGCGAGACTGGCAACAAATCTAGTGCCTGATGTGGTGTACCATGGTTGCCCTGATTATGGTGCGCAAGAGAGAGGTACAAAGGTTCAGAGTATTTATAAAATAAAAATACATAAACTTAAATTCTAAAATATTTTAAAGACAGAGAGATTTGACAGAAACTCAATCCTCAAAGCCTATACTTAACACAACTTAAAATCTTAAACAAGCACATTCAGTAACATTTGATTCTACAAGCACAAAGAGAAGTTGAGAAACGTATACAAACAAATTCTTAACATTTGATTCTACAACAAATCTCAATACCACAAACAGTAACGACTGAATTTCGTTACAGATAGGAAAGAATTAGAGAGAAAGGAAAAATTTTATATTGAGAATCTCAATCAAGCACAGACAACGGGGTTTGTACATTGGGAGCAAAATCGATCAACTACAGTACCAAATCCTTTTCCTTCAATTCAAGCCATTACAATACCACCACTGTGCTTTGTAGGTGGTTGTGGGGAAGGATGATCAGAAGAGATGGTGGGAAACTGAGGAGAGGGGAATCTCATCAGTCGAAGAGGAGGAATGGAGGGCAACGGGAGGATGAGAAACGCCATAGCACCTCAGATCCAGATCTAGATCTGAAAAATAGAGAGAAGGAGAGGGACGGTGTTTGAAGAAGGAAAAGGAGAATAAGAAGCGAGAGTACATAAGTTATCGCAGTAAAAAAATGAGTTTGGGTACATTTACTTAATCAAAAAAAAGCCTAGTTACTAATTCATATTCTCAAAATAGCCTATTAACCTAATTTGCCCAAATATATATGATTTCAAGGATTCACTTACTAAACAAGTTGTGGATGGGCTCATAATAACCTCGGGGAGTAATGATATACTATGTATGGCACTAGGTGATGATCACCTTGGTCGAGTAAGGGGTGTAGGTCTTGGAGTGGGTTCTAAGCAAGTGTTTGGTAAAAATAAGCGCATATATGCTTGTCCATCTGAACAAGTTATTAAACTAAACTCTAAAGTAAACGAATTGGAATCAGAAGTTGTGACATTGAAAAAAGAAATATTGGAACTAAAGGGGAAGTATCAAAGAGGAGAAAATATTGACCATAGCATTATTAAGAGCTTCTCAATTAATGGTTCACCTTTTACGAACAATCGGATAATTATCTAGCCGAAATCCATCATTGTCTAAACACATCATCTATATTTTATGTTGATGTATAATAATGCTATTTTTAAGTATATTATATTGATTAAGTGTCATCATTGATATATATATATATATATATATATATATATATATAGGTTAGGGGGTGTGGAAAAAATGTGAGCTTTATTGGCCCACTCCAACATCTATGGTAGTTACAAGGCAAGTCTATATTCCAAAAGACGGAGAAATTACATTAATGCTTTATGGCAAGCCATTGGATGCAAAAACTTGCAAGGTTGTAGTTGAAATAGTTGAGGTTGATCATGAGTTTACTGAATTGTCAAAACATACAAAAGAGGTTGTCGTTGTCAAAGATGTAGTTGGAGGTTACATTGCATGACCAAAGTGCATGGTCACTTATGTATCGGTATAATACATAAATATTTATAAATTATTTATTACATATTGTTAACGTGTTGTCAATATGTTAATGAGAGGATCCTTATGATTTCTTATACAGGATGTTCGTGAGAGTTCAAAAACATCTAAAACCTCAAAAAATGTTCATATGCACGTCGATGAGGAATGCATAGAGCATACACCCCAAGGAAAGAGTGACAGGTGTGGCGACGAGGTGCTTGTCAATTATAAATTTGGTTGATGATCTGGATGTTGCGGTCATTATATATGTCAACTTCAACTTTTCATCAAGAGTACTTGTTGCACTTTGGAAAGAGATATATGAAAATATGGCTAGATCAACAAGAACTAGAGACAATGCATATCGAGATATATATCAAGTATATATGTATTTAATACACGTCCATTACTTTTTTTATTTGATTTATGTGTCTCTTCTTGTAAGACTGTCAATCTATCCAAATTGCTTTGTTTGGAATTTTTTTATTCATAGTCTTCATTGGATGTTAATCTCATTTGATTATGCATGATAGGTGCTTGTTTGAAAATTACATTCCAAGAAAATTTGCCTTTCTTTCCCCAACAAACTTGGCTTGCCCGGTGGGTACCGAAAGACGTGTTGATAAGAGAGTTGAATATATGGCTAATTCTATACAAAATTCGGATATGACAACACGTTTATGGAGGGTAAATAAAACGTTATTATATTACATGATATACTAAATCTTAGAAATTGTCTAACTAGTAACCTATTTTAGTGGATTTTTTGTTCGTACTCCATTGGATGTTGGCGATGATCGATCCCTTAGAATGTGTTGTTTATTGGTTGGATCCAATGCATGAAGAAGTTAGAACTGATTTTCGGATTGTGGCTAGACTGTAAGTTATATGACACGTAATGTTATCTTTTTAAATTTTTTATGATTTCATCGATTGATAGCTATTGATGCATATGTTACTTTGTATTTCTTTGTAGTTCTATGGAACAGTTTAATAAAATAAGGACGCTTCCTACCAATCCCAAGGAAAGAAAGCGAGTATTGTGTTGGAAGATCATCAATGTTAGATTTTAATTAATTTTGTTTTGTTAAAATGAGTTTGTAAATAACATATTTTTATATTGAGCTATAAATTTTCTTTAACATTTTAGGCCCCTAAACTACCAAAAGATGGCAAAAGTGGTTACTACATATGTCGTTACATGCGGAAAATTGCTGAAAACGATGTGCATGGTATTCCGCAAATGGTATGCATGTGTAAATACTACAATTTAAAATATCAAAATGTATAATTGTTGTTATATATTGTTGCTTACTTTCGTTGTTTAATCTTTAATTTTTTAGCACTTTTAAAGGCTCGCCAAAGTCGTATGACAAAGACCATCTTCATGAATTGCACAAGGAGTGACTCGAGTTTGTGGAGTCTCTCATTCAAGAATGCATCGACATTGACTGAGTTGTCTAGTATAGTCTTCCTTGTAGAGACCATCGGTAAAAAGTGCTTGTTATCTTTTGTTAAGATATATAAGCTATTTTCAGAACGAACAATATGATAGAAACTTGATTTATTTTTTGATGTTACTTTCTGATTATATAATTGGAATATTAATTAATTACATGATAATTTTACTTAAGCATTTTAGCTTAATATTATTTATTTACTGATGAATAATTTCGGTCACGTACAATGCGTATTGTGGAATTTAAGCAGGTGCTAATACAAAATTACCTATTTTCATATTAAAATTAAGAAATTACCACGGTTTTATGTAAAAACCGGGGTAGATTTTAAAATTTTAAAAACCGGTACAAAAATCTCATATCCCGGTTATTATAAAAAAACCCGGGGTCCAAAACATATCCCGGTTATTATAAAAAAATTGGGGTCCGAAAAATATCTCAGTTATTAAAAAAAAAGGGTCCGAAAATTACCCCAATTGTTAAAAAACCGGGGTCCGGAAAAACCCGGTGACAAAAACCGTGGTGCGAACGTCCGGGCCTCACTCTCGTTAACTACACTTCATTAACCGGGTTCCTATGTCCAATATAACCATGGTCCACCCCACCTTTTTATACTAGTGTATAGTCATGGTAGAATTTCATTCTAAAGTTTGTGTTTTTAGATGTATTTATTCCTTATTTTACATTACGAAATATTTTAAACTAATTTTTATAATGATCGAGACAATATTTACGATAATAGAAAAAGTTTAAAATTTAAAAATCTCGTGCAAGATACTAATACTAAACTTAGTTTAGCATTGTGTAATAATGAAATACGAGCATATGAAGCAAGAGCCAAGTCATGAGATTTGTGTGACGTGACTCGTGAGTTGTGAGTCTTACCCCTTTCTACCTTTAACGACAAACTTCAAGTCAAGTCAAGTCACTACTCTTCTTGACTTATTAAAACTTTCTCTTTCAAAACATTATGGACGAAATACTCCAATCTCCACAAATTCCACGCGTTATTAATATTGCGTACATACCGATTTTGCAATTATATGCTTTTGCTTTCTCATGATACAACTATATTCATACGATATATTGTTTGAAAGGGTAGAACCGGTCGGGTCACACGGTCTGTTACTTTCTCAACAAGGCAACAACCATACTCGTCGTTGTGGTTGACCATACTTGACTTCCTAAAACCTATAAAGTAAGATAACTAATTAGACATTTTATCACTATTACTCTATTAAGAATACACATATCATAATTTATTTAGAATCAAAGAATTTATTTAGCCCGATTCTTTTTACATCTTAAGTCTAACTAAAATCCACATGTTACCAAATTTGTATATATAATCCCGATATTTTACATGTAAATCAACATTAGACATCTAATAAAATATAATATACATTATCAATTATTTTATGTTGAGATTAACCTATTGATCGATTATTCATTAAATCTTGGCTTGGCTTAACAAGGGCGAATAATTAGCATAATTGTTACGTAATCTATAAGCACAAAAACCTATAATAAAGAGTTTAAACTCAATTCTTTTTTTAAAATACATTATCATATTTTATATATATTACAAATTATAAAAATAAAATGTAATTTATATTAATAATATTTTATATATTGAACAGTTTTCCGTATCCTTTATGTATAGGTGTTGCATACTTCTGGCATTATATATTCGTATATACGTTTACTTTAGGAACCCTAAGCTTATTAAAAGTGAAACTTATTGGCATAGGCGAGTCTAATATATGAAAGTTAGGTGAGCGGAAAATAAATTGACTCATCTACTTTGATAATTATACTTACTATTGTTGTTTGGTTAATACTTTAGTCCATTCGGAGAAAAAAAAACCTATACCCGTTAAGTAGTTGATAATTAATCGATGAACCGTTTTTTTCCTTATATAGTTGATGAGTATTTGAAAGGATGAAGGTTAAGTGTAAAATTACTAAAAGAGTTTACTTTTTTATTAATTTTTTTTATAGTTCTATATATATATATATATATATATATATATATATATATATGTATATATATATTCAATAATCTACCACAAACTCCATATGCTTGCTCCATATAGCTTAAGACATAAAAACAATATTAAAAACAATCTCATAAGGTAACAAATTTCCCATAAACTTGGATTTTCAACGCGACGTAAGTAACTTATGTTTTTCTTTAATTTTCACGAACTTGATGTACAAACTTCCCTAAGCTCCTCAAATTAATCTCCAAAACACATCCTTAACCCGTTGGTGGTAATTTCAAAAACGAAAATGTAATAGAAATAAATATATTCCATATATATATATATATATATATATATATATATATATCCCTGTTCATGAATTTTGTTGAAAATATTATTTTTGTTTAAAAGTAATTGTAATAGAATTTTATTAATTTTATTACCTATAACAAAACAAAATGGAAAAAATAAATACATTTTGTAAGAGAGATGAATCCCGACGTCGAACAAGGCGGCGGCGCCCAAGAAGCAGGCAACGGTGGACGCAAGCTTCTTTGGAGTCGAGAGGTAGTATATAACCATGGCTTCTAAGCTTCTGTTAACAGGTAAGAAGAACTGAAAAATATATTTCTCATATCTGATAATACGAATACAAGGCTATATATAGCGTGTTAAAGTTTGTTACAAGTTTGGGTTTATTACATAAGCAATCCCTTTATTTCCATATATCACTATATAATACCAATATCCCCCTTCAAGCTGGAATGGGTTGAACCAAGCCAAGCTTGCGAACAAAAAACAGGTGTTGTTGTTCTCCCAGGGGCTTCGTGAAGATATCAGCGAGCTGAAGAGAAGAGGGAATATGAAAGGTAGAGAGAAAACCACGTTGAACTTCATCTCTAACAAAATGACAATCAATACGCAAATGCTTGGTCCTCTCATGAAAGACTGGGTTAGCAGCAAGGTGTTGGGCAGCCTTGTTATCACAATGTAATGGATAAGGACGAGTGAGGGGAACACGGAGATCCTGAAGTAGCCCATCAAGCCAGATAATTTCACTCGTTGTCATGGACATGGCTCGGTATTCACTCTCAGCAGAAGACTTACTCACAGTCTTCTGTTTCTTCGTTTTCCAAGAGACAAGAGCTTGACCCAGAAACAAGCAATACCTAGTAATAGAGCGGCAAGAATAACTACAGGAACCCCAGTCAGCATCACTATAAGCAATAAGTGATAGATGAGGCTGAACTGGATAGAATAAGGCCAAATCCATGGTCCCTTTAAGATAACGAAGGAGATATGTAGCTGCTTGTAAGTGAGGTGCACGAGGTGAAGAAAGAAACTGACTTAACTGTTGTACAGTATAAGCAATATCAAGGCGAGTTAAAGACAAATACAGCAAACGACCAATGAGTCTTCGATACATCTCAGGGTCCGAAATAGGATCCCCATCATCTGGATTGAGGTGCAAATTGCGTTGCATAGGAAATGAAGTAACTTTGCAATCAGATAAATGAACATCAGCAACAATATCAGCAATATATTTTCGTTGATTGATGAAAATACCAGTAGAAGAAACATCAATCTCCATGCCTAAGAAGAAACGAGCATCTCCAAGGTCTTTGATAGTAAAAGCACGATCAAGTGCTTGCTTGAGAGAAATAACATCTGAAGGAATATCACCAGTAATTATCATGTCGTCCACATAAACCAAGGCAATAGTCAAACCATTGGGAGAAGACTTGGTAAATAATGAATAATCCTGGCAAGATTGCACAAACTGAAGATGAGTAAGCAATTTAGTTAGTTCAATGTTCCACTGTCGGCTGGCCTGTTTAAGACCATAGAGAGATCGTTTGAGACGACAAACAAAGCCATGAGGAGCCTTAGTATATCCAAGAGGAGACAACAAATAAACTTCCTCATCCAGGAAACCATGAAGAAATGCATTATTAATGTCGAGTTGATGAAGAGACCACTGTCGAGCAGCTGCTAAAGCTAGAATGACTCGAATGGTAGAGAACTTTGCCACTGGTGAAAAAGTGTGTTTATAATCCTTATTCTTGATCTGGTTGTAGCCTTTAGCAACCAAGTGAGCTTTATGGCGTTCAATAGTGCCATCAGGTCGATGCTTAAGCTTATAGACCCATTTAGAGCCTATAGTTGTCCTGCCTGGAGGTAAAGGAAGGAGCTCCCATGTATCATTATGTTCGAGAGCAGTGAGTTCCTGTTGTATTGCCTCAACCCAAACTGGATGATTTTTAGCCTGCTGATAATGAGACGGCTCAAATGAACTAAGCACAGTACAAAGAGCTGCAACATAGTCAGAAGAATGATAGGAAAGATTAAAATGCTTGGCAGTGATGAGAGAATTGCACTAATAATCTCTGAGGTATGCTGGGCGCTGAAGTGAACAACACGAGTAGGTCGAGTAGAAGTCTCAGGAGGAATAATTATGGGGGAAGGAGTAATAATTAAGGGAGTAGAATTGTTTGTGGTGGTAAGAGAAGAAGGAGATGTATTTGTGGAGGTAGAAGTTCCAAATGGAACAGGTATAGGAGATGACAAACCAGGGGAAGAAGTAGAAGGAGCCGGGATAAGTGGGGAATTAGACGTAGGGAAAGAAGTGACAGGGACATTGAGGAAATGATCATCATCAACACCAGGTGATACAAGAGGAAGGGTAAGGGAATTAGATGAATGTAAGTTGGATGAATTTTTGAAAGGAAAAAAAGTTTCCTGGAAAATGACATGGCGACTGGTGAATACCCGACGAGTCTCAAGATTGAAAAGTTTATATGCCTTCTGGCCTGGAGGGTAGCCAAGAAGCACACAGGGCTGAGAGACTGGTTCAAGCTTGTTCTTATGATGTTTGAGGCTGAATCAGAGACAACCTATAACACGCAAATGATCATATGTGACCTTGGATTGATGAAAGATTTCAAATGGAATGCCCCAATTAAGGACTTGAGATGGCATTAAATTGATGAGATAGGTGGCAGTAAGTATGCATTCACCCCAGAAAGTAATAGGGAGATTAGCATGAAGACGAAGTGCCCTAGCAGTCTCAAGAAGGTGACGATGTTTTCTTTCCACACGAGCATTTTGCTGTGGAACATAAGGTGTAGAACGCTGATGAAGAATGCCTGAATGAAGAAAGAAATCTTGAAGCTGAGTCTGCAAAAATTCTACACCATTATCAGACCTTACACATTGAACCTTAACCTTGAATTGAGTATGGACATAAGCACAAAAACCAACAAGGATCTTGAACACTTGTTGTTTGTTTGACATGAGAAACGTCCAGGTGCAGCGAGAGCAATCATCAACCACTGTAATGAAATATTTAGCAACACACATTGACAATGTATGATATGGACCCCATATATCAACATGAATTAAAGCAAATAATTGTGTGGCATGAGAAGTACTAGGTGAAAAAGGTAAACGATGTTGTTTGGCTAAAACACAAATATGGCAATTCAACTTATTAATGCCAGAAGTAGAACAAATATCCATATGAGTCAATTTAGTCAATGACATATGACCTAAACGAGAATGTAATAGATGAACGTCAAGTTTTTTATTTGTAGAAGAATCAACTGCAGACGCCAAGGAAGATGAAACTGGAATTCCAAGTTTATAAAGGCCCCCTTCTCTATAACTTGTAGCCACGGCTGAATTACTGATATGTCCTGAAACAAGCAGGCAGCATCAGTGAAGATTATCTTCAATTGCAAATCATGAATAAGTCTAGATACTGAAATCAGGTTGTGTTGGAAATCTGGCATATATAACACATTATGAAGTGTAAGAGCAGGTGATATAGTAATTGTGCCTCGATGGAAAACCTTCTTCATCGAGCCATCAGGTAGACCAATGATGATAGGGGTTGCCAAATCATACAAATGAGTAAAATGTTCTTTGTAGAAGGTAATATGATCAGTGGCTCCAGAGTCCACGATATATCCAGGTACAAACATTGATGACATTATGCACAAGTTTATCAATAATACCTACAAAATTAGTCACTGCAGATGATTGCTTATCAAGCATCATTTTGAGAACTTCCTGGTAAACAACGTTAACCATAACAAGATCCATAGAGGAAGATGATGATGATGGTGGATCAACAATATCTAGAGGATTATCCTTGGCAGAAGACTCCATGACATTGGCAGATCGAAAGATGGATTAGCAACTGAAGATCTCTCATCCTTGGATTTAAATTCCTTATACCAATCTGGTATACCAGTAAGTTTGAAACAGCTTTCCTTAAGATGTCCTCGCTCTTTACAATATGAACACATCCTATCAAACTTTTCTTTCTTATAATCTCTACGACTTCCACCAGCCTGTCTATAAGGAACATTCCTAGAGACAGCTAAAGCATCATGTGTAGGTATATTATGACAAGTGATCTCTTTCTGTTTCTCAACTTGAATCACCATATGGAACACACAATTCATAGTAGGTAAAGTGTCCAATGACAATATATGACTACGAATTTGTTCAAATTGATCATTCAGGCCCATAAGAAACTGCATTACTCGCAACTTAACCTCTCTAGCAGAAAGTTTCTTAAGAATCTCACATTTGCAGTGGACAATACCTTTGCAAGTACAGGAAGGAATAGCATCAACATTAGATAACTCATCCCATAATTTCTTCAACTTTCCATAATAAACAGCAACTGTATGGTTCTCCTGTTTCAATGAATTAAGATCCTTATGAATCTGATAGATCAAGGGAGCATTTGATACCTCAAATCGTTCAACAATGTCATCCCAAAGCTCCTTGGAAGATTCTGCATAATTAAATAGCTCAGCAATTCAGACTTCATTGAATGTAGAATCCAACATCGTATCATGAAGTCTGCTCGAATCCAGCGTGCAAGCTTATCTTCATCCTCCTGAGTAGGTTTCAAGCAGGTGCCATCAACGAAACCGAGTTTTTGCTTTGCTCCAAGGGCCATATGAATACTTCTCCTCCATGAAACGAAATTGGAGTCATTAAACAGAATAGACACTAATTGCATTCCAGGATTGTCCGAATTGGACAGATAGAGAGGATCATTCACATTGATAGATGTATGCCTAACCAGATCTGAATTGGGGGAAGTATTAAGAACTTCTCGATTCGCCATGTGTAGAGATTCAAAACTACACAGATGACGATCGAATCAATGAATGAGGTAAGTTTGCTTGAATATTCCAAGCAAAAACGAACAGAGAATAGAAGAAATCAAAATTTTATGTGAATATTCACCATAGCTCTGATACCATGTTAACAGGTAAGAAGAACTGAAAAATATACTTCTCATATCTGATAATACGAGTACAAGGCTATATATAGCCTGTTAAAGTTTGTTACAACTTTGGGTTTATTACATAAGCAGTCCCTTTATTTTCATATATCACTATATAATACCAATAGCTTCAATGTTCGCAAACCCTGATAGCCTCTTCTTCCCATGCATCCTCCTCGTCAGTCCATTTAACGAGATTCAAAGCATCTTGGTTTGAAAAGTATGGATTCAAGAAGAAGGATTCGTTTTTTTGGATTTGGTATTAAAAAAAATGAGCAAAAAATAAAAAAAGAATGGTTTAAGGGTTTAACATAAGATATTAATATACTATTTAAAAGTGAGGTTTTTAAGGAAAAATGAGATGGAACAATATCGGGGTGAATGAACCTATGTAAAAGATGATTTGCGACAATATCGAATTTAACTAGTGATTATTTGTGTTATATTTATGTTATTGTAAACGATAAAGATAACATATGTTAATCTTATTTCGAATCAATTATTATATATAATAAGCATACGTAACTTCTTTTTTGAACAAATACTCGTATAAGATACGATATATAAACTAGTTTTGCATTGAAAACCAAATTATTCACCCAGTAATTTATTTTTATGGATGAAACTAAACCCGTTTTTATTCTATTATTGGAGTAGAAATCAAGCGTACCCTAAATTATAGGGGTGAATGATACGCGTTGAAGGTTCAACGTCGAGAGAAAAGTAAAACAATCGAATATCGGAGCCCCGCCGGATGATGTGATTCGACCCAGAAGGTGAAGTAGATATAACGGTTCAGAGACTTTAGAGTTGGGAGGTTGAGTACGTACTAGGTGGGTCACCACTCCAGTAAGCTAAGAGGAAGCATCGCTGAAATTGTTTCTATCTATATAAAAACGTGTGTGTCCCAATTCTTCATCCAATTCAGCTTAGAATGGAAGAGGAGGTTCCGCCGGGGTTCCGATTCTACCCGACAGAAGAAGAGCTCATTTCCTTCTATCTCCGCCACAAACTCCAATCCACCCGCCCGGATCTTGACCGGGTCATACCCGTCATCGACATTTACACCCACGAGCCATGGGAGCTTCCAAGTAAGTCCTTAACTTTTAGATAATTTGATTATCTGGGTTAATCTTGTAACTGGGTTTGAATTAAAATAGGGTTAGCTGGGGAGAGTTGTAGAGGGGAGAATGAGGAGCAGTGGTTCTTTTTCATGCCGCAGCAGGAGAGAGAGGCGCGTGGCGGAAAGCCGAACCGGACTACAGCAACTGGGTATTGGAAGGCCACCGGTTCACCCGGATTCGTGTTTTCTTTGACCCGGAGAATTGGGGTTAAGAAAACCATGGTTTTTTACAAGGGTAGAGTTCCTCTTGGGAAGAAGACTCACTGGAAGATGAATGAGTATAAGGCTATTCATTTCTCTCCTCCTCCTCCTCAATTGCCTTCCTCTTCCGATTCTCTTGATATGCCTAAGGTAAATTAAGTTTATGCTGATTCAATCTTCTAGAACGATGACCTAAATCTATGATGCATCGATCGCAGGCCCGTCCAACAAGGGGCGCCATTCGGCCTAACATCACAGCGCCCCCAGTTTTTTTGGGCCCATAATAATAGTGTTTAGTTAATAAATCAAACAAAAGAGTGCTTGCCACATTGGTTAAATCTCAACATTAGGCCTAAATAGTCTGGGATTCAAATCCCATTTCTACTATTTTTTTATTTTATTGTTTATATAATCTTTTTTATCTCCTCTTTTGTTTGTATTTATTTTTTTTATCTCCTCTTTTGCTTATTTTTTTGGGGCCCATAATAGTTATGTTTATATAATCTTTTTTATCTCCTCTTTTGCTTATTTTTATTTTTTTTATCTCCTTTTTTGCTTATAATTATTTTTTATCTCCTCTTTTGCTTATTTTTTTGGGGCCCATTATAATTATGTTTATTTAATCTATTAAACAAAAGAGTGCTTGCCACATTGCTTATTTTTATCTTTTCAAGGGGTGTAATTTTTTTTATATCCTCTTTTGCTTATTTTTAATTTTTTTAACTCCTCAACATTAGGTGTAAACGGTCTCATTTTACTTTTTATTGTCATTTTTTCATGCATTTTGTTATTAAAAAAGTAATTTATTTTTTTTCCATTTTATTTGATAAAATATATTTTTTTAAATTGATACAAAAAAATATTGACACAGGGCCTCCGAAACTCATTGGACGGCCCTGATCGATCGTATTATATATATACACCACCCGCAAAGATTAAAGCCTGTTTTATTACTTATTATTTCGTTCACATTGGAATGAAGTTGATGAATGAAATGAGCCTGTGCCGAGTATACATAACCTCGGGGAGTTCAAGAGCATTTGACCGGCGCCCCTCCCGCCCCATACCGATCGAAGACGCTACTGTGCAACTTCATCGTCAACCTCTGCACATTGTTGATCATCAATTGACGACGACGACAACAACAACAGCTGCAACTAATGATTCAAATATGAATGCGGGAGTAGAAATCATGGAGAATAGTATCTCTATGGATAGCTCAGGATCGGGAGGAGGTGGGAAAATAGATCAGATTAATGGAGGTGCAAGCAGTAGCAGCAACATGAATGTGGATGGTGATCAGGAGATGATGATCAGTGATTTGCAACCTTTATGGGATTGGGACTCGATCTGGCCTTACTTGAACTAATTACATTCCATACACATGCATTATAACTGGAGCATATCATAGCTTCTAATTTTTAGTTCTGCAGTTTAGTGCTGTAACTGAATTGAAATTTTGTGTTGCTTATATGTATGCATCTATAAATCTTATGATATACACGCAAAGTAAATGGATGATTTATATACATGAGATATATGCATGGACCGTGAGTACTTTTCAATCGGGTAGGAACGTAATTAGTGCACAAAAAATCTCCTTTATAAGCGGAAATCTCATCAAGCAAATCAACCACATTTTCATAAACACTAATCCCAAAAGTTGACAACCCTACAATAGTCTTTGCTTAACGATTTATAAAATAATTGCTAAAATTATTACGAATAGAATGGAGCCTATTATGCCAAAACTCATTCACCCTCTCCAAGAATCATTTGTTGCTAAAAGATCATGATAATATTCTTATTCCCCATGAAAATTTCCACTCTTTCCGAAGTAAGAGTGGTAAGGAAGGATGAACGGCCATCAAACTCGACATGGAAAAAGCTTACGACCAAGTCAGTTGGGATTTTATCATCGGTATCTTACATGCATAAGTTTGGCTTTGATAAAAAAATTTGTGGGAAGGATTGCGGAATGCATTACCACAATCTCTTTCTCGGTTCTTATTAATAATGGTCCAACTCATCAATTCTTTTCTAAAAAAGGACTTAGACAAGTAAACTCATATCACCATACCTTTTTATATTAAAAGTTGAAATCTTGACACAAATGCTTCAAAAAGAGTGCAATAATAACGATAACCACATTGGATTTCCCATTTGTAGGAACGCTAACCCAATCCCCTTCTTGGCCATTGCAGATGACATGATCATCTTTACAAAAGCAAATTTGAACTCGTGTAATAGAACAAAAGAAATTTTGGAAAATTATTGCTCCATTTATGGACACAAAATTAATTACCTAAAATCCGTTTTCCAAGTCACCAAAAATATTCCCATAAATACCATCACCGAAATCAAACATACCCTCAACATGGAACATTCAACATCCCTTGATTTCTATCTAGGATGCCCTATTATTAATGGTAGAGTAAATAAGGAGACCTTCAGTAATATTAACAATAGAACCAAACATCAACTACACAAGTGGAAAGCAAACTCCCTTTCACAAGAAGGTCGAAACATACTTTTAAAGTATAACCTCGCAACCATTCCATCCTTTGCTATGCAAGGATTTATGTTACCAAGGCACAATCTGAACGAACTAGACAAAACACACAAAAACTTCTTCTGGAATAAAGGTGACAATCATAGACCTTTGATTAGTTGTGACTCAATTTGTAAACCAAAGAAAAACGGTGGACTCGGGCTAAAGAAGACCCTCACAACAAATAAAGCCCTTCACATGAAGCTCCTTTGAAAATCCTAGCTGAACCAGATAACATATGGGTAAAAATTATTAATGAAAAATACCTGAGAAACACTAACATTCTACAATGCCATCTCAAAGGATCGGCATCATGACAATAAAAAAACCTCATGAAACTAAAAGCCGAATTCAAATACGATATTATCTGGCACGTATGTAACGGGAAAACCATTAATTTTTGGCAAGATAAATGGGTCACAACGACTCTCCTAATCAAATTGGTTCATAACACTAATATCATCAATACTCATATAAAGGTAAGTCATTTCATGAATACAAATTAATGGGATAACACCAAAATTGAAAACGAACTTCAAAACGTTCTATGCCTAACAATTAGGAAAAAAAAATCTTGGAAACTATTATCCCAACAAATGACATACAAGACATGTTATATTGTAGAAGTAGCTCGAATGGTTGGTTCTCCACTAAACCAGCATCGGAAATGATTGACAAGGAATCTGGATGGCTACCTGACTATTCATGTGATTGGATTTGGAAACTGGACACCCAACCAAAAATCAAGAACTCCATATGAAAATCTCTAAAAACGGGATCTCAACTAAAGCTAAACTCAACGAAAGAAGAATGACGGTTACATCTAACTGTGAATTATGTAATCATCAACTCGAAGATATTGTACACCTTTCCAAATGCCCTTAAAGCAAAAATGTAATCACAAAAATCAACAAAACTATCATGATGACCCTTAATACCATCAACACAGATAATAAAAAACCGCACGAACTGCTTGTGGAAACTAAGAATAAGATCGAAAAAACAAACTTTTCATGGTTGACCACTATTTGGTGGAGCATCTGGTTTTTCAGAAACAAAATCATTTTCACTAATGATGTAATCGGATCAGATCGGATTACAACATCGTCAACTTCATCATTGCACAAATCCAAAACTAGAAAAATCATTCTATTGACGATGACTTCATCGAATTTAAATATACCCAAAAGAACAATACACCTACCGCAAGAAAGAAAAAACATCAAATTGGATAAACTAAAATCTGGCTTCCACAAACTCAAGTTCGATGAATCAAAATTCGATTCGGGAATAAATTCTACTGGTTTTGTAATACGAAACCACAATGGAAAAGTAATAAGTTTGGACGTTAGGAAACACATTTTTAACTCGGTCATAAAAATAGAAGTCTATGCGCCGAAAGTAGTCCTTAGTGAAGCGATAAGGCTCAATATCAAAGAAGATCGAAATTGAGGTTGATAACTTATGTGTTATCAAAGCACTCCAAGGACTTTAAAGCTGTCCCTGGAAAGTCGAGATGATTATATCAGACTCCCGTCAGGATCTTTGTTTCTTTGATAAAGTCCAAATCTGTGTTAAGATAAATAAGCTTTTAGGATGGACTAAAATCATAACTCAAGTATGTCCCATTAAAAAATTGAGGCAAAATTTGCAATGTAGGCTTTTTACACTATAGAGTTTGGATTTTGGGCCTCTGCAAATTTTATTTAGAAAATGGGCTGCTATTGTAGCAAAAAGCAGAAAAATAAATGTCATAGGTATGTGGACTGATTTGATGGGTGACATGTAAAAAAATATTAAAAAAAGCCCAATCAATTCAGCTAGCCCATCTCCTTCCCTCCACTGTCCCTTCATCTTCCCATTTGAAACGCAGGAATTCATATGAGGCCTTTTGGTTCGTATCCCATTGAAACGCAGCAGCTGTTTTGTTGAGCTTCTTCTTCATAGATAGCCCAGCTCTTTTCTAGGTAAGCAGTGTTGGTTGAGCTTCTTCTTCCCATTGAAACGCAAGAATCTGGACTGCTTGTTCAACTTCTTCTTCACCGGAATCTGGACTGCTTACATAGCCCTGTTCTATTTCTGGGTAAGCAGTTTGTTCCTATTTCTGGGTTATCTCAAAAACATATCAATCTGAACTGCTTACATAGCCCAGCTCTTTTCTGGATAAGCAGTGTTTGTTGAGCTTCTTCTTCCCATTGAAACGCAGGAATCTGGAGTACTTGTTCAGCTTCTTCTTCAACGGAATCTGGACTACTTACATAGCCCTGTTCTATTTTTGGGTAAGCAGTGTTTGTTCCTATTTCTGGGTTATCTCAAAGTTCCTGGGTAATATATTTCGGGGTAAGCTGAAACTTCTCATCTTCCTGGGTAAGAGGTGCGAATCTAAAACACTGAAACTTCATGTTCTATTTGTGGGTAAACAGTGTTTGTTTACATTTTCTATTTGTGGGTAAGCAAGTTTGTTCCTATTTCTGGGTTATATCAAAGTTCTTGGGTAATATATTTCTGGGTAAGCTGAAACTTCTCTTCTTCCTGGGTAAGAGGTGTGAATCAGTTTGTTTACATTTTCTGGGTAAGCAAGTTTGTTCCTATTTCTGGGTTATCTCAAAGTTCTTGGGTAATATATTTCGGAGTAAGCTGAAACTTCATGTTGTATGAAGTTTCAGCTTACCCCAATGTGTGTTTACATTTTCTATTTGTGGGTAAGCAACGGTAAGAGTTGTGTTTGTTTGTAAGCGTACTAACATTGCCTTTTTCTTTATAGGGATGGAAACTTTACAATTTGCGGTTTATGCGGGTGGAGATTGGGTTTGTGTTGATGACTGCTGGAGGTATGTTGGTAATGTCCACAGCAAGCACATGATTATGAAGAAAGGATCAACAATGGATGACTTGAGGAGGTTAATAGGGTCAAGATTTAATTTGTGCTTGGATAAGCATGATATTACCTTGACCTATGGAAACACTATAAATCCATCTTTGCACCCGTTTGACATTGAAACTTGGGAAGATTTTGAAATGTTTGTAGACACAAACAACTTGGGTAATATATCATGGAGCATCCCAATGTGTGTTACAACGAGAGAGAAACGCCCTATTGAAGAAACAATGATAACTACAAACGGTATGGATAATTCGAGCATAATACTTTATGATGAGCAAGCAGCAATGTCTAGATTGATTGAAGGAGCGGAAAGGGGTAGTATAATTTTAAATCCTGGGTATGGTGCTATTGGTTACCCAAATGAAGAGGATCCGGAGCAAAGTGTAAGGATTGATTTTGTTGAGACTCTTCAACAGAGGTGGGAACTTAAAATTGGGCACACTTACAAAAGTAAAAAAGAGTTGAAAGTTGCATTGGCTCTAAATGCAATCTATAACTGTTCTCAATACAAGATAGAAAAGTCCAAGAAGGCGGCTGTGCTTGCTAGATGTGAGGATAAAGAATGCAAATGGAGAGCTCGTTTCTCTATGTTGGGTAAGTCAAGAGATTTCACCATGACAAAGTACATCAACATACACACATGCTCTTTTGAAACAAGGAGGTGTAATCGTAGAAAAGCTTCCGTCACCGTCATTGCCCATTTGGGTAATGTTGGGTAATATGTAAAACTACTCAGGTTGGCTAATATGTAAAACTGAAATTGGGTAACTTTCATATAATGGTTAAAAGGATAAAAGATAATATTCAAACAAATATTCCACTTTTATATAAGATTACCCAATATACAAACCCAATTTACTAAACAATCAACCCTTACTAATGATTTGGAAAGCCCGCAGTACACTAAAAGCAATACATATAGTCAATTGAAAGCAATACCCATAAGATCCAAACATTAAGTAACCATAGCTTCGTACCCAAAGTAAGACTTACCAATTTAAAACAATACATACCCAAATCAATACATATACTCAATCTACTCTACAATTCAAACCAATACATATACTCAATTGAAAGAGAGGTTGAAAGCAATACATACATACCCAAATCAATACATATACTCAATTTACTCTACAATTCAAACCAATACATACACAAAGCAATACATATACTCAATTTACTCAACAATTCAAACAAATTGGGTATGACTGCTCACACATTCCTCAATTCAAATCAACACATTCCTCAATTCAAAGCAATACATACCCAAAACAATTCAAACCAATACATACCCAACAATTCAAACCAATACATATCTAGAGTGCTCACACATTCCTCAATTCAAGGGAATAGATACCCAAAGTATGACTAATTCAAACCAATACATACCCAAAGCAATACATATACTAATTTTACATACCCTGTTCAAATCAATACATACCCAAAGCATAGTACTTACCGATTCCTCATCAATGGGAGACTCGATACATCCATGCTCCTCACGATCTGTAGCCTTGCCGGACTCGGGGGCCCTAGTATCAACGGAAACCCTAACTTCATCCGCCATCCTACGTTCCTCTGCTTCAATAACAGCCTGCGTAAACCCTAGACTGTAAGACGGCGCCGGAATCTGAGCAGAAGTGGAAGGGAGATCCGCCATTAAAGCAACTTTCGGTTTCAGGGGAGGAAGAAGAGGGGAAATAAAGAGAGGTTTGGGCGCCGGTTTTGGGTAATGTTGAAGAATAGGGGCGCCGGCTTCAGCGACGGAGAATGAGTGCGCCGCCTTCGTGAACTGAGATTGCAACGGAGAAGGAGTGCGCCGCCTTCGTGACCTAAATGTGCGAAGGAGAAGGAGTGCGCCGGAGAAGGAGTTCGCCGGTTTCTGTAGGAGTGCGCCGGCTTTGGGTAAGGAAGAAGGAGTTCGCCGCCTTCGTGAACTGAGACTGCGACGGAGAAGGAGTGCGCCGCCTTGGTTGGTTGAGACTGCGAAGGAGGAGTGCGCCGGAGAAGGAGTTCGCCGGTTTCTGTAGGAGTGCGCCGGCTTTGGGTAAGGAAGAAGGGGTTCGCCGCCTTCGTGAACTGCTCAGAGAGTGCGGAGATAATTAGAGAAAGAGGATGAACTGCTCGGAGAGTAGGGCAAATGAAGGAATTGCAAATTCAGCCGTGCGGAGAGGACGAAAGAACGCTTTTTGAGTAATATTCCCTTCATCTTTTTTTTTGGTTGAATATTAACAATTAATTTGTTTTTTTTCCCCAAAAAGTTAACGTCAAATCATGCCCCTTTTCAATGTACCCCTTTTCAATGTCCACAGTAGTCTAGATTCCATTTTCAGACCTATTTTTTGTAGCAAATTTAGTAGAAGCCCACTTCACAAAATGGAAAATTAGGGGTACTCTTTCCCTTATTATTTCAAAAATTGATAAGGTGGACCAGATGTACTCGACTAACATCGTTGTTCATCCCCATGATTTTCTTCTGACAACAGGTAGAACATACTTGCTAGTCCGGTTTTGTAAAATTCTATCTATAACCAAAGAAAATTATGGATTTGGAGCGAAAGATAACCTGTATTGATCGTATGGTCTAGGGTTTCAAAAACATATATACCAAAACATATATACCAAAACATATAACTTGTATTGATTTGCTTATGCTACACTTATCGATCAAAACTATACAAACAAGTAACTTACATACCAAAAGATGCTCGAGAAACTGAAAACTTGCAAAAGAATCGGCCCGATGGATCGGTTTGCCGGCATTACTTGTGAGTTGTGACTATGATTGTGACTTCATCCCCTCCGGATTTGTCAGTGGGTATGGATGCGGTTAAAGTTACTGAAAACTTGAAAACTGAAAACTTGAAGTTTGCGACTGGATGTTCAGAAGTAAGGAGACGGAAGGGCGGAAAATTGAGCGCCGACGCCTAGGAAACAATAGCGAGTTACGATTTAATTTTTTTTTTTGGTGAAAAGTTACGATTTATTTTTGAGTTAGTAAATCAAGATATTGTATTTAGGTTTTTCGAGAAGAAAATATTAGCAGAGATTCCCCGGCACGGCGGTACAGCTTTTGCCGTTTGGTAACACCTGATTTTTACCAAAAATACAATTAATTCGGTAACATCGCGTGTCCCCGTATCCTCATGGGTTCCTTCGGAGCATCTCCGATCTCCGCTGCGAATCCAACGATACGTATCAGCGATTCGTTTCTGTTTTTCGGAGACGATGGAATGTCGATCCTTTATGCGGTGGTTGCCCGAGGGACCACTGTTCTCGCCGAGTTCAGTGCAGTCACGGGGAATACCGGCGCAATTGCTCGTCAGATTCTTGAGAAGCTTTCTCTTGAGGCCGATTCCAGGCTCTGCTTCTCCCAAGATCGCTATATCTTTTATATCCTTATAACCGATGGTCTCACTTTCCTCTGTATGGCCAGTGAAACCTTTGGAAGTATGTTTTCTCTCCCTCTAAATGATTTCTGATCTTAGCAGAATTGTAAATTTTATGCTCTATATCTTTTAATTTCCTCCTGCACTGATCATACTTGTTTTTGAGTAGGAGAACTATGATAGCTAGGGTTTGACCACTTTGTGAGTTGGAATTTGATCTTGTGTTAGGAGTGATTGTTATCTGCTGTTTTAAATTACTTTGGTGCTCAATTGAATTGCTTTTAGGTGATTTAGAAACGCCATGCTCTTGGGGATTGCTGTGTCATGATTCGTGAAAGACTTGAGAATTTGTAGTTGCTTGAATGTGCTATTTTTGATATCCAATAGCTTGAAGTGTGAAACTATATGTAACTGTGGTCGTATACAAAGCCTAAAAGGAATTTTTAGAATAGCAAGGGGAGAAAGATAATTAGATATATCTGACCTAGAAAGCAATCAAGTCTACAGACCAGAAAAAGGAACTGAATCCAATCCTTGCCCAACATTAGTGTTCAAACAAGTTGAGAAAAGCTTCCAGTTCATTGGGACATTTTTGGCCAATGGCTTCCCTTTTACAGCTGCTTGAGACTGTGAAGTGGAATTAATCCATTTTAGTGTAAATGATTTACTTTGGTAATAACCCTTGTTTGTTGAGGCCAAGCCATACTTTATTATATGCTGGGTACTGGACTACTGGTGTACTACATAAATTGTGATTTGGTGGGGGTAGTACCTTTGGTAAGCTGTATATTCATTTAAACCTTATGATATCTCATATCCATTTAAACATAAGAAATCATGCTTTACTAGGTTGATTGCAGTATAGGTTGGCCGATCTTCTCTATTGATGATACTGTCAATGCAAGTTGAACCATCAATTGAGGTTATCCACTTGTTGTAAGGGATTTCATGGGGTTTTGTGATGGTACTAGAGGTTATGATTCATCTAGAAGTGCGATATTTTTTAGTGAGTGAAGGCTTGAAGCACGCGTTATATATTTCCGAGCCGTTGGCCGGAGGTTGAGCAATAATTGAAATTAAAATACGTGCCCTAAATTGGAAAAATCATAAATTAATCCAAGCAGTTTCATTGCATGCAATGTCTTTTATTTTTTGATGTATATTCAATCATTTAACATCATAAAAGTAAACTTTAAACCCGGTCTTGATATTTCGCTCTTTCTTTGGAGTTGATGTAATGTTCAATATCTTATGTCCAAATTTTCCATATGACTGGTGTTGATGGATAGTGAACCCCGTTATAATAAGTTATAATGTTCTCTATCTAGCTTTCATTGTTATTTATCAACTAGTTTAAGTCCCGTGCAAAGCACGTGATCATATACGACAATTTATCTGGGCTTTTATGTTTGTTTATGTGTTTAAAAGCACAAATCTATGTGGTATTTAGGGAGAATCCCATTTTCATACGTGGAGGATAATTACATGCGCTTCATGAAAAACTTTGGAAGAGTAGCAAAGCTTGCACCTGCTTATTCTATGAATGGTGAATTCTCTAGAATTCTACATCAGCAGATGGAATTCTTTTCTAGTAATCTGAATGCAGATACTCTCAATCGTGTGAGAGGGACAATGAACGAGATACCCATGTATCTTGGCCTTTATATATAATCCCATCAAGTCGTTAGGGTTTACCTTGGTCTTTATTTTATATCCTTATAGGGGTTTATCACTACATACAGATCCGAGCAATCATGGTGGACAATATTGATAAGATACTGGAGAGAGGTGACCGGATTGAGCATCTTGTGGATAAAAACTGCAATGATTCAAGATAGTGCTTTTCACTTCAAAAAACAGTCTAAGCGCTTGCATCATGCTCTGTGGCTAAAAATGCTAAGCTTTTGTAAGCAGCTGCCTCATTTGAACATTTGCACCCCAACACTTCTCCAACACACACACACAACATACAAAACATGAACGAGAGATGCAAGACTTACTCTTGTTCCTTTGACATGATATTTGAATTTCTTAAGTGGTACTTAACAATTTCTAAATGGAAGCAAGTGATATACTTGTAGTAGCAGTGTGTCAAGTAAGTGAGTCTGAGGTCGTATTTCTACTTCAGATCATCTATATGATGATATGTTTTGAAGTTATCATATAAGCACAGCAAAGTGGATAATAGTAGTCTAAACCTGGATTTAAGGAAACTCTTAGTTGGGATCTCATGTTCTCTGGTAGAGATCACTGTAAGAGTCTCAGGTTTCAAAATTTGTCTCAGTTAATAACGTTGAAGAATTGTAAACATTTTTTAATCTGCTATATGTAAAATCTAACTTATAAAAACAGATCTTACAAGCATAAAAACAGATCTTACAGGCATAAATGCACCTTTTAGTAAACAAGGGAAAAGTCCTCTGAAAATTAATGGTAAACTCACCAAGAGAGTAACAACCCTCTGGGCATCTGGCCATGGCCTATGCATTAGCACTAAAAATCAGAAGTACTTTCTGGATGGCTAAAACAGGGATAAAAAAATTGTTACGACTTTTAGCTAACTAATCCCTACTCATTGTAGTCATTCTAGTCTGAGATAGAACCTGTTACCCTGTTATTCACTGTTATCCATGTGTATAACATATCATGTATTCTAGGATGCTAAAAAATTGTTTTTGACAGGGCCTGTTGACAATCCTTATTGCTGTGGTGCTGTATATCATTATTGCTGCCTGTTGTATAGCTGTAACATTGCCTAACTGCAGATCCTATTTCCAGCTTGGTGGTCATCTACACGACGAGGTACGTCCAGGCATGTCTGAAATTGGCTAGTATCATTACACTGGAAGAACAGTAGTTGCCTTAGTGCCCTATGATCTGAAAAATGTGTGAACTTTAGAGATTCATTGATCATATTATGATTATGTACATTGAAGTTGTTTTTATCACCTTTTGATGTGCCTACATTGCCATTGTCTATAGCTTTTTATGGCATGATGTAATCAAATTGCCCTTCTGTATATTCCTTGTATGCTTTGGTGTAACAATGTTGCTCACTAAAGAAACTATCCCATTTGGTAATAGCAAACACCATCCCGTTGTTCTGATCATGTATTTTCAACCAGTGATTTATTTCATTTGTTTCAATATGATTCAAAACCTGTTAAATTCATTACATTTTGCTTTGAGTTCACAGGATTTATCTGTAGTGCATGAAAGTAATCCAGTATGACATCTAATATCTATTCATAATGGCTATATATGTATCTATTGATTGAAACTATTTCTCTTACACCAGATAGTGGCCGCTTCACCTAAAACTAAATTCGTGCTTGCTAAGATCTCTTTGATGATATATTGTTGAGTGTTGACAAAATTAGAGTGTCGATGTGCACAGTTTTTCCAAAATTAACTACTCCAAAATGTGCTTGACCTTGAGGCTCTTATTTGTATTGATGTGCTAATGTCACCACACTGGAGCCACCTTTTACCTGAGATGCGTTGTGTGAGGAGGGGAATGCTGCTTGTAGTTGAAAGTTGATCATTCTTTCATTAAGGAATTTCCTTGTGAGATGAAAATTTGATTGATTCAAGGAGATTTTGATTCTTTTTGGTTTAAACAGGAGGAATCTTGAGGTCGTTGCTAGAAAATTACTTGATTATTACTGGAAGAATTGATAATTTTTTTATAATTTTGGTCTCATTAATCTGTAATTAAGAAGTTGACAAATTTTATTTTAGGCGTAGCTCTGCACAGGATACTTTAATGACATCTGCAGTCTATTGTATCATGGTCATATGTATGCTTCATTATGTGCAATTGCATAATTGATCTGGTAGTGTTTGTTAATAGCGCCCTGGTGCTTATGTTCCTGCATAGAAAAGATTATTCATAATAAAGCCTTTCAGATAGATTTATAAGTAAAGGAGACAGATATAAACACAATGATAGTACATCTCAAACACTGATTGTATCACTGGTACGGAAGTACAACAATAATATTATTTTACTTTTCAGTTCCTACACAGCATGTTTTTGCTTACACTCTTGAGTCTTGATAGAACAAAAGTTGCAAACAAATTACAATATCGGGAATATAGTAGACATGCGCGACATTAGGAATTTCAGAATATGGTTGCACCATTAGATTGAAGATGCAACTTGAGGAGTGGCTGTGTTTGCCTTTAGGAGGTTTCCAAATAGGAGAATGCTGTTTTTGGATTGGTGATGACTTAATTTGGGTTACTAGATAGGGTTTCAACAGACGGTTTCTTCGGAGAAGAGGGAAACATCAACGAGAAGAGAAATCTGAGTACATGTAGAGGGTATTAATCCATTGGCGATATTCAGCAAGATTGGGAATGTGATTTGGTGGCATGTGATTGATATGGCGATGTAAGGGTACCAAAAACCGGCGGAGATGCTGTATCATGCGTCGGATGTTCTCTTGATGTACTTGACGGCTGGTTAAACCATTGCGAGTGTATTGGCGCTGGGGGCGGCGGCGAGTAGGGGGCGGAGCTGCTAGCAAATTGGTGGACAGGAGATGGTGGCTTTCCATGTAGGTCACGAAATTTAAGATGTGGATCTGGAAATCTTGTATGAATTGATTAATGTGAGGACTTGTGTGGTTCATGAAAAGCTGATTCATCAATGTAGGATTGTAAAGGCGCCATAGAATCACACAGAATATCTGAAGAGGGTAACACGTCGGCATTACCGTCGACGTGAAAGCCTTCAAATGGTAGAAACTAGGGAGCTTAGGTAAGGAAAGGAAATTGTTGAAGCTGATGGTTAGAACCCTGTGTGGATTGGGATGATTTATATAGACATGAGAGCCTTGCGTGGATTGACTAGACAGAAGAAACGCCTTTCTGGTGTACTAGTGTGGGTTCAATTGGGCATTTAATTTGTGCTGGGTGGTTTGCTGGTTGATAAGAAAAGTGATTTCCAATGCCATGTGTCGCAAACGTTGAATTTTATGATTCCCCTTTCCCCCTCTCCTTTTGATGGGTAATTTCAATTCATTTACCTGTGCTAAGTTTGTCAGTATAATTGTAGGTAATTGGGCTTGAGGAATCGTTCAAGTGGTAGTTTCTACTTCTTCATGGACAAAGTATAGCTAGGTGATCCATATGTAGGAACCCTTTTTTGGGGGAGGTTCAAGTTCCTTGCCAACTATCGACCCGATCTCTTTTCACTTTTGATATTACCAAACCCAACCTAGCCTTCGTCAATCACACTAAAGCACCATGTGTTAGCCAATTTGTTGCGAAACTTCTACGACCTAATAAACTAACGTGGTGTCCCCTCTAATAAGAGCTTGTTTACCAAATGTTTGTGTTTTTATGGGTTTATAAACTAAATGGGTTTATGGTTTATTTTCGGGTTTATAAACTCGTTCAATTTATATATTTTATCTTTGTAATGATGTTTACATAGGTTTTTTTGGGTTTATTTTTGTTCAAATTACAATTCTATCCCTAAAAAATTAGAGAACTACAAAGAGAACCAGGTTATAAGCTTTCTAGGTTACAATTTTCCCCATAGTTCGACGGATTTGTGGTTCCCTATCGACAGGAGACAGAGGACGAGACGACTGCTGTTCTTTGCAATACAAATTTGTGTTCTTGAGTGTTTGATGTTTCTTTCCTTTTTGTGTAGTTTCATCATCGACAAGTGACCCCAAACATCAAAAATCTTATGCTCTCTTTTCGGAATTATTTGTTTGTTGAAATTTGAAATTTTGCATTGCTGATTTTTTTCATAAATAACTGAATTTATGTTCATGAATTTGGCGTGGGTTTGTGAAGCTGATTTTGGTCAAACTTTCAAATGTTTTTACAGTTTTTTTATATCCTTGTGAAGCTGAATTTGGTGTGGGTTTTTAGGGCTTCAATTTCTGAAATTGATTTGCTGCACAAAATGGAAGTAGGAGAAACGAGGGGGGAGTATTATGATTTTTAGTAATTTAAAAGGATTTTTACCATGAATCATATTTGTTGTTACTTTGAACTGATTTTTATGTTGTTATTTATTTAACTCAGGTTTGCTACACAAAATTGGTTTGTTATGTGAATGTTAACTCAGATTTGCTCTTACTTTTATGGTATTTACCATGAATCAATTTGTTGTTACTTTGAACTGTTTTTCTTTTTATTAATTTAACTCGGGTTTGCTTCACAAAATTGGTTTGCTATGTGAATGTTAACTCAGATTTGCTGTTACTTTTATGGTATTTACCATGAATCAGATTTGTTATTACTTTGAACTATTTTTTATGTAGTTATTAATTTAACTCGAGTTTGCTACACAAAATTGGTTTGCTATGTGAATGTTAATATTATTGAAAATTGAAAATTGTTATAGAATATATTGTTATAGGTTTGTTTGTTAAGATTAATTTGTGTGTTATCGAACAAAGTTGTTTACTTGATATTAAATGACAACTATGTCGGCCAACAACGAGAAAACAATGGGAAACACAATCCAAAAATCATTTAATTGGACATATGATATTACAAGGACTTTTCTTGAGATGCTATGTGATTTTCAAACACAAAATGGGCACAAGAATGGTTCAATTGGATATCTTTGACGAACAGTTTTGAGGAAAAGACTGGACATAAATGTAAGAAGAATACGCTAAAGAATAAGTTTAACACTTTAAGAGGGATAAGGAAATTGTGGTTGAAACTAAAGAACGGTGAAACGGGGTTGGGATGGGACTATGAGAGACACTGTATCACAGCGTCTTCCGAGTGGTGGTCATTGAAGCTTAAGGTAAGTTCATCAAATCTAGCTTAAAATTGTAAGGTAAATTAATGTAATTTAATTTACCTAATATATTACAATCATCGCATGGGAACAAAGATTATCGTGTTTTCAAGAAACATGACCTTCATCCGGAAGTAAAATCAATGATAAAATACCTTTTTGTGGGTACAGTTGCAACCAGGTCTCATTGTGTAGCACTCTCAATGAATCTCTCTCCCTTTCCCATATTTGACACACAAGTGCCAACGGACGTTGAAAAACTTGGTGTTGATGATTGGGATGATTTGATCATAGAGAACAATGCACTTGACGTGCAAGATGTCCATCAGACATCACCTGATCCCGTTCCCGCTCGTGCTAAAGGAAAGAAACAATGCGATATATCTTCTCAAGGAGTCAGTAAGCGTAGTGGAAGGAGGAGTAATGATTCTTCAATGTATAATGAGCATATAGCAGCATCTCTAGATGCAACTAGAAGTATGGTAGCATTGTGGGAGGCAAAGGTGAACGCTGTTGCACTAGGCCCTAACAAACTACTAAAGAATATAGATGACACGATGAAGACACTTTTAGATTTGGTCTCAGATGGATTTATGGTGAAAGGTTCACCTTTGTGGTGCTTTACGGCCACTTGCCTTTTGACAGATATTGCTCGTTCAATGTTCAAGTCGATGCCCAACAATGAGTCCAGATTCCAATGGGTGGATTGATAGTATAAGAAAGAAGAGAAGAAGGGTGTTTTGCCTTGATAAGCGACCTACATAGTAGTTCTAGTTTGCATCTTGAGTTGCAACTTGTTTACTCTTTATCGTTGAACTTGTTTAAACTTGTTTAATTTCGTGTTGATGTTTCTTGTATGAACTTCAATCAACTCCATGTAGTTGTTTTCACTTATGAAATATGTTTGTTTTGATTAATCTTTTGATGTGTCTCCATGTTTTGGTATTTATTAATTATGTTTAATTTCATTGTCGGAGCACGACAATATCGGGACGGAGTGCACGGCGTATATTACAATGTCTCAGTATTCATTACAAATTGAGCGTGATTTGCTTGCACGACACTACTACATGCATGTCCACAAAATAAGGACTTTCAATTCTTCTTACAATGGTTCTAGTTGGATGCACGATGTCCTAAACTCTAGTATGGAGACGAGATGCATGAATGCATTTCAAATGAAGAAACATATGCTACGTGAGCTATGCAACACTCTAGTTAACAAATATGGCTTGTGTGGTTCTCCACATATGCATCCCCTTGAGAAGGTGGGGATATTCATATACACAATGGCTCAAGGAGTATCATACCGTACGGTTGTTGAGACATTCCAACGATCTACACGAACTATTTCAAATGTTATTCATGAGATCCTTGAAGCCATTGCGGGCCGCAATAAAGGGTTTCGTGGTATGGCTTGAGATATTATTAAACCTAGAGACCCTTTGTTTGGTGAAGTGTCAAATCGCATTCGAAAGGACCAACGATATTCACAATACTTCAAGGGGACAATTGGTTGTATAGATGACACTCGTATAAGTGCTTGCATACCTGAGGCCGATCAGATACCTTATAGGGGACGGAAAGGGATATGCACATTCAAAGTTATGGCGGTATGTGATTTTGACATGTTGTTCACCTTTGTTTCAACTGGGTGGGGGATCAGCACATGATGCAAAGATCTTCGAACAAGCGGTTAATACCCCGTTTATGGCATTCCCACACCCACCACCTGGTAAGATTTCCGCTTAACTCAACTCAACAATGTTTATTCATGTCTTCCAACAAGCGGTTAAATTAATAATGATTTTAATTATTCAAGTCGTTATTATTTATGCGACAAGGGTTACCCTGATAAGGAAGGGTATATACTGTACTCGAAGACATGGTACCATCAATCTCAATTCGAGAATGTCCCACTTGGGAATTCCAAAGAGGCTTTCAACAAACGTCACTCTTCTCTACGAAGTTGTATTGAGAGATCATTTGGACGCTTGAAGGTGTGTTAGAAGATAATGAAATATCGTTAGTTCAAAATCTTTATACCATTAATTCAAATTGATTGTTCTATTAGTTTAAACATTTTATATTATTAATACATTCATTATCTTAAACTTATGGAATTTTTTATAAAAAAAGTATGCGTTATAAGTACAATATAATATGAATTAATGGAACAAAAAATGTCCGTTAGAAAAAGAACGAGGGAAAGAAATAATCGTACATACATTTTTGAACAAACAAAAAGTAATCTAAAAAGATAACAACATAGGTCGAACCAACGACGCTCCGTAATGTCGTACCTGGAAAAAAATGGGTAGTACCTTAACCAATCCCGTGGAACAGAGATGGACTGAAAAAAGTAGGACACGTGTAATCCCACGAACGACCGACGACGACAAAACAGAGGCGTTGACGTAGGATTGTCACGTGGGGGTTGCACGATTAAAAGGTATCCCCGATTTCTCTCAGCCACACCCTAGTTTGGTCTTCTTCGTCCAATTCTCCCCAAAATTTTCCATCTCAACAACAAAAGCAAAAGTACTCTCCTTCGCCTACAAGTTATCCCTCCAATTCGCTACCTTTTCAATCACCCTAAACCCTAGACTCTTTCTCCTCTATCAGATTCTCCGCTTCCGCCGGCCGATCTTTACAGGTCAGTCTGTTTCCGTTTGCATATTGTTTGTTTCCTATCTTTCGCTTGCGTTTCGCTATCTTGTATTTGGGTATTCTTGTCTATTGTCATCTATTTTGAAATTTAGGGTTTGATTTTATTATGGGGTGATATAGAAAACAAAAGATTGTATCTTTTTGTGTGTTTGTGCTTGGTGTTCATCGAAAGTCGCCGTTTCTTTTAATTTTTGGTTGCAGATTAGGGTTTATTTGGGGCCCTGTGGGTTGTGTTAATTTCGACTAGTATTCAAGTTCTTTTGAAGGTTTTTGTGATAATAGTAAAGAAATATAAGAGGTCTGGTGCTCATGAGAATTGTTAGGGGAATGCAGAGCGATATTACTGCCCAATTCAACGCAACTACATCGGGCTGGACCGAATCCTTCAGCCGTGGGGTTGGGGTTACTGCTCCCAAGGTCAGAACCCGTGATAAACCTACAATTTGGTTTATTGAGCTCTAATTCTGGTTGACTTTTGTTACCAAAGCCGCCTGGAAGTTTTGCAAGGATTTGGTTCAAGAATAGGGGAAGACAATGACTCGGATTTTGGTTCAACGTGGTTCTGGAAGCTCGTCATCCAATCAAAACCGCTCTTCACAACCCAGTTCATCAACGGCCCCTCCTCAGTCGTCAGCTAACCCTCCTCCAGCTAATCATGTTGGCAAAGATGAGGATATTGTGGAAGAAGCACTTGACCCTGTTGGTTTGAATGAATTATGTGAACATTATACTGGTGCTGAAAGCAAGAATGTGAAGACTGAAGCTGTTTCTTCTGTGACCCCTGATCAGACTGATAATGTTAATGGGAGTGACGAAAATGAGCATGCTGGTAGGAGTGAGGGTTTTGGTCAGACAAATTTGAGGAGAGGTTTTGATGGTTTGACAATAAGAGAACGAGGTCCATATGAGAGTGATTGCAGGAATGTTGATTCTTCACAAGCTGCTACAGACAGCTCACAGCCCCCTCCCCCTCCTGTACCCCCTCCTAGACCGTTGACAACAAGCTCTAGTCCTCGGAGACTTCCGTCTAGCACCTCCAACATTGTCCGATCTGGACCATCTAGACGAGCTGCTGGCTGGCCTGCTATACCTAGGACTTCTCCAACTGGTTCAAGGCCATCCTCACCAAGATCTCACTGTGATGAAGGTTACAATAGTGCTGATGAGCAGAGCCCTTGCTTTGGACCCTCTTATAATGATGTTGTAAGTTCGTCTTGTTTCTGATCTTCTTATGCCATTATTTTATGATTCCTGTGATGGCCTATTGGCCTTATCTATCCTCCCTAAAATATGAGGAAAGTATTGTAGTATACATAAATTGGACATTTGGAAAAAATTTCTGATATAGGTTTTTGTGTGTGTGATTTTGAGTCAAGTAAGTATATTTTTGTATGATGTTTGTCACGATTGTTTTTATTTTTTTGACAGGATTTGATAATTAATTCACACACATGTAAATGAGGAAATTTTCATTGTTGACCCTTTCTTGATCATTGTTAACCCTTTCCTGATGAAATAATATATATAATTATGTAAATTATAACATATAAAAAAGTCTAAAGAAACAATAGTTCTCTACCAAAATAGAACAAAATTTAAATGAGCTACATCCATAGAATGCAAAGTAGAACTAATTAACAAATAATATTCCATCATATTAAATCCCCCATAAGCTATGATTAGACAGACAGAAGGGGGCTACATACTAATACTACATCTACATTGATGATCCAAAGGCAAATTATGAACTTGATAATCATTATGCTGATTTCTGCATAATCCACTTGTGTATTTCAGGAGAGAGAAAGACAATTTGAGATTGACATCAGAAGGTCGAAGGGCTTAGAGGTGAAAAGAATGCTAGAGGATGGTAATTGTCTATTTCGTGCCGTTGCAGATCAAGTTTATGGGGATCCTGAGCTTTATGATCTGGCCAGGCAAATGTCCATAGATTATATGGTATGTTTGCGCTCTTATGACATAACATTTTTGTTCTCTTAGGGCCTCATTTATTGTTGGTTGTATTTATACAATGCTTGAAGTAGTTACTTCTATGCTGTTGAATGCAATAGAATTTCTTCCTCAGTGATGAGCATCACTGCATCACCCTCCTATTGCAACTAGCTACCTGTTTTGCATTTCTACTTACTGAAACTTGTAAACGTAGGATTTGTTTTCTTCTCACCATTCTTCTTCCTTCTTTTCAGGAGCGCGAGCGGGATCACTTTTCTCAATTTATAACAGAAGGTTTTACCTCGTACTGCAAGAGGAAACGAAGAGACAAGGTATATATGTTGATCAATCGGTTGTGCTTTGACCTCTTAAGTAGTCTTTATTAATCCGGAGACGGCAGTACTATGTGCTTGTTTGTGAACATCATAAGATCAAGTAGGATTTACCCTCTTGATTAGCGGTTGGTTACTATATTATTTGAAAGAAAGTATCATACTTGTAATGCAGTACTTTTCAGTCTTTATGAAGTTTCCATTACCTCAACATCAAGAATCCTTGGCTGCTTCTTAATGGCAGGTTTACGGAAACAACATTGAGATCCAAGCATTGTGTGAAATGTACAATCGGCCTATCCATATATATTCCTACAGCACAGGTTTGTTCCCATCCTTGAAATTCAGGTAAATCTGTTTTTTGAAATTTGGTTTCATAATCTGACCTTCCACAATAATGATCCTTCTTTGTAGAGCCAATTAACATTTTTCACGGAAACTACGAAACTGATCTACCACCCATACGGCTAAGTTTTCATCATGGTAATCACTACAATTCTCTTGTTGATCCCCGACGCTTGACAGTTGGTGCTGGACTCGGATTTAGCTCTCTTCGTGGGGTATGTCCATCTTTTTCAATTTACCCTGATCTGTAATTTGTAGCTTTTGTTTCCGTTTCTTATTTTGCTTATTCTAGGAACTATGTACTCCATCTAGAATAACAATAATAAATCATATCCATGTTTGATTGATCAAATGCTTGATCATAATCGGATATTTGATGGATCCATGCATATTGGTCTGGTGACGATTATAGAATTATATCATCTCCATGTTTTGACTATGTGGAGTGTTATGTGTAATGTTTTGATTTTGCAGAGGCATGTTGACAAGGACCAAATAAAAGCTGCAATTAAAGCCCAACAAGACCAGCAGATAGATAGTGTATGTACTTGTATTGCTTTGCTACAACAACACCTCACCCTAATCTATGGGCTTTTTTCTTACATGTTAATACATACTCCTACATACAGGCACTTCTAGCAGAAGGCCGCTTCTACTCGGACCTTGAGCTGACTGAGAAGGAGATGGAAAGAATGGTAATGGAAGCTTCTAGAGCGGAGTATCTAGCCGGAGACAAGTTCAAACATCAAATTGGCCACCAGGAATCTTCAACATCTGGTGCTGAACCATCATCCTCAGGTTCCAGTAAGTAGCTTCTATCTTTCTCTAAATGACATCTAATCAGACCCGAATTGTTCTTTTTGACAGTTTTGAGTAAATGTGTTGTTTGTATGCAAAACAATATAACGAATTTATTAGCAACACTTGTTTCACTTTAGGGACCGGCTATTTATACTGCATTTTAGGCTCAAGCTGCTACTTATACTGCATTTTAGGCTCAATACTATGTAATTGCATTATATAATACATGAGATCCTTATTGTTCTTTGTCGGGTGGGAACAGGACGACCAGGCAGTGAGACTGAGAAACAAGTTGGTGCGTCGAATACGGGATCGAATAGTAGCATTCAGATGATGCTGTCAATGGGGTTCAGTTATCTGCAGGCCGTAGAAGCATACAGCATATTTGGGGATGATATCGACTCCATGGTTTGTTATCTTTTGGAGACCAGCAGTAACAGGCGCAAGGGAAAGGCCACCGAGTAGAATTTGGTTGATTCTCGAGTTTTTTGTTTTGCCTTCTTTGAACCAATTAGAAGAATTAATGTCTTTACTATGTCCTTTTATATTGGAAGTTGAATCCTCATAAATAAATATACTTAGCTTCAACTTGGATTTCCACGATTATGTGGAGTAAATTATTAGTGTAAATTTTGGACTTGCATTTATGTGCGAGTAAACTACTGAACTGTGCCAACTAAAAGTGTAGCAGTACATAACACTTGAGTTGTTCAATTAAATGCGTAATGCCTTTACAAAACTTGAGAAAGGAAATTTTCATATGTTGAATTTATATCCTATTCCGGCACAGTTCAGCAAAACTTAATATTCCACTCCACCGGATATACTAACCAGCAAGGAGCTTCCATGCAACGACTACATATGGGGAGTTGATGATACGTCTGGAAGCAAGGTTTGAGGCAACGCTGAGAGATCCAAAAAGGAGAGATCAAGTTCAGCGGAAAGCGGGATTTCAGGACATCGGTAACCAATAGCTTCATCTGGAATCCAAGGATCATCCCAAGTAAGGATTCTGGCACCATTACCCACTCGCCAACCTTCAAGGAAGTTGTCATTCTTGATGCTCCAGAGTCATTCATAAGCTTAGTGATGTGATTTTTCCTCTTACGTTCTGTAGCTTTATGGTGGATGTAGGACATATTTTTGTCTCCATCTTTTATTCCCGGCACGTGCCCCCGGATGAATCAATAGCTTTCCTCCCTATTAAGCTTTTCCAGCCTTAAGGTGATTTCAGTTCCACGCTCAATAGTGGCAGTGGTAGGTGATGCTTTTTAAATCAAGATCAAGTCATGTTCAAGAGATTTGATGTCCTGTTTTCTTTTGTTTGCAACGTTGTTCCCCCATAAAGAGAGATTTGTCCTGTTGAAGTCTAAGGGGAGTAGAAGCACCAGAAGATCGGATGGTGCTCTCACAGGCTGGTAGGTCAGCACACCAAAGGCTCAGGCCTCCTGATCTCCCTTCGGTAGCAACACATATACTTTTAGTAAAACCACATTTTCTCATAGAGTTTTCAGCAACTTTTTTGGGGTGACAGTTTCCATGATGAAAACAACATCTAGGCGGTGTCTCCAGCAACTATCCCGGATAGATGCTACTATATTCAGGTTGCTCAGCCCTTGACAATTCCATCCGAAAATTTTCATTGTTATTCACGTGGGGCGGTGTCTCCAGCAACTATCCCGGATAGCTGCTAAAGTCTGATCATTGATTGCTACATGAAGGTCTGTTTGGAGCCTGGATCTTTTTGTTGTCACCATCAAGGCCAATAACATCCTCAAGTTGTCGCTTGCTTTGCTATCTGAACATGATACAAAAAGGAAACGATGAATCCTTTTGTATCTTTTGAGTGGTCTGTCAGGCATAAGAATTTCGAGAATGGGCTCGTCCTAAGTAATGCTTTAGGGAAAGTGTTTCTTTTCCGGTTAGGATTGTCTCATTGTCTGTAGCTTCCATCCAATATTTCTGAATAAGCTTTTCGTCTTTGACTTGCCATTGTTTGGAGCCAAAGTTAGCCCTCATCCAAGGGTCGAACTGCTTAATATCTTCATTATCAGTAGCCTTAGGCTTTTGCTTGCAATCTTTTGAGGAATGGCCAATTATGCCACATGAGTAAGTAGTATTTAGGTCGACGGTCATACTGAAATCCAATCCAACGGAGATGTAAACTCCCCTCATCAATGGTTCGGATGTTTGCACTCATGTGGTCAACATCCAGAACCTGTCCATGCTTGCTTCAAATCATCATGGCGGTTTCTTCATTCCCATAGCCGACAAAACTTGCTACATTGCTCATGTAGATGGTCCATGTTACCTGAAGAAAACCACAAAGATACTGACTTCGAGAGGCCAAGGGAAAAGGATTGGAAGGCAAGAAAGATTATTTGGGGATTTGTGTTGATTTGGCTGGTGGTTTTGATGAAAAAACGAGGAAGAGGGGGGGACCTGGCAGGAATCGCCAGACTATCGTAACCCAGCAGCCACCAGACTCTACCGCATATCTATTTTTTGGTGAGTACCTTTGGTAACTTCACTAGGACGAGCTCATTGACAACCGGAAACTCGTGAGGGTCACCCTTTGAAAGGGTTTGCTATAAACCATTACTCTTATATTAGGAGTTTGGTTAACCGTAATTTCTGGTCCAAACTGCGGGATATGCTCTTATTTTGACATCCAAGATGGTTGCAAATCAGATATCTGCTAATGATCATCTAGATCCAGAGTAATTGGATCAGTTGTCAGTTTATAAATATCCTTACATAAACTGATCTTATTAGAATTTTGGCCTAATATCGGTTCTACTGTTTCCCATTCCTCAGAAATTTACAAATCCCCTCAATATTATGGTTTAAAACATGAACTACGGACTACAGTTGTACTCATGTCTAAGCTGGAAACGATTTAAGCAAAATTGAAATCATGTGCAGAAACTGAAAGCATGGGGGAAAATTAAAATTTGTCATTTGTAATCCAGCTAAATTGAATTGAGCCTTTAGAAGGGAAGTCACATTATACATAAAACAAGAGGATCTGTTAAAACTCCATCTCATACTCTACCTCAAAAATTCATTTCAAGGTTGCGTGTGTTCTCTAAATGATACAGAGTCCGATATAAAATAATTATACCTCCTGAAAGTTCCAAGTTTAATGCTCAACTAATTCCAGCAAGGATACTTGATGGTTAACTCCATAGAAATGACATTTTCGACTTAGGGAGTTCCAACACCATCAAGTGCACAGATCTGCCAGTAATTTACTCTGTTTCAATCAATGGAGAAAGGCTCTTCGTAAAACCTGGAGCTGGAAGCCCTTCAACATATTCAATCAGCTTCCCCCTACTACTGTTGCATACTAAGCTGTTTTCATCTTACGAGATGGAGGTCTTCGAAATAGACTAATGAGATCATCAAGACCCTGATTGATTGAAGACTATTGTTAGGATTCAAGGAGAATAGGGAAGTAAGCAGAAGCTTTTGCTATAAATATTAAAATTTTGTGTTCTCACCCTAGTTGTTATGACCAGGAAGCTGAAGAGCACTATTAGATAAGATCCCAGTGCTAGTAGCAGAAGCAGATCAAACGTAACACTTGCTACCTGTAATAATTATAACATGTCAACTTCGTTGCCAATTTCACGAACCCAATATCCAGATTTGCGAGGTTTTGAAAGAGCATGAGTGCATATCCAAATTATCATAATGGCTGGGAAAAGAAGCTAAAATAAAAAAGATACTGATTACACAAGCAATATGAGCACTCTGATCAGTTCTTCAAATATTAGCATTAAAAGGTTGTTGAGAGAAGGTAATTTTGAAAATCCAGATAACAAAATGGTTTAACTAGAATCTCATATCAATATAAAAATAATCCAGAACGGAAAATAATTGATTTTACTGTACCTGGTATATGTGGAGTGTAGCCTTTGTTGAATCATAGAAAGTGAAAATCCCATCAAGCACCTCATGCTGCACATTCACATCAGCAGTATGCTCTCCTAACTCCTGTAAATATTCCAGCATCGACATTCAAGCCAAATTCACAATCAATCATCCAATCCAAATCAACAGAAAATTTTCAGTGGCAGGCTTGCAGTATGCATACAGCCAATTTCTTGGTTGGAAGTGATCAAAACATATGCAACACCTGCAATCACTTATTCTAACATCTGCCATCACTTACAAAGAAGAAGTATAGTTTATAGAAAATGAAGAGAAAAAAGTGAGCTGACTAACCCTTTTCAGAGCATTAATGAAGGGATCACCCTTTGGCATAAAGGGAGCTAGACGAGGGGTAGATGATAAAAGATCCAACCATGATTCTATGTAAGAAGGGTTTACAGCTAAACTACTGTTGTCTGCAAAAATTTGCACGTTCTTCCCTTCAAGCCCATAGATGTGTCTCTGTGCGGAAGAAGAAACTAATTAGCATACTGGAAAACATGAGAAAGGAATTCTTTATACTTCATAAACTCGAGAAACTCAAACTCGCTAATTAATGTAACAGTGTTTCTTAAGTATCCCATTAACACATCCTTGTATTGATACACTTTTTTTTTTGAGTCCTCACATCCCAAATTGCCAATAAATTTTACAAACATAAGAGACTGAACATGAAATTACTATAAAAACGTTCACAACTTAGAATTCATCATGTCACACTATCTGCCAAAAAAATAGCATTTATATGTACAGAGTCCACATGGGTTCTATCATAGAGAGTAAATGACTAAGATTGATTGCTTCAAAGTTCAAATAAAGCTAGCATAGGATTGCAGACATCTCAAGCAAACTGTAAAATTCGTAAAACTTACCGCAAGACTCTCAGCAACTAACTTGACATTCCTGATGATTGCAGCTTCACTTACAAAAGCTCTGCAAAATTAGCAATGTCACAGTGAGCAATATGAACTTCATGAGGGGTCGTTACAAGCTTACAAGCATATATTTTTGTATCAAATTACCTGCTATCTGTCAGATCCCCAAAGTTCTCCAAAAAATCTGGTGCAGTAGAGAGTTCAGAGAGAGTAGCAGCTGTTATTCTGAGCCTTGAAAACTGCTCATGCTCCCAAGCTACCTACATCAGGTTACACAAGCAACAGGACAATTATAGGAAGTAAATATGTAAGCATGCTTGTAGGACAAAAAGATGAAGTAGAAGATGCTTGTAGGATTTCCATGTTTTTCAGAATGCAACTAAATGTCATGTGAAGAGATTTCATGCTTAAGTACCACAGTCGCATATCTGATTAACATACAAATGTTTTTCATATACACATACTCGAGAATTTGAAATGTTTATCTTCTTGTGCTTCAAACCAACTTTCATTTTTAATTCATCAGCTACATCAGAGAATCCCTGCAATCAAAAGAGAAATGAATGAGAGTCAATCATGCAACACAATCCAAAGAGTCACATATGTGCATTAAAAACCTGAAAAATTTGCTTGACGTAAGCATTTTCTGGAGGCTTGGAAACATGAAGAAACAGTTCGTCTTGTGCAGAACCAATGCTATTTAAACAAATGGCATAGTCAATGCTCTCACGCTGACGTTGATCCAAAGTTCGAAGCCACTGCATAAAATAGATATGACAGTAAGCAATATTTCAAAGGGAAAAATGGTGTACTCAGCAGCTTTGGGGGCCAGGAAATTTTACTCATGAGCTTAGCACCTTGTGAGTTCCATTGTAGTTATATGGCCCACCAGAGGTTAGTCCAAAAAGCAAGTTGTATCTTCCCCTTGTCTTAGAATTTGAATAAAGAAGTGAAAATAGACGAGCCACTTCAAGAAGTGCAACAACACCACTTCCATTGCTATCACTTCCCACTGATAATGCCTGTAATATAAAGTTAGTATTGAGAAAAAAGAAAATTATAATTCTTCACACCTATGAAAATGAATATTATTCACATACGGGTGCAGTGCCAAATGTATCATACGATGCCACTATAGCAATCGTTGGTAGTTGGCTTGAGTCTCCATCTGCCCTCAATCCTGGCAACCATCCCTGTAAATCACTAGAAGAAGAATTCAGTACACAGAAAAAAACACAAACAAAAGAGATGAAAATAAAAACAGAAATAAATTTATTTAAGCAGCAGGAAATTCTCACTAGATGAAACAAACAATATAAAATGTTGAGAAGGGCAATAATATGCTATAGAGTATAGTTGAGCAAAACAAGCAGCAAGAACTGTAAATAATGAACTAACACAATCCAAATAGTCCTCTAAAGCGGCAGTTTTTATCATGGATTACTTGCTGTTTTCAACAATGGATTACTAAACAAATGTTAAATCTTTATGCATAAACAAGTATGAGCTAAGTTAGACCTGAATATTTGTGATCGTTGGAGATACAACTTTCTTGGGTTCAGCTGTTGAAACAACTAGCTTGAATCTGAAATGGTAAACAACGTAAAGATAAGAATCGAATGGAAAGAATCTACATATATAGCATCATCTCATCAATATTCTTGCATGTCTATACGGGACATATAGAAACAAAAAATACCTGATCCCTAAACAAAACGATAGCAAAAGAAAGCAACAAACTTATATTAAACAAAACATCAAAAACAAAGTATGCTGACAATGATATTCTTACAGATAAGTAAATGTTGGACAAGCTTACCCTCCAGTTGTTGCTGAAGCAGGCTGACCGGTAGCATCATTTTTTTCAATATCAGCTAAAACAGCCTTCAAATTGTCATCCTCAAAGGCAAAATAAACAGGATACTGCCACAAAAATACCATCAGAAGCATTAGCTTTTGACCCAAGTGAAATGAAATTCCTTCAGCATTATTCACAGATGATAAAATTGCAACGTTTGTCCTACGGAAGATACAGCCTTACTAGGACGTGAAAAAAGTTTCACATGAGTAAATACGACACTAAATGATCTTTAAAGGATGAAGGTTAACCAGATAAGTGTGAATGTTGAAAAACGTCAAATATTAACAGCCAATACACCACTAAATGATCTATAAAGGATTAAGAAACACCGCTAGCATAAATAAATCTTCTATTTTTCCGTCTTTTTTGTATCTTTGTATTCCAGAGGGAGTAGGGGGGGATTTATAAACAAGTAATATGACAACATAACGTGCCCCTGTATATTACCCATTGCATCTTAGCTTTTGAGTACCAGAAGGCGACTGTATCAAGAACATTAACATACAAAAACAACAACAAATATTTTCTCACTCACAGGTAAGTTGGCATGAATAAGTAGCCTCTCTAGCTCCATCAATTCAGTCCTTATTGCTATTTCATCTTTATCAAGATCATGAAAGCTGCGCTCCCGGCTCAGAAACCGAGGAAGCAAGAATAATAGACCACCCAATGGCTGTTTCTGAACAATATAATCTGCAGTATGATTGTTGCAACACGTCATGTTAGGAAGAACATACAAGGTATGAAAAGTAATATTGCCAACCCAACAAACAAGAAAAATTATCCAGCTCTGGTGCGTTAGATGATTAAAGTTATACATACTCTTACCACAGATCAGATTAAACAAGGTACAACAAGATATTTATATAAGACCTGACTTAAAAACCCACTGTATAGGTAAGGATAGAATTCCACATGCCAGATCATTAATATCTGTCTTATTACCTATCTAAAACGGCTCATTCTAACTGCAAGAGAAGATTAAAGCTTTCGTGGAACACATGGCTACCACTTCTTCAAGGTCAAAGTAAACGCATCAATTTGTGTCTAGCACTCGGATGTTCTTCCAAAATATTCTCGTAACCAAAAAATGTCATAAAATATATTTGAGCTTGTATGTTTACCAGATTAGCAAGTATCATGGATCCAACTGGTTGAAAACTCAGTGCATTTTCTTGTGTGCTCGCAGCATATCTAGTCAACAGAGAGTGCTAGCTAGTAGCTAGAGGATATTCAAATTTAGCAAACCAGCCTATAGAATTGACATTCTATCTATAATGGACCAATCTCCAATCTGGAATCGAACAAACATAACATAGCATGAATACAAATAATTTACTTTTCTTCCAGCTCTTATTGGTCGAACTACATAGGTTAGATATGACTTCTTAAGGAACAAAATTATATGACTTGCGCTCGCGATTTGTTCAGAAGATAAGGATCGGAAGAAAAAACAGAGAGGAGTTGAAAAAGGGAACCTTTGACGGCAGGCAACTGAACTAGATTCCGAATGGGAACGATAACAACAGTCCGAGAGAGATCTGCGTTGTTAGGATTGAGAGAAGATCCAGCGTGGTGATTGAGAGTAGCGAGACGAGATCCAAAGGGAGCACCGGCGAGATCGTACTGGATGAGGCGGTAGACATCAACGGCAGTGGCAGCGTCGCAAAGCTCAACGCAAGCGAATAGAACGAAGAAGAGGGCGATGAAGGAGCAGACGGAATTCATCATCTCTCTCCTCGTCGCCATCGTTGGAGTGGTAAGGGAGATGGTGAGAAAGCACCTAGGGTTTTGGAAGTTGATCTGATATAAGATTCAAAGCTCTGCAGAGTGCAGAGGAGTGGTATAGTTTAATTTTTAGAGATCTGGATGCCTGATTATTAGTCAAGTAAAATACGTGCCCCTATGGGCCAGGAGGGCGTTGGCCTGGACGGGGATGAGTTCGATTAAGGCCGTCCAAACGGTCCGGATCGAACCGAAAATTCACCGACCGGATTCGACCGGACCGTCACACAAGTAGTGAAACGGTTCATGGACAGGATCGGACCGATCCGCTCCGGTTTGGATCATTTTTTTATATATTTTTTTAAATATATATTTTTATGAATTAAATCCTGTCCGGTTCGGGTTTGAACCGGATCGGATGCTCTTACAGTGAAAAAACATTTAAAGTGTAAAAAATCCGTCCGGACCGGACCTGACAGTAATATCTTGGACCGGACCGGACTGGATTTTTACAATTACGGTCAAGATCGGACCGAACCATAATTTCCGGTCCGCCCATGTCCGGTCTGAATGTGTGCAGCCCTAAGTTCGATACTCACATAATCAGTTTTGGACCGAAGAGTAACGTTTGCCATGCATAAAATGATGTACAAATGAATAAGAAACTAATGTCCAAAGATGAGTGTATTAAATGCATATTGAAAGATTTAATTGTGGAGTAATTTGTCCCACGTCAACACCTTAAGCAATTGGACACTTGTATCATTGAACTGACCTCTATCGATTATTTAGGTATGGTCTTGTTTTTTATATTGATCGGATTTTTTTGGAATAAGGTTTTTAGACCTTTTAAACTTTGACTAATCGGCCAGACGGGACCTATATAGTTAGTGCAAGTCTGGTCTCTGAATCAAGTTTGGAATGGTCTAAAATACCTATCCGGAACGGTCTAGGTTATGTCCAATCTGGATCAAGAAATGAACATTTGTACATTATTCGTTGTATTTATTTAATTTTATTAAAAGAAAGTTTTTAGAAGTCCCCGATACCTTGAATGATAGAAGTCCAACAGGAGGATTTATGGTAAGTAGTGTTGCTTCAATGCGATATTAAAAAGCGTAATCTAGGCGATTGATTCATTTTATCAAATGCTCTATCTCAATGCACTTCATTTAATGATTTATAAGGCGTAGTGACATTTTTGAAATATTTAGAAGTTATATGGACAATTTTGTCCTTTTAGAAATCTATTTTTTAAAAAGAGTACGCGGTGACATTTTTTGTAATTTTCATGATAAAACTGTAACAGTTATTATCTCGATTCATAATTTTAGTTCAATTTGTTGAAAAGTACAATGCTAAAACGACAATTATTTATGAACGGAGGGAGTATTAATTATTTTTACCGGAATACTTATAAATTAGTGGTTAGGACCTGATTTGATTTGTCTGTAATATTATTTATCTATCTCGACTCGAAACCGAAAATTTACAAAAACTATTTTAACAAATACCGGACAAGTTACAGAGAATGCCTTAGTTAGAACCAATGATGAAATCTGGGAAGAAATTTAGTTAAAAGATGTAGCCTTTCAATAAAAGGCGACGTGATAGGGTATAAGTTTTGTAAAATTAGGCTTTACACATTTGTGTTAGCGCTATGACATAAATTTTGAATAGAGTGAACTTGGGGTTTGAAATATGACGTTAGAGAGAGCCAAAGCCCAATTCGGTAATTATGGGCATTCCATTATTTGGGCTGAAAAAAGCCCGCAAGGCCCATCTTGCATGGTGTGGTCGATATTGCCTTGTGCATAGTAGGGACATTGGGGTTTGATTTTATCCAAAGGAAATCCACGTGGACTGAGCTTATTCGCAATGGAAGCAACGAATGCAATCCTCCTCCAGTATCATCCACAATCGCAAGATCTCACTTGGATGATCCTTTTTGTCACTTCCCCCCTCCTATTTTACAAACACCTGCATTTTTCTAAATCTAAGCGCTCAAAGAAACAAAAATGGCAGCAACCATGGCAACTTCATCAACACTTGTGGGATTGGCCAATTCTTCCCTCCCATCCAGATCTATCAACTTGTCTTCAGGTAATCATCATCTCACCATTCTTGATTTCAAAATATATATCTATAAATTGAAGCGAGATGTTAATTATTGCAAGTGTAGGTTTCTTGAAGCCTCATGTGGCACAGAGGAACCCTCTGAGGCAAGAGCGTGCATGCGGGGGAAAGTTCACATGGTACTATTCATGTTCCTGACTCCTGAGTGTATATGTCTTAACTCAACGATGAATAGTCAATACAATTAACAATGAAATTTGAATGAAGCTTCGAGAGGAATTGGCTAAGGACTGACTTCAACGTGATCGGGTTCGGTCTGATCGGGTGGTTAGCCCCATCAAGCATACCCGCCATCGACGGAAACAGCTTGACAGGACTCTTCTTCGGGAGCATCGGACAGGAGCTAGCTCACTTCCCCACTGGCCCTGCTCTTAACTCTCCATTCTGGTCAGTTTTACTTCTTGTTGCATTTCTTATCAGCAATCAGCATAGTTTTATTGTGGGCCTTTGGGCTATAGGAAGCATCTGTACAAGGCCCAGCCCAATAACTGACTATGCGTATTCTGATCATGAGAAATAGGTTATGGCTGGTGACATGGCATTTGGGGCTGTTCTTGTGCCTTACTTTTGGACAGATTGGATTCAAGGGCAGAAATGAAGGCTACTTTTAGAGATGAAGTTGGTGGGTTGTGTATCACTGTATCTACTAATGTATGATTAAGAATCTTGAATTGGTAATTATGGGTTAATCTATCTCCTCAAAGTACTTGATAAAATCTTTATCTTCTCCCTCCATTCAAAAAGTAAGATTGTCTCTTTCACCAAATCCCTTTGCTTTTCTTTCCATTTGGTGTTTCTTTGAATCTTATTTACTTATGGTAGTAGTAGCAGTAACAGCAGGATCTAATCCAAAGTGAAAGTATCTGATTGCCATGCTTCTCTGGCAGTGATCCAGAAATCCAGAAGAAAAGCTGGGTCCCATGTGGGCTTGCCCTTTTGCCATCTGTCAGATTAGTGACAAAGAGTATATGTATATATATATATATATTCCTCGATCACAGCTTTTGATGGAGGGAAACACGTAGAATTGGTATTTGGTGATGTTCAAAATGCAAACAAAAATAAATTACTTTTCTGGAAGTGAAATTTTGAAAAACACTTTAGGGAAATCAGAAAATCTGACCTTGATTTCATAATAATAAGCAAAGTGAGATCGAAGTAGAGTTGAAAGGATGGCGATGGAGATAGGCAGTCAAGTTTTGTGGACATTAATCCCAATAAATAGCGAAAAGAAAAAGAGTCCTGCTAATGCTAACAAGTAAAGGTAGAGGAAGGGAGAAATTGTTGAGTGTTGTAAGGAGATGCTTTTCATAAGTTTGTGCACTGCAACAAGCAAAGCTCCACTCAATTCACTTGTACGTTTACACAAAACTATCACCCTTTCCTTTACACCTTTTCGTTTTTACATTCCTACAATTTACGGTAACAAAAATATTTACCGTAAACTATTGAAGCTAGACCATTTAAAAAAAAATTCAATCTACCAACTTCAAAATACTAGAATTTAGTTGTTTGTGAATTTCGTACCCTAATACCAAAACTAATGTAAGACAATTTTTAATTACCTAAACTAAAGTTACAGTTTTTGTAGTACTTGGCTTTCAAAATTTTGCTTATCAGAGAATCTGGTTTTTTAGTGAGCCTACAACCTTTAGCTTACAAAGAAGTGTTAAAAGTCCTGATCATATCTCTAAAACCTAAACCCCCCAGACTCTTAGGAAGACATACATCTTTCCATTTACGTTGTTGGAAACCGAATCTGCTAAAAAAGATCAATATTGCAAATAAAAGAAACATTAGATTTATAATGGGTAACCAATTGACCTGAAGTATGCTCATAGTTAGCAATGATATTCTTAAGAGAAGCAATCCTCAATAGTGACTTTAGAAAAAAAAAAAGAAAGTAAACTATCATCCACAAAGAGAAGATGAGAAATAATAGGGGCACTGTTATAGATTTTGACACCTTTCAAAACATTAGAAAAAACAACCTTATGAATGAGGTGGGAGAAAATATCATTGCAAATAATAAAGAGAAACGGGGAGATAGGATCACCTTTTCTTATATCTCGAGATGGCTTGACACATCCTGCAATTTTACATTTGATTACGAAATAATAGATAATAGATGTGATGCAATTCATGATAAAGAGCCACCCAATTACTAGAGAAACCAAATTGTTTAATAGCTTCCAAAAAATACCAATTAACATGATCAAAAGCTTTAGACATATCAAGCTAAGATTCATGTAGCCAATGCCATATTTTTTATGTTTCATATAATGAAAGTATTAAGGGCCCGTTTGGTTTTAACTCCGGAATCGAAAACGGAATGAAAAAGAATCTAGTCCATACATATATCATTGTTCATGAAAGTTTTTGAAATCATTTAATGTGGTTTGAAGGAATTGGAGTAATATTGATTACTTTTAATATCCTATAAGAAAACAAAATGTAGAGAAGTAAGTGTATGTTGCATTAATTCAGAAGGAATGATTCCATAAAATTACACGAATAAGGATATACATATAGACTAAATCGTTTCCGGAGTTGGAACCAAACGGACCCCGAGAGTAATCAAAGAGTTATCTATTATGAGACGATTTTAACAAATGCACTTTGCTCATGAGAAATGATAAGAGGAATCGGGTGACCAACAATGACTTAATTCCAGCCCAATCAAGCCTTTCTTTGACATAGTGTTTACCTTAACACAACGTTCCCAAATGAACTTAATTCCAGCCCAACCTGCGTCAATGAGGTTGCAATGATCAATATATGCAATCCTGAAAAGCTTGTAGTTCTCGATCAGAACGGGGAGGCCATCCAACTTTTTCATGCTCAAACAAGATTTTGGTTGAAATTCCCAAACAAAATAACTTGACCATACAAATATAAATCCCAATTTATATTTATTATTATTGACTTAATTGTACACATGCAAATATATTAGTATCTAGATGTTAGATTTTTAACTTAATTTATTATTATTGACTTACACATACAAATATATTCTCAAGTACATACTTTTATAATTGTACAATTTATATTAAAATAACTAGGATAAGGAATATAAACCCTAATTCCGTCGGATTTATTTAAAAATAATAATTTCGTCCTGATAAATGTAGACTCTAATTTCTTCATCAAGTTATACTCAACCGGTATATAACTAATTTTTAAAATTTAAATTCATTTTAATCATTGATTCAAATTGTAACAACATGACATATAAACAAATAATACACTAGCTGAAAATTAAACTATTTATAAAAAACGAATCAATAATTTTACAGTCATTGAATTGAAAATTGAAATGGGTATGGAAATAGTAGAGCATATTATACACACTCTTAAAATAGAGGATCACATGATGCTCAAATAAATACAAGCAAATGGTTTCATATATGGCCCAAAAAATAATAATAAAAGTGGATGGAAAATGAAAGGCGGAAATGGTTGCATATATAAATGTCATTCTCTTGTCAGGGGCTCAGGTGGGCAGTCATGCATCCAAACTAGGGCTGGGTACAATGAGCCAAACGAAACCGAACCAAGGCTTACCAACCGAACCAATTAAATTGGTTACCAACACGTTGGTTACCAATTTAATTGGTACGGTACTACCGAACCAATGACAAAGAGTTGGTTGGTAGGTGGTAACGATATCGCGTACCACGGGATTACCGTACCAACCGAGTTTTTTTTAAAAAATAAATAAATAATATATACATACTAATCTTAATATAATACTTCATATATAATTATATATGCAATTCTTTTGTACCATTAGATGTAAATTCAAGTAATGTTTTAATCTCACGTGTCCATTGAAGTGATTTCTAAGTTTACTAATTTAGCCATCTAGCATTTACACTTTACGCCCATGGCTTCCCAAATCCCAAATTGAAACACAAAGTTAAAGCTCTCTACTATTCTTGCGTTCCGCCGCAGCCAAAACCTAATAGGCTAATACTCATCCCTTTCTCCTAATTTTCATCTCTTGTCCTCTTGATTCTCTTACATAATATATTCTCTTCACTCTTGATTCTGTACAGATCAATCAACCCGTTAGAAGTTTAGAACCCTAGAAGAGAAGCAATCAACTCGTTCGATACTACGAGAAGCCCTACAATCCATAGAGAACTTTCAGGTATTTTTCTTCTTTGCAATTGAATCGACTTGCTCAATCAAGGCTATGAGGCAGGAAGGAATGCAACAAGCTCTAGGTCGATGAAATATGAAATCATGTGGAGCACAAGTCAAGATTGGACCATTGAACTCCCTAGCCTATAACTTGGGATGATGATTGCATATTTAATTATTTTTCTTTGGTTTGTAATGAAGTATGATGTTCTATGAACTTGTTAAACATATTGTACTCGAATTTGCGGGTTGTTGAATTGTTGAAGTTCTTGTCTTGTTTAAATATTGTACTCGAATTTGCGGATTGTTGAATTGATGAAGTTCTTGTCTTATTTAAATTTAATCTTAGCAAACATATAAGTTGGTAAAATGCCATTACCAACCGAACCAACCGAAACAGTTGGTATACCGAAGAGTTGATAAATGGGTTTAGGTGGTTGGTAATGGTACAAGATTTCTCATTACCAATTATAGTTGGTTGGTAGGTGGTAAGGGTAAAAATAAGTTGGTAATGTACCGAATCCACCCCTAATCCAAACACTCCCTTCCCTTGCATCTATACAACATTATCACTATATATATATATATATATATATATATATATAAATGTTTTTCATTTTCATAAACTCATGAATAAATTGTTATATAGCCTTTTCACCTTATTGGCAAGACAATCTGAATTTCAAAGAAAAAAGGTGTTTTGGAAAAACAAAATCAAGCATAGATTTGCTATTGACCCTACATTTGCTTTGCACACCACTATAATGCCCTGTGAAAAGATGAGAAAAATATACAAGATTTTAAATTTCAAAGAAAAGGGTGTTTTTATTTTCTAATGATGTATTTTTTTTTTTATTATTATTGATTTTATGATCAAATCTCACCGGACTTAGAGCATTTTCATCCCAGACACCTTAAGTTTCTTCCCTAATTAATTTTAAAAAAAAAAAAAAATTAATGTCAATAGGTGGTGTGAAAATAGAGACAATAAGTGGAGAGAAAGCTCTTCTTTAAAAAATGGTATCTCATAATTTCCTGCACAAAACACAGAAATCAAAAAGTATTTTTGTTTTGTTTTTTAATATTTTTCTTATATTTTGATTGTTACGTTAGTTTTTTTTTGTTATTTTTTATATTTTAAATTTTGCTATAAAATAGGGAAGTAGATGAGTTATTTAAAATTTTAATTCAAAATATATAGTAAAAATAATGAAAATAAAAATAAAAATAAAAATTTTATGTTTAGTTAGAAAATATTTTTATCTATCTATAGACATTAATATTGATTATATTTTAACTATACTTTAATAAATTTTTTAAAAAAATATTAATACTAGATGATGAACACAAATTTAAAAATTTATCTAATAAAAGGTATATATTTTAAGATAATATTGATAAAGTAAAAGAAATTTTGTTTTAACTGCATGGGTAAAAACTTGCAAGAGGGTAAGAATAATGGTTCGTGGTTGGCACATGGGGCATCGCATTTACTGCAACTGCGCACATACTTTCTTCCAACAGTTGCAGATCCACTACACCACATCACTCTCCAACTAATTGCCCAAAATTTACCAATTTCTTACGTCCAAGGTAAAACTCATTTAAACAAGTTTGAAATCATTTTACCCTTTGTTGGATACAGCTCTCCAGCATCGGTGGACAATTTTAAACCTCGTAAAAAAAGGTAGAAGCTTCTAATTTAACATTTCACCGTGCCTTATACATAATACTTATAAAATAATTATTTTGATGATTTCATTTCTATTATTTATTTTACTATCGATTAAATAATTGTAAATGTTGTATGAATTGTAACCATTATTCATACATATTAGTTTTATATAAAAATAAGTATTTTTATTTTGGTTAATTTATTAGGATGATTTTGTTAATGTGACGTGGGTAAGTTGTAGGTAGAAAAGATTATATAAAAGACTTACCATCATCGATGTGGGAGGGAGTGATGCAACATCCCAAGATCCGTATAGGCACTGCAAACGCCAGAAGAGAAGAGGGTACATGTAAAAGACACCGCCAAGACAGCCCCATTGGGGTCCAACTCCTCCACTCTCATCCTCTTCAAATCAATAGATTACAAAAGCCAGCACGAGGGTTTCGGCCCTACCTCCCCTTCCGATTGCTCTTATTGATCCGTTGGAGGATCGTTTTCTCAACAGTTTATATTTTGGAATCCCAAACACCAAAAACCCTTCTCTCTCAAATTCAACACAAAAAAAGACCCTGCAATCTGCAGTCATCTTCTTCTTTGAGAATTTGGGTGTCAGAGAATGCCAAGGAGGAGAACAGAAAGGAAAGTTGGTGGATACTGTAAGATTAGGAAAAGGGCTTCTTCTTCTACTTCATCCTCTTCCTTGGTCAAGAATTACAGGCTTAAAAGGGCTATTTTAGTCGGGAAAAAAGCAGGTTCAAGCACGCCTGTACCTACTTGGAAGATGGCTTTAAGATCACCTTCTATCGCTAAGCATACCCATGGATTGGACAATAAGGGCAAAGAGGCTCAAACTTCAGCTAGAAGATTAGCTGCAACTTTGTGGGAGGTCAATGGCTCACAATCTCCTGATGGTGATACTCAATTAGGACTTACCCATTTGTTGGATCAGTCTCACAGCCCTGTTTGTAAGGTAAGATTTTAGTTTTTCCAGAATCTGTTTTGAAAGTTTTCAAGTTGGATTAGTATGTAACTGGGGATTTTGTATTGATTGTCTAGAACAAGGATGGATCTAAGCCTGCAGGGCACAGAAGAAAATCATCAACAATTTCACAAAAGCTTCAGCTGACGGAGTATGTAGGAGGGATGGATTCTGTCACCAATGGCGTCTCAGTTGAGGTACCCACATAATTTCCCTTTGTATGATTGTGATAGCCTTTAGCATCATTTATTCACTGGAAAGAGTATTCTTTCCAAGATTTTTTCTTCTTTAATGGCTACTCTAGCGTGGTGAGGTGACCATAGCTATAGCTAAGTTTTATGTAAACTAGGAACGTTGCTTTAAATTATGGAGAATTTTTTTTTAAAAATCTGAAATTTATGGGACCACAATGTGAATACAGACTCCACTTGCTCAGTCTCTTTGAAATTGATAATGTGAAAGGTAAAATACCAATTGTTAATGTTTTGCAGGTTGCAAGTGTGAAGACCCGATTGAAGGATGTCAGCTGTAGCTTGGCTGCATCCAAGGAGATAGTCAAGGTATTGTTTCGGTTATGGAGCCATGAAGAGCAGAACTCATCTAGGTTGACCCTGGTTTCGGCTCTAAGAGTCGAGATTGACCGAGCCAGGCACCAGGTGGATGAATTGGTCCATGAACAAAGGTATAACCAAAAAGACGCTGTCGATACAGTTTTGAGACAATTTGCAGCTGAGAAGGCTGCTTGGAAGAGCAGGGAGCACGACAAGATATCTGAAGCTGTTTCTTCGGTTGCAAGGGAGCTTCAGATTGAGAAGAAGCTAAGGAGACAATCGGAGAGGCTGAATAAGCGGTTAGGTAAAGAATTGGCGGATACGAGGGGACAGCTGTCGAAGGCTGTTAAGGAGATCGAGTATGAGAGACGGGCAAGGGTGATATTGGAGCAAACCTGTGATGAGCTTGCAAAGGGTCTTGGAGAAGATAGAGCCGAGGTGGAGGAGTTGAAGAGGGAGAGTTATAAAGTTAAAGAGGAGGTTGAGAGAGAAAGGCAAATGCTTCAGTTGGCTGATGTGTTACGCGAGGAGCGAGTTCAAATGAAGTTATCCGAGGCGAGATATGAGTACGAGGAGAAGAATGCGGCCCTTGAGAGGCTAAGAAGCGAGTTGGAAGTTTACTTAGGAGGAAAAGAAAAGGGAGATGATCATAATCCTTCTAGTTTTGGTAGAAACAAAGAGTTTGTAGAATTTCTTGAGAGGATACAATTCGGGTCATGCCGGAACGGAGAAAGAGAAGGAGAACAATGCGGTGATGGTGAAGTGGAAGACGACGATGAAGGGGAAGATTCAGGGGATAGTGAGCTACACTCGATTGAGTTAAACATGGATAACTTCAACAAGAGCTATAAATGGAGCTTTGACAAGGAGCAAGAACTGGCTGAATCAAGGAGGCCTTCAGTTGATGAAGTCTTCAAGGGTAGGAGGTCACTTTCTGAGCAGATCCAGTGGGAAAATATATGTCTTCAAAGGAAAACTTCAGATGGCATAGAATGGGACCTCACTATCAACAACAACTACGACAACAACAGAAAACAAGCAAACACTAACGGGTTCGAAAAAGGAAGATTATCAGAAGCGAGCTCGCAAGGTGAAAGATATGATAAAAAACCGAGCAAAGGATGCAGAGACACGGTGGGTTCTCGAGGAATTCAGAGCTGTGCTAGTTCAAGGCCCGAATCCCCCTTAGGAAAAGTCTCGCAGGGGAATTCGAAGAGGTTTACTGTCAATTTAGAAGACCATGTTGATGTTAATGGATGCAGGGGAAACAAGAGGTAATTTTGGAGCCAGAATTCATAGGCAAAATAAGACAGTTCTTGTTATGTCATCCTTCTTTCATTTCTGATCTTTTCCTTCCAACTCCTTACTGCATATTCTTGTAAGATGAAAATGAATATTAGACTTTTTTTTTTTTTTTCCTTTTCCTGTTTGTTCTCTGGGTTGGCATAGTCGTAATGTTTTGTAATGCATTATTATGTGTAGAAAACAACTGTACATTTACGAACTTGTCTACTTCATAAACTTATCAACTGCAAAACTGAAGGATACTAATGACTTATAATGCATTTTACCTTCTGGAAGACAGCTGCAAAATTGAAGGATATTTGGGCTACAAGGGTCATGTTGAAATCTCTTGCAGATCAATTGAAATTTGCAAATCTTTCACGTGTTCATGCTGGATGAATTATATAATGACACTTAAACAACTTGTTTATTTTTCTCGTAAAGAGGAGACAATCTAGGCAGCTAGACCTTATATGTTCTCTCATATTCCATTGCCATAGGATATAATTAAGAGAAAGTTTGTCAAATCATAGGGTTATAGAGTTAGGCTTCTCATTTTTTAACTGCATGAAGAGGTTATTAGTTAAAATTTAAAAAGTTAGGATATAACCAACCTAACCTAGCTCTTAATGATGCTCAAAATCATGGTGAATCGCCCATGTGCACTGAAGAGAAAAGGTACTGCAAATTATTATACATAAACAAGAAATTATTTTAAAAATCATAATAATAGCTGTTGAAAGCAAGAAAATCAGTGTATAATGGCAATGGGAGAGAAGAATGGAAAATTGAAGAAGACAAGGTGGGTCCTTTATACTTAAAATCATTAGGCTCAATCAATCAATCGTCATCTTCATCACAAGCACAAACTCGTACATGTTATTGATCATCCAAATAGTTCTTGAGTACATTTACTTTGAGAGTAAATATGCAAGAGGCTAATTTTAATTATTTTAAATTTATTTTTGAAGGTATGGAAGAGAGCAAGCTGCCATGTGAGGTGATGGAATAACAGAGAAACATGTGCAGGGTGTAGAAAATTAGCAAGGAGTTGTCCTTGAAGCTCTACCTCTCACTAAAATATTTTCTTGCATTATTTTATTATTTTCTGACCGATTAACATAATGATTGCATGCTTAATTATGGTTCCATGATTCATAATTGAATGGAACTATAAGATCATTCTTGTTTTTTACTGTATCTGATTCGTCTGAACATAAGGGTCTGATTAGACTGCAGATTATTGGATTATTTATATGGATTGTGCTTGTTTAAGAGAAAAGATAAGAAATCAACAATATGGAATACGTACTAATTCATTGAACATGCAAGATTGAGGCTTTGTTTAGATAAGATTCAGAAAACATGATTCATGCAGACGTGGCTTGGAGTTTGCTTGATGACAGCTGAGGAGTCATTAAGTTATAAAACTGATTTCCTATTGGGCCGTCTATCAAATTAGCAAACTAAAGCCAGAATTGTATATTATAAGCAGTTTATGATATGGTCGTCTTGATCACGACAAAGCAACACAGTGATCATATTTACATAGATCTCCCATGTGTACCAATCCTCTAAAGAATGATGAAGAAGAAGAATCATGAACCTATAAATAAAAATGTGTTATGGAAGTGCAGACGTGACAAGGAGGTGCAGGAAATCCAGGGGTTGTACATAACATACGTGTCCCATTTGATTCGAGGCTGACCAAGGTGAATTATTCGAGTCTTGTTCCCTGAAATTACTCTAGGTGAAGTTCAAAAATTTTTATAGGAAGAATCAAATTCAATAAAAGGTAACCTTCTAGCAACGAGCCCTTTCAAATCCATACCTAATGGATCATATCGTCAACCACCTCAATCATATGCTATTATAAGAGAATAACGACGTGCAGAAACAGTCATTACAATAAATCCATATGATAAATGCAGAGTTGATAAGAAAGTAAAATCAGACATGTTCTCCTTATTCTATCCAAAATGTTGTTGTTTGAATTCAGACAAACAACTAAAGTCTCATTCTTCACTTGGATCTTTAGATGTTTCCAAACATGTCAAGTGCAACAGATAATGACTATGAAAGAATTAAAAGAAGATGATGAAACAAGTCAGAGCAGAGAGAGGTACGACGACGACAATAGAAGTCGAGTGGCTAATAGACGTGAATGGCGCAAATCAGTGTGGTCCTCCATGAACAACTCTTAAGAGAATTTAATCAAGATAACAATGGTATAACTATTTGATTATGTGATCTAGCATGTGCAATGATGCTACCTACCAACTTACTTATCATGGAGAATCTCAACTCTCAAGAAATGGTTACAACATGCAAACATACATAATAAGCTAAAAGACAAGCAACAAATACAATGTTGGATCTTCAACAAGATTGACAACAAAGGTGAAAAGGATTAATGAACTTTTAGTTGTACACGGATTCAGGATATGTTACTAATACATATAATGTGAGATTAACAAATCCTGAATCGATATGGGATAGAGATAGGATGTGACATGGAAGACAATAAGATCAAACACATGACATGCATGATTCAATGACAATATAATGGGCCAAAGTGAGTCCAAGATGGGCTTAAAGCCCTACTCTTCTTCTATTTCTCCATTTTGGAAACAGACCGGCTTTTGCAAAGCCAATTCAACTCACAATCTACCATTCTACCAACAACCAAGATCATAAGGTACTTTATTATTGATAAATTACTGATAAGACAGACATGTCACTTATAGGACTTACATATATCAGCACAGAAGTTTGATAGACCATAATTAGATTTCAATCCATCTACCTTGGCTGTTGTAACAGCTTTTCCGCCACAGACTGAATCTTAAGAACAACAATCACTTTTGGGAGTTTTCAGATCTTTCAGCTTCTGATGTGAAACTAACTGGGACTGCAGGATGGTCTCTCACAGTCAGGCTAAGTACTTCCGATCTAGAAGAGTGCCCAACCACATCAAAACCAAACTTCTCTCGTGTAATCTCTCCCAAATCTGTCAGGTCATTTGATCATCAGTTCCAATTTACATACAAATGACAATGTATTAGTGTAGCACAACAGCTTCTCTATATCAGTTCTAGAAAGTTAAGAAGACGACAATTGCACATATTTTAGTACCAGTAAAGCTAACAATAAACAGTCAAATATGACAGTGTGAAAACCATAAACTTTACTAAATGAATTGCCATCGCCAGAGTATAAGGAAAAATGCAGTTGTCATCTTGTATTTGGAACAATGTAAAATGAAAATCTTGTCAGGTCCGCTTAGGAGGCAATTTTAATATGTTTGGTACAAAATGTTTAGCAGACACCGTTAATAGACAGCTAACACACTCACTGAACCAGATTAAACCTACCAAGCTAGTTACTCAATAAGAAATAAATTACAGAAGATGTGCATTAAAGGTTAAAAATGATAATTCATACAAAGAATATTTGTCCCCATTTCATTATTTTAGCTCAACTTCACAAAATTCTGCAGTGGACAAACTTATACAAAGAATATTTGTCCCCATTTCATTATTTTAGCTCAACTTCACAAAATTCTGCAGTGGACAAACTTGATGATAACCAATATTTGCAATGAGAGACTAGACATTAAAATGAATTAAACCTTCAAATCATCCAGCACTACAATGCTCCAGCTATTGATCTAACCTTCAAATCTCACCGTATACAACAGATACCCATATAAAAGAGGAAAGGGAAATTTCCAGTAGGCCTATAGTTTATAGTCTGCATTCTTCAATCAGTATTCTTGCTTGGAAAATTGAACTAGCTAGGTAGTGTTTTAACTTGATGTAAAAGGAAATGCTTGATCAATTTGGGGGAAAAAAATTACCTAAATCAGCTGAGATGAGTGCCTCTCCCACATAATTTGGTCCAGCAAGAACAGTTCCTGATGGGGATATTATGACACTACCTCCAGCGGATACAATGGAATCTAGGTTCAGATCATCTTCTATCCCATAAAAGGTATATTCTGGAGGAGGAGGATAATCCTTCCTACGACAGAATTGATTGGCTGATAAGACAAAACATCCACCTTCAAAAGCAGTAGTAGTCATCAAGGCTCGCCACACTTCTCTCGCATCACCAGTTGGTGCACAATATATTTGAACCCCTGCAAATTTATGCATCTAAAGTTTAGGATCTTTGCGAGACTTACAATAAAATTGACCAACGCAGATGTTAGGAAAAACAATACTCAAAAGAGGTGATAAAGCTTATCGTCACCAGGTACTGAAGTTATGACTACTTAGTAGAAATAACTTCAGAAAGGCGAAAAATTGAATAGCCAACTGCTGAAATTTGCGATTGATGGATCATCAAACAAGACAGTCGGATATCCATAAGACTAACCAATAATCATGCTATGCAATTATGGTAGAACTCTAAAGTTTAGGATCTTTGCGAGACTTACAATAAAATTGATCAAGTCAGATGTTAGGAAAAACAATACTCAAAAGAGGTGATAAAGCTTATGCCAGTGTTTTTTATGGCTAAACCAGACAAACCACCCTTGTATATACCAGTCACCTTGCAACCAGCCATGTTGGTTTGGCTGGTTGAAGGCAGGGAAAATTGGGAAAGCCATCCCTGAAGTCTCCAGTCCATATTCTATGAGAGTTCACTGCACAATTGCGGGGGAAAGCCCCATGGGAGTAGTCCGATCTAAAGGTCCTATATACCCCACATAAATCCAGAAACAAAAAAAATACAATCACTTTGCACAACTTTACACATTGTAAATGAAACTGTATTTCACTACTTATTGTCTGTATTCTGTAAGCAATTAACACCAAAACTATTTTTTTCGTTATTAGAATCTAAAATGTCCAAATATCCCCTGTTCAAAAGGTGCTTCATTAATTCATATGCTCAAAGCCAAGGTCCCTAATTAAACGAGAATAGAGTCTCTTACCAACTCATATCATTCCATGGTAGGAGGATAAAAAAATAAGTATTGGTGTTAGATTACGAAGAGGTTATATAAAAAGCTGGATAGTTTAATGCCTATTTCGTTTGTAACAGGTATTTGGTGTAACTGCAAAGTGGGCTAACTACAGGGCACAGGGTTTGGGTAGTTTACCCAAATCCAAAGTCATCAAACAGGTACAAACCAAAACAAGAACAACTTACCTTTGGCATACATAGCTGTCCTCAAAAGTGGCATTCTATTTTCCCAACAAATGACAGCACCAATCTTTCCTATTGGCGTTTCAAATACGGGAATCGTTGATCCGTCCCCAAAACCCCAAATCACACGTTCCAGTCCACTTGGCACCATTTTACGATGTTTGCCAAGGTAGCAACCTTCAGGATCAAAAAACAGAACTGTACAGTACAGTGTGTATCCATCTCTCTCTATTACACCCATCACCAAATACACCTTGAACTTCCCTGCCATTGCCGCCAAACGATTAACTTCAGGACCTGTAGTTACAGAATCACAGAATCCTGTTATATGCAGAACAATGTCCAATTTACCATTATGTCACACTTCAACAATACAAATGATCTTACTTAAAAAAAGAAAACACTACGGGGACATCTCCATAAAAAGAAAAGAAGATAAAAAAAACAAAGCAACTTCATAGAACAAGAAGCACTCCTTGATTTTTTGTGCTTCTAAATTACTGCAAGGACCTCCACACGTTTCTCGGTTAAAACCGTAATGAGCAAACTGGATAAACTATCCCATATTCCTGTAAGAAAATGGTAGCCATCTCATACTAAATGCTTGAATTTTCCATTCAGAATTACTGTATGTTTATGTTACCTACGCTACTTTTCTAATTTATTTGTCTTTTGGGTTTACTTTTCTCTTGTATGTATTCTCTTTCTCTTGCCATTGTAATATAGACACACAAGAGTATTATATTTCCATATCTTGTTTACTAACATGGTATCACAGCTTTATGGTTTATCCTTGACCAAAATGTCCATCTTGCAACCTTCATTGTTGCTCCATAATTGTTGCTCCATTACAGAACTGCTAGGGACACAAACACAAAATTACAAAGTCTAGGATGTAACACATTTCGGTACGTCCAGTTAAAAAAAAAAACCTTCCGCGCGATCTGGCGGCGCCCGGTCTACTTTTTCAATAATTTTTCGTGTAACTTCGTCTAAATTTGATCTGAACTTCAGCGCCTCCACAATGTGTTGAGGTCGAAAATACTGGCTGCCGCTGCAATGTTTTACATTGTGCCCTTTGTAACTTTCTAGTTCGTGCCCTTAAAAATCACCCTTCATTGCTACAAATTAACTCCTTTCTTTGCAGCCTTTATTGCCACAAGACATTCATTGTTCTTAATGCTTTCTACCATGTCTCAAACTGCTAATTCTGATTCAACTCTTTCCCAAAGGCTGATCATGTCAACATTTCCACTCTATCTTGCTGGAAACACCTCCTAAGCCTTCCTATCTAACCTTCATTGCTGGAAAATTTCTCCTACTTTTTGAGCCTTCATTTCTGAATAATTACTCTTAAGCAAAATCCTTGATTGCTGAAAATATTTTTATGTTTTATTCGCCTTTGTTACCAAGGACCTTTTTTTTTTCCTTTCTGGTCAGCCTTCTGTAGGACCCCGATTTATAAATCGTAATTAGGGGGGAAAATCATAGGCAGAAATCGGACAAAAGAAGAAGCATTGGGTGGTCAGCCCAGGCCCAACCCAGTTGGTATATGGGGCCCGAAGCCATTCCCAGAAATCCTTCATATAAAATATACAAGCAAGTATTTTCATATTATAGGAATATCAAGATCCTATTCCAACACCTAGTATATAAAATATACTTGTATTCTTCAAACTATCGATGTGGGACACTTTACCATTTTAATCCAGATGCATGCATTTCATGCAACCTACTTTGGACCTCAATTTATCATTCAAACAGAAACCATTTTTCACATGTAATTACATTACAGGATGTGCTCGGGTAGACGAAGTCAACACTTCCATTTTTCCGAGGTTGACGATGGCTAGAGCTCCTCGGAATTGTGCCTGTAAAGTCACCGCTACCGCCCTTACAAAATGAGTTCCAACAACTTCATTGTTGTATGTTATCTAGCCTACGTTGTTGGAAATTTTCCCCTCAACAGAACCTTATTTTTGAAGCTTCGATCCCATCTGTGCGACCATTTGAAGACCTTTTGACTACTTCAGAATGCTGGCAAAGTTTGCTAGTTGTTCCTGTGTTTTGCTCGGTTGATTTAAAGAACCTTCTTTAAGATCCTTACAAACCTAGCTCGAGGAGAGTGTTGGAATTAGCTAATTTCAATTACTGGGTGTTGTTTCTTAGGCTGTGCTAGCCTACTTTTAGGCTTTACTATTCTACTATGTGTTTAGATTATGCTATGAGCATTAGGTTATGTAATTTTCCTTTTTTTAGTATATTCATCCATAATTATGCTGGTAACTGAAAAAATAGCTTTGTCATCCAAAGCTGTGTAAACTTTCAATTAACTACATCGTATTTTTCACTTCACTAAATACCTTTCCTCCTCTGCAATAATGTAATGTATAACTACATGCTACATAGATACTTTGACATTCAAACTGAAGATAATAAGATGGAATACCTGGAACATCAATTGCTGATGCATGGTATTTCCTGAAATCTTCTTTACCCTTTTCTGTCCTGTAACCAAGTGTGACGCCGAAATTATAACCATGTGGATAGCCACCTATAAATGCTTCAGGGAATACAACAAGCTGGGCTCCACCTTTCGCTGCTTCGGCTAATAACTTCTCTGCTTTATCTTAAAAACAGCAATGGAAGAGATTCATCAAACTCTCAAATTCACATAGTTCAGCTCAAAACATAAAAACTAGTGGCCATTTTTTGTCATTTTGGACCACAAAGAGAAAGAGGCTGAACTTTACCCAAATAAATTTTGTATCTTTCGAGTACTATGAGAAGTGAAATAAATAATAAGCAACTAGACAAAGTATCATTGACATGTTCAATTATCTAATTAGGTTTTGATGCAGGCAAAACACAATCGACGACGGTACATCTAGTTACTATTCCACTACAATCAATGAGCAACTAGAAAGTAGAAGAAAAGTTTTATATTTATTGTTTTGGTGAAGAAGCAATGTTTAATATGGAAAAGAATTACTCGCTATAAATCAGATTGAGTACAAAATCTACTACTTATTTTTTTTGTCCCCAGTAAGTGGGATGTTCAACCAAAAATGGCCAAAGTTTAGGTAATACATGACAAATCAGTCAATATTAACACTTGTCATGAAGCTTAAACTTTAAAAAGAGTTTACAATTTCCAATTAAACATTGAAAAATTACTAATGTTAACTAGGTGAGTTTTGTATTTCCCCTGTGGTTAGGTTTGCTATTAGAGCGAACCAAACCGGATTGGTATGTTTATGTTCGGTCCGTTTATCAGTGATTTTAGTCTGATCCAAGTCTAAATTTCAATCGAGATTAAATATATACTCATATTCAGCTCGATTGTGAATGAGTCTGATCCCAAGTTGTTCATAAATAGCCTTGTTTATAAATGAGTTGAGCCCAAAATTTAACCTAAATTAAAAATATTTTCATATTTAGCTTGTTTAGGGAGTGAATGAGCTCAAAACTAGTATTTCTGAGTCGGCCTCGAATAATTGTGCTCATATAAAAGCCCTACCTGTGCTGCCCTAGGTGTTTCAAAAATTCAATTCTCTACTTTAATTTATATTGTTATTGTTATTCTTCTCCATTAAATGCTCTAATGCCCTACTTTCAGCACCATAGACTAGTCTGAGTTGCAGTACCATCAAAAGACCGCAAAAAATCGTACTTGGACAACATTGGTTGAGTTAAAATCCTATGTTATAAGAGAATATCATCAGAAAATCATTCCCATTCCACCAAATTGCATATTTCTAGACTAGAATTCCAGTTCCAACAAGTCGCAGACTAAAATCAGTACCAGTACACAACTACCAGAGAAGACCAATCAAGATTGAGTGAATTGCACAAAATCAAAGGAAAAATAAAAGAAGCGCTGGATAGAGGAAGATCGAAGGGGTTACCGAGAGTGGCGGGAGTGTCGTAGAAAATGGTGGAGGCTTGGACGACGGTGGCACGGACGGTGGTGAAGGAGGATTGGCCGACCATTTCCAATTCTGCGATCGCCGGAGTGTCGATCTAGCCGGCAGAGGGGACTGGTACGACTGACATCATTCCTCGGTGGGTGCGCAAATATGGATTCAACTTTCATTGGAGCAGTCTTTGTTTTTTATGCACAAAATCAACTGGTGTTCTACCAACTTCCCAACCTCCGCCGCCCTCGAAATTTCTTCGAAGGTTATCTGGGGTTTCTACTGTTCCCGCCCTGATCATTCTATTAAATAACGGTGATGAATCGATGATATATCCAGTATCAACACCTTGTAATTTTTTTTAAGGCCTCTAAGGGTCCCATTGAAAATCCGAGTTTATTGTAGCACTAGGCTACTAACCGGTCTCATTAGAAGATTGTTGAGCATATGGGATTATGGGAAGGATAAAATATAAAATTATAAAAATGGCGTTATCTATATTGTTTTTCGTTTTATTTTTTGGTAAATATTAAATAAAATTGTAGTTAAAATAATATTACAAGTGCTAGATAAATAGATAACTTTCGATACTTGTAGACTGAACATAGCAGGGGAAAACAAAAACTTCTCAAACTAAATTGGCTAAGGAAGAAAGGTGCACCTTCAAACGAATCATAAAACTTTGAAACGAATTCATTAACATAAGTTAACAACTAATCGCAAACAAGAAGATAGAGGTAAACAATAAATAAAAATTAAGAGATTAGCAATCAAACAAAAAGATAGAAGAAAACTGTAAATCAAAAATATAAGATTCAACAATTAAATAAAAAGATTTAGTCACTAATTGCAAGAAATTGCCTCAATTCCACAAGTTGAAGAATGAGATAGAGGAATGATGGAAATGCTCAATTGAAGACCATGAGATGAAGAATCAAAACCGAGTTTGCTCAACATCAAGAAACGATTATAAACTAGTTAACATAAAAAATATTTAATATAACTCAATATAATAAATATGGACATAAATATTAGATTTTTTATAAAATTAATTTAAGATTTATTAGTATGTTATTGAGTTAAATATAATATTAATATAATTAGCCACACGGCCTAAATTGGCCATAGAGTGATTGCGAATTTGCCGTTAGTGTAGACCGGTCTTACTTAAAGTGCAGGTCCATAGTAAAGAAGCAGTGTGAAGAACCAGATGGCAACATCTCAACCAAATACAGCCCTTTTCTTCCCCCAATTGGAAATTCTACCGCCATCACCGAATCACCTATAACCACCTAGAGTCTCAGCAACAATTTGCGTTTTGTTGCTTTCCGTTCCAATTCCTCTAATCGTGATTTCCTTCATACCATATCCGATTTCAGCTTCTAGGTTTTCCTCCGTATTGCAATTTATTTTTGAGTTTCTTCGATTTCGATTAGGGTTCCAGAATGGTTGTTGTGATCTGGATGTTAGAGCCTTGATTGATGCGGTGGAAGTCTGTTGCTATTGGGCGGAGATTGTGTTCCCGTGACAATGTCTAGGCCGATGTTACTGGTTTTTCTGTTGATGATACTCGTAGTTACTTCTCAATTCGAATGGAGACAGCCACTGGTTACCGACATTGATGCTGGCCCGAGCCTTTCGCAGAAGCATCAGCGAATTTCCGACCGGGAAGAGGCCGTCAAAGAGAAAGTAATTTCTCTTCATACTTCTTCGCTTTTTTCCTTAGTTGCTTACATGATTTATTTTAGGAATACTGGCCTCTTTGTTTGATTGCAATAGCAGCTAGTATTAATGATACCATTGTTTCGATTTTTGTATGTAGTACTCGGTTGCACCGTGGTCATCTAATTTTTGAACATGGAAGTATCGCTTTACCCTCTTATGTGTTTGCAGCTGCACTTCAATAATTGCTGTTTTGCGGTTCCTTTGCTACACTTGTTGTTTTGACCCCATAGTTCCTAAAAACTTTTGGCTTCATCGTGCTTTTACACAAATAAAGAACAACATCTCTTGGGGAAGATTGTCCTGTTCCATCCTAGTTTTGACAACTGAGTAGTTTCTGTTTTGGTGGGCATGGACATTGAACGGCTAATATCTTCACTGGACATCTGCTAGAGGACGGTCCTTTGGTCATATCTTGTTGATATCTGATGGATCTTAATCTCTAATGTATTTGGATGGGATTATAGGATTACAGGGTAAACGAATGTGATCATTCGTCAGTGTGATGTGTGGTGTGCGATGTAGTCTTGTTCTTGGTACTTCTGTATTAGGTAGACACATGAAGCAATATATCTTTATTGCCCTAGTTTGCACTAAAGTAATGGTTTGTTTGAATGGTTTTTTAAAATGCTTGAATAGAGTGGTTGTGAATTTCCTAAATTTTATCCACTTAGGGCTTGTTCATTTCCCATATCAGATATGAGTATATCAGATATCGGTATCGGTATAGATATCATAGATATGGATATGAGATTGATATCTCATATCTGATACTTGTGTTTGGCAAGATGGTGAGGTATATCAAAAGAGGAACACTGGGAAGGGAGAGGTTTGAGGGAAATGTGAGAGAAAATGACTGTGATATCTCTCAATTTTTTAAGATATCAAAAACGATAAAAAAGTAAAGTATTGATATCTAGGATATCTCTTTGATATCCATATACTCAATTACGAAACATGGATATCGTATGTGTGATATCCATACCCATATCCCATATCAGGATATGGGAAATGAACGGGCCCTTAATATATAGGGCACACCTTGTTACCAAGCAGGTTAAATTGGTAGTGATTTATCGACTTTGCCATGGAGGCAAACATAAACTGCAGGTGCTCTATTGAAAAGATAGCAATAAAAGCTTTTGTTGAGTTTCAGGATGTTTTCCTCTATGGTTAATCTGACTGTAAAGTCAATTAATCAATCCACTTTTTTTTTTAATTTTTATTTTATGGAAATACACATGTTTCTGATGGTAAATGTATACATTCTGTTTCGCAAATTTTGTTGGTTATTATCTTATATTGTGTTGATGTGTGGAAATGTCCTACATCGACAATACGATACTATGCGAACCTAACATATAAAGTCCTAGGGCTACTCCTCCAGTCCTCCTATTGCCAATTGGTTTTTCTATGCTATAAATTTAGCATATCCACAATCCACCAATTTCTGTAAAACAATCTTGGTACTTCAGATGTCAAAGAAGTTATATATTTATATGCATAGTGATCACCTGAGAACATGGAAGCATTTCTGCAGCTTATTATCCTTTAACCAACCGTGAGATTGCCTTTTCTGCATTCTAGTGATTCTATATGGTGTTTCACACAGTCCTGAACGTATTGTAGAAGTCTTATGGTGTATAGTGGCACGGTGTACATAAATCTTTTGGCTTTATTTAGATATACAACTCTTCTGTGGAATTTTCTCAAATCACTTTTGATCAGGAATGATCCTTAATCTTTTTCAGTTGATATTAGAAACCGATGTGGCTGCCTTCTTCTCATTGTGTGATGAAGGCTGAATTTTCTGTTTAGATTCTGGTGATTTCTGTGCTCCAAAAGTAGAAAATTTCACCAGAGTATAATTATTTGATCAACTTTAAGTGTGACCCACTTCTTCCATTCACTGCAGATAATCTTATCACAAGAGAAGAGCATTCAGAAACTCAGTGAGCTTGTGCGGAGTCTTCGGGAACAGCTTTTGGAGTGCCATAGCATTAGCAATAACAGAAGCACCAACAACACCCTAAGGCACGCTGCTGAGAACATCAGAGAACTTGAAAGGCAGCAAATCTTGGACGACTAGATAGTTGATTGAGATCCATGCTACAACTTCGCTCTCACGATATTTGACTGTAAGTCTGCAGCCCATGTAGTTTAATCATATCCTCAGAGCTCTGTCACTTGTTGTGCTTGTATGCTAAAATCTAATGTAACCACTTTACGTTTTTTTTTGTGTGTGAAAACGATGTAACCACTAAACTTATATACTTCCCAATACTAATACATGTTCATGTTGGGTGTATTTGAAATGGGCCCGTGTAGGGTCGTATTTGAATTGTTTGGGTTGAGCCCAATAGGAGTTTTTGTTTCTTAAAGCCCAATCAAAATTATGGTAGACAGCAAATAACTGTAAATATCATCGACTTAATTTCACATGAAGCAAAGTTTGATTTTAGTAGAAAAGATTTTTTATCTATTTCAACTTAGTAATGACACACTTGACGTAGATACAAGTGGAAATGTGCAACCAATATATTATAGGCGCATCCGGTAAAGGTAAGTTAAATTATAAATTATGGGAATTATGTGACTTATTGAGAATGGAAATTTATGGGGAAGTATGAAATTTCTAGGGGGAATTACGGATTGTTTCGGGTCGGGGTCGGATCACACCAAGCTCGGGTTGAAACGGGTCAGGTAAAAAAAAGAGGTTTGATTAATAATTGGGTTGTTTCCGGTCGAATCGGTTTGGGCCGGACATCGATTGTTTGGGTTATACGGGCAATCGGTGATGCGTCCTTGTACACGTCAATGAAAGATTTCGGGTCTAGATCAAGCTGAAGCTCAACTACTCCTTAGTTGAAGTGCGGATGCGTTTGAAGATGGGTTGCGGAAGTTTAGAGATGGAGGCGGAAGTTGAATGGTTGAGTAGATCTAGATTGATCGATCAAGCCTTGAAGTGAATCAGTTGAGTTGATTCTTGAAGAATCCTCGAAGGTGGGTGAGTTTGGATCAAAGTTCCAAAAGAAGAACTTTGAAATTCTGAAACAAAAAGTCTAATCTTAAATTCGGAAAATAAAGTCCCGGAAATAAAGTCTTGGAAATTAATATTCCGAAAATAAAAAGACTTATTATTACAAAATGTTAAAATACGGAAAATGCGAAAAATGTGCCGGAATGGTGTCGGCTTGACAAGCTTCATGCCAAGGTGGCGTAGAGGCACGGTTTGCAACCAATGGGCCTGTGACAAGCAACGGTGCGGACAATGATGGAGCCGGTAGCTTGGGCGATTGCCTTAGCACGGGAACGGGTGAGCGGTCCATCGAAGCGAACCCGGAATGCATCGTCTTCCTCATCTTGGGACATAGGGGTCAAGGGTGCATCAATCGGGTTGCCTCGGTTCTCATATCATAACGGGTCGGTTTAGCTCGGTTCTTGATAGCGGTTTCAAATGGGGCCGTCATTTCAATTCAGTGGCCACAACAAACTCGGGTTCAATCGGGTCGGGTCAAAACAATCTATCTTTTTAGTGGTTTTTTCGGGTCGGGTCGGTTTGGATCGGGTATCAATTTTACGGGTTCAAACAGGTCGGGTTAATCACAATCTCTCTCTTTTTTACGGTTTGTTTCGGGTCGGTTTAGATCGGGTATCAATTGTTCGCTGATGCCGGATTGGATCAGGTATCACCGTATCAATTAATTTGATTATGATCAATAAACCGTCATGTCGTTAGTTTAATTTTATATTAATCAACTTTTACTTTCTTAAACTAGTGGGAAACACAATATAAATATTTGACACTTTATTTGAATGTAACACTTTATTTGAATGCTTGTCGAGAAGGGGACGTGAATTTGTGATCGACTCCTGATGACTCTGTTGCAGGCTAAATCTGAAGTGCCCACAGTTGTTCCCCAGACTTCCTACTTGTGTACTTCCTTCGAAGATGAACGTTTATGCTCGTTGTCTCCTGTTGGCTGGATCATCCTGCTTTCCCTTAAAGACTTTTTTGCTTTCGGGTTCCTTTTGATGTATTTTTGTGTATTTCTTTTCTCCTTTGTTGTGTGGCCGTCATGACGGTCAGTCCGTCTGCCGATCTTTTTCGGCCTTTCGATCCACTAGACGACGTGTCGTCTAATGGTTCGAAGCGCTTTCCGTTTAAAAAAAAAACTTTATTTGAATGTAACTATTTATCACTTTTAACCGAATCGGATGATAATCCGTGGATATTTGGTTGATCTGTTTGATACAAGCTCTCAAATATGGTATTTGGAAACGATTTTAGTCGGATTGGATAATTATCTACGAATATGTGAGTGATTTGCAACTATTTTTCTTCTCAGAACACTAAAAGGCTTTTCTAAAAAACCTTTTTTCTTAACAAAAAGATTTTTGATAATATTTTTCTGATTTTTTTGACCTCTTTGTTTATTAAAGTTTTTCTTCTTGTAATACTTTCTTCCATAATCATTTTCTGATTATCTCTTTCTTTATATATCCATTCTGCAAGAAGATCACAACAATTTAGATATTGTATTTAATTATGTGTTGAGTTCCCTTGACTTCTCGACATTTTTTCTCAACCCTTTTTCTAATGAACCTTGATCTATTTCCTAGGGTATCATTCGAGTTGTATTTGTCTAACCATTCTTGGTATCCTTCACTAATTTCTCCATTTACGGGTTTAGAGAGTTTATCTAATAGCATTTGAAGATTTATCCCGTTTCTCCCACCTTATAACAATAATACTCAAATTCTGAGTTTTTTTCTTCTAAATATATCATATTACAAATTTCAAGATTATTCAATTTTCTTGGTCATTTGATTTTTTTAATCTTTATCATCCATGCCTTCAATGAATTAAGTGTCTAAGGTTTTGCAGAATTTCCTAAACATAATATTTGATGGTTCTATCGCCCTTAAGTTTTCTTTCATTTTTTCATCGATTCCTTCATACCAATCTGCCACAATCCCAACTATGCTCGATATAATTTAGGAAATTTGCAAATCTCCATTCAACATCATGATTAAGACCCTCATCATACTTTTCTTCCAAAAGTCTAGCTCATCCTCTCAGTTTCTTACTTCATCTAGATTAAGCTTATATTCAGTTCCGTTGATGGGTCCTAGCAAAATTTCTCTTTTGTTAGGTATATGGTTCAGTATAACCCTAACTCTGAGTTTAATTGTTTTCTCTTTATTTGGGTTTTAAATTAACTATTTGTTGACTCGTTGACCCTTGTTTATATTCTAAAGGGAGAATTTGACATACTAGGCTTTTTTGAGTTTTTGTTTAATAAAGTGTACCCCAAATTTTTTACCACTTTCATTTAATAGTAGGTAAAAATTATTAACCCTTCTATTTAGAAAGAAAGAATAAATGATGTTTGTTATTTGTTATATAAGTATAAGTTTTAAATTTTAATTACTGAATTTGTTTTCTTTTATTATTTTTTTTGTCTTTTTTTAATTTATTTTTTATTTCTTTTTTATTTTCTGGACTGAAATTTTCATACCGGAATTTCTCATACCAGAATTTTCATACCAGAAATTTTCATACCAGAAATTTCATACCAGAATTTCTCATACCAGAAATTATTTTCATACCAGAATTTTGTCATACCAGAACTTGTCATACCAGAAAATTTTTTACCAGAAAACTCATAACAAAATTTTCTGGTAAGAATTTTACATACCAGAAAATTCTGGTATGAGTTTTCTGGTATGAATTTCATACCAGAAATTCATACTAGAAATTCTGGTATGAAATTTATACCTAAAAACTCGTACCAGAAAACCCATAACAAAATTTTCTGGTAAGAATTTTACATACCAGAAAATACCGGTATGAGTTTTCTGGTATGATTTTTATACCAGAAACAAGCAAATTAACATTAGAAAGCACAACTTTCATCATATTATGAATCTGACACTTTTAAATGGAATGAATTATAACAAAAAAACAAAAACATCCAAACTTATTTTGTAGAGAGGCAATTTTTAAATAAGCGACAAAAAACCATCCAAACTTGTCAGTTCAACACTTCCACTTGGCAGGCATAACATAACACCATAATTAGGCCATTTTAGATCTACTCTCGGTCAAAATTTCTACAAACACATGAAAGAAAGAGGAAATAGGTGAATTATGCCCTTCTCTGGTTAGCCGACTTTTGGAGGGCAAAAGCTTGTAGAATTGGAGTGATGGACACTGCTGCCCTCTATGAAGAAGTTCCAGAATCCCCCCCTAGAAGAAACTAAGTTATCTTCACACAAGAACTCCCATGAAAACGATTTCTCAATCATCCTATCCACATCATGTACCACAACATTTGTCTGATTTCCAGCCCTGGCCAACATACTTTCACTGTAGATCGGAGCCATCCTTCCAGGAGCACTCGGTCTGTCACCCCTTGGCTCTCGTTTAAACAATTCCCTCGTTTAAACAATTGTTTCATTTGAAAATGGTAGCATCAGCAATCAGATCCGAACAGAAATGCCATTCTGGTATGTAATTTTAATACCAGAATTAAAAATCTGCAGAAGCTTCTCCATCGTTAATTCCAAAATTTGCAAAAACAAAGAAAAGTTACAAACAAAAATACTATTTCAATTCAAATGTCATAACCGGCAACTTACAGTGAATCAATAACTTATTACCACTATCCTCTCAGCAGCTTCTCCGGCGTTAATTTCATGAGCAATCACTGTCGTAGTTCCAATCACAGAGATCAACGGAATCAAAACCGTATATATGTGTATCATCAAACTTTACGTATCGACATAGATTTCAGATCGAAGTATAGGAAAACATTACATTCAGACGCCTCATACCAAAGGTAGAGTCATGGAGAAGCAGGACGCCTCATACCAGATTCAGATGCGGAACCAGATCCAGAGATCGAAGGAAGAGACGCGTAGATCTAGATCTGGATCTAGATCGAAGGAAGAAACGCGTAGATCTAGATCGATCTATTCGAGATCTGCTCGTCTTCAAGAAGCCGGATGTGGGTTGAAAGTTCGCGATTTTCGACGGGGTCGAAGCTGTTCTGAGCAATCACAGGGCTCGAGCCAGGTCGAAGTTGTTCCGGCGGCCGATATTAGGGTTGAGACGGTAGAACTTTCAGTTGGTCGCGATATTAGGTCTCAGTTGGTCGCCTGCTTGTTGGCTCCGTCGACGCCGAGAAGGAACACCGGTAGTCGCCTGCTTGTTGGCTCCGTCAACGCAGAGAAGGAACACAGTTAGTCACCTGCTCCCTGTTGCCGGTGTGGAGAGGGAGAGGGAGAAAGGTTCGCTGGTTAGGCAAGGGAGAGAAATGAGGCGGCGTGAGTTAGGTTTAGGAGAGCAGTAAAAAAAAAAAAGGGGTACAGTTTCTATATAGGTTTATGTAAATAGCCTAGTTAGTAAAGTAAAATAGAAAAAAGCCTAGTTACCTAATTGGCCCTATTCTAAATAACAAAATCAAGTGGACTTATTAACTTCATGTTCTGAAATTATCTCTTCTTCCACTTTATTGACGTCTATAACTCTTTTTTCCATCTTTTATCTATATTTTTAACTTCACTTCAAGGTATGGTCTTTAAGTATTTCAGTTTGATTAATCCCATTTGTTTATACATCTCTTTTTCATCAATGTAGTAACCATATTCACCACTACTCAAAGAACTCATTTCCTTGTAAGAAATACGTCTTCTAGATTTTCCAGCTCGTCTTCTGATTCTCCTTTTGTTTCGGATTTTTTAGTTAAGCTTGGTACTAAAAACATCTTTTGGGATTTTCGTTTTGGAATGAACACTTCTATGGAAACCCGTCTGACTTTTTTGTTGGAGGTTAAGATTGTGCTGCTCCAAGATATCTAATTTTCTTGGTAATTTTAAGAATTAATTTTTATTTTCTTCTTTGATAGATAATAAGGTAGCACATATTTTGTTCCTTTATTCTGCAATATTTGTTCTCAGTTTAACTAATCTCACTTTTAAATTTGCAATATCGTCGATTATAGTATTTAAAATAGCTTTGGGATGACCTTTTTCAACGTTTAAATTGTTTTGCTCGGGGTGGTAGCTTATGTAGACAATTTTCAAAAATCTCTAATTTTACTTAGTTTTTTGAATTTTAATTTTTTAAGTTTACTTAACAACTTGGCTCTGGTACCAAATGATAAGATCAAAGAAAAATTACAAAAGACGATTTAAAGTTATATACAAAGATATAAATGCAACTTATTACAAACTAGGTACCTTTAATATAAAATTAGAAACTTATAGATAAAAAGAGAAAATCGAAAGGATTGATGAGGTAATTTAGGGGTGTATATATATAAAATATGTTTATTAGTTGTTTTGATCAATTAGATGTGCACCGAATGTTTTGACAAAACTACCAGTAGTATAAATAATTAAAACAATTTGGATTACTAGGTTTTTTTGAGTTTTAGTTTTAGTAAACGTACCCTTGAGAGAAGAGTGTTTAGAGTTGGAGAGAAAATACAAAAGGTTAAGGTACATTTACCTAAATAAAAAATTAAATGGCCTAGTTAGTAAAAGTAAAACTCAAAAAAGCCTATTAACCAAATTATTTCGCTTCAATTTTGTGGTGTATTCAAGAATTTTTAAGTTTTTCTTGTGCCTTTATAATTTAGTTTATTTATTTTATGTACACTTAATATAATTTACTAAACTTTAAAGTATAAAGTTAAAAAAAAAATTAATGTGGTCATAATTAGATTTAATTTAAATTTATAAATTTTATTTAATGCAAAACTAAAAAATTAATGCATTTTTTTAAATTACCTTTGTTATGTTTCTTAAGCTCAAAAAATATAGAATATAAAAAGGTACTTTTATACCATTACTTAGTAGTATTTTATTATAATTTTAATTATAAATAAAAAATATTTATCAATATAAAATAAATTTAAAACTTATTTTAAATTAAAATCTTACTTTTTTTTTATGTTTTGAAATAAAAAATATAGAAAAGTAAATTTAAAACTAATTATAACCAACTTAAATTTTAAATGATTTAATTTTATAAATTACTAAGTAGTGTTATAGAGTACTTCCTAGGTCGGTGGTTTGAAGCACTGTTGCGGTTTATGTGTTATATTTAAAATCATAAAATATTTTTTCTAAATTAAAATAAATACAAAAATTTACATTTAAAAACTATTTATTACCACATTAAATATAATTTTATATTAAATTTTTTTATAAAATTTATATAGAAAGAATCGGGTGAAGTAGGTTTTTTGTATGAGCTTTTGTTTTGTAGCCCCTCTAATTTTTATCACTCTACTTGACTATCACTATTACTCTATTAAAAGATACTTAATAAGTTTATGTTATAAGTACTCTTAATAGAATAATAGTCGTAAAAGGTCTACTTAGTGATTTTATCCTAAAATATATTGAATAATGGTATATAAGAAAAATAAGTCAAACCATAACGACAACACGAGAAAACTAAAAATTCGTTACTACTAATAGTAAAAGTTCAAAGCAGAAAATTATCGTAAAAGAATTAAGGGCCCGTTTGTTTCCAATTCCGGAAACGGAATGGAAACGAATTTAGTCCATATATATATATATATATCCTTATTCATGAAATTGTATGAAATCATTCCTTGTGGTTTAAGGCAAAATGCACTTGATTCTCCTCATTTTGTTACCCTATGGGTATCAAAAGTAATCAAACTCTACTCCAATTACTTCAAACAACAATAAATTATTCCAAAAACTTTTATGAACAATGGTATACGTATGGACTAGATTCGTTTCCATTCTGTTTCCGATTTCGGAGTTAAAACCAAACGGACCCTAAGAGTTTCGTCTTCCCGGGAGAGAAAACATGTATTTTTTTGATTAATACAGTAAAAGAAATGTACTTAATTTGAAGGATATGGATGAGATTTTAAAAGTTTGAATTAGTGTTGTTTGTTACACAATTTGCCATTTAATTTCCACATGGAGCTTCAAATTCGCCTAGACAGGCCATTGCTTATCTCGCGTAAGGTCTCTATCTCACCTATCACAATTAATTTTATTTTAATTATCAACGGAAATGAAATACTGCTAATTAAATCCAAGCAATAAGAGAATACCAAAGAAAAATCAGTGCAATTTTAAAGTAAAGTACGTGTCGGACATGTATAGCTCTCTACTAATTGACGGTGCCACCACCAACCGAGTTTTCATTTGTAAAGAGTCAACCATTAAGGCATGTGCAACAGATTCTTCAATTTGTTTTTCGGTCTTCATTCTTCTCCAATTTGTTTTTGACTCCGAATGTTGTACTCTTTATCTTTTTTAAGAATTAATTAGGGAAATAGGACCCCTTGAAATTCTCTTTTGCAAACTAGGTCTCTATACAAAAGGAAGAAAAAATAGGTATGGAAACTAAAAAATAGGGGTAATAATTTCTCTAATTGAAATGATGGTGATTAGATGTTTACTTTTGATTTAGGTATCTTTTTTACATGGATTGATTTTGTAGTATATTTCTTGGGTATGGTTTTGGGTATGATTGTGAAAATAGAGGCAATATATTTCTTGACAAATTTATTTTTGGGTATGATTATGACATTATTTGGGTAAACGGGTTTTTGGGTATGCTTTTATATGTGTATTGACTTTGTAGTATATTTCTTATTATTAAGTATATTTTTAAAGTGATATCGTGGGTATGTTTTATGGTTACCCAAACTGTGTTATAATGATCAAATTCAAGCGAATTTTGGGTAATGATCAAATGTCATTTGATATTGATGTTTGTGTATAATATCGAGTTTTGAAAATTTTGGGTATGACAAATTTAAATTGGGTATGGTTTTTGTATTAAGTGATATTTAAATTGGGTATAAATATAAAAATATTATCCAATTTATGGATATGATTTTATTTTGATATTTGATTTTTTGGGTATGTTGTTTTCGAGTATGTTTATGTACTTTGACAAATTTATTTTTGGGTATGATTGTGACATTATTTAGGTAAGCGGATTTTTGGGTAATAGGTGATAAAGTAAGAATGTTGGAAATTCCTTTTTCTGATTGATGTGACATGTGAGATAGTACAACATGTCACATCCGATGGGTTGTCAAACTTTGTCCTCTTTTATACTCTATTTCCTCTATTCTATTTTATAGGGGGTCAAAATATCAATCCCAAATAGTATGAGTCTTCTTTCTCAATTGATTTGCTTAAAAGGCTAGTTTGCCAATTTTGCCCTTTTTTAATGTTAATTAACTCGTTATCCTTTTTCTTAAATATCTTCTTGCTTCCCGTTATTCTTGATGTACTCTTGTGTTTTTGTTTTATATACTTTGGTTCTTGTTTTTCATGACAGCTTGTCTGTTTGTAGAAATTTTGATTTTCTGATCAATTATATAATATATCGTCTAGTGCATCAAACTGCTTTACGTTATTTTAAAACACAAACGTACACGTCTAACCTTCAAAGTTCAAATTTAAATAAGTTTGTGTATGTTAATCTCGTAGACTAACTTTTTTTTTATAATAGCACTTACCTAGTCTATATAAACATACTGAAATAGAATACAAATTGTTAATGTGGCGCTTTAAGAATAGAGTATTAAGATTAAATTCTCATATACTAATAAAGTGCCATCTTTAAAAATTATTTGAAAATCTCTATATTTTTTAACAAATCAGATAAATCTATATAAATTTTCACGTCAAATTGTTAAAAAAAGGGAAATAATCTTTGTCCGGATCCCTGGAGCATATTTGGTTACATCCACATACCGGTTTGACAATATTATTTACTACATCTCTATCAATGAAACATGTTTTTGATTTTTTTTATCTTCTTTTTCTTATTTTTATTTTAAAAAATAATAATTTTGAATCTGTTTTTCCAAAAAAAAAAATTACGATATCTTTTAGTTTTACATGTGTATTATTTTGCACAAATGTGTGCAATAGATTGTACCAATATATGCAAAAAAAAAAAAAAAAACCAATTCAATTTTTATCAGAGATTATTTTGTATAATTTTGAATTTTAATTTCATATGTGAATTATTTTGTACCTGTATGTGCATTATGGTAGCAATATTTGCAAACATATAAAAATAAATAATTCAAAATTATAAGAAAAAAATTATAAATTAAATAGAAAGGAAAAAAAATTTTCCAAATTTTTTTTTTACAAAAGTCAAAAATAAAAAGAAAACGTACGCCAAACACATGTTTTCATTAATGACATAATGTAAATAATGTACATATTGGTACAAAATATTGGGACAAAATAATGAGCATATAGGTGCAAAATATTGTGTACATATTGGTACAAAGTTTTTTAAAAAAGTATTACTTTGTGCACTCAACTATAAAGTTATTCAAATATTGAATAACATATCTCATATAGTATGACAGATGAGTGTAGCATATGTGGATATGTGCACTTATTAGTATATATCATGTACAATTTAGTTTGATACATGTGTTTAGTGTAATGTAGGTTATATGTGCATATGAGATGTGCACTCATTAATATAGATCATGAACATTTTAGTTTGATAAGTGTAGTGTAAATGTGTAAAGTATATGATATGTGTAATTACGTATTGATTAGTATAAATCACGTACATTCGTATTTCATACATTGGTGCAATATAGTGTAGGTGATATATTCACTCATTAGTATATATCATGTGTAGACCTGAGTAATCCGAACTCATACCGGACTTTTGAAAATAATTTGCCCCTCTTTTTTGGGCGAACTCGATCTAAGGTCTTGCCTAGATCTGTACAAATCTGGCTCGTCAACCCGTCCGTAAAAAGAGAGTATGGGCAACTTGTTTGGCTTGTTTGGACCTAGTCCCGATCGGCCCGTTTTTTGGTGGGACGGGTATGAGTAAAAGTTTTGGCGTGCGGGTCATCCCGACCCGTATATATATATATATATATATATATATATATATATATATATATATATATATATATATATATATATATATATATATATATATATATATATATATATATATATATATAAACAACTCTTATCATGTGAACATGTAAACACCGAATATATGTGACTATACCGCCGAATATATGTGATTATGCCGCCGAATATATAGAGTCAAGTCCCGCGAATATTTCTTCCATTAATAACACTTTTTTTTCCCTTTAATATCGCCTAATCTTAGCCATTTATTTAACGATCTAACGGATACAATTTGTTCACATTTTACATGGTAAGAGTTGTTTACATGAGAGTCAACCTCTCACTCTCTCTATATATATATTAGTTTGTTTTGAGTGTCACATACTCTATTTTTTCATTTGATTTGTTTTGAGTATTTTGACGAGGTATACTCGTTTGTAATAGAAGATTGTAAGGATAATATGGTTGTAGTTGTACTTGTTGTTTTTCATGTATTTGGATTTATTCATTTTTGCGTGTTGATTGTTGTTAAACCTGTTGGGAGTGCACTATGTAGGTATAATTGGATTGTAAATTTGTGTTAAATACGTTATTTTACTTGTTTTGAATGGTAAATCCAAGAAAAAACGCATAATCAAGTACAAAAGGGTCATCCGGGCCGCTCGACCGCTTTTTACGTGAGTGGACATGAACATCGTTTGTGGCTCGGCAAAGGCGGGCTGGTCCAGCCCGTGCCTTCCGGGTAGTTTAGTTATGATCGGCTCAAGCCCGCTTTGTAAGGTCTAGTTTGCCCATACCCACCCGAGTCGGGCTTTGTGTCAAGTAGGCTGGCGTTGTATTTTCTTAAAAGAAAAAATCATATTAAATATAAAATAAATAGAATTATTACACATAAATCAAGTAGCTTAATGGTTGGAGATATTTGAACCTTACCCGGAGGTCTTAGGTTGAAATGACAAGATTGGTCTAGTGAAGACTTTTTTTTTTATATCGCTGATATAAATTAGGTCTCTCTATTTATTTGATTCGAGGGAGGTTTGTGCATTTCAAAACACACGAAACCTAGACAATTCTGAAATAAACGCCATATCCGCCCAAACTCGAGAGATTCTCGGCATTATTGCCGTCGGAATTGCTTGTTGTCGGTGCTCCGCCCGAAGTACAACAGACTCACACCACTCCTCTTCCTGCTGCCGTGCTTCCTCGCAGCTGGCGCACTCGCACCACTCCTCTTCCTACTAACGGTGCTTCCTTGCCGCCGCCGGACTCGCACCAACGGACTCGCACTAGGTGAATCGTTGAGCCGCCAGAAACTGTTGCTCTCGACCAAAGCTCGTCGCGCTGGATCTCGACGGGGTAGTAGAGATGACCGCTACAATGGATCTCGATTGACGCTCTCCGGGCACCGTGCTGGATCTTGACCGAAGCCACGCTAGATCTCGCCTGCATCAGAGTTCATGGGCGTTGCTGCGTCCATTTGTTGGAAGTCTAACGTATACATAAATGTCCTGTAGCCAGAGATTCGAACTTACATTTCTGATCCATAAAAGGTAAACTTTGGCTAAACCTAAGCTCGAGTCCGAAAATGTTAAAGGGAAAGAAGGTGAGAAGACGATTGTGAACATGAAAATCCATTTTCCAATAGGTTAAGGAAAATGGTTCTTGAACCCAAACATAATCCCGAAATTGCCTGATTTTATTCAATTTGAGCAATACAATCAATTTAAACTTGGAACAAAGCTCACTTAATCCACAATTCTCATACTATTATTTTTGTGTTGTTTTTGGTACTCGATTTATGCAAGTTAGGTATTTGAATTGAATACTTACGATGATTATGCAAAGGACTATGCGAAAACTACGGTTCAAGTTGGATTTACTCTTCACAATAGTTGGTAGTAGGCATGGAAGGATGAGGGTGTTTTTCTTGGATTTATGCATTGGTGATAATTTCGTAAATTTGAAGCAATGTTATCGACAAAAAATTGAACGCTCAACTCTAATAGAGTGAGCTCCATCGAAAAATACGCTTGATTGATCACCGGAAAGCTTTCATATATAGTCTTAACCTTTAAAATTATGAGATATATTGAAGATGTGGACGATATGCTTGGAGGAAACGTCAAATATCAAGTTTATGCACAAGGTGTTGCCCAATTCAAGTGGGGAGTAGAGATCCTCACATTGTAGGGAGATTCATAGGGGATGTGTGTATTGGACCCTTTCTCTAATATCATCTTATTCGGCGTTTTAATAGATGTAACTTTAATTCTTCTCACGTTATCACACAACTTACAATAGAATTCGGTGATGTTATTCTTTTATATTTGGTAACAATATCTCATCTAATATTTTTTTTTATATTAATTACATCAAGTTTTGTTTTTTATATTTCATTTGAATATCAATAAAAAAATCATTAAATATATTTTTTTTCCATCTTTTGTATGTCAATCTTTCGCACTCTTTGTCATATGGGTGTACTATTATTTGTACATATTATGATCAACCTAATAATAACATTCATAATTTAGGTAATCTTTATATCTAAAGCTTTTGAATTGATATTATGATTTTATTTTAGAAAAAAGTTTTTCAAACTTTTTTTTAAAAAAGCATAAAAAAAAAGAGTTTGAACATGAAGAGTGGGTGAGTTTGTTGTGTTATGTCAAAGCAATGACCAAAACTGTGGAGAAGGGGAAGAACAGATGAGAGTGAATGAGATGGGGTAATCAAAAATATAATTTATTTCTGTTAAGTCATTAATCAAATCTAATTAAAGATCTGTAAGAAAATAATTACAGAAGGAAATGAATGAAGAAGGTGGGGAGGAGAGAGAAGCACAAAACCAGCAAGGCAATGAATGAATTGTAAATTGAAATGAAGGCTCTCTCAGTCACAGCGCCCTTTAATACGCAATTACTCACCATTTTCTTCTTCTTTTTTTTCTTATTAGTTGTGAGAGTGCTTCACTTTTTATTGACATTTATTATTAATAATTAATTTTTATAAAAAATAAGGCATTAATTAGTTTTCACTCATCCTTCTTCTTCCTCACCTTCATATTTTCTGTTCTTTCTTCCTCATAGCTACTGAAATGAATTCAATTGAATTGAATTGAATTGAATCCTCACACCTCCCCCATTCCTATCTCCACTTTAATTATGAATTAAAGACACCCCCTCTTCTTTCTTCCATCTTCGCTATATAATGACCCTCACATGAACTCTTGCTAATTCACTGTCAATTCCACCTAACCTTCCTTTTTCTCTCTTTCTCCGCCGCTAATCATCTTCTCCGGCCAGGTACCCTTTTTTCTTTAGTACTCTGTTTTTTCATTTTTGATCAAATTCATCAACTGGGTAGTTGTAATTTGGTTTGATCTGAAGTGGGTAATCTGCAGGTAAGGGAAATTTCATCATGAGTAGGAGGAACGCAAGAAGCAACAACGGGAGATTGGAGTTGAAACTGAACCAGTCAGGGCAGGGGGGAAGCGGAAGAGGTGGCGGAAGGCAAGAAGCGTCGCCGGAGACATCTCCAGCGAGATCGTGTGTGTCATCGGAGGAAGGGCTGAAATACTCGAGCAGCCCGGAGACGACATCGATGGTGCTAGTGGGGTGTCCAAGGTGCTTGATGTACGTGATGCTTTCGGAGGTGGACCCGAGGTGTCCCCGGTGCAAGAGCACCGTTCTCCTCGACCTCCATCAGAATTCTGGCCAAAACTCCACCGGAAATAGGGCCAGAAACTGATCGGAAAGGAAGGAAGCGTTGCAGACGAAGCTAGTAGGAGGATGTCCTGTTGTTTCTCTTAAATTATCTCTTTGTTTGAGTACTGCTTTCTAATTACAGTTATGTTTGGATGTGAGGGGAAGTAGATTGGCTGATAAAGCCCTGTTTGGTTGCTCATAAGACGGGAGGATGATGACTGATATAGAGAATGGTGATGATGATCAGAAGTCTGAGGGGGAAGAAGAAGATAAAAGGGGATGAAAATTCCGTCTTCTCTGCAACCAAATAGTACCTTAAATTTAGCAAGTGGGTTAGTTAAGCTAGAATTAGAACTACCTAGAAGGTGCTCTTTGTCTTTCTTTCTTTCTTTCTTTTGTAATGAGAAAAAAAAAAAAAAAAAACTATGGACCAAAATATTACTCATGTCAAAATATTACACCGCGCCGGTTCATCTAACCCGTACCCTCTCCATGTTTTGCCAGGCTCGAGTGTTCCGCGTCTTCTTCAAAGGTGTAGTTGTTCCGATTTTTGGATTGTTCCCACTTTTTCGGTCTTTGCTTGTGGTGATTGTATTGTTTCCTTTCTTGGTTTGTCTATTTGCACGACGGTTTGCCCGTTTGCCGATTGTCGGCCTCTCGATACATTTTAAATTAGCATTACTTTTAAAAAATTATGTAACATTGAACTTTAAACTACATTATCAAAAATAAGATAGAATAGTGAGTAGAAGAATCTTATATGAAGATCGATGTTGGTAGTCTCGCGTGTGCATTTAACATTTTTTCAAATACGCCTATGAGGTGTGTAGTTGAAGTATAAATTTTTTTTTACTTCAATTATGCACCCCATCCCGCATGCATAATTGTTACCCAATTTACGCGCAAAGTGCGTATTTAAGATAAAGAATATAGATTTTTATCAGTACATTTAAAAATTACGTTTTTATATGTATAATTGACCCAAATTTAGGGTATACGTGTTAGTCGAAGGTTTTAGGGTTTCCTATCGTGTCCCGATGAGATACTTAATTGAATTGGTAGAGACTATAGAGAGTAGTTGTGATGTATTAATCAAGTTTGGGGGGTGAATAGTATGCAGCCATGAAGGTGACGTCGTATTGCATAGTTTTGTTGTTGGATGTATGTGATGTGTTTTCTTTGAAAAGTCAAAAATGTGTATGTTTTACATATACAATCATCAATTACCACTTTGCATTAATTTTGATGGGTTGATCCAATAACATTTTTTTTTTGAGATTTTCTTGGATGTTAACTTGTTTAACCCTTGTTTTTATAAAAGACGACTTGTTTAATACCTACGCGTTGAAGTCATATTCGTTTTATTTTTATTTGAATTAAACTTTACTTATTGCAATACTAATTAAAAAAAACTTTTACTTAATTGAAATTTTAATTCCTTGCTGGAAATACTTAGACCCTATTTAGTTAGAGTTTTCTCATTATCATTTAAATTCAGTTTCAGTTTTGAATTATTCAGTAGGTGTTCAATTATAGTTTTAAAATTTATTGTTGTATTTGTGGTTGTGGTTTTGAAGGTTTGAAAACCTGTTTTCTGAAAACTCATATTGAGAAATTCAAATGTTTGTGGTTGTGCTTCCTTTTCAACCCTTCTTTCCCAAAATCAGAAAACAAGAATTGGGGCTTGAAATTGATGAGGATGGGAGAAGTTGTTCTCCAATGGAGAATTGAGAGATTCGTGTGAGTATCCTCTCCATTACTCAACTCTGCCCATCTCTCTCCTTCTTCCAGTCGCAACAACCCCAATCACTTCACAAGCAAACTCGAAGATGACGAAGCCGATGAAGATGATGCCAATGAAGAAGACGAATATGACGAAGCTGCATAAGAGTACGATCACGACCCCGTATTGGATGCCGACGAGCTAAGCACGGCGTTTCAGAGCCCCGAGATGAAGCTATTGTTCATCTTCTTCCTCATCTCTCGATCGAAACCCTAGCCTTCCTAGTTGAATCAACAGTAATCCAAACTAGGTGCCTTCTCAGATTGCAATTAAAATTACAATGGAGTAACCCAAATCTTTCCCTTTATTTCTTCCCAAATCGTTCAAGGCTTCAAACGTTCTCTAGGAGAAGAAAGAAATTAGGGCTGAAGCATAAATGATGGCTGGGGTAATTTGGTCTTTACCTATGATTAAAACTAATTTTAAACCCTTTAACTAAACACGTATACGAATTTTTTCATAAACCACAAATCTCAAAACAAACCTCCCTAAAACCGCAACCGCAACTGTAACCGCAAACATAACCACAACCGCATTTTTACTAAACACGTCTAAATGTTTGATGCTAGTGGAAATTGATCCATCTATTCGATATTTAGTTTCTAATTTGACAAGTTAAATATATCACAACTTATATTAAGATATTCTAATATATCTTATAATAGCTTTGCTTTTATAGTTGTAGTTTTGGCAAGGACAATGAGCATGTGACTGACTTAGTTAACATGTACAAGGTGCATTATGTACTTCAGTTTTCTCAATCTCTCTCTAGTTTTAGTGTTCATTCTAAATTAAGCATTAAACTACCCCGAATTGAATTAGAATAGTAAAGTTTATGGTTCTTTTATTATCATTATTAGAACAAAAATGTCGTACTAGGCATTGTTTTAAAATACATAGATTACGTGGTTGGACCCTTGTATAGTACAAGGCTTTATTTAGATAAAATACAAAATTAAAAATTTTATGTTTTAAAAAAAATTATTTGATGTTTTATAATTAAATATATTAAGGACTATTTTGTTAAATCATGTTAAATTTAAATGTATATGTAATCATTAAAGAATAATATTTGGAGTTGTTTACATGTATATTCAGAATGGTGATAGATTATGGTGGAGAAGGTCACACAAAAGGTGGAGATTGTTGGGTTTTTAGATGTGTAAAAGCGGAATTTCAGGAAACAATTTCCTAAACATCTAAACAAGGATTGCATGCATAATAGATAGGATTGCATGCATAATAGATTAGATAAGGGATAAAAGGAATACCTTTTGATGCGTGTTCAATAACTCCTTCAAGGATATGTAGAGTCTCAAGTGTTACTCCTCTAGTTGGTCCACCCGAGACTGAACAAGAATAGCCTTAACCTTCGATTGCTAGAACAAAGGATGAAGCTTTTTGAGAGAGGGATCGAAGAGGAAGAATGTCACTTCTTACGTGAATGCACGGCTGAATATTACTGGCGTCAAATCCTCTTAATTGATCCAATATATATAATTAGGGTTGGGCTTTTTAACTATTAAAAAGCCCGACCTTAAAATATAAGATATATGTTCAGTAATTAATAAATAAATAATCTCTTATCTATTATTAATTACCAACTCGAAAATATATTTTGTACTCCTACAAAATATATCATTTTCCACCATATACTCCTATATGGTAATTCTCTCATTAATTGATTCAGTTCTCCTACTCGTTATGGTGTGACCTCGTAGGACCCGATAACACTAGCAATACATTTTATCATATAAATGTACCGATCATGATTAGCTTCTAGCAAAACGCCATGACCCCTAATATTATCGGATTATATATATCCCTATATTTAATGTCCTATCTCATCATCAGTAATTGCACCTTGGATAAAGGACACAATTCCTTCAGAGATAGAACCACACGTTTATTAATGATATAATGATCCTATAAATATAGGATTATAAGAGAATAAGATGTAGGGAAAAAGTCTCACATGGATAACACGCAATCAAGTGAATCTGTCATATAAGCATCCGGGTTACTCCTCCTATTGCCAATTGGTTTTAGGATGGAACCCCGTGTGCTTGTATGTGTGGTTCACCGGACGTGTTCCCTCCGCGTCATTTGGTCTCGGGACGGATATAAGAAAAAATAACATGGTATCAGAGCAGGTCCGATCCGGGCCGGTTTCCTGACTTCGGGATTAGCTAAAAGAACATGAGATGTGAAACCCGTCGAAAAACAAAATCGAAAACAAAAAATTGTGGGCGAGCTAAAAAGAGATTGAGATGCTCGACCCGAGAAAGAAAAAATGTGTCAAGTGTTAACTAGTTCAGGTAGTTAACACTTGAGGGGGAGTGTTGAGATGTAGGGAAAAAGTCTCACATGGATAACACGCAATCAAGTGAATCTACCATATAAGCATCCGGGCTACTCCTCCTATTGCCAATTGATTTTAGGATGGAACCCCGTGTGCTTGTATGTGTGGTTTACCGGACGTGTGCCCTCCGCGTCATTTGGTTTCGGGACGGATATAAGAAAAAGTAGCATGGTATCAGAGCAATCCAAATGAGCAAGAATCCTGTTTTTAGGTTGTGGCGATGGCTTCAATTCCACCTTCGTTGTGCCGCTTGTGGCGGCGCATTCCGCCTTCGATTCCAACAGTGATATCTTCATAATAATGATTTTTAGGTTTGTGTAGCTCTTGTTATTGTCTAGATTTTACATGAGTTAAAATCTAGCCTTAGACCTGAGTTTTGTTAATATGTTATAAAATGTACAGGTACATTTGTTTTTAATTGGCTATATGAAAGAGGTTGTGGCTCGTGTATATGGGTTGGGGATTCTCCGAAATTCGCGGGACTTACCCATCAAGGGGATTGAGAAGGGGATTTTAAACGGGGACGGGGAGAGGATTGGGTTAAAATTTGATGTCCCGCTTGGGGATGAGGACGGGGATGAAGATACGGGTATTCGCCCCGATCTCCGATCCAAACCCGTCGGGGAACCCCGATGAGGAATTCAATGGGAAATCCGACGGAACCCAACGGAAAAACCCAAATAAACGAAATGTATTTATATTAGACTTTCATTGTAGTTTCAAGTTTAATTGAAATTTAATTCAAAAATTCTCGATGGTTACTAAAATCTCAAATTATATACACTTTATATGTTTTAAGAATTAAGAGTATCATACTCATTCCTACCTGTTTGCACAAAATAATAGAACAGTTCATCTCAATTGTGCAACTTAAATCCTAATCCATAAAATTAAAATAATAAAATAATATAACACTTTATCTTGAAACCGTAATATAAATGTTATTAGGATATAATTATTTTAGTTTATACTAGTTTGTACTCCGAATCTCGATCCTACAATTCCTACTTGAACGAACAAAACCTGATATATACACAATAAACTTACCTATACTTTGACATATTGGACAAGGTGATGTGTTAATCAACCAACGATGTACATTTTGCGATGTACATCGTAAATTGGTTGACAATATGTCCATCTTTCATAATCAAATTATGAAAAAGTTAACCCAATTTACGATGTACATTTTACAATGTAAGTTACCAGAGCCAGCTGAGGCTACTGAGTAGCTGACAGTATGCTTACACATGGTGCAAACTTTATATGTCCAGCTTAATACATTTGAGCAACTTAACTATCAAAAATCTAATCCATTTTACAATGTACATTTGCGGGAAAATATATGGTGACAAGTTAGTCATGAGTCGTGACAAATATGGGGACGGAGAATTTCCAGATGAGAACAAATATCCGACATAGACGGGGAATTTTGCGAGAAAAACCCATAAAACTTTATAATGGTAAAAATAAAACGGGTACGGGGATTCCCTGACGGGAGCGAATATCCGACGGGGATGGGGATGGGGACAATATTCAATACCCGAATGGGTATGAGGATGGGACGGGACATTATACTAAATGGGGGTGGAGATGAATAGGGTACTCCCCGACCCAAATTTGACCCATTGACACTCCTACTTGTGGGTAGTTACGGCAACCATGACTCAAATCGAAGAAGAAATTTCAATTTGACCTACTAATTTTAGAAATTTACAAAACTTTCCCTAAAATTAGGTATTGAAATAGGGAATCATGAAAATTAAGTATTAATTGTGTAAATTAAAATCTCGAAAGCTTATATAAATCGAGAGTACTTTTGTAAAACAAAAAATCATATTTGATACTCTACCAGGCAAAAAAAAGCCTAGTTATCCAACTAATTTAGTTACATAATATTCTGTATAAATACCAAGCTCAATGTACCTACTACAAGCTAAGACAATTCATTATGTTACAAAAACATCTCTCTCTTATTCTCTATTCTGAATATCAATATGGTATCTGAAGAGTCCCGATCCGGGTCCGATTTCCTGACTTTGGGGATTAGCTAAAAGAGAATGAGATGCGAAACCCGTCGAAAGAAAAATTAAAAACAAATTGTGGGCAAGCTAAAAAGAGAATGAGATGCTCGATCCAAGAAAGAAAAAGGAAAATGTGTCAAGTGTTAACTAGTTCACGTAGTTAACACTTGAGGGGAGTGTTGAGATGTAGGGAAAAGAATCCCACATCGATAACACGCAATCAAGTGAACCTACCATATAAGCATCTGGGCTACTCCTCCTATTGTCAATTGGTTTTAGGATGGAACCCCGTGTGCTTGTATGTGTGGCTCACGGACGTGTTCCCTCCACGTCATTTGGTCCCGGGACGGATTTAAGAAAAAGTAACATGGTATCAAAGCAATCCAAATGAGGAACAATCCTGTTTTTCATGAACGTACTAAACACGTAGAGATAGATTGTCACTTTACTAGAGATAAAGTATAACTAATTCAGTTTCATAATACTTTATGTAAATACCAAGCTCAATGTACTGAATACAAGCTAAGACAATTCATTTTGTTACAAAGCATCTCTCTTTCTCTATTCTGAATATCAACAAACCATGAACCTAGTCGATGCTCCTAAGATGAATGTACTTTACACTTCAACATGAGTGGTTAATTGGAAGGGGACTATATTGTATTTTGGCTCTTTCGGTTCGACCCGGACAGTGTATTTCATGACCCGTAGATGGAGACGGATACGGATACGGATGGAGGCTAAGGAGTTTGTAATAAAATCTGCAGTGCAATGAAAGTTGGAGGGGGCGATGTAATTGGTTTGGTTGGGGTCCTTAATTAGTGATTTGTGCTAGCTGTTGTAGTATTAGTTGTACAAATAGTTGGTGTATAGTTAATGTTGAGTAACTACTCAAATTAATTCTAATGGTAAGCGTCTTTAATGTTTAAACTACCTCACCCTCTCTTTCGATCTAACTATACGTACCATTCAAATAAAAAAAATTCCTATTCACATTCAATCGACACATTTTTATAATGTTTATGTACTTCCAAGACTGTTCGTGCCATGCTACTAGTAGTAAGCCAATAACTAGCTTCAGTCTCAATTTGGAATTAAAAAAAATTATTATTTTATTTTTATATATCCGACGAGATAGATTTTTTTTTTTTGAAAAGGTTATAGCTTATTTATTTAGACCTTGTTTATTAGATAATTGTGGGTATTTTTGTGAGAACAACACTAAGTAAATCGTAAAATTCAGGGTGTTCGATTGATATTAGAGTGGTGGAGAAGAGGATTGAAAGTTTATGACACGTCGAGTTAGGAAAATGATCCCTTGATCATTAGGAGAAATCCTCAAGGGTATAATCTATGTACAATATATATGCATAAGATAACAACCTTTACATATTATAACATCCTCCCTCAATCAAAGTTTAAGGAGAGTGGAGACAGAGACTAAATCGAAAGTATGTAAAGAAAGGTGTGGTGATACCCTTTGTAAAAATGTCAGCGTATTTATGTGTTGAGGGAAATTAAAGAATTTTGACGTGGCCCATGGTGACCTTTTTGCGAACGAAATAAATATCGAGCTCCACGTGTTTAGTTCCTTGATGTTGGACCGGATTGGAATAATATATTACACAACAGAAACATTGTCGCGGTATACAAGGGTATATGTGTGAAGAGAAATCCCTATTTTGAGAAGGATATTATGTAACCAGGAAGTTTCGGCGACTGCATTGACAACTCCTCATATTCAGCTTTAGCGCTAGACCTGAAAATAGTGGTATGCCGCTTGGAAGAGCAAGACACAACATTATTACCTAGATAGACACAATATTTAGACGGGAAGCGCCGTGTATCCGAAAAACCAACCCAATAAACATCATAATAAGTAGTTAAGGACTATAGAGAAGACTTAGTAATGATGAGTCCATAACCGATGGCGCCCTTAACATATCACAAAATGCGTTTCTAATATTGAAGATGATTTTCTCGAGGGTCATGCATGAAAAGGAAAACCTATTGCATAACATAGATGATATCTAGGCAGGTGAATGTCAAGTATTATAGGGCACCTACAAGGCTAATGATGTTGTTTCGCCAAGAGATGAGGACTATGTGGTTATCTAAGCGCAAGCAACGGTATTCCGATGGTGTTTGGAATATCCGATGAACACATAAGGTGTAGAACGTGAGAAAAGTTTGTGAGAAAATGTAGGAATCATATTGTGAACGTAGCATGACTCTATTCTTACAGAGTTACAACATGGGGTCTAATAAATTACGATAACTCGATAAATTAGAAATAATACCTCGTAATATTCAAATTTGTCCTTAACTTAGGTATACATTTTTCATTTTAAGTATTTCATACATATTTTTCCCACTTAGAATTCGTTATTGGAGCTTAAGCTCAATCCTAAGGACGGAGTTCACAAGCATGTTGATCAAGACTCAAGATTGGATCCTAGCCGAGGATGTTTAAAGGAAGACGAGATTGGGTCTTTGTCAAAGTCTGATACCGACGGACTGTGGAGGAGGGGTCATGTGCATACGAGCGCACATATGCGTTAGGGACAAACCCGACACATAAACTTGACAATATTCCATTCTAAAATCAATTGACAATATGAGAAGGAATCCACCGACCTTATATACTAGGCTTGAAATGTCCTCAACGTTCGATGTGAGAACTTAATATCTTCAACACTTCGCAAGTGTAATTGGGTTATAGATCGACCGTGTTGACACTTGCTCACATAGTTAAATGTTAGGATTGCAAACCGAACTGAGGCTAACCGTCATGATACCATGTTAAAGTCGATACAGACAGACCGTAGAACGAGGGTCATGTGCATATGAGTGCACATGTGTATAAGGCTCAAGTGCAACACATGAACCCGTTGAATTCATCCTAAAGTCAATTGAATATTTTAGGCTCGAAATGTCCCCAACTTACGAAGTGAAAACTTATTATCTCCGGCACGCTCCCCAAAATTGAGAATATTTCAAGTATAGTATCTAAGGTCGGTGGACTACTCCCATTTAAGCATGTCCACGAGTCGGACCCGCCGGGTCGAGGGTCCGAGAAGGGTGACCCGGACCCGTGTAAAAGGCCAACCCGCCAGGTCACGGGTCAGACCCGACAGGTCGGCGGGTTGGCTCTTTTATTTTAAAAATCGATTTTTATAAATAAAAAAAAGACCCGGTGGGTCGACCCGCCAACGGCTATTTTAGCCGTTGAGTTTTTTTTTTCAAAATTAATGACCCGCTGGGTCACGGGTAAGGATCACCTCGACCCTTACCCGTACCCGTAATCCGCCGGGTCACGGGTAACCCGTGACCCGTGGACATGCTTACTCCCATTGCAAACTGATTTTATTATGGAATCATGTTGACTTATGTGTTGAGTTTGAACTTAACGTGTGCTCGTATGCACACGACTCCTGTTCCGGACTTTGACGGTCTTAATCCATAACAAACCCGAACCCATGATCCCAAAAGCCTATAAAAAAAGTGTAGGGTTGAGTTTAGAGTAGGGTGTGTGTACAAGTAATGCCTAGGTGCAAGAAGAAGTACATACAATTCCCCCTGAGCGGAGGCTTTGAATATAGACATTAAACTCGAGTCATAGCGTCTCACCCACCCATGCCCACTGCGCATTCTATGCTTTCATCAGAAGATTTCAATACTCTTCACGCTACTTTTCGATGCCAAAATCGCAACTACCCTAAACTTTTGTATTCACTAATTTCAACCACTTAGAGTTCAATTCCTCAATGAATACATACATACATGGCCCTATCCCAACTTTGTATTTTCACTCACGCGCTCAACACATGTTAATCCCCAATCATTACATAAAACGTACTACCTGAAACCGAACCCGTCTCGACACATACCGAGTTTTACGCCTTGACACGTAGCTCGATCCGAACCCGATGTTTTTAAACAGAGACTTTTAGAAAAAAGAAAAGTTAGTTTAATTGAATTTTGAATATAATGAAAATATTTAAATTTTGGGTATTTGATGATATTATTGGTGGAAGAGGTGACATAAAACGTACCACGCTCTCTGAGTCGCTCTTTATGGCTTTATTTTAATGAGGCATGCATCTATTGCTAACCAATTTTTAATTTAATGACCAATCTCCTCTTCCCTCCACTTGCAATATCGCAATAGTAGAATCAAAATGAAGTAGTTGGACCCGAAATTACTAATTTTCAGGACTATAATATATATATATATATATTCACGAGAACAAACCTTATTGTTTAATATATTATTCGTAGTTATTATTAGTTTTGTTTCGAATGTGTCATATCAATTAATGTATTATTCGTAGTTATTGTTGGTTGAATGGATTATTCGTTTTTATTATTAGTTATGATATCTACCATAAATCTCGACCCTTAATACTCGTCATCCGACAATCTAATATTGTTCTCATGATTAGACGATAAGCCCCTCTCTCTCTAATTTAACGCTAGCAAGATGGGTTACCTTGAATATTACAAAAAGTGACCCTTAGTCATTTGTTCTCAATTGTTAGTCTTATGTTTCTTTGAGTTAGTTCATTAATGGTGTAAGATTATAGCGGAAAGGTTATTTGATCGTATATAGTCACGTCTTGATCTATCAACAATCAAAGATCCCTCGGTGTTTCAAATGACATACGACCTTGATTATCCATCTACCTTATCACCGCCGCCGACCACCTACATTTTCATCCCCACTCGAATCGAGTTTTGATGTGGAATATCAGGACAACCTATAGACAATCCCATATCATAGTATATATGCAACGTTAAAAGCTTATAGTTTTATATATATTATGTTCGGTCTCTTCTTGCAATCAATGCGAGAAAATTTGATCTCTATCGTCTCATTACGCCTCGGCAAGTATCATCAATTAGGAGAATTGAATAGAATGGTCCAGCTAGAATTTTAGCGTGATCATGTACGGGCATGTTTCAGAGGTTCAATAAAATGTATGTATACCTTGATAGTAAAATGAATAAAAAAATTAATTAATCTTTGACTATCTCAACACCTATTGGTTAAGCTCGGTACCAATGGGGCATATGCAATGAATCCTAGATTGATGCAACCTATCATCAGATGAGCATAGGGTTTGGTACAAATTCACTCAATTCATATTGTTTATAGGTAGAACATGCTCACATGTACAATATGTGGACCATATATCTTAAAAAAACTATTAAGATATGGGCCATGATTATATATTATATATTGTATAATACTTTTTTAGCTCCTGGGGTAGAGACTCTCGGAAGTTTCGTGGAAAGTGTGTGACGAAGCATCACACTCATATATAGTGTCCAAAATGAGTGCCTGAATGAATGATTAGTTGGCTAGCTGCTACTTTGGGCCTGGGCCTAATGGTCAATGGGCTGTAAGCTTGCGAATCTCCAATCTGGTTGGGTTTATAACCAAATTGTAGCAACCTTTCAAGTTACTCGGACAGGACAGTAGAACCCTTAGAATATGTGTCAGATTTAGGGCCCCGTTTGGTTTTAACTCCGGAATCGGAAACGGAATGAAAACGAATCTAGTCCATATGTACACCCTTATTCATGAAAGTTTTTGCAATCATTCCTTGTGGTTTGAAGTGATTGGAGTTGAAATAGATTACTTTTTTACCCTATAGGGTAACAAAATGTGGGGAGACAAGTGCAAATCACAAGGAATGATTCCATAAAATTTCATGAATAAGGATATACATATGGACTAAATTCGTTTCCATTCCGTTTTCGTTTCCGGAGTTGGAACCAAACGGACCCTTAGTTTCTCTACAGAGAAACTTCTCTATATTCATCACCTTGATTCTCTTCGCAAAACTTCTCTCTATTCACCTTTGAAGAATGCAATTTGCTATTTCTTTCTGATGTCTTAAACTGATTTTAAGAAGAATCAAAATACTCATGTGACATAGGGTATTTTAGTAGTTTCTTCAAGTTCAAACCATTTAACCATGTAAACACAGTTTTATTTATAAACCCCAAAATCTATTTTAAAACCACAAACCACCACTACAAATCTAAACCCCGAATCTATTTTTACTAAACAAGTTCTTAGGGTGTTTAGGGTTTGACGCTAGGGTTTTTTGTTTCGCTGGTGAAGAAGCCTCAAAAGAGGGACTCATGAAAAGTTACATTTCTGCAATTTTTTTCTCCTTTGGTATGAGTTTTGGTTTATGTTACATGTTTAAAACAACGGGTTGTTTGATTGAAGGTTGATTTAGACAATATCAAGGTACCTCAGTCAATAAAATTTAAAAGCAAATTTCTTATTTAAAACATCGGGTTGTTTGATTGAATGTTAATTAGGGGTTAAACTATAAAGATAATTTTTTTAAAAAAAATTGTTTATTTTTCAAATAAGAAATTTCATTTAAACAAAAGTACGAAAGCATAATCCGGAATAAAAGCAATCCGAATAAATATTTCCTAAAGAAAATTTAAGGAAAAAAAAACAGTTTTTATTATAAAATAAAATATTTTGCTTTATTTAACTTTTATCATATTAATATTTTGCTTAAAATTAAAAAGAAATCCGCATCATACAACTAATACTAATTTTTTGTAACACGTAAGAAATTAGTTGTCACGACATTTCCCAAGTTATGAATTTTTTGGGGAAAAAATCGTATTATTTTTAGTATATATATGTTAATAGTTTGTATGACTTCCATTGGTTTTTAATGTTCGTATTATTTTGAGTTTCATGTTGAGAGATGGTATTATTTAGAGTTATTTTTTGCCAAATAATATATTGTTGTTACTAAAAAAACACAAGGATGGATATTATCTAGTTCTTGAAAATGATGCAAGCAATCGATGACATCTTCCGGCAAGCCAAAACGAAAAATGGTAACAAGAAAATTATATCAATCCCAATGAACAACCGTCGAGAAAGAAGAGTTGGACACGATGGTACAATTTGCCGTTTGGATGCAGTAGAGGAGGCAGGCAGACAAAAAAAAATATAAAGAAGAACCCTATTATCATCTAAAATAGGTATCACCTATTAGTTATTGTTATGTTAACCTTATGTAAATATATATATATATATATATATATATATATATATATATATATATATATATAAATGTTTGATCTTATTCTAGGACATAATGACTCAAAAAATTCTAGAAGTTGAGGTCAAGTTTATGTTTTGCCTTCTTTTTGATGTACAAGAGAAGATGAAATGCTAGTGAAAGTACAAACTACGAGTTTCTTATTTGATATTCTTATATGATGAGTGAAATAAAATGTCCATACTGTGATATATATCATGAATGGAGTACCTTGACCAATTGATTCAATATATTTAGGATGAAGACCATTGATTTACCAGCAAACTTACTAAGGGTCCGTTTGAGAATTGGTAGATTATTGGAGTTGAAGATGAAGCTGAAGCTTATTGGTAGCTGAAGCTGAAACTGAAGATGAATGAGTAACTGAAATAAATAGCTGATTGACAAGCTGATATTTTTTAATAAGTTTAGTTGGTGTTTGAAAGAACAAAGCTTATGAAAGCTGACGTAAATGTCAAATTACTAAAAAGGACATCTTTCTATTTATCACTAATTTAAAATAAATTTAACAAGCAACAAATTATAATTACCTTAAAAAAATGTATGTTCCAAGAGTTATGTAACAATAAGTTATTTTTTTAACAAATATAATGCAATTATCAAGTTTAATTTATAAGTAGTTTTATTTTATTTGTTAGTTTTGAATTTAATTTTATGATAAATATAATTTTGTAGTAATATTTATTGTTATAGAAATATAATAAAAATAAAAAAATAATATTCATAAATTTAGTAATGAACGATATAAATAAAATGTTTTTTATAGGGTAAAATTGGAAGAAATGTAGATGCAGATTCCTTCATCTCCATAATCTACCATTTGGTAGATGATAAAATTCTCAATTCTTCATCTCCCTTCATCTATCTTCATCTACCTTTATCTTTGGTTCCCAAACACCAAATTCTCTTCTTTTTTATTTTTATCTACCATAATCTTCATCATCTACCTTCATCTACCTTATTTAACCTCCCAAACACACCCTGAGAATGTGACAATCTATATGTTGGGATAAAGAATATGCAAGAAATATATATGAAGTCATTGACGAGGACAATGGTGTATCATGAGAGATAGTATTAGAGAAAAAAGAATGTACAACATCAAATATTGCATGGATTAGTCAAATATATAACCATTATAAGTTTGAAGGAATCTCATGAGTGTTTTGTCAGTGTCTATCATTTTCTTTCAACTTTTTATTTATTTTATTTAAATTAGTCAACGTTGATATTGTTGACCATGTGAGTGAGTTAGAGTCAATAATACATGTTGGGAGTAAAATACCTTTGATGTCTCTCTGGCTCTATAATATGTTGAGTTGAAGTTTAATACGCATGTGTTCTCATATGACACCCACTCTAAAGTCCGCCTGTATTGAATTTTGACATATTTGTATTTGTAAAATATTCTCTTTCTACCCAAACTCTATCCTCCGTTTACCACGTCAGATCAAAACTAAAGATAAGTTACATAGCGTCCGATAAGCCAACCACAAAGTCACGAGTTTCATCTTAAAATCCATCGATAATACAAGTAATCTATAACACTCGTATGATAATCTTAAATATCGATGCGTCATTGAGTGGAGCAAATTCATCTGTATTTCGATGGAGGGTTGGTAAACTCTCCTTGTATGCACCCGAGAGGCCACGAAGGAACAACGCAAACTCATACTTTCTGTCTAGTACAACCACTACGAAGAAGATAATGGTTATCCATGAATTTCAGACTATTTTTTATAGTTTAATAGACATGCGTAGTACCAATGTTGCACACTAACCCACAAATCTGTCATTATCCATCAACTAGACCATTGTTTAGAGAAGCATATCACACGGTAACCCATATTGCTTCATAGGCGGCTAAAGTGAAGCCCTTAAAACGTGCTCTTTTCTTGATAATCCCCCACTAATCCCTAATTAATCATATTACACGCCAACCTGGACTGTTTCTTTTTCTTAATAACTAGTTTAGTGCCCGCACCTTGTGCGGGATTATCTAAGTAAATATTATATTTTTACTTTCATGCATCATATATTTGATATCAATTTATAGTAAAAAAATATTTTTATTAATTAATATGACTAACATATGAGAATTAATTTTTTTAAATAAATAAAAGAACATAATTAAAATTCTATTACAAAGATTATTATTCGAGTATTATATTTATACCTTAATATATTATCACTTTTACCTAGATTTAGATAGAGGAGCAAAATTTGATTTAGTTTTAAATTAAAAAATGTGTCAAATCTTGGTAGATATGTAGATTTATTTTTTTTTAATATTTATTTTAATAAAATTGACGTGGCAGGATGACTGTCTACAAATTCTAATAAAAAATTTTCTTATAAAATAATTAATGGCAAATCTGTAAATACGTTGTGGCAAATCTGTAAATAAATTGAAAAAAAGTTTACGTGGACGGCCTTAGAGGTTGACACGTGGACAAAATGGGTGCTGCTTTAGTAATATATATAGATTCACCAGCCGTTACTTTCATAATTGAGATGACGACTTAGTCAAGATTAATTGAAACTGGCCCCACTTCACCCCAAACGCGTTGAACTTGGACTCATAACCCTACCCTTTTCCAAGCAACATCCTCATCTCCTCTCCTCTCACCCGTATATAAATCCACCGCTCTACATTTCCCAATTCAAGCTTCTTGCCATTCGAGTTTTTAAAAAATCAAAAAAATTAAATAAAATAAACAAACTGGATCATGTTGATTCCCAAGCCGATCAAGATCCGCCAAGTATGGGCATCCAATCTAGAGTACGAATTCGAGCTAATCAGCCAAGCAGTCGATGAATTCTCCTTCATCTCCATGGATACCGAGTTCCCAGGCGTCGTCTACAAGCCCAGATCTGACCCCAGGTACTTCGCCGCTGGCCGTACATCATCCGATCTATACAATCTTCTGAAATCAAACGTCGACGTTTTGAATCTCATTCAAGTCGGTTTGACTCTCACTGATTCCGCTGGAAACCTTCCAGATCTCGGCACTCATGAACACTTCATCTGGGAAATCAATTTTAAAGAGTTTGATGTGGCACGTGACCCTCACGCGCCGGACTCGATCGCGCTTCTCAAGCAACAGGGGATCGATTTCGATCGCAACTTAACCGATGGAGTTGACTCGGAGCGATTCGCGGAGCTGATGATGTCATCCGGGTTGGTTTGTAATGAGTCGGTGAGTTGGGTGACTTTCCACAGCGCTTATGATTTCGGGTATCTGGTGAAGGCACTAACACGCAAACGGTTACCCGGGACTTTGGAGGAATTTCTGAGTTTGCAGAGGGTGCTTTTCGGCAATAGTGTATATGATGTCAAGTACTTGATAAGGTTTTGTAAGAGTTTGTACGGCGGTCTGGACCGGGTTGCGAAGACTCTAGAAGTAAACCGGGCAGTCGGAAAATGTCACCAGGCCGGTTCGGATAGTTTGCTTACGTGGCAAGCGTTTCAGAAGATTAGGGAGATGTATTTTGCGAATGACGGAGCAGAGAAATATGCAGGAGTATTGTATGGATTAGAAGTTCTCTAATCTAAGTTAATTGATTAGGGGTTAATAAAAATATTAAAAAATTTGATTAATTATTCCTTTAGACCAAAGGGTCAATGCTAATTATTGGTACCAAGTAATGTAATATAGGTGCAAATATCAATTTATAAAATGTCATGGCTCACTTTTTATAAAGCAATTACAAGTTGGGAGAGCATATAATTTCACTTAAGCATGTCCACGGTCGAGGGTCCGGAAAGGGTGACCCGGACCCGTGTAAAAGGCCAACCCGCCGGGTCACGGGTCAGATCGGCGGGTTGACTCTTTTATTTTAAAAACCGATTTAAAAAAAAAAGATGACCCAGCGGGTCGACCCGCCAACGGCTATTTTAACAGTTGAGTTTTTTTAAAAAAATTTTTTTTTCAAAATTAATGACACGCCGGGTCACGGGTAAGGATCACCTCGACCCTTACCCGTACTCGTAACCCGTCGGGTCACGGGTCACCCGTGACCCGGGGACATGCTTAATTTCACTTTTTATAAAGCAATTATTCGTCTAATTAAGTAGCAACCAACCGGGTCACACTAGACGTGTCATATTGGTGGAGAGGGTTTAATCAGAGGATGTGATATGGAGATCAATAAACTTGATCTAGGGTCCGTTTGGGAATCATGAGCTGATTGTGGCTGAAGCTGAAGCTGAAGCTTAATGTAGCTGAAGATGAAGCTGAAGCTGAAATAAGTAGCTGATCCAACTAGCTGATTTTTATTAATAAGTTTGTTTAGCGTTTGAAAAGTACGAGCTGATCGAAGCTGATGTAAGCATAAAATTACCAATAAGGGTCATTCAAATTCGTGATCCAAGTAGTTCAGGCAACATTTAATTTAAATTAATTAATTAATATATTAACAATTCACATTCAAATTTAAGATCCTAACAAACTCTAATTTTTATTATTTTTTCTTCTTTAAACATATATAACAATAATATAATTTTTTGATATCATATAATTAAATTCAGTTAATATTTAATTTAGTTTAATTATTATTTTAAAAATTTTATTTTTTTATTATTGTAGACTAAACATAATCTATTTAATAAAACTACAATATTATTGATATATTCTATATATGAGTTATTTTTTTTACTAAAATTTCTATTTATTTAATGACACATTTTGAATGTCTCAAATATATTTTATACGCTTGATATTCTTACGATTATTTCGATAAAAGTTTTTCAATTCAACATATTTTAAGACTGAGAAAAATAAGATAACTAATATTTATTATCACCATGTTTAAATTTTTATAAAGATTAAAAAAAAATTATATAATAATATCTTATCAATTTTTAGAATAAAAATATTTTATTATTTTTATTTTCTAAATTTCACTTATTATAGATAAATATATTTTTTAAAATATACATATATATAACAATTAAACAACTTAGTTTGTGAAGCTTTTAAGTAAATTTTGAAATATGACTATTTAAATATATTTTTTTGATGGTGTCGTTATTTTATACTTCAAAAAAAATTGAAAAAAACATATTTTTTAAAAGGTTTTTGTCCACTGGAATTCATTCTGACAAAGTTGAGAAAAATGTTGTAGCTGGATAATGCATTAAGTGAGTTTAAACGTGGATATTAATTTTAAAACTAAACCTAAATTTAGGGATATAATACTCTAATTAATAATATAACATCCTATTAAGATGGTAATTGTCTAGTACGTTAAAAGCTGGAATGAAATTGTATTTGAAGTCAACAAATTAATTAAAAAGGGTATTTTCAGAATTTTAAATTTCCATCAGCTCTTAAACTCCAATAAGTTTGTCCTGTGGAGCTTATGAAAATCACCATTTCATAAGCTTCTGTAAGCTGCTATAAGCTTCTTCAGCTACCATCAGTTGTCGTTCCCAAACGCTTGTTCAATATATACAGTACTAGCTGAAGCTTTCCTAAGCTGCTATAAGCTACCATAAGCTGGTTCCCAAACGCCCCCCTAATATTTTGGTCAGTTTTCATCAGGTCAAGATACAACACGTCTTTAGGAAAGTCAATAGTGTTGCCGATAAGCTCGCAAATTTGGGACACGACTACCCGTTAGGTTATGCTTCGATCCCCTCCTAGGTGGTGGATTTCATCCGGAAGGATGCTATAGGTTGGAGAGTCTCGAGAACATGATCCAATCTAATCGCTTACAGTATGGTATACAAAAAAAAAAAAAAAAAAAAAAAAAAGTGATTCCATTTGTTGTCATGTTAGGCATGAAATCACGTGAAGTGCATTTAAAATAATTATATTGTAGTGTATAGACTCTCAAAGAGTTTAGTATGGTGTTATAGTTATAGGTCTAAGTTGGGCGGCTTGACTTGAAACTTTTTTTTTGGTACAATAATATAATTAAGTTGATTACTTGCTTAAATCAATAATGTCATTTTTTTGTGCAGTGCCATATAAGTTCAGAAGCAAAAGCTCTAGAAGATAGGACTTCCGATAGACGTGTTAATGCTGCAAGGGTCAATTGCTTTGGATGAATCATGATAACCTTACGCTAGAGCGTTCGTTTTTCACACCCTTTACTTTTTAAGTCCAAACCGTTTGAAACTGGGTCGGTCATGAACCGTTTCGTCCTAAACTAGTATAGTATCCGTGCCAAAGCACGGATATAATTTTAAATTTTAATAGATAAAAATATTAAATTTATAATTTATAAAACACTTTCGATGTATGGCAACGATTTTATTTAATTATCCCAAAGAGAAAATAAAATAAAATTTTTACTATCAAATTAATTATAACTTTAGATAAACGAAAAAATAGACTAAGTTATGTGATGTTATATATCCTATTTTTTGTCTCTTATAAAATAAAAAAGTGTGAAAATAAGTTAATATCAATTAACTATTTCGAAAGATGACAAAATTGAAATGTAAATGTTAAAATAGGAAATTTAAATTGATATATAAATGTTAAAATAGGAAATTTTTTATATTTCAAGTATAAAAAATTTATCATGTTATTTTAAATATGATCTATAAAGAACAACAAATATGTAACGCTAATTTATTATAATGTATATATTTGTTGATTTAGTGAGTATTTACTATTTATGAAAAAAACAATAATATATTTATATGGTAAAATTATAATAGGAAATTATCTAATCATTTTATAAATAAAATTGAAAAGATTTTAAAGATATTTTTAAAATTTGTGATAAGATTATGGAATTATGAAAAATTGGAATGTCCCTATTCTAAAAAATGGAAACAATGTATTTACTATCTATATAAGTAATTTTGTATTTATTAATTAAATAGTAAAATTATAAAATGAAATTTTTGAAAAAATAACATGTATCACGAAGCTAATATATGAATGACACGTGGTGTGAATTATTCCGCTTTAATATAAGCATAGATATAGATACGGATTTTAATAAAATTAAAATACATTAACATATATACGTATATTAAAAAAGTATGTTTAAATATAGATAAATATATGTATAACTATATATACATTTATTTTGAGATAAGTTTTATTATATAATAATTATTTCATTTGTACAATTTGAAGTAAATTTAGTATATGTAGATATATATGAAAACATGTTTGGTAAGTAGATAAATATAACTTCTACAATAAGACAATTAAAATATAGTAATATATATATATATATATATATATATATATATATATATATATATACTAAAGTATTATATTTTAAAAAATAAGTAAATAAAATCTATTATTTACACCTTTTTTATTTAAAAAAATATATTAATTGATAGAAGTTTAATAAAAATAATCTCTTCAATTTTTTAATAAAATTAAAATACATTAGCATCTATACATAAAATAGAAAAGTATGTTTAGTGACCGAAAGTATTTCTATGGTCGTCTATACCAAATCAAAAGTAAATCCCGACTTAGCACTAAGAACAAGTATAGTGATTAAGTAAGGGTCGAACTCAAGAGAGTTTAAGGTTTTAGATGCAATTATTGATTTCAAGTAACAAGTAACCGAGGGGGGGGGGGGTTTGAAATAAGTGCACACAAGAATGTTAAGAGAAACGATTAACGCAACAAGTAAGACAATGATGAGTGAATCTACACTAGGTTGATTCTAAGCATGCAATTGCTACTTTGGTTTGTTCCTTTTACAAGTTTTTAAGTAAGCTCCCGTCTTGATCATACATATGTGTTGAGCCAACCGGCATCAACACAACTTAACTTATTACAGTTCCGTAAACCTACAAGAACAAATAATAAGTTAACATTCAAACAAAGACTAAGGGATATAAAGAGAAGATTAAAACCGTTAAACTTATCTTTACAATTGTGTTTCTTTTCTTTAAGTAATTACAACCCGTTATTACTCAAAGTTGCTACTAGATTAAAGACCCGAACCCGGAACCTATTAATCCTAGTTGTTTACATGTACTTTGGAACCTAAGGTGATCAATCTTAAGCAATAGTTAACATGCAATTAAACAATGAAGATCAAGGAAACACAAAACATTACTGAATAAAAACTTATATTAAAAAGAACTTACAACCAAAGTAACAAAGCAGCTTCAAACCAACCCAATGTAGCAAGGAAGTTAGCAACTCATTACAATGGAAAACTCAAGTCTAAAATGGATTTTGTGAAAGAAAGCATAGATAATTCTAGCAATCAGCCATGGACTATTTACACTACAAAAGATACTTAGTTAGGAGTAAATAGCCGGCCTAAAACAACCACCTTTAATGCCATAAAGGTGGTGTAAACAGCCGGAGTGAAGCTTCTGGCGTTAAACCGCAGGGACGGCCTTCAGGAACCACATGAACGGTTTAGGCAGAATCGGTTGATCTTCTTCTTGACCGCAGGGGCGGCTAGTCAATTCCACTGGGGCGGATCTTCAATGCTTCTTCAACGTCTGACTCTTCATCTGCTGACCGTTACTGGTGTCAAAGCACAGGGGTGCCTTGAAGCCAGCGCAAGGGCGGTGACACAGTGTCTTCACCTTCCAGCTCCTAGGGCGAGGCGCAGGCCAGGCGCAGTGTGAGGCGCAGGGGCGCTGCTCTTCGTCATGTCTAGGCAAGTCACCGTAGGGGCGCCGATGGGTGGCGCACGGGCGGTGACCTGCTTCTTGTCAGGCGCTGGTGAAGACGCTGGGAGCGCTTCAGTGGGAAGTGTCACCCCGCTAGGGCGGCTGCAAGGACCCGCTGGGGCGGTGAAGTAGCAAAAGCTTCACTTCGTGATCTCTCTTCACTCCTAAGTGCTTATAACTCCTTTCTTGGCTTCTTTTAGTCTTCTTCTTCTGGATCAAAGAGTTAGTAGTATAAACTGACACTAATGCAATAAAAAGACTTTAAAAACTACCCTAAATGATAGTGATTCCATCACCTATCATTTAGTATAGATAAATATATGTATAACTATATATATAAAGTTATTTTGGTATAATTTTTTATCATACAATAATAAATCTATTAGTATAATTTTAACTATGTTTATTTTAACTATGTTTATGTATATGTGTAGATATATAAAAAGACAAGTATGGTAAGTAAATAAATATAACTTCTATTATAGGATAATTATACTATTACATTATTGACTAATTTAAATATGGTAATATATATAATTTTTTTTTTTAAAAATCAAAATTTTAAAAAAATGACACGTGGCATAAAAAAAGGTAGGATGAACCACATTGAAGGAAATGCTTTGGCTTTAATATATGTATATAGATTGTAACCGGACCATTTAATAATTAACGAAACCGTTTGAAACCGGATCGGGAAGAACAATTTCGAACCAGTCCGGAAAGAACCATTTGGAACCGGAACCGGAACCGGAACCGGGAAGAAGTGTTTGAAAACTCACCTAATATGAAACCGAAGTTGAACCGTTTAGACCATACCTAATTTGAGCCGTTTGAATTGCGATCGTGATACGCCCCTGGATGCCGATGGCATCCGTGCCTCCGCCCCTATCGGCCCATCTAGAGACATGACTTGTCTTCACTACGCCATGTCATGAAGTTGTCAATGTTTTGACACATTTTCTATATTTTGCATTTTAAGAATAGCTTTGTTTGCTCTTATGCCAATTTGATGCGTCTTTGGACACGTCAAGGAAGAATTCCGGATCTAGATCAAGCTTCAGCTTCAACTACTCATTCGTTGATGTGCAGATGCGTTTGATCGCTTGAATACGGGTTGCAGAAGTTTAGAGATGGAGGTGGAAGTTGAGTGGTTTATTCGATCCGTAATTCTTCCTTGACGTGTCCAAGGATGCATCTGACCGTACATGGCCTATTCTAACATACAACTCAAATTTAAAATCATAAATAAAACTAACACACCCTTTTCTGACCGATTGACCCATTTAGAAATTTCGAACCCTAACACACCCTTGTGTGACGATCCCAAACTTTGTGTTCTCATCCGCAATGATGCTTTAGGATGGACTACCTCTAGAAGATAGTCCTTCCTAACCGCTTTCCGTTCTCAACAAAAAAAAAGTGTTCTAATCCCAACTAAAAAATACGTGTTCTTTTCACTCCTAGCTTACTAATGCGGGACCATCCTTGATATCTCCTATTAAAAATGAAACCATCACTAGGTCAAGGGCAAGAGTCACTAAAGGAGAGATTGCTAGCAAGCTTCAAACATGGGAGGGTTCGGTAGAATGGAGAATTGCTTAGCATGAGCAGAATCTCGGCAACCATCCTAAATTCTCGTCCGAGATTTCCTTCTGTTGCGTGTTATCGAGTAGAATATCGATATGAAGATATTAACCTCTAGTTATCTTTTATTATCCTAATACCTTTAAGCACTCAAACATTCTAAAGGTATTTGTTTGTTTTGGTCCAATCTAATAGGATTATTTTAGTAGTTATCTTTTAGAGGAATCTCTCCTATAAATAGCCCTAGTGGACGAGATTCATAGGTAGCTTAGTTTGATTATTGATTTTACATTATTGTGAGATACTTGTTACTTCGTTCATGAGGTTTGCATTTTATTCATTTCAATCAATAAAAAAGAGAGTCTTTGATTGAATCGATGCGAGTCCTTGCTAAGTTGTTCTTGTGTGTGCTATCTTATTGAAGATTGATGCTACTAGTCGAACTAGTCCCTCCTTGTGCTTATCTTAGATAGAAGACTTGTGTAAGGTTGAGGAAGAAAGGGTTAAGGTAATTCTTTGTTAATGGTTTCGATCCAATTTAGATCAAGGTTCTTTACAAGTCTAACATCTAGTCCTATGTTCCTATATTTCCATCAATTTCATTCCATATTATCATCTCCTTATCTATCCATAATCATTCCATCAAACTCACATTCTTTTGTTCGAGTTTTCATAAATCTCGACACCACACCGAGATTCCTTCTCTGAGATTGTTCGAGGACTTTGAATCTAAGTCGAGAATTGCGGGATCACCCCCTTATCACTTACTTTATTATTAATAGTTATTATTCATAAACCATTAACATTTTATTGATTGTATTTGATAATAAACTATTAAAAAATTGTTTATAAATATTTAGTATCCGTATAAGTTAATTCAAATTTTTAAAAAACTGAAGCTTAACGTGCAATCTCGATGTGTTCCATGCTTCTTCATCTTCTACCCCATAAACCCGCCATGGATGTCGAAAACCATAACTTGTAGATGTTGTTTTTAAAAGGTTAGGTTTTGCCATCCAAAAAGGGGTAACGGCGCAACTTGTTGCTCGCTTACCTTCTACTTCTATGTAAATAGTAATACCGTATAAATTTAGTAGACGTGAGAAATCTTACCTTCAAACGTAAACAAAGTTCATAAAAAAAAAACTTACATGTTCTGCTAGTTTCTTGTGTTTTTCAAATGGACGTCCACCTTTACCACCACCACCACCACCCTTCTTAGCTCTTCCTATTCTATTGATTTGGATAACAAATTGCACAAAGTCATTCGAGATCCTCTTTTTCTTTTTTTCCCCCCTTCTCCGGTGCGTTTTTGTAGCGGCAACTGCGGAAGAGTTCACAAATTCACATATTAGGGTGAGTCTTGACACACAGTCATAGCGTGTTTAGAGAATCTATAGGCGTGTCGCACTACGGTAGTTTAATTGACTTTGATATATCTGAGTCGAAATCCTTAAACTTTAAATAAAGCTTATTAAGTGAAATCTATATATACTACTAAAGCAGCACCCATTTTGTCCACGTGTCAACTTCTAAAGCTGTCCACGTCAGCTTTTTTCCAATTTATTTACAGATTTGCCACAACGTATTTACAGATTTGCCATTAATTATTTTATAAGAAATTTTTTTTTATTAGAATTTGTAATCAGTCATTATGCCACGTCAAATTTTATTAAAATAAATAATTAAAAAAAATAAATCTACATATCTACCAATCAAAATTAACAAACTGGTCTATTGTAACTCGATTTGTTGAGAAAATCTAACGCAAATCTTCTAACAAGATTTGACACATTTTTTTAATTTAAAACTAAATCAAATTTTGCTTCTCTATCTAATCTAAGTAAAAGTGATAATATATTAAGGTATAAATATAATACTCGAATAATAATCTTTGTAATAGAATTTTAATTATGTTCTTTTATTTATTTTAAAAAATTAATCCTCATATGTTAGTCATTTTTAATTAATAAAAATAATTTTTACTATAAATTAATATCAAATATATCATGCATGAAAGTGAAAATATAATATTAATTTAGACAATGCCGCACAAGGTGCGGGTATTAAACTAGTTTTATTAAAATAAAAACTAAATCTACTTATCTACCAATAAAAATTTATATACTAACGTATTATAATTCGATTTTGATGAGAAAATGTCATGCAAATCTTTTATTAAGATTTGACACATTTGTTAGATTTAAAACTAAATCAAATTTTGCTCCTCTAACTTTATATAAGTAAAATTGATAATATATTGAATAAATATAATACTCGAATAATAATCTTTGTAATAAATTTTTAATTATATTCTTTTATTTATTGAAAAATATGATCAATCATCAAATCTTAATTATATTGATTAATAAAAAATAATTATTTTTATAGATTAATATCAATACATAATCCATGAAATCAAAAATATAATTTTTTTTTTGTTTAGACAAACCAGCACAAGGTGCGGGCACTAAACTAGTTTAAACTAAAAAAACTAAAACTAAAAACAAAATTGAAGATTTATGCTGTTTTTGTGTACATGTAATGCAGTCATCTATTTAATAATGTAGTCATCTATATAATAACCCAATAAGCAATACAGAAAAGGATTGTTCCATTAATTAAAGAAGAAAGAACAGAAAATGTGGTATATTATTACATATACCTCAGCAAATTGATCTAATTGCAGTCAACATAGAGAGATCTTCATAGTTGTTTCTTTAATCTTTGGCGGTACAGAAGATTTGTCTACAAATAAATTAACATATATAAATGAGAATTTCATGCATATCCATGCAAATAAAATCTCCTATAATCAATGGCAAGTCAAGCCCTAATTTTAATTTATTGACGAAGAATAGGTCAAGATTATAAAAGTCTCCCACAAGATAAGCATATGAAATGGACATGCGACCACCGATATAGCTAATGTTACTGTCATTTATGTAAAATATAATAACGTGATTATGTAGGCCAATATTGTAAGCAAATAAGGATGAGCTCAATAGTTGTAACTTGTAAATCTCATTGATTTGCAAGTCATTATATATGGCTCTTCGTAGTTGCATATCCTCACTTCAAAAGGCTTTCATTATGTCATAGCTTACATCCAAAACTAAGAATCTTGTTTTGTGTCTTTGTGTTCTTTAATTATGGAGAAAGGGTTTGTTAGGATTGTGAAGATAGCAATGGCAACAATAGTCATTTCTTGGATAGTAATGAATTTAGAAGCTCTTTACAAGCAAACCATGAACCTCCTCATCCCTTTGTACATCTTCTTCTTCTTCAATCTAATCATACTTTGTGTCCTTTTCTCGTCCTCCTCGGCTTCTAAGTCGAACCCTCTCCTAGCCAAGATCCAATCCATCTTGGGTAACTCCAAACTAAACCCAACTTCTCAAGAGTCAATTCTATTTGAAAATCAGTTGTCTCGTTCTTTTAGCGAAATTTGGTACCGGATCATGGACAAAGAAGATGATCGGTTTGCCTATACCGATAAGCCACATGATTCTGAAGATAAGAAAGATGAAGACGAGATTATCGTAGAGGAAGAGGAGGTTCAGTACGAAGAGGAAGATGAAAAGGATTCGCTAGAGGATACATGGAAGTCTATTATGGAAGGGAAGCAGAAGGAGCTTAAGAAGAGCAACACATGGGACGTGACTCCGAGCATTGAGCAAATGAAAGGGAGGCCATGTGAGCTCGAACCGAGTAAGAGTTTGAAACTCGATGATGAAGTCGAAGGAAATAGAGGAGGTGAAGCTAGCTGTGGGTGGAGAAGGATGGAAGTGGTGTTGAGTCGCGATGAACTTAATCAACGCGCCGAGGAATTCATCACCAAGATCAAGAACAACATCCGGCTAGAGAGGCTCGAGTCATACAACCTTTTCCTTAACCTCATAAACCGAAACCGGACCAACTAACCTAGACATCTCTTCAAGAGGTTTGAATTGGGTCAAGGCAAGACTCTCCCTTTCTATTCATCATAAGTTAATTACCCTTTTTTTGTTTTGTTTTTGGATGCAGGCAGAAGCTTATGTGCATCTTCAATCTGGAACAAAGGAGCGTTGACATGGCAAGAAGAATAGGTGATGTTAATTTGCTTGAAGTTCATGTTCAAGAAACTGGATTAGGCCGGAGGCCATATATCTATACATGCAAAGTAATTCTGAAGATCGAAAAATAAGTTGGGTTTGTGTTGACCTCTCGTTCAGTGTATTTGTAAGTTTGGCTTCTTTCGAGTGTGGGTTGGGGGTTTGCTATTGCTTGTTTCATGTGGTTGTAGCAGAAGCGAAAGGATTTGAGTTATCTTTCTCGTTCTTATGTTCACTTTTACTTGTCAAATAAATAATTGTTGATATTTAACCCACTTCACCTATTTTTATATATCAACTCCTTAAACAACATGATTACCTTAAATTTTTTAATCTACATAATTCTCCTAAGGTACGACAAGAAATGATGCTCTAAATTTGGGCTCGGACCAAGAAATCGACTTTGCCCGATCGATTCCGGATTCGTCTGGTTTTACAAGCGTCAAAGTTAACCCCACGTCGTTAGATTCAGTGCTTTACCGCTGTTAATGAGATGTTCTAAATAACCAACCGATGACCGTTCGAATACTTGATTCTTTCTCTTGGTTTGGTTGTGAATTGTGAGATCCAGTTAAGATATATAATTAATATATACATATACCGATCGATAAACTTGTACACCCGCAACTAAAAACAGTTAAACAACGTAAGGAAATCTAAAAAAGAAGAGACTAATTACATAGCAATCCGTTTCTTGGAAGAGTAACGCTTTAGATTACCAGAGACAACATTAACGACCATACTTAATCTCCTCTTTAATCTCTGACATAAACAACTCAAAGCAGAAGGCCTTCTGGGTAAACCATTAAGAAGCGAACCCAACGTGTATTCCGTAACGATGAAGTTGCTTTCAACCTCAGGCGACGGCCCCGACAAAGCCTTCTTCCACCACGGAGGAATCCTCGATGAATAAGGCACGATTTCATCAAATGAAGTGTATCGTTTCAGTCTCAGGCACTGCTCGTCGAATTCGCCGCTTTTCCGCATTTTCGCCTTCACCTGAAACCCTACCTGGAGCTGCTGAACAGATTTGAGAGAGGAAATTAAAGGGTTTTAGGGGAAATGAAGAGGAATGGGGATGAGCTTATAAAGGAGTTTAGATGAGCACAGGAATAACTGATCATGTAGGTTAATACCTGTCATTAACCGAAAATAGAGAGCAATAACAACCGAAAAATAGTGTTAGGTAAGAAATTCACGGAAAAGTATGTGGGACAAGTGGCGGAATATGGAGCAAAGGATTTGTGAAGTTAAGGTTTGAGACTATGATATATTATATAGTTTGTTGTACGTAACTTTCGGTTGGTGATGATATGTGCTAAATTGGAAGTTATACAGTTGTGTTAAGCTCATTTGAAGGCTGTCATTCTTCACTTCACTAGATAACAGATAACGGTAACTACTATCTACAACAGCCGACATCCCACATCGGCCCCTTTAATCCAACTCAAACAAAAGCAGGCCCATTGGGCCTTACTCAGGCCCATTATCCTTGTTAGGCCCAAAAATTTTACCAATATATTGGCCATAATCTTTAAAACAGTCCCTACACTTTTACTTGCATTAAGTTTTAGATTCATATTTTTAGTTGCGTTTCTTTATTTTTTGTGCAAATTAAAACCTACCGTATATTAGGACTAATGAATATTTGATATTTTCAACATAACGTAGCGATTAATTGAAATTTACAAGCGTTACATTATTAACTTATATGTATAGAACATGAAACTTTTTAAATCAAACAAGTATATAAAGACCTAGCAATTGTCTATCTGGGGCGGGAATAAGCTTGCTTCTTCACAAAATCACTTACCCCGTGTTGTCATGGTGCAGTATGGGTTCACCTTTAACAATTTTAAAATTTCATGATTTTTTATGTTGAACGGCTAGCAAATATTGAGAGAGACAAGAATTGTGGATTTCGATCTCTTTGTGTATTGTTGGGTCGCAACGAGGATACATGGTCTGTCATGCGCAAAATTATGATGAAAGAGTTTCGTAAAAACCCTCAACGATACGATGTTTTACTGGACCATGAAGGGCTTGGTCATAAAAAGATAATGGAGAGATTCAATTGGCTAAAACCAAATGTTGTGGCACCATCCAAATATTGGATGAAAATAATCTTATGTGGTGCATTGTTTGTCACGATCTACAAATGCGCTCTTGTGTTTTTGGATTGGAATGCGGCTCATACAAACCTCCCGTTTACCAAGCAAACGTCCCCATAGATGGTGCGCTGCCCCGAGATCGATTGGATTCATCACTCTAGTCATGACTCGTCACCATTTTGCTCCGGTAAGTATTATATACTTTAATCAAGTTAAATCATTAATTGCAATTATCGTAAATAATTTTTTTCTCTTAACCCCCTATTTGTTTAAATTTGTACAACTATAATGTAAATCAAATTGTTCATTGTCATCCGTTCTTGCATATTGGTATTCAGCACCCCACGAAATTGTGGAAGGATTAGATAAGATGTACTAGTCACAAATTTTGATGTTTAAGACTCTTCGTCAATAATACACTCGACCTATACCTTAAACATTTATATTATATACGCCGTTAATGTCTTGGGACGTAGATAAGATGATCTATTGAAGAGATTTGTAAATAGGAAAGCTTGGAGATTTGTGAACTGAAGGCTTGTCTTATTCCATTGGTCAAACAATATTTATATAGAAAAATATAAAGAAATAAAATAATAAACTAATACTAAAAAAATAAGATCAAAAGAAATGAAGGATAAACTAATAAATGATCCAATATACTAGGCTCATACTCTAACATCTATCAAGGTTAGTGTGACAAATGCCGGCACCGGGTCGCAGCGGTAAACTACGACAGGAGCTGCCGTTGGAATAGAAAATTGAAATTCAATATGTATTATCGCTACACCACATGTCCAAATAACAATAATATAAGGATATGATTCATTTGGTGTACCTTTGCAAATTGAATTTTATAATGTCACATTTAGGGCACGTTTGTTTCCAACTCCGAAAACGGAAATAGAATGGAAACGAATTTAGTCCACATCTATATCCTTATTCATGAAATTGCATGGAATCATTCTTTGCAGGTTAAGGCAAATTACACTTGATTCCCCACATTTTATTACCCTATACGGTATCAAAAGTAATCAAACTCTACTCTAATTACTTCAAACCACAAGGAATGATTTCAAAAACTTCCATAAATAAGGGTATACGTATGAACTAGATTCGTTTTCATTCCGTTTTTGATTTCGAAGTTAAAACCAAACGGGCCCTAAGTGTCACTTTATGCCATAACTTACATCAGCGTTACAAGTTTCCTCCTTTATTAGTTTGATTATGAATATTAGGTTTCGACTTTACCCAATCCAAATCTTCTGTCCCTGATCCTGTCTCTCATGCTGTCCCTGAATTCTTATTCGTCCACGTGGCCCCTATTTTTAATATCTAAACCCAACCAACACTTAAGCTTCAATTTTTTTTAAATATATGGACCACGTGGACCAATAGGAATTCAAGGGACAGCATGAGAGACAGGATCAGGGACAAAAGATTTGGATTCGACTTTACCCATCTCTAAACGCGTTTTCTTTATTGGAGTTTAAACCAAATATCACTAAATAATCAGATTGCTTCAATAGACATTCGGAGCTTCAGTATTTGACTATTTGATATTGTGGAAACATTTAGTGCATCTATTACACCGTTTTGTATATCAAATTCTCCATCCTCAACTGTATTTTCCATGAGCTTATAACTTTTTTTTATAAAATTTAATTTATCCTAATCATTAATATGTAACATAAAGTTTAGCTTGCAAATCAATTCAAACTAAAATTCAGAACTGTTTTTTCTTTTCTTTTTTCTAAAGTAAAGAAGAGCTAGATTGTTTTCGATGTAAACAAAATATCTCAACTCAATTTCTCCAATAATGTAATATGCATTAAACTTATTAATTAATATATATATATATATATATATATATATATATATATATATATATATATATATATTTATATAACAATTGTTCAAATATAACACGTATTTATTCAACTAAAACTGTTGTGTTATATATTTGACAAAAATTTAGTTGAACAATTAATAATATAAATAAACACTTAAACAATTAACATATTTAAATAATAATTTATAATTCAAATTTCGAGAATGCATTTTATATATTTAATTTAGTGCATGTATTACACCGTTATATATATGAATTTAGTTTTTAAATGGTCTAAGATAACGTGGGTCTATATGTTCGTAGATGTACATCATACGTGTTAAGTACAGACCTAGCACATAAGCGACATATTTATATAGTAGGGTTGAGTAAAAATTGAATGGATGATAAGAGTAATAATCAAAACTTATATACCAAGTTTGTTATCCACGTGAAGTATCTTTATAAACTAATCAACTGATTATAATTGTTCACATTTTACATGATAATATCCGTTTACATGATCCATATAACTCCACACTAAAGTAACTAAACTACACATCTGAATTTTCTTAGCACACATGAATTTATATACATAAATAAACGAGCGGTACGCAATCTGCAACGTACGCACTCTCACAAAGAATCGTATCGTATCCCTCTCTAATAAAAATGCTCAACCCTTTAACTTTATTCTCCATCTACCTAATCAAACTTCTCCATTACTGCAAATTGCGAACAATCTCCCTGAAACACGTAGGGTTGGTCGGAATCTGAAGAACCCCTTCTTGCCTGAATCCAAACTCGTCTGCAGACAGCTCCAGCAACGAAACTATAACAGGATGAGATATATATTCAGTCCGAATGAAAAACCTCTCTCTCTCGTCTCCCACGATCACCGGAACATACCCTTTTCGAACTTGCCCTTCACTCTCCTCCTCCAGTAGCCTCGTGTATCGATCGGGACTCGACAACGCCGATTGCGATGACAACGTCTCCTTCCTCCTACCCAGAAGCTTTCGCATAATCGCCATGTTTACTTAGTTTTTTGTTTTGTGTGTTGTGAGTTTTGTTTTAGCTATGGAGTTTATATATAGGGAGAAGTTGGAAGTGGGCCCGAGTTTGACTAGTCAACGGTAAAATATGTCGTGAGTTGCTGCCGTTGAATGGGGGTATTGTATTTTATTAAGTTAAGAATGTGACGAAACACATGGCCAAATAATAGTAATATTAGCATATGATTCTTTTGATATTATGGATGTACGAATGACGTAACATGCAGGTTACTGTTTGTATACATGTTCGATTTCATGGGTCAAACTATTGTTTTGACCATTCGTTTATATATACAATTTTATTATTACTTGATGATTGGAATAGCTAGAGTAGACGTATCAAGTTTCACAATTGGCGGATATTGATCACGGGAAAGCCATGGTTGAACATCCTTGACAATGATTTGAAAACTCAAGATCTAGTTCGATTGCGTACGTGTTATGCTATGATTGAATACAGTATAAGATTTTTCGAGCTGATGATAACCCCTATAACAAAGGGATTTGGCTACTCCAAGATTGACTTGTTTGATCAAAATTTATTCCTAATCCACCACCTTATTTGCAAACTTTTGTTTGCAGATTGTAGACAGTTGTGAATAGAAGATTTGTCAATTTATTTTATTGATCAAATATTGTTTATATAAATAATTATAAAGGTTTAAAACGGTAAATTAGTAAATTAAGGATAAACTCAATATACAACCCAATATACTCGAGTCATACTCTAACACTCTCCTCAAGTTGGATGTGGAAAAAAAAAATCCAAGGTTGCAAATCAAGAAGTTGAATTTGGTGGGACCAAGGGCCTTAGTCATGATGTCAACAAGCTAATGAGTGTCACGAACAATGTTGAGTCTAAAGGATGTCTCGCTGAATCTGTTCATTGATGGTATGACAATCAATCTCAATGTGATTGGTGTGTTCATGGAAGGCTGAATTGGTGAAATGATTATCACAAGTAGTAGCTTCCGATCTAGATACGGTAGCATGTTTATTGGTTTTTCAAGAAATGGGAAAGGTATCAAGCATAAGAAGTAGCTTGTAGTAGAGCGTCTAGTGGTTGGACAAGCTGCATAAACTGAGTCATAAAAAAACAATTGTAGAGATCACTAGAGCAAGATAAGAAAATACCATGAGCAGACGCCGATTTTAGTTAACAAAGAACTTTCAAGGCAGTGCCTATTGTCCACGGCGCGGAGCAGCCATGTACCGAATATGCAAGTTCAGGGCGAGTGATGAAAAAGTAGATGAGATGGCTAACCAAGCGATGATATTTCTCAAGACCATTAAGCAGGGTAGACGAATCTGATTATAGACCGTGATCAACATATATCAAAAAAGATGCAAGTTTACATCCAAGAAGACCGGAATTGGCCAAAATAACAAGGGCGAATTTCCGTTAGTTAAGCGAGAGTAAAAAATCCAAGCATTAAAATCAGAGGAAGAAGAACAATTAAGCATATCAAAACACACGAGCACTTCATAGTCATAACAAGGAGTCTATTCACATAAATCGGAAGTGTAATTAGAGTTACTAGCATCTTTTTCACCTTCAACATGTTTCTAGCTTTTTCCTACTGTTAGGTGAAACTTGCCCCATTTTACCACAATAATAACATGTGACAAATTTCTCATTATCTTTGTTATTCTTGCTATTAATTTTTTTTTACCATTTTTACTCAAGTTTTGATTATTCTGCGTATTGTCACTTCTCATTCATGATTCTTCTTTTTCTCAGATTTGTCTTTACCCTTAACTTACATGAGCTCATTTTTATCTTTTAGATCTAGCTTTCATTTTAAACACTTTCATTTTTTTTATAAAAGAATCTAGTAGTTTTTTCTTAGTCAAGTCCTCATGCGCATACTGAATAACTTATTTAAAATTATTAAACTGATGCGGTAAAGAATGCAAAGATAATAACAAATTAATGAGTATCATATATCTTATCTTTACAATGTTCTAAGTCTAATGTCATATGAAGAACAACATCCAAATTATCATTCAAAGTAACATTTGTATCCATTTTGGATAGGTGGTTGTCACAACCTTCCAACATTTTTCTTTTGATCAAAATAGATTTTATTTGACTTGTCACATGACAAAATTAGAACTTTTATCAAATGGTTTGATCTTGGCTGCATCACCCATGTTTAGATAGAAAAAGGAGAAAAATACTTCAGTATTTTTTTGAGATAAAAAATATGAAGTAGAGAATAACGAAGAGAACTTATCGTCACAGTTACTTATGAACTCAACACACTCCCTTATACTAAAAAAACTCAATTTTTGGTTTGAGAAAGAGAGTTTAATGTCGCCAAAAGAGTTATTTAGACTTTTAAAAATAATAAAATCCTAATTTATTTAATATGGAAAGAAAGAATCTCCAAGAGATAGGAAGTTAGAGAGAAGCGAAGAACAACGTGCGTGAAAAGACGAACGACAGTGTGTAGGTCTCAAAGAAACCAAGACTATGTGATTTTTAAGCTAGGTTAAGTATATATGACTATTATAGATCAAGAAAACACTTGGATCCTCATATCTAAAGAAGACAAAGACGAAGAGAAGAAACAGATCCGAAGAGGAACGGCAAGAACGAGATTAGGGTTAGTATCTCACGAGAGATAACCTTTAATATCTCAAAACAATCCAAAACGTTGCACTTTGATTAATGAACGCAGCTCCAGGTGAACCAAACCCGACTCAGATCTTTTCTTCTTCATTAAATTCGGTTTGATCTTGATGTGAGACCATCCTTGATAGCATCTACACGACTACACCTACACTATGTCGAGCATTCACTAATCTAGGAGCGAGAGAAACTCAAGAAAAGGTCGCTTACGAGCTACAAACATGGGAGGAATCAATGGAGTGGAAGATTGCATAGCAAATGCAAAAATCTCGGCCAACACTCAAAAATCTCGGCCGAGATTTCATCCGAGTTTTCGTTCTTGACGCATGCTAGAAGATCCAGCCAAATATATTTTAAATTTGACAATTATCTTTTTATTTTATTTCTTTAAATCTCTCAAACTATCTTAAGAAAATTGTTATTTTTGGATGCTATCATTTAGGATTATTTTTAGATTAGCTTTTAAAGATATATTTCCTAAATTATCTTTTAAACATATATTTCCTAGTTTACATAGAAGATCTCCCTTATAAATAGCCTTAAAGGGGGAGATTGTTAGAGAGATTAGATTTGATATATTTTCACAAATTGTATGAACTTGTAGCTCCGTTTATGAAGTTTGTATTTTATTCATTTCTATTCAATCAAAGAGAGAGACCTTGATTGAATCGTTGTGAAGTTCTTGCTAGATTGTGCTTGTGTGTTAATATTTTTGAAGGTTGGTGCTCATGGTCAATTCTAGTCCCTCCTTGTGCTCATCTTACTTAGAAGACTTGTCTAAGATTAAAAAAGTGCGGGTTAAGGTAAGCTCTTCGTTAAGGGATTTTGACACACCATATGTCAAGGTTCTTTGCGGGAATATCTTAGTTCATATCTTGGTTCATATCTTCCTATACTTATCATCCACTAATCCATTTTTTGAGTTTCTTAAAATCTCGGGTTGTTCTTCACGAAATCTCGCCCGAGATTTCTTCTATTCATCCGAGATTTGCGTCTGTCGAGAGGACTTGCAATCTAGATTGGGAACTGCGGCTTAACCCCACATCATATCTATTCATCAGAGTTGAAGGAGCATTGGGTTGAGGGCTTCTTCGGACAAGGCCCATATGTGGATCCATATTCCTTGTCTAGCCAACGAGCCCAACTCTTCTATTTTTGGAATTGGATCAACCCGAGCAAGTTTTGGGTTCGGGTTCAACCGAACCGCACCAAAACCGCCGAAGGTCTTCTTCATTTTCGATGAAAAAGAAATACAATATCGATCTCCGTTCAGTTGATCTACGACCATACCACTCTTCCCCTCTCTCCGGTCCTCCTAGTTCAACTATGCATGTTGTTTCCCTATGTTTTAGCCCTTTCTCGGTTGAGAGATTGTTCTCCCCAACTCTGCAGAAATAACTAGGATCATGCACGGCTTGTGTTCCAAGCATCGCAAGAATGTCATTACTCGGCATCACACTGGTCCTGGTTTCCAGAAAGAATTCTAACCTAAGAATCACTTTGAAGTCATACATTACTACTTGATTCAATCTCGTAGCAACTGTTGGTTTTGATTGTCTTGTAGTTGATGAAGCTTGAATTGAAAGCCTAGAGTCGTGGAGTGGTGTGTGGGACTCATGTAGTAGTAGTTAGACTCCGCGTGTCAGCTTCGCTCCTCCCCTCATGTGTAAACCAATATCCCGTGTAGCCTTAAGCTCATCCGAGTCTCTTGCTTTCATTTTCTTAATAATTTGGTAGTGGCTGCATATGATAGAAGTTTGAGTCGAATCAAACTATCAGATAATGGGGCGATTGGTAGTTCACGCGGTTGAAGGGCTTGGAAGATAGCTTTAAGGGATTGAAAGTTATATTTCATCCACCCTCGATTCAGGGATCGATGATCTGTCTATCGCATTAAGCCTAGTTCCATTAGCCAATGAAAAAGGCACATGATGTTTGGTAGATAGATTACTTGAGTAGACTTCTCTTATAGTCTTCTTAGTTAGCGTTAGAGAACTGATTATTTATGCACCGTCTATCTAATAGAGTCATAAGCTAGCATATATTAGTTGCGAGATAAAAGTAATTCTTCTAAACAGCTGTAATCCCGCATCTAAACATATTCTACTAGCAAACAACTAATACAGTAAGAAAGATACTAAGACACCAATGCAATAAGACTAAAGCCAAAAAGCGCGTCTAATAGCTTTTTTGAAAGCATGTAATCAGCTCTTAGCCAGATCTTCATCATAGCCAAGGATTCCATTACATGCATTTTTTAGGCCTTGATTTGAAGTTGTACATCTGCCTTGTAGCATAGCATTGACTCATTATAAGTTCACCCTTGAATTCCTTTGAAGTTCTCAGCTTCCCCTACTATGCCAACTAGCACACCTTTACCATTACATATGAAGCACTTTTCTAAAGATGACACTTTTGTTGTTGATCCTTCTTATTTCATAAGCATAGTGGACAAACATAATTTCCTCAATCATACTCGTCCTGATTTATGTTTTTGTTGCTCAAATTAACTTTGTGAATTCATGCAATACCCTTACTCTTCCCCTCTTGATGCTTTTACACGATACCCTTAGATATGTTCAAGGGTCCATTGGTAATGGAAGTCTCATAAAAGGTTGTGATTCTCCTTGTCTTATTGCATACTCCGATTGGCGGTTTGTCTCAACATCAAACATTATGTTGGTGGTTATGTACTTGTATTCGGAATCTGTCCAATCAGCTGGAAATCTAAGAAACAAGGCATCATCTCTCATAGCTTTTGTTGAAGTACGAGATCTATCTAGCTAACGATGTTGTTGAAGTTACTTGGCTTGTTCGTTTGCTCGAGGAACTTGACCTTTCTCCTCCACACCTGTCCAACTTCACGTGATATCATTCCGTCGTTCAGATTAGCAACAATAGTGTCTTTCACGAAAGGACAAAACATATCGAAATCGACACACTAGTGTGGAATCCGAAATACGTAGTGTCCAGAGGCTAGGCTCAGTGAGGATGTCGGCGAGTTAAGACTTGGTCAGAATCATAGAAAGAGATCAAACCATTCTCAGTAACAAGATTAACCAAACAGTGTGAGATGATCAAAGAAAAAAAAGTCAAGGCTGGAGCTGTGTAGCCCATCAAGTACCAAATAACAAATATAACCTAATTATATAATTAAACACTATACAGTATAATATATACATTAGCTATATAAAACCATCAAGTAGTAAAAAAAATAAAAAAGAAATATGTCAATGGTCAACTGTAAATAATCCGTATCCAAACGAAAGAGTACACCACACTGAAACTGAAAAATGATTGACATCCATTTCTTTAATTTTCAATTTGTAACAACTCTATAAACTCGATCAATAGCAGGTTCAAATGGATCAAACTCTATCCTAACCCTGATTTTTATTTTATAATTCTGAACTTGTATCCGAACCCAAATTATAATCGGAATCATCGTTCGGCTACGCACATAAACCAGATTAACGAAATCTAAAAGCGGCAAAATTATGAATCTCTACAAATTAAGCATCAAAGCCTGTACACCAACCTACATATATATATATATGCTATCTCTTCTTGAACGGCAAGCTCTTGAGAATCTCCCTTAAACAATCTGGCTCACAAGGAATCTGAAGAACACCATCTTGTTTGTACCCAAACTCGTCGGCCGACATCTCGAGCAGTGCCACGATCGCAGGATGGCTCATGAACTGAGTCGGAATAAGAAACCTCTCCCTAACCCCGTCTCCTCCGACAACAACCGGAACATACCCTTTCCGGGCCCCGCGGCTCTCGTCTTGACGGCTGCAGTTTCCGGAAACGCCCAACCGGACGTAACGAGGAGGAGAAGGAGAAGAAGAAAGGAGACGCTTGTGCTTGTTCATGATACTCGACTCCTTTGTTCTTCTCATTATGTCCATACGTAGCGAAGGAGCCAAAAGGGTATTTTGGGAAGGTTTGTGGCGGGCTTGTGAGAGATGGAATGTGGTGGGTGGCTGTGATTATAAAGCGATAAGGAAGGATGATATTTATATGTTGATTATGAATTGATAATTGTGATTAATGGCTAAGTAATTTAAAATTAATCTCTTTTAATTTGGTTTTTGGTAGGTTTGAAGAGTCAATGATAAAAGATAGACGCCAAGTGGAATAGTGGATGTCGATTCAAGTTGCGTTACATAAACAAACAAATATGGTATTTAATTTCGATAAAGAAATGTTATAATATATTAATGTGTCATTTCTATATCCAAAATGCACGCATGCTAATGCTTAATTACGTGTTTAAGAATAGTTCAATGGCTAATGTAATTGGCTAATCACAATTGAATTGGCCAAAATAAAGTACAAGATTTATTACTCTTTTTATTTTATTTTTTTTCTCCTTTTTCTGACTTTAGGAAAAGGGGATCTCATAGTCGTACGTACTTATTTGTATCTGTATGATTGTATAAGCATGCGTGCATTTTAGCGGATTCAGTCAAATTGTTACCACATTTAACTTTTATGTGCACTCACTGCAATCAGATCCATTGGTATTATCTTTTGAATTAGTAAAAAAATATATCAAAAAATATGAGATATTGAATTATTGATCAACCAAGATATATGAATTGATCACTTGTATTATTTTTAATTGTTTTTATTAATTTAGTTTTTAAATTTCTATATTTGTAGTTTTTTTAATATCTACAAAAAAAATTGATAACGATTAAGGTAGGGAGTAGTTTTTTCGGCACCAAAATACGTAGATTTGTGGATTGACACGTCTTTTTTTTCCTCAACACTTTTTAGTTAAAGTTGTGTAACTTTATTAGTTCAAAAACTTTTGTTCAGTTCGTTCAAATATGTATATTATTAGTTATAATATTATATATTGTTGGTTCATGCATTTTTTTGGTTATATGTTGTGGCTTTTATGCTTCTTTTCTTGAAAAAATTTGGTGTCTTTTTTAACCTTCTAATTTTTAACACTCTAAAGTTGAACTTTTGACTTCTCAACCCTACCCTACAATACTAGAAAGAAAGAAAAAAAATGATGTTAGAATTTTTTAAATTGAGATTCATGGAATAACCTCACGAAACTCAAAAGCAAATTCAAGAACATACTAGTCTAACAGGTTGATGATGGTTATATTATAAACTTTTGGCATGACTTGTGGGTAACACCTTCCCCGCTAATTAAAATTGCAAACAATGCTGATCTCTTGATACAAACACAAGAGTGAGTCATTTTATCAATAACACATGATTATGGGATGTCAACAAAATTGATAATGAACTCCAACACGTATTAAGCCAAGATATTAAGGATTAAATTAAGGAAACAACTATCCCAAACAATAAAATTCAAGATAGACTTTATTGAAAAGGTAGCAATAATGGTTGGTTATCAACTAAATCTGCAGTCCAAATGATTGAGATACAAACTTGCTTTTCACAAACTGACGTTTGTGACTGGATCTGGAAACTTGATACCTAACCAAAAGTTAAAAACTTTTTATGGAAATTATCACAAAATGAAATTGCAACAAAAGCAAACTTGGACGAAAGAAGAATAGCAGTTACAAGACATTGCGAACTTTGCAACCACCACCATGAGGATTTGGTCCATTTGTTCGGTGAATGCCCTTTTAGCAAACAAATTATTGAAATAATCGATAAAAAAATTTTAAACAAAATTGTGAAAATTAATTCTAACAATAAAAAAGCCACGTTATTTTAACTGAACTTAAAAATAAATTAGGAATAAATAAATTTGCTTGTCTTGCAACCATCTAGTGGAGTATTTGGTACTTTAAAAACAAAATCATCATTGGTAATGAACTCATTGCGTCATTCAACAAGATCACCAGCTTTATCACTGATCAAACTCATAAGTGGAAAAACAACACCCTTGATGAAGATGACTATGATATTAAACAACAAAAGAATGTAAATCTCAACACACGAAAAAAAACATAATATAAAATGGAATAAACCAAAACCGGGCTTTCAAAAACTAAAATTTGACGGATCTATTCCGGATGTCCTTTTATTGGGTACGTGATTCGAGACCACAATGGAAAAGTCGTAAGCCTTGATGCAAAGAAAAATAACTTCAACTCGATCTTAAAGGCTGAAGCTTTTTCACTTAAATTGGGCTTTCACGAGGCAATCAAACTACAAATTAAAAAGATCGAAATCGAAGGGACAACATATGTGTTGTTAAGGCACTCCAAGGTTGTGGGAGATGCCCTTTGGAGATCGAGATGATTATTTCCGACTCCATACTAGACCTTCAGTTTTTTTTACGATGCCCAAATTAGACATGTTTTTGGATAAGTTTACTGTGTTGCCGACCGATTAACCCATCTAGGAATTTCGACACGCAACACCAAATTTTCAACGATTTTTAACTTTGTGTTCTCGTCCGCAAGGATGTTTTAGGATGGATTACCTCTAGAAGATAGTCCACCATAACCGCTTTTCATTTTAAAAAAAAAGGAGAGTAGATAGAAATTTTAGGCTAAAAAAATGAAATAATGAAAAAATTGTAGGATTATTTTTGAAGAAAAAATATATCTTTTTTTTCTCGTGGTAGCATAAAGGTTTATATATTTTTTTATTATCTATAAATTTGTAAAATTTCGCCCTCAAACTTTTAATACATTTCTCTCTATATTTTTTTAGATTTTTTTTAAAATTCAAAGATAGTATCTTAACTAAAATTTTTGAAAGAAAAAAAAAATTATTACTTAATTTTTCAAGTAAAAAAAGCTAATATTTTTAGTTTAAAAAAGATAAAAATTTTCTTTTCATGAACGCAATAATAACAAAGAAATAACTTTAATTTTTAGCTCAAAAAATTAAGATTAGATTTTGTATTAATTACTTGTATTAAATATAAACATGTTTTTTTGATAAATTAAAATTTGTATTAATTACACTGAACAATGAACTACTTTTATATTAGTAACACTCAACAATCAAATATTTATAATTTTTAAAATAAAAAAATCTGTTTTTTACTTCAAAAAATAAGTAAAAATTTTGTTTTTCACTTTCTTTCAAAAATTTAGTTAAGATGATTTGTTCAAATAACCAACTTTTTTAAAAAAAAGTCATAAAATGAAATATATATTAATTTGAGGTATCAAGGTGAATTGTTCAAATTTTAAGGACTACGAAGCAAAAAAAATCCAAAAATAAATTTCATCTCGGAGGTTTGTGTTACAATGAGAAGGGAATATTTGAACGTTTTGTCTTGGTCCACTTTTGACTACATCATCCACGATAGATTATGCACTAATTTCCTAAATAATTATTATTATGAGCCCCCATTTTCAAAACTTACAAGAAAAAAGAAGTACCGGTAAAGAAGAGATAACATAAAAAAATGTGCAGTACTTGTGCAGTACATATTGTACAAAATTGCTTAGAAATAAGCATAAGATTAAGACGGATAATGACACCATAATTTACTTATGCTTTATTGATTAAAATATCATTTACTTTGAAGTTATAAATTAAATGTCATTATCAAACCGATGTTTAAGTTGGCATATACGGAGTATAAGGCTCCGTTAAGTTTAGAGACTACGATGGTTGAACAAGTCGGGATTATTTCTCGATTCTTGGATGAGTTTTGTGAGACCTTTTGATGGGCAGGAAGGGAGAGCATGGTTGATAACATTTAGGGCCCGTTTGGTTTTAATTTTAGAATCGGAAATGGAATGGAAACGAATCTGGTACATACGTATACCTTGTTCATGAAAGTTTTTGGAATCATTTTTTGTAGTTTGAAGTAATTGGAGTAGAGTTTTATTACTTTTGGAATCATTCTTCATGGATGTGTTCATTCATTTTTTGCTTCCTTTCCTCGGAATTCATGGCCATGTACTCCCTAATGATGACTTTGATACATTTATCTTGTGTTATAATAGTTGTATCCTTATCTTCACATGCCATATGGTTAAATCACCGGATCCATTAAAGGGTTTCTTCCTCACAAAGTTCTCCGACATATCTGAAACACACCAAGAAAAATCAGTTTTCTTCTAATGTTTCTTGATGATATGAAGAAACATGTAAGAGAAAGCAACGTTCGTGAATAATTTAGAGTTTTTTCTACAAAATTCAAGGTCGCTCAAAAAACAAGTTTTACAGATTACAATGGAAGAGAAAGCATGTAATACTGAAAACAAGAGTACAGTAAGCTATTATATCACTTTGTAATCTTGATACATGCAAGAATAAGTAAAATAATATAGTAAAATCGACACAAGTGTTGTGTATGTAGTTCGGGTTAAAAACTCTACGTAAGTGAAATCTCACAAAGGGAGGTCCAATCCCATATCCATTTAGTATTAAAGCTATATTATGTCAATCATAACTAGTGTTTGCATGCAAAAACTCTAGATATAGGCTACAAAGCAAAAGAGAAAAACAATTGAAACAAGGTTGAGAATAGCCCATATTAAGCTTTGATCAAAGCTTTGTTACCTTTTTTCGAATCCAATTGACAAGAGATATTTCAATTCAAGGATGAACTGTCTTAGATCGTCAACCACCAAATCGCTTAATCCTCTCAATCTCTCTACTTTCGTGAAAACTGTAGTCGAAGTGGAGTTGTTTGTACATTAATTTGATAAGGGTTTGTTGTCACCTGAAGTGAGCATATACATAATATACTCACCACTCGATTAAAGCACAATGCTTGATAAAGTTGTTAAGTTTAATGATTGACCTCGGATGAACGAACCCGATTCAATACAAGGCAAGCCTTACTGATATGAGCCTTATACCCATTACGTTATAGCTCGTGTATTACAACTATTTAACCAAAATAACAATACTCATGAGATGAAACACTGATGTATTAGATCATCTATCTCATACTTATGTATTAGTTCATCTATCTTATAATGTAATTATAGGATCTCATATCTTCAAGCTACCTAAACCATGGGTTATTTGATGTTTGACAACTATTAGATTGAGTCACTCTATAACCGCATTCTATTAGAGTAAATTTGTGGAGTGTGCTTAAATTTTCTAATATTGCATCATAGAGCTAATGAAATTAGCTTGTAAGTCCGGATGGCTATAATGCTTTCTTCCTCAAAGCTTCACGGAGCATTACCGGTGCTGACTTCTCCCAGACTATTCTTGAGTTCCTCAATTCTGGCAAAATGCTTAAGCAGTTAAACCACACATCCATCACCTTAATTGCCAAGGAAACGAACCCCTTCCTCCCCTCGGATTGCCGCCCTATCTCATGCTGCAATGTTTCCTACAAATCCATTGCTAAGATATTAGCATCAAGAATCAACACCATTCTCCCCAACATTATCGGCTCCAACCAAAGCAAGGGGCATTCCATCAAGCACAACATCTTGCTTTGTCAAGAGATTTTCAAGAAGTACAACAATCCCACATTTCTCCTAGATGTGCTATCAAAGTTGACATCTCCAAGGCATTCGACTCAATCGAGCACAATTTCATTCTCCAAAGCCTTAGCAAGTTTGGCTTCCCCGACTCTTTTGTTCACCTGGTTGAAGCCTGCATCACAAATGAAACCTACTCAATCAATGTTAACGGCTCTCTAAGGGGGGTTTTTCAAAGGTTCTAGGGGTCTTCGACAGGGTGATCCTCTCTCTCATCCTCTCTTTGTCATTGTCATGGAGATCCTCTCTTCCATGATTCAAGCCAACACACAAAACCCCGACTTTAACACCCAACCTAAATGCCACAACCCCCGCCTAACTCACGTTTGTTTCTCCGACGATCTTATGCTTTTTTGCAGGGCTGACATCACTTCCATCTTCATCCTTAAGAACATGTTGGACTCTTTTGGTGAGTGCTCGGGCCTGAAGATTAACCATGAGAAGTCCTCCATTTTTCTTGGCGGTGTTTCCTCTCAAGACCTTCTCCTCATCACCAATGGCATTGGGCTTACCCTTGGTAACTTTGCCTTCCACTACCTTGGCATCCCAATCGGTAGCAAGCGCCTCAATGTCCCTGACTGCCAACCGCTCATCAACAAGATAACCACAAAAATCAACTCTTGGCATGCCAACAACCTCTCCTACGCCGGCAGAAAACTAGTGATTTCCTCCATCCTCATGGTTATGTACCACTACTAGTGCACGGTTTTCCTCATTCCGGCCAAGATCCTTAATAAAATCCAAGCCCTCCTCCGCTCCTTCCTCTGGTCCGACACAGATTGTAGTCACCGTGCTCTTGTTGCTTGGAACTCGGTGTGCTCTCCCATTGATCATGGTGGCCTAGGGTTCAAAGAACTACTTTCGTGGAACAAATAATGTCTTTCCAAGCTCATCTTCGAGATAGATCAAAACTTCGACAACCTATGGTGCAATTGGATCTGGAAGAACACTCTCAAGAGATTCACCATATGGAACATCGAGCAAAGGAACAAACATAGCCACACTTGGAGTAAGCTTCTTAAGTTCCGTAATGAGTTTCTCTCCGCTGAGCACATGCTAGCCTGAACCCCATCTCCCTCCCCAACGGCTCTTTTAAGACGTCTGCCGCCTATAAGTTCTTCCGGAACCATACTCCACCCCCCCCCCCCCCCCCAAGTTCAAGCATATATGGAATGGGATTAACATCTCAAAGTATAGTTTTATATATTGGATTGCATGCCATCAAAGACTCCCCACCCTCAACAAACTCCTCCTCTGGAACCTTGTCCTTGACGCCTTATGCAAGTTGTGTGGGAACCACCCTAAAAATGAAGCCCACCTTTAGAACTCTTGTAGCTACACTAGCCTTGTGTTAGATATCATCTCTTGCTGGACTAAACTCCCACCCCCTACCGTACTCCAGTGACATTTGGTCTTGGCTTGAGAATGCAAAGCCTTATAAACATGATCTCATCTCCAGCATCCGTACCTCCTCGATCACAACTTATATCTACTTTCCTTGAAAAGCAAGGAACGAACTCGTCTACAACAACACTCTCACTTCTCCCACTGCTTGTGTCCATCACAGAATTCAAGCTATCAAGAACTTCACCGCCTATAACTGGAACACAATTCAAGCTATCAAGAACTTTGTTCGCTCCAAACGGTGTGTGCAAGCTTTAAATTTATAACCCTAGACTTAAGCTTAAAACAAGGATGCGAACCCGCAGTGTACGGGTCAATCGTAGTAAAAGCAAGAAAATTCCAGGGGTCGATCACAGGGACTCGGTGAAACAGAGTCAATACGGTGTGCTTATGTCAATACTAACCACAAGAGCGATTAACACAATCAAAGATGAATAAGAAGTCAATAAAGCAAGCATGCAATTCTAGGGATTAAAGCATCTAGTTGTGGTTCCAACTCAAGATCTATAGATAAGCGGACAAAGCTGAGATTTTTGCGTGGGGAAGGTGTTTCTAAAGTGGAGTAGATCACCGGGTAAGTCTCACTACACACTAATCCTAAACCGTAACTCCTATTACCGGGTAAGTCTCAAGGAATCAAGATAAAGAACTATAACCTCAAACTAACACACCATCTAAGGGAATAGAATCAACCTTTACCGGGTAAGTCTCAGGCTAACTCACAAAGATGGGATGGAAGCACACTCAAACCCCAATAAAGGATAAACCTTTATTACCTACACTTATGATCGTTGGTACACAAACTAAGGAATTACCGGGTAAGTCTCATCCTAAGCTTGCTTTGGACCAGGAAAGGTGTAATAAGAATAGGATTTGGCAAACTCTAACACTTAACTCTCAGTTATGGATCAGATAAGTCACCTCGGTCAGCCAGTTTCCACCCCGGCCGAGATGTTCATCGACTGAACGAGATGCTTAGGGTTAAGGTTAAAGACTCGAACTTTCAGGATCCTACTGGAATCTAAGATTATTCTATCATTGTTTTTCCCACAACCTTCAGCCAATCACCCTAGAATCACACAAGGAAATTAGCCACTCATCATCATAATGAAAGTATTAAAATATATGGGAAGAAGGTGAATATTTGAACAAGAAGAATTTAATGAAAAGACTTCAATAACTGAATCAAATATCACAACAAAGCGTTCCTTGGATAGCAATCCAACAAGACAAGACAACAAGTGAGAGAATTGAAGATAATCTTACAAAAACCCTTCAAAAGCTATAAAAGCTACAATCTTCAATCTTCATTCAACCTTCAAAAAAGTTCTTCAAATCTCTCCCAACTGGAGTATGGCTGCTGCGTGCTATCGGTGTAAGCGGGATGATAGCGGATGTATGCGGCCTCCCGAAGATCTGTGATCCGTAGATCCGATGATGGTTCAATTGTGGAAAATCCAACCCTTTATATAGGAGAATTATCTTCCAAAGATAAGATATCTTAAAAAGATAATTTCCTAATAAAATATATCTTATCTCTCAAAATAAATATCTTCCTAAGATAATCTTATAGGAAATATCTAAAAAGATAATTTCCTAATAAAATATATCTTATCTCTAAAATAGATCTCCCAAATATATGATCTTCCTTCCAGAAATCCAGCCCAAAAATATAAGATCACTTTCCAATTTTAAAAGATCTCAGCCAAGAATAAAATATTCTCGCCGCGTCCTAGGTGTTCGCCTCGGTCGAGTCGGCGTCTCTGGATCACCTCGGTCGAGGTGGATCTCTGGTCAACCGAGGTGAGTCATAACTGAATGTGAAATCTCTCAAAACTGGTCCAAAGTAAATCTTTAATCCATGGCTATGCTCCCTGGATGTAGCTCCAAATGATTCATGACTCCTTTCGCTCCTTTTTGATGCAAAACGTACCAAATTACCTGCAATCACAACAAAACTAGGTGTAGACCTCGATTCTCGCAAAGGTAGATGAAATGGTAGTGAAATCACATAATGCACATACAAACATGCAGATTATGAAAGATAAAACGTCAAAACAAACCCCAAAATATAGATTATAATTCATGCTATCAAACTTCACCGCCTATAACGGAACGACCGGTCCCCCAACTCTATCATGTGGGCAAACTTGCTCGGTATTCACCTCCTGTAGTGGAGAATCTTTGTCCCTTTCTCCAATTTTTCTAGTTCACTCTCTTTCTTTGGTCAAAATTAATGACCCTCCCAACATGTAAATTCCCTTCTCAATATACTAACCTTTTCAAAAAAAAAAGAATTTAGCTTGTAAGAAAGTGTCCTTAGCCTTTTATTATTATAAGTTCAATACTATCTTATTAATTCTCTAACCATTTTTCCAAAAATGAAACACAATAAACTGTCCGAATTCATTCCTTGTGTTAGTTTGTGTTTTTTATCACGTTAATTTGTGTAAATTTCTATCAGTGTAAATTTTATATATATATATATATATATATATATATATATATATATATATATATATATATATATATATATATATTACAATGTAATTTATTTACATGGTGTTGAGTAATTTACACAAATATATTATTCACGTCAGGAAACATTTCAAAGTTTGAAAATTATATTTTATTTACGAAGCATCAACATGAAATATTTCAATGTTACACTTGTTTACACAAACCGAATATATACTTGCATAATCTACACAAACTAATCAATCTTAAATTTTCAAGACATTTTAAAATACACGTAGATACTAATACTTTCACAAAATTAAACTTAATAACACAAATTATGACAAAAAAATATCAAACTATTCAGATTAAAATTGTTGACTCTACATAATTTGAAAAAAGAAAGTTGCTTAAATAGTATCTCATCTTTTAGGCTAACTAAACTTTAGTATCACGTCGTTTAAACTATCAGAACAGTACCTCGCCTATTAAACCCGACTAAAAATTAATACCTGGATTACTTTTCAAACGTTAAGTTAACACAATAGCTTTGCTCCTAGAACTTTACCCTTTATTTCTTGTTGAATATGTATGTCATTTATGCCTCATTGCAACTGTCCCAATACTTTTACTTAACGTGTGGATAGTAATTCAGATACTAATCTTTGCTCAGACTCAATAGGTGAGGTACCGTTCTGGATAGTTTAAACGACGGGGTACTAAAATTTAGTCAACATAAAAGATGAGGTATTGTTTAGAAAATTTTCTTTTTTGGAAAAAAAAAACACTAAATCACTCTACATAAATCCTTGAACTATTAGATAGTAAATCTTTCCTCTAAGTTCCTATAAAGTATATGATCTAATATCCTAAATCCTTGAACTATTACATAGTAAATCTTATATACATTACGACTTGTTACGTAATGCTATAAACTTTACACGAATCACAGACATTATAACTTAGGTCCTTTACTCACGATTGACATCCAAAAAGTTGCAATATATCCCTCCCAATAGTGTCTGCCTAGTCAATTTTTTTCTTCATCTTCTTGTAATAAGCTCATCTTGGCGTAAATGACCTATCACTTCCACTCACACAAAAACGATTTGGACTCCATAATTTTTATTCATTTTAATTGTTTGGTAGGAATAGGAATGCATCCATCAACAATTGTTTCTTGGTTAAAATTGTTGGAGATAATAAAGTTTCATATCGAAAGATGGAGACACTGAGCCTAGTATATAAGGTCGGTGGGCTACTTCTCCTATTGCCAATTGGTTTTAGGATGGAACATCGTCAGGTTTATGTACTGGACTTGGACCTAATGCGCATGTACGTTCGTATACACACGACCCCTACTTACCGGTCCGTCTATCAGACTATGACAAAAATAGATTTAATAAAATGTTTTGATACACCAACTCCAAAACTATTATTCTTCGAAAACAGATGTGATAAAATCATAAATATCATTCAACTACCCTAACCACGTACACCACCCAAAACATATTTAACTCAATCAAGATAGTCTTTTGGTAAGAAATTTATATCATTCAACTAATTTTGCGCATGAATAAGAAATAGTACGTTTGACCAAATCAATGACTATATAAATATCCGAATTAACATAATTTATTAATTAAAACCTACAAATACGATACATATCTCTCAACCTTTGTTCTTTGAAATCATTGCAATGATCTCCCGAAAATGTTGAGGTTGGCATGGGATACGAACCACACCTTGATGATCATAACCGAACTCATCCGCAGATCGGTCGAGCAACGCAACCACTGACGGATGCTTCATGAACTTGGCCGGAACCGCGAATCTCTCCTTCGTCTCATCATCCAGCCCAACAATAAGAGGAATCTGACCTTTTCGGACACCGGGTTTATCTCCGTGCCCGACGTCGCCTTCGGAATGTATCCTTACGTAGCGGGGCGACGTCTGCTTCTTCCGGTTCATGGTAGGCAACATTTTGGTTTGGAGAGTGCTCATATGGGGCAGACTTTAACTGGTTAACCATATCCAATTTATAGTACCAATAAACAAAGGATTATATCATATTGGTTTGAATAGAAAGAATATAATATAGATGAACTGTAGAGAGTTTACGATAGGACACTATATAGTTTGTGTCACCCTCTCACATATCGATGACTTTGTTAGCATGTGGTCGTGTAACGTTATAGTCAAAGGTCTTGTTAAATTATTAAGTTTTGACTGACTTAAAGCTATATTAAGCCAAAGTTATAGAGTGAGTAATAAGTTATTTTACAGTCAAAGTGATTAGCCTGTTTAATTAGTTTTGAATGATAAGTACGTACTATTCTTTTCAATTTTTAATAATTATTATTAGAGAAAAAATCACACATATTAATAAAATTAAAATTAGGTGTGATATTTATCAATACACTATAATTATTTTAAAATTTTTGTTCAAAATAATTAGTAAAATATATAAAGTTATACAGGAATAGAGGAAATAATCTTTTATTAAAAATTTAAATATTAATAATACTTGTAATGTCAAATATTATGAAATAAAATTTAAACTTTTAATGAAGCAGGGAGTAGTTAATAATAGTTGAAGCAGTTTTCATATATATATATATATATATATATATATATATATATATTAAATGTATAAGTGTTCCGCACATGGGGATATCATGACCCCTTACATTATTAAGTAAATGTTTAACTACACCCTCAAAAGGGTCAACCAATACATGAAAACCAACAGGTAGTTCAAAAGAAAAAGACGCTAAAAAATCCGCCGCGATATTCGCCTCGCGGTAGGCATGTCGAGATTGGATAATCAAATCTCTTTTGAAAAGAGATTGGATTATTCAATCTCGACCTGTATTGTTTGATTGTAGTTTTCATATATATATATATATATATATATATATATATATATATATATATATATATATATATATATGGGGTTAAGGTCTTTAGTTTCCAAGTTGTTGTTTGATTGTAGTTTAAAATTGGATTTTGTATCTTTCTTGAAAGGCGACCTATATTGCATATTTGCATATGCATAACGTTATTGTACAAGGAGTTTAGTAGTTACTACTTACTACGAGTAGTTAATTATCATACTTTATATATAAAGCATGATTTTATGAGATATAGAGGTTCAATATTCAAGAAGGGTTAATTTGATAAGCAAGCATTTTTTATTGGGTGTATAAATTTTTTTTTTTATATAGTGTGTATAAAGTTTTAATAAAAAATAACTCAAAATAATACCAACTATCAACATTGAACCGAAAATAATACGAACTTTAAAAATTACTCGGTGCGATACAAACTATGAATGTATTTACCAATAATAATACGTCATACTTTTCCGGCAAAAACTCTTGCTCCGGCGATGACGTGGCAGCCGGAATGTTACATGTCATCAAATAAATGCATTAAATGTGTGATGTGGGTTTTTTTCAAAAAATAAATTTAATAATATTTAAAATATTAAAAAATTAAATATTTTTAAAATTTTAAATAATAATTTTTTAAAAAATATTTTTTGTAAAATTTTTTTCTTTTTAAAATTCGATTTTTTTTTAAACAAGTTTGTAAAACAATTTTAAAATATTTTTTTTAATAAAATTTTCCGAAAAAAATTTCGAATATTTTTTTTACAAATTATTTTTTTAGGAAAAAAAATCATTGATCTTTTAAAAAAAAAATTTTCATTTTTTTCTTTTAAATTCTATTTTTTTTAATTTTGTAATCTAATCCCTAAAGATTTTTTTCCCAAATTTTTTAGTAATTTTTTTTCCTTAAAAAAAATAATTTGTAAAAAAAAATTTCGAATATTTTTAAAATAAGTTTGATCTTTTTTTTTTCCTAATTTTTTTTTATTTTATTTAATTGTAAAAAAAATATTCAAAAATTTAAATAAAGTTTGATCTTTTTTTTTCCTAAAATTTTTTTTTTAGAATTAAAATTGGGAGAATTTGATATACTAGGCTTTTTTGAGTTTTTGTTTAAGAAAGTGTACCCCAAATTTTTTACCACTTTCATTTAATAGTAGGTAAAACTAATTAACCCCTCTACTTAAAAATATATTTAGAAAAATAGAATAAAACACTTTGAAACATCCGTAAGTTAATTTGCTTTTGTTTTTTTTTTGTTTTTTCTTTTTCTTTTCTTTTTTTTTTCTTTTTTCTTTTTCTTTTTTTTTTTGGTATAAGTTACATACCAAAATTTTGCATACCAGAATATTACATACCAGAATTTTACATACCAGAATTTTACATACCAGAATTACATACCAGAATTACATACCAGAATTACATACCAGAATTTTACATACCAAAATTTTACATACCAGAATTTTACATACCAGAATTACATACCAGAATTACATATCAGAATTACATACCAGAATTTTACATACCAGAATTTTACATATCAGAATTACATACCAGAATTTTACATACCAGAATTTTGCATATCACAATTACATACCAAGATTACATACAAGAATTTTACATACCATGGTATGAAATTTCATACCAAAAAACTCATACAAGAATATTCTAACGTAAATTTCATATCAGAAAACTCATACCAGAATTTTCTGGTATGAAAATTCATACCAAAAAATTAAGGTACGAGTTTTCTGGTACGACAATCCATACCAGAAAAACAACCAAATTAATCAGTAAAAATAATAAACAACCAAATTAATTAAGTTTTGATCTTAATATCATGAGAATCTTCTATGGCCTTTTTCAGCAAACCCATATAATATGAATGAGTTTCTGGTATAAAATTCATACCAGAAACTCATTTGAGACCTGCACAGACATCATAAATTCCCGATCAAACAACACAATACATGCCCCGGATCCTTGAAATAAAGAATGAAACAAGCAAATCTAAACAGAAATTCAATCAAAACCCCAAACCCTATCCGTATCGGATCAATTCAAACACATCAAAACCCAACAGATCGAACACAATAAACACGATTAACAATCCAACACAGATACAACACAATCCTGAACCTGAAACCAAAGTACTACAACGAAGGTGGAGGAAGACAGGGTGAGAAGAGCGTACGAGGAGGAGGCGTTACAGGTGTCGATGCTAGCCTATTGCCTGAACATGCTTTCCTAGATCTAGATCTAGATTATTTCGGAATCGGACTCTTTGCCTTCTTCCAATTTAACAACCAGCTTTCCTAGATCTAGATTTAGATTTACCAGGATCCTTTAACCGTCGACTAGCAGGGGAATGAAAGAAGGTTTGGGCTCCTTCTCCGGCGGAGATCCTCCATGGTAGGCCATCGGCGGGACGCTAGAGCCTTCGATCGCTGACCAGCAGGAGAATGAAGAAGGTTTGGGCTCCTCTATGCTGCCTTCTGGTATGAACTTTAGTACATGGATGCCGGACCTCCTCCCCACCTCGTCCATGAACCCGCAAGTTAGATCCATAAGTTGGATGGATCGGAGAAGAGACCATGAGTTGGATGGATCGGGAAGAAGAAGAATTACAGCAGGGCGGTAGTGCTTGGCCATGGTGTGAAGTAGAGAAGGCGGTCCGCAGCTTCGAGTCGTAGAGATAAGAAAGGAAATGGGAGGCTGAAAATGCAGATGTTAGGGTTGCACAGTAAAAATTAATTTGGGGCCTAGTTACTTTAACCAAAATATAAAAAAGCCTAGTTATTAGTTGAAATTAAAAAAAAGCCTACTTACCTAATTTGCCCAATAAAATTTCATTTTGTACAAAAATCCAGGAAATAAATTTGATTGAAAAAAAATCTAAAAAAAAAATATTTTTATATTTTTTGAAAAAAATAAATATTATTACATTTTTTTTTACAAATCTATGTAAAAAATTTCGAAACAAACTTTATTTTTAAAAAATAAAAATTTGTACAATTGTTTTTTAAAAAATTATTATTTTAAAATTTTAAAATAATAATTTTTAATTTTTTAATATTTTAAATATTATTAAATTGTTATTTTTTAAAAATTAAATCCACATCACACATTCAACTAATTTATTTGATGACATGTAACATTCCGGTTGCCACTTCATCGCCGGAGCTAGGTTTTTGCCGGAAAATATATGACGTATTATTTTTGGTAAATACATTGATAGTTTGTATCGCTCTTAGTAATTTTCCAAGTTCGTATTATTTTCGGTTCGATGTTGATAGTTGGTATTATTTTGGGTTATTTTTCCTTTTTTTTAGATGAGTAATTTTTGAAAATTTTGGGAAGAAGGTAAAAGAAAAAATATATATAGTTTAGTTAAATGTATTTTTTAATAATCCTAGTAATAAGAAAAAAATTATATTCTTTTATTTTGTTACACAATATTTTGATTTAATACTCAAGTATGATATTCTGTGGCAGATTTAATTTTTGGGAGTAACAAAATTTTCCTTTTATTTTATGGATGTTACTTTAAATAAATTATAATATATTTAGATGAAGGGATTAAGTGGTGTTTATTATTTCATTAACTTTTAACTAATACAATAAAATTAATATAATTTTTAATACAATAGTTCACCGATCACTATCTAATTTATTTAAAATATATTTATAAAATAAATTAAATATATAAAATAATTTTAAATTTTATCTAAGTAAAATAAATAAATTAAAAGCTCTAATTTATAGTACAAAAATTAAGCAAATTTTATTTATTTAATTTTATAGATTTTATTGTTTAATTTCAAACTTAATATGCGAGATATCTTATAAAAAAAAATTGTGGCCCAAACGAAAACGTTTGGCTCCGCCACTGCTGATACTCAATAAGTTAATACCCAATGTATCTTAATATTCAAGTTTGATACAAAATATGTTAATATCCAACGTAATACCCATTACGTTAATACCAAACGTATCTTAATACTCAAGTGTGGTACCCAATATGTCAATATCCAACTATAATACCCAATATGTTAATACTCAAGTTCGATACTGTTAATACTCAAGTCTAATACTCAATATGTTAATAACATAATAACGCAAACACTAATATGTTAATACCCAACCTCCACCTATCCAATTTCCTACACACCCAACCTTCGCGTATCCAACTTTCACGTACCCAACTTCGATCACTCAATATTAGTTACATGATTTTATTAAAGATATAATTTTCTTACCTACCGGGTGCGGTTCATTCTTGTCCGCTACAAAAGATACATATTTTTTTAAATATGTAAAAGTAAGTCTAAAAAAATTTCCGTTTGGATCTGGCTCGCCGATCTTTTTGGGTCCTGGACCGAAATCCCTCACATTGGACCGGATCCGATCCGGTCCAAACTTTCGTTCCGGGTAAAATTTGCAAAGTAGTAGTATTATCATTTTTTTATACATTGGTAATAGAATAAGTTAGATAAGTTACTAGAAATCAATCGATCGAAATCATCCTTGCAGATGAGGTCTTGAACATCTTCAGGAATAGTAGTGACGTTCAGTGATATGTTGTGTTCATGCATGACAATATTGTCCGTAACCGTGTAAATTACCCTATAAATGTGTTTGAGAATGGAGTGTGAGAATTCCGAAATCAAATTTGAGATGTCCGTAATGATCATGTTAAAACTCTTTTCAAAGTTGGTTGATCTGCATTATGAGTATCAGAAGAACTAGTATTATCATATATGACTCGGAGTCACAAATATTCAAGACATTTTTGTTTCTTCTTTATGAAATGATTGTATATAGTATCGGTCAAATTCCAATTTTGAATGCAAATTAGGCGACTCCGCTGATGCCATGGTTTTAAAATTCTTTGGCTGAATCGTGAGAGAAATGATGACATCCTCCGACCGCATAAACAAGAATCGTTCAATCTCAAACTGCGAGTTTAAGTTGCCAACTTTTGCGGAAGTTGTGTAGGTGGCCATTTTGAGTATCAGGGGAAAATGGTGGCCGGAAAAGGACCACCAGAACTCCGATGAGACAATAACGACTCAAGGCAGGAGGAGAAGTGGCAGTCGGAGCCGGACTGGAGCTGCAACAGTCGAACAAGGGTTGTAGAGGGCTGGACATGTTTGTAGAGGTGGGGACGACGAGTTTCGGCGCTCCTGGTCTGATTCCGGCAAGTGTAGTAACAAAGCAACTTGCTCGATGGTGGCCAGATCTGGCTTTGTCTGGCAACACCGCGACGCCGGTGTCAATCCTTTGTTCCGATTACGGCAGCAACACAGGGATGAATAAGCTAATGTGGTGGAAGGGTTGAAGAAGAAGGCTTCATTCAAGAAACCCAAACTCATACAAATTATGTAATATCATAATAAAAATGATTAAGATTATTTGTTGTTCTTTTATTAAGTCACCTCACATTTATCATCTCTATGTGAAATCACCTTTTATTTTTAAATCATGTCAATTCATTTATACATAGTTTTAAATTTATTTATTAGAATAATAATAAATTTCATTTCATTTAATAATTAAAAATGATTTTATATTATTTTGCATCAATTATAATGATATTAATATTAATGACTTAGTAATTTTCTTTTACATTATCATTTTACACATATCATCTTAATATTACAATGATTTTAATTTGTCCTATGTTAATTAACATTAAACTGTTAATATGCAAACTGATCTTAATTTATCTAATAACAAATTTATTTAGAAGCAACGAATTAATAATACATATTTAATAAATTTTCGATGTATTTAATAGCAAGTGATGAAAAAAAGTATATACATGATAAAATAAATTTGGGTAAAATATTTTATCATAATATAATAACAATATTTTTTGAAATTATGATAATCATAAAAAATTTTTTAACTTTTTCTGTCGATATCCTTCTATATTAACATGTATATTGTATAGTGGCAAACTTATTTATTTTGGTATGTACAATTAGTAAATAGGCTCCTTTTCAATATGTTATTTAAATATAGTTTAATATATAATACATCTTGATTAATCAACTATTTTCTGACTTAAAATATATTAATCTTATATAGTTATTTTTTTTTAGGTAAAGGAGAGGCAGTGGTCTCCGACGCAATCTTATATAGTTATTTAGTACAGTAGAAAATATAAAATAATTTTGTTGTATAAATTAAGATGATTGATTTTAAATATTGATAATCTTATCTTAACTAAGAGAAGAAAATTTAAAAATTTTTATAGTAAGATAATGTTTGATAAAATGGTAGTTTTAAAAGGAAATGACTAAGCCAATAAAATCATACATAGTTATCAATATATAGTAATTATTGATGAAAAACATTAAAAATTAATTTTATTTTTAAATGACGATAAGTTTATTATCTATAGATAAATTAAAAAATATAAAAATAAGGTTACACAATCAAAAGATAATACGTGACCAAGATGATTTAATGTGGGGACGACGAATAAAAAAATACGAGTTGACTTAATGTGAGAAAGACGGTGTTAATCACTTTTGTTTCACAATTACGCAATAGATTTTTTGTATTCATTTAGATAACTTCACAACCAAAAAGTATCAAATATCAATATTTAGATTAAAAATAGATTTTGTATTAAATTCATTAGTGTCATTAATTTTTTAAAATTGTTATCAAATTTACCAATGATATTAAGAAAATTCATAGAAATGGATAAATCCCTATAACTTCATCCGAGTCAGAACACATGTTAATCTTTTTGTGTTAATTATATGTTATTTACGGCAAAGTTATACTCTAAATTCACCCGAAGTCAAATCCCGTAAAAGATACGGATAATAAAATGGTTACGTACTAAGCTACTAGCTAAACTTGGCAATGATAACTTTTATACTTTGTAGATCTAGTATGCTAAATATTGCAAGCAATAGATATACAAAAATGTAATATTTTATTAGTAGATGAGATTTTTATGTGGCTGGTAAACGACCGAAGCATGAAGGCTTCAAAAGTATAAGGGTCAAAATTTCAACTTTCAACACGTGAATGCAAAGTAAACGATGATCCATCAACAGAAGAACTTATTTTCTTTAATAATGATAATATGGCTTATCGGTCAAACAAGGACACAAGGTCAACATCACTTTAACGTACGTACACACTGCAACAAAACGAAACTTAAAATTTTAGGCTCCAATTGCTCTTACTATAATCATGTTCACATCATATAGTGATGAGGGGGAAGACACATTTCACTATTGTAAAAATGTTATAATAATGGAAAATAATCTTCCTTATACATAATTAAGCTTGAAGGTGAGTTCACGTAGCAAGGGTTTATATAGTCATATGTTTTTTGGTTTCTTAATTACGAATTTGAGTAGGATGACATTATGATGATATTGATTAATATCCAAGATGGGGGTTGATGGTGTACCTCTGAAACCAGTTTGTCATAGTTATACTAGGATATGCATAGAACCACTCTTGCACGTGTATACGGGAAGTACAAAGAGGAGGTCGATGGACCTTCAGTGCCACAATTTAAGTTGAATATAGCGTGTATTACCTAATGAAGATAATAATTGGAATATAGCAATGAATGCGTATTCTTGTGTTTTTATTTACTTAAGTGTGTTTGTGCTTTCTACTTATTAGATACGCTAATGCGGATTGTTAGATAACGGTTTTACCGCTTTTGTGATAAATTGCAAGTCAGGTAAGAAGCTATAGAGTGATCTAAAGCGGGTGGTCAGCCGAGTCTGTGTACTTATTAGGATTGATTATGTCCATTCCGACTAGTTTCATGCTTGAAAGCTAGTTGTTATTCGATGATGAGGCTAATAACTGCATTGCAAAATCTATTTTTACAGTTGTCAAGTTAGAGTTAGAACCCATTGTGAGGTACTTGCTTGTAGCTTTCCAGGTTTAAATAATATCCGGGATATTACATTGATAATAGCGTAATTTTCCTAATCAAAAACGAATTCTTAATCATATATTCTCACACGCCTCGACAATCCAAGTGGGGCAAAATAACAAAAACCAAAAACTCGAAAATCTTAGTAGGCAACAAGTAGGGAAACATGTTCACTTAATATATTATAAGACAGATAAAATCTAAACAACAAGATAATATATTGATACTAACCTAATCTTTTTAACAAAAAATAAATCCATAATCGTATATTCGCATTCAACGTTAATATATTATAAGTAACCACAGTAGGAAAACTTTGAGCTAAGATTCATGAAAGTTGATTAAATCAAATTACTTGTAGCACAGTTCATACAAATACCACCAACTTCTTCTCTTTAGAAAGCTACACTATAATATATGACAGAAGGATAGAATAAATTTAGCAGACGCAAGAAGCAAACATCAACCGAGTGAGAACTCACATATGCATCATGATTAATCACACTTAACATAAGCTTGGTAAACCAGTCCAAATTTGTTAATGAAATAAAACATATGTAGAGTAAAAGTCATCCTAAATATAATATTAGACAAGAAGCTGAATTTAGTGACAGTGAGGGAAAGGGTCGTGCCAGTATCTTCTAACTCAAAATCTGACATCTTTGCGTTCATATCATCTTCCAACAGAACATTCCTTGCCTTTGAATCGCAGTTAGTACTTATGCTGTAATCAAGAATCACTATGCAAAAATGATAAACCTCGAGCAATCCCCCGAATAGTAATGAATCTTGCAGCTAATTTTTGTTAGATGAATTTGAGGATGCAGGATTGAAATAAAAAGTTCAAAAATAAGTAGAATGTAAGGTGAATAAGCCATCAAAGTGAAGGTCATAGTATTCAAACCCATGATCAAGTGAAAGACCGGGTCTGAGTGTTTAAATGATGAACAAGGCTTATGTTGAAGTTGGGACACATTGCTTGGGTTCGGTGCTCAGGTGTGTGCTTCATTAATTGGAACAACGTTGTTACAGCTTGGAGATGAGATATATAAGGTTAGTTGAGGCTCACCTAAAGCCCTACTTTGTCACTCCTCTTTTCTTCTACTCTCGCCGGACCTCTTCTCCAGCTTTGGTTTTAGTATTCTTGAGTAAAGAACAACTTCTCCTCTCGAAGGATTATTTCTTGTCCGAGTGTTGTTTTCTACAACAGAAAGTAAGATCGGGTGCTAGAGCCTTCAGCGGCTTCTTACTTGACAACAAACTCCGAACCACCTTTGCATAGACCACGAAGGAGATCTTGGGATATACAGACTCGTGTGTTTTGTTGTTCGTTTATGTTTTGTTTTCTACTCTTGCTTTTCTTTGTACGTTTATCCTATGTAATTCTTGTATTTGTTTTGTACAAAACAATAGTGAATTGGATTGATACTGAGATCCCGGGAACGTAGGACTTTGTTGCGAACCTCGTCAACAAACTCCTATGTTCATTGTTACTCTTAGAGACATCTCTCTAGATTGTTCTATGTATGAATTTATTGCTAGATTTGTTAAATATTGTGTTTCATAGAACCTAATAAGCATCAACTCTTTGAGCACTCAAAATGAATAAACCCGAATGCAAACTCGTTTGCAATCACGAATCGTTAAGCCAAATCCAAAATATGTCTTACACTCTCAACTAGTTTCCCCTATACCAAAAATCTCATTCATGTCCTACAAGACCCGAATTGGCATTCTACTATGACATATGAGTTTAGAACTCTTATTAGAAATGGGATCTTGTCCCTCGTCCTCGCGAGACTAATGTTATCAACTACATATGGCTTTTCAAGCATAATGTCTGACGGCCCATTGGAACACTATAAAACCATGTTGGTAGTCATTGGTAAGAGTTAGCAAATTAGAGTTGACTGTGATGAGACCTTTAGTTTTATTGTCAAGCCCGCTACAATTCTTACTATTGTAGTGTCAAATGGTTAGACTACGCATCAACTAGATGTCAAGAATGCTTTCCTTCACAACACTTTGAAGGAAACGGTGTTTATGCAGCAAGCCAGCAACCCTTGGCTTCCGTGATCCGCACCGTCATGATGATCGATGTTTGTCTCCTCAGGCGTTTTATTCCCTATATAGTCTGAAGTAGGCTCTCCAGACATGGTACCAACGGTTTGCCACTTATCTTCACAACATTATTTTCACAATTGTTAGTTTGATCAATCACTGTTTGTATACAAAGGCCATACAGGGACTACATGTTTATTTTCATCCACAAGAGAGTCCTGTAGTCGTACACCTTTTATTTTTCTATTTATTTTCAATAAATTAATAAATTGTATATTTATATATCATTTTATTAATAATAATATTAATATGAATAAATATTAGTCATAAAATATAAAATATAAATATTTTTAAATTAATAAAATAAATTTTAAATAACAAATAATTTAATAAAAAACATAATTTAAATCACAATCAACATAACAAAAATTACATACTAAAATAACATCAAATTAAAAAAAATCTAAATTAAACAATAAAAAAAATCTTAAATAACAAACGACTTAATTAAAAAACCAACTATAAATGTTTAATTAATAATCAACCGTGTATATACGGAAAATATTGTAATTTTGAAGATTTGAGTACAACATTTGTGCTTTCAAGTTTCATCTCATGGATTTCCTAATGTGGCTGTCTCTCTCATTCAACTCAACGGTATAGTTTAAACTGTGAAAATAATGTAACGGCTAGTTTAAACAAATGAGTGTTGTTTACGTAGAAATACAAGGGCCCAAGTGGTAATTCTTGACAGGACAAATCCTCCTAGTACATGGCTGGGCCAACAGCCAAAAAGTCCAGCAAACCTGGCCCCCAATTTATCACTTGTCTATTCTATTTAATACTATAATTGCTTAAACAACGCTACCAAAAACTATAGTATAGCGCCTCAAACAAATCTTGTACCGTCTTCTTTTATGCGAAATTATAAAAAGATAGCGACAGGTTTATCTTGTGAGCTTAGTCACGTTCGAGAGGCATACCATTAACACAAGAAAAATAAGGGCACGACACATTACCCATGTTACCATGGTCCTACTGGCACTCATCACCATCATTTATAGCCAAGCTATCTCCACCATCCCAACCATCTTCCATCCCCGTCAACACAACATGAGGATAGCTCCTCTGTTCCTCGTCATCCTAGTCCTCTGCTCCGCCGCCGCCTCTTCCACCACCCTAACACTCCCTCTCTCTCAACTCCAATCCACCACAAACCCGCCAAAAGACATCTACAACCACCTCCACCGCCTATCCACCATCTCCCTCTCCCGGGCCCACCGATCTAACTCCACTTCCGCCGCCCCACTCTCACCGCATTCATACGGCGCCTACTCGGTTCCCCTCAAGTTCGGAACTCCGGCACAGCAAATCCCCTTCGTTTTCGATACCGGAAGCGATTTCGTATGGTTCCCTTGCACTCACAATTACATTTGCAACAACTGCCCTCCCCCAACCAAATCTCAGTTCCACTCTTTCATTCCAAAATTATCAACCACTTCCCGAATACTCGGTTGCTTAAACCCCAAATGTGGCTGGGCACACCACAATCCGGATCCGGTTTCACGCTGCCAACACTCCGGTTCACCCAACAGTACTCAGATATGTCCTCCTTACATTATCCTATACGGGTCGGGTAGTACTGGCGGGTTAGCCTTACTCGAAACTCTAGACTTGGATTCAAAACGGGTACCTGAATTCCTCGTTGGTTGCTCTCTCTTTTCTTCCCGTCAACCCGCTGGAATCGTGGGATTCGGAAGAGGTCCATCGTCTTTACCGAGTCAACTCGGTTTGACTAAATTCTCATTCTGTTTACTTTCTCACCGATTCGACGATTCCCCCAAGACGACCTCCCTTGACCTCCTAATCTCTGGCGACGGAAAGAAGACCGCCGGAGTTAGCTACACACCATTTCTTAAAAACCCGAAAGTCCCTGGAAAATCAAGATTCTCGGTTTACTATTACTTAGAGCTCCGACGAATTGAAATCGGCGGGAAAAAGGTGAAGATTCCGTACCATTATCTAGCTCCGGCGGATCCGGTGACAGGATCCGGCGGGACAATTGTGGATTCCGGGACGACGTTTACGTACATGAATCAAGGGATTTATGGGCCGTTGGCTAGGGAGTTTGAAACTCAGGTGAAGGGTTACAAGAGAGATCGGAGAATTGAAGAGTTGACTGGACTGGGGCTTTGCTTTGACTTATCTGGGGCAAAAACGGTGTCGTTTCCGAGTATGACGTTTCACTTTAAAGGAGGTGCTGAGATGAAGTTGCCGCTTTCAAATTACGTGGCGCTTGTGGGGTTGGGGAAGGCGGAGGCTGCGTGTTTGACGATAGTCACCGACGATGTTGGGGCGGAGGGAACTGAGACCGGTCCGGCGATTATCCTGGGGAACTTTCAGATGCAGAATTTGTATGTAGAGTATGATTTCAAGAATGAGAGGCTTGGGTTCAAAGAACAGAAATGTGGGTGAAACATATTGGTTTAAAAACAGAATTTGTATGTTGTAAACTTGTAATATTTACATGAAACTAAGTTATTTTACTGTAGAACTTATTACACTTTCGTCCTTTTGGGGTTTGTTTGACCAAATAATAGAGACCGTTGGTTTGAAGAGCGTATTTGGAAAGTTGAGTTGGGTGATGAAATCCATGTAGATTTGCACTTCAAAAGGATACATGGAATCATAAAAAGACACCCACTTTTGGGTGTTTTTAGCTATTTTTATGCTCTATTCCTATTTATGCAGTAATTCGTATCTATACATATTTCCCTGCAAACTCCTTTGAGCCAGCGGTTCACCTTCAGCCTCCAACCCCGATAACGTCTCCAGAAAAGCTTTTGAAGCAGCGAGAAGGGTGCTTCCACTGTCATGCCTAGCGACAACGGCAATGCAACACGAGCCATCACTGTGTATAGAAGCATCACAATTAATTTTTGTAAACATGGTTTCCGGTGCACACCAGTAGGAAGAACACCTCTACATGCCTTCCAAATGAAAGATCTAACCGACGACATTACTTGTATGCTCCATATCCGTTTTGACACTAACCAACTAACCGAGGAGCCCACACAACCTTTCTCCACATCAAAGATGTCCATGGCAAGGTGATATGCTGTTTTGACACTAAAGATGTCTATAGGAAGGGGTGCACGTATAGATGAACCTTTCACACAAGCATTCGGGTTCCATCCAAAAACCAATTGGCAATAGGAGGAGTAATCATATCTCTTATATTATATGTTAGGTTCGGGTATTATTATATATCGATGTGGTACAATATTCCACACATCTTAACTGGTAGCATCCCTGGACGTACAGTCAATTAAATGAATTTTGAGAACCACCTCAAAATTGCATGCATGAATTCTACCCCGAACTTTGCCCTCAATCCAACATCCACTAGTCCAATCAATGGGATCACTGACTTTTCAAGATAAAATCGCATTGTCAGAAATAAAAATGGGTCAATAAGAGACCGGGTGGAGAACCCAACGATCCTTCCGTACATATAAATCATGTCTATTTCCCACATCTCAAATATAACCATTCAGGAGAATCTTCCTACCTTTAATAATACTACGCCATGAATAATTGGGCCGATAATCATTTGTAGCATCCATAAAAGAACCCCGCGGAAAGTAGTGTGCTTTCAGCAACTTGGCTAACAAAGACTCGGTATCCTCGGGGTCCATGATTCAAAACCCTCCTTGGTCAAAGGTTAATAGGTTAAATGTCAAAGTTAAATTAGATCAAAAGAGAGAAGAGGTCCACCAAATTATATGTAATCTTTGAAATTTTAAAGTTTACTAACTTTTAAATTAATAAAAGGCGGCTAAAAACTAACGGGCGGATATCATTTTTTAAACATGAACGTCGTATCGTCATTTTAACTAATCGGTTAAAACACAATAGGACAATTTGCTATAAGAGCACAATGAAGAAAATTTGTTATAAGAGCACAATGAAGAAAAGCCATTTTGGACGTTCAGTTGGCGAACATATCACTGATTTATTGTCGCAAGGGATATAAGAAGGTCAATGGTGGATGGATTAATAACTGTGCTAAAAGTTCAATGTAGTCAGCTTCTTCGAGTTCGGTGATAACCTTTAGCCACTTGGTATTTCGTTTGTTATATGAAGTCATTGGCATGATGTTTTGTTATACCTAGAACATTGAGGGAGAGTCCATTTTGATTTTTGGACAGTGCATTGAATTCAACATTCATGGTTGGACACCATCGTGACTATCCAATTCATATTCATGGTTGACACCATTTTTTTTTATATGTGATAGCTTGGGGTAAGAAGTGAGTTTATTGGGGATAGTGGAAGTAGATGACTAGTGGGAAGACCAGGGGCGGATCTAGGGTAACGGGGTAGGGTGGTCCGGCTTGCGATCTCGTTTTGTCTAAGGAAGACTAAGGAAGGGGTAAAAAAAAGGAAAAAATCCTGCTTAAAATGGAATATGATACTCGCTCATTTGGTAGAGGAATAAAATGAGGTTTTTTCTAGTAAAGGTTCAACTCCTCTAGTCCATGTGTTGGAGGTGACTTTTGAGCGGTTTGATTCGGTTTTATTGTTTGTTTAAATATAAACGATATTGGAAGAGAAATCAGTGTTAATTTTTTTTATATACAAAAGACGGTCACTAAAAAGGTCGAGCATCCTGCTAATCACACATAAATCAATAAAATTTTATCCTAAAATTAATTAATAATAAAAAGAAAAATTCATAGATATGTTATCAACTATCAAGTAGAAAAGACATTATTTGGGTAATGCATATGAGAACAAAATGATAGATATGTAGAAAATGGTTTAATTTAATCCTTTGTGGTACTTGTTTAATAGTTTCCTTCTCCAGATGTTGGAATCAATTAATGGCCCACGTCCTCGCAAATCAGACAAATAAGTTAATCAATTATTATCATTCTAAAGTCTAAACTAAATACATTTGACAATATTATTGTGACCGGCTATTAGAATCATCTTGCTTGCGTATGAGATTACACCCTAAATAGTTGTACTCGAATCTACTTTAATGGTTCAAAGGCCCAACTCTCTCATAACAAAAATAATTCATTTGTATTCGTCAAGCTTTGCATACTTTACTTTGTGCATCCTAAACTTTAAATTTTACGTGATACCGTCGGTCTTCTAATCAATCGAACCTTCTATGGACGAAATGCATTATCAATGTGTTGGTGTTAAATTAGGTCGGATGATAAGTAGATGGCGATAACATTATTGTAGTAAGACAACCGTAGCCTTGCAAGAGAAACTTGTAAATCGAGAAATAGGTTATGTAATTTTCCCATTTAAAAAGTTGTTTTTATCCTGCCTTGACACTTGAATGGGACAAAGATTGTCGGGACAACCATGAGACCAATGTCACAAAAAAATATGAATTGTATCAAACAAATTTGTATTTAAACCGGCCATCTAAAATTACATATTATGAATCGGTTTAGAAGTGTAATGTATCAGACAAAGTATCTTGATGTATGGAGACATTCACCAAAGACCAAGACAGGAAAGAGTCATCAACGTTACTTGGACCCCTCCGCCAGAAAACTTTGTTAAAGTCAACACGGATGGAGCTAAATCCAGGGATGTTAATAATTCTATTGCGGGTGTCGTGAGAAACAATGATGGAGAGTGGTTGAGTGGCTTCGGTGTTAATTTAGGGGTATGCTCAGTCCCCATGGCCGAGTTGTGGGGATTGGTGCATGGACTTAAGCTTGCTTGAGAGTTGGGTCATCGGTCGGTTGTTTTTGAAACTGACTCCCAATTGGTAATTGAACTCCTCAAGAAGCACATCGCTCCTAACCACCCTCTAGCCATTCTGGTATTTACGTGCCAAGACTTTATGAAAAGAGACTAGGTTATCCAGTTTCGTCATGCCTACCGCGAGGCGAATAAAGTTGCGGACTATGTTACTAGTTTAGCTTTAAACTTTCCCATTGGTCTGAATGTATTGTGTGACCCGCCGGAGGGTGTAGTTGATCTTTTACTTGATGATGTAAGGGGTCGGGCTATCCCCGTGTGATTACTACTTAGCCTTCTTTCCAATTAATAAAAGCGCGGCTAGATGCGCCGAAAACCACTGACTCTCCTTCCCACCAAAAAAAAGAAGTGTAATGTTATATTTCGGATTAGATCACATTGTTGAACAATTAAATTCACATAAAATAAAACCAAGGATCAATCATGTTAATTTATCAAGGAATCAATAATTACATACCTGGTTACATAATAACAATCGTATCGAACAATTGTGTGGAATCTACGATCCGAATGAGCGCCACAAGTATATAGTCATCCTAAGTCAAACCTTCCTAGGTTTCTTTAGGTTTTCTCTCTAATGGGTAGATAATAGAAAACGGCTAATTAATTTGATGTATAGGGGACCATAACTTAATATCGTTTATATAATGATCTTATAAATCCTATTGGACCGAAATTCGGTATCCACCCAATAAGCCCATACCGTTTAATTTAGTCCACGAATTTTACATGATTGAATAACTATTATTAGTCCGCTAGTAAATTGTCAGATAATACAATTGTTTGTAATAATATGTAAGCTCACTAATAGCTATAAGATTTATAATAAATCTTACCATCTCCCACTTGAGCTACATATCAAACAAATAACTATATTATTCAAATTCTTTATGTGTACACTTAATGACTAGTTTTATGTAAACTTATTCTTTATTTCAATCTGGTTCATCTCATATATCAATATGAGATCACGACGGTATTCGTCACAATCATTGTAATTAACCCTTCTGTGTTCATCACATTAGTATATTTAATAACATATATCAAGTATGGATGAGTAACATGAAAATTACATTCAGGGCCCGTTTGGTTCCAACTCCGGTAACGGAAACGGAATGGAAACGAATTTAGTCCATATGCATATCTTTATTCATGAAATTTTGTGGAATCATTCCTTGTGGTTTAGTGCAAAGTACCCTTGGTTTCCCACATTTTGTTACCCTAGAGGGTAGCAAAAGTAATCAAACTCTACTCCAATTACTTCAAACCAAAGGAATGATTCTAAAAACTTTCATGAACAAGAGCATACATATGGACTAGATTCGTTTTCATGACAATTTTATTCGGAGATCAATCCTAAATAACATTTAGTTCAAAATGTAAATCATGACAATTTTATTATGCATAGACTATAAAACATTGATCTAATTAAACTCCTACCAAATTAAGGGATTACAAAATTATTAAAAAGGCTCAAGTCTCTGATTTAATGCCTTGTTGACAGAAATAATTCATGTCTTATTGACAAAAATAATCCATATGTATTCGTGGAGTTATGTATATTTTACTTGTGCATTCCAATTTTTAGAATTTTACATCGACCTTCTAGCAGACGAAATGCATGTCCATAATGTTGTGATCGATGTGTTGGTATTAAACTAAGTCGGATGACAAGTAGATGGCAATAACTTTATTGTAGCAAGACAACTCTAGCCTTGTGAAGAGGAAAGTGTAACTCCATCACTAGCTTACATAGCTTCATCACAACCATGAGACCAATCAAATCATATCAAACAAATTTGTACTTGGACCAGACACCTAAATTTACATATTATGATTCGGATTAGAAGTGCAGTATTATAGTTCAGATTAGATCACATTGCATTACCCAAAATGCAAATCGAAGTAAATTGTTTGAGACCATCTAATTTACATGTTTTGATTCGGTTTAAAATCGTATTACTATAGTCGGGACCAGATTCGACCACGTTCCGTTGCATAAAACACAACGAGCCAAAAGCAAGACCATACAAAAATAAAGGGAGAAAATATATTAATATTGTGTGTTAGCATACAATGAAATCGTCCATAAATAGTTGTTCTTCATTTTAACATCAGCTGGAAGTTGGTAGCGAAGAACAAAGAGTAAGAGAACACACAAGGCAACTTGAACGAATCGGCGAAGAAATCAAATCGATGGCTTCTGGGTTTCATCAGAAAGGCGAATCTGAAGCGAGGGTAGTGATTGTCGGCGGAGGAATCGCCGGTTCCCTCATCGCCAAAACCCTACAATTCGATTGCTGTCTCACCCTTATCGATTCGTACGCTTCTGCTCTATCGCAATCTCTTTGTGAAGCTTCATTGTAGAATCATCTTTGAATTGTCTTTTCTTGTTTTTGTTTATGGTTCTGCTCTTCTAAATAATCAAATTGCAAAATATCACCGATAAATTGAGTAAATTTCCGCGCTCTTTCCTTGTCTTCATATGCAAGTGTCAATTACCTTCGGCAAAATGATGAAATCTGCAACCCTAGTGTGATATACAAATTTGTGTTTTTACGATCATTTTTAGCCTGACGCGTTAGATTTGAAGGATATTAGATGCTTTGCTTACCGCACAAGTAATGGTATTTAGACTTCCATCGATTGTCTGGTCCAATCTTGTTGAGATTTTTTGGATTAGACTGTACTGTTAATTCTCACTGGCAGTATGATTGAGCAAAAACAATTTTGTGAAATCAGGAAGGAGTATTTTGAGATCACGTGGACGCAATTGAGGAGCAGGGTGGAGCCATCCTTTGCACAAAGATCGGTGATCAAACATAGAGATTATCTTAGTAAAGCCGAGGTTATTGTATCCAAGGCAGTTTCTGTCAATGAATCTGAAGTTTTGTCTGAAGACGGTAACCGGGTGCCTTACGATTATCTTGTTATTGCCACTGGTCACTCTGATTCTTATCCCAAGACTAAACCTGAAAGACTTGATCAGTATAATGCAGGTATGTATTAATATATATGTATTTGATCGTTTGATTTTGAACCATTTTCAAATTAGAGATGGATCTGTTTCATACTTTCATTTATTAGGAAAATGTTTTACAACAGGATTATTAGAGGATGGTAATGCAACAAAATTTTTAACAGAAATTATAAGGGGGGAACTAGGTTCAGTCAATGCTGTAGAAATCGGTCATGTACTGAACTACATTGTGGCAGTCATCTTGAGACAATACGAAATTTGCAGCAATTACTTATCCTATTATGTGCATAGGGTGCCCAACTGAATTCTTTCAATAATTGGTTTGTGTTGATAAACACTTGTACTATTAAAAACATATTTCCCCTATTTGGTTGAGAAATGGAGCCCCTCAAGTCTGCAACTTTGCAAAGTGCAGATCATGAGAAGATTCTCGCTGCTGAATCCATTTTGATTGTGGGAGGAGGTCCCAGCGGCGTTGAATTGGCTGGAGAAATCTCTGTTGATTACCCTGAAAAGAAGTTAACCCTGGTGCACAAAGGTCCAAGATTGTTGGAATTTATTAGTCAGAAAGCTTCCATTAAGGCTTTCGATTGGCTGACATCAAACCAAGTTGAAGTGGTTTTGGGACAGAAAGTTAACTTAGATGATCCTGATGCACTTGACCAAGGAGTATATAAAACCTCAGGGGGGGAAACTATTGAAGCAGAATGTCATTTTGTGTGTCTGGGGAAACCACTGAGTTCATCTTGGCTTAAGAATTCGTTTTTGGAGGATCATTTGGACCAAGATGGTAGATTAAAGGTTGATCCGCATCTCAGAGTGGCAGGTCTGAAGAATGTATTTGCAATTGGAGATATAACTGACATTAAGGTATCTTGTTAATTACTTTTATTGAATTACTATAGTACTGTCGTGTCACTTGTTGAAAATTTTGGCATTTTTGGTGACGATAACAGGAAGAGAAGCTAGGATACCTGGCACAAGGCCATGCTGAATTGACAGCAAAGAATTTGAAGATCTTGTTGGCGAATGGAAACGAGGGTAAGATGAAGAAATATCAGCCTAGCTCCACGACTGTAGCAATTGTTTCCTTAGGCAGGAAAAATGCCGTAGCTCAATTTCCATACTTCACATTGAGTGGATACGCTCCTGGCTATATCAAATCGAGAGATCTGTTTGTCGGGAAAACAAGGAAGAAGCTCGGCTTGAAGCCTAATACTGACCATTCGTGATCACCAAGCAGATGGTAAGATATTTGTTTTGTCTGTTTGGTTGTATAAGATACATACAATTGAGTAATAAACAGTGTGGAAAATGTAGATCAATTGCCATTAGATTTGCATCCCATTTGGTCAGTTGAGTTATTTGCTGTCTGTCTGTCTTTCTTCCCCTCTCTTTGTAATCTTCTTTGTGGTGTGTTTGATCAGATAAAAATAAGCTTAGACGTATAGTTATCTTGTGATTCAAATCCACGTGATTCTAAAAGTTGCAAAAATGATATAATTTGCCAAATACACAGTACATAAATGCTGGAATACTGGCTAATAGTACAGCTAATTATTGTGCTGGTGCTAATGAAGAGGATAAGAGATCCCTGCTAAGATTTTGTACACAACAGGAATCATTGGGGTATAGAAAAAAATGGTACTTATCAACAGAAGAGATACCTAAAAGCATGAAAGCCAAAAAATGTTTGAGATTTTTGTGATGATAAGCAAGTCCAATCATATTAGTCTTACTTATTATCTGCTGACATGAGCATTGGTTAAGAGTGAGATTTTTTAGTTCATGGAGCTTGTTGATGCAAATTGTAGCTTCTCATCAGAAAAAATGCTAGAGTTAGAACGAATTTGAATTTTGCTGTCTGTGCAGTTTTATGTATATTGATAGTCTGTTATATGAACAGACAAATGTAAAGAATACACGAGCTGTGGGTAAATTCGAAATAAATGTAGGAGAAACCAATGGGATTGTGGATTTGGCTCCTGAAGGCTGTCAAGTCTTGAGATTTAAATGGAATCTCTTTATATTTTGTATTAAAAGAAAGTCAGAAGGTGGATAAACAAGTTCAAGGGTAGTAACGTCATTATGCTCCCAAAGAAGCAAAAGTCCCAGGATTTTTGACAACCTCTGTCTGACTTGACCACTGTCATCTTTGCCTGTCAAAATACTTTACTTCTTAAAACTACATTTAACAGCTTAATGCTAAACATTCCCCTTTTTTGCACAATTCCTTAATACATCCTAACTTTTAAAACAGCTATGAACTTAACCCTAAACTACCAATACCCAGTTGGTCTAGTGGGATGTGGTGCTACACTCCTTAAGTGGTTAGTCTGGATATTCGAGTAGCCGGCAGCATGTATGGAGAAACTGATATTGGGAGGGTATCCCCAGCAATGGGCCACGATTTAGTACCCGATCCGGACGTAGATCGGCAAAGCCGATCGAACCGGGTGTTCTAATTAACTCTTCAAAAAAAAAAAAAAAAACTTGAAATTTGAGAATTTCATAATGTAATACTTTATATATTGAGACGTATTGCACAATTAGTCGTTTAAACGGGCTCGTATTTGATTTAAATTAGTCGAGATTTACCATGCTTACATTCAACTAGTTCGGAACTTATCCGAGCCTAAGTTTTACTCGAACTTATAAAGTGTGTTCATACTAGATTTGTTTAGTCAAGTAAATGAGTTTGGGCTGAGCTCTTCCCTAACCAATTCAAAGTTCGAGTGGCTCGGTTGATATAACAATTTTACTAAAAATGATTCACATAGTTATCTTTATGACTATAATTTGAGCAGAACAACCGAACTCGAGCAGCTCGTTTCGTATAAATATTATACTGAAAATTGAACTGAATCTTCGATTACATATCAATTACTGCATAATGGATGGAAATGGCGTTGTATAGTAGTGTAATAAATAGGGAGTATAAAAAGAAGATTTTACAGCTGGGGAGGTGATGATATGATACAAGCGTCATGACTATCAAATCACAAAAAATCTGAATTCATACCCAAATGCAACCCAGAGAGCAGAGCGAGCCAGTCTCACACAGACCTCTGACGTGGCATCCGGTGACAGACCACGGCGCCGTCTCTTCCTCTCACCCAACCCATCGTTGTAATATCTGTCATTAAAATCTCTCTGCTACTAATCATTTTACCACCCACATTTGGCTGCTTGCGCTATCATACCTTACCTGCATGCCTCTTCATTTTCCCCCTTCTATAAATTGCCTTCATCTCCTACTCTTCTTTGTCCCTCACAAAATCTGCATTCATCCTTAGCTTATAGGGTTCAGTTAGCAAAGATGGCAAAAATCTTATTTCTAGTATTTGTACTCCTCATGGTTACTGCTCTGGACCAAGTTTCTGCTTCTCATGGTCTTTTTACCCTCTCTTTTCGATTTCAAGTTTGACTCTTCCTTTTTTGCGGTTTAAATTTTATCATGCTCATTTTCTTGCAGGTTGCAGTTCTGGGAATGGATGCATCTATCCCAAGCTAGCTGAATATAACAGAAAGGTGAATAAGTTTTTCCTTCTGTTGGATTTAGACTTCTTCAGTGTTTGAGTTTGTGGTTTTGATGCAGATACTGTTGGCTTTGAAGAGAAGCTCAGCAAGCAGAGAAAATGAGAAGAGCAAGTTCAATAACGCTGAGTTGCGATCTGTGCCGGCTGGACCTGACCCACTGCACCACAATGGTGGCAACCCAAAGAGGCCCAGAAGAAGCTCACCCTGAAACCTCCTCTCTTATTACTTGTTTGTCAAGGAAAAACCTAAACCCTAACTAGCTTAAGATTTTGACCCAGAATATAATTTCATTCTCCTATGGTAAAGCTATTCAGCACTCAGCAGCAAGTCTCCAGGACACTTTTGTAGTATGTTTTGACTATTTTGCTGTCAGATTCAGACGCACGTATAAACTTGTCTTTGTCTAAGTATTTTTTCTCCAAAAATCAAGCTTTTTAGCTCAACTTTCTATTTCTTCATCATATATAAGATCAAAGTGAAGCAACATAGATTTTAGATGTTGGAATCTAAACTTGTTAAGATTCTGAGGAAACAGATTGAGGAACATATCCATACATCATCAACTGAAGAGATAAAAGATCCAACATATCCAAAATAGACTCAACCTCAGCATGAAATTTGTCACCAGAAACAAATTCATGAACACTATCACCAATCTCTATTATGCTGATACCTGGTGTCTTCTGTATCCCCTGAGCCTTCATCTTCCTTCTGACCTTGCCTGAACCCTCCCACTTCCCAGCTGCTGCATACATATTAGCCAACATCACATAGTTTGAGTCGATATCGGGAGCCCACTCAACTATGTAACTCATTAACGTCTCTGCCAATTCAACATCATCACAGTTTCTACACGCAGCCAATAATGACCCTAACACAACTTCATTTGGGTTCATTGGCATTTTATTAATCACGTTTAGTGCCTCTTGCAATCGCCCTGCGCGACTGTATAAGTCTACCAAACATCCATAATGCTCAATTCTTGGCCGGATGTTCTTTCTCTGCATTTGCTCAAATAGTCTGAGCCCCTCCTCCACTAAACCTGCATGACTACAAGCAGAAAGTGCACCCGTGAAGGTGACCCCATCTGGGTCAAATCCCTTATTTTGCATCAAACTGAAATATGTTAATGCCTCTTCTGCATGCCCATTGGAGGCAAAACCATTGATGATTGAATTCCATGAAACTACACTATGAGTTGGCATCTCATCAAAAATTTCCCGGGCAAATTCAAGACACCCACAACGACAGTACATATCGATAAGAGAGTTCCCAATACGAATATTGTCGCTGAAATTCTTCCTAACAACAAATCGATTGATCCATAATCCTAAATTGAGTGCCCCGAGATTAGCACAAGCAGCAATGAGTGAGATGATGGTCACGTGATCAGGCTCAATCCCACTCAGCTGCATCTCACGAAACAAATCCAGAGCTTCCTCATAAAGACTTTTCTTCACAAACCCATTAATTAACACTGTCCAAGAGATTGCATCACACTCAGGCATTTCATCGAACAGAAAGACCGCATCCTCAATCCGACCACTCCTCATATATCCGTCAATTATTGTATTCCAAGTCATGGAATTCTTTTCTGAAATTTCATCAAAACTCCTCCTAGCCAAATCGACAAGACCGCATTTCGAATACATATCAATAACCGCAGTGCCCACCTTCACATTCCCCGTGTCCATCCCCAACTTCCGAGCGTAGGCATGGATTGAGGCTCCAAAGGCCGCACTTCCGGCGGGAGAATGGGCACATCCAGAGAGGAGAGTGACGAACGTGACATGGTTGGGCTCAGCACCAGAAAATCTCATGCGAGTGAACTCCTCCGCTGCACCGAAGAGATCGCCGGAACGACATCGGCGGGCTATGGAGGAGGTCCATGAGATTGTGGAGTCGAGGTGTTTGGCGAATTGTCTAAGAGAAGGAGGCTTGGTTTTTGTGGCGTTCGCTGGGGACGGTTCCGGCGTGGAGGTTGGGAAGGAAGGCGGACGAGACAGCTGAGGAACGGTGGTTGCGAACGCCGTGACGTTCATGTTTATTCGGCTAAAAACGGATTCGATGTAATCAAATAAGTGGATCCGAATATGATATTGGGCCAATATGATATTTCAGGCTCAATCAATATTGGGCCGAAAACCCGATGGAGTATTTGGCCCATTTTATCGTACTTACTTTGGGCCGTCACTTTCGCCTTTCTCTTTCTTCTTTTCTGTTTTTTTTTTCAATACCGGAGTACACATAAGATCGTTATTATCACATATTTTATTTATCACAAAGTATTTTTTCCTTTCAATGTAATATCTTTATGTCATGTCATCATTGTCATGGTCGTGTTTAGATAATAATAATAATAAAAAAAAGTAGTGCAAGTTTGCTATTGGTTTTACTTGGACTTGTTTCAAGTTCAATCGCCGTAAATGGGAGCTTGATATGTTTTTTTTTTACTTTAGTAGATATTTTTTGTGCGAGATGTTGTCTTTCATAGTTTCATTGGACCAATAATGAAGTAATACACTAAAGATGGTGCATGCGCGCCATTTCATTCTTTAAACAATTTGGTATAGGGGTGTAATCCTAGCCGAACGAACCGAGCATCGGCATGCTCAAACTTGGCTTGTTTAGAAACGAGTCGAGCCTAAAATTTATACGAGGTTTAAAATGTGCTCAAGCTTGGCTCGTTTAGAAAGTGAACGAGCTCGAGCCGAGCTTTTGACGAGCCAAGCCCGAGTAGCTTGTCTCATATTACAGCTCTACTTTGGTACCGCTAGATGACCAGTGGTAATATATAAGGTTATGAGACTATTTTTATTATTAATAATTATTTTAGGATAAAATTTTATTAAACTTATTTTAAAAGTTTGGTCTAACATACAAAGTGTGTTCATATATACAAATGGATGTTAAGATGTTATAAAAGCAGTTAACCTGTAATTGATACATTAGTTGTAAATGGAATAAGTTACTAGATTCGTTTGTTCAAGTGTTAATTAATTTTGTACCTATTTACACTTATAAGAAGTATTAAATAAACTTTTAAGTATTTAAAGGTATCTTTTTTATATAATGATTTTGTTGGAGATTATAAGGTCCCACGTCGAAAGATGGAGACATTTCGAGTCTAGTATATAAGGTTGGTGACCTACTCCTCCTATTGCCAATTGGTTTTAAGATGGAACCTCGCCGGGTTTATGTGCTGAGCTTGGGCCTAACGCACATGTGCGCTCGTATGCACACGACCCCGCTCTACCGGTCCGTCTGTATCGGGCTTTGACATGGTATCAGAGCGGTTAGCCTCAATTCGGCTCGCAATCCTAACCTTCGGTGGGCTACCTCCTCCTATTGTCAATTGGTTTTAGGATGGAACCTCACCGAGTTTATGGGTCGGGCTTGGGCCTAACGCACAGGTATGCTCGTATGCACACGTTAGGCACAGATGTGCGTGTATGCACACGATCCCCGCTCTACCGGACTGTCTGTATCGGACTTTGACATGGTATTAGTGTCAATTCGGCTCGCGATCCTGTTCTACTGGTCCATTTATGCCATTTTTTTTACAATAACTGAGTACCACTATTTATGATACATGGTGATCGTGCAAAGAATAAAGAGAGGATGTTACAACCAATTCAACATTTTGTAACAGGGAATAACAGGATGGACAAAAGAATAAAAGAAAAATTGTGTTGGAGTACAAATGGTACGTACTTAGAGATATGATGAGATAAAGAATTAAGGGGTGACTCGGATCCCATTTTCCATGGTACCAAAACTCATGTTTACCTAAACAAGTCAAAATACAGTTTATAACAAATTAAAACAAATCTGGCAAGACGACAGAATAGACTGTGCTCCTACCTTCCATATATAATATATTCCCCAAGGGATAAACGTACATATTCTCCTTTGAACGATACGTATTCGGTATTCCTAATACTTTTGTAATATAAAGTATTTTATAAAAATTAAGTATAATTTCATGTATTTGTAATTTTTCTAGAAATACTTTTTTCCCATACTTATAAGCAAAAAAAGTTAAAAAAATATTATTATTATTATTATTATTATTGTTGTGATGGTTGTGATTGTTGTTGTTTTATATAACTTCTAATATAGCTGAACTATTGTTGCAACCATTAATTTGAAATAATTTTTAACTAGTGTATTACCCGCACCTTGTGTGGGTTGAGTATTAATAAATACTTTATACTTAAAAATTTATATGTATACTTTTGTAATATAATAAATCCGGAGAATGAAATTATAATTGTTATTATTTTTTTATAATTAATTATAAATTAAATATAATTAATATAATTAGATCATGTTCCTTTATTTAAAATTTGTGATTTATAATATGAGTTTCTTTAATAATTATATATTAGCTTTGAATAAAAATAATATGTTTAGAATTTGATTAGAAGATTTATTGGATTTTTAAAAATTAGTAAGATTTTAAAAAATTAATTATAAAATTGGAGATTTGTTTTTTATTTTTTATCAAAAATAACCAAAATAGTAACTTTTTAAAAATATTTTTGGGAGTTGCGTGAATTGCGGCTTTGACACGTGGCAAATAAGGCCTCTCCTTCAATACATATAAGATTGAATAAATATAATATTTAAACGATTATTATTTTTAGAATAATATGTTTTTTTTTATCGTAAAACCTCTCCTTATATGATACTAATCCCTTCCTCTATATATATATAGCTTGGTAGATGACGAATGTCGATCATATTAATATTATGACAAGTAAATAAAATATGAATATTTGATGTGTCACGTACGCATATTGGATATAAAAATGCAAAATATTTAATCCATTAATTGATATAAAATACTTTATATTCTATTAAGTACTTTTATACTAATAAGCATGTTCTTCGTATACACAATGCACATGCAGTAATAAAGATTGTCAAAGTATATGGATATAAAAATGCAAAATATTTAATCCATTAATTGATATAAAATACTTTATATTCTATTAAGTACTTTTATACTAATAAGCATGTTCTTCGTATACACAATGCACATGCAGTAATAAAGATTGTCAAAGTATCATACACACGGACAGTAGAGTGAGACTCGTGTGTATGCAAGTGTATATGTACGTTAGGTCCAAATTTAGCACATAAACTCGTTGAGGTTCTGCATTAAATCCAATTGATAATAAATGGGGTAACCCAACAACCTTATATACTAGGTTTGAAATGTTCTCAACTTTCAATGTTGGAACTTATTATCTCTAGCACGCCCCCACAAGTGCAGTTAAAGGGTATTGACCGAGTTACATTTGCCCACAGGTTAGGATTGCGAGCCGAATAGAGGCTAACCGCTTTGAAATCATGTCAAAGTCCAATACGAACGGACCGTAGAGCGGAGTCATGTGCATATGCACGTTAGGCCCAAGCGCAATACATAAATCCGATGAAATTCTATCCAAACACTAATTGACAATAAGAATAAGTCACCGACCTTATATACTAGACTCGAAATGTCTTCGTCTTAGTGTAACTTATTATCGTCAATTGGTTTTATGTTGCAACCCCCGAAAGGCTTGTGTAAAGTTTTACCTTAACGTGCATTCCCTCCACGTCTTAGACATGCCGGATATAAAAAGATAAATTAATATGGTAACAAGCAACCTTTTTTGAGTTTCAACAATCGGAAAAATCCGATTGGAGATCAAGACCCTCGTTCACATTAAGCTTTTATATATGTTTCTTTAACCATATTTCAAACTCCAATCGCTTATTGTCAATATCTTTCTTTTCGTTTTAGGATGAAACCCCAAAAGTTTGTGTGTGTAGGTTCACTTTGGGGTGCAAACTCTTCACGTCTTAGACCCTCGTTCATATTAATTTACATCTTAATAAAATAGTAATGATAAAAGGATTAATTAACCATTTTAGCCAAAGATAAAAATTTTTTGTAGAGGTATTTAGATCACCCGATTCGATCAGCTTTGCCGATCTACGTCCGGATCGAACTCGAATCTTCGGACTAACCACTTAAAAAGTCTAGCACCACATCCCACTAGACCAACTGAGTATTTGGTGCCAAAGATAATTTTGATGGTAAACTAAGTTTATTTATAGGTTAGCTTAAATGGGAATCGATAGATTAGTTTACATATCAGTAAGGGCACCTATTTTAGTGGTTTTATTACATGAATAGGTAGTGTGTGATAGCATGAAGCACCTACCAAATATATAATATATATCCTGGGCCATTTACGAAAGTGCATATGTACTTTCAAGTACAGGCTGTGAGGGAGAAAAGAGGTCTCTCTCAAGCTTTATCAAAAGGGTTCCATTCCACTACCAATACAAATACAAATATGCAATGGTTTCGACTTTGAAGGCACCACCACCACCCTTTACCAAATTTATTTAGGTATTCATTACTCATCTCATTAGTCAGCATTGGTGTCATTACAGTTTTTATTTATTTATTTTTAAGCTATGATCACATTGGAAACCTTGTGTGTTTATGTGATGCTCACTTGACTAGATGTGTATCTTTTACGTCGTAAAATTTTGATATAGATACGAAAATAAATTAATATGGTATCAAATCAGGTTAGTATGAGATTGTTCTCCGGACTTGGATGATCAGATAAAATGAATGAGATGCAAAACCCATCAGAAAGATTGTAGACGAGTTATAACGAGATTGAGATGTTCAACTATGTCAAGTGTTAACTACTTAAGGTTAATACTTAAGGGGAGTGTTGATATGTAAGAGAAGAAATTGTCTCGCATCGATAATACAAGACATTGTGAGCCTAATACGTAAGATTATGTGTTATTCATCCGATTACCAGTTAGTTTTATGACGAAATCCCGTTTTTATGTGTGTGACTCACTGAACGTATGCACTCCATGTCGAGACTAATATAAAAACAAAGAGAAATTTGCTTAAACAATACCCCATCTTTTAGGTTGCCTAAACTTTAGTACCTCGTCTTATAAACTATCAGAACGGTACCACACTTATTGACTCCAACCAAAGAGTAGTACCTTGATCACAGTTCACACGTTAACGGTGTTAATATCAAGGACAAAATTGTCTTCCAACCTTAGATATAAACCCTAAGCCCCAAATTTATGTCCCATGTTATCAATTTGGGCAATTTTAATCAATTCTCCTGAGGTTTAGATGGGTAAGACAAACAATGAACATTGAAATGAATATGCGATGTGATGCCGGCAAACCGTTGGATCGATGTTCTTGGATGAAGTCAACGTTGTTCTTGGAAGAAGACGATGTTGTTCTTAATCAAATCCGGGTTTTGTGAATTTCCAACGGGTCATAATTAACGTGAAGGGTTTCGCTATACATTTGGACACAAATGTGTATAGGTCCAAGTCAAACATATAAGCCAATAAGGCTCTCCGAAAAGCACTTGGCAATAGAAGGAGTTGCTCATCAACCTTATATATTGCGCCCGTTATCCCTTTTCATTATCAATGTTGACATGTGACACCGTGCCTTTAGGTCGACTGGTCCAATCAGATGGACTATCATTGTCCACATCCTTAATTAGAATCTCAAGACCGACAAATCCGATAAGAAAGGACCCGAAAATTCAAATTGCTCTAATACCGTGTGTCATTCTGACGGGTCATCACGTCTTAGTCCGGATGCAAATGTGCGAAGAAATCCTCCACGTTAAATATGATACGTTGGAATTACACAGGTTTGTTCTCGGACGAATTATAATGATGTATTCCGTTTGTGGCGATGTTGTCTGAGTCGGAAATGCTAAACCTGGTTTACTGATGTTGATGGTTTGAAAATCGGAGTAGGCCGATGTTAGGCGATAAACTCTAATATCATGTTGAGTTTAGGGTTACGTTACCCACACAAATGTTACTATTAATAAAGTGGATACAACTATGTAAAGAAAAAGGTGAAATTGTAGTGGTAACAAAAGTTATTTGAAAGTTTACGAAAAGGTGAAAAATGTGAATGCAAAGTTTGTTGATGAACAAGTTGAAACTTGGAAAGTCCTAATTGCAATTCTCTTACCCAAGTTGACTTACGTTGAATCTGGTGATGTGATTTTTTTCCTTAGAAAATAAGAAGAAAATATAAGTGCGATTAGGCCACCAAATATTGTCGACACCCGAGATCCTCTTTTTCTATATCTTTTTGTATATGTAACTCAAGTTCTCATGTTACATTAACCCATGAAGTTGCATATGATCCAAGATCTAACCTTAGAAGTATGACATATTAACACTTGCATCCCATACATAACTTGTTGCACATCTTATACATATAATAACACTTTAACAACATCTATAACAATGTCCACCACTTACTAGTACCTGTTGGAATAATAAGGTTCCACATCGAAAGATGGGGCACTCCGAGCCTAGTATATAAGGTTGATGGACTATTCCTCCTATTGTTAATTGGTTTTAGGATGGAACCTCGCGGTTTATGTGTTGAGCTTGAGCCTAACGCGCATGTGCGCTCGTATGCACACGACCCCCGCTCTACCGGTCCGTCTGTATCGGAATTTGACATGGTATCAGAGCGATTAGCCTCAATTCGGCTCGCGATCCTAACCTGTGGACAAGTGCAACTCGGTTTATATCCTCTAGTTGCACTTGTGGGGGCGTGTTGGAATAATAAGGTTCCACATCGAAAGATGGGGACACTCCGATCCTAGTATATAAGGTCGGTGGGCGCATGTGCGCTCGTATACACACGACCCCCGCTCTACCAGTCCATCTGTATCGGACTTTGACAGTATCGTATGTCGACGTTTATCAATACGCACACAAACGTAGAATCGCATTCAATTGGCGTCTTTTTTTTTCATGGTCCATTGCTGAGGGATACCCTCCCAACATCAGTTTTTTCTGAGTCTAACACCCTATTCCACTAAACCAACTGACTATTTAATTTCGATTGGTCTTTTATTTGGAAAATTAGTTTATAATGTAAAGATAAGTGAGGTTAGGTATATGGAAAGTTGGTGATAAGAGTAGTGATATGCCTCCAGTCTCCACTAAAAATATGAGAATGAACCTACGGCTTAGCCCACAACGCACTTTCTTTTTATTTACTTATTTCTCTCCACCTCTGCTTCCCTATATATATAATATAATATAATATTGAAAGCCCCTCGTTTTTTTATATTATTTTTAACCTTATGTTTTCAAAGCACTATGCCTAAATTTAACTCCACAAATTCTATATTAAAAAAAAAATCTGTTCGACAAATGGTAGGGGTGTAAGATCTCTAGCATACTTTCTGCTTGCAAATTATTAGTCCTTTTTTAAAGTAATTGAAGTAAAAAAAAATCAGTTCGACAAATGGTAGGGGTGTACGACAACTTTTAAGTTTTTTTTTTGCACTAGGGCCCGTTTGAATTTTAACTTCGAAAAACAGATACGGAATTGAAACGAATTTAGTCCATATGTATACCATTATTTATAAACTTTTTTTGGAATTATTCTTTGTGTTTTGAAGTAATTGAAATAGAATTTGATTACTTTTGATACCCTATAAGGAAACAAAGTAGGGGAAAGAAATGCATTTTGCATGGAATATAAAGAAGGATTCCAAAAAAATTCATGAACAAGGGTGCACATATGGACTAGATTCATTTCTATTCCGTTTCCGGAATTAAAATCAAACGAGGGGTAAATGTTGTTTGGTTAAAATGGGGGAGTAGGTAGATTTTGTAATTGTAACGACCCGAGTTTTAAGTAACCCAAGACGTCACTAGGCTAAGGACCACACAGTGGGTCCCATCAGTTAGCCTGACAACAACTTCACAAATAGGACCTTGCAACAAGAAGCACGAAGAAATAATGAAAACATTCAACCTGTCATCTAGAAAACATTTACATAACAACCGTGCATGCAGTTAGTATGTATATCCCAAAACGACACTTTAAAACATGACACCTGAACAGGTGTCTTAAAACTTCAGCCTGAAATCAACACGTGTACACAATTGTACACAAACCACAAAGACTCGCTTGCAAGCGATTAGTTTCAAAAGTAGTTCAACCAACCCTTGGGTTAACACTGCCTCGACTGTCCACTTCCTGCAACTGACATCCTTGAAGCGTTCCTATGTTCGGCATTTCCTAAAAAGGATCGGTTTAAAACCGTTAGCTACCGATCATAATCTATCCACGAGAGATTATATCAACACATCACATCACAACAAATATATTCAAATACCATATACCGTGCTCATGAGATGATATCATGCTTTTATGAATGATGCACGTGAATGCAGTATGAAATTTACAATTTGCGATCCCGGACCCATTAATCCGGAACCATTTCTTATACGGTTCTGGCTTTGGTGTGAGCTCACCATTGCACAGATTAGGTTAATTCAGACATTTGCTCTTAGGTCGTAGCCAGACTGATCAAGTCTACGGGTCAGGCTTTCTCGTGGTGGGTTATGGTCTTAACCCCTAACCACATGCAACATTTTGCCATTCATGTTAATGCAAACATTTACCATTTTCATTAGGTGTGCAACCCGAGCCTGAAGTCCATCAGACTCGGTGTCATTCTTATACAAACGCAAGTGATCCGGGCTTGGCCGAGCTCCGGTATTCATTGCAAAATACTCACTTTACATACTCTTGACCTTTACAAGTCATCATCATATCACATGCCTCGAAAGGCTTATCATCTCATACATTATCATGTTTTAGTAAGCTTATCATGTCATTCAATAGCACGCCTCAATAGGCTAACACATGTTCATTTAACCATTTCTCATAATTATGACATGATAATAATCACAACAACATTAAGCATGCTTTACACATCATAACGTCATTTTCATCATAAACACATCAAGCATGCTTCACACATAACACATCTCAATGCATATCAACATCACATTTCAGCACAACAAGGCATTTCAAAACAACAACACATATCAACACAGTGAGATATAAATCTCTCAGGCGCGGTTTCTGCAGATCGAAGCTAAGTAAGTCCGAAGACTTACCTGGATACGCTCACTGAGCAACTAAGCTATAGTTAGTCTACCGTCTTCAACACCACCTGTCGAGAATATCATATTCCTCGTATTAAACTTCTTGCTTCAAACATCAATTAAATTCATTCCTTTGAATTTAATTAGCTTATAGCGTTTTCTAGATTCCTAATTTAATTAATTAATCTTTAATTAATTAATTAAATTTCACCACAATAACGTTTTGTCCGCAAGCAGTTTCTCAACCCAACTGTCATCAGATCTCATCAAACAAATAGCCCATAATCACCAGAATATTGCAACGAGCATAACGGAATTTCCAATTATCCATTTTGACAAGCCTAAGGTCAATTTAGGCCAAATCGCAATACTGAAAACGAATAAATTCATAACTTATTCGTTACTAACCCGATTGACGATCCGAAAGAAGATTCGGAATCACAACGACGCAGGCTACGCTCGGACACCATCAGATTCACCGGAATCTGAGCGACGGGACCGGCCATATAAGGGGGAGGGTCGACCTGATCTTAACTTCAACGGAAACGCAGAAACTCGGTACCAAAATGAAGAGGACAAAGAGAGGAATCCGAAAACTCAAACGGAATTGAAATCGGATTACAAACGAAGAGTAGATCTGAATTTGAAGGTTGAGAGAAATCAGAGTTTTTACGAGGAAACGTGAAAGGAAATGAATTAATAAATGAATTTCCGCTATTTATAGCGAAGACGATAATTATCCTTTAGCAAAGTCAATAGTTATCCTTTAACCGATCCGAAGGCGGTTTGAGCCCCTTCTCCAAACTTCTCGAAATTGGAATAATAAATCTGACATATTGTGTGGATAATTATTCCGCAACTTTCTCGGAAAACGCATATTCTTAAGTCGTCTTTCTTAGCCGCTAAGAAACGAAATAGCGACTCTTTTGGCCATTTTGCCTTTCCATGTTATTTCATATCTAGAATATATCCGATGTCCCGATCATTTCTTTCAACTACAATTTTATTAATTGAAGCTCCCAAATGCTCCAAATAATACCAGAGGGTAAAAATTATTCCCCGGAGGAAAAAGTGAAAATTTCCCCATAAGTCCAAATTTACGTCAGGATCGTGACGGTGGAATTCCTACTCGTCATCTACACACTATTCGCGATTTATGGGCCAATTGATATCGATGATTAATTTAATCACTCTTAAACATTCTTTATTAGGATTCGAAAATCCTAGCTTTTACAGTAATCATGAACATAAATATTTGGTATGAATTTCAGAACAACGAATTTCATACCAAAAATTTCTGATATGAATTTCATACCAGAAAATTCTAGTATCGGGTTCTTCAACCCTACACTTCTACTTTTTCTCGTGATTTAAACCCTAGAAATGGAATTTTCGTATATCTTCTTTTGAACTGTGTACATGAGTTTCTAGATATGCCACCAAAGAGATCTGGGTGCCTGCTATTTTCTTGATTTGGGTCTTCATGTTTTTGTAAATGTTTTCTCAAAAAAAGACTGCATGTTTGATGAAGTGGAGGAGATCCTAGCTAGAGAAGAACAGGTCGGCACCTTCAGGGACATTGTTAGGCAACTTCATTTGCGAATATGTTCACTTGATACCATAAAATTAAAAAAAAAAAAGCAATCAATTGAGAAGGAGCCTGTTCATACTATAACATTTTCAGGTATGAATTTTTTTTAATATAAATTTTTCCTAGAAAATTCATACTTGAAAATTTTCTGGTTTAAATTTCTGGTATGATATTTTTGATTCGAAATTTATAGTATGAAATTTCATATTACAAAATAAATAAATAAAATGGCAAAAACAAAACAAAAGAAAATAAATAAAAAGTCAGCAATTCATTTTACGTAACAAAGGAAGGGAAATTCATGTCTTTTTTTTTTAAATAGAGGATTTAATTAATTTTACCTACCATTAATAAAAGTGATAAATATTAAAGAGGTACACAAAACAAAAGGAAATAGAAAATGACCTATTTGACAAAACTCTTTCTTAAGACAATTGATGGTAACTAGCTTGGTGGCAAATTTGGCTCACTAAAAACCAAACAAACAAAAGACACCTCAAAACCTGACATATCTAGTTCTCAACCAAATAAAGGAGTGAGACAAATTCAATTCAGTCTTGCCTACTAATAAAACAAAAACCCCAAACTAGAGAAGGAAAACCAAAAACATCAAATGACAGAGATCAATCGATAATTCGTCAAAATCAATTTTGACACCTCAAAGAACTCGTTTAATCAATTTTCTTTTTGTTTTATTATAAGAAATAATCTTGCTAAGACCCTTGTAGTTGGTAATGACAGTTGTAGTATCAATTCTATTCTTGAAGCCGAAACTTTTGCTCTTCGGGAGGGTGTCATCAAGGCAGCAAGTCTTGGGTTTCCGGCCATTGAAATTGAGGGTAACAATTTGGTACGCATTAATTCGCTCAACCACTTTTGAAAACCTTAATGAGAAGTTGATATGATCATCTCGGATATGCATATCTTTCTATTTAACTTACCCATTGTAATCCTCGATATCTTTTATAAAGTTAACATTATTGCTGACCGACTGACATTGCTCGAACATATGTCAGATGCTTACGTTGATCCACTTCACATGATGTTGAAGACTTATTTTAATAAACCTTCCCGGCGAAGATTTTAAATACTTTGGAAGCTTATATCGCTTTAGAATTTGTTGGATTGTCCGACGATATTTGATTTGCATCCTCTCCTTTTCAATTTGTTATTCTTCTGCGATTTTAGATGTGTGGCGCCGAGTGCCTATTTGTCAGCACCGCTAATTCGAGCAGAAAAGGGCATCAGTGTAAATTTCAATAGATCTAGGGATAATTTATGAATTTCCAAAATGATAGCAGTCATGTAAATATGCGTACCGCCAATTTCGAATATTATGCAAATTGCAGACTCCGATAGTGCCCATCACGCATAATCCTCTTCATGCCTCCCTCTAAAGGAATATCAAGTGTTTATTATTAACACTTGGTGGCCACCAGCTAATCTTATTTGCAATTTGACCCCCCTTTTCTTTTTAATCAAAAGCGAACGACTTTGACTTCCAAATTCACCATCCCTACGGATTTTGCTTCATTAGGTTACTCAAGCATATTGGAAATATGAATTGTTTCATCCACTAACATTATTTTCCTTTTCCTCATATTCTATCAAACTCTGTCAAAGTCCGATACTGACGGACCGATACAGCGGGGTCGTGTGCATACGAGCACACATACGCATTAGATTCAAGCCCAACACATAAACCTGACGAGATCCCATCATAAAATCAATTGACAATAAGAGGAATAGCTCACCGACCTTATATACCAGCCTCGGAATATCCCATCTTTTAATGTAAGACCTTATTATCTCCAACAATCATGTTATTAACCTTCAAATAAAAAAGTGTTGGCTTAAATAAGCGCTTTTTTTTTAATAGATTTTTATTTTGCAAATTTTTATATATAATTGTCTTATATTAAAGAATTGAGTTAAATAGGACTATATTTACTAAATTTGTTTATGTTATGAGTACTCTTAATAAAGTAATATTCGTAAAAGATCTATTTAGTCATTTTAATCTTTGTTGAAGGGACATTCTAAATATAGTATTCTATTATCAATTGATTTTAGAATGAAATTTTACTGAATTTTATGCATATGTGTCGTCATATGCACGCTACCTTCATCTCTTCCACGGACTTAGACAAATTTGTCTGAAGATAAAAAAGAGCTCCAAGCTTAATAAATGGTGTGAATTTCATTATGTTTCACTCTATATTTCAAAGTACAAAATAATCAAGTTTATGAATTTCATAATGTACAACAAAACCCAACATTTTGATTCATGTTACCTCAACTTTCACGTATAATATCCAGTTGAGTATGATCAATTGCTTCGGTTTTTTCTTACTCTTTAACATTACAGTCATTTTATATTTTTTACTTTCACGGTTTTGCCGTTACCAATTCTTCGTGCTTCTCTAAACCACTTTCTTGCAAGCCATCGTCAATAGCTATTACTACATGATCAATTTCTTCTTCACTCGAGCTGTCTTCATCGGAGTTGGGTTCTTCAGGAGCAACCGCGACGGCCTTGAACCGCGCCAAGGTGCCTAGTTCATGAACAGCTTCCGCAATTTGCTCGATGCACATCACGATTTCTATCAGCAAAGATGAAACTGTGGCCATAGGCAATAGATCAAGGAGATTTAAACCTTCTGAAACTTGTGTCTTCTCTAGCAATGATTTTAGATCCTCAGCTGCAGATTTCGATTCCTTGAGGTGAGATTTGACCGACAGAGTTCTCTTCATCTTTTTTACACTGTGGGAGAGTTCCTTGAGTGCTTTTCCAGATTCAGAGCTCAGTTCCATGCATCTTTGTTTGAATTGATCTTCAATCTCTGCCTGCATCTGTACATTACTATTGGTTAGACAACTTTACATAACAAACAAAAAAAATTGATTTAGAGATTAATTAAGGTTAATTACTTGGGAATCTGAATTGAGAAAGGTGTTTAGAGCATCAATCTTGTAAGCACATTGTCTTAACAACGTTCCAATTTTAAGGTATTGCTTCCATGGATGGCGGAATCTGAATTTACCATGGCCAGGCTCCCATCTTGCTAAGTTAGCCTGCAAAAGTAAACGATAAACTCAAGTAAATTACAAATCTTAGGCCTTTGGCGGAGATTATTGTGTAGATTATTATAGAGTTTTTTTGGGATTTGTAAAAGATTTAAGATAGCTTTTTGAATAGATTATCAAAATTTTTACAATTTTGCTCATCTTTTATATATTTAACAATTTTTACATTTCTGTAGCTTTTTTTTTATATCTACCGTACAAAACTATCCACAAATCTACTTTTACCAAAACTCAATTACATTATTTGTTAAATTTTTGGAATTTACAGAATTCTTTAAAGCTACTCAAAAAGCTTAAACTACTCAAAAATCTCGTTCACCGAACAAAGCAGTATCAATCGGTTTTCTTAAACAAGAAAAATGCTCACCATGATCTCCTCATTGTTTTTGGTGGTAAGAACACTTTTATATTTGAACAGCAAAGAGCTGTCTCTATCAACCTTCTTATCATCCGAATCCTTACAAAACTCATTTCCAAATCCTGCACGAAATTTTCATTTGGTGTTAGATTTTATAAAATAAAGAAATTCGAAAATATGAAATTACAAAGGGTACCTTCTAAGTAAGTGCCAAGTTTATCAATGTTGGAAGCAATGAGATTGTGCAACTCTGAACCGCTCCAAACAGGGAAGATCAAGATACAAACCAAAACTGCAATGCAACACCCAATGATTATGGTTGAAAGCCTCTTTGATGCGATCGCAAACACCTCGTCATCTCGGTAGCCAGAAACCGCGACAAGCGAGAAGGTTAAGATGAAGATCATGAGCCCGTAATCGTACCTCGCCTTTAGCTTTGGAAAGAACCTCATGAATGTAAATATAACAGCTGTAACATTAAAACAAAAGAAACATTAACACACATTTAAACATTAATTAAGTTAAAACAAATAGTTATTTATGAAAACTTACCAACTATGAAGCCAAAGAGCATAAGCATAATTGGTTCTCCTGTACCACCGAGCTTATTAGCTAAATGGTGAACTCCAACTCCTAGACCCCCAGCTAGACAAGTTGCCACCATTCTGTTTATGCCTTTTCCTAATGTCCCACCTAATCAAAATTATGAAAATTAATCAATAATTACATATTTTAATGAATTCATCTTGTTTGTAGTTACAAGATTATCATTCATCATGTCATTACCTACAGAGTACTCAAAAACGACGACGACAGTGAGTACAGCCCACATTGCCGAGACACCCAAGCTTCCATAAAGAGGATGAAGATAATAGAACAAAGACACCAAAGTGATGGCAAGCCCTACTTTAATGGCATGGTATACTCTCCTTGGATCATCTTCTCCAATTTTCTTTGCCATTTTCACAAAATTTACAACTTTGGAGCCTAATATCTTTGGCATGTCCACAAGAGACCCGAAAAGGCGAGCTCCGACTCCGGGGGCTTCGACGACTTTAGGTTGTGAGGAGATCTCCATGCTCTCAAATATGAATGATGAAGAAGGTGAGAGGTGAGGAGAGGAGAGGAAGATTGGTGTTTAAGTGTAGGGTGTGAAGAGTGATATTTATAATACAAATGTTGTAATGAGGAATAGTTTTTGGTGGCTAGGACTCCAAGGAATATTTTAATATTACACATTAAACAAATATGATATGTGGACAACACCATATGTTTTGTATTAATATATGAGATAATTTAATATGTATTATAGTGTATGAGTCAATATAAGCATGCATCTTTATGTTAGTGATTGGGTTATTATGTTTTGCTAATTAAAGTCATCTAATGTGTCGTGCAACAACTACTTTTTAGCAATTTCTGAAATTCAAATCCATCACGTATATGTTTTTTTTTGCGTGTTTATGTCATTTTAATTCTTTGTTTTTTTAATTCCTTCTCCTTTTATTTTTATTTTTGAAATTAATGTATATATCATTAGAACCGGGATTTACAAGGGTTTACTATACCATAAAAGCATAGTACATATGAGCATGCAATAAGAGAGGAATTACAAAAGATGTATACTAAGACGCTTGGCCAACATGAGCGATGTTTGTTATCTTTCTTTCTGGTAACTAGAGGCAAAGTTTTTTGTGCCTCTAATAGCATTGTGGGCACAAGTGGTGGCATGGGTGTAGTGGTTGTTGTAGATGAGTTCATTCCTAGCATGCCAGATGGAGTAGATGAAGCTTGTGATGGAGGATATGCGGACATGAGCTATGAAGTCATGTCGGTGAGGTTTTTGAGAGCTAAGCCAAGTCCAGATATAATCACTGTAGGGGTATGGTGTTGGAGTGTAAGACCAGCGAGCAATAAGGTCAAGTGTGAGGGTTGAGTAGCTGCAATGGTCGAAAAGGTGATCTTCCTCTTTGGGATGGTTACCACACAACAAGTATCATTCTGGGCTATATTTCAAGAATGAAGTTTGGTGAGAGTCGGAAGACGCTTGTGGATAGCAATCCACGAGATAAAGCTACACTTTGGAATGTTAATTCCAGTCCAAATGATCTCGAGAGAGTATGGGGTGGTGGTAGTTGGTGTTTTCAACAAGAAATGGTAAGCATAAGTGGTAGAGTAGTTACCATTACGTATGGCAGTGAAGCTGGTGAACTGTCTGCTGTTTACGGTGGTAAGGATCTCGTCTCTGATCTTTAGACTATATAATATGCCCTGATTTGTTAGGAAATTTCATCGATTCGATGCGGGAATATTTTTTTGTTCACAAGTCCCTTGAATACAATTGTTCAACTCTACTGAAATTAGCAGACTTGTCTCAAGGATGACCACACCAATTGGACAAAACCAGTATTATTCAACCCGTAAATATTGGCTTAAGACCGACTAACTCAATAAGTCGGCGTCCAAGAATGTAACATCCGTGATGAATTAAAAATCCAACACTTTGTAGATTCTCATTTTTGTTCGAGATTTTTTATTTATAATTTTAGTCCTACCAAATAAATTCCAAATCCTTTTTTGAGTTCTTGTAAAAAAAAATTGTGTTTATCTTCCTAAATTTGTAATAAATAAAAATGAACGTGTTATTTGTGCAATTTTCGATTCTATTATTGCCGAAGAAACTCACAAGGCGTTGGGCATGGATTTAACGCCGTCAGATTAAGCGTCAACGTCTAAATTAACTGTCGGCGGATGGTGTCGGGATTTCAAACTTGTTTTGCCGACCGAAGACGGCCTAACCCAAAATTAGGGATTAAGGCAATGGCGGTTGGATCTGTATACAAACTTTTTTCCAAAAAAAACCCGCGAGGGTATCAAAGTTCGTTAAAAAAAAAAAAAAAAAATTTTGATTGTATAGTTGTGACGTGTTGAATATACTTGAGTAAAGTAGATAAATTGTGTTTTAGGTTATGTTAGATTTTAGTATTAATCATTCTGAAATGAATTTGTAATAAAATAAAATGATTTTTTAAAAAAAAGAATGTTTTTTGGATTTCAAAATTTGGATATAGTTGATATAGTAGAGTAAGAATTTTTGAAATTGGGCCAAGGCCTTGGGCATCATTCGGCCCATCAATATTGTTAATTGGGCCAAGGCCTGCTTGCTTAGCCACCTTCACAAGCCATGTTCAGCCTTGTCATCTCATCTCGGCCCTCTTCCACAGTCTCTCGCCATTACCCGGACGCGTGTCATTTCCATACTGGCTACCAATTTATAGGTCTAAACAAATTTAAATAAGATTATTAAATCAAGAACTATTTACATTAATTTTTACTTTCATTTTGAATAAGAAAAAGCATTTCTGTATATCTATGTTTTGAAAATAAGTATTTCCTACAAATTAAATTGTAATTGTTTAAAACTACTCATGAGTGAATATTTAGTATTAATCTCTAAATTGTATGACTTGACATATAATGTTTAATCGTATATTTAGTTTATTATGATTAAGTAATTAAAAGAGCAATTCCGGATGATATCCGGCTACTTTTGACTTTTTCGTATTATGTTCAAGGGTTTTTCATTTTTTGGATGGTGCCATTGAGTTTAAGACTTTTCGGGTTATACCCTTCTATTATTTGATAAATTAACATTTTAAGGGAGAACAAAAGTTAAGCTGTGCATTCAAAAATGATATGTACCTTTAAAACTATTATTTACAATAACTAGCAAACAATAACTATCCCCTCAAAATGTTAATTTATGAATGGCAGAAGGACATCCAAAAATAATAAAGTTCAAGAGTTATAGAGTACCATCCGAAGATTAAGAAAACTCCTAGTCATAATCCGAAAAAGTCTAATGTACATGGACACCATCCGGAATTTGAATCAATAAAAGTAGATCTCACGTAAGATTGATATAATGCAAATAATTAAATGCAATTTACAATCTACAAATTTGGTATTTATGAAAACTATAAAATTTTAAATGCAATTTATTTAATCTCGATAAACTTAGTATTGTACAAATAAAAAAAAGTTTTACAACATGATTATTCATTTGTTTATTTATTAAAGTTATAAGATTGATCAATGAAGACCAACATAGACACGGGTAAGTTAAAGAAGGCGGCCACAATCATAATCGGCCATCTTAATTGTGACTTGGTTGAGAAAAGGGGCCAACAATTGGTCTCTCAATAATCGCAATGACTTCCATTTTCCCACTTCTATGGAACCTATAATTGCAGCGGTTGTAGTAAGTGAAAACGCTCTCCACCTCCTCTCCTTTGCATAAGCTTCCAACGCCATCTTGATAGCCTCATAGTCATTCTCTTGGCCATCTTCCCTAGCCAATTGCAAGGCTTGGCCTAAGCAACGGGCCAAGATGACCCCATCCTCAAGGGATGAACAAGCGCCTTGACCGAGATCCGGGGTCATCGGATGGAAGGCATCGCCTACAACACACACATTATCCTTTGTAATTTTACCCCAAAGAGCTTCCCATGGAAACCTATATTTGAGTGGAGAGCATGTAATGTCCTTTACATCCGTCTTCTCCACCAACGCTCTAATTTTTTCGGATCCCTTTCCCAATTTGCTCAGCATGAATTGCTTCATCTTGATTGGATTTTGCTCAACTTCTTTGTCTACACACGACATATGATTTTTTTTATTTTTACAATTATTTATCTTAACATTTTTATTTTTAAATGTTAATAACCGTAATATAATTTATGATTAAGCGTATCAATATGAGATATGTACCAACGCATGTAGAAGGGGTGAAAGTAAGGAACCAATAGAGGCTATTATCATCGATGGGTGCAATTCCATACTTGACATCATCCCCCAAAAATTTTGTCAGCTTACGTTCAATTGGTGTTCTCACAAATCCTCTAATAGTGGATTTTCCGAATGGTTGAGGTTTCTTCAACCCCAACCATCTTCCCACGACCGAATTGATCCCATCACACCCGATTAAAATCTGCGTGCATCATGTACAAACACCTGAATTAGGATCATTATGCAATTAAGACGGATATATTAGTTCAATGATGTGCTTATACATACTTTAGTTTTGATGGCAGAACCATCAGTGAGACGAAGGAGTTTGCAGTGTTGATCTGATTTTTCAATGGACACCACCTTCGAGGAAAACCTTATAGTTCCTTTTGGTAATTCATTTGCTAGTGTTTCTACCAACATTTTTCTTTCCACACACCTTGCTTCATAGTCCCTATGTATATTAATTGCGGTGTGATTAGGCTTCGCAATGCTACACAATTTATAACCCCGTCATTAAATTGTAGATGTAGTCAATTTCTCAATACCTCTCCATTTTAGTGGATGAAATCAATGAGATTTGCGAAATTGGTGTTCCGTTTATTGCAGATATAACGTTCAACCTGTAACATAAAATTTTTTCGCAAACTTGACTATAGAAAATGCGTAACATTGAAAAGGTTTCAAAAAAAATATCGAACTCGTTTATTTATTGTTTTACTTACATTTCTTGTCTTGGACGTTCTTTGCGTAGCAAATCACCAATGCCGAGAGCATCAAGTGCCTTCCAAGCATTGCTCCATAAAGTGAATGCAAATCCGGTAACTCTCAAATTTATTGATGTCTCCAATACTAAACTTTTTAAGCCCAACCTAAAACAATTCAAATCACTTAAATAAATACGTACAAGGATTTTTAATGAAGTGTGACCACAAAATAGTAATAGAAATTATTTAAAATTTTGATTAACCCATAGCTGATTGAATGAACCTTTGAATATTTAAGATCAATTGGTAACAAAAAAGCCCGCAACTTTGTACAAAACTATAAATAAATTATTGAACTAAGTCATACAAAGTTAATCGTAGTATCAACTATATTTTTTAACCATTAAGTTATTATAATTTTTTAGAATAGTTATTGATATTTGCATTTGTGCACATATATGAAGGTAATACCTATGAAGACCCACGGCTGTAGCAAGACCGGCAATTCCTGCTCCCACAATTACGATGTCGGCTTGCATCTCCATCTCGGTCAATCTCTTTTATAAACTTATATATATGTTGTGTTTATGCTTATTTTTAGTTGGCTATGAGCAAGAACATTTGTAGTTTTATGATGCTAAGTTGACACGGCTTTATACTACACAAGTGTATAGGTGTACGAAAAATTATACTTGCATAAGTGGTGATTAATGGTTATTCAAAGTTGGTATACCTACATGTAGTTTTGTTAGGGATTGATATTATTTGATTAATCATATCCACAAATTATTTCCACCGATCGAACTAAATCTAAATCTATTAAAATGGTCATTATTATCACATCTTAATGGAAATGCTTCAGAATAAATATTACTTTCACGAGTCATATACATAATTCAATTATTATATAATAGCACAATAATTCATGATCAAATTCATTACAACTAATTGTATAATATAAATTAATATTTTTATAACCACATATTATGTATCGGATAAATAAAATTTATAAACTAGTTTTTGTAAGATCTTGTATTGCTATGTTGTAAGGTTTGAACAAGTTTCTTTCATATATTAATACCGAAAGAAATATTGCAAGGTGTGAACCATAACCACATATAAATTAAAGTTGTATTGTATCTTTGGGTAGCAACCGACATTATTTATTTAATTTTTTTCTAAAATTTGTGGTTTTTCAAGTTTAATTATAGACCATGATATTTAAGTATTATGTAGTGTATATAAACCTTTCCAATTTAGTTAATAAAAAGATGAAGTGACTAAAGCTAACAAATTTATCTAATTAAACAAAAGTTCTATCCATGGAATACCAGCCAACAATTTCATTCTAAATGAGTCATTAATTTTAATTGTCAATATATATTTTCTTCCTAATGATAAAAAGGAGGATACATTCGAATGTTGAGTGTATTTTTAGGTATCACAAAATGGTGAAAATGGAGGATGCATCATTTTAAAGAAGACATTGTAGATCAAAAAATTCTCCTGCAAAATAATAATTTCATAATTTAATTTATTAAAATTATTTGAAGGGAAGGGTTTAGGGTAATATTGTGACCGAGTTAGTAAATAGTTTCTTATATTTAGAAAGGAAAATTCTTCAAAAAATTACCAACACAAACTTAGATTTTTCTTTTTGTTATTTTAGAAAAAAGGAAAGGGGTAAAATAAATAATCGGTGGCTCGATTGTCTGTGTAACAACCGGATTTATAAACCCGTGATATTATGAGGAAGGAACTCACAATGGGTCATGAACCTAGTTTGCAACAATCTCACCTAAAACCAGTTGACAATAGAAGGAATAGCCCACCGACCTTATATACTAGGCTCGGAGTGTCCACTTTGCCACCGAAGGAATAGCCCACCGTGTAACACCCGTCTTCATTGGAACACAATCTCCCCACCAAAAATCCTTCGCAAAGACAATGGAGTTTTCATCTTCCACTTTGCCACCGAAGAGGATCTTAACACTATCCTTCAAGGTAGCCCCTGGGTTACTAATAGCTCTACTACTCTACTCCTGAAGAGATGGACCAAAGATCTACCCCTCGACTACTCATGCCTGAACTCAGTTCCCATTTGGGCCACCCTTCACGACCTGGATTATCGGTTTTGGTCAAAAAATATGCTTGCAAAGATCGGTTCCACGTTAGGAACCCCTATCCTTACGGACTCTTGCTCGGCTAATCAGGAAAGGTTGGGATATGCTCGCATTCTCGTCGATATTCAGGCATCTCGTCCCCTTCTCCGCGAAGTTACGTTTCCGGGGCCTGACGATGTTATACTCACACAAAAAGTCACCTATGACTAGATTCTCCCACACTGCCCTAAATGCCTCATTTTTTGCCATACTTGCTCTCCATCAAATGCTGTTAACAAGTCTGGTGACGGTAAGCCTCCCCACCAATCTCGCCCCAAATCTCGCAACAATCTCAACCAAGGCCCAATCCTCCCCACCCCGGATCCTTCTCATAAGATTGACCGCTACCTTTCCATTCTCCCGTCCGCTAACTTTCAGGCTACTGCCACCACCCAACCAGGACATCTCTCAAACCCTAAAACAACTCTGATACCCCAGCTCCCCTCTACCACCACCATTCACCCTGAACACCCCATTCCTGCTTTGATCGCAAGTACTGGCTCAACATCAGTCCCAAACCCTATCCCCTCTAACAAACCTGAACTCTCCAATACCTCTAAGGAGACGCCCTCAGCGCCCTCAGCCCCCACCTCAAGAAATGCAACTATGACCAACACCATCCCCCCACCGCCTGCTCTCCCTGAAAAGCCCCTCTCATCATTATCTCTCAACCCTATCCTGTCAACAAGTGTTGCCCAGGACATTACACTTGGTCTAAATGAATATTAAAGTTTGTTCATGGAACATTAGGGGCTTGAACGACCCTATCAAACAAAAAGCCGTTCAGCACTTGGTGAAGAAGAACGACATTGACATCCTCGCTATTTTGGAAATCAGACTTCGTTCCAACAAAGAATCCCGTATCTCCAAACACCTATTCCCTACTTGGAGTCAGGCTTCCAACTCCTCACATGCCCATAATTGCAGAATATGGATCTGGTGGAACCCATCTAAGATTCATCTCACCACTTCCCTCCTCACTGATCAAATCATTCACTGTAAAATCTCCAGCCCCCAGTCCCTCCCCAACCTTCTACCCAACCTGGAACTATCCTTCATCTATGCCCATAATGATCTTGTTGATAGGATAAGCCTTTGTTCCTCCATTGCAACGATTAGTTTGCTTAACTCTTCCACGCCCTGGGCCCTCCTTGGCGACTTCAACGTCACTCTCACTCCGGATGAGAAGAATACCAACAACTCTCCATGCATCTCACAACAATCTACTGAACTTGCTACCTACTTTGATCAAAATAACATCATGGATCTACCTTACTCAGGATGCAAGTACACTTGGAACAACAAGCAGATTGGGTCGCGTACATGTTGTAAGCTGGATCGTATCTTAACCAACCCCATTTGGCTCACAAAATTCCCTCATTCGCATGCCCACTTCGACTTACCCAATGTTTCGGACCACTCTCTTGCCCTTCTCTCAATCTCCCCTCCAACCGGCAAGACCAATCCCCCCTTCAGATTTAATAACCTCTGGGCTAATCACGAAAATTTTGTATCAAGCGTCAATAGTGTGTGGAGTGCTGAGATCGAAGGTAATCCCATGTACAAACTCACCAGAAAGTTGAAGAACCTCAAGCCCATACTCAAAAAATTTGGTAGTCGGAAACTGGAAGAGATCCATGAAGCAATCAACCACAACAGGAAAAGCCTTGAAAACATTCAAATCGGACTCCGGAATAACCTCCAGAACACCTTACTCCAAACTGCCGAGAAATCTCTTACAACCACCCTCAATGAAAACATTCACTCGCTTAACACCACTCTCGGCCAACTATCCAAAGCCAAATAGATAAACTATGGAGACCAGTGCTCGTCTTTCTTTTTAAGGAGCATCAAGACCAGAAGAAGCCATAACCGTATTTTGTCAATCAATAACCATGACGGCAGTACCACAACTGACCCAGAACTCATCGCTTCCACTTTCATATCCCACTTCCAAACTGCCCTCAACCGTCCAGCCCAAACCAATAACCCTACCTTCCCTAACCCACCCCTACCAACCCTCACCCCCTCTAACAAATCTTTTCTTTCACTGCAGGTCGCGGATGATGAAATCAAAACCGCTTTATTCAGTATTGGCAATAACAAAGCTCATGGACCAGATAGATACAACGCTAGATTCTTCAAAGCTTCCTGGGACATCATCCATCGAGACTTTACTGATGCAATCCATGATTTCTTCAAGCATGGAAAGCTCCTTAAGCAGATCAACCATGCTTCTACATCCCTCATTCCAAAACCAGATACCCCAACCACACCTGCTGACTATCGACCAATTTCCTGCTGCACTACCATATACAAAACCATTGCCAAGGTCCTATCTGCCCGTCTTAGTTCAATCCTCCCCCATATTATAGGACCCTACCAAAGTGCTTTCGTCAAAAACCGATCCATAAGGCACAATGTGCTCATATGTCAGGAATTACTCCACAAAGACAATCAGAAAAACATCTCCCCTAGAGCCGCTTTAAAGGTTGATCTCTCCAAAGCCTTTGACACCATCGACCATAGCTTCATTATCCACTGCTTGACCACAATGGGCTTTCCCGAGCACTTCATCAGCCTGATCAAAGAATGCATTTCAACGGTAACATACTCTATTAACATTAACGGCTCTCTTCGAGGATATTTCAAGGGATCTAGAGGATTACGTCAAGGCTGCCCTCTTTTCCCCCTCTTCTTTACCATCGCCATGGAATATCTTTCCCGTCTTATCCTTCTCAACACCACAAATTCAACCTTACACCTCCACCCCAAATGCCGAACCCCTCTTATCACTCACCTCTCCTTCGCAGATGACCTGATGTTGTTCTGTCGTGGTGATTGCCCCTCTATCAAAATCCTCAAAGACTCCCTTGACGTCTTCGGTGAGATTTCGGGGCTCAAATTTAACCCATCCAAATCATACCTCTTCATGGGTGGCATGTCTTCTCAAGATCAGGCCCAGACATGCATCATCACTGGCTTCGACAAAGGCTCCCTACCTTTTCATTACCTTGGGGTCCCGGTTGACTGTAAGAGACTTCCTATTTCCTACTACCTACCCCTCATTCATCGCACCACCAACCGTATCCATTCATGGAGCGCAAAGATGCTTTCCTACGCCGGCCTTGCTCAGCTTATTAACTTCATTCTCCTTGCCATCAACCAATATTGGAGCTCGATTTTCCTCCTGCCCGCACTCATCATCAACAAAATCCACAGTCTTCTTCGCTCTCACCTCTGGGCTGGGAAAGTGAGCAGTGGTCGTGCCCTGGTCGCTTGGTCTATGGTTTGCTCTCCTAAGGCTTCCGGTGGTCTCGGGTTCCCTGACCTCTACACCAGGAACAAGGTACTTCTCACTAGACTTATTTACGACATTGATTGCAAGGATTGCAACCTTTGGTGCAAGTGGATTGAATGCTACATTCTCAAAGGCCAAAATATCTGGGACTGCAGACCCAAACCATATCACAGCTTCTCCTGGAAATGTTTATTGAAAATCAGAGATGATCTACACTCTCCTTTGGCTAGCACCGACGCTATCCCCTCGCTTTCGCATGCCGACGGCACCTTCTCTTCCCGTAAAGCCTATGACCTGCTCAGGCCGGACCTTACCCTTCTCACCCACCCTCCACACAGATCTATTTGGCTAAAATACAACATTCCCAGATGCAGCTATATCTCTTGGATTGCTAGCCACCGGAAGCTTCCCACCTTGACCAAGATCAAAAGATGGAACCTAATTGACTCTGACACATGTAAACTTTGCAACTACATGTCCGAAGATGACGATCACCTTTGGAATGCATGCAGCTACACTTCCCTCGTAATAGACATCATTTCCAGATGGACTAGAGTCCCCTACCCTGCTCCTTATGTCAACAATTTATGGTCTTGGTTAAGCTCGAACCGTCCCTCCAAGCACAAACTCATTGATAACATACGTACTGCTTCAATCATCACATTCATCTATACCACCTGGAAAGTCCGGAACTCACTCATCTTCAACAACTCCTTTACCAGAGCCATAGACTGCGCCGCTGAAGTCATCAATACCCTTAAGCTCCACTTCGCTCACCATTGGAAGGATCGCTCACCCAAGTCCAGAGCCACCGCTAACATGCTGGGAATCTCCCTTGTCCGCACTCCTCTATAGCCTATGCTATCTTCGTCCATACGTTCCTGATGCTCCTCTCCTTGATTATGTTCTCTTGATTATGTCCCTTCTTCTTATGCTCACTGTATCTTGTCCCACACTTGTAAAACCTTCCAATCTCAATATAAGTAAATTTTCAGAAAAAAAAAAAAAAACTTTCGACGTGGGACTTATTATCCCCAACAGAATGTGCATACGTCTGGTGCGGATGAGTATCAATGACAATTGAGAATGCCTAAAAGGCTAAAACCTCTATTTGTCAACGCCTTAGGCAGGTTTATTCAAGTTTGGAGTTGTTCTTGGCTTGGGTTTGGGTACTCGCTTTTGATGCACCATAGCACCTCCACTATAAACAAATTCCGAATAAAATTGAAGTGAACAAAAAGCATATTGGGCCACTTTTTTTTTATTTGAATAGACTGCACAAATGTATCACCTATATTAGGCCCGTTATGTTCGGGCCTTCAATATGTACTACTAAATCAAAAAACAGATAAACATAAGTTAGGTTTATCAAGGTCTTTTTTTTCCTTTCGCCATTTGGTCCGATTTTTATAATTTTATTTGTTTTTTGAACCATTATAAAGATCGATTGGAGTTTTTTTTTTGTTTTTAGCTATGAAGGCCTATATATGGGTCGTAGTCCATCCTTAGGATTGAGATAATTAAGTTCGTGATCTCTAAAAATGTTTTTTTTTAACTAAGAAGGTAAGCAATGTAAGAAGGTTAACGTCTATTGGTTGACCAACATATGTGGAACTCCCACGGTGGTTTTCAAATGATTTTCACTGAGTTGATAATCATAAGGTTGTCCCCTTAAATTTCGATGTTTCTTACTCCCAGTTGTCTTGCTTTGATAAAACCCATTTTCAAAGCATAAGCTTCAGTTTGGAGGATAGAGATGTGGCCACACTTACAGTACTCTAAACCAACCACTGAGGCATTATGGTTCCTTAAGATGAATCCAAACGAACTTTGGCCATTATTTTTCTTTGAGCCGTCAAAGTTAAGTTTAATTGCTCCTGATTTAGGGGACGACCATTTATTGTTTTTTTTTTTTTTATAGTTTCGTAACTTTTTCCTTCCCCTTCTAAACCAACCACTAAGACATTATGATCTGTAAAAATGTTAAACGGTGGAGGTAGGTGTCCAACTGTTTCAGTCAGATTTTTTATAATTTCAATATAGAAGCACGGGTGAAAATAGCGGGTTAAACTGTATCGAAATAATAACACTAGTGAATTTACATTTGTTGAATAAAAAGGCTTAGTAAAAGTGCAAATAGAATGTCTGGATGTCACTAAGGCGACCAATTATTTAGCGAAACGTTCAACATGTAATTAACAAGTAATTAATAGTAATCTCGATGTAATTATAAAAATATGTGTTAATTGAGTCGTGATATGGATGTGATGAGGTCAACCCAATCCATGAATGACGTAGAGAAGAAGATGATGATTGTTGCCTCGACATCGTATGGCCCTTCTCGTGTCTTTTACATATCATACACCAATTAAAGTCCATCACTCATAATAATGCACCTTATGCATTTAATTTAATTGCTCAATTATTAACTTGCTAATCTCCCCATAAAGCTACTTAAACGGTAATGATCGAGTAAGCAACGTGACGTGTCGCATAGTCTCTAAGATAGATCCATTATATACGTCAATCTTATAGGCTAACCCTAATGAAAGATTACCAAATTCCTATTCGTAATGATTATACTAAAGCTAAAGATCCCTTCCAACTAAGTTAAAGGGTCGATCCATTGATGGCCACATCTTTTATGTTTCGGACATACGAATTTCGATATTGGACTTCGATCGTGTCAGTGTAAGATAGGTTGCCCAAGAATAACATCTTAAAAGGGAGATAATTTGACATATATTTGTACAGTGTTCACAACTTGTTAAATTGCTCGTGGGATAAATATGAGACCAATGGGATAATACATTTGATCCTAGGGTTTAGGGGGAGCATCTCCGAATATCCGATCCGATGGCTCGGATATTCAATCCGACAAACTTTAAAAAGTCCGATCCGAGAATACCCGGATATCCGACAGTTTTATTCGGATGGATATCCGATCAGATCCGATCCAACTTTTCCTCTAAACCCTGTTCCGTATCCGATTCGATGATCCCAAAATATGTCCGGATATGATCGGGCTCGGATCACCAATTGTCGGATATCTTCGGATTTGAATTTTTCCGGATTGGATCTTCGGATTAGCGGATCGAATTAGTCGGATCGGATATTTTTGTTCACCTCTACTAGGGTTTTAGGGTTCGTTTGGTTCCAACTCAAGAATTGGAAACGAAATGGAAATGAATCTAATCCATATGTATACTTTTATTCATGAAATTTTATGGAATCATTTCATGTGGTGGGAGGTAATTGTAGTAGAATTTGATTAGTTTTGATATTTATAGGAAAACAAAAAAAAAATTCATAAATAAGGTAAACATATGTAGATTCATTTTTATTCTGTTTTCGAAGTTATAATCAAACAGGTAGTCTCTATTAATTCTGAGTTGTTTTTAGGGTTTTGATCAAATTTTTTATATACTATCCAGCTTAAAGGATATCTTATAACCCTAAAGCACATATTCATCAATAATATGATTTTGTGAACTATAATATTATATAATATAGTACTATTATTAAAGTATGATAGATATATGATTAATTGGTGTATAAAAAGAGAGGAAGTTTTGTTGATAGTGGCAGGCTAGCTAGGTAGCAAACATACATACAAATAGTTTAGTAAAATATATTATCTTGATTTGGTTCTACTTTGTGAAGCAGGAACAATCTTCACTTCCTAATCCAAACTGCCAAATATATATAAAAAAGAGCATGCATATATGATATGGTAGACATGGGACAAGTACATAACTTAGGTATTTAAGAATTCAAAATAATACAAAAGACATAGATAAAGCCATTGGTGTTACACATGCAACCACATTATAAAATAGTGATATATAATCATGGATGTTGAAAGGAAATTATATTCGAAGAGGGTCACATCTATTTCTTTTCCAAAATGACCCCTATACTTTTATTAAACTAATAAAAAACCATTTCCTAATCTCAAATTTATATATATAGTTGATGATGATCAATGAAATATCAGTCTTATGTGCTTGGGGAAATTCTGATGTGAGAGGATGGTCAATCAATTTCAAGAATCCTCCTTTCTGCCTTTGCTAAGTGTGTATATATATATAATCATGAGAACGATCTTAAATCGTCGGATGGTGAGTATTAAGGGTCGAGATTTAGGGTAGATATCATCATTATTAGATAAATAATATTCTGAAACTAATAAAAAATTACGAATAATTCATTCAACCAACAATAACTACGAATAATGCATTAAACGATATGCCACATTCGTAGCAAACTAATAATAACTCCGAACTGTTCTCATGATTACACGATAATGGTCTGTTCTTATATATATATATATATATATATATATATATTTGTACGTGCGTACATGGATGTTGTTGTCAAAGGGCGAAAAGTCATTACATAATTACACATGGTGAATTTGGGTTCTGGGCAAACTTGGTAGCTAAGTATAAGCATCATAATTTAGTCTCAAAGAAAGCTTATAGAAGTGGGACACATATAGAGATGGCCGACTCTTTGAGTGCTTCAATGGCTTTTCTTTACTGTATTCTCGCCCAAGGGTTAAAAAGTCTCATATTTGACGAGAAAAGAAAGTAAAAAAAGCTAGCGCGGTAGATTACGATAGTGACAAAAAAGTGGATTTGAATTTGGATATGTTAGGCAAAGGTCAAGATTGATTATTCCGAAACGATGAAAGATATGAATCCCATGACAAGACTTTCCATTTTGAGTCTAATCCGTAAATTCTTTTCTCCCAAATGAGACATTATTATGATCACTGTGCCTGCATCGAAGCGCAGAAAAGAAGCTTTATGCATGCAAAAAACACGGCAGCATGGTAAATGTGGGTGAAAATGAATTTACAGTGTTCCTACGTAGTTGCCTAACACAACGCATCCTTTTTGGCTATGCCTCCATCTGCTTTCAATATCTCCGATCATTTCATTTCATTCCTGTTGAGACGATGAAAAAGTATCCCACGTCGATAACCAACAATTAGGTGATATTACGATATAAACATTCAGGGTCCGTTTAGTTTTAACTCCGGAATCGAAAACGGAATGGAAACGAATCTAGTCCATATATATATATCCTTGTTCTTGAAAGTTTTTGGAATGATTCCTTGTGTTTTGAAGTAATTGGAGGAAAATTTGAATTTTTTTATACCCTCTAGGAAAACAAAATACGAGGAAGCAAGTGCATCTTGTATGAAACCACAAGGAATGATTTCATAAAATTTCATGAATAAGGATATACATATAGACTAAATTCGTTTCCATTCCATTTCCATTTTCGGAGTTGGAATCAAACGGGCCCTCATACTACTTCTTAGCTTCTACTGTCAATCGATTTTAGGATAGAACTTCGTGCGCTTATACGTGTAGTTCGAGACGAATATAAGAAAAAATAACAATTCTTTTGAAGTTAAACGTACCGTCTCAATATCAAAAACTACTTTTCTTTCATCTTGTGAAATCATTTCAATGTATTTATTTGAGATTATGATAATATAGCCGAACTACACTTTGCGGAACAAAGGTTTTTGTTTCTCTAACTTCCGTGACACTTGATCACATGTTAGAAACATACGAGGACTAATAGTGAGACCATATCTTCGTAATCATACCTACTCAATTTGCTCATTGATTGTTAAGGTCGGTGCAGTACACACGGTCTTACTAGACTTGTAATCAATCTCCATCTACACATTTATCATACCAAGAGAAATTGTCATTTACATGCACCACGGTTGCAATCCATATTAATCGATAGATGTTTTCACTGTATTATGACCCTTCTACTGCCATGCATATTTTCCACCTTCACACAATCACTAACTTCCTTCTTTTTTTTTTCTTTTTACAAGTGCGAAATTAGAATCGGTTGACATCTATTTGAAACGCCTTCCTTCATACTGCATTCTTATGAATGCCTCGTCTCCCTGACAGAATCTATGAAGTGTAACATTCAAGGCCTATCAACAAATTTTCATCTTGACTTGAATCCTCATAGACATACCGGATGCATTAATTAATGTTCATACTAGCTCCTCTCTCTATATATGTGCCATTGGACACTCATCAACTTACTACATTTAGCAAGTCCAAATAATGTTGGAACTTACTACGGGGTTCCAACTTGATAAACATGTAAGCAAGATTATCACCGGCATTTACTTTTTTTTCACCCTAATCATCTTCTCACTTCTCAAGAAATGATACATGCCATCAATATGCTTAGCCTTCAATCTTCATTTTTAATTTATAGAACTGTTCATGGTTTAGAGGGAATAATATTAAAATTAAAAAAAGTGGGCCCAATGCAGGTGATATTTTGGTAACATAATACAAATAATGAGTGTTTTTATGTAATAAGTTATTTAACAAATAATTAGTTGTAAATGATCTTATTTAACATATGATTTTCGTTAATTTACTCCTTTAATTTTTCATATCTTAAAGTAATAATAAAGCAACAAGATACCTATCTCATTTATAAGAAATATTAAAATAATCAATTAGCTTTTCAAATATAGATTTTAACATATGTAAAGACAAGTTAGTCTTTATGTGTATTAATATGTTATTTTCTTATAATGATAGGAGAGGCATCTACTATCTCATACACTAGTGAGGTAAGACAATTTGTCCAATTCTCATTTTTTTAAATCATTTTATAATTAAGGGGCCGTTTGGTTCTAACTCCGGAAACGGAAACGGAATGAAAACGAATTTAGTCCATATGTATATCTTTATTCATGAAATTTTATGGAATGATTCCTTGTGGTTTAATGAAAAATGCACTTGTTTCCCCACATTTCGTTACCCTATAGGGTATCAAAAGTAATCAAACTCTACTCCAGTTACTTCAAAACATAAGGAATGATTCCAAAAACTTACATGAACAAGGGTATACGTATGGACTAGATTCGTCTCCATTCCGTTTCCGATTCCGGAGTTAAAACCAAACGGGCCCTAAGTGTAATTGCCTCGGTCGGTAAAATTTGACCTAGAGAGGTTAGCAATATTAGTACTAGAAAAAATGAGATCAGAAAGCTACTCTAATATCATGTGAGATATATTTGATTAAAAACTTATATACATTTTTTAAGGGCCCGTTTGGTCGTAACTCCGGAAACAAAATGGAAACGAATTTAGTCCATATGTATATCCTTATTCATGAAATTTTATATGAATCATTCCATGTGGTTTCAAGCAAAATGCACTTGTCTCCCCCCCCCCCATTTTGTTTTTGTTACCCTATAGGGTATCAAAAGTAATCAAATTCAACTTCAATTACTACAAACTATAAGATATAATTACAAAAACTTTCATGAACAAGAGTATACATATTGACTATATTCGTTTCCATTCCGTTTCCGATACCGGAATTAAAACCAAACGGGCCCTAAGTGAGAGTGTACGCCTATACAAGAGAAGAGGTGATATGGCACATAAAAGATATTTACAAATAATTACAAAATACAGATGATTATTGAAGCCAAGTTTGAACATTTAACGCAAGTTTGAACATTTATCCGTTAAAATGAAGAAGAATATGGAAGATTGAACACAATGAAGGTATTTCATAACTCAAATCAACCCCGATCCCACATATCATTGTGTTTAGTTTACCTACAGTTAGCTTTCTCTTTCGAATCCACTGTCCTTTATTTAAGAGTAGCCAATACAGTTGGCTGACTGGAAAGGGGTTGAAAACTAAGGGCTAAAAACGTCCTTATCGTCAAAACAATTTCACGTCAATACGAGGTATACGTAGATCTGTGCAGTGGCCGCAGTTTTTCATTATTTGCAAACAAGTCCTTTATTGTGTCAGGCCGGGAAGACCCGAGGACTCCTCTGCAATTAAGAGAAATAGATGGACTGTGTTGGGTAAGTAAAGGAGCGGGCGAAACGTGGAGTAATCGTACGCCGACAAAAGCGTGAACCGGAATATATCCACAACAGTGGGTTTGGGTTTGGGCTAATTTGTGATTGGTTCGGATATTGACAATGGAAGACACAATGGGGCCTACCCCATCTGTTGGATTTACACGCCCAATAGCTCAAAGGCCCAATTTTGATTGGTTTGTAGGGTCACGGGCAGGGCTGACCGAATCTCCAAGCCCACTGGGCCCCTCCTCTTATTTCGATCAATAAAGATATATTCAAAACAAAATATGCTTTTCTCATAATTCGACGCGTGTTAATAACTTAGTGGTCCCTCCCCCTCCGGTTAACTATTTTACTTTTTTTTACTTATTTTTATGAAAATTCCAAATATTTTCAATATACCTTGTAAATACGATCAAGGGAGCACGTGAATAATGCTTATAACTACATCCTCGGGACGTTGGGTCAGTTTCTCATATATTTCTGCTATGATTGTTAAGTTACAAATTGATACATTTTTTGTATGTATTTAAACCCCATGTCTATGAACGTAATAAACAAATCATTTTGGGTTTGATAAACCTCTACATGGTATTAGCCTAATCTTGAACCTAATCTCAAACCCTCAAACTTCTTCCGGCGATGGCCACTCCCACTGTCTTAATAAAAAACCTCACACTATTATCTTCTCACCCCTTTGACCATCGTGGTCTTACTATATGTTCCCTTCTCACATATGATAACTATCGAGAATGGTTCGTGGCAACGAAGAATGTGTTTTCATCCAAACACAAACTTGATTTCATCATTGGAACCATAACTAAACTTGTAGCAAATTCGACTGATCATCCCTACTTGATCAACGTTAACTCTATGCTCCTCGGATGGACTATCGTTGCCATGGATTCCGTTATTTGATTATCTTTTTCATACTTTACCACAACGAGGCTCTTTGGGTCCACTTGTAACAACATTACAACATTGGCAACGGTCCAAATATGATGCAGATTTGTTCAGACTTGTCTCACTACTACTAAAACGGTTACCGTCCTTCTATTTTGGGCGTCTCAAGAAATTATGGGACGAATTTAATACAAATCAGATTGTCATGTGGTTGTACTCGCGGCAATGCAACAAAGAAACACAAAGCCGAGCAAGTGCACCAATTTTAATTGATCTCGATGACGAGGCATTCTTATTCTTGCGATCAACATTTGTTGAACAATACTCCTCAAAATCAACAAAGTCTAGTCCATGGTAGTCCAAGAGGGACGCCTCAGGACGATAGTTCGTGCATGGGACATTTGCTCTGATTCAATTGCATTTTCCGCATCAAAATCCTCCTCTAATCGGTAGTCTATAACAAAACCCGACAAAAGTAAGCTCTATAAAGTTTAGGAATGCTGATAGCATGTATTATAGTCTATGTTTTGAGACCGGTTTAGACGTTTTATCTTCATAAATCTGCATGTATTAGCATACATTATGTGATTATATTGCTATTTCATCTACCTTTGCGGAAATCGAGGTCTACGGAGTCATTGGAGCTACATTCTGGAGCTTAAGGAAGAACTCAAGAGGCATGGAAATGGAATAAAGATTTACTTTGGACCAGATTTGAGAGATTTCACATTCAGTTCAGAGTCACCTCGGTCAGCTACAGTACCACCTCGACCGAGGTGATTTTGAGGAGCGCCCCGACCGTGGTGGACACCCTGTCGCCGGCGAGATGATACATTTTTTGGCTGAGATCTTTTAATTATGGAAAGAAGATATCTTATATTTTTGGGCTGAATTTCTAGAAGAAATAAAATATATTTAGCTGATTTATTTGGATATATTTTATAAGAAAAGATCTTTTTAATATATTTTATCATTGGAAGATACTTTCCTATATAAAGGGTTGGATTTTCCACAACTTCAATCAATGCTTAGCACGTGTTTTGACACCGGCTGCATCCAAGGTCCTGCAGTTGCAGAAGATTTCCCTTCGGAGTTGAAGGAAGAAGGAAGGATTTCTTATTGAAGTTAGCCTTTGAAGGAAGTTTTGTGAGATTTCTCTAGGCTACTTTTGGTTGGTTGTTCTTGTTGATTTGTGACTTGAAAATACTGATTTGTCACATATTGGATCCAGTTATTGAAGCCTTTTTATTAAAGTCTTCTTGTTTGATTATTAATTCCTTCTTTATAAAGTTGATTATTGTTATCATGATGATTGTTGGCTAAGTTTCTTTTGCGATTGTAGGGTGATTGGCTGAAAGTTGTGGAAAAAACGATGATAGAATGATCTCAATCCCAACTGGACCCTGAAAGCTCGAGTCTTTTCCTTAACCCTAGACCACCTCGTTCAATCAACGGACATCTCGGCCGGGGTGGAACTTGACTGACCGAGGTGCACCTTTTTCTGATCCGAAACTGAGAGTTAAGTGTTGTGGTTTTCCAAATCCTATTCTTATTAATCCCTTCCTGGTTGAATGCAAGCCTAGGATGAGACTTACCCGGTGATTCCTTTACTTGTTTACCTAAGATCATAAGCGATAGGTAATAAAGGTTTATCCTTTATTGGGGTTTGAGTGTGCTTCCATTCCAATCTTGAGAGTTAGCCTGAGACTTACCCGGTAAAGGTTGATTCTATCCACTTGGTTGGTGTGTTAGTTTGAGGTTTTAGTTCTTTACCTTAGTTCCTTGCGACTTACCCGGTAATAGGAATTACGGTTTGGGATAGTGAGTAGTAAGACTTACCCGATGATCTAATCCCACCTTAGAAACACCTTCCCTTTGCAAAAATCTCAGTTTTGTCCACTATATCCTTAGATCTTGAGTTTGAACTACAACTGGATGCCCGAATCTCTAGAATCCGCATTTTCTCTTATTTGACTTATATCATCTTTGATTACTTTGATTGCTTTGATTGCTTTTGGTTAATTGCATTACTTGACAACCAATTCTGTGCTTTTGGTTTCGCCTAAGTCCTTGTGTTCGACCCCTGAAATTTCTTACTTTTATTACAATTGACCCGTACACTGCGGGTTCGCATCCTTGTTTAAGCATATTTCCTCGGTTATAAATTTAAAGCTTGCACACACCTTTTGGAGCGAACAAACGCTACCTTGAAAAAGGGGAGTTTACGTATCTCAAAGGCCATCCTCACCACACGATTCCCTCACTAAATGAAATTGTTGACATGGTTCTATATTCCACCTCAGTTGATGAAGGAGAAATAGTGACATGTATCTTAGTATTCCATGAGATTTACCAAGCTTTACCAAATATCTTGGGGTTGATCTCATGGTTATCGGACATGCCGCAAAGTCTGAGTTGCGGTCGACACAAAGTCACAAGTCACTAGTTTTGGAAAGAAGAATTCCAAGCGAAGGGTTACCTTCAAGATATGTTTAGAATCAATAAGCTATGTACATTGCATCAAACCCGGTTTTCCACGAACGCACAGAACGCATTTGTCAGATTGTGCGAGATCAATTATAAAATGGGTCCATTTATACTGATTATGTTCACTCCTCATCTCAAGTAGCGAATATCCTCACGAATGCTCTATCAACTAAACTACTTGTGCACTTATTGTCCAAGTAAGGTGTTGCTAGCACATCAACTTGAGGGCTATGTAATAGAGTAGCGGGTTGTTAGTAATTTTACCCGCATATACTCTACTCATATCATTTTGGTTTGATAAGTCTCTACAATTCTTGACAATTCAAAGTATAAAATAACAAAGCGGTCAGACTTGAAGACCACCTGTAGGTAGCTACGGATGATTATGAATAATGTTCAAGACCAGTCTAAGATGAACCGAACTGGCCCGGAGACCCGGCAAAAAATTTCCTCAACCCGGTTTTCTACGGGTCTAGTTTAGAAATACAATAATTTAGGGAAAATTATAGAATAGTGGTGGCGCGTGGGAAGGAAGCTGTTATTGATGTGGGGTCCGCGTCTCGTGTTACAGGACCCCACGTGGAGCCTAATTTTCCGAAATACAAATCAGCGTCTTACGTGGCCTTCTGCAAACCTTTCACCTCAGTGGCCCATCTATTGCCAAACCAAATTATATCTGTATACATGTTGACTCTACTTTTATAACACTGTTTTTACTAAAATTACCCTTCAAATACTCTTATTGCTAAGCAATTACCCCATTTATTCGAAATTTCCGAAAGCTATACCTATCTGTTACGACTTACGAATTAACCAACCACCCTTCTCTCCTCTTTTGTTGCCTCTATGTTAAATACTAAATAGGACCTATAAATAATTTAATCATATTTATTTGACACAAATTTCAAATTACCGTATTAAGGAGTGATATTCCGTAATTTCGTGTAAAAGGTGGTTTCTTGTAAATAGAAATTTTTAAAGGTGATTTTTGATAATTTAGTTAATTTATTGAGGAACAAGAATTGTTATAATGCTATATTAGTTGCATTTTAGATATGATAATAATAAATAAGATATCAAGACTAGAGCCACCGGATAAATTAAAGGAAGAGATAAAGAACTGGTCATCAATATACACAATAAATTTCTAATTAAATATTTATCAATAAATACATGATAAAATTATAGACTACATTTGAATAAATTAAGTTACATAAGATATAATCTACTGTAATAAATAGCACATAATTTAAGATGCAAGATTGAGGAGCAGTAACGTACAGTAGGCTATCCACCTGATATTATGGACACACAATAATTACGTTTTAGTGATATAATTCCCCAAGAAAAATTCTAAGGATAATGAAACAAACAATACGAGACAAAAAACTCTTTTTGACTTATTGGACAAAAATCAACACCTAATCCTCACTCCTAATGGTCAAAAAATATATTTTATAATACATAGAATTAATTTCAGGCTTTAAGACTTAGCACTAAGAAGTCGTTGGGATAAATTTACATTTATCATCGACAAATTTTTTAAAATAAAATTATTTTCGGCAAAACCCTAGTTTACGTACCGTTCTTGCTATTCGTACCACCTTAACGTTGCTATTCATACCATATCTACGCTAGGGCTGATACAGGAGACAAGCTTCTCGAGCTCGGTTCGTGTTCGGCTCGTGAAAAGCTCGGCTCGGGCTCGATTCGTTTATAAACGAGCCGAGCTTAGCATTTCAAAGCTCGGCTCGTTCGGGTAAAGCTCGGCTCGTTTGGGTAAAATAACACTATATGAGCATTATTTTAGGCGAGCTACTCGGGCTCGGCTCGTCAAAAGCTCGGCTCGGGCTCGTCTCGTTTGTAAACGAACCGAGCTTGAGCATGCTAAGGCTCGGCTCGTTCGGCTCGTATAACATACGTACGCGTAGTTAAAAAAAAAAAAAGAATTTTTTTTATTTTTAACCTTACTACGCCTACGCATTTGCGTAGGCTTAGTAAGTTTTCCTTCATTTTCGAACTAAATGTATGTTATGGACTACTACGCGTACGCCATGCATAGTCATAGTACAACTACGACTACGCATGGCGTACGCGTAGTAGGACTACGTATCCGCCATGCGTAGTCGTAACCATTTTCCTTTATTTTTTGAACGAAGTGAGTTTCTTGCTACGGCTACGCATTGCGTACGCGTAATCGGAATATGAATAACACGTATGAAGTGGTACGAATAGCAATCTCGTTTACGTACACAATATGGCTCGTAATTTTGTTGATGCGTGACGTCACACTATATCGCATTATTTCAGATCTTTTTTCTTTTAAAAAGTATTTTTGCTCTGCAGATTTTTAGTTTTTATATGATGTATTCTTTTAAACTTTAGATACCATTGCTAAGTGCTTCCCAAACTTACAACATCTTCATAAAATAATATTTTCATAATCCATACCATATAAATGTAGGGTTCTTACTTCTTTTTTAAAATCAACTTTAGTGAATGAATCTAATTGGATATCAATAAATTTATATAAAGAATTGGGTAGGTTAGCCAATCCAAAATAGTTAATTGGAAAACTAACCATCATTCTTTAACCCTTTTTTATACAAAAATTTTTCTTAATTTTTTAATTGTCAACACTTGATTTTTTTATTTTTTTTTTACTGTATTATATAAGAAGAATTTACATGTAGAGTCAACTTGACTAAGGGAGAACATGAGACACAACAGAAGAGGGAGGAAAGAAACTAGTTTAGGTGGATGCCGAAAATCATGTCAACACTAGTTAATAGTCAATAATTGTTGACCGTCCAAAGGTTGTCAACACTCATTGACAATATTCGTTGACAGTCCATATATTGTCTACACGACTTTTTTTTACAGCTTCTAAACTATCAACAAGACTTTTTGCCAACTCCTCGGCTATAACAAGACTTCTTCACACTTGTTGGACTGTCAACGAGCCTCATTGATAGTCCACAAGTTATCACTAAGGTTTTTTCACAATATCCAGAGGTTGTCAACAAGACTTTTTAATATTTCAGATGTTGTCAACAAGCATTATTGGCAGTCCAACGACTGTGAACAAGACTTTTTAACATTCACCAAATGAACAAATTAAAAATCATATATTTCAAGATTGTGAACAAAGGACACAAAAAATTTAACTCTTACCATGTGAACATGTAAACACCGAATATATGTGACTATACCAACGAATATATAGAGTCAGATTCGGCGAATATTTCTTCCATTAATAAAACGATTTTTTTTACTTTAATATCGCCTAGTTTCAGTCATTTATTTAACGATCTGAACGAATACAATTTGTTCTCATTTTACATGGTAAGAATTGTTTAGATGGGAGTCAGTTTCTATATAGATATAGATATTTATATATAATCATTAACAAAAATCTATCATAACCAAATGTGCATAACAAAGAATTTATAACATCATTGCTCTACGTCTTCACATGGATATGTTGCCAAACTTCATATCAAAACATTGTTTGTTGATAATTTCAGATTGATACTATTTTGGTCAACGCTTGTCAAATTTAAGAGAAATAGGGGTGTACATAAATACTAGAAATACCAACTTACGTAAAATTCATATTTACATTCACAATCATACAACTCTAGAATTAGAAAAGAAATAAACAAATTTAATGGAGTAAATTACAAGAACAATATCTGAATCAAAATATATTACGTACTACTTTGCTATTCTAAAAACAAATTTAACAATTCTAATACAAAATATCAAAATCTAAGTGGTTGGATGTTGTCAATTGGAAATTAGGTATCTTGGACATATATCTCCACTCATCTACAGAACTAACTTGTTCCACTCTACATTTAAAAACAAAACTAACAATTTAGATACAAAAGATTAAAACTAAAGTGGTTAAGTAATTTGACACAAGTACTTTCGTTGACATGATTACATGTATTTGTATTCAACAAACTTTTTTTTATTTAAAGGTTGGTAAGTAATTTCCGGTTCGATAGGCTTCGCTGCTCTACATTTATGATGAGAATAAGTTGTGGCCCATTGCTGGGGAACACCCTCCCAATATCAGTTTTTTCATACATGTATTTGTATTGCACTGATTGTGATGACTGTGGTACCGACAACTACAACAGTAGAGTGATGAAATTAGATAAAGAAAATGAATACAATTAAACAATCAAAATTCACATGAACAATACTCTTAACCAAACAATTCCAAAATAAAACAAAGAAATTGACATTCTATTCAAACATCAGAGTGATGGAATCACTTGGACCTGTATCGTGGGAGACAATGACAATGCCGATGAAGATTCCGGCGCCTATAGAAGCACCGATGCCGATAAGGTCAAATAGGTTAGGCGACTAACGTCGTTGTTGCTATAACGATTCACGGTCTTCGAAAGAATTGCAGTTTAGGTTTTTTGGCGGAGGAGAAGAATAAAACGAAATGTTTGTGAGTGAAAAAAAAAATTATGTTTATATATCAGTTATTTTGTAAAACTTGAAACTTTGGTGATTAGTTTTGCAATTTAATAATTTTTAAAAGTTATTTTGAAAACTTACTATAAATTTATATCAACATAACCTTCATAATTCATGAAACATGTTTTTTTTTTTTTTCCTTCTTATCTTAAAAATGTTGTGTGATTTATATGCATTTCAATTATTTAATGTGTGAAGGCATCGGGTAGGGTTAAGACTTTATTTTCGAAAACTATCACTCTAAAAAAAAAAAAAAAAAAAAAAAGGCAACTCTGGAAAAAACTAAAAATAAAATATAATTAGATTAAAATCAAGATTTTATTTTTTGTATATTAATATGAATAATTAATTAATCCCTTTTGTTATCTCAAAATCTAAAATAAAGTCTACGTGCCAATATATTCATCGAAAATGCATTTTATATGTAGTTCACTTATTACTTTTTCATTATTGATTTATTTGCATCATCTTATCTTTTGGCATCATCGAAGAAGATATTTATCGAGAATATTATGGATTTTGACCTAAATTTAAGGATAGGTGCGAATGATGACACAGTTACAAATGGAGCACCAAACCAAATTAAAGTGGTATATAGTGTCTATGACTCAAGTTCGACGGGACCAAATTAAGATAATTGCCGACAAATACATGCAAATTATATAGGTTCATTCGAGATTGCTATTCATATCCCATATTTTGTACTATTTATACTCGTGATCCGGCTACGTATGGCAGAACTGTGGCAATAAGTTGATTTCGTCCAAAAAATATAGGAAAATAGTTACGACTACTGCACATGGCGTATGTGTAGTCGAACTTATTTAAAATTCCGATAAAAAAACTAAGAAAAATGTCAACGACAACGCATTGTGGGGCCCTAGTAGTGTAAAAAGAATATATATATATATATATATATATATATATATATATATATATATATATATATATATATATATATATATATATATATATTTCCGACTACACAATGTGTAGCCGGACCCCTAGTACTGAACATTCCGTAAAATTGTCATCCCGCATCATTTGAATGGGGATTTGTGACTGACTTATAAGGATGAGTTGTTACCCATGTCAACAATAATTCTTCTTTTCCAGTGGTAAAGTGAGGACAAATAACTCTGGAGTTATGCGTGTTCGTGCGGGAGCAATTTTAGGATTGATGACCTCCTGGGAAGGTTTCTACACGAGTATGGTTGGCATGGGGACATCGTCCTTAAGACCTCGGATCTTAGAAGTACGTAGAGCACGAAATTATGTTACAAATAGCAATAACCTTCATTGCATTGGATCAATTGAGGCATATGATTTGGATATTTATTGATAATATATGTAATACATTAAAATGCATTAATTTTATTCAATTTTAGAATTGATGCACTATAAGATTATATTACAACATAATAATGAAATTATATTTTTTTTTGGTAATTAACAACTTATCTCCTTAATTAATGAAGTTCTCTCTTAACTAGTCAAGTTGTTGTTAATGGGGAGAAAAGGAGACCCTAATATCTTTGCGGGGCCTACTCCCCACTCAAAGAAAAAGGAAGAACTTTTATCAAGAAAAAAGAAAAAGAAAGTTTAATTATCTTATACTATATATATTACTAGTATAATACCTGCACCTTGTGCGGGTTTTGAAAAAAAATGAGAAAGAATATTGTGAAATAGGGGTTTTTTTTTTGTGCTTTTGTTTTGTATACTTCTCTAATCTAATTCTGCGTCCACAGCGCGCCACGTCATCAACCCGTGTTCTGTTTTAGTAAGTACTAGTATAATACCCGCACCTTGTGCGGGTTTTGAAAAAAATGAGAAAGAATATTGTGAAATAGGTTTTTTTCGTGCTTTTGTTTTGTATACTTCTCTAAACTAATCCTGCGTCCATAGCGTTTTGAGAAAGAATATTCTGATTTTTTAAATACTTTTTGTATTATTTTTTTCTAAAAAATAAATTAATATGTAAAAAGTCATAAATTAAGTAAAATATTTTTAACATAAAAAAAAGTTTGAAACATATTTTCTTATTTTTTAAAACTTTTTTTTAAATGACAAAAACTTTATTTAAAATATATTTGATTTATTTTTAAAAAGCCGATAGTTTTTTTTAGAAAAAAAAAATTGAATTTAACGTTTTGGGAAAAAAAAAATCGATTTTTTTCCATATCTTTTTTAATATGAAACTATGAGTTTTTATACAAATTATTTTAAAAATATCTAAAATTGTTTTCAAAAAATAATAAAATCGAAAATGAAAAAACACTTATTCTAAAAATACGAATTATTTTAATTATAAAAAAATTTATTCTAAAAAAAATGAAGAAATATTTTTGTTAATGGTTTAAAAAAGGTATTTTAGAAAAAAATAGTTTATAAGTTTAGAAAAAAAATGAAGTTCAATTGAAAATTAAAAACAAAAAAAAAATATATTACTATGTTTAAAGTTTTATATAAAAAAAATAAAGTTTTCAGTTCAATTGAAAAAAAATAAGTAAACAAAAAAAATTAAATTTAAAATAAAGTTTATAAGTTTAAAAAAGTATAAAGTTCAATTATAAATTAAAAAATACCAGTTGACAAAATATTAATATCTTTAAAATTAGATTGTAAATCTTAACTATTTCGATTTTAAGCTACAAATAATTAAAAATCAATTAATAATATGAGAGAATAAAACAAATATTAGTTAGTAAAATATTTAAAATAATTCATAAATTATATATTTAAAATAATTTGGTTTAACATCGTAGGACCGGAATCAACAAAAAATTGACACTTGTTATTTTAATGAGGTGGGTTCATCAGACTGTGGCATGTGGAAGTTCACGGGCTGCTTTAGTATATAGATAGATAATAGATTTGGTTTCTATAAAATTATTATTTTAATAATAAAAGATTTTATGGTTTAAAAAATAGTGTAAAAAATAAAGATTTATTGATTTTAATTGTGGGAGCTCAATTTCAAAAATCCTGCGTCCACAGGGCGTCACGTCATCAACCGTGCTCTGTTTTAGTAAGTATAATAGATATGAAGATAATGAAGATATTAATTAGTGGAAGAAATAGGTGAACTATTGGTTGCGTCTTCCATCACTTGCCTTTCTCCTCCGATCAACTGTTTCTCCTCAAAACAAACTTATTTTAATTCTTCAAATAAATGTTAATTATATTATGTATGTTTAATACCTATTTTCATGATTTTAAAGATTAAAATTAAGCATAATTTTTTCATAAAGCAAAAACAAACTTTTAAAGAATTTTATTTATACTTTGAAAGGTTTGAGTAGAAAAAGTATAAGTAATGTGAAACTCATTTATCGCAAACAAAGTTAATGTTAAGTTGTTTTTATGTGTATATATAAAGTCATGAAAATGGGGCAAATGAAAGTGATATGTGAATGTAATTATTCCCTTTATTTGTGGTCCAATATATGAACCCTCACAAACCCTTCTTGCATCACACTTTTTTATTTTTTTTTATTTTTTTTTAGAAATAAGGTAAGAGATTCGTTCACCTTGAAGCAACAGTGAACGAGAGGTCGCAAAAAAAGGCAGACGGAAACATCCGTCAAGAGCACAACACTACCAAAGTAGCACCGTCGGAAGCAGGTACAACAGGAAACGATCTCCTGGGGAAGTGAAAGACGAGACTCCAAGGAAACATTTTCCGTCAAAAGGAGTTGTCAAGAAGCACACGACCACGACCGCGATCCAAACACGACTCAAAACACTTACTCGCATCAATAGAAGAACACGCATGATTCTAGAAAAATACTCAAAGAGTACTAATTAATGGGTTCAATGATTAGGATATAGAAGTCTATTGTTCGTATTCATAAAGACCCTAGAAAAGGATAAATTTTCTTTGCTTCAACATTCATGCTTGAATTGGGCAATTATCATTGTCCAACGGTTGTTTAAGTAGTATATTTTTTGTTTGTTCATATATTCTCTGTATGACCAGTAGTTGATCAATTTATTCATAAAAGTTGGATATTTCATATTCAGTTGCCCCCCAAAACGACGGGCACCGTTGATTAACTATTTGTTTATTCATATAGCCTCAGTTTTTCAGATATAAATGAATGAAAATTTTTGTTCGCAAGTCCCGTAAGGATTCCCTTCCAATTATTGTTTTCTGTTGGCCATTGTTGTAGATGTCAGCTGGAGGCGTAGACAATTATGAATGCGCTTGTGTTTCGGGTTTCCTTCAGGGTGTGCATAGTTTACTAGACATGAAGAGAAACCATTTAAGGTAAATAAAAATGAATCTACATTAAGTAGAAATAAAAATATATCTTTTAGCTCTATTTTCCGGGAGCCTGAACTTAGGACAACACCAAAGTTCAGTAGTATAGGGCATCAACTGTTCATTAGTATAAGACCTCAAGCGATTTTAGGTTCCACTAGCTGAACATACAATGAGATTATACTTCGTAGAAATCCGATATTCAATTATTCTAAAATAGCATTGTTCAGCTCTTTGTGAATTAGTTGAATTAGAAGAGAGGCTACGCTCATTCCTATACACTTCTTAATTTCTAATCTCAATCACTTCTTCTTTCTTTCTTTTTTTTTTTTTTTTTTTTTTTTACTTTTTAAATGAAAACTGCACTCCATCCCTAAAAAAAATTCCGAGTGTTTTTGCTTTTAAAAAATTTGTGATAAACTAGTCTAGTCTACTACTTTATGCAAAATTTGTCCAAAAATATATTATATTATTATTTTTATATACTATATATTGAATATTAATTTATAAAAAATTTTAATTATAGGTTAAATAAAATTTAAAATATAAAAATAATATTTTAATATCCTCTAAAAAAATCGGGTAAAAAACCTATATTTTAGAAGAAAAACATAACATTTACATTAAAACATTATATTTATACGAATAGTGAGGATAACTACAAAGTAAAAAATATATATATTTTAAATAATAATTATAAAAATAATATCAAAATTATTGACATGTATTCTTAAGGTCATTTTTCTTAGTACCACAGATAATTCACATTTAAAATTTTAAGGTCCATCTTGTAATTTTTACATAAATTTTTTATATAAAATTCATTCTTACGGAAAATTATTTCATTTTTTCTTCCTTATAATTTTTCATTTCTGCTATGTATATTTTTTTTTCCCGGTTCTCATATTATCAATATCAATTTATTTTTGGGCAATTTTGATAACTAGGTATTTTTCAGAAAATATAGTAGTAACTAGGCTTTTTAATGTTTCAATTAAGTAAATATACCTCAACCTTTTGTATTTATGTTCAAACTCTGCACACTCTTCTTTCAAGGGGTACATTTACTAAACACAAAACTAGAAAAAGCCTAGTAAACCAAATTGTTTCTTTATTTTTCTTCAACGGTAAACACGACTTATGATTAAATTAATAATTTTAATTATAAATCGAATTATTTAGTTTTTCAATATGATGTTTCCATTACGTATAGTTTTTAATTTCTGATTTTCATATCCGTTATCAATATCAACTTATTTTTCTTTAATAGTAAACACGATTTATGAACTAATTAAAAATTTAATTTTGTATCAAATTATTTAGTTCTTCAATATGATCTTTAAAAATACGAATAGTTGATTTTGTATATATTTAATAAGTCCCTGTAACACCCCAAATCCGTGGGACTTGGAGTGTCACCTTGCGCTAGGTTCTCACAATGGATCCTGACCCTAGCCTGACAACAAGTTCACTGAATCTTACAACAAGACACAGGTAGATTAAAACCAAATACATAAAGCTATATAAGATACATCAAAAGGGTTTATAACATACAAGCCGAGTACAAAACAACATCCATAAACAACAACCACAAAAGACATCCCATATCCCACGGTATGAAACCAAATACATAAAGCTATATAAGATACATCAAAAGGTTCTCACAATGGATCCTAATGTACAGAAGTCCTCGGCTGGTCACCACATATGGCTTACTCTGCAGTCTTCCTAACCTGCAGGTCATCTACAACACGGTATGAAACCGTTAGCTATAATAATGAATAATCATGAAGGTAATAGCACAACCACACATCAACATCTCATACATGCAATGCCACACACATTCATTTATTATCTTTCATTACGTTATTCCATTACTAATTCAACTTCTTTTGTAACACGAGGAACCTAAAGAACCTCGTCTCTTTCCCCGTTAACACAGGGGTTTGCAAGGGGGTGATCATCACTCGTCCCACCCTGTGCTACTGGCTACCAGGCACCTCCTCCTAACCTGCAGGCGGAGACCGGTGGTTACCGCCCGTTATAATACACTTGGGTCATTTAACTGTAATAAATGGTCATCCTAGTCCGGTTTAAGGTTATAAATGCACAATCATATGAGCACACACAACCATCACAATCATACAATCCACAACCGTACGCTAAGTCCTATGGACTTACCTGATATACTCGTAATCTATACCACGTCACAGCTTCCCCTTGGGGAAGTAATCAACGCCTGCAATAGCAAGACACACACAATCACATACTGCAAAGGTTAGGAGACTCGTCTCACTAACCACAACCAACCTATATCTCAAATCTAAACCTCAGATCCTCAACACATTCATAAATGCCTAAGGCATATCCTCAACATAACATCTCATCATACTCGTACACATACTAAACCTTAAAGCCATAACCGATATTCATAACATCATCATGATCCTCAACTCATTCTGACACCTAGCATGCATCTAATCAGTATTCCTCAATCTCAAATTTAATCCTAATTTAATTAATTAATTAAATTTCACCAGAATAACGTTTTGCCCGCAGGCCATTTCTAAACCCACTTGTCATCAGATTTCATCAAACAAATTACCCATAAACACCAGAATAATATAATGACCATAATGGAATTTCTAATTATCCATTTTGAAAAGCCTAAGGTCAATTTAGGCCAAATCGTAGTACGAAAAACGAATAAATTCATACATTATTCGTTACTAACCCGATTGACGATTTGAAAGAAGATTCGAAATCACAACGACGCGGGCTACGCATGTACAACATCAAATTCACCGGAATCTGAGCGACGGAACTGTCCTGGTGACATATATGCTCGATCAGGTCTTCATCTGCTCGGAAATGTAGAAACTCGGTACCGATATGAAGAGAATGAAGAGAGGAATCCAAAAACTCAAACGGAATTGAAATCGGATTAGAAACAGAGAGTAGATATGAGTTTGAAGTTTGAGAGAAATCAGAGCTTTTACGAGGAAACGTGAAAGGAAATGCATTAATAAACGGTTTTCCGCTATTTATAGTGAAGACGATAATTATCCTTTAGCGAAGTCGATAATTATCCTTTAACCGATCCAATGGCGGGTTGAACCCCCTTCTCCAAACTTCTCGAAATTGGAACAATTGATCTTGAATATTGTAGGGATAATTATTCCACAATTGCCTCGGAAAACATGTATTCCTAAACCGTCTTTCTTAGCCGTTAAGAAACGAAATAACGACTCTTTTGGCCGTTTTGCTTTTCCATGTTATTTCATATCTAGGACATGTCCGATGTCCTGATCATTTCTCTCAACTGCATTTTTATTAATTGGAGCTCCCAAATGCTCCAAATAACACCGGAGGGTAAAAATAATTATCAGGAGTAAAAAGTGAAAATTTCACCATAAGCCCAAAATTACGCCAGAAATATAACGGTGGGACTTATACTCAACACTTACGCAATCTTCGCGAGTTATATGTCAACTACTATATATGATTAAGTTAATCAACAATAATTAGAATTCAGAAATCCTAGCTATTACAGTCCCTTCGATTTATTTTTACATACTTACATTTAATGTTATTCATCCCTTGAAAATTTATTTTAATATTAAAGTGTGTCAAAACCCCACATGTCAGTATCCCTTTATATCATATATTAAATTATAAGAACTAATATTATACTTGATCTTAGCTAAAAAAATTCGAAAATTGTATGGGTTGTCTAGCCTTCAATCTATTTATAGATATATCAAATTATTAGTCTTATTTGATAATGAATGTGAAATAATTTAGGGTGCAATATGATCATAAAAAATAAGAGTAGAAGAAAATTTTTTAAAATTATTTTTAATAAGTCCCTTAAACATTAAAATTTGCAAATGCCAAGTTCATCCAATAGAGCAATGTATGTGCATTCCTCAACTAGATCAATGATCAATGTACCAGTAGATCAACGACCCAATAACAGATTTTAATGTGATATATTAAATATTATTGCTGATCTTAGTAAAAAAAAATAAAGAAATGTATGATTCGTTTAATCTTTAAACCTTTTGTTTATTGAAAATTTTAATTTATCAGCCTTACTTAATAACCGATGTGGGAGGATCTAGCAAAATCCATACAAATATGACCGAATTAAAAAAATATCAGCATAAAAAATGATTTAGAAAAAATAATGACAAAAAAAAAGATATTATACCAAAAATTTGTATGACCATGTCAAACTAAATCACAATAAATGATATTGTGGACCTTATGTACATCCAATCTTCTCACCTCATCTCATTTTTTTTTATGAATAAGGTAAGGTGCTCGACTACACCAAACAGACTTGGTGTATCGAGAGGCCAAAACCGACAAATGGACAAACCGTCATGCAAATAGCGACAAAACAAGAGATAAACACAACAAAACACCACAAGCAAAAAATCTAAGAAAATCTGAACAAACAATCTAGGGTAGAAGACGAGGAAAACTCGGGGTTGGCCAAACATGGAGAGGATACGGGATAGATGAGCTAGCACGGTGTCTCACCGCCAGGAAGCAGGATAGTAGAAACCTTTTTAAGGGGAAGGCATACCTCATGCGGAAATGTGGATCCAACGACGTTCCCTCTGCCTAGATGAAGGATCTTCGGAGACCTCGAACACAACCATGATCAATATGATCAACAGGGGCATGTGACTACGGCATCTTTCGGAACATTCGTTTAGGCAACACTCGAGAAACGTCTTTAAAGGGAAAGTTATTCCAACTAAGCAATGTTATAGACTTCATCTCTCCATTTTCCAAAACCGAGCGACTTTCACGGAGCGCAATCCTTTGAAGGCTTTTAGGAAGCGGAATACTCCTTTTTTCATGAATGTCTAAAGAGACTTGTTTGGGGCGCAACCATCTAAAAATAGACAATTTGCGAATAATTAAAAAAGGATGTAGTTGGTGGGTTAAGGGAACTTGATTCTTTATCGCATTGCCAATTACCACAACTATACAAGGGAACATGGGTCGAAATGCACAAGTAGTAGATTTAGTGTTTAACTCTGATTTTTGGTTGTACACAACACAAATTTCGACATGAAAAGTTGTTTTAGATTTCAAGTTTTGTCCAATAGTTCATGTGTTCTTTTTTTCTCAATTAAAGGGTCTAATTTTTTTTCTTCTTATTCTTCTTTTTTTTCCTCCTTTTTTCAAAGTCAATTTACAAGAAGTTGAAACCAACATATAGATGTAAATCATCAAATTTTTAAGAATAAAAGATATTGTTTAAAGCTTCATGATTTCTTCAAAAGTTCAAACAAACATTCTCAAAAAAAGATTGTTTATTTCAAGGAAATTGACAAGTTTTCAACTCTATCATTAGAATCGATAGATTTCGGATCCAGATATGAATGATTTTTGAATGAAACATTGTTTGCAAGGGGATCTAGGAGAAGAGGAGCACGAAAACGGGTGTTTGGATCTCCAAAATCCCCAAATAGCGCAGAGGATAGCTGAGGGAAACTAGAAATCCAATATAGCTCAAATAATTAGACGATAGAACATCACACCCAAAATTGTTTGCTTGAGCATAATACTCTTGAGATTGTACAAGTAGGAATTGATTACTCGAGATTGTTAGAGATGTATATTCGATTACTTGAGATTTGTTCAAGAAAAATATTTGATACGACCGATTCACATCTTCTCACTTTTATTCCTCTTGTTCTTTCACCCAACTCATGTATCAACTGTTGTTGGATATATTTTTTCCATAAGTTAGATAGGAATAAAAAAAATTGGGGGGGTGGGGAAGATAAAATGTTATAGGTTTCTATTGTTCATAATGTAATTCAGTTCTGAGAAAAATTTCAAATATGGCCGAAGATTAGAGGTAAAGAAAGAAAATCGAAGGTTGTGTAAAAGGTTGGTTTGAAGAAAGATATGAAAAACAAACATGAGTAAGAAGAATTAAAACTGAAAGTGAAGTCATTAATAATGAGATAACAATGGTAGTATTGTAATTAAAAATCATTACTTGAAAGATGTTATACAGAAAATATACGTTTTAGTAATTTTAACGGGCCACATATCAGTAAGTCAACAACCCACATGCTAGCAGATCAACGACCCAATACTAGATATTAATCTCTATGAATAAAACTATATTTGATCTTAACCAAAAAATGTGTGATTTGTTTAATTTTCAAACCACAAAGTTCTCAAACTATTGTCCTTATTTGATAAGCGATACCGATAGAGAAGCTTGACATATTCAAGGCTTTTGTGTATCGTTGATATAAACTAGACCCCTCTAATTATCAGAATTTTTTAGTTCTAAATTTAATAATGAAATTTGTAAAAACGGAATTTTATACGGAGGTTAAAATAAACACTCTATAAGTTATCATTTACAATTTAATTTTAGTTACATGAAACCCGAAACCCTAGTCGATTCCGAAACCCTAACCGTCGATATCCGCCATAACTGAGAGCTTCTCCGTCCTACCGGCGTCGGAATCAACTCGCAACCACTTGCAACTGCTCGGAACTGTCTTGATCTTCTTGGTTTTCTCCAAAACCGTATGCAACTGCTCGGAACCGTCTCAACCACAACAACCAAACCTAGCCTAGATCCAAACCAGTCGAGACCAGATTCAGTCGAATCCGGTCACTATTGTTGTCTCCTACATCTCGTGCACAAAATTAGGCCGGTGAATCTGTAATCACCTCTCAGGTCATCGCCATTAGAGCCGGAGAGAAAGCTCCATCTTCGGAATAGAAACTCTCAAGTGCAGCCACAATGCCGCCCATGACGATATATGATCTCAATCTGATGGTGGATTTGGAGAAACAAAAGATCTACCTTTTTTTTTGAGGGAAAAACAGCTTGTATTAGAAGATATCAATTCTCGCAAGTTCAGTGATACTAGGCGGGAAATGATCAAACCAAATGTGCGAACAAGAATCGTTAGGCAACAACGAGCCGCCATATGGGCCATCGTATTGGCAGAACGCCCAACATGCGTAAAGGAAACTAGTGAAGGGTCCGGGAATGAAAGTAGAACCGAATTACAAATAATATTAGTATACGAAACCGGTGGTGATGTACCACCCTTCAAACGTATGATGACAGCCGAGACATCAGATTCAATGTGAATTTTGTGCCATGGAAGGTGACCGATGAAAGGGCTGCAGATTGGAGAGCAAGTGCTTCAGCCACCTCCACAGAAGAAGAAGCTGGAAAGGACTTGGTGGCAACCATGAGGACAACGCCAGAGTGGTCTCAAAGAACAACACCTAAGCAGACATGGCCGTTGAGAATGACAACATCGGAATTAAGTTTGAGCTCGCCAATTGGTGGAGGTGACCAAGACGTCACAAGGATTATCAGCGGGATCATAGGGCGTTGTGGTGGGCGGATTCTAGAGTTAGCCACTAGTTTGCGAAAGCCTTCACGTAGAATCTCGTGATTGCAAGGGATCTCGGAGAATAGTGAGTCATTGCGTATTGTCCATGCAATCCAAGAGTTAGTGATAAAATCGACGACTCCAGAATCACCCAAAGCGTCATGAATAACCTTAAGTACACGCAGTGGCTGAATTTCCATAGAGTTGTTGAAGATTGGAAGAGAGGAAGAGACGTTCTATGCAATAGCAGTGTGTGGACAGTGTATGAGAGTGTGCCAGACAGTTTCATTATCAAGGGAGCACCGAGGATATAGCGGAGAGGGGGTGACATGCTTGCCAAACAGATTTGACCCAACGGCGAGAAAATTATTGCAAAGCCTCCATGTGAAATGACTCACCTTTGGCGGTAAGGATAGACGCCAAATTTTGGACCATCCGGGGCTGCTAGTGACCATTGATCGTCCCAATTGACCCAACCAGTATGCAGATTTTACAGTGAAATATCCGGAGTTGCTTGTGTGCCAGATCAGCCGGTCGTTGACAAAGGCTGAGTCCAGCGGGATGCCCAAAATTAAATTTTGGCGTGAAATTTTCACATCCCTTTTTAAAAATAGATTTTTAAAAGGACAAAATTGCTTTCGTATCTTATAAAAGTTGTAAAATTGTCACCGCACATTTTTTATATCATTAGCCCATTGGATCAAGTGAATTAACGATCGAGATTACACCGTAAGGCCTTACCACAAGATCACTTTGTACCTGAACCAATTCTGTATGTATCTATCTATATAATGAAGTGTAAAAAACAACGCCGCATCTGAGTTGGACATAAAGACATCGAGTGTTTGAGAAAATTTGGTGTCCGATGATCAGCATTTATAGAGGCGCTTCTTTAACGCTTTATTTACACATAGTATGCCAAATTAGTTAGCTTGATGAACTACTTATAGCACCAAAACTAAGGAGCACATGTTAATAAAGAAGCATAAACGTAACACCGAAAATGCAGCTAATAAGCTGCAGCTCAATCTTCATCGCATATATTTATAAGGGAAGATATCAAATCAAAGCCTTTTGGCTTTTGCCACATTTATGGTTCTTCAAAGAAAGCAACCCAAATGGATTTACGAATGTCACACAACACAAATCCTTCTCAACTCTTGTCAATGTTTTGTAGGGTTCTTAATTCAACTTATTTATTTTTAACGAAAGATAAATATTATGCTCAATTTTAAAATGATACAACGATTCTATCCTAAATTTAGCTTTATGTACATATATGTATATCCTCCAACCTACCCTTTTTATGGTATTTTTGTTTCTTCAGTTTTGTATGATTATTATAAGTTATTGTTATGCATTTGAATTGCCTCTTTCCTCCTTTGTTGGACAATGGATTCGTAAATAGATAATTAGGGTTTCAAGATTATGTAAAACAAGACTGTCTTTCGATGGCAAATGGATTGGAAAACAAGACTCACACTCATGCAAAATTGCAAATCAAGCCTTGAATTGAGAAGAAGGTCACGAGAGAGCTATAGATAATGCAAAGGAACCGGAGTTCCAATGCATGGGGCATGTGATGTCTTTCGATGGCAAAGTATAGAAGGAAAGAACTCAATTTATGACAAGTTCTTGTAAGAATGATATTCTTATAAAGTGAATCAATTAACTTGCTTTATTGGATGACAAATGTAATATATATATATATATAATGTTAAATTAGAAAATCGACAATAATGCTAAAAAAATCTAGACATAATTACACACAATATTAATATTTATTAGAGAAAATTGTCTAAACAGTGCCCCATCTTTAGACTGACTAAATTATCCCGTCGTTTAAACTATCAGAACGGTACCTCACCTATTGAGTCTGACCTAGATTATTACCTAGATCAGTATTCACACATTAAGTTAACAGATCGGTGTTAAATATATAAAGTAGGTAGACAATTTTGATCGGACTCAATAGGTGAGGGACCGTTTCGATAGTTTAAACGACGAGACACACAAATTTCGTCAGTCTAAAAGATGTACTATTTAGGCAATTTTTTTTTATTACATTTCTTCCTTGTGAAAGACTGGAAGAAGAATTTGTATCCTATGTAAAAATCATTAGAAATAGAAATAGGATTTGTGTCATATATAGAAGTAGGATATGTGTCCTATATAAAGAGGTCTTGGTATATTGCCACTAGCTACCTCTTTTTACATGGTAATTATTGGAGTGTGAGTAGGACTAAACGTTACGCGTTAGGAACTATTTGTCCTAGTTGAATAGCTTGAATTATAGGTATTCTAGTTTTAAAATAAGGTTGTAATAGCAAAAGCATCAATTAAACAAGTAGACGTTCAAAATCTCTAGAGAGAGGTGATGTTTCGATCAACTCATTTATATTGGTTGAAGTAGGTTTTATCTCTAAACAAAGTTAAGGGATTGGAACTTGTTCCTATTTTGATGTGATTCTCGTCGACACGAAACCCATCGTCATCGTTCCGACAATGATCATCTCGTTGTCAATCACTCAAGAGTCAACAATTACGATTAGCCAAGATGACATGGATCATCTATCATATAGAGACTCACTTGACTCGCCAAAAACCCATATGTCTTTGGCTATCCCGGTCCAATAGCCCTTTTGAGGTCATCACTGAAGACCTTATCAAATCAAACAACCTCCATCTCTCCAAAAACACTATTGATATCCCTCCTCCAATCATCGCCGATGCCCTATTTCTAACCCTCCCTAGCCCTGCTATGTCCACCCTCCCACCCATTCCAAAGGACATCCTTCCACCAACCCCTTGATCTCATACGAATCCTACCGTTCAAGGCCTCGACCCTCCTCTAGTTCTCCTTCTCCCAACGCCACCCTTTTTGGATTCCCCTCTCCCTACGATACCCTCCCCGTCTTATGTCCAACCTCCCTTGCTTTCACCCCTTGTCACCCGGGCGTGCCTTAGATGAGCAGCCCAAATGTCCCTCCAAGTCCCCCTCAGACATCGTACCAAGACATTGTCACTAAAGCGGCTTCTTGGAATCACATCCCCATTTCTTTTACTCATGGGCTCGAGGCTGGTATCATCATTTTCACCGAGGAGGATGTCTCTGACACCACCAATAAATGGAGATGCTCCTTCATTGGCTGCCCCTTAAGCTTCCAAAAGTTGACATCCTTCTCATCCTATGCATGGAGCTCTATCAAGCCCCCAAAGATCCTATGTAATAATGCGGGTATCTTCATCATTCACTTCGATTCGGAGGACGTCCTTCATGCTATCTTCCTTGGGAGCCCCTGGATTGTGAATGGATCCTCTACCTTGCTGCTCAAACGCTGGTCTCATAGAATGACGCTTGACTACTCTAGCCTTGATTACATTCCGGTTTGGATCACCCTCCATGATCTGGGTTATCGTTTCTGGTCTCAGAACCTGCTAAGAATTATTTTTGTTAACTTTTTTTGTGTCAATGAAGTATTCAGGTCTTGGAGTTTATCTTGTATGTTTCCTCCAAAAAATATGTATAATAAGAATTTCAGGCAAAAATTAAAAAACAAAAAAGTTTATTCGTCGGACTCATTTCAGATGGAGAATTGTGGATTCTCGGGTCATTTCGGTTGAATTACTTTGGGTTCACGTCTTATTTTTTATCGGTTTGTTGCATGTTCTCGGATAATTTTCGACCAACCTATTCAGAATTCGATGTGTCGGTTTCAAATAATTATATTTTTTTCATTGTCATATTTGAGATGAACATATCAAATCGGGTTAAATTCTGACAACTCTAATAGGATCTTCCTTAACAACAACCCAATCAAAAACTCTAAACCAAACGGAGTCATTGGGCAAGTGATCTTCTTCTTTTTTTATTATAGAAGAGAAAATAGGTTCTATATTTATAATTTGGACCTTTAATTATCTGATTTTTAAACTTATAATTGTACTCCTAAAAAAAACTTATTTTAACAAATACCAAAGGCTCTTTTTTATTTTTCTAGAAAAGTTATGTCTTAACTAGAAAGAGGGAAGGTGTACATAATGGTCAACGTCGATCAAAGTTGAGAGGAAAAAAAAAACAGACGCGAACAAAAATGACACCTAATATCTTTACCCAAACAATTGTATCTGTATCACGATCTTTCTAGTGAACATAAACGTATTGTTTGATGGATATGATTTGGTGGTCGCAGCCAATGACAATCTTTTTTTTCAGTCGATTTGTTCAAACTTATATAGTTTATTATTTTTAAGCACTTGAATTAATACACAAAAATTTGGATCTATTTATCAGTAATTTTCCAAATTTCATACCATAAATTTAAGGATATAATTTATTAATTACATTTACAAAGAATTTTATATGATTTTTCCATAATTATAAAGTCTCAATAATTAAGTACCCACTTTCATTTTCATTTGATGGTAAAGAAATAAATTAAATTATGATTTGTACAGTAAATCAGCCACAATCATAGTCAGGCCAAGCTCAGTTCAAAAAAAACTCAAGAAAGTTGATTAATGTGAATCTTGTAAATAATCATAAGTTAATTAATAATTAATTAATATAGACTAGTCACTAAGCTACTCATGGACGATTGAAAATTAAGCCATATGTAACCCGTAATACATCCATGCATCGTGGAAGTGTAGTTTTTAAACAAAATAAATTACTTGTGACGTAAAATAATATAAATAATAATATTATATTAAAAAGAATAGTGATTGGTATATGGTGGTCACACATATTTGGATATTAAAATCTATCATTGGAAGTTGGTTTTATGTAATATTTATATTCAATCACATGTTTATTATATTTTGTTTGAAGGTGGATGACAAGTATATGTCTTCGGATTTTCTATAATTTTATTTATTTTCAGTAATTTACTTATTCATTTGGTTTGACATTTTTTTCATTAAATATATGTAATGATATTATTCTAGTTATTTAGTATATTTCGCTATCAAATAAAAAGAAAAAATTATCTAAACAATACCCTATGTTTTGGGCTAACTAAACTTTAGTACCCCATCCTTTTAACTATCAGAACGATACCTCATCTACTGAGTCCGGCCAAAGTTTAATACCTATGTTACTGTTCATCCGTTAAATTCAAAAAACTCTGTTAATTCTCAGGGGTAAAATTGTCCAATTTCATATAAACCCTAAGCCCCAAATTTCTAAAAAAAATTCTCCCTCATCACTAGCCTTCACAAATCTGTGTAATCTTTCCGTTGATTCCTTCGATCTCTTACATACTTTTTCTTCCTTGCATCTATTTTTTCCATGATGTTGAACTGCTTCATTCTGGCTGATGTAGTTTGAGGACCTTGACAACTGGAGATGGCGGAGCCATGGCAGATTTTGTGATGAAATCAACAAGACAACGAACGATTTGCCGGTTCGAGTGGTTGTTGTCAAGCTTGATGTCTGCGCCGGTTAGGAGTGATTGATCAAAGCATCGAACAGTAAAAAAACACCAACACAATTGATCTATTGAAAGAGAGCTTATGGAGATGTGACATAGTCTATTGACCCAAACAGCAAAAAAACACCAGCAACCATTGAGAACCATCCTTGAACTCTTCTTCTTTAGTATTCCCATGATTGATTCTACTATTACATAAGCATCTATGATTTGGATGTGAATTAACACCAGCAACACCCCATCTTTTGGATTCGAAATGATCGAGTGAGATGTTTTGGATGTGAATTTCATGGTGGAAGAACACAAAGATTTCAGAGAAAAATGGGAGAAAGGAGAAAGAAGACAGAATTTAGGGTTTATTTTGGAGTGGACAATTTCGCCCCTGAGAATTAACGCCGTTCTTTGAATTTAACGGATGAACAGTAACATATGTATTAAACTTTGGTCGGGCTCAGTAGATGAGGTACCGTTCTGATAGTTAAAATGATGAGGTACTAAAGTTTAGTCAGCCCAAAAGATGGGGTACTATTTAGATGATTTTCTCAAATAAAAAAAGAGAAAATTGTCTAAACAGTACTCCATCTTTTAGGTTGACTAAACTTTAGTATCCATCCTTTTAACTATCAGAACGGTATCTCATCTATTTACCCCGACCGAAGATTAGTATACAAAGTACTGTTCATCTGTTAAACTCAAAGAATCGCGTTAATTCTCAAGGGCAAAATTGTCCACTCCAAAATAGAACCTAATTTCTCTCTCCTTTCTCCTTTCTCCCCCTTTCTTTCTCAAATCTTTGTGTTCTTCCACCATGAAATTCACATGCAGAACATCTCACTGCGAAGGTGAATATGCATCACTACAACCATGAAGGTTCTAGCATAACTTCCCTCCTAATTGGGTAAAAAAATCGACATCTGTAGTTGATAGGTGATGGAATCACTATCATTTAGGGTAGTTTTTAGAGTCTTTCTATTGCAATTGTGTCGGTTTATGCTACTAACTCCTTGGTCCAGAAAAAGAAGACTAAAAGAAGCTAAGGAAGGAGTTATAAGCACTTAGGAGTGAAGGTCGATCACGAAGCAAAGCTTCTGTTGCCTCACCGCCCCAGCGGGTCCTTGCAGTCGCCCCTGCGTGTGACGCCTTCCACCGGAGCGCTCCCTGCGCCTTCACCAGCGCTTGCCATAAAGTATGTCACCACCCCTGCGCCACTCCTTGCGACCCTGCGGTGACCTGCCCTGAAGAGACGAAGACCAGCTCCCCTGCGCCTTCCAATGCGCCGCTACCTGCGCCTCAACTTGGGAGCTGAAAGACGAAGAGGTTGTGTCGCCACCCCTGCGTTGACATAGGAACGCCCCGGCGGCTTGGCATCAGAAATGTCAAGAAGTCGAAGGGTCAGACGGTTGAAGAGCATTGAAGATCCGCCCCAGCGGAATTGTGTAGCCGCCCCAGCGGCCTTGAAGAAGATCAACCGATTCTGCCTAAACCGCCCCTGCGGTTCCTGAAGGCTGCCCCTGCGGTTTAACGCCATAAGCGTTACTCCGGCTGTTTACACCACCTTTATGGCATTAAAGGTGGTTGTTTAAGGCCGGCCATTTACTCCAAATTAAGTGTCTTTTGTAGTATAAATAGTCATTGACTGATTTCTAGAATGACCCATCCTTTTCCACACAAAAATCCGTTTTAGAATTAAGTATTCCATTGTAATGAGTTGTTAACTTCCTTGCTACATTGGGTTGGTTTGAAGCTGCGTTGTTACTTTGGTTGTAAGTTCTTTTTAATATAAGTTTTTATCCAATAATGTCTTGTGTGTCCTTGATCTCCATTGTCTAAATGCATGTTTACTATTGCTTGAGATTGATCACCTTAGGTTCTAAAGTGCATGCAAACAACTAGGATTAATAGGTTCCGGGTTCGGGTCTTTAATATAGTAGTAACTTTAAGTAATAACGGGTTGTAATTACTTAAGGAAAAGGAACACAAATATAAAGATAAGTTTAACTGTTTTAATCTTCTCTTTATATCTCTTAGTCTTTGTTTGAAAGCTAACTTGTTATTTGTTTTTGTAGGTTTACGGAACACTAACCTGTTAAGTTGTGTTGATGCCGGTCGGCTCAACACATATATACGATCGAGACGGGAGATTACTTAAAAACTTGTAAAAGGAACACACCAAAGTAGCAATTGCATGCTTAGAATCAACCTAGTGTAGATTCACCCATCATTGTCTTACTTGTCGTGTAAATCGTTTTCTTAAGTTTTTGTGTGCATCAATTCGACCAAAACCCCCCCTTTTTGTCACTTGCTACTATAATTGATAATTGCATCTAAAACACCTTAACTCTCTTGGGTTCGACCCTTACTTATCCACTATACTTGTTCTTAGTGCTAAGTCGGTATTTACTTTTGATTGGGTATAGGCGACCATAGAAATACCATCAGTCAGTAGTACACGCCAATCTCTCTGCTTTTTTTGCTTGTTTTATCTTCTGCTGTTCAGAGTGTAAGAAACAAACTTACGATTTTTGTCTTTGTTTCTGTTTGTACTTCAATTTCGCAGATGCTATGGATTCTGAAGAGGACTGGGAGTATCTATTTGATGACGGGTTCACAAAGCAGCAGCTAGGCGAAAATGAAAAAGGATTGATCTCAAGAGATCCTAACGCTATCATCGACATTAATTACTTCGTCGATCCTTTGAAAAAGGTGAATATGGATCCTATTAGGGTTTTAATTTCCCCAAATCTTGTTGAGTTTAGATTGTCCACTTCCTGAATCACCCGGACCTTCTCCGCCAAATGATTGGATTGAGAAGGAGGTGGTTTCCCTTGAAAACCCTAGCGTCCCCTTGAAATCGAGGGACAACCAATTTGCCGACATGAAATTGGACTCGCCGAAGTTGAATTGGGCGTTCCTCAAATAGAGGAGAAAGAGGTTGAATTTGATGGTTGTAATGAGAAATTGGAAGACACTGATGAGAAAGAGGGCGGATTAAACATATGGAAGAAAGGAATAACTGGAATTGGAGCTCTTTAATTTGCACTTTTGGATTTGCTATTGCTATAATTTGTATAGGCGCTCTTGGTAGCCACCATGGTAGGGAGAAACAGCAGGATCAGGAGCTTCATTTTCAAATCTATACTCGTGACAAGGTTTCTTTCCTCTCTTTTTGTTTTTGGAAATCGCTGAGTATTATTGATTTGCTATCCATCAAAACCGAATGGAATTTCATGGAATTTCATACCGCCACACTGTTGTTGCTCAGAGATTTGAGAGTGAATTGGGAAAAATGATGTTCTAGATGTGAATTTCATGGTGGAAGAACACAAATTTGAGAGATAATGGGAAAAAAGAGAATGGAGAGAGAAATTAGGATTTATTTTGGAGTGGACAATTTTGTCCTTGATAATTAACGCCGTTCTTCAGATTTAACGTGTGAATAGTGCCGTATACACTAATTTTCGGTCGGGATCAGTAGATGGGATACCGTTCTGATAGTTAAAAGGATGGGGTACATAAGTTTAGTCTGGCCGAAAAATGGGGTACTGTTTAGATAATTTTCTCTAAAAAAAATTCAAAAAAAGCAGTATTTGTTTGATATTAGTAACTTTTGCTAAATAACTACACGCGGATAAAAGGTTGATCCTTAGATCAAGGTGTTGAACCAAATCAGTTGCGACACGAATGGGAATACCGGTGTTTTAAAGCTAGGGGAGCGAAAAACATTTTAGTAAAAATATATATTTTTTTTATTAACTTTAAACCTGAATAGTTATAGTATGGCTACATCTCAAAATTTGAAAAAAAATGAATTATAAAGTGTGTCATCAAAGCACTTTAAGATCTTTTGAGTTGCATGGATTTTCGTTTTTTTACGAAGTCGAGATTAGACATGTCTTAAGATAAATAAATTGTGTTGCTAACGGTTTACACATCTGGTAATCTCGACACCCAACATCAAATATTTTTTTTAATGATTACGTGTTCTCATCTACAATGTAAGGATGTTTAAAGTTGAACCACTTTAGGACGCACAACCTAATCATTCAGTGTTATAAGAAACTAAAAGCATAATAATAAACATTTTCACCATAAATTATTTTCTTAAGAGGAATTGATAACAAATCAACCTTCAATTTTATAAAAATTGTATATTTAACTCCAAAATAAGTAGATATCATCAAAATTTTCACCTAACAATATCAATACATTACCCTTTCTCCTATTTTTTTATCCCAGTACTATTGGGTTTGATTACTTTATCATCCAACCCTGGTTGAAACGTAAGATTGTTAAGGTTGTATGTTTTTTTTTTTGATACAAAAGTAAGTAGTATGGTTGATTAGTTTCTAGAAACCATTCTTCCCAAATCATCTAGACGGATGAGGTCTTCAACATCCTTCGGTAATCCCATGTCAGATCCCACCGGTGTGTGTCCATGCTTTGCAAGTTTGTCCGCCACTATGTTGATTTCCCTGAATATATGATGAGTGTTTCATTGCGCAAAACTAGCAATCATGGTGGATATGTCATTGATGATCATATGTGATTCCCATGGTGATTTCCATTGTATGTTGACTGCATTAATGAGAGTCAGATTTTCACCCTCTATCTAGATGAATGTAACCCCAATACTCGCGGCCTTTTGGTGACCCTCCTGAAGAGCGAGCGCATCATCTTCTAAAACAATATCAACAACGCATCTTTCATAATCAATAGCGAGTGGTATTGCTTGGGAGTTCCGTATGATATAGCCAAAAGCACATAGACCTGAGGAGTTTCTAGATGCATTAAAATTAAGTTTGCTAAATCCCTCCTTCGTCCTTTTCCATCTAATTTTTTTTGCCTTTCTCCTATGTTTATGTTGTCCGGTGCTCTTTGAATATAGATTTATGTTTGCTCGTTCCCGCTCACTGATTTGACTTACCACAATTTGGTTCAGATTTTGTGGTGGCTAATTTTTTGTTAAATACAAGTTGATTCCTTGCTATCCAAACATTCTACCAGATCACCACCGGTTGTCTTAGTTCCGTTGAATCGATTTTTTCTTTATGATTGAGGAGAATGTTGTTAACTTTTATATTTGTCGTACCATAGTCATGAAGTTTTGATGAGATTTGGGTGTTATCAATATTTTTCATAGTGTAATGACACCCGAAGAACAAGCGTTTAACACTTTCAGTGTGATGGTCGCAAAATTCGCAATGCATCATAATTTTTTTTTTTTTTGTTTTTCAAAATTTTCTTTTGATGGGATACCTTTCAAAGAAAATTTTGAATTTCGGCATAATGTTGATCTCTCATATTCAAGTTTTGTCCGTTGTGACACTCACCTTTAGTTTTTGGATCAATTTCATAACAGACTTAGTGGAGTACCATTCTTCTTCATTTTTTCATGTGTATGTGATATATTTTCCGATAATCTAAAAATATATAATTTTTTCATGTGTACTAATGTAAACATTCGATTATATGAACCTATTGACAATAACAACCGTCCGAATAATTGGTGACCTTTTGTTATAATGAGCATGGAGGATTGGTGTATGTTAGAAGAGAAATAAGTAATTTGATTTACAACTATAAAAACACAACCGAATATTAATCCAACAATTTGCAAAGTAAATTGTGATACGGTGGTTGGTGTATTTGGTTCATACATTAATACACAACACCCTCTCCTCCCCTCCACACAACCAATTAATCCAACAATTTTGCTTTATCTCCAACTCGTGCAGACCGGACCACCATACAAAATTAAAATAAAATAAAATAAAATATCAACCCAACCAACCAATCACGTACGTATACACAAAAAAGAGAAATTTGTACATAATACAACTCATATTAAAAACGAAAAGATATTGTTAACCATATTTTAAAAAGAAAGACAAGAAGATATTTAGCATTAATACGGTGGGCCCTTTTGTTGGTCCCACCTCGAAAGTCGGAACATTTCGAGTCTAGTATATAAGTTTATGTGAAAATAAATAAGAATATATATATTTGTACATGATCCCTATCGCCATTGTAGAGCAAGCTTTGGCGGAGGTAGACGTTTCCTCGTTCTTGAGCTGTTTACATCTCGTCTGCCCCACTGAAAACACAGAATTGATGAGTTTGAAGAAAAAGAAAGGCAACCCAAACACAAACCTCTCTTTTACATTATCACTTGCTCTTCTACACAAGAAAATATATACATAAAAGAAGCCCCCACCCTGCTATCAAATGATTTCTTGTTTTTTATCTCATCCAAGGTACCTTCTCTCCTCAATTCAGCTTTATTATTTTCCCCTTCCATTATATTTTATTATTATTATTCTCATCATTTTTAAATAATAATATATCTATCCCATCTCAAGTCTAGCTCAGATAATTGATAGTTTTAAGCAACCAGGCAACTCTCTGTCACAGACTTTCTTTCTTGTGTTATTCTTTCTCTTTTCAGTGGGAGCCTTCGTTTTGCAGATATCAGTTCTTGTCACAAAGGCCAAACCTATCAGCACTTGTTCAGCTCAAGATTTTTGCTTCTTCTATCTACATAAAGGACACAGACTTTCAAACATGTGAGTACACTGCTTTATATGTGTTTATCATTATGGTACTACTACTGCTGCCAGATCTTCTGATTTTCAAACCCTAGTTGTTTGGGTTCAGTTTTCTGATCTGGGTTTTGATGTTGTTTTGTTTTGCAGGATTGTTGCAGAGAGAGGAGGACGACGACGAGGAAGAATCCCATCTGCCCGCAATGGATCCACTTTCATCTTCTCAACTCAATTCTGATTCTAAAATTAGTTTCGTTTAAAAAAATACAGGAATATTGCCAACCCCATAAAAAATCAATAAATCTAGAGTTTGTAAGCTGATTAAAGAATCCGATGATGGCGACGTACTTTAATGGCGGTACAGAAATCCAAGCCGATAATCTGCAAACCCTTTATCTGATGAACCGTGGCGGCTATGCCACGTATTCTGACGCCGGCCATCCTTCTCCTGGGGTTCTGCTCCTTAATTCCGACGCCGGAGGTTCTTCACAACCGCCCAATTCGCTCACTCAGGGAACTATCCATCACACGCCGGCGAATCATCTCGCCTCTCACCACCATCTCGTCGGGATCCCACTTTCCGGAGCAAACAGCTCGGCCGGAGACGAGATCTCCGGCCACCTCGGGGTTCCCAGGTTCCACTACAACCTCTGGTCCGGAGCCGATCCATCTACCTCCGGCGTCGGCCACCATATCCCCACTGCTATCCCCGTATCCGGAGGGGGCGACTTAGGTTCACCGATGGGTTTCCGGCAACCGGGTCAAGGCGGGCTTTCTTTAAGCCTAAACAACTCATCTCCGCATAAGCCAATAACGATGGTTTTATCTCCGACGAGTGGAACACCAACGTCAGCTTCCGGAGTGACGAACGGAGTTGGAGCTCCGGGAGTGATTTTGGGTTCTAAGTTTCTAAAAGCTGCTCAAGAGTTGCTTGATGAAGTTGTGAACGTGGAGAGAGGAATCCACATGGTAGAAGGGAGTAAAGAGAAGGCTAAATCCGCCATTGTTTCTGCTGGAGAAGGTTCCAATAGTGGTAATGGACAGGGCGGAGGAACAGTATCTGAACTTACTACTGCTCAAAGACAAGAGCTTCAGATGAAGAAGGCCAAACTACTCAACATGCTTGATGAGGTAAATATCTTATATGCTTACATTATTTTACAAAAATTTTCAGTCAAGAACTCACCTTTCCAAGCGTTAATGGTGAAGGCAAATTCTTCTTTCAACAACATATACAGATAAACTCGCAAATTTAAGACTTCACATTTCTTCATATACATGTAAATATGTAATAACTTTCCTCTTCAATAATTGGACATTTGGACCCATAGGAAATTATAAATTCACTGAAAAAAAAAGAAAAGATGTTTGTTTTTTTTCATCCTTTATTACTTTGGTACTTTGAATTGGTAATTCTTGAAAACCCTGTGTTGAGTCGAGGTGATAGCAAAAATAATGTTGAATTATTGGAGCCATGGGAAAATGAATAATTTGGTGATACAAAAAAAGTTTGTTTTTCCCCTTTCCTCCACTCCTACTTTGAATTGTATTGATTGGTGATGTGTGGGGGCGAAATTGAAAGCCACCAAGAGAGAGTTTGGTGCGAAGAAGGCAGCTTGGACCCATCTCTCTCGTCTCTTAATGCTCATATGGCCCATCCAATACTTCTCATTTTTCTTATGTACGTAAAACAATTCAAACAGTAAAAAACAAAATAGAGCCTTTATCATATCTTCTCTCACTGTAATTCCTATTATGAACTAGGTAGAGCAAAGGTACAGGCAGTACCACAGCCAGATGCAGGTAGTGGCAGCGTCGTTCGAGCAGACGGCTGGCCCGGGTTCGGCTAAGTCGTATACAGCGCTTGCGCTTCAAACGATATCGAAGCAGTTTCGGTGCTTGAAGGATGCGATTGCGGGGCAGATTAAGGCGACCGGGAAGAGTCTCGGAGAGGATTCCGACGAGGAACAAGGGAAGAGTAGGTTAAGGATGGTGGATCATCAGTTGAGGCAACAGAGGGCTTTACAGCAGCTCGGAATGATGCATCATAATGCTTGGAGACCACAACGAGGTCTTCCTGAAAGAGCTGTTTCTGTACTCCGGGCTTGGCTCTTTGAGCACTTTCTTCATCCGTAAGTTATATATTTTCATTAAGTAAATACTTATTTGCTCTTTGGTTCATCCCCAACACTTCAATTTCTCTTGCTATGTTTCATATTAGGTACCCTAAGGATTCTGATAAGCACATGCTCGCCAAACAGACCGGCCTTACGCGGAGCCAGGTATGTATATCCCCCTTACCCTCCGAGCCGAACTTTGGTATGCTCTCGTCTAGAGCCGAGTCGATAGGGTTGTAATATGAGACAAGCTACTCGGGTTCTCGCTTTTGAGATTCTTCATTTTCTAAACAAGTCGAATACAAACCCATTTTAAAGTTCGTACGAAAATTTAGGCTCATCTCGGACTCGACTCGTTCTGCTAATATAACACTATATGAGCATTATTTTAGCCGAGTTACTCGGACTCAGCTTGTCAAAAGCTCGGCTCGAGCTCGTTCATTTACAAACCAGCCGAATTAGAACATATTTTAAAGCTCGTATAAAATTTAAGCTCGGCTCATATTACACCCTAAACGAGTTGAGTCCGAACTTTAAAAATGTGTTCTTACTCGGCTTGTTTAAGTAATAAACGAGCTAGTCATTGTGGGTGTTATTCGAGTTGAACGAGATGAGATTTGGTACATGCATGTTTGAGTATACTATATGATTCACAAGTGAGATGTCAAAACCCTAGATGATGTTCAAATTTCATATTTATATATGCATGAATGCAGGTATCAAATTGGTTCATAAATGCTAGAGTTAGGTTATGGAAGCCAATGGTCGAAGAGATGTACGTCGAGGAAATGAAGTCTCACGACCAACAAAACCCCTCCGACAACGTCACCACCACCAAAGACCCCAACAAAGATTCCACAACCACCTCAAAATCAATGGCCACTCTCCACTCCCGTCACGTCAACCAAAACCCTCAAAACCACCATCTGACCGTTGATAATAATAACCCAAACCCAACCGATTTGTCCAACAATAACTCCTCAACCGGACCCACTCCAACTCTCCACACACAAATCGGACCCCTGCAGGGCTTTTCTCTAATCGGATCCTCTGAATCGGATCCAAAACGACAACGTATCCTCACCTCTGACATCATGCACAACCTCAATACCTCATCACCAAGCAGCATCATGACGTCACCAATGGATCACAACAATAAGGATATGAAACCCGGAAGAGACCTCTTCCCCTCCGATCTGAGCGGGTTCGGGCATTATCCAGTCGGTGATATCGGATCCAGGTTCAACCCTGATCCGAACCACCTTCAGTATCACCATGGAAATGCGGTTTCCCTAACTCTAGGCCTTCCACATTGTGATCAAAGCCTTTCCCTAGCCGGCGCCCATCACCACCATCAGAATTTCCTCGCCAGAATGGGGGAAGCCGAGCTCTGTGGGATCGACACTTCGCAACCGCCTCCTCACTCCGGCGGAGGTTATGACGGCGGGATTAATGATGTCCAAAACAGGTCTTCGTGGCGCAGTACGTTAATTTGATTGAGTAGACAAATTATGAACTTTATAGATGGATATGTAGTGTTTACTTGTAATGGTCTTCTTCTTGCTCGATCTCTGACTCTCTATTTGTACGTATAGATATGCATGCAGGGGTTGAAGGAAAAATAATGAGATATGGGTGATAGAAGATGGAATTTGAAGTATGTTTTGGGGAGTATAGCAGTAATATCTGTAGAAAGGGGGCAGATTGGTATAGGTTATACTTTCACATGTATTTAGGGATTTGCCATACAATTTATATATTCTGGTATTGTATGCTTTATATCTGCAGATTTTACATCTATTTTTGCATTTGCATGGCACCCACACTTTGCTTCTTCTTCTTCTACTTTTTTTTTTCAGAAAAAGAGATGTTACCGTGGAACTTTGAAGTTTAGTAAACTATATATTGCTATTTTCTAACAAGAAGTAATCAAACCTAGAACTTCAAAATAGGCATGTTTTAGATCGCAAATTCTTGTTTGTTTCACGTTCAGAATACTCGAGAAAAAGAGATGCACAAGGCAAGTGCTTTTTTAGTCAAAATTAGGGTCCGATCTTGAACCATTATTGTTTGTTCAAGTATTATCCGATTATGAACCGTTTTTATTTACATTTATATCATAATTTTTTTAAAGTAAAAACAAGTTACGGTTCAATCTAGGTTTGGACCGGACTGCATTGAACCAACATAGTCAGGAGGTTGATCTGAGAGCCGCAGTGGTCCCGTTGAGCTCTTGTAAATCAGGTTTGAAAGTTGGATAAATTGAGAAATATTAAATAAATTCTGTAAAAATAAACATGTTTAAAGATTAGCAGCTTGTAAACATGAAAAATAGGGGAATAATAAGAAGATGGTAAGTTCAAATCTTTAAAGTGTTACATTGTCATTTAAAAAAAATGAATAGATTTAGCTAGATATAGTTTGATAATGTAGCTTGATCATAAGCAACTTAGATATAGGTAGTAGCACAAATACATAATATTAGTTTTTTTTTATTAAGGAAAGCAGTTAGATGCACTAGACAACACACTACCTAATGGATTGAAAGACCGATCATATAGGCAAACAACGGACTAATCGTCATAAGGGAACCAAAACATACAAAAAAAAAAAAAAGAGAAAAACACATCAAAAGAAAACTTGGATCACAACGAGTCGATCGAGGAGGAGCATCAAAGGAAGCGCCAGGCAAACAAAGCGAGAAAGAGGCAAAGAGAACTTATTTGTAGAAGTAGCGCAGAGCAAAACCCTCAGGGACCACCGGTAAAAACCACATAAAGTCTAGAGGGGTTTTCTCACACTGATTTGTTTGCTTCATCGTTTCATCCTATTTTTTTAGAGAAGAAAGGTTTCCTTTTGTTGAATGAAAAGTAGGGGCGGATCGAAATTCACCCTTGCAAACGAGCATAGGCGAAGACAACATCGTCAAGGAGGGATGGGTCGAGAATCGTCATTCTGATGTTGCAGTCACAAGCTCCGTCATAAACAAATGTGGACAGGTTCGGATGTAAAGTCGTGATTTCAAAGAGACAGGTGGTGGGAGGAACCTTGGGTGGTGTATTGGAGGCGAGGAGGACGCTCTGGTGGTGTACCGGTGGCTTAAGTTAGTGTTGGTGGTGTGGGTTACCCGCGGCGGTCATCCTTCACCATAGGAATGACGGTTTTCCTCAACAATAGAGAGGTTTTTTTTAAAAAATTTTAACATTTACATCGAAGGAGATCGGATATACACGGAGCCTACTAGGCAATGGAAAAGCTTAAAAGAAAAGGGGTACATATGAGTTAATTAAGATGAATTCCGAGTATGTTGGTCCAAGCAACGGAGTCCCAGAAACGATCCTTCCAATGAGTAAAGGAGAAGTTTTTTATGGCAGTGGTTGCTTGCATATGGTTGTGTATGCAATGGTTGCTTGCGCATGCAATGAGTTTTTTTTATCGTGAGAATGACGTTGCTTGCGTATGCAATGGTTGTGCTGGTTAAGTTGTTGAAGATGATGGTATTTCTCTCTTTCTAAGTGGAGTAGAAAAGACGGTAGTACATGCAAATCTAATTAATGAGACAGCGTTGCAAGGTGGTTTGATCGCGAGAGGTCTTGGTCTCGAATACATGATAGTAGTTTAGCATAGACATATATCGTATCATGCATAGTCAAATAACATATCGTATCATGTATGGCCAAATAACATGACTAGAGAAAAGGGGTAAACCCTAGTTTGAAAGATTCCTACGAATAACGTGCTATATTGTGAGGATGAGAGAATTATTACATTTTTTAATTTAGCCCGTACTTAATATGTGTTTTATATAGAAAAAGTCTAATGATCAACCATAGAGAATGCATCTTTAGAGCCTTGAATATTCTAATGATCAACCATAGAAAAAGTCTTTCTAGATTTGTTGTCCGCCGGTAAACAAAAATTAGATGGGAGACTCAAGTATCATGACAACTTTCAAGAGAACAATGAACAATGACATGAGACCCCAATCAACTCTTCCTCAAGTGCATTGAACAATTGAGCTTACAAGTTGTAACTCAAATAGTCAAATAGAACATTGTGATAGACATAAGATCCGAATAATTATGCAATTTGAATAAGAGAAAGTGTAAATTTGATATTTATATATAAAAAAGACTAAATTTGAAAACAATAAGAACACTTTTGTTGATCCGGTTTGAGAAAGGTTTGAGCTTCGGGAAAGTCTTGTTCGGTTTTGGAAAATGGAGAGATGAAGTAGAGATGAAGTCTTTATCACTACTCAGAGTCTCAGTTATAATGCCTTTTCCTTTGAAGACGTTTCCCGAGTACGGTCTAAACGAATGTCCCACAAGAAGACGTAGTCACATTGCGGTCTAAACGAATGATCCGGAAGATGCCGTAGCCACATGCCCCTGTTTGATCATGTTGATCGTGTTTGTGTTCGAGGTCTCCGAAGATCCTCCATCGAGGTGGAGGGAACGTCGTTGGATCTACATTTTCGCAGGAGGTATGAGTTCCCCTTGATATGAGTTTCTACTATCTTGCTTCTCGGCGGTGAGACACCGCGTTAGTTCCTCTATCCCGTGCCCTCTCCATGTTTTGCCTACCTCTAGTGTTCCTCGCCTTCTCCCGTGGATTGTTTGTTCCGACTTTTTTGGTTTCTTTTTACTTTTTCGGTCATTTGCTTTTAGTGTTTTCTCTTATTTTCGTCGCTATATGCATGACGGTTTGTCCGTTTGCCGTTTTCGGCCTCTCGATACACCAAGTTTGTACATTCATAATATAATTATTACATATCTTAATTGAGCAATTTTATCATTATTAATTTGTTTTTCCATACCATAAATAAGTATAAATAATTTATTTTTTGACCAAGATTTTAAATTAAGTTGATTAAATAAAGTTAAAAGTAAAGTTAATAGATATTTAGATTATATCATCACATTACTCTCTGGTATTGCATAATCTTATTATAAGGTTTAGAATTCTAGGAAAATTTAAAAAATCCTTATAATGTGTAATATAGGATCATAATGGTAAGGACTAAGGATGGTAAAAACATATTTTTTTTCTCAAAAAAAAATCACATAAGGTGTCACTGAATTAGTCTATACGAGATATATCTGACGTAGGTCATAAAATATATCTGAGGTAGGCCGAAAAATTGGTAAACGGATTAGCTGTCGAACAAACAGCAAAAAGGATACAATGAAATATCACCCAAAAAACAAAAAACAAAAGCATCCAAAAAGATAAAACAAACAAATCAAAGATGAGTATGATGAATGTTCGAGGATGAGGATGAGGATGACAAAATATAGAGAACACAATCCGTTGGGAAGCTGATTTTGCTAGATGAAGGAAGATGAAGGAGATGAAGGGAGATGAAGAAATGTAAATTTGGTGTTTGGGAACCAAATAATGAGGGAGATGAAGGAAGATGAAGGGAGATGAAGAGAGCACATTTTCATCATCTACCGATGGGTAGATTACGGAGATGATGGGAGATGAAGACAAACCTTCAAATACCTTTGTTCCAATTTTGCCCATAGTGTTGGTAAAGGTTTATTTTTATTTTAGGTTTTTTTATCTTTCTTTTTTTTTTTCTTTAGCTTTTTATCCTTTTATTTTTTCTTTAGCATTTTATCCTTTTATTTTACGAGTAATTTTTTGAAGCCACAAAATTTTATTTTGTATCTGTGAATTAAAAAAAAATATTTTATTTATATTATTTATTAGTGAATTTATGTTTAGTATTATTGTTTTTTATTTTAATGTATTTTTATAACAATAAATATAACTATAAAACAAGATATTTATCAGAAAATTAAATTTAAAACTATCAAATTAAAAAAAATTATTTGTAAATGAAATTTTATAATTGCGTTAAATTTTTTTGAAAAATAATTTGTTGTTACATAACTCTTAAAACATAAAAATATTAAGGTAATTATAATTTGTTGTTTATTTTATTAAATTTATTTAAAATTAATGTTATATGAAAGAATGTCCTTTTTAGTAATTTTACGTTTACGTCAGCTTTCATAAGCTTCGTTCTCCCAAACACCAACCAAGCTTATCAAAAAATATCAGCTCGTCAATAAGCTACTTCCGTCAGTTACTCATTCAGCTTCAGCTTCAGCTTCATCTACCTATCAGCTTCAGCTTCAGCTCCAATAATCTACCATTTTCCAAACGGACCCAATATATGAACTAATGTGACGTTTTGCCTCCGGAGAACAAAGACAGTAAAAATCCACAGTAAGAATTTCCTCTGCCAAAATGTCCATAGGTTTTATATTAGGTCCATTCTTTTTTTGTAGGCCCGTTAGTGATTACCTATTAGAGAGGCCCGTACCCCACTAAACGGCCCATTAAAAAGGGAGCCCCTTTGCAGCCCCAGAAGGCCCATAAGTCGTTCACATATTTTAAAGGAGAAGTTGCTCAAGTCATATATATATTCAGTTAGAGAGGATGACTCTCACGTAAACAACTTTTACCATATAAAATGAGAATAACCTCTATCCGTTAAATCGTTAAATAGATGGCTGAGATTAAGCGATATTATGGGGGGAAATCGTGTTATTAATGGAAGAAATATTCGTCGGACCTGACTCTATATATTCGACGGTATAGTCACATATATTCAACGGTACAATCACGTGTATTCGGTGTTTACATGTTCACATAGTAAGAGTTGTTTACATATGAGTCAGGTATATATATGAAATGTAGGTAACTTTGAAAATATTTATAATAAAAAGATTTTAAAGGTTGCATGAGTAATACGAATTCACCTTTTCAACGATAATTGGTTCATAAATATGATGTAAAATAAAGGACGTAGTTTGGTTAGACCGGAAGTTATCACTTTTCAACGACAAATCAAATATTAAATGGCATTCATACAAAGCCGCAACATTTGAATGACTTTAAGGTCTAACCAATTTGTGAGTCGTCGCTGCTCGCTTGGCGTCGTGAGTGGTCCAATAAACGGATTTCAATAGGAAAGAATAAGTTGAATGAGTAGATAGTTTATGTAATATGCAGTATAAATTATGCATATTTTATTATGTATATTTTATTACGTTGAGATAAATAGGCATCCAATATTATTATAAAAAAAGTTTAATCAAAAAATATTAAAGATATTATTTAATTAGTTAGCAACCTCTCTCCTATATAATTTTAATTTTTTTTTAAAATTCTAATAAATATTCTGCAACGTGAAATAAGGAATAAAATTGTAACTAATCGTCATATCTCTCCATTTATTTATGGCAATATAACAAAATCAAACGCTCTTCTTGTTTGTCTCCATTGTTAACCGAACAATTTCTCAGAGTTCTTGTTCGACTGCTTCAATGGAGTTTTGCCATTGAAGATTTGTCCTACATAAGTTTGTGCAGTCGCAAGGAAAATGGTGAACCAATCATTTTCAAAACTATTTTCTGGCGTTCAAAGGTTGTTGTTTGTGTTCCAGGTAAGTATTTGATTGTAATAGTATTTTGAAAGTTGTGTATGTATGAATGAATGTGAACGTTTTTCAACTTGTTTACCACATTATTTTGGGGTTGTGTAAATACATGTTTATGTATTCTATAACTTGTACGATATGTTGTTGAGTGGGAGACGTTGTGTATCATATGTAACTGTTGTGTTCGATTTATGTTGTAAATATAATATGTGTACATATCGGTATATTGATGTGTTTATTTTCCATTATGTTTGCGTGTTTCAAACACACTGTATGTGAAATATGTACATAATACAAAAATTATGTTTTCAGTGTATGTTTTGACCACACACTACATGTAAATATGTAAATAATACAAAAGTTTATGTTTTCAGTGCATGCTTTCATTGTATGTTTTGACCTAATTATACAAAAATTTATATTTTCAGTGTATGTTTTGAGTTTGTGTATCAAGTTTGAGTTTGTGTATCAAGTGCCAATAACGACTTCAACAACACACTGCTTGAAGTCGATGATAGAGGATGAAGATGAAGATGAAGAAGTAAGTCTGTAGCAATGGCGAAGGAGATCTTGTAGACGGCGTCGACGATGGATATTGTGAACACCTTCAAACGGTAATAATGACGAACTTGAGGGAAGAGAGAGGTTGTGTGTGCTTGAAATACGGGATTGATAAGTGTGATTGATAGAAAAGAAGTTGTCTTCAAGATGTTACAAATCTTCAAAATAGAGTTTCCGTTTAATTTTTCAAACGATTTCCTTCAATTGGTGGTTACTAATAAATAATATTACATAATTACTCTAACTTCTTTCCTTATTTTTGGTATTATCTATTTAAATTTATCTTTATTTTTTAATTGAGAAAATATGGTGCCTAGTTAGTTTACAAGTTACAAAAGGTGCCTCATTTCACCAACTATCTCAATAGGAAATTGGGTCAAATCCATATTTATTCGGTAGACATGAGATTGATGAGATTGAGACATGTGAATGAAATTTTACTAAAATGTATAATAAAAAGATTTTAAAACTTTGCATGAGCAATCCGTTTTAATCCGATCCATTAATTTTTTTTTTAAGATACGGAGAGGGATTTTAGACATCTAGGTATCCGTGGATATCTTCATAAAATTTGGATGCATATGGGTATATATATGAGATCTTGTTTCAGAAGAAACCATCTTATGATCACCTTCGAGTATTTGGTTGTTTATGTTTTGTTCATACACCCAAAGTTCATTGAGACAAGTTCGAGCCATGTGCTCAACCTTGTGTGTTTCTTGGTTATCCGTTTGGTCAAAAAGGTTACAAAGTACTCACCTTATATACTCGAGAAGTTCTTGTCTCTCGTGATATCACTTTTCATGAAACATAATTACCTTTTCATCATATTTCCCCATCTTCATCCTCTCCATTTCCCATTCTTTCCCCTACGTCAACCATTGACTCTATCATCTTTTCTCCTACATCCACCTCTACTACATATTCCCATGTAGGCTTCAATGCTCCCTATGCAAACGTTCCTACCCTTCATGAAGGTGACATTTCATCTCGTGATCATGTACACACTTCACCATCCACATCAACTTCTCCCATACTCGAGCATCTCTTTCTCCTATTCCTTCTCATAGACCAGCTCCATACATTCATATACCTAGTTGACGATCTAGTCGACCTACTAATCAACCTCCTTATCTCTTTGATTACATTTGCACGTATAGCTCATGCTCGTCTTCACTAGGTATTCCCTTATTCATTTCCTTAGCTTCCTCTCACATTGCTTTTCTTTCTTCCTTACATTCTTTTGTTGAGCCCACCACGTACAATGAATCATCTAAAGATCCTAATTGGGTTGAGACTATGAACAAAGAATATCAAGCATTACAACGCAATCATACGTGAGACTTGACTCCTCTACCTCATGGCAAGAAATCCATAGGATGTAAATGGGTCTTCAAAGTGAAATTGGAAGCCGATGGAACACTCGAACGATACAAGGCACGCCTAGTTGCTAAAAGGGTTCAATCAACGCGAAGGCATCAACTATCATGAGACTTTCTTGCATGTGGTTAAAATGACCACCATTCGTACTATTCTTGCTATAGTTGTTGCAAAGGGTTGGATTCTCCATCAAATGGATGTGAGTAATGTGTTCCTTCATGGTTACTGTAAGCATGAAATATGACGATATTCTAGGCACTGATTTTAGTTGTTTTTTCCTCATTATTGTGTACATGGATGTAGTTTTGAAGCAATTATGAGCTTGTTCATCTATTTTGTCGATATGAAGGTCTACACTAGCTTTGTGTTGATTATAGGTAAATAAGAGTTGGGATCGGAGTGTTTGATGGAAGAAGAGGAGTAATTGATCATGTTCGAGGATAAGGGATGCATTAAGGAAGCTAAGGAATGAGCATGGATGAAGAATGACACGAAACAAAGGCAACAACAGACAATATACACTTCCACGCCCAGAATTACGGACGTGGACTTGGCATTATGAACGTGGAAGAGAGTTTGAAGAACTCCAGTAAGTTACACGGTCTAAACTACGGTCGTGGAAGTCGCTAGGCACCGTAATCTGTTTCCACGCTCTAAACCACGGCCGTGGAAGTTGATGAGACCGTGATTTGGGCATTCTTTTGACGTATCATTACTTGCCACGTCATTTACATATTGAGCCTTGACGGTAAATCTTGCTAGCCTTATAAAAAGGCTGGAAAAGAGAATTTCGAGGACGGCCGCTTACCCCCTGTTTAGTACTCTTGCTTAGGGTTGATTGGGAGCCGCCTAGAGTTGCGGAAACGCCGGATTGTTGGAGATTGGAGATTGCTTGCGGTGGAAGTTTGGATCTTTTCTTAGGTTTTGATATTGAAGACGTTGACATCCCGTTCTTCGTTCTCACCTGAGATTATTGTGAGGTTTCGTATTATACATTCTGAATCCATTGAACGCTTCATCTTGTGTTTTGGATTTGAGATTGGTTTTGAGTTTTATTCGAGTATTCGAGGGTTTTCATATTTTTCTCTTCTTAATTTGAATATTGATATCATGAAAATGGTTAATGGCTAAAATCCTTTAGCAATTCTAAGGTGAAGGGTTGATAGTTGTGGCTTAGATGATGATAGATCGATCGTAAACAGATTGAACCCTGAGAGTGTGAGAAACATCATCGACACCCTAAATCACGGCCTGTTCTAGGGTTTCCACGGCCGTGATTCTCATGATCCACCCGTGATTTACCTCAGTTTACGAACTTTGCTTTTACTTTAATCCAAAGTTAAAGATTAACTTTAACCTAGCATTGGCTTGTCTTTCCTAGGTAGTAGTGAGACTCAACATCCTCTATTTCGGTTTTGAGTGTCATAACCTTAACCGTTTGAGTTTATCTTGATCCTTGGGTTACAAGTTTGGGTATTTGAGATTAATTCTTGTCCTTAGATCCTTTCTATACTGCAGCCTCAACAACCTTTATAGAGAGTGTCTTTGGGTTAGATATATAAGGTTTTGGAACTTCGTCGTACATTACCTTACTTTAGTATACCTTTGCAATTCTCAACTCTGTCCTTATATGTATAGTATATCTTGAATCGATTGTCACAACTTGATATTCGGATCTTTAGGGTTGTTGTTTTTCCAATATTTGCAAAGCTTTATACTTTTACTTGCTTGACGATTTGTGAACTGAGTTTGACTCACCAAATCCCTGTGTTCGATACTCTGGAATACTTGCTAATCTACGCCGATCCGTACATTGCGGGTTCGCTTTGCTTTTATTCTAGTTTTATAAATTTAAGAATTTGTGCACGCACGTTTTCGGGCGAACAGTCACTTGTTTGAGGATGTCTATATGAAGTTTCCAACGGGTATTTCTAACCCTTCCTCACTTGTTTGCAAACTGAAGAAGTCTTTCTAATGCTTAAAACAAGCCTCACGCCAATGGCTCTACCGTCTTACCGCTGCTCTAACTAATCAAGGATTTTGTCAATCCAAGAATGACTATTCCCTTTTTCCCAAACGTACTGGCACACATATTACCATTGTGGCTATATACGTTGACGATCTTCTAGTTACAGGTTCAGATGAAGCTACAATTGCCGCCCTCAACAATGTTTCTGGATAGCACTTTCAACATCAAAGATCATGGCATACTTCATTTTTTCCTAGGTCTCGAAGTTGCTCATACATCTGCTGGCATTGTCTTGGCTCAAAGGAAGTTTACACTAGAACAATTAGTTGAAGTTGATCTACCTCCAGTCAGATTTAATTCAACTCCTCTCCCATTACATGTCAAGCTCACTCCTCATGATGGAACCCCATTTCCAAAAGCTTCATATCGTTCCCTTGTTGGCAAGCTCAATTTCCGCACCAACAAGAGACTTGACATATGTTTTGTTGTGAAAAGCCTTAGCCAATTCATGCAAGAACCACACTCTTCTCATATGGATGCTCTTTTTCATATATTAAGGTATATTCAGGGCACAATCAGACAATGAATATTACTGAATAGTTGTGATCAACCTCAATTGTTAGCCTACATCGACTTAGATTAGGTTTCATGTCCTTACACAAGAAGGAGTGTCAGTGGCTACGTCGTGTTACTTGGCATCTCTCCCATCAGTTCGAAGTCAAAGAAACAAAGCACGGTCACTAGGAGTTCGGCTTAAGCAAAATACCGAGCCATGGATCAAGCTGCAACTGAAGTTACATGGTTGGTTAGGCTCTTACAGGAACTTGGTATGCAGCCACCACAACCATTTCATGTTCTTTGTGATAATGGTTCCGCAATCCAATTAAGCAAGAATCTAGTGTTTCACGAACATACCAAGCATATTGAAATCGATTGTCATTTCACTAGGGATAAAGAGATGGAAGGTTTACTGTAGGTTCATCACGTTCCTACCAAAGACCAGCTGGCTAACTTTATGACCAAGATCATCCCTTCTCCTCACCAAGATCGATTATTGGCCAAACTAGGCATGTACAAACTCCCTAATTTGAGAGGAGGAGGGGTGTTGGGAGCAGTATATAACCAATGTATAAGAAAGCAAGTGTGGTGGTATTGTAACAAATTTTGTTACAGCTAAGTGTATAAATATGAACTATCACACATAGTAATAAGATAAGAGAAAATCATTCAGTCATAACTCTCTACTTCTCTCCCTTTTGTCTCTTCTCTCACACACAAATCTCAATAAAACCCTCACGCAAGTTGCAAATATTAGGTCATTTTGTAAGGTCTTCAAACAAGCATTTATTTTTGTAAGTCCAAGAGGTCCATGCAATGACGATAAAACCCTTCACCTCAACCTCCCCAAATTGTTCCCAAATCAAAAGAAGAATATCTCTAAGGCTTGATCTAAATTGTTAGCATTGAGAAAAGACGTAGAGCCCCACTAAGCTTCATTTACAAACCCATTATAATGTGAAGAACCGAGTAGGGGATTAATAAGGATAAAAATACTCTAGGATTGGGGGGGGGGGGGGGTTGTGGAATAGAGTATGAGAACTTTTCGCAATATCGGTTATCAATGTTTTGAAATGAATCACAAGGCCTTGAAGTCGATCTTTGTAATGTGTCACAAAACTATTTTTCAAGGCCCTGAAGTGAATCTCAAGGTCTTGACTTAGAAACCTGCACAAAGTTGTTAGTCACAATATAAACAATATAAAGTGCGGAAATGAAAAGATCGACACACGATATGTTTACAAAGTTCAGCTCTAACATCTTAAGTCTCCGCCTAGGGTTTTCGACCCTATGATTTGACTATCTATTATCTGCTTCGTTTGAGTCCTAGATACAACCTAGAAGAACTTCCTTTCTTCTCTCAATGTAGCATCAATGCTACCATCTAGTCAACTCCTATTTAGCAATAATAACCTAGTTACTTCGTATAGTACCACTTAGAACATACAGTTTTTGAACAAAACAGATTATCGCCGCACCTTTTGAAAATAAAACAATGTCACCGTGTCTGAACTTTTTAGAACATATTTTCGAAGGATAAAATTGTCGTCGATATTTCATATGACAAGTGCATGTTAGCGTTTTTACACTCCCTCCCAAATCCGTCAGTTTTATTCGTCAATGACCACTTTTTAAAATATATTATTATTATCCCCTTTAAAACCAAACATGTTCATTCAATTGTATATATACAATTTTCAAATCAATTTCTCATTCTAAAAGTTTCACTATTACTTTTGAACTTGACATCATAGTTATGCTTGTTTAGGAGGATCTCTAACAAGTGCATGTTAAGGATGAATTAGGAACCTTGTTGCCATGACACACTGTAGAGTATTATGTTTTGTCAAACTAAGCCCAATACATGCTGTGATTCAATCGTATAAGACAATCCGCCGAATTACAATTTGACCAAGTCCTACACTGACCAATGATATTAGACACGTGGTTAAATGCATGTATGCTTCATTTTAGGGTTTAGCCAGAAAGTAAAGTCAACCATAGAAAAGAAGCAAAAGGCCAATTTTGAAGGCAACTTAAACCCAAGTCCACTCTCCACTACACATCTCGTCAAAAGCTTATAACAAAGTGGCCCATCCAAATTCAAATATGCAGGGCAACGTCTTTCATCGCCTTTTTTTCATGCATAGGCTCATTTTTTTGGTTCGTCTAATCAAACAACTGAAGACAACTTCAATAAGATGAGTAATCCAAGGCAACATTGTTCTCTCATGCAGAGTCAATATTCCTCTTGATTTGGACTGTCTTTTAGCCCATTGACTTTTCTCCCTTATGCAAAGGGAACTGATGCTAATAAGGATATATTGGAGTTGGGAAAACCCAACTTGCATAATATTTCTATGACTTTTATTTTTCGATTTTTCTATTTTATTTATTAATTGCTTATATTTTATCATAGTTATTGTTAATATCGAGACAATATGTGAGAGCTACATTTAGATATTTAAGTGCTTGAAGGTCGAGTTTTGTAAGATTTAAGAACTGTGAAATAAACCTTAATTTTATATAAGATGTGAGAGTTGGGAAAAAAGTAGTTTGCTAAGATGGTTAATATGATGATTGACGTATCCAACTTATTAGTCTGAAGTTTGGGCTTGTGTAGCTCGTTTTTTCCACGAGTCGAGCTCAAGCTCGCCTCGAACTCGTGAAAAGACGAGTATTCCCCAACTAGTTCACTAGTCTCCACACATAGTTAAACGACTTAGACAAAGAAGAATACCAAGAGTGTACAAAGAGACGAGATGTAGAATTGTAGAAGAAGAAGAATGTACTTGAGTTGAGAGAGTGAGAGAGAGAACGACGTTTGGGTGAGATGGAGAACCCTAGCTTCGGTTGGACTCGGAGGACGGAGGGAGACGGTCTAGACGGAGTCTTCATTTTCCAGAATCAAGACAGTGAGAGACGGAGTCTTCGTCCTCTTGGGAGAGACGAGATATCACCGTCGCTACGACTGGACTCAGAGGGATTAGTCACCGACGCTGTCGGAGACTCAGAGGAAGCCGCCAGCCGTTTGTTCTCTTCCTCTTCGCCCAGTCAGTGCCAAAAAGTGAGATTTTAGAATCTCGTGATTGTGTAGTCCGAGCCTTTACAATACCCTAATTCCCCTAAATCCTTAATTCTAAAATCCCTATTGTATAAGATGAGCATTAACGAGCAACTCTTATTCGGCTCTGGCTCACCACGAGCTCGTTATCAAGATCGTATTCAGCTCGTTTTGTAATATGAATGAGCCAAATACAAGCTTTTGGCGAGCCCGAGTCCGAGCTGCTCGTCTCGAATTGCAACCCTAAACACTGTTGCCTCTTGTTACTTTGTTTTCTTATCAAGGAACTTACATATTAAAATCAAACTTGTCCAATGGTCGCACTTTAAGTCCGTTCGGTAGACAACACAAAATTAGTTGATATATCTTTTATTTATTTTTTCATAAACTTTTTATTTTACAAATTATTAATTAATTGACTAATATAAGGAACTTGTCCTTAACCTTTTGGTTTAATTTTGTCCATACACATCGTGAAAAATGTGTTCTTAAACCAAGCATCACATAATAATTAATACAATTTTTAATAATGAACTCTTCTTCTTCTTTTTTTTGTTGGAAATATAATCAACCTTAACGCTCTCTAGGATCCTTATTAATTTGCTACATATATATAACAATAATGTTTGTTTGGATCAATATTGATTTTGACATCGGAGCAACCTCGGACATAGTTCCCCAGGGCACTCTCTCACGATTGTTATTGCAAGGTTGCAATGCTCATATTGGTCTCAACCTTCTTATTTAATTTTTCGTCCATTCATATCGTAAGGAATTTGTCCTTACACCAAGCATCACATAATAGGTAATATAACTCTTATTATAATAAAATCCAATGCTCTCTTGGATTGATACAAATTTGACATCCAAGTAGCTTAGGGGATATTATCTCGGGTTCCTCTTTCAGATTGTTATAGCATGACTTGGATTATTGGTTGATTTCCATTAATAAAATGAAAAAAAAATTCAAACTTACAACAAGCATCACATAACAAGTAAGACAATTTCCAACATAATGAATTATTAAATATTTTTTTACTAACACGGTTACTGTCTAATCCGTGCAGGGCATGGGTATCAAAACTAATATACTACTACTTTACTAAAGCAATATACATTAAAGATGACATGGCACGTTGTACATCCAGAATTTTGAAATATAGCTCTCACACTTAACGCCATAAATTAAGGGTTTGAATATTAAACAAATCATACATTTATAGGCCTTTTGGATATTAAACAAATCATACATTTCTAGTTCTTTTGGCAAACTTCAGGTATAATTATAATCTTATCGGATTAATATATGTTATGTGGATCATTGATCTAATGTTATGTGGGTCGTTGACCAACAATTATGTGTGTCGTGGACTTATAGTTATGTCGTTCATTGACCTATAATTATGTGAGTTGTTGCCTTACAATTATGTGAGTTGTTGACTATATAATTTTTAAAAATCGTTTAATACATAGTTGACTTTGTTATTTAGTTTAACAAAGTAAAATACATATATTTTTTTTGTATAATATATTTCTTTTTTTTTTTTCTGTTTATAATTATTTTTAAAATCATTTGTTATTCACTATTTTTTTTCTTCATTCGGGCATATGTTCACGTATTTTGCTACCCAAATCGGTTATCAAGTAAAGCATACAATTTAATAATTTATATAAATAGAGAGTTTCCTTAATTTTGGTTGCCTATAGTTTGAAAAGTTTTATAAAAAAGAGGGTTTGATGATTACACAAATCATACATTTTTTTGCCTAGCCTTTTGGCTAATTAGTTCAGGTTTATTTTCATTCATAGAGTTGGACATGGGACGGGACGAGATTGAGGTCGTCCCGCGTCCCGTAGCGTAAAATACAAGTGAGACGGGATTCACAATACTTTTCATTCATCCCACTCGGGCCTTGTTTCACGTGCGACAGAGCGGGCCTAATTCCGCAAGAACCATGCACTAATTATATTCAACATTTGTCCATGTATTCTTTCATGTGTAAAGACACAAATGATAAAAATAAAAAAAATAAAAAACTCGATACCGAATTACCGGTTCAAAAGGTCTACATTAGTAGTTAGTACATTTAAAATGAATACAAGTTACACCAAAGTGTGTATTACCGATTCACATTCAAAAAACCTAACACTGCACTACACTAATGATAGTTTACAAAAGATAACATAACTTTACATGTTGTGATCCCTAATGATAGTTTTCTAAAGATAACATTCATTTACATGTTGATTACAATAGATAATTAACAAAAGATAACATTTAGTTTGTAATGTGTATAAGTGTATAACTGTATAAGACAATTAGTGCCCGTTTGGTTGGAGCGGTGGAATGGAAATGGAATGTGATAAGGGTTAGGAAAGGAAATGGAAATGATAGGATTAATTTCATGTGTTAAAAAACCTCCAACCAAACGTATTTTTTGATTAATTAGTGTTTACTACTCTTTTAATATTCTATTACTTTATAATACTTATTAATATATAAAATTATAATATATATATATATATATATATATATATATATATATATATATATATATATATATATATATATATATGCGAGACGAGGCGGAATTAACCGGGATGAAAAGTTTCCGTCCTACGTCCCGTCCCGCAAATTTTTCACGGGACGAGATATACATTTTTTTTTTCCAAATCTCTGCCGGGACCGGCACGGGATTGGGACGGGACCACGATGGGACGAGATCAACCGGGATTTATGCCCATCACTAATTATTCATATCGGGTTAATGTATGTTATGCTGGTGGTTTACCTAATTACTTTTATAGTTATCTTTTAAAAAATACTCGCAATTTATTTAATTTTTTTTAAATTATCTAACTATTTTTAAAACTTGCCCACATAATTTAAAATAACAATATATTAGCTTTTACCTAATTAATTTGTAGTAATTTTTACAAAAATAAAAAACAATTTACCTAATAAAAATAAATGAAATTAAGTCAACCAATGACTTAGATAACAACTAGATTCCGCTAGCAAAAATAATCTGATTTAAATTTATTATTTACTTTTTACAATAATAAGACACATAAAAATAACATATATTTTTATAATAATTAAGGGAGCATCATTGACTCATTAATTTCTTTATTTATTTAGGTAGACTATTTAAATCAACCGTCACTTTTGCATCTCTTGTTATCTAGAGCCTTCATCTATTAAATTTGTTTGAAAAAATTGGTAAAATAATCTTAATAAATTGTTCCAAAATTTTCACTTGATATGTATTATACAAAACACGTTCCTACAAAAATATAGGGTATCAAAAGGAATGATTCCAAAAAACTTTCATGAATAATGGTATAGATATGAACTAAATTCGTTTTCATTCCGTTTCCGTTTCCGGAGTTGGAAACAAATGGGCCCATAAGCTAAATGTGTGGGTTAATCAGATTTTCTAATTATGTGTATTGATTTGATTAGTGTATCTATACAAAGGTTAGGTGATTGATCGGCTTCGGTTTGACCATATACTCTTTTAATTCACTGTAATTACGGTCGAAATTACATTCAAACTTTCGTCCCACAATGTATTGACTTTGAGGTTTAAATCCATAAAAAAAAGTTTTATAATTTGGAAATTTTTCCTCCGATGCTTTTAGACCACTAAAATGAAAAAGAATAATAATTGCAAGATTTTTGGTCTAAATTAGGGTTTTAAATTAAGGAAAAAAAGCTGTAAGCAGAGGAGTATGAGCTTAAAATGTTGACGATTTGTTAAGTGTGAATTAGTAATATAGTATCATCTGTCATGTTCAGTTCTTAGATGCAGAAGCTTATTTTATGAAATATTCAATATTTTCTGCATCGAAGACGATGACTGCCATTCAGCCATTGTATAATGCAGATAACGTTCCCAATAGGATCTTGTAACTCGTACTCTACCCTTCTTTTTTTACAGTAAAATCCATGGCTTTGCCCAAGAATAATTAGTTTTCGGTTTATTTCCTATATAGGTTTATAATAAGATTATTATAAATATGATGTTTTCCGTCAAAATCTAGCATACTATCAGAGTTAACCGCATTTAAAAGCTTAAATATATCCCGTCAAATTTCAGACTGTAAGATGGGATCGTATGCATACAAGCGTACATACTTTTTAGTTCCAAACGGTTAAACTCAACAGAGTTTCATCCTAAAATCAATTGACAATAGGAGTAGCCCACCAACCTTATATAATAGACTCGAAAAGTCTCAACATTCGATATGAGAACTTATTATGTCCAACATATCTCCATTCCCATTGGCGTGCAAGTTTTACTATTGTGAGTGATCCCTTGGTGGTCTTATAATTTACAAATTTTTGCATGTGGTGTAAACGAAGATGTTCCGATCTTCGACGTTCATTTGCTTACCGACGCTTTGACTTTGTAAGCGTATTGGAAGCGAATATTTAGATATATTATCTTTAATAAAATAAGATATTATCTCGTTATTTTAAGTTGATAAATATTTAATTTTAACCTTATTATATTTATTATTATGGAATGGTTAAGGTACATAGTGATCTTATGGTGCGGATTTACGAATTAATCTAGGTCGTTAATTCACTTGATCCAATGTTCTACATTCATCCACGTCATTTAATGATTTAGAAGATGTGCGATGATAATTTTGTAATTTTTAGGAAATATGGGAGTAATTTTAACCTTTTGAATTTTGTTTTTGAATAGGGGATACAATGACATTTTTATAATTTTTATGAGAAAAACTATATCGGTTATTATCTCAGTTCATAATTTCCGTGCAATTCGTTCAATATTATACTATTATTTTTTATTTTTTTTAATTATAAGTTCACCTATTGTTTTATTAATTTAGTGGTTATGTTTTGATGCATTTTTTTAGTTAAGCTAATAAAATACAATGTTTCTACTACATTAAACAATATTCGAACTAATGATATCTAAAAATTGAACTAATGATATCTAAAAATTGAACTAATATTATAAAAGTTCATGTGTTTTATAGTTATGATTATTAAAATACTTTTATTTTTATATTTGTCACTTCAAAATACCTACAATATTAGTTCAAATCGAGTGTAAAAATATACGAAGAAAAAATTGTAAAAATATACGAACTATTAGTAAAATACAATTTGAACTAGCAAAACAAATCACTTGAAACAAAAAAAAAATGCTCATTAGAAAAAGAAAGGAAAAATAACCAGAAGGAGCAAAATTCAAAAATTTTATAATAATAGTTCAAAAGTTATTAATCATTAATATATATAATATGAACTAACATAACAAAAAAAATGTCCATTAAAAAGAGAAAACAAAAATGACACGTCTCACACTGAGAATGATCATTAATACCGCATATAAAAAAGTATTCCGCACCTAAACCAAAACCTTATTATTGCCCTTTTTCATTCTGTTACGGTCTTCTTCACTAAAATCGATTTATAAGTCACCACGAAGGAAAACAACTTACAACTAATCTACCTTATTTTTAAAATTACAAAATATTATATATATATATATATATATATATATATATATATATATATATATATATATGCATTATACGAAGATGATTGATTGATTTTTGTTGAAACAATTTGGTTTACTAGACTTTTTTTAGTTTTGTATTTAGTAAATGTATCCCTTGAGAGAAGAGTGTGTAGAGTTTGAAAATAAATGTAAAAGATTAGGGTATATTTACTTAATTGAAACATTAAAATCCGTTATTACTATCGTTTTTAAAAAGAAGAACCCGTTATCAAAATTGTCCAAATTATTTAAAAGTAGAATTTGACAGGCAACATGCAAGGTCATTCATCTACTTCTTACTCCTATCATATTTTAGTATCGACCCAACTTAACAATGTATTTTTCCTTTTGTCCCATACATTTGGATGCAAATACATTTATAGCCGTATATGTTTCCAAATAATAATAAGTTACTAGCTCTCATTTCTTAATACGTTCGTCACGCTGCTAAGTGATAACTGCTAACTGCTAACTATTTGCATCATAAAGAAGCCAACGTGATTTGTACGTAGCTACATAGTAGGCACCGGAGATATTGAAAGAATCCCCATTGGATCATCAAAATTGAAGTAAATACAATTGCGTGATTCATAATACAAATTGTAGTGCATTAAACATGCAAGCCCGACCAAATCTGAATCTAAGCGCCAAATGCATAGCGCAAATTGGGAGGTACACAAGGCGAGCTCTTCCAAACCCTAGAATGAGCACTCAATATCTCCCTAGCCCTCTCTTTACTCTTCAAACTACACTCAACTTGCACCACCAAGCACAGCTTCGCCACCACCCCAACCTGCAACATCTCCGTCAAAACCACGCCGTTTGCCGAATGCTTCGACACCGATCCTAGTACCCGTATGGCCCGATCCGTAACCGCACTCGAAACCCTCAAAATCCTCTTCGAAACCACCGCCAAACCCGCCCCGTGTCCTAACAACCCGGCTCGACCCTCGGCACACCCGCACAACTGATCCAATACCCCCATGGCAAGCTCACAAACCCGCTTCTCACCCGGCCCGTCCAGAAGAATATCAATCAAAGCCTCTGTTGCACCCGCGTTGACCGCCTTCACCCGGTTTCGGCCCCATGGGTTGACTTCAAAGAGGAGCTTTAATGCCCATTTTGTGCCTGAATGACGTTCCTTTAGTAGTTTAACTGTCTCGGTAAATATCTCCGGTTTAACGGCTGTGAGTTGGTTAGGATCCGCCACGCTGTACAGAGATCTTAGCAGCTTGATTGAACACAGTTTGGTGTGTGAATTTCCCTCTGATAGAACCCGAGTGAGTTTTTTAACTAACTTCTCTCCGATTGTGTTCATCACGGATTTCAGCTCCTCTTCCGATGCGTTGATTTCGGAAAGGATAGAAAGTTTCTGCACGACGTCGTTTTGGGAGAGAATAAGTTGTGAGCATAGAAAGGGAACGGCGCCGGAGGATCGGAGAGACGATGGATCGATGGATTTGAGGCGGCCAAGGATGGTTTCAAGGAGTTCCGGCGACTTTTCGGCATCGGAGATGAGTTTTCCGACTACGGAGCGGTGGCTGCATGGTTGTTTGGGGGTGGGGATGCGATCCAGATTGTGGAGTGTGCACCAGGATTGGATGAAGCGGCGGAGAGTGTGATTTGGTGTGAGATCGGCGTCGCTGGAGATTTGTTGTTTAGTGACTGGGCAGAAGGTGGCGGAGGAATGGTTTTTCTTCCTCTTGGGTTTGGTGGAGAGCCAAAGCTCGATGCTTTGGCGATCGTAGGTGATGCCGGTGGAGACAGTGACCGGATCGCGCATGAGTTGGAGGGAGATTGGGCAGAGGAAGTGCGATGGGATCTCGATTTCCTGTTGCTGATCCTCCATTGATGACTGTGATGAGAAGTTAGTTGAGAATTTGTTTATGGCGGATCGGAGTAGATGAAAGGTTAGGGATTGAAGGGCTCCATATATATGAAATTATGAATGACGATTGACGAGTGGTGATTGGGAAAAGTTGGACCAAAGATTGGCTGTAGATCCAAGTTGATCAAAACCAAAAGTCAAAGGCGAATACTAAGAAATAAAGTTTGGATTTGAGTAGCTGGAGGAGGAACAACTAGCTAGACGAAGGATTCGATTCACCTCCATTATTTTTGTTTTATTTGTTTATGTTTACTATTTTTTTTTTTACATAATTAGGCACACATGAGTGAGGATAAACCTATAGAATAGGTTCGTTTCCATTCGGTTTTCGTTTCCAGAGTTTAAACCAAACGGACCATTAATCTTTTCGGGTTATATGTGACATTTTGGAGCCCTTCTTCAATTAATGGGCATGCGATTTTGTATGACCGGTTGGTTGAACAAGGCAATGTATGTCAACCATGAAATTTCAGTGAAAATAATAACTCCTCAAAAGTCATAGCTTCAAGTCACTCTTTTATTCAATAGCTAGTTGGTGAAGCCACATTGTTGTACAACCAGCTTAAACAATCATGTAGAGTTAGGGAAGGAAACGAAAAATAATGCATACTCAATACAATCACAACAAGCATCAATTAGAAAGAGCATTGTATAAGCAAGAACGATATACTTTAATATTTTACCTCGTTTCATTAAAACAAAATACACTTGTTAGCGGCACCAGAGAATGCTTAACGGATATTATTTATATCCCTTTAGCCGTCAGGGTCAGTGAACTCGGGCTTATACATCATCAAGTTATCAAGCAAGAATAGGGAACTGTCATAGCAACAACTTTCAACGGAAAAAAGATTTATCCAATGTAACGCCCTAGATTTGGAACTCCATGTATCACTAGGATGTGGAATTAGTTTAATAACAAATATACTATTCAATCTTCCAACAAGAGTAAGACAAATCTAAAACAAAATAGACGACTTTTATTCTCAAAATAAATCAGATTATGCTAACTTAAAACCATGAAAAAAGATATACAAAGGCAAAATAACCCATGACTCAAACTCAACAACAAGAGAACTCGAGATCAAGACACATTAACCTTCTCAAAATCATAAGGCGCACTTGAGTCTGATTGTACATCTTTTCCCATAAAGTAGTCTCCAAGGCGAGTCCAATACCTGAACAAGAACCTAAAATAACAATAGGGGAACCATTAGCTAAAGTACTAAGAATGGAGTCTAAGCTCCGAAATCAGATTAAACTCGTAAGTATCGTGTAAAGGATAGAAAGTAAAGTTATCAATAGTGATATTCCTATATAAGCATGCAAATTGAAAATGCAAATTGAAAATATAAACCAATAAGTGGAATGTATCAAACAAATTAAAGAAGAAGTAAGCTAAACAAATATGTAAGATATAAATATATAATAATTAAAGTCCAAAACAACAAATAAAAACAAGGTAAGTTAACGTTGATCTTAACCATATTCATACCCATCAACAACTCTCATCATCCCCGACTATACATATCTTTGTTCATACATAACAACCGGCATATCTCTATAATCATCACCGTCATTCCTATATGTCCATTTTATACAACATATCTCATTCATAACAATCAGTCACCATTTGGTCTCTTGAGGTGTAACTATCAGTCCGTAACATAACCAATTACTCTCTAAGCTTAATTGTCAATGCCTAACATAACCAATTAGCCTAGTCCAATATATCATATAACTCATCTATCACAATTGTCTCTTGAGGCGTAACTGTCAATGTGTAACATAACCAATTACTCTCTAGGCTTAACTATTAGTACAATCCATTAAGTAGTTAGATAGTAGGAATACAAGTTACAAACACTCGTAAAAACCAAGATCAAAACCTTTCAAACACATGAAAGAAAGACTACTACAAAGCAGTAAAGAAACGAAAAGAAGATGATGCAAGAGCAACTAGAACAAAGCTTCCAACGAAGTGTATGCTCGTAATTTGCCTTCGTCGAGGGTCACAAAAGATCTTGATCGTCTTTCCCTCATATTCTCTCTTTCTCTTCTCTCTACCTACAAACTCTCATTTGGATGAGGATGTGTGAACAATGTAGACTCGATGCGACTCTCATCAACGTCACGAGCTTATATTCTAGGGATAAGTCTAGCACATAAGTGATCACCTAATCAAAGCATGGCTCACTTAAGCAACCAAAGTGGATCTGTGTAGTCCATCACATCAGGCCAGAGAGCCCAACATTTGCCCAATTATACTCAACATATCACAAGAAGTGGAATATAACAAATTACATAATTACACATAACAACCCAAAGTTTTTAGGATCTTACCGATACAACACATACTATACTAATGATCACAACAATCAATTAGGACATCTTTAGGTTATGTTAGACTCACATCAAGGATTACACTTAGCATGTTAAGTGCCTATATATTATCCAACAAATTCTAATTCACCTTTCAACACATCTCCATTCATAGATAACTATGTGCATGGTAAATGCTGGTGTTACACAATCTGTAAATTACATGTCACTAAAGTTTATTCTTCTCAATGTTTCAATTCTAATTTCATTACTTTAATTCAATAGAATCCTTTTCTGGTGATTGTGTGTAGGGCTGTACAAAACCGGACCGGACCGGTTCCGGTCCGGTCTACCGTCTAGATTTTTTCAAAAATCCGGGTTACGGTCCGGTCCGGTTTTTGGACCGTATAAAACCGTAACACGGGTTGGACCGTAAACTACGAATTTTCGGTCCGGTCCGGTCCATTTTGGTCCAATCCGGTCCGATTTTGGACCGAAAAACCTCACCAAATTGCACAATTTGGGTACAAACCGGTCCGGTCCGGTCCGCAATATTCAAAAATTGCACAATTTATGTACAAATCGGTCCAACCTGGAATCCGACCGGTCCGGTCTACGGTTCAAAATTTTATCAATTTACGGTCCACCGGTCCGGTCTGGTATGACCGCATGCACAGCCCTAATTGTGTGGCAATAAATAACTCTAGAGTTAATCAATTTTGTAATTTTCGGAGTCTTTGAATTATATTGTTCAACGTATAAAAAATATTGATTTTGGAAGTAGGGTCACAATACTAAAATAACTAGATTGTTATTTTTTATTTTTCAAATAAAGAAAAACAATATAATACTCAATTTGTCAAAGATAGTTAAGGTGTGAATACAGAATCTAATACAACCCCAAACATTGAATAATACAGAACAAAATTTGAAAAAGAAATGAATGTGTAAGAAGAAGACATTATCAAAACGGGTTGACCCGATTGAGTTATAATGACCCGGCTGACATTCTTTTGGGCCAAATTTAGTGATCCGGCCCAATATCTTAAAGCACTATTCTTCCAAAATTAATTGATCAAAGAAAGGAATATGAAAGTTTAAACCTTTAACGCGTCAAGATCAAACAAATTGATAAGACAAAGGCTAACATCAATGAAAAGACATGCATACTTGGTTTAGTCACTTAGAATGACTAAAAGAGGATAAACTCTACAATCATTTAACTCGAATCATATTCCACAATAAATTGTGATGCTTAATGTTGTACCCGTAACACTATCATGTTACAAAATATAATGGGGTATATTTTTTCATAGTATTACACATGGAATGATCCGATGAATATACCAAGTATATCTGCCTTGTATATTTTTGTAAGTGCAAAATGCTGAATTGCCATAATAATCCAAACGTATATAAACGGGAATATATGGATGGGTTGGACCCCCACGAGTCACAACATATGGAATAGCAAACTTAAGCAACCCATTGAGCCCACCCAAATAGCTACTCATCACAAGAGTATGATACCACTCTATTAGCTTCATCGGTGTACAAATATAATGCGAGAGATTGCACGTTTATGCACACATTTGGAACAAATTCTATCCTACCAATCTATATTATTTGAGAAGTTTGAACCCACATGCGTCGTGATGAGGTCCGAATTCATCACATAAGTTTGAGAGAACTATATCTTATAACTGATTGAAACTAGGAGAAAAAACGCATTATCAAGTGCAACTATTTGAGTCGATGACTGCTTTACAGTTTTCTTTTCACTTAGAAATCCTCGAAGTGCAACCATTTGAGTCAATGGCTATGATGATTAGAAATGCTCGAAGTTGTGATAGACTAGTATAGTTGAAACCAAGCTCTTTTCAATAAATCCAATAAAACAAATTTTGTTGTTGGTCATTCATTTGTTTTATTTGAACCAATTAAAAATACCGCTAGGAATAAAGTGTTTTGAAAAGAATCAATATCAAAATCTCGATTCATAATGATATTTGCAAACAATAAAATAAATCGTTATAAGGATCATCAATCCTTAGATTGAGATGAAGTTTAGTCAAACATGATAGATTATAAAGCAAAAACAATATATTAAATCAAGAGAGACAAAAATTACAAGTGTTTGATTGTAGTATGGGAAACCTTCAAAGCAAACTAACAACTATCTTGACGGCTAGAATAAGGAGGAATTAGAAGACTACTAAATTCATGAGGAATCAACGTATCTAACCCTAAGAATGGGGTATGCTTATATGGGGGAGAATCAACGTATCTTAAACTGTTTTACATGTCCTCGAGATGGGTTTTCGTAGGTGAGACATAGGGTTTCTCAAACTGCATGAAAGGTTGTATCCGCAACGATAAAACTGGGCACTTTCAATGATAGTGTTCCCAAGATAGCACCGTATACCAACTTGTCTTGTCGAACATGAGTGTTGTAGGCGGGATTTGGATTGGTTGAGTTGGGTAGAGTTCTTTCTAGGGTAATAGTCGTGCCCAAAACATAACCCCGCAGATCAGATCCTTCTAGGGTTGCGAGGATCGCTCGCTTCTAGTTGAAGTAGTTTATTGGGAATAAAGAATAAAAGGAAGAATATTTAGGTTTAGGCAGTAAAAGAGTAGAATTAAAAAGGAGGAGCTGGATCCAGCATGCAAGGATGAGCTTAGTTAGGCAAGGATGAAGCATAAGTAACAGTAGCAAGTAGCAAGAATCATTATTTCATTAATTTATTTTAAAAGCATAAATGCAACTCTACGTACTCCTCCCACTGCCTGCCTACCGTCTCTTCAATATGCCAATTTGCATATATACAACTGTACTATCACTGCTTACTACTAATTTAATTAATTACATAATATTCTTTAATTAAGTCCATATTTTTGGATTTATTTCATTGAAGAGTACTAATAAAACTGTATATCTTAATATAGTGGGTCATCAAAAACTATAAGTTAAAAGATAGATTATAAAATACTTTATTAGCCACGTCTTCTTCCATCGGTATTGGAGCAACACTCGGATCCAACATTGCCATATGTCAAAGAAAATGATTTGTTTGTATATAATAACGTCAACCAGAAATATGTCAGCACAAGTTTTACGGCGGTCGTTAGTCCTTGAGGAGCCTGTGAAATTCTAGATTTGTCGCTGAAGCCCACGATTGAGGTTGTTGCCAATAGCACTCATTTTAGCGTTTTTTCCACCCTTATTTTGATCAATTCGTTTAACTCTTTTGAGCATAATAGCAAAACTTAGACTTATTTATTTACCTTTTGCATCTTAGAAATCTACCTATGCTTTAATGATAATGAAGATATTAGTCCTTCTTCGAGTTAATTGAAGTTATTCTCAAAGCAATGTTTGTTACACACTTCGGATCTACATCCAATCAAGAAAGTAAAGGCACAAACTTAAGTTATCAAGAGTCGAGAGCAAAGAAATAAAGACAGATCGAGCATGACATGTGAAGACGGTCAATTTATCCCAAATCCGACAGATCTTTATCACCTATAAAGTTATAGAGCTTCCAATTAACTTCGAAAGTAATACTCGGTAAAGTTAGGTCAAACTATGAGAGATAAACTTAAAATAACTTCAAATAATTTATTTGAAGGTAATTGCTAGTTGATATACAAAGTATATATCAACTAGTAATTTAAAGTAGTTTATTTAAATTACTAGTAATCTGTTAGGGTAATGCGTTGTTGCCTACTACCTTACAAGTTGCATATGTGAGACTATAAATTAGTCGTAAGAGAGAAGAATGATCCATCGGTGAATGAAATTGAAACCAAGAGTCAAAGAAAGAAGAAGAACCTTATTCTCCATATCCAATCATTTATCGCATTCTGTGGCTTCCTTTTTTCTACATTTTCTTATTGTGCAAAGCTAGTGAGATCCCAACGTACCATCTTTTTTTTGCCACATACCGTATTGGTTTGTTTTTCTCAGTTAGTGTCAAAGTCCGATAAAGACGGACCGAATGAACAGGGTCGTGTGGATACGAGCGCATATACATATTAGGTCCAAGCCTAACATAAACCCGATGAGATTTTCATCACTCCTCATAGGCCTTATATTATACTCGAAATGTCCCAACTTTCGATATGAAAACTTATTACCCAGAATGAGTTAGTTCTATAAACATGATTAACGTAAAGTTGATACTTAAAATATCTATGTTATCCTATTAGTACGTAGATTCATTAATCTTTCACTATAAACAATTTAGAAAGAAACAAAGGCCGTTGAAGTCAAACGATAGGGATAATTAAAGCTAACCATGCAACTAATTAATTGCAGCTTTAATGCTTTATGGCGTCAAACTTTGCATCATTTGACTTAATTAGTTAATTTAAAGCAATGATAATCAATTGAAGTAAGGACAAAAGTCAATGGCGATGGATTGTAAATTATTCATTACGATGCCCTTAAGGCCAATTAATGTAGTCAGTATCTGAGACGGAAAGTATAAATTAAGGTTCGATTAGTGCATTAAGCAAAGTTTATTTAAAATCTATTGAAGAACATATATAGGTCAACCAACGTAGTTATATGTGTATGATCCAATAGCATGAAAGCTTCATTCCATCAAATTCTTAAGATTATAAATGTTCCTAAGAGCTTTGTTCCGCTTCTAATCATTGATTTTATTCGTGTATTACTCTTTGTTACGACGATTAAGGGTCAGCGCCTTCATCAGATAAACGTTCACCATGCGTTTTTATAGTTTGTCAAAAGGGTGTACATGCACATTCTTTTGGGTTTTAATACTTCGGGTAATTGGTTGTGTCTCTATTTTTTATGTTTCACGATCTTGTTTGCGTTGATCATCTGGTGATTCTGTGATGGCTGGTAATGATATAAGTTTAATCGATACTCTCAAGAAGTATATACTTGTACATTTTTATATGAAGGTTACGCACATGGTCCGGCTTCTTACACCTCTAATCGGTATACTCACCTTGTGTACCGTTTTATTTACCTTCCTATTACTAATTCCAAAATTTAGCTATGCTGTTTGTACATTGTCCTGGTTTATCTTGAAAAAAATTATTGGAGCACGACTTTTTGGTCTTGTTATGTTAATGATCACCCGAGACAAGGCTTATTTCTCTTTATGGTAAGCTCTCTTCAACATTGGACTTGTACAAAATTGGATCGTGCCTCTTTCCCACTCACTAGCGGTTGATCACAATATGTGTTTTAAGTTAACGAAACTCATACTTTTGAATAACCATGTACAATAAACAACGTCTAGACCGGGCATGGATCCTCTTCGATGCTCAAGGCAACACCTTATAATCACTCTCAATCAATTAATTCAATAGGAAAACTCTCGATTGCCTTTTGGTATGTAACGCGTTGATAATTTCTATCGTTCTGTTTATAACATGTCATGTTGTGAGGGTTACTTCTTTTACTCTTGGGATAATTTTTAAATTAGGTCTTCTCCGTTTTGGGATCCACACGTGTTTGTTGGTGAGTCTTTGGTCTGTTGGAGGGCCAAAAAACTACCTATTGTATTCCCTCAGTTGAGGTTAATATCGGTATGTGTGTCGTGTCATAGTCCGATTGTTTTGCATATTGTTGAGACTTATGTGAGATGTCCCACATCGATAACATAAGATATTATGAAACTATTATATAAGTTTATAAGTTACTTCTTCTATTACCAATTATTTTGTAGGATGGAACTTTGTATGTTGATATATGACTAATCCCGTATTCCATGAGCCTATTTCCACTACCCTATTTCATTTTCGAAAAATATCGGGAGTCTAATTCTACTGCCACGATTCGGAAACTCTTGCTCCAAACCACCTCCCACCTCCACACCATATATCAATAATAGCTCTAGTTGTCGCAAAACCTGTATTGCCCCTTGAATCCTTGTCCAAATTCAGTTTTATCCATCGCACAGCGGGTCATAACTAATTAACCAACTTTTCTCGTTTCAACGCCAAGCTTGAAAATCACGTGCAACCCCTGGTTGCGGAAGCATCTATATATCATTCCTCCAACGCCAAATCCACCGTATCGCTACTGTGCATAGCACATTCTACATCACCTATGAGTTACCAACACATTCCAAATTAACATCCTCGAAGAACCAAGAAATTCAGTCCGCTTCAAAGAATGTGGTATGTCCAACAATCGTAACCAAACTCGTCCAAATAAACTTGACTTGAGAGCAATCACGAACTGTAGGGAAAACATCGAAAAATGGTTCCGTTAAAATATGTCGCCTAAACCGCTCTACCTTCGTCATAATTCTTCCCCAAGTCACGTGCCAAACAAATACGGATGAGTTGGTAAAGTAGACAAGTTATGTTGTAGGGTGTATAAACTAGACACATTTGTTTGTATGTTAAAAAATAGGTCCCTCCATATTTTACTACAAAAATTTATAATATTTAAAATTAAAGATTTTCCATAAATAATGATATTTCTCTATCCTCTTTATCTTTATTTATTAAGCTAATTAAAGACGGTAACTATTATTAAAACCGTTAATTTAGGAAGTAAATACAAACAATCTCCTTTAATCGGGGAATATCATATGAAAGTCCATTTTTCGTGAAAAACGAAACTCCATTGTTAGTTGGTAGATGCCGATCCGATACATAATTGTGTGACAATCAAGTGTTGAACGAGTTCTGCATATTATTTCTTGCGTATGTATCGGTTAATTATTAATTGGCAATTGTTAAAAAAAAATCCAGAAATATACATTGTTTTGTGTGAATCCGGTTGCAAACTGCGTTAATGGTGTATGAGAATTGAAGATCTTGCATACATAAATCCATTAATAACAACATAACGGTGATATTGTTTGCATCAACATAACAAATACATATCGTTCAAACTATGTTGTTTGTGTACGGATTTAGCAATCAATTGTAAGTGTGTTGTTAAAGTTGTGTAATCTATGATGATTGTGTACATTTTTTTTTTGTTTTACACAATTTGGTAGTTATGTTCGGTATAATAGTTGTTTATATAGTGTAAATAGTGTCGATATGTGGTTGATGCATGGAAGTATTGTTTATTATGTAAGTGCGATATTAACTAGTGTGTAATGTATAGTTTGTGTACATATAAGTATGTTTGGGGGATGGAATTCCACTAATTATTTGTTTTTTGGTATGTAACATATGTTTAGGATATGTACATAAGAAAAAATTAATTTGTTTATATATATACCATTGACGTTTAACTTATGTTTAAGATACCTTATGTATACTTACATGTATACCATTTACTGTACGTGGTTATGTAATTGATTGATCGTGTTTTCTGTCACAGAGATGACTAATATGAATCGAAGAAGACGATTAACCGGGAAGAGACCTTGAATCGCATGGAGAGAGAATGGAGATGGAGAGAAGAGAAAAATTGTGGTTGGGAAAGATTTCGAAAATCTTTGTTAGTCAGTTTACAAAATTTTCAAAATGGTTTTATAATTTAGGAAAGTTTTTTTAAACGAATATTGACTCAATTGCTTAACCTCTTTCCTTAAAAATCGGATTAACTCTCTAATTTAGCTTTATTTGTTAATTAAATTTTGTTAGGGCCTAATTAGTCTACACTATACAAAACATACCCTATTCCATCAATCTTCTCAACAAATACTCGCACCCTCTCCAAGCACAAGAAAACAACCTCTAGATTCTCTACCAGCTATCTCCATTAGGATCGTGTTATCCACTCAAGAAGTTATAGGCCGAAGTAGTAGTAAAAATACCGGACTGAGTACGACACCGTCGAAACAACCTCTAGATGTCTAAAACAATCCGACATCGCTGATGTCCGGGTTAACGCAATATGGCTAGTCTTACGAAGCAACAATTGTACATCATAGTGCTCAACAATCAAAACTTTCAACTTCCCATATCATTCCAGAATCAAGTTTGTCTACCATCCACCACGTTTCATACGAGATTCGGGACAATCATCATATTATATGCCTTAAGTTATATTAAATTTAACTAATATTGTGACATTATTAATTATTAACTAAAGTAAATAAAAGTTATATTAATAAAATTTAATTTTAATTATATTAAAATTAATTAATCTAATTAATTAAATTCAAGTAAGTGTAATTAACTATATTTAATTTAGTTAAGTAGAAATGAATAGTATTTATAATTTAATTAGGTAACACATCTACTCCTACATATATTAGTGGGGATGTAGAGGTGGATGCCTCTTATGGCCTCGATTTGTAACGCTCACGTAGAGGGTCGAGATACTACGTCTTAGGTTGTAGCCCCTACGCATGAACCAGTGCAAACACCGTTTTAGTTACCTAGCCCACTTGGACCGTCATCCTTGGAGCCATCCCTAGTTGTTCGATTAGATGTGTTACCGAACTCATTATATGTGAATAAGTTTGAGGAGGAGGTTGAGGATCTAAGTCAGACTTATACGTGACAGCCAAAGATCTCCCTTGATGATGTGACTTTTGGTACGTACCATGTAGAGATCCCAACTAAGGAGCATGTAGATATCACAATTGACGAGCATGTAGATATCCTAGATGACAAGTATGTGGAGATATCACCTGACAAGCATGTAGAGGATGTTTTTAGGATGAGTTGGCTAAGTAGGCAGTTTATATATTAAGGTGTATAAACTAGGCCCTTTTGTTTATATGTTGACAAACTAGACCCCTATATATTTTACTAAAAATATTTATTATACATAATGTTAAAGATTCTGCAGATACTCAAAATATTTATCTATCCTATTTAAGTTTATCAATTAACGTAATTAATGATTGTAATTATATTAGAAAATCGTTAAACAAGGAAATAAATGATAACAATCTCCTTTAATTTGGGGATATCATATGAAGAGCCATTAATCGTAAAAATTGGACGCCATTGTTTCTGCTCTTGTGTCCTTCGAAGTTCGTTGATATAGATCGGTCTGCTACATAATACGGTGACAATCAACTACATATGAAAGTTTTGACGTCAATTCTTCCGTTGGTCCTTCCTTGTTGTTACATAATATAGTGGCAATCAACTACATTATTTGCTTTAATTAAATAACTAGTACATAATATTTATCAGCAACTATGTGTGATGCATAACTAGCACATAATATTTATCAGCAACTACATGTGATACATAAATGTATGATTTGCCAAAATTGGGTACATAATCCTGTAATAGGTCGCAAGAAACTTAAATCTGAGTTAGAAAGTGTACTTGTTTGGTAGTCGGAGAAGACGATAACTTGTGAAGAGGTTTCGAGTGGCCTTCAATGGAGATGGATATAACCGGCCTTCAATAACCTTCAATGGAGCGGGATAGAAACGATAACTTGCATCGGCTTCAATGGAGAATAAAATAGAGACGAAATGGAAGGGAGAAAGATGATACCTAGAAGGGAGAAAGATGAGACCTTGAATTGCCCTTCAATGGAGATGGAAATGAGAGTAAAGCAGTGGTGATTGTGTTTGTGATTGACGGATGTAACCACTAAAATAGAGATTGCGAGAATCTCTCCCATTCGGTTTCCTTTTTTTCAAATCCGTATCAATATTTAAGGTAGTTTATTATTGTGGATTTATTAAATTGCCCAACTACCTCCTAAATTTATCTCCTTAATACTTTATTTATCTTTATATTTTTGTTGGATATTACTAGGGGTCTAGTTAATCTACACTAAATAAAAAGGGTCCTATTCCACCAATTTTCTCATGTTTATATCCCAAAAGATCGAGGTCGCGTTAATGCTGACACGGAAACACCCTTGATTGATGAGGTGTTGACAAACTATGTTGGTCACCGGTTTGAGGTGTTTGGATGAGTGAGGTAGATAACTAGATCATACTTGTAACAAATTATCTTAAATATAAATTAATGAAATGTTTAATTGAATCTAAATTTGTTTATCAAGGGGAATTATAAGAAGTTAGTTACTACACTCAGGCGCTTGGACCATATATCAGCCTATTGACTAAGTAGATATCAAATAGGGATATAGAGGGCCTCACATTCTGATTTGGGATTGCATCACAAAGTGGTTTGACTGATCTACTCGATGTCTCATTCGCCGGTGTTAATCATGCACTTATCCATGCATTCTTAAAGAGATGACATCTTCAGAACAATAGTTTTCATCTTCCATGGGTGGGTTGACCATTACTCTCCACAACGTTGTTGTTATCATGGGTATGATGATTGATGGGGATCCTCTGTTGACACTACTATCCCATGTGACCGCTTATCTTGGTTGTGTGATACCTTTCACATCATTGAGGTTGAGGCACGGCACACCAGACCGCTTTATCTATCGGTGCTCTAAGGACGACATTCTCCACTTTATGTTGCGACTCATACACCCCAGTTGAGGATATTATTTATGTATTCCTTTTATTCTTCTTGGAGTCCTCTATGTTCGTCGATAACTTGACAAACAAGATTCGTCCCTAGTTGATTGACTTGGTTCGATATCACTAGCGCATGAGAGATATGCATGGGGCATTAGCGTCTTGACATATCTATATTGATACTTACTACTAGCACTTTAGTTAACTATTTTGATATTCATTTGTATTAATAGTAATCTTTATTTAACAAATTGCCGTACAGGATGGTGGGTGATGTTTCCCGGCTAAAGGTGAAGAGCATCGGCGGTTGTACATCTCTCTTACAAGTTTCATTTTGGAACCTTAAATACGATTATGTCATAATTATCTAATAATAACTATTATATCATAAGTAAATGCGTATAATTTTGGATATATGGACACTTTCCCTCACTGGGTTATCCGGCGGCCGAAGGTCCCGGTTGACACGGATCAACTCGGTGGGCTTCGAGACTAGTTGTCCTGAAGACACCAATACAAACCTTGGAGAGACTGAGATCACTATGTGTGTAAATAGACAAGATGAGAGTTAAAGATATCAAGTTTATGTCGTATGGAGATCGAGTTCTAAATTTTGAGGGTGAGTTCGCATTGTCTACTTATATAGGCACGGTCCAGGTTCGGGACATTATCGAGCCACACATGTTATATAGGGTTCTCTGATAGTTTGGATTTGTGTTGGCCGTCCCACCACAGAGCATGATCCCACATCTCAAGGTTCGGCCGACTTCTGGCAACAACAGGTACAAGGCCTGGTTATAGGTGGGCTAGTAGACATGATGTCGCGAGCAAAGTATAACTATATGGTCGGATTCCAGTTCCTGATCAGTGGGTTGTATCAGAGAACTACATGTATTGGTTTAGTGATCGGGATCACCCATTCATATTACCCAACTTCGAGGTACTGATCGCCCTCCTCCAGTTCCAGTTTCACATACCCATGCACGTTATTATTATTTTTGTCTTTTATACAAGTTAAATATCTAAATAATTATTAACAAATATAAGTATTATTACACCGTTTGCACATACTTGAGGCACATATCCGAGATCTTATTTCCCTCGGTTAGACATGCACGGTATCCGAGCTACAAACCCTTTTTGATTTTATGTATTTTGGTTTGACACATATTACAAAGGTACAAAATAAAGACACTTGACAAAATCACGACACAACCAACAATTAGTTATAAAACAAGAACGATACATAACAAAAGGATCCACGTATTTACACTTAGTCTTAAACAAAATAAGACATAACTAAAAGAATAACACACATATTACACTTAGTTAATCAAAATGATTGTTTTTCTAGGACACTCTAGGCCCCGGAGGTCATCGTGTTTCTTAAGCCTATCACGAAAAGGAATGTCCCATTCATCTATGCTTGAAGCATGATGACGTTTCCACGGAATTGAGAAACCCGGTACGGGTGCATCTAGTTTGGTCCAAACCTGAGAAATAAGGTCACATTACACTTAGTCATTACACTTAGTCATTGTAATAGGAACATAAACAAGTTATTAGAGAGAACTAACTTACAGGTACAAAGTGATTACCGTTAACCAATGATATTGTATGAATCTATGTCGGTCGTTCTTGGTTCTCCATCTTGTCATCATAGATAAACATGTCTCAGGATTCTGTCCAAGTATAACCACAATGCAACGATAATATGTTGTTGTTGTCAAACCGACAATCAATATCTTCATCCGACAAGGTACATCATCGGTCCAAAAAAACAAACTTAATGACTACGGGCCTGTTTAGTTAGAGAGTTGAGAATTTTTTTTAGTTTTGTGGTTGTGGTAGTGAGAATATATAGGGGTTTAGTTAGAGTTTTAGGTTTGGAGTTTCCAATCAGATTTGTGGTTCGGGGGTTTCTTATTGGAATCTTGGGGGAGTAGGTTTTGTGAGTTTTGTGGTTGTATTTTGAAAAATGTTACATATGTACCCTTCTTCTTCCCCAACGTGCTTTCATTCTCATAAACATTCTGCTTCTTCTCCAACATCTTTCTTCACATTATTCTTCCTTCCATCCTCAATTTGCATCTCTATAGGTTTCTGTCTACCCTCTATTGCTTCAATTTCGATGGAAAAGAATCGGAAATCTTGAATCTCTGTTGATCGAAATAATTCACCATCATCTGGAGCATGCTCTTCTATATATTCCAAACTCCACAAATTACGCATACTCAAATGTTTCAGGCAGACGAATTTACAGAATAATGGTAGATCTTGACATCTCGTACAATAATCAATCACGTACGCAAGATTGGGAAGAAAGGAAGCCAAATCACTAGTCCAGCGTGGAAACACCAAGCCCCCGTAGCCATTCAAGACGATTCGTTGAGATCGGAATGAGGCTTGAGTTTTGCCAAGATCTCCAAATCCTCTCCAATTGCTTCAATTTCGATGGAAAAGAATCAGAAATTTTGCATCTCTGTTGTGTCATTCTCAAAGAAGGAGAAATTAGGGCAGCATAAATTAGGGCAGCAGAAATTAGGGCATAGAAGAATGGACTTGTGGTGGATGGAGAAATTAGGCTAGCAGAAGAACGAAGGAGAAGCACCATCCTAGCGAAGTCCATAGAAGAATCGGAAAATGAAGTTGCCGGCTGGGAGAAGAACAGAGGAGAAGAAATGTGTCGATCTTCTTCAGTGGTGAATGATGATGCGTAAGAGGAGCTTATAAGCATAATTTACGGTTAAAGTTAGGGGTAATTTGGTCTTTAACTAGAATCAAAACTAATCCCGAACCATTTAACTAAACACGTATTCGGAGTTTTTTGATAAACCATAAACCGCAACTACAACCGCAACCACAACCGTAACCGCAGTTATAACCACAACCACAACCGCAACCGCAATTTTACTAAACACGCCCTACATCAATAGACCAAAATATAAGATGTTTGTTTCCATAAAACAAATAAATTTCAAGGAATGAACGGTTTCAGGAACAAAAAAGATACTCACAATTGCACATATATCATTTCTCATGAACAACTTCGTGATCAATTCCTCCCGTACGATCAAATAATATTCCTCAAAATAATCTGAAACCATATCAAGGGCTCACATCATGTGCTTCACTTCCGGAAAAACGAAACCTAGTGCACTTATAAGTCCAAGCTCTCTACCCGTCATAATAACCCCCGTTGTAACATTTTCGCACACATGTTGGAGTCTTCCTAATGCCCACTCGTAGTGATTCGAGTTTTCCTTAGACATGAAAACAAATGCTATTGTGAACGTCAACCTCGTGCTAGTGATTCCGACAATATCTAACGACATCTTATACCTATTTAGGGCGCATAATCAAGACTCTAGTTTTCGTTGGACTAGAAAGCAAATTGACATATACAATTTAAAGACTTGTAAAAAGAATGGATTTAAAACTTACTCGTTTGTCTTGTATGTCGTGTGATGGTGTAAGGAAATAAGTTGAGGAGATGTTTGGGATCTAGATGATTGGTGAAAAAATCTAAAACTTCATATGAAAGCATAAATCTCCTCGCATTTAAATAGTAATATAATGACGTTGTTAGAGTGTATATAGTGCTTGTTGGAGTGAACCTCGTCCTTTAGCTTGTAGCATCCTAATCTTTAATCTATGTTCGCTCCAAACGGTGTGTGCAAGCTTTAAATTTATAACCCTAGACTTAAGCTTAAAACAAGGATGCGAACCCGCAGTGTACGGGTCAATCGTAGTAAAAGCAAGAAAATTCCAGGGGTCGATCACAGGGACTCGGTGAAACAGAGTCAATACGGTGTGCTTATGTCAATACTAACCACAAGAGCGATTAACACAATCAAAGATGAATAAGAAGTCAATAAAGCAAACATGCAATTCTAGGGATTAAAGCATCTAGTTGTGGTTCCAACTCAAGATCTATAGATAAGCGGACAAAGCTGAGATTTTTGCGTGGGGAAGGTGTTTTTAAAGTGGAGTAGATCACCGGGTAAGTCTCACTACACACTAATCCTAAACCGTAACTCCTATTACCGGGTAAGTCTCAAGGAATTAAGATAAAGAACTATAACCTCAAACTAACACACCATCTAAGGGAATAGAATCAACCTTTACCGGGTAAGTCTCAGGCTAACTCACAAAGATGGGATGGAAGCACACTCAAACCCCAATAAAGGATAAACCTTTATTACCTACACTTATGATCGTTGGTACACAAACTAAGGAATTACCGGGTAAGTTTCATCCTAAGCTTGCTTTGGACCAGGAAAGGTGTAATAAGAATAGGATTTGGCAAACTCTAACACTTAACTCTCAGTTTAGGATCAGATAAGTCACCTCGGTCAGCCAGTTTCCACCCCGGCCGAGGTGTTCATCGACTGAACGAGATGCTTAGGGTTAAGGTTAAAGACTCGAACTTTCAGGATCCTACTGGAATCTAAGATTATTCTATCATTGTTTTTCCCACAACCTTCAGCCAATCACCCTAGAATCACACAAGGAAATTAGCCACTCATCATCATAATGAAAGTATTAAATATAAGGGAAGAAGGTGAATATTTGAACAAAGAAGAATTTAATGAAAAGACTTCGATAACTGAATCAAATATCACAACAAAGCGTTCCTTGGATAACAATCCAAAAAGATAAGACAACAATTGAGGGAATTGAAGACAATCTTACAAAACCCTTCAATAAAGCTATAAAAGCTATGGACTTCAATCTTCCTTCAACCTTCAAAAAGGTTCTTCAAATCTTCCAACTTGGGGAAGGTTGCTGCTGCTGCGTGATTTCCGACTGTATGCGGGATCTAAGCATGATCGGATTTGTGGAAAATCCAACCCTTTTTATAGGAAAATAACCCTTCAAAGATAATAAATCTTAGAAAGATATCCTCCCATAAATATAGGTAAAATATATGATTCTGCATATCTCCTTCCTTCCAGGAGCCAAGCCCAAAAATATAGGATCACTTTCCAAGTTTAAAAGATCTCTTCCAAGAATAAAATATTCTCGCCGCGTCCTAGGTGTTCGCCTCGGTCGAGTCGGCGTCTCTGGATCACCTCGGTCGAGATGAATCTCTGGTCAACCGAGGTGACTCATAACTGAATGTGAAATCTCTCAAAACTGGTCCAAAGTAAATCTTTAATCCACGGCTATGCCCCCTGGATGTAGCTCCAAATGACTAATGACTCCTTTTGCTCCTTTTTGATGCGAAACGTACCAAATTACCTGCAATTACAACGAAACTAGGTGTAGACCTCGATTCTCGCAAAGGTAGATGAAATGGTATTAAAATCACATAATGTACATACAAACATGCAGATTATGAAAGATAAAACGTCCAAACAAGCCCCAAAATATAGACTATAATTCATGCTATCAAAATACCCCATACTTAGCCCTTGCTTGTCCCCAAGCAAGTTCCGCATATAGAAGACAAGATAGAATGGATTATAAGTCAAGAAAATCAATGAAAAAGTCTTTCAAAAACATTTTATGGTGTGCAACTATCATAGATCACTCTAAGAGAATACTTCCTGGAATTAAAAACTCAACATGATCAAAACATTTTATAAATATAGGAAAGTTGTTCATCTTTGCATAAAATCATAGAATGCATAATAAATCATAATTATCAAAATTAATCATGTATAATCCAGTTTAAACCACTAAGTCAATCAACAAGCTCAAGGTCTCAAGGGCTTCCCAAAAGAAAATGTCAAGAAACGTGTAGGGTAGGGATGTATGTAAGGTAATGTGGTGATAGAATCCGGGAAAAGGATGAACTTCACTTCCACTTTGACTTGCAACATCTTCCACCAATAAGCTTTGCTTATTCCACTTTTTTTTCTTTTTACTTTACTTTTTGGGATGCATGGACAGAGGTGCACAATAACCGAAGCCTAGGAAATCTGCAATCATCAATTTCTCGAGATGCATCAAACCCTTGATGCACATACCATGACCCGTTAGGAATATCGCTCAATCCGACTTTGGCAAGACACAAACACCCGGCTATGTGAATGGTGCCGAGTTACTCATCTTCATGATTGACTTCCCCAAACCTATTTATTACTTTCTAACACTTTCACTTCCAGCCAACTTCTCAACTTTTACTTCACTTGCTTTCACCACTTTGCTTGCTTCCAAATTCCCGGATAGGTAAAGGGAGGCAAAATGTATATGAGGGGCTAAGCATGATCAAGAAGAAGAAGAGAGAAGAATGAATTGCCTTGGTCTTTCCAGGAAGAAAGTGAGAGAACTTATCTTGTGGTGTCAACCTTCAAATTCAACATAATTTGGATAAAAACAAAGTATTAAACATGCCAATAATTTCAAACAAAGCATTTAGCAACTTAAACATATTATAAAACCTTTCAAACACATAAAGAATTTAAAACCAGTCAGTAAACAAGGTCTTCACTGAGGTCATATCCAGATAGGTAACAAAAATTCGTTTTCGAAAACTCTCAGTTAACACACCTCGGTCGAGGTGTTCTTGGTTCAACCGAGGTGGAACGCCTCGTTTGGCCAAGACTGACTCGGTCGAGGTCGAAAAAAAAATTTTTTTAAAACCATTTTTCTTTCAGTTTCGACGTTTTTCTCAATCAAATAACCTGTAGGTATGCATGTAATATCAGATAATCATATAAAGGCAATGAAGCATAAATACGAAAATATCCGATAAATATAATACATCAAAGGTATCAAATACATCACGTAGTCACGTAGTCAAATAACAAACACCCCATACTTGAGACACACTGTCCCAGTGGGTATAATAAAAGGTCTAATCATGAGAGAACTCACCGGATAGAAGCCGAACTGCATAAAAAATATAATAATAAAATCCTGCAGCTCCTCAGTAGTCTCGATCCGGTGGTGGTGGTGGTATGTAGGGATACTGAGTCGGATCATAAGGATGTCCCGTGATATGCTCAAACTGCAGCTGAGCCATCATGTGCTGATGATGCTGCCGCTCCTGCATCTCGCGGATATCCATCGAAAGTGCAGCATATGAGTCGATAACCTGATCCGTCAGGTCATCAATCCGTCGGTGAGCAGCTCTATCTCTCACTCCCCGCCTCCTGCGTCTAGCAGGTCTGACCGGAGAAGTCTCAGCTGGTGCCGGCTCAGTGTCCTCCTCGTCATCCAGATCTATAATAGGTGGCGCGCTCGTCCCAGCTGTATCTGTCCCTGTGTCCATCGGGACGCCACCTCCTCTCTCATCTACTGTGTCCTCATCGTCGTCCTCATCCTCAGCCTCCTCCTCCTCCTCAGCTGCAGCAGGGGCAGCTGCTCCCTCTCTGTAATCCTCCATCAGTGGAGCCCATGCTGTCTGCCAGTAGTGTGGATCAAAAACTGAGAACTGTGCAGACCACCTGATACCCTGAGGTGCAGTCAGCTCCCATGGCATAGCGACGTAAGGTGTAGTCAAACCACGGGGAACTAGAATCCTCCGTGTGATCATCTCCTGAAGTCCGAGCGGCTTGGCAGCCGCCACCATAGTACACCTACTCAGATCCATATCCTGATACCTAGCGATATGGGTCACTATCCCTCCGCAGCATATATCTCCCTTCCCCTTGGCCTTGATCCTGTGCAGATCCTCTGCCAGCATCAATCCAAAGTCAGGGTATCCACCTGTAACCATGCAGTACAAAGCAAAGAGCTCCCCCTGTCGGACCTTCTGGGGCGTCTCAGTACGCGCCAGAAGCGTCTCGCTGAAGATCCTGTGTACCAATCGAAAGGCTAGATGAAAAATAAGCTTCGCCCTGGAATCACCAGGGCGCCACCTATCTGCATGCTCTGTAATGTGGGCGATCTGACCCCAGAACTCTCTAGCTACAGCTCGGGTCGGGAAGTCTACAGCAGTGGGGGCAGGGAAGCCAAAAATGTCTCTCCAATGGTCTAGAGGTACTAGGTAGTTCCGGTTCATCAACCGGTACTTCACAGCCCTCTCTGTGGGGAGGTAAGTGAAGGAGCTGACAAACTCAAGGGTCGGCTCTAAGTAGGCTGGGGCTCGGATCTCAGTAAACTGATCCAGCCCTACGGTGGTGATCATCCTCCTAAGCTCTCCATCTACGTGGAGACAGTCAAAAGCAGAAATGTCCAGAAATCTAGGTGCGATCACTGGACGGCTAGCAATGCGCTCGTAATCTACAAGGTGTCTCTCGTGGATCACCGGTATAGAAGGTCTGGATGAGGAAGAAGAAGGGGAAGGAGAGGATCTATCTCTAAGGGCTAACAATCTGTCAGAACTCATCTTCAAACAGCATTGTCAGACTACCTCGGTCGACTGACAAACTCCAAGAACCACCTCGACCGAGGTGCAGGTCGACTGGACCGAGGCGAAGACAGTCGCGATTTCAACTTTCTGAATTTCAGTTCTTTTCCCCCAAAAATCACTACCGATGCTTCCTAAGGGGTACTTAAGTCTTTACTCAACAGATTCAAGGGCAACCAAAGCCCAAATTACAGTAAACGAACGAGTTTAGGGTTTCGATCGTTTTTACCTCGTTCCGGCCGAGTTGCTCGAATTTCTTGCAGATCTGTAGTTGCAATCGATTCCTCTATCCTTCAATCTCGGTTTGGAAGCAGAAAATGTCGAAAACGCGCAAGAATCAAGAGTGAGCGAAATGGATCCGTCGCCGCGGTCGAGGTAGGTAAAAAATGTGAAAAAGTAATTTTTCCCCCTTTTATACTGTTACTGGATCTGCTGTCACCTCGGTCGAGATGGTCTCGACCGGACCGAGGTGGTATGGACCGAGGCGGTTCTGCAGAAACCCTAGTCGCCTCGGTTGCTCAAGAATCAACTCGGTCGAGGTGCTCTGACAGTGACCGAGGTCCTTCTGTCTTCTCAGAATCTCGAACTTCTGTCCTTCCAGTTGTGCTCCTCCTTAGATATTCCCTGTTGTCTGTCCAGAACGCCAAAAACAAAGCAAAGCAAAGCAAAAACTATCTAATCTAGACTAGAAAACGGGAAAAGAAAGCAATACCTTGGGTTGCCTCCCAAGAAGCGCTTGATTTAAGGTCGCTAGCTGGACCATACGGCATGGGATTACTCAATGCACTTCGAATGTCGTGGAGTGCTCATCACATCCGTAAAAATCTTCCAAGAAGGTTCCGGTTCCTAACTTCACCGGAAAATGGTAAGATCTCCCACGTACAAGCTTGTACGGTTTGATTCTCACCGGAATTCGTCTAGACTTCCTACACTTCACTGGGACATAATCTAGCCTTGCGTCCCATCCTTTCCTGGATCGAGAAAATAGTTTTTCGAGAATTATAACAGCTTCCCCATCTATAGCTTGGGGATGGTACAGGGTCCTGAGCATGCGAGGGACCCCATACTTGAACAAATAACACTTCGTTGCCTTAGCGGTGAAGCGCTTGCCAACTCCACTCCTTATAATCCAAGGAGCATCTTCCTCCAACAATTTCAAGGAAGACTTCATCTTGATCTTTGGAGGTTCTTTCGGAAGAGACCTCCAACTCTCCGGTGCTTTCCTAAAAAATTCAGAAATTTTAATAAGGGTTTCGAATGGAGCAAGAGAACTTACCTTGTAAAGTTCTCCCAAGCTCGGATCAGGTTTCATGTTAGGTTGATAACCAACACATGAAATCTCTCTCAACTCAGCTGATCTTTCTTCCACCTTGGTCACAATCTCAGTAATTTGACCAAGGTTCTTTTCATCTTCTGCTTTCAGTTTTGCAGATTCTTCCATCTCGGCCGAGATCTCTTCCACTTCGACCGAGGTCTCAACAGTCAGATCGAGACCTTCCATATCCTCCTCTTCCTCAGAAGCTTCAGGAAAAACTTCCGGTTCGACCAAAGGAATGCTTGGAACGTGCAACACTTCCTTATGCTCCTCTTTCGGCTTAGCATAGGATAGGGTGCTTTCCTTGAGCTCCTCCACCTTCTTCATCAACTTCTCCAATCTTGATTCGAGAGATTCTTCAAAAGGTTGCTCATAAATGTTTTTAGGGACATTCTTCTCATCCCATATCGCAAGTTCACGCTGAATGACCTCTTCTCTTTCCCATTCATTGCTGAACCAATAGAAGGAGTACTTCTCCTCCAAGTATTCATAATGGTCCGCCCTAGCACTTTGCCTTGCTATCCAGGCTGGATCAAATGTAGTCATCGGAAATCCTAAAAACTACAAAACTCATAGAAAGAGTAGTTAGTAGCAACAGGGGCAAGTGCCCCAAAAGCAAACCGTAACCGGCTCGGTCTAAACCAAGTCCCCGGCAACGGCGCCAAAAACTTGTTCGCTCCAAACGGTGTGTGCAAGCTTTAAATTTATAACCCTAGACTTAAGCTTAAAACAAGGATGCGAACCCGCAGTGTACGGGTCAATCATAGTAAAAGTAAGAAAATTCCAGGGGTCGATCACAGGGACTCGGTGAAACAGAGTCAATACGGTGTACTTATGTCAATACTAACCACAAGAGCGATTAACACAATCAAAGATGAATAAGAAGTCAATAAAGCAAACATGCAATTCTAGGGATTAAAGCATCTAGTTGTGGTTCCAACTCAAGATCTATAGATAAGCGGACAAAGCTGAGATTTTTGCGTGGGGAAGGTGTTTCTAAAGTGGAGTAGATCACCGGGTAAGTCTCACTACACACTAATCCTAAACTGTAACTCCTATTACCGGGTAAGTCTCAAGGAATTAAGATAAAGAACTATAACCTCAAACTAACGCACCATCTAAGGGAATAGAATCAACCTTTACCAGGTAAGTCTCAGGCTAACTCACAAAGATGGGATGGAAGCACACTCAAACCCCAATAAAGGATAAACCTTTATTACCTACACTTATGATCGTTGGTACACAAACTATGGAATTACCGGGTAAGTCTCATCCTAAGCTTGCTTTGGACCAGGAAAGGTGTAATAAGAATAGGATTTGGTAAACTCTAACACTTAACTCTCAGTTTAGGATCAGATAAGTCACCTCGGTCAGCCAGTTTCCACCCCGGCCGAGGTGTTCATCGACTGAACGAGATGCTTAGGGTTAAGGTTAAAGACTCGAACTTTCAGGATCCTACTGGAATCTAAGATTATTCTATCATTGTTTTTCCCACAACCTTCAGCCAATCACCCTAGAATCACACAAGGAAATTAGCCACTCATCATCATAATGAAAGTATTAAATATAAGGGAAGAAGGTGAATATTTGAACAAAGAAGAATTTAATGAAAAGACTTCGATAACTGAATCAAATATCACAACAAAGCGTTCCTTGGATAACAATCCAAAAAGATAAGACAACAATTGAGGGAATTGAAGACAATCTTACAAAACCCTTCAATAAAGCTATAAAAGCTATGGACTTCAATCTTCCTTCAACCTTCAAAAAGGTTCTTCAAATCTTCCAACTTGGGGAAGGTTGCTGCTGCTGCGTGATTTCCGACTGTATGCGGGATCTAAGCATGATCGGATTTGTGGAAAATCCAACCCTTTTTATAGGAAAATAACCCTCCAAAGATAATAAATCTTAGAAAGATATCCTCCCATAAATATAGGTAAAATATATGATTCTGCATATCTCCTTCCTTCCAGGAGCCAAACCCAAAAATATAGGATCACTTTCCAAGTTTAAAAGATCTCTTCCAAGAATAAAATATTCTCGCCGCGTCCTAGGTGTTCGCCTCGGTCGAGTCGGCGTCTCTGGATCACCTCGGTCGAGATGAATCTCTGGTCAACCGAGGTGACTCATAACTGAATGTGAAATCTCTCAAAACTGGTCCAAAGTAAATCTTTAATCCACGGCTATGCCCCCTGGATGTAGCTCCAAATGACTAATGACTCCTTTTGCTCCTTTTTGATGCGAAACGTACCAAATTACCTGCAATTACAACGAAACTAGGTGTAGACCTCGATTCTCGCAAAGGTAGATGAAATGGTAGTAAAATCACATAATGTACATACAAATATGCAGATTATGAAAGATAAAACGTCCAAACAAGCCCCAAAATATAGACTATAATTCATGTTATCAATCTAACATTGTATACTTGTCTTATTGTGGTGGCGTTGTTGGGGTCATCCAACTGTTGTGACTTCAAAATATTTCTCTGGTTGAAACCCGACCTAATTTAACATCCCACCTTCAAAATTGTGTGGCCGTTAATCGGGTCAACATAGTATGTTCCTTTAATTGCTCGGAAAGTTTATGGTTGTGCTCTTCACTTATAACATGCAACGTCCATTTAACAACTTCGCTTTGTACTCCCTCAAACTCAAATGAACACCCGTCTTTTCTCGATTTTTGTGCTCGGCTAGATGACGGCTCAGTATCAGGATCAACGTCTTTCTTTTTCCGATGATTTTCAAAACGTTCACATGTCAACCGAAACGTAACGAATCCCCTAAATTTTATCCATGATCTACTTGTGACTAACACCATAGTTATAGTTTCTCCTATGAAACAAGTCCAATCAACCATCGTCTCTCAATTGTAGAAAAAACCATGAATTTCAAACTTGCGAGAATAATATGTATGTTCATCACGTGAATAATTAGGTAGACCTAATTGGATAAAAAAATAGAACAAGAATTATTGTTTTTCGGTTTAATCATCAACTTACAATAAGTTAAAATATTATTATCTCAAAATGTAGAAGAAATTCGTCTAACTGACTAAATTTTGTATCATCAAACGGAATCAAGATCTCTTCATAGTCTTGTTTTTCCATTCTGGTACCGGTTTTTTGAAGAGTTTGTGAAGGTTGATCGACTTCTTCTTTGTCTCTCAATATATATAATCAAATATACATAACGTTCGAATCACAACAGTCATATTTCTAATTTACTACTGTTAAACAATAACTACTTTTTAAATCATCACACCTTCGGAATCTATAACCGTCACAATTACGAATTACGAATGTGATTAGCGTTCGATAAATTCATCTAAAGTACCGATGCAAATGGGGTGTCCGTACACTCATTGCTTTATAGTTGGTGTCCAGTATATATGGATTGGGAACATTCGGAAGAATATAATGGCTTGTCAAATTGGTTAAAATACATTACCCTTTATTATTAAATTAATGTGCACTAATCCAGAACAACTAATTTTTGGAAAACAGCTAGCATGTTTATTTAAGTGTTATTTATACTACACTTTATTATAACTAGTGTTTGGATATTAACAAAAATAATGTAAAATATTTACATATTATGTATATTACATTTTACTCTTATACTATATAGTGTAATTTTAAAACTCAATACTATACAATTAATTAAAATACATGACATTCAAACTAAGCCTAATCTTATCTTAAATATAATCTATAAATAGCGGTTGATCAAAATTGATTCCCCTAAAGCCAAGCATCTAAAGTCCCACATAATACGTATTAATTATCACTAATGACTAAGAGAGTCAACATTGAATCAATCCTACTGGAACCCAACACCAGTTTATAATGTCATATTCCACACACTAAAAAAAACATTATTGTATAATGTTTTTTTTTTTTAAAATAGAAAGCGGTTCGAACCCACTAGACGGCGCGTCATCTAGTGGATCGAAAAGCCGAAAAAGATCGGCAGACGGACTAACCGTCATGAATAACCACAAACAAATGAGAAAAGAAATACACAAAAATACATAAAAAAAAAAAACCCGAAAGCAAAAACGTCTTCAAGGGAAAGCAGGATGATCCAGCCAACAGGAGACAACGAGTATAAACGTTCATCTTCGAAGGAAGTACACAGGTAAGAAGTCTGAGGAACAACTGTGGGCACCTTAGATTTGGACTGCAACAGAGCTGTCAGAGTCGATCACAAACCCACACCCCTTCTCGACAAACGCTCGAAACCGCCCTCAAAATACGAAAATGAAGAATACGAATATCATGATGTATAAAGTTGTAGACCTTAATGGATAAAAGAATACATTATTGTATAATGTATAGCATTAACTAAAATGTATTTTGAATATTATATTTTTGGCTACTACAAATGGTATATATAATTTCATTTTGGTAATAGTATTTCCTAAGTGTCTGAGAATCATGTTACCCAATGAAGGTCGGCTAAGCATTAAGTAATTAGTGGTTAAGAGTAATTAATTGTTTAATAAAGTATATTAATCCAATTGAATGGGATTCCATCTCTTTTGTTTTCCACTATCTTTCACTTTCGATATACGAGTGGAATTGAAGCAAAGGCCCCTATTGTTTGGTCGGAAAGCTTCAATTTGACGTTTAAATTCTTACACATTTACTCTTTTTTCTTCAAATAAATAATGCTTCTATATATATCAATTTCTTCAATGCCAAAAGTTTATATAAATAGTAACCTAAAAAATGTGTTTGGACATATATAATATTTCTTTCATTTTACCCTTTTAGTTTTATTCAAAAATAATGTCTATTTAAGATGTTTTGGGACTTTGGATATATTCTCTATACTCTATAATATATATATTTTGTCAGTATTTCCCTTATTTTTTAAATGAGTAATTAGTGATAAATTTAGATAATATTACTCCTACCTCCGATCAAAAATAACTGTCATTTTAGTGTTTGACACAAATTTTAAGAAAAATATTAAATAACATAGATTTTGTAAAGTTTTTCTAAATCTTATCACATATTTAATATTCAACTTTCTTTTAAACCAATAAGAAAGATTTTAGAACTAAAATTAATCATTTACACCAATTTTCAAGAACATTTCTTATAACTATTGTTCATTTATTGGCCTAGAAAACTTAAAACGACATATAATTTTGATCAAATTTCTAATGCTAAAGCGATACTTATTTTTTATCAATGGGAGTTTTTCTTATCATTTAACTACTTTTTTAAAAAGCTTCAACTTTTTTTAAAAAATCTGAAAAAAATGTAAGAAACAATTTCAAAATATTTGTTTATAATACAACTGTCAAAAAATTTTTTGAATAATAATTAAAAACATATATATTTTTAATTATAAAAGAAATACCTATTAAACGATATAAATTTTTTTTAAAATTCTCAATTCCATAACTTTAATTGTTACCCTTCCAACTTCTTTTGTTATAACATTTTGTGTAAAGAGGGAATTACGACTTATTTGAAATTGAAGCTATTAGTGTTTTTTTTTTTTTTTACGTTCAATCGAATATTTTTAATTGTCTCGTTCTAAACAATAACAAAAAAAAAAATTGTCATTTTAGAACGACGGGATGATTTGAATTGTAAGAGATATTAATGTGGAAATTCTAGGTTGAGTTTATGGACTATAAATTTGAATTTTTGTGGACTTGTCAACTTGTTCATATGGCAAATTAGTCGAACTATTAAATGGTTATAGACATACCAACTTTTATTCTTTTTTAAAAACTTAAAAGAAGACTGATAATAACACACCAATTAGGGTTGTAATATGAGATAAGTTATTCGGACTTGGTTCATGTTCAGTTCGTCAAAAGTTCGGTTCAACCTCGTTCATTTTCTAAACGAATCAAATACGAATACATTTTAAAGCTCGTATAATATATAGGTTCGGCTCGTTTATGAACGAGTTGAACTTGAACATTATTTTCGTCGAGCTATAATGGTTTGACTCGTTTATAAACAAGTTAAACTTGATAGAATATGTATGTCGATGTTCGGCTAAAATAACACTGTAAGAACATTATTTTAGTCTAGTTTGAAACTCGTATAAAAATTAGTTCGTTTATAAACAAGCCGAGTTTAAGCACGTTGATATTCTACGCCTGTAACATGCCTACCAACTAAGTAAACTGAGATTTTATTAATCAAATATAGTGATGAATAAGTATATGTGACAACAATGATGGAAACTTAAAAGACGTATAGAACACATCAACATCGAAGCCTTTAGGGTGAGTGGAGAAGGCATCTATCTTCAACATGCAACAACTATAAAACGACACACTCCCTAACTCTACACATTAGCGATTAGCCTAAGTCTCCACATTCAACACTCTACGACGTCGTTTTACTTTACAAGATCGAGCGAACACGAATACGCCACCGTGTCCATCTTCTCTTCCAAGCCACTCCGCCGTGTCCTCACATCAAAACAGTTTGTCTTCAAAATGGCTACATGGAATGACATTATAATACATGTGCCTTGTTTGGTTCATTGTAATAATTTCTAAAAAATAAATTTATTTAAATAAATTGTGTAACGATACCGTATATAGTAATTAACCGAGTATTACAGTGAAACAAAAAAAGGTGAGACACAAAGCAGTGGAGCCCTGTCACTATGTGGGGTCCATGAAAAAAGTCGACTGGGTTGCGACCTACAAATACCCTGTTTCCCCTCCCCATTGTATTCCTCATCCATCGCTCTTCCTCTCAAATTGAATCCTCTTCTACCTCCTCACTCCTTAAACACCAATTCAATTCAATATACACAGAGTGATCAATTGGGCAATTTACAAAGGTAAATTCAGTTCTATATCTTCCAACTACTCGCTTTCTTAAATTACAACACAGATCAATAGCTATTGACCATCCAGCATTTTTGATTAAATTTTTACTGGTTTGTATTCATCTGCAATTTTCTTGATATCCGTTGTTTACCCCATGCAGAGTAAATTTTGACAGTCAGTCGAAGTAAAATAGAAACAGAGCAAGCTCTGTTTTTCATCAATATCGAAAAGATGCCAGCTTGCTTGACCAGAGCCCTCGGTTTCGCTGCCCTTACTTCCTCTGCTTCTTGTTTAAAGATGCAAGACGATCACTCCAAAGTCATAACTTCCTCCTCCCTTAGAAGGTCTCTCTCTGCAAACATGTCATCGGAGAAATGGATGACTCAAAGCGGTCTCAAGAAAGTAGCATCGTCTGAAAATCTCCACATCCAGGAAGTTGAAAATGGAGGGTTCGGTTCGGGTGCGATTGAACAAGTCTGGAGCTCGATCCAGAGAGGGAATAACAACAGTGACGACGGGGAGATAGAGAAACCCAGGAGGTGCCAGACTGATATATGGAGCTCAATTCTCAGCCAGAAGGCTAAAGATGATGAAGCCAATAAAAGTAACCTTCCACCACCTTATGTTCATCCTCTTATGAAGCGATCTAGCTCCTTAAGCGAGAAGAGCCTGCAAATCTGCACTGAGTCTCTCGGCTCTGAGACTGGCTCTGATGGATTCTCTTCTGCTTGCAATTCCGAGCAAGAAGATAATAAAGATATCGTCGAAGCAGAGCCTCTTCAAAAGGAGAAGGTGGTGGTGTCCAGTTATATTTCTGTACCTGCAGTGAAGAAGGTCGTCGGAGCTCCGGCGAGGTCTTTCCCGCCTCCGTTGCCGACGTTGGCTAACCGGGGAGATGGGTCTAACGTTCAAATGAGATCCCACCGTCAGGATGGAAGGTTAGTTTTAGAGGCTGTCTCTGTGCCTTCAAACAACTGTTTAAGAGCTGAGAGACAGGATGGGAGGCTTTTACTTACTTTCTCCGGCAGCCACGTGGATGATTCTGAAGTAGGCAACGTGGAGGCGGAGGAGAATGGGTTTGAACAGGGTGACGTCATAGACGATGACGAAGAAGAGGATCAAGAAAGTGAATTAGAGGAGGATGAAGACGAAGAAGAAGAAGAAGATGATGATGACGTGGACATGACAAGCGGAGATGGTGGGATGATAACCTACGTGGCAGGACAGCACAAGTTTCTGAATCTGACGAGGACGACCAATTCACCGACGTGGCCACGTATGCTGAACAGGGTGGTCAACACTCTGGAGGACGAAGAAGAAGTTAACAACGGAGGCTACCTGGCCCATGGGCTGAACCCGTATGTATACTCCTGGAGGAGCGAGCCCGGGCCCGACGTGGTGGAGGTGGTGGTGGAGAGGAAAAGGGCGGGAAAAGTGGAGGAGGGCGTGATTCCGTTATACTTGAGAGGCTGCAACATTCAGCCTAGAAGGTCGTTCTTACTGTGGGAGCCTCATTGCATAGCCACATCTTAAGAGGATGAGACGTCTAATTAGTAATTACCCATGATTAATTACCAGAATAATTGTTTAATCTACATTCCTAAAGAGCTACTAAGTTGATTAAGTACGTGGTCAATTAACCAATCTATCATTAGATGGCTAGTGCTATTTTAGTGTCTTGTGTTTTCCCCTTGTTGGGTTTATTTTTGTTCCTAGATGATGATGTGTATCATCTTGGATGTTTTATTTATTTCGTCAAATAAACATAAAAGGGAGAAATTAAGAGACTATGTAATGTACGATCTTATAAATTGCTTCACACATGGATTTTATATTATATATACCTGTGATCTTAATATATATGATTTTATATTATAAATTGCTTCACACTAGCACAAACTATAAAACACCTTATAAAGCGTGGTCTGTTAAGTCTGTTGACTATTCTGATCTTAATATTTTTGGTTGAGTGATTAACTATCATGTTAGTGAGAGTAAATTAGTCCCTCGAGAGCATAAAGGAGTGTTTGTAGGCTATGAAGATGTTAAGGGATACAAATTTGGTCTCCATTCGAGAAAAAAGTTATTTTGAGTAGAAGTGTTGTATTTGATAAGAATTCTATGATTAACACAACATTGAAGCCAGTGGGATCAAGGGAAAGTAGTAGTGTTGATAATTAGGTGAAGATCTAGTTTCTTCCTCAAGAAGAAGAGGAACATCCACAGTCAAAAATTGAACTACCCGAATCTACAAATTAGAAAATCAACCACCAGAAGTTATTCATCACAGCTTAGCTGAAGGACGCTCAAGAAGAGTTGGAGTAAGACCTTTACAAGGTTGGTTATGCTCTACAAGTTGTTGTAGAGGTGGTTACTCATGAGTCATTCACCTATAGAGAAGTTGTATATGGGTCTGAAGTTGCACAATGGTTTGCAACATTGGGAAAAGAGATAGAGCCACTCCATAAGGATCGTACTTGGGAGCAGTGGTGTAGTCAGGGTGGGGTGGAGGGGGCCACTGCCCTTGTTAATCTTTGAACAATAATAGCATAGACTAATAAGAGGACAACAATTTGCAACAACTCAGTTGGTATAAAGCATGTATAAAATCCTCCTTGAAAGGTCAGGTCTGGGTTCCATACTTGTGAGGTGCATTTTTAGTCTATTTTTTACTTAATATATAAATTAACATGCCCTCAATTTTTTTGGCCCCTTGTTGAGTTCAAGTCCTGGCTCCGCCACTGCTTGGGAGTTAGTCATACGGCCTAGAGAGAGAAATGTTATTACTTGTAAATGGGTTTTTAAGAAGAAGGAAGGAATGTCACCTACTAAAGGGGTCGAGTATAAGGCTCGACTTGTTGCAAGAGGTTTTCATCAGAGAGAGAGGGAGTGGATTACAATGACGGCTTCTTCATGCATGGATTTCAGAATTTTTTGGACCAGGTCGGATTCATCGAGTTGGTTTCACGGGTCGAGTTCATGCATGGCTGGAAGGCAGGATGTTTTGCTAGTTGGAGCATATGCATTGCTATTTGGCCTTACATCTTTGCCTTATACTATCCATATGTTTGCACTGGTGGTTGAGTCCAATTCTATGCTCCTCGTCTCTCGCCTTCGGTCCGGGATACATGACCAAGCTTATATAGGTATCTTATGTGATGATATTATTTCACTATATCTTCTTATATAGTTATATGTATATCTCCTTCCAACACGTGGATCGTAAAGCTAACACCGTAACACATCTAGTTGGTCGTCTTTCAATTTCTTTGAGCTCTACATGTATATGGGATATGTGCCCGTTTGATTCGAAATGTGGAATGAAAACGGTTAAGGGGAGGAAATGAAATGAAAATAATTATGTTATTTTCACGTGTTAAAAAACCTCTAACATTTCATTTTAGCCACTAAAAAAACATAATTTTTAATATTTTCAGCAATGAATCTTTTAAGTCTTAGCCATTCCAAACGGGCTTAAAAGTATAATTGGATATGCGTTGTGCTTATAGCCGATCAAATTTTCAATTCATGGTTGTTAGTTGTTAACGATATTTGTTTGCATGATGACATTCAACTTATATTTGGATATGCGTTGTGCTTGGCTTTAAGAAAACGCAAATAAGGCATGGCCGATGGATCAAATGGACCACCTTTGATGTTTCATTTTATCTTTCCATTGTTCCAATTGCAAGTTGTGCTGTATGTTTTATATGCTTTTGGATTGTGACGGATTTATAGTTAATTACGAGCACTTTGCTTACTTCACCTTGTAATTTTTTCTAGGATACTCCTTTATCTCTATGGCAGATTTAAAGTGTAATTCGTGAGCTCCTAGATATGGAGAAAGACGGGTTTGAAGAATTATGAAAAATATTTGAAAATTAAAAATTGTGAAAACTGAAACCAAACTGGTCAATTTTGATAACTATGCCTTTTTGAAAAATTATAGTATTAACTAGGCTTTTTAATGTTTCAATTAAGTAAATATAGCCTAACCTTTTGTATTTATTCTCAAACTAAACCAAATTGTTCAACCAAATTTGATTGTTACGACTTACAAGTGTAGATATGCTTTATATGTGTGGAGAGAATTAGTTGTGTTGATAATACAACTAGAATAGTTCCACATCCATGTAGTTGAGGTGGACACAAATTTAAAATTGGATTCCCGGAGACAGATGTAAAAATGGATTTCATTTGGATATAGTCGTATCCATATTTAGCAAGATAAGAAGGCATCTTCTCCAATTTCTTCTTTTTCCTAATACAAAAAATTGCTTTTATTCCCTTCTTAATGGATGGATAAAAATTCAATTGTCGGTCCATAGTTTAAACAAGCGGAATCTGTGGCGAACTCGGGTGTAATTTTCAGAGCATCGGTGGTTTCGACGTTTAATAAGGTAACGGAATATAGGGTTAGAAGATGAAATTTAAAACCATGCATATTCTTTATCATTTTCAGGATTGGTGGTACTAGTACTACGGTACAAGATATTATTCTTATCAAACCTATCCAAATCTTTTGGCTGTTGGCTTTCTTGTTTCTCAGCCCTTTGGTGCAAGCATATAGCTAAATAAGACTTTCTGATAGCATCGCATTTGTCTGACATAAAATAGAGGTGGACTAGGGTTCTCTCGTCTTTTCACATTTGACCTTCCATAAATTCTATCATTCGTTGAAGAGGTCTGAACCAATGAATCAAACCATACCGATATTAACAGAAATAACAAAACAAGAATGATACGTCCAATATATCAACCCGTTGTGTGTTCCGGATTGTATTTAGGCTTCAGGTACAAAATTTATAAAACAAAACAAAAAAACTGGTCCATTCTGGTCCGGACGTTGACCCATTGCAGTCCGGGAGGTTTACGATTCGGTTTTTGCACAGCCCTAGTAAGGGTAGGCTAAAAGGTTACCCGATCAAAATTCACGTATGGACATATCAATAGGTCTGTAATCCAAGGTGCTGTAATAATGAATTGCCATAAATGGGTAATCCAAGATGTATCTAAATGCTATATAAGATTTTTGAGCTCCTCATCAAAGGGGGACGGGATGACAATCATGATTTACACGGCATTACAAAGAAGACCCCGAATAATTGCACAGGCGAAAACAAACGAACTTCTCTATCACACGCATCAGATGGCACTACATTTTTTGACAACAGTCTTCTCATCAAACACTTGCAGCCTACCGTATGAGTATGGCAAATGCAAGCCTAAAATTTGTGAAGGAAGAATGACCCAACTAACCTCAGCCTCACAGGAAGACCCCAGCTGCAAAACCTCTACTAGCCTGCCCCTCAATGTACAAGTGGATGACTTCCAGTAAAAATACATCTCTCTCAGCGTACATCGCCAGCCCTGTGGGAACAGATATATTCTTCGACTTGACCAACCAGACTTTTGAACTTTTTACTAGGATACGGATCACAGGCTCAGGACAAGTGTATATACAGCACCGTGCTATGTGATACCCCGGAACCTCACAGGGGAGCTCAGCAAGCATGGCATGACCCTGAAATAAATATGTTGTTGCTTTAAATCTTCAAGGACCCTTCTAAATCCAAGCAAGAGATCCCCGCTCACTTGCTACTGGGGGACGGCCTCTTGTCGGTGTTGGTGGACGGTTTGCATTTAGCTCCTGCATAACAAGTATAGTTAATAAATAAAAACGAAGATAAATGGGCATTAACTACTATGTGAAGGATATGTGTATAACCTGCATCCAGGTATCTTCCATGTGTTCAGGGGAAGTTTCTGGTGATGAAACCGCTGGTGGCAAGGGGTGGATGAGTTTCGGAACCACCACCAAATCTCTACCTAAAACTAAAATGGCTCCTGCATTATTTGCAGTCCCTACAAAACAGGAAACAGGATGCTCTTACCATTCAAAACAGGGAACAGAATAGAATTGGATGTGCAGTATGGAGGAGTTATGGACAGAAGCCATTCACATACCACAGTAGTTGGTGGCAGAAAAAAGAGTGATCAGATGCCCCTGAGCAAAACGTTCAAAACCATCCATTACACATTCATGTGCACGCACAATCAATTGAAGATCATTGTTGTTACAGAATTCCATCACACGATCAGGCTGCAATGGAAAAGTGCAGGTATCTCATTACTCATAATACAGTAACAAATGGAGCTTGAATTACATACATATATAGGGGAAGATATTGATAGAGATGCATACACCAAATGTGACAAGACCGGGACCTCTAGCATTTGGCCGCAATCCTTCAACGCTATCATTCTCTGTTGGATCAGACCTGTACATTGATTTATTGAAAAAACTTATCAAGCTAAAAATAAAGAAAACCATTCTGAGAATCAAATAATCAAAAGCAGGCACTAACCACAGCAAGTCCATAAGAATGATTGATCCTGCTTCCATAGTGATTGGCCGCTGAATATTTTCAATTTGCTCTAAATGATTAATCGATCGTCCAATACCACCATGCATACAAATTATTTTCTTCTCAATCAGAGCAGCTAAAGGAAGCCAATTGAATAATCTATTTATACGATGCCATGCCCAGATCCCATCTCTCTCCCCCTGCTCAAAATATCAGAAGAATATGAGGTTACATCCTTCAGAACTACATTCTATTTAAGACGCATACAAGGCCATACCATTCGCTCAATGCACTCAATTCTAAACCCAAAAAGAGCATTAATGTCTGCTGCTTCATGATTTCCTCGTATTAAATGTACATTATACGGATGCTCAACCTGAAATACATGCAGGGGCATTTTCAGCAGCTTTTTATTACTAATTGCATATAGAATGCTCCAAAATCCAACAGGGCAAATCATACCTTTAAAGCAAGTAACAGAACAATGGTCTCCAAGCTATGCTGGCCCCGGTCAACATAGTCTCCTAGGAAGAGATAATCAATGTATCTGACAAATTTTCAGGTAGAATTATAATCGAGAGTTAATGGAAAAAGCATTTTAATCGGAAAAGATTAGCATGAGGAATCATGAACTGAAGACATCTTAAAATCAAAAGATGTCTAATTGTTTTTGGAAACCTGAGTTCCCTGTTGGAAATTAGGGGAATAATGATATCAAGCCAACCCCTTAGGTAGGGTCGAGATCTCCCAGTTACATTGCAGGAACAAATAGATCATTCTTGTGAAACATAAGCAAGAGAAAATAACTTACGCTATGTCTCCTGCTGTTGATGGAGAACCATACTCGTCAAAAAGCCTCATGAGATCTCCAAACTGTCCATGCAAATCACCAAAGATTTTAATAGGAGCCCTAAGTTGAAGCACAGTTGGTTCACTGGAAAATATTCTTTCAGCACTGTCACAAAGCTCCGCAATCTCGCTGCAGTCCAAGAAGAATTGACGACGAACTGGAGGCTTCCAGCCACGTGGCTTCAGCAGATGTGCAATTACCTGATGGATAGTTGTTGGTTTACAAAATAGTGAGAAAAAAAATGTCTACAATGGCAATAAGAAAACATTTAGAAAACAGTGAAAACATACAAAAGAAGAAAATCATAGCATAAAAGATATAGATATTGATATAGCATGACATACAAACATGTCAACAATGTGATCAATCTATAACTAAATCAAAACCAAGAGTTAAACATGTTCTCTAACCATTGAGATTGCTAAGATACAAAAGGATCTCAGATAGGCACACTGATTAGAGACATGATATTCTGATATTACTAGATTATGTTATAAGAGGATTAAAGGCTTAAATCAGCAGTATGTGAGAATGCACCCAAACAGCATCAGAATTCAGTAATTCACAAACATACACCCAGCAGTGTGCATTTCCACGCTGCAGGCGATCCACCAACAAGCTCAAGTTAAATCTTGTCATTATTTTAGTCAACCCCAAAAAATTACCTTCTTTGGAATACTATTAATGGACACCTGCCGATCCAGTAATTTCCTTGCTGCAGTAGAACTATCTGGTGTGCCGTAACTAACTCGCCTACCTTCATTCTCAAACTGATCAATTGAAAGTTGTCTAACCATGCCACCCAAAGCACCACCAGTTTCTGCAGCCACAACAACCTGAAAACTCAGACAGAAAATGTACCATAATTATCATTTCAGAAAGCAGCTTTGAGTTAAATCTAAACTATTACTAGCAGGAAAATCAAAGCATGTTACTAACAGCTCGATGATGCAGTCTAACTCCAGGTGGAGGTGTCGTAATGTTATTGGCATCAGTGTCTGGCTTGATCAATGTTGACATTTGTTTACCACTAGGTGTTGCCTCGGCACCTCTGTCTCTGTCTGGCTGATCACCTTCACCATTAACCTGTCGTGCTTTAGCTAGTGTATCCCTAATGGCTTCTGCTTCTGCAGCTGAAGCTTCAACCAGATACTCGACACCTTTGTTAAGCCTCCTGGAAAGTACCAATTCAATTAGCTTATCTGGAAATTGAGCAACTCTAACGTGTCATACAAAACTAGGCAATCACATACCTGGTTGCTTGAATCACAGCATTTTCATGGCTTATATCAGCATACATGTCTCCATTTACCGGAGGGGCAACAGGACTTCCAAGCACAACTGAACCATCATGAACGGCTTCAGAAACAGATTGCCTAGTTCTTTCGTCTGTGAAGCCGTGTCTCCCAGGCAAGCGTCCTGGAGAAACATTCGCAGCAGCAGTTGCAGTGGTCTCAGCAGCAGAGATGTCTTCAGCAAGCAGTAAATCATCAATCAGCACCCCTGCACCACAGAAATTAAAAAAAATCATCAAGACCACACAAAAAAAATAATTTTGCAATAAGATTGCAATACTGAAACTGTTCCAATATATCACGCAATATAAGCAAAAACGTGCTACATCAGGATCAACGGACAACAGAGGCGTTCATACCCAAAAAATTGCATGATAAGACGTGCATACAAGGATCTAAAATTTGGTTCAAAAAAACTTTGCACACTAAATAAACACCGGCATAAATTTTTTTTTTTTACAGGATATGGAGTCTCGGGTCTAGGCATGCAAGAACCCCCTTAATATTCTCTTAAATTTGTAGGACAAGAAAACCCTTAATAGGCTGTTGATAACAACCCTAAAACTGACCTAGTAACAAGGAAAGACAATTAACTAGGATACATAAATTAACTACATCCTAAACTATAAAGTTGGGATGCTATATAATATAAGTGAAATCCTAGATATACTAAATACAAACAGTATCCCAGTTGTGCGTATCTCCAATCTAATATCAATCAGCTGTTTCAGCAACCGTATCACTTAACATGCATAGCAGAAACCAAGTGGTATGCAAGTCCGTAAATAAACACGTTTTAAACATACGAGTGAATAAATCATGTCTTACCACCACGTAAACCTCCATATATATATATCAATTCACCAACTGCAGCAGCAGCATGCCTGCAGCGTCTTGTTAATTCAACTGCAGCATCACCACCAGCTGCATCAGCACTGTAACGGCCAGTTCTAGGACTTGTAACAACTGACTTCATGTCACACCACACTCCAGCTGCCGTGTCCAACACTACAAACAGAAAAGCTATAGTGAAACTATGTCCAACCCTCCACGGCATTGATTGCATTGTAAAGAAAAAGAAAAGAAATATTCTTAAGGACCTTAACTAGAGGAAAGAAATTGACCACCAGAAGCACATTCTGATATACAAGTCAACCACTAGTCCTCTACCGGCTCTAAAGACAGGAGAAACTCAAGAGTTGATGTCAACATCTCATAAACATGAAACAGCAATGTTGTTTAGCATGATTTTAGCTAAGTAATTTAAAATACTAAATTGCAATAAATTTGGAAAGTATCTGCGTTCTAGGAGCTTGGATATATTTTCCTAACACCTTATACTCTTATGTTATTGTAGCAATAAGGCTTGCCTTTAATACAATATTTGTTATAATAACAAAAGAGAAAAATGATAGGGCATTCTTATCTTTGACATATTACTTGTATACAGAGCATTAAAAACAATAATATGGAAAGACATGACTCTCTGATTTCAAATCTACAAAGCAACATAGCGTTCTGCACAGTCAAAAAAACACCAAATACTCTACAAAAAAATACATATGGACAAGAAATGTAAATAACATACCAGCAATACTTGATGAATCCTCAACCATGCGTCCTCCACCAAGTGCCCCTCCAGATACATGTAGCCGGGCATTAACAAAAACCTATAAATTTTAAAGTTTGGTTATGTGTTGCAGAAATGTCTAGTGAAAGATGAAAGGTGAACCACACACACACCGCGGCATGCTGGTATCTTGGTGACGGTGAAACACCAGGAGCAATTGCCCATTCCCAACGGCCATCCCTGTGCTTAGCAAGCCCATATGCACTTGGTAATGGCTGCAGAATCAACATCAAATATAAAAATACATATATTTTTGCATCTCATGAAACAAGTACCTTACACTAGCCTCAAGAAAAAAAGATAAGTGTAAACTCAAAAAAAACAGAAACAGTCCAGGTAGCAAGCACCTATTCAACATATAAAGTACAAACCTAGTTTTACATCTTTCTAAATGCTTAATAATTGAAAGAAAATAAAAATCTACGATTTATTCTGACATGTAAATAAAACCCACTTAGTTTTTTAATATTTGTTCCTCTTTTCAAAATTATTTCTTACAACAACTATTGCCTTAACATTTACTGTTCAAAGACCAATGGACCAAATTTTTCATATAATATTTGAAATTGGAAATCACATTAAGGGTGTGATGGGCTATCAGTTTGATAACTTTTCATTGAAAAACAGTGGGACCAAACAGTAATAGTGAGAGGGAGAAACAGTTTTTAAATGAAAGTCATATTTTTAGTTGATAGACAAATACACCCCAGATTAGTAAACATTCTTCGATAGAAGAGTAGAGAGAACTTTGTCAAATTGTTAACTTGTGAACAATTAGAAAGAAAAGTGTACATGGAACTTTTTTTTAAAAATGAAAATACTTAGAAAGAATAAAATGAAATCATGAGAGGGAGAAGCTATTTTCTAAATGAAAAACATTTAGAAAGAAAAAGGAGTACAGAGAACTTTGTCAAATTGCTAAATTTCAGCATTATTGCTTTAAGAGCTGATAAATATTGGATTCCTAAGCTTTATAAAAATCTTAACAATTTCAACAATACTTCTGAAGTCCAAAGCTTAAACTCACCACACTGTTTGCATCCCTTCCTCCACAAAGCAGAAGAAGGCCATCAGAGCGTGCACTTGCAGTTGCATACCTGATAAGAATAAAACGAAATCATGAGATATCTACCAAAATGTAATACTCCTGCTCCCAGAAAAGAAAAAATTGAGCCACTGCAGCAGAATAAATATACTTAAAAAAAAGTTATTTAAAACCCCTTCAGATAAATGTCAAATGCTTCTGGCAGTCTGCAAAATCCCAAGTTATGTTTGCAGATAATGCAACTGTAACGTATGAAAATAAATTCGCACAACGAGTTTCCAAGATGCATTTTGGTAACTGATATACAAGACAGGTTTTAGATAGTACTGTAGTATTTAAGGGAAGGTACACAAAAGTTATCTGATAATACAGCATTCAGATGAAACAGTTGACATTGTAGTAATTCTCGAAAGGTAAAATCTTGTATCTTAACTTTATATAATTGATAGTGTCCCTAATTATATGTCTCCTTTTCATCAAAATATTATGCAATACTCTGCACAAAGAATCCTTGTTAGGAAAACCAAAAATAAATTATTCTCCCAGTGTTCCATATAAAAAAACCTTGTTCTTGATCATATTTTCTTCACAAATTTCCATTGCAGGAAAATATTGCCAGGATATCTTGTCCTTTGTTATTGGTGACACTTTTTTTTGCTCATTTTTTCCTTCTTGGTGACACTTCCAACACTTCTCTGTTGGTAACACACCGATGTTGGTGACATTGTGGTGAAACTGTCTTCGATGGCACTGTCTTTTACTATTGGTCACACACACTATGTCTTTGATGACACATCTTTTTCTATTGTTGACAGTATATCTTTTGTTTTCGGTGACACTCTTGCATTTGGTGACTCTTTGTTTGTTTGTTGTTGGTGACACTTTGCCTTTTTCTTTATCTTTGGTGAGTGATGACAATTGTCTTTGTTGACACTCCATTTGGATGATATATAATTAGACATTATTAATGTAATTATATTATTAGCTAAATAATTATATTTTATTAACTACATAGTTAAATATTTAATTACTTATGCGACATCCGAGATGCAAGCAAGCAAGAAAGAAGAATCCAATCAAAATATGTTCGGTAATTTGGAAGGTCTAAGAAGCAGAGATTGATATCTAGGGGAGTAGAATTCACAAATGCCTGATCAAAGATCGTGAAGGCAAATTACATCGAAAACATTCACATACTAACAAATTTAGCTTCTTAGCAACTCTGGTTACAACTCAAATCTAGATCTGAAAAACTCATCGACCATAACTCTGAGAAATTTTGACAAGCAGACCGGGATCGAAGTGCAACAAAGCCAGGGCGGAAGAAATGGGAAGATGAAGTTAGTGCAGCAGCAGATGAGAAGTGGGAGTCAGTAGAGCATACCAATGGTGAAGGGATGGAATTTTAGAAAGGAGATGGATCGTGAAAAGAGGTAGGGAATTGGAAGTTAAAGAGCATATTTTGTAGCTTCTAAAGATTTTCAGCCTTTCAGGTGAATTTCGTACACTTTTTTATAGGGTAAATTTCTAAATTAATAGGTTATATCTCTAATTATATCCTTTTCTATATCTATTAGCAATCAAATTCCAAGTCAAATTTTTTTTTAAATGTTTTCTCGCTACTGTAGGTGAAAGGCAGATTCTGTTTGAGTCATGACAAATAGCAGTCCCAACTTCAAAGATTTATCACGAGAAGAATAAGACATAAAATACAAAGATATATGAAGAGAAGTACAAGACACAAAATATGACAAGGCATCCAAGTTTCAAAAGTAGCTACATATTGAAAAAGTTTGTACAATCAAATTCCAAGTCAGCACCTAATTAACATCTTGTTATGTACAAATGTCCGTATAAATAGAAAGCCAAGAAGAATGATCCTATTAATAAGATTTTCACTAAAAATTGAATGACTACTTTGCTATCTCATCATCATAACCTATCCAAGATTGACATTTACAACAGTGTTTAAGTGTAAAAATATTTCCATCGCCATTTTCATTCTATTTGATCAATATGACACTTCCTGAAACTAATAGATTCTAAACTCCACACATCTCACAGCATATGCTTTAAAATTAACCCATACACTGGCTTCCTATGAGTACCATTTAGAAGGGTTTTGAGGATAAGAAAATAAGGTCAATAAGGTGACTTTTCATAGTTCCATTTAGCCCAAAATCAGAAAGACGGGAAATAGCAACCAAGAACTCGCACAACAGAGGACCTGACATGTCAAGAAAGATGTGTGACATAATAAATTCATATAGAAGCTTGAATATTGAATCTGAACTAGTTAGTGTTGATGATGACAGGCCTTAAATTTAGAAGCATGTCATAGAAAATCAATATACACAGCAAAAACAGCAATAAGACTAACATTTTTATCAAAGCAAGCACAATATACAAATCAAAACCAACAATAAGACTGACACCCTGAGCAAAGCAGCCACAGAATCCCAACTTCATAGACGGTTATAATTCTCACTGTCGTCGCATTACAAGGTGACAGCTGAGAATTTAAGCCACGTAAAGAACATAACGAATATAACTGTACTGTTAAAGTTAAACAACTTAGTGAGGAATTAGAACATAAAACTTACATGCATGGAGGAGGACCTTCACCTTCAGGTTCCAACTTCCTCCATTCATATGGTTTAGCGGCCGTATCCAAAGCCCAAACATCAGCCAAAGGACGCTTCCCTGTGAAGCTTACACAAACTAAATTTAAAAACTCTTCTTGTTGCATACAAATCTCACCAACTATACCACATAAGTAACTAACCGTCATTTCCACCAATAGTCATGAGATATCTTTGTCCAACAAGAGCCATAACATGTCCATAACGTGGTCCCGGACCAGGTCCTTGAACAACAACCCTGAGGAAATGAAGCATACGTATGTTGTATGAATTAGATGACGTTTATTGTAAGATTCAAGACTAAGACATGCACTATAGCAAGAATTTTTTAGGATCTGACCTGTGCCATCGAGGCTTCGGCTGTGTAAGGTCAAGAACATGAAGATCCTCAGCAGACAAACCAGCCGGACCTATGCCACCCTGTGAAAAGAGAGTACATAGGAGATTAAAGCAAAACTAAGACCATATTAAAAGAATAACAAATGCATCTGAATCTTAAATATGCTAACCTGAATAACCACCATAGTTCCAACAGCAGTAGCCACATGAGCAGCCCTTGGAGTAGGAGCTTCTCCAACAGGATTAATCCTGGATATTTAGGTTACATATATCAGCCAGCATCAACTAAACATAATGCCTAGATAAAGAAATAGTGATCACACAATATAAGTAGTAAAGTACATAATACAGATATAGCCATAAATGGAACCCCTGTTTACCTAGACCATTTATTAGACAGCACATCATAGCAGTGAACATCAGCTGTAGCACCAGCTAGTCCTGCAATTCATTGTGGGAAGAGTCTTATACAACACATACTAGTTTTCTGAATTCATGAAAATAAACACTTATGTCTGCAAAACACTTCAGGTTCAATAACATACTGAAAGGAGTGGAACTGGTACAAATGAACAATAATTAGAGTCAACATCAGTATAAAAAAAGAATCAACAGCAAAGAGCATTTAGTTCAATTCATTATATCAAAAGCAATCTAATTATTATTTGAATCCATTACTACTAGCTAAAAATGTGGCTAGAATCTAGACGCTACTAATCACTGTAGGATATGGACCAGCGGAAATCTAGCACCCAACATTCAAAAATAAAGCACCAAAGGAAGATGTATCATACTGATGCCAGCGCTTCCAGCTGACGAAGGAGTCCCCGAAGCAGCAGGATTCCCTTCAAGTGCCGTGGCCCCACCGAACAATATCAATCTATGTCCAATGTATCCCGGCGTCCCCTCCTCTCCTACAGGAGGCACAGCGGTAAGCGTGTGCCCACACCTCGGCCCAGGTCCATCATCCTTCTTCTCCAGAATCGCATTCACCACCCTATACGTCGGTGCACAACGAGGCCCCGCCAGAGGAGCGTGCTGCTGCACCGGTGGTGTTGACGGAGGCGACGGCTGTTGGGAAGAAGATGAAGAAGACGAAGGCGACGTTGCCTGTGACGAAGAGGATTGTTCAGCGTCCTTCTCCATTGGAGACGTAGACGGCGAGTTATTGTTCTGCACCGGATCTTGATTCATCTCAGACGCCATCGAAGATTCGACTTCCATGTATTACTAACTCTGAACCGATATTAAATACTTCAAAAGAAGCTGGAATCAAGACACTGCTTCCTGATCGGAGACTGAAATAGGACAATTTCGCATTTCGGACAGTAGGATCAACTGCTACGAGCTCTGAGTTTATCCTTCTCCGGACAATCGAAACCCTAGCTCAATCGTTTCCAAATTAAGCTGCTCCACAGCCGATTCGAAAAGCGAACTCAAAGAGATGAGACTATCTCCCTCCCTTTCCCCTCTAAGTTATCTGAGGGAAATCTACAAGAACGTCGAAGTGAATCGTAAGATTCGCAGCCTCCACTCTCTACCTGGATTTCTTTCCCTTTTTCGGTTTTTTCTTGTCCGAGTCTTTCTCTCTCCTTCGCCTGCCTGCCAAATTACCAATTACTCTGGCCTTATAATTTTCTATGCTTATTATTAATGCATGTATAATGATTACTTTTCCTCTCAATGTGTGTAAATTTTAAAGTCCATTTAAAATACGTTAAATCAAAATACAGGGATAAACTTTTCATTGCAAACTGTACGACCGGTGACTCCGCTCGTAATTGGACAACGGGACGCCGTCGTGTTAAGCGGTCGAGATTTTAGTAGAATTATGTGTTTTATAAGGGGCTTGTGCCTTGTGGAAAAATTTTGCTGGAAACACTGCTGGATTAAGGCGTGATCTTTTTGTGATAAAGCTATAAGTTATAATTAATTTATAATATTGAGAAAAATATAAGTTGTAACTCGATTGTATTAGGCTTTGCTATCTCCCTCCCTTTCCCCTCTAAGTTATTTAAGGTTGTTTGAGAAAAATATAAGTTTTTATATCCGTTTCGGGACCCTATGACGTGGAGGGCACACGTTCAATGAACCACCCATACAAGCACACAGTATTTTATCAAAAAATCAATTGGCAATAGGAGTAGTTCGGATGCTTATATGGTAATATCACTTAATGGTGTGTTATCGATGTGGGATAGTTTTTCATACATCTCAACATTCTCTCTCAAATGTTAACTACCTGAACTAGTTCACACTTGACACATTTTTTTCTTTCTCGGGTCGAGCATTTCATTCTCTTTTTTTAGCTCGCCCACAATTTCTTTTTCGACGGGTTTCACATCTCATTCTCTTTTAGCTAATCCCCGAAGTCAAGAAAACGGACCCGGATCGGACCTGCTTTGATACCATGTTAACTTTTCCTTATATCCGCTCTGGGACCAAATGACGTAGAGGGCACACGTATAGTGAACCACACATACAAGCACACGGCATTCCATCCTAAAACCAATTAGCAATAAGAGGAGTAGCCCGGATGCGTATATGGTAATATCACCTAATTATGTGTTATCAATGTGGGATACTATTTCCTACTTCTCAACATTATGCAAAAAAATGTTAGCTTGAATTCACCCGCTCAAAATATTACACGTGACAATTTGGATTGATATGCAAAAATATACATCACCCACTGAAATTATGACCACGTAATAATAGTGTGTGTTCTATTTGCATCAAGTTCAAGAAGAAGCCAAAATTTACAATACTTTTTCAAAGGACCCATCAAATGATACCTATTTGCACCGATCAAACAATGTCTAATTTGATTACCATTGAAATCTTACTTTGCAACAAAAAAACACTATAGGAACGGGAATGGAAAATAATGTTTTTATTACGCATTCATCATCGGGAATCTGAAAACAAATATAGCTTCGAAAATAAACTCTCGCCGTCAACAACATAGTTGATCATATATAGCAATTATTTGCAAAATCGAAAAATCCCAAAATACATTTCAAGAGGAATCCTAATCAATACTCCAATATAGAATCCGAACGACACACTCGTCTTCAATGATAAGATTATAGTTACGGGAAGAAAGCATAGTATGAGAAAGATTAGTTCATCATATATTGCAATTAGGCATCCCCAATGATTATTGGACTGTAGAGATCTTAGGTAGAATCGCCTCCATGAATAGAAACCCTCTTTTCATGTACCCCATAACATGGAAAAGGAAAAGAGGATCATACGTTAGGGTTTTATGGAAATTAACTTTGCTAATGAGGTCATGAGAGAGATTACCATGGAGATGATAATGCCAAAGTAGTGTGCAAGGTTCTTAATGAAAATGAGTCCTCCTATTGCAATGATGTTTTTTTTTTTAGTCATAAAGATGACACATGCTCTTTCAAAGAGGCTAGAGGTATTATGGGAGTTAGACCTAGAATCTTCATTAGGAGAGTTGGAAAAGGAAATAAGGTTTTTTTAATAGTAAGGATGAGGAAAGGAGACCATATGGAATAAGGGTATAATGGGTAATCAAAAAATTGTTGATGTTGGGATCATGAATAAAGGGGAAAAAAGTAGGAACAATACTAGTAGCTAGGCCAAGGCTAAGTGGCATGACTAAGGATTGAGAAGAGGTTGATGTGATAGGTCGAATCTCTCGGTCAAGGACAAGGCATAGATGTCGGAAGACTAAATGCGCACCCACGACCATGGAGGGTGTCACTTTTGTAACGGCTGCTACAAAGGCCGTTACCGACTCCATTGTAATATAAAAAGACACTAATGACCATGACAAGAAGAAAGTTGAGAACAAATATATGCACAACAAAGAAAGAAGGACGGGAATGTCAGCTACCAAGAGGAAGAAACTTGTCAAGTTGATTGTGACCCTTTTAGATGAGTTAGAGAGGGATACTTTTGAGATTGAGTCTGATGATTCATCTTATGAAGTTAATACTTCTGATAACATCTCTAGTGAGGATGAATCGGTGGTGGATAACATTGTTGATGTCTTTGCTAAAACATCTAATGAGTTGCAAAAGCATACTGAGGAGGGTGAGTTCTTGTCTACTAAGGAGGAAGTGAGAGTTTCTGATGCGTCCTTGGAGGTAACAAGGATAACTCCGGATCTAGATCAAGCAAAACTCCAACTACTCCTTGATTCTTTGTGCAACGTTGTATCGTTTCGGATCCAAAGGGGCGGAAGCGATGAAGAAACAAGGGTTACTCCGATCTAGAGAGATCGAAGGAACCTTTTTGGGTGGATCGAAGGTTGATTCTTAAAAAGAATCCTCGAATATGGATTTCTTGAATCAAAGACGAGATCCAAGGAAGAAGTTTGAGGGTTAGAAGAGAGGTTTTGATGCCCAAGCTAAGTGGAGGAAATTCTTCTCAAAACTTAGTAATATTGAACATGAGAAATAAGTGAGGCAAGATATCTCTTATATAGAGAGACTTGCCTACCTATGGGCCAACGGGCCAAACAAAAATACATGAAGAAAAGCCCAAAAGGGGAAAACCTAAAAGGGGCGGAAGCAAACCCTAAACGGATAAGGTCAAAAAGGGAATATTCCTATACGGAATATCCCTTTATTACATAAAAAGGAAACACATGAAAATATAGTCCGAAAATAAGCTAGCTTCATGCCATGGAGTCGGAAAGACGGGACATGCCGCTAACGGAACCGGTAGCCTATGCCATGGTGGTGTAGAGACAAGGCATGCCGGTAATGGGACCAAGTGAAGACGTAATGCGGGTGATGATGGAGCCGGTGGCTCGAGCAATGGCCTTAGCTCGGGATCGGGTGATCGGTCCATCTGAGCGAACTCTAAGAGCCTCATCCTCTTCGTCTATGGTCAACGTAAAAGGGGCATCCAAGGGCGCATCAGTCCCCCCATCTTGGCTGTGAAACGTCCCCGTTTCACCATCGTCAAAGAGGGGCTCAACATAAGGGGCAAGGTCCTTGACGTTGAACGTTGGGTGTACTCCGTAGGAATCCGGAAGCTCTAACTTGTATGCATTTGGACCATGACGGGCTAAGATGCGGAATGGGCCATCACCACGGTCCGAGAGCTTGCTCATGCGGCGAGTAGGAAAACGCTCCTTCCGTAGGTGGAGCCAAACAAGATCACCGGGCTCAAAAGAGACGTCGCGGCGGCCCTTGTTGCGTTGTCCGGCAAGTTGGGCGGCACGACGTTCGAGTTGTGTCCTAGTCCACTCATGAAGCTCAATGATTTGGGCGGCTCGGTTTCCGGCGATGATGTGTTCTTCATCCTTGAGCGGGCGGGGAGTGAAATCCAATGGTGTATGTGGATTGAGGCCGTAGACAACTTCAAATGGGGACAATTTAGTTGCCGTGTGCCTAGACCTGTTATACGAAAACTCTACAACAGAAAGTAAGTCCTCCCACCTACGTGGGTTGGTCCTAGTGGTGGCTCTAAGTAGAGCACCAAGAGTCCGATTGGTCACCTCCGTTTGACCATCGGTTTGGGGGTGATAACTGCTTGAAAACAACAAGTTGGTTCCAAGTTTTCCCCACAACGTTCTCCAAAAATGACTTACGAATTTCACGTCCCGATCACTAACGATGGAACGTGGTATCCCATGTAAACGCACCACATTATCAAAGAACAAGGTGGCAACTTCACTAGCATTTAGGGTGCTTTTACATGCGATGAAATGAGCCATTTTGGAGAAATGATCGACTACCACGAAAATGGAGTCTTTGCCTCGTTTTGACATAGGCAACCCGACTACAAAGTCCATGGATAGATCCTCCCAAGGTCCCATTGGTATAGGTAAAGGAGAATACATCCCATCCGGACCTTGACGCGACTTGGCATGATGACATGTGATGCAACCCTTGCAAAACCGTGTCACATGCATACGCATCCGGGTCCAAAAGAAATGCTCTTGGAGAGCGGAAAGGGTCTTGGTAGCACCGAAATGACCACGGCCCTCATGAGCTTCCTTGACCAACAAATGGCGTATAGATGAGCGCGGAATACAAAGTTTTCCCGCTCGAAAAAGATAGCCATCGTTAATAAAGAAAGACTCGTGCTCTCGGAGGTCGAGGCATTGTGCCCATATGTCCTTGAAGTCAAGATCCGTGGCATATAACTCTTTGATAAGAGCAAAGCCATGTATCTTGGCATCCATATACACAAGGAGGGCATAGCGGCGAGAAAGGGCATCGGCGACCACATTCTCTTTGCCTTTCTTATGCCGAATGACATAAGGAAAGGTCTCTAAAAACTCTACCCAACTAGCATGGCGCCGACTGAGATTTGTTTGACTCTTGAGATACGAAAGAGCCGCATGATCCGAATGAATCACGAACTCCTTCGGCCACAAGTAATGTTGCCATGTCTTAAGACAACGAACTAGAGCATATAGTTCCTTGTCATATGTAGGGTAGTTGAGCGAAGGACCGGACAGTTTTTCACTGAAGTAGGCAATTGGACGATTCTCTTGTAAGAGAACTCCTCCAATGCCCACATTTGATGCATCACACTCCACCTCGAAGGTTTTCGAAAAGTTTGGGAGTTGGAGTAATGGTGCATTACAAAGACGGTCTTTGAGCGCATCAAACGCTCGAGCATGGACATCACGCCACTCAAACGTGACACCCTTGGTAGTGAGCTCATGGAGCGGTGCCGCTACCGTGCTAAAGTCCTTGACAAAGCGGCGGTAGAAACCCGCTAAGCCGAGAAAGGCTCGGACCATGGTGACCGTAGTAGGAGTAGGCCACTCCCGAATAGCACGAACTTTAGATTCGTCTACTCGGAGTCCGTCCTTAGACACGACATAGCCAAGAAAGATAGTGGTGTCCGAGCAAAAGACGCATTTGTCAAAGTTGACATACAATTGCTCTTGTCTAAGGCACTCGAGCACTTGGCGAAGGTGCCCGATGTGATCGTCCAAAGACGTACTAAACACCAAAATATCATCAAAATAAACAACAACGAATGTACCCAAGAATCGGCGCAAGACGTGGTTCATGAGGCGCATGAAGGTGGACGGGGCGTTGGAGAGGCCAAAAGGCATGACAAGCCATTCATAGAGTCCATACTTCGTTTTGAACGCCGTCTTCCATTCGTCACCTTCGGCCATCCGGATTTGGTGGTAACCACTCCGGAGATCAATTTTGGAGAAGATAGTGGCGCCATGAAGCTCATCCAACATGTCATCAAGGCGCGGGATCGGGTGACGATATTTGACGGTGATTTGGTTGATGGCACGACAATCAACACACATCCGCCATGATCCATCTTTCTTTGGTACTAAGATTACCGGGACGGCACATGGTGATAAGGATTCACGCACATGTCCCCGGTCTAGGAGCTCTTGCACTTGACGTTGTAGCTCCTTTGTCTCTTCCGGACTGGCTCGGTAAGCGGCACGGTTGGGCAAAGAGGCACCGGGCACAAAGTCAATTTGATGTTCAATCCCTCGGATAGGTGGCAAGCCGGGTGGGAGGTATTTGGGCATAATATCCTGAAATTCGGACAACAACAAAGACACCTCGTGTGGCACATTACTTGGGTCATGAGAAGTAGATAAACAAAACGGAACAAGTAAAAAGCATGGGAACTTGCCTTCCATGACCGGTTGCAAATCATGCCGGCGAGCTAAGAGTATCCGTGGCTCACACCGTCCTTGAATTACGGGATCCGAAGATGATAAAGGTGCGCCCGAAGAAACGATGCGACCTTTACTACCTTTGGATTCGGTAGCATGGACAAGAGGGGCGGTGTTGCGGGATTTGGGAGTACTAGCACCTACAACATCGGGACTCCGGGGGTCCGATTTTGCCGGTGCTTTAGCGGACTCATCAATAGTTTGTTGCCTCTTCCGTTCCGCATAGTCAACCAAAATTTCGTGCGGAGTCATAGGCAAAAGTGTGACCCGTTTTCCATTATATTGGAACATGTACCGATTAAGATAACCATCATGATATGTGCGGCGATCGAATTGCCATGGTCGTCCTAATAGGACATGTGTGGCGTCCATCTTGATAACATCACAAAGGACCTTATCAACATAGGCGCCAATAGAAAATGGCACCCAAGCTTGTTGTGTGACGGTGTCACATGCCGTATCGGAAATCCATTGGAGTCCGTAAGGCGTTGGGTGGGGGGTCGTAGGCAACTTGAAGTGTTTTACCACCCGTTCGTTGACAATATTGCAACAAGAACCCCCGTCAACGATGAGAGAAAGACTCGTATTATTAACCAAGCAACGAGAGTGGAAGAGATTCTCGCGTTGATCAATAGGAATATGCTCTTTAACAGCCAAAATACGACGAGAAACAAGAGCAAATTTACCGGGTTGTGCGGGGCCGCAAGCAAGCTCGTCATCACAGGGTTCCATGCCAAAAAGGGGGTCGGTGTCATGGCCATCCTCAATAATGATATCACCTTCATATTGACCATCGTCGTCCTCGAAATATGTTGGGTCGGCAAACAAGACCCGTTTGGTGTTTGGGCAATCACGTTGTACATGGTCAAAACCGCTACACTTGTAACACACGGGCTCCCTTGGGCGAGCCGCCGGTGAGGGTCCTTGTTGACCTCGAGAGGGAGGCGCCGGTGCCGGGCCCCGGTTTGGTGTCTTCTCGGTACCCGTTTGCCTATTGGAAGGACCCGTCCGTTGGGTCCCTTTGGAGGCGTCGGTATCTGTAGGACTAGGCGCATCTCGAGAACGTGTGTTAGATGGATAAAGATATGGACTCGAGGAAGAGGGATACCTAGAATACCGCGGTGTTTCGAGTTGTTGCTTATATAACTTCATGGCGGCATGACATAATGCGCCCAAATCCTTGAATGGGACAATCTCGAGCGGCCGCCGGATGGAAGCATTAAGCCCACTCATGAACTTGGTGCGGAGGGCGGAGGGGGAGGCCGAGACGCCGGCCTTAATGTGCATGTCCTCAAGTTTAGCCAAGTAAGCCACCGGAGTGAGGTTGCCTTGCTTGAACTCGGCAATTTGCAACCGCATATCATTCTTAAAGTCCTCGGGTACGTACTTCTTGGTCATGCAATAGAGTAATTGTTCAAACGTCTCAATTGGTGCCCATCCTCGCCTCTCTCGGGTGAACTCATACCGGTTCCACCAAGACTTCGCATCTCCTTCAAAGTATAGAGTTGCCGCCTCGATTTTCTCGGATTCCTCCTCATAATGACAATGTTTTAATGCTCGTTTCATATCCTGCGCCCAATCAAGAAAAACACACGGATCATATTCACCATGAAAGGTAGGGAACTTAACCTTACCTTCTCTACGAGCTTGGTAGGGGTCCGGGCGGGGCGGTGGAATGTAGGCATCATCGGCACGGGCTCGCCGGTGGCCGCCATGAGGCCGTTGGCGCCCATGAACGGGTGGGGCCTGCCTAGGTGGATTTGGGGGAGGCAACCATTCTTCACCCCGGTCTTGGTTCTCATAAGGGTCGATGACGGGTGGGTGCCACGGGCGGTTATGTGCTACCCGTTCTAAATCGGATTCATCACCGGAGAACTCATTGAAGTTGTGTTGCTCATCGTATTCATCAAAGTCAAGGGTCCTCGGTTGCCGGGTTGATCGTTGGTGACGGTGTTCGGAACGATCATGCTCACGACCATGATTGGTGGTTGAGTTGGGACGGTACCGGGGCTCTTCCCGGGTTTGTCGGTCGGTGCGGGGCACACTAGGTGGAGGTGGAGAAGGAACATACCGTTGATGTTGATGCTCATAATATTGGTGCCGATGTTCCGTATCGACTATGGGCAAGTTATCTTGGCGCGGGTCGGGGAATTCCTCCTCTTCTTCATGGGACTCATTTCCGTCAAGAGGTAAAGAATGGGTGCGTTCAATGACAGACGCAAGCCGGGTAACGTTTGATGGGCCGGCTCCCAAAAGTCCCTTGCCTTTCCGTTGAGCATTGGAAGTGGAAGCATTGACCACGTTCTCATTCGGATAAGTTGGGGTGGGACGGTGAGCATTCTGAAGGGACTTAAGAGCTTCTAGCTCTTTTTTCAAGGCAATGTTTTCTCGGGTCAAGGCATCAAACTTTTGTTGTGCCTTCAAGGCTTCCAATTCTCGCCTTATGGAGTCATTTTCGAGGGACAACGAAGCAGTTTCTTGAGCCAAGGGTTCACTGAACTCTTGCGGACCAGAATCCTGAGAAGTTTCCATTTCAACGTTAGTCATTGCTCCAAATCAGCACACAATTTCAAGCAATCAAGTGAGCAAGGTGACAAGTTAGGTCAACTTTACCCAAGTTCAAGTGCGTTATCGGGTTCTACTTTGGGGAAAGCCGTTTGGCGGTTTGGCAAGGAAGGCAAATCCAACAAAATTGAACCAATTACACACAAATAAACAAGTGATATTTTGCAAACGTATGTAAGAAAATGGAGAGATAGAAGATGGACGGATTGTTCACTCGGCAAGTTTTGCTTGCGTTCGGTCTTTGACCGTTTTTTTTTTTAAAATCCGATTTTTCGGATGGACCGGTTTGCCGGACGTCTTTTCACTTTGTGTGTTTCGTTTCTTTGAAACGTTTTGAGCAACACTTTCTTTTGTTTTTTTTTTTTTTTGTTTTGAACACAAATCCGTATTGATGAAGAGTTTTTTTTTTGCTTTTCTTGGAATATCAAAGGCGAGATATCCGAACTTTTCGTTAACAAAAATATCCCAAGAGATTTGGTGAAAATAATTAACAAAATTGTCGGATTAGGTCGGTTTAAGAAAAAGACGGGTTTGATAAATGGTTTGAAGGCAAACCAAATATCTCCTATTTTTGTTCTTTTTGTTTTGAGGTAAACACGGAAAAGAAAAAAAAATTCAGGAAAAATGGATGAACATGATGAAGAACATGATGAACAACATGAAGATCATGAAGAACAAATGAAGAACATCATGAAACGAAGAACATCATGAACAAAAAAAAAAAAAAAAAAAAAAGGCTAAATAAGTTTAAGATAATAACGCACAAAAACAAGAGTAAAGAGAACTTAGCTTTGATCCCTTGCTCTGATACCAATTTGATGCGTCCTTGGAGGTAACAAGGATAACTCCGGATCTAGATCAAGCAAAACTCCAACTACTCCTTGATTCTTTGTGCAACGTTGTATCGTTTCGGATCCAAAGGGGCGGAAGCGATGAAGAAACAAGGGTTACTCCGATCTAGAGAGATCGAAGGAACCTTTTTGGGTGGATCGAAGGTTGATTCTTAAAAAGAATCCTCGAATATGGATTTCTTGAATCAAAGACGAGATCCAAGGAAGAAGTTTGAGGGTTAGAAGAGAGGTTTTGATGCCCAAGCTAAGTGGAGGAAATTCTTCTCAAAACTTAGTAATATTGAACATGAGAAATAAGTGAGGCAAGATATCTCTTATATAGAGAGACTTGCCTACCTATGGGCCAACGGGCCAAACAAAAATACATGAAGAAAAGCCCAAAAGGGGAAAACCTAAAAGGGGCGGAAGCAAACCCTAAACGGATAAGGTCAAAAAGGGAATATTCCTATACGGAATATCCCTTTATTAAATAAAAAGGAAACACATGAAAATATAGTCCGAAAATAAGCTAGCTGCATGCCATGGAGTCGGAAAGATGGGACATGCCGCTAACGGAACCGGTAGCCTATGCCATGGTGGTGTAGAGACAAGGCATGCCGGTAATGGGACCAAGTGAAGACGTAATGCGGGTGATGATGGAGCCGGTGGCTCGAGCAATGGCCTTAGCTCGGGATCGGGTGATCGGTCCATCTGAGCGAACTCTAAGAGCCTCGTCCTCTTCGTCTATGGTCAACGTAAAAGGGGCATCCAAGGGCGCATCAGTTTCTAATATATCTTCCGATGTAACAACGACATATGCAAATATTTCATTTGTCGCGGCTACAAAGGTTGAGATGAATGATGAGGGATTCACCAATCTCGGTCCAAAAAGAGATTTGGGCGGCCCAGTAAGAATGATAAAGATGAAAGGAAGATTCAAATTAGGATTGAGATTAGAGGAGAACGAAAATCCACTAGAATTGCCACTTTTGGAAGAGCAGAGATTGATGATAAAGATAAAGGGAGGAAGCAAAAGAACAAGGTCTTCAAGGGTTTCACCAACCCCGAATACAAAATGGTGTGAGAGATCACATGCGAGAATATGATGCTTGTATTTATGGTGTTCTTTAGACCAAATTTGATGTCAGTCCTTCCTACCTTCTTTGGGTGATGAAAAACCAATTCTCGGATTGGAGCTATGTCACCAATTTTGATATTGACCACAAGTGTGGAACTTTGATCATGTGGGAAGGAAACCATATTGAGATGGAGATTACAACGGTTGGGTGCGGTTTATTATTGGCCTAGTCACTTGCAAAGTGATAGGGGCCAAGAACGGTTTTTGTTATATCTACGAGGTTCGCGATATGGTTGGTCGTAGAGAGGTGTGGCACACACCATACAAGCTTGGTTTAGTATGTACCCTATTACATGGCTTGTCCTGGGTGACTTTAACAAGGTCATGTACTTGGATGAACGAGTTAATGGTGCAATCGTATGCATGTATGAGTGCAAGGGTATGTTAGATGCCTGTCAAGAGCTTGGTCTCTCTCACTTTCCATTTAAAAGTGATAATAAATTCACTTGGACGAATGACACTATTTGGAGTAAGATCAATAAAGTCATGGTCAACCATGACTGACTCGAGCAGGGGATGTATTGTCGTGCGAGTTTTCCGAATAAGTGGCACTATTTGGATCATAAGTCTACTTTCCCCACATCGTCAACCACCCTAGATCAGGGAAGCCCATCTTTAAATTCTTTAATATGTGGGCTTCCCATAATCATTTACAAGATATTGTGAAGGCTAATTGAAGTTGCAGACTCTGAAGAACCTACTATTACCGCTTGTGTTTCCTCCTTCGTGGCCTTAAAGGCCCTTTGAGATGACTAAATAAGCGACGCTTTTCACATATCTCGGAAAAAGCAAAGCTAGCAAACGAGGAGTTTGCTACTTGTTTGGAGAGCTTTAGACTATACCCTGAATTTGAGTCCCTCATGACAGATTTGGTTGACATTATATCGAAATCCAAAAGACTCAACGTAACATAGAGGAGCTTTTATGCACAACAAGCTAAGACCATGTACATTTGAAGAATGATAGATGTACTTCTTACTTTCCAGTCTTATGAAGGCTAATGGGCGGAGAAATTTTATACCTTCACTATATTTGACCAATGATTGGACCACAACCTCCTTGGAGAAAGTGGTCGGGGAGTTTGCCACCTTTTTTCAGAGCTTTTTTCAGGACGGATCGGAGGTGTAGGATGCGCCAAGAGATTGGTTCTCATTGAGACCTAGAGTTGCCGATGAGGACCAATGAAGACTAGTTGGACCGGTGTCCAAAGCAGAGATCAAGGATGCGGTTTGGTCTATATGTGACATGAGGGCTCCGGAACCAAATTGATTATCCTCCAAGTTTTTTAAGGCCACTTGGGAAGCAACGAGGAGTGAAGTTTGTGTTGTGGTCCGGGATTTCTTCATTAACGGGAAGGTGCTGATGTAGGTGTACCATACTACCGTTTCGTTGATTGCCAAGGTAGAGATACCCTCCCATATGGAGCAGTCCAGGCCGATATCTTGTTGTAATGTGATCTATAAGATCATCACCAAACTGATGGCAACATATTGGGTCCATGTCTTGGTTATCTCATTGACTTGACCCGTCTGCTTTCGTCATAGGGAAGTTGATATCAGATAATGTGTTTCTCACCCAAGAGTTACTACGGAGATATACTATGCGACATGACAACAAAGAATGTTTCATGAAGATTGATTTATCCAAGGCGTATGAGACCATCTCTTGGAGGTTCCTATGCTTTGCCATGCTGGAGTTGAAGTTCCCGGCTAGGTTCATTGACTAGGTGATAAAGTGTGTCACCACAGTGTCTTACTCAATCTAGGTAAACAAAACTTCACATGGGTTCTTTCATGGTCGTCAGGCACTAAGAAAAGGTTCTAGGCCAGGATTAAGATTCCATAAGTATTGTGAGGAATTTAGGATCTCACATCTTATGTATGCGAATGATGTGGTGTTGTTTTGCCGGGGAGATAGAGGGTCTATTAAGACTCTGGTGGAGTGCCTTCGACGATTTGAGAGGATCTCGGGCTTGGCTATCAATCTCTCCAAATTCTCGATATACTTAACATATATGGATGAGGAGGTGGTGGATGAGTTGACACTACTCTCGGGTTTTGTGCAGAGGAGTTCCCTTTTAGATACCCCGGGATTCCTATTTCTCCCACTATTCTTCGATCTGGATACTACTCGCCTCTTGTTGATAGGATCAGGAGACACCTTAGTTTGTGGAACAAGAGACACTTATTATTTGTTGGTCGTCTAGAGTTGACCAGGGCAATTCTGCAAGGTACAACGAGCTTCTGGCTTTCTCTTCTCCCAATACCAACACTAGTGGTAGATAGAGTTATTAGTCTTTGCATGCGGTTCTTCTCGAGTTGGCCATGGAGGTAGGCTTAAGACTACTTGATCTTAGGTATTGTCATGTAGCATTCATGTGCAAGTACTACTGTCACATACATGATCACCGTGATAGTCTATTAATCAGATGGATTCATTATAAATACTTGTACACCACAAAGCCAAAGTAGTGGTTTATTAATCGCCGGGACTCGCCTCTAGTGAAGGCCATCCTCAGGGCCAGGGATGAGATGGTTGTATTCATTGACCATGTTGGATTTCGGTGTCCGGTTTTGTGTCAAAGTTGTTGTAATCTCCAAGGAGTAGACTAACAACTTACAAGTTGTTGTAATCTTAAAAAAGAAGTAGACTAACAACTTACAAGTCGTTGTAATCTCCAATAGGAGTAGACAAACAACTTAATTAGGTAAAGACTTCGTAATCTCACAAGTGAGTAGACAAGCGACTTACAAGTTGTTGTAATCTCCATTAAGGAGTAGACTAACAACTTAGTGTTGTAATCTCCCGAGTGAGTAGACAAGTAGCCTTAATTTAGCAAAACAGAATTATATATATTCTTTAATTGAATATCCAAAATTAAATCCAAGGAGTTATAGACTCCAAAAGGAGCAGACAAACGTCCTTACATAGTTGCATTCAATTGCATGCAAAACCGGTTATTAGGATATTGTATGTACTTGACTTGGATAATGTTGAAATCACTCAAATATAGAGTTTTCCTTCTAAGTGTATTTTCCCTACACCGGGATCCAAATACCTTAGTGGGATAAGACCAACAAGTCACAAAGACTAAAGTATAGAAACATACTTTGTCTTACGTTTGTAAAAGAAGTTCTTCTAGATCTTATCGAAACTTGATCCTTCTAATGAATGTCTATTTTCTTCAATATTAATGAAGTATTTTGTTCTTCCAAGTTGTACAAATCAGCCAAAGAGAGATTTCCTATCCCTTGTCAAAACTTGGGAACTAATGGCTGAATTTTTTCATGCAAGATGGATTTTATTTCAAGTGCAAATGGCTCTCCCTTTTATAAGCAAAGGGGGCACGGTTTTGGGGAGAATAACCGCCACCAAAGCGGTTGAGAACGGTTACCAACGGCTATTGGCGGTTGAGAGAAGTTAGGGTTTCATAACCACTTTTTGGCCCAAGCCCAAGGCACAAACCCAACTCAATTGGGCCATCAAAAAGCCCAAATTTCAGCTAGCTTTTTCGGCCCGATTTTTTCTCATCAATGAGCTTTGACTAACTCATTATAGCTAGTTGAAGCTCCAAGGTCAACAAATACACATGAGCTTAGCTCAAACTAGCTTAACTCATCAAGCAGCTCACTAAGCAGCTCAATAGCTAGCTTATTGGAGCTCAATGGACATTTGTGCTTGGATTTCTCTCAAACTTTGTAACAACTTTCTTGAGCTAATATAATGAGGAATGCCCGAAAGAACGCTCACATAATGTGTCCCAAAAACACAAAGCGTCGGGCTCTCAAATTCTGCCGTAAAATGGCCTAGGTGTTGACAAGGCCAATAACGCTCTTGCCAAGTCATGGCATTGTCATGACAAAGTCAAGACAATGTCCCATGACAGTCATGAGGCTCAACTAAACCAACTTTCAACATAGCCGTGATAGTCATGTCCTTTTGTTTAGTTCAATTTATTTAGCTTCCATACTTTTACCGCATAATCACTAGTTACTCTAAGTGCCGGTCACTTGGCTTGCCTCCCGCAACCCATACCATCGTGACACACATGTGAGTAACTTATTGCACCTTGTCTCGACAACAAGCTCAATGGTTCCGTTGAGACTTAACACAAATCTCCAACAGACCATACCACATCATTGACGGAGATACTTGATCATTGTTGTCATGAGAGAGATTATGAGTTGATGAAGCATATAAGGTGCTTAGACCACATAAAGAGGAGGTGGACTGTTACAAAGTAGTTTGGGATCTAGGCAATACGCCCAATCACTACTTTATACAATGGATGACGATCATTAGTCGACTATCTACTAGAGACATGTTACATTTTCTTGATATTGATCCTAGTTGTAGTTGGTGTATGAGTGAGAGTGAGTTGCACAACCACTCGATCTTTGGATGCACATATGCACAAGAGACGTGGAGGTAGGTTGGAGCACATTTCACGGTCTACTATCTTTGGTATTCTAGGAATGCCTTGGTATTTGACCATAACAAGATTCCGTTAGATATCTTTGCGAGGATGATCAGGACCCATATCTATACTTTGATACATGAGGCTTTTCCCATTGGAGATGGAGCTACATCTACATAGAGGATTGTACATTGTTGTTGGTCTTTACTAGAGCTGCATTCTGCTCCATAATATGATGTTTTTAGCTATGTACTAGCCATGAATCTAGGCCGCTGATGGCTTTGCCGAAGGTGGACTGATCATGAACCCGAGGTTTGGACATTTGTTCGGCTTGTGAGTGTCTATGTTTGCTGATGGCTTTGCCGAAGGTGAACGAGCCTCATGACTCATGAGCTGTGCCAAACTCCCAGATTTATATGTATTCTCATGACTTTTGGTATTAGGTAGCTGACATGTCCATGAGGATTGCATGCCTATTTGGAATACCTTGTGTATGATTGTGTTTTGCCGTAGACCTCATATCGTATGCTTGTACATAAACTATGTTTCTTTAGTTTAAATGGGTCGTAACAAACTTGATTATGTTTTTTTCCCAACATTTCTATGAATTTAACTTTAACAAATTCCCCTCCCCCCTACCCCTTCCCTTTCTCCAAGATTTGAAGGCTTCATTTAATATGAAATTTATTTATAGACACCTTATAAAATTATAATGCATATTGTGGCATATTACTTGTGTTGTTATGTATTTTGGACAAATAATTTTGAATGATCTATCTAACTTACTTCAAGGTTAATTTACCATTTTTCATGTGTGTTATTGATAGGTGTTCAATTCATTATCTACACCATTTTAATAGCCTAAAAATCAATCTGAAAAATAAAATAAAAATAATATCCTCTAATCATTTAAATTCACCATCCAAATTTACAACACCCGTCAATCATATAATTGGAATTGTGTTTGTAGCTGAAAAAAATTTCATTACTACATTTACTTATGTAGTGCATATTAAAGGTCAAATAAATACTTACACATCTTATAACTTTTTTTTTATTCATACTCATTTTCGTCAATTTACCCGTAATAATTCTCTTCATTCTCTCAATAATTCATTTTCCACCAAACAACAAACAAATTAATTTTATTTCATCCCTTCTTCTTCATCTTCGTCTTTGTTTTTTATTTTCATTTTCAACTTCAACTTCATCCACAATAATTCTCTATCATCATAGCAAACTATATGAAAGGGAATTAAATTATGAAAATTGTGTAATTCTATTAAATTTAAATTATAAAAATTACTGAATTTAAAATCTCATCTTTACTCTTTTATTAATTTATTTTATTTTAATAAATTTTAATATTTTTGTGGCAATTTTATTTATTTTATTTTAATAAATTTTAACACATATTTTTGTCGCAATCATCTGTTGGAACTTGGACTAGAGTGGCAAACCGACATTGATAGGTGGAACTGACTACCTGAGTAAAAAGAAAATTTGTATCACCCTTTTTTGCCAAGGTTCTCATAACGAACCTTCCAGTCCTAAACCAAATCCCTTCGAAGTTCCAAGTACTACCCTTTTATGCCCTTTCCCCTTCCGCATTGAATTCAAATACCTTTTTCTGGATTCTGACTCTGCAAATCCACCATAGCCATATCTCCTCCTGCCTCTTCATGTGCTTGATTTGAGTATCGAAGTGATCTGCATTTTGCATTCTCTCTATAATTGTGAGAAATGGAAAATTCATTGTTCGAAGATGCGTCAGATGCTGCTCAGCCTCCCATTCGAGACGACGATCAGAGAGTCTATTTAGTCCCTTACAGGTATTTCTATCTTCTTACAGGTATTTAGTATATTCGATTCGATACATTTTCTTTTTCTTGTTTGCGAGCGGATTGACGAATCGGAAGAGTTGTACCGCAGTGATTCATTGCTTTTCATTTTGATACCTAATTTGTTTCGAGATCTAGATTGCAATCCACTTGACTGATTTGTCAATTTACCTTTGGACGGGGCTTGGGATTGAAATGTGAAGGTGGTGGAAGGACGCGCAAAATTCGTCTTCAACGTCGACTACTGATTTAAATGGGAAGGGAGGAGCGTGGTACTTGGCGCCACAAGCATCCCAGTACGCTGGTCCTATGAAGCTAATCAACAACATATTCAACTCAGATCTTTTGTTTAATTTGAGAGAAGAGGGTTCTGCGCATTGTTCTGACAACAGTGAGGTTGGGGCATCCAGACGTGATTATGCTTTGGTCTCAGGAGAAATGTGGTTGAAAGCACTTAAATGGTAAAATGTTGCTTTTATCTTGATTCATCTACTGCGGCATCAGATCCAATTGCACATCCAATTTTGCAACATTGAACTTTTGTTTGATTGAAAAGCATGGGATCCAATTGGTGCCTTTGCATAGTTTTTGATTCCTGGACTAAATTTGTTTGCAGTTATTCAATATTTTTTCTTTGAAAATCATTGTTTTTGTTTATGCATCACTTGCTTGCTTTTTCATGTGTCTTTCATAAGGCTTAGAGTTTGTAGCCATCATCATATCAAATACACATTTCATTTTGGACATGTATTGAATTGTCTGACAAATGACGTAGAAGGTTTTTGTGGTTTGTGATTTTGATATGAATCTTGTTCTTAAAACAGGAGCAGAGTATTTCTGTTTTCCTGAACATATTTTATGGTTTGCCTTTGAGGCTTTGAGCTATAACTCATGGAAGTTACTTGTGCTTTATTTTCCCATTATTTGTGTTATCTACTTTAAGCTGTCAACATCTTAAATTGCCCAAAATACCAACTCTAATTTTGTCAATTCGTACTGTTTGCATTTTGTTTTAACATGGTTCTGGCATCCCAACTTGATGAAAATTTTTATTGTAAAAACTCCATAAATTCTGCTCGTGTAACTTTATAAATTTTGACTGTGCAGGCATAGTGATTCTAGGTCTGTTACAAAGCGTACAGGAAGCTTCTCATCAGGGGAGATTGATATGGGAGATGTGTACCCTTTGCAGCTTAGGCTTGTTCTTTTGCGCGAGGCTAACTCGTCAGGGATAAAGATAAGTAAAAAGGTGAAGTGGACTCTGTACTTTCTTGTTCAGAGCATCTATCGGAGCAATTTAGTTCTTCCTGAAATTTGAGTATACAAGCTTACCCCTAGACCCTAGTTAACTCATTTTGTTTTTCAAGTTTACCCCTAGGCAAAGTGGACTCTGTAAAGTGGGAAATCAGGTTGTCATAAATGTAATTGGCTATATGATTATGACCTTAGTGCATGAAATAAAGCCGACCCTATCAAATTTCACAAATGTTTTATTGTTTTAGTTCACCTACTAATGTATATTAAATATCTGGTTTGTTACCAGGATAATGCTGCTGAACTGTTTAAAAGGGCTTGCAAAATCTTCAATGCTGAATCTGAGCCTGTGAGTAGTCTTTGTAGTCAGTTTGTGCTTATTGACAGTTTATATCAAAATTTTATCACCTTATTATACGAGGTGAATGCACTCTAATTATCTCAAGTTCCACAGGTACGGATATGGGACTTTTCTGGACAAATAAGCACGTTTGCTTTGAATGAAAAAAATGGATTTCGGAGACAGCCCGATCAGGAGGTAAGTGGTTGAGTTTCAGCAATCTCTCTTACCTCTAATAATTTTGAGTAAGAAATTACACGCTTATAAGAATGGATAGTTTATTCCCTTCTGTGTCTATAGATGCTGTAAAGACGCAGTGCTTTATGCAGTCACTTTTTAACTCATGCCCCGTGCAGTCCCTTTTTAACTTATACTAGATGTACTTGCCCCTGACATTCCCACATCTTCTGTACAGACTGCGGTTACCATTGTGTTGTTTGGGAATAAATTCTAGGTAGTGTAGGTTACATGGAATGATTACTCTACGTTTGTCTCATGGCTTGAGGCCTCTCTACGTAATGCTTTTATGATTCTTATATATACGACTTTGCCTTTGATCCTAGCAACTCTATGGGATATAGGCATATAGCTTCTTCAGCTATAGTTGCTTCTCTAATTGTGATCTTCATAGGATCTCTTTCAATGATTCATTGATTTGCATACTTTCAAGCAAGGCAGACTAATGCTAAAAATTTGTCCATCTAATTTCTGGAATAATGGCTCACGGTGGCTCAGAAAAAGTGAGGGTAGAGAAACAATCGTATCTCATAATGAAAGAAGATAAGTTCAAAGTTGATAGCCTCTCTGTCTCACTGTCTGTATGATCTCATGCAAAATCGAAGCATATCACAGCCTAAAAAAGAATAGAAAAAGACCATGGAAGGGCAAATGAGTTTTAGACGTTTGGTACTAATTTCATATTCAATACAGTTTGACTTGTAACCTAGGATTATTTTGCTTATATAAAATGATTTCACTCTATGTTTCGTGCTTGTTTGATGAGCCTGTAATTTTCTGTTCCTTCTCCTTCAGATTCTGTTGGAATTGCAAATATATGGATTGTCAGATTCAATCAAGTGTAGAAAAGTGAAAATGGACAATGATTCTTTACAAAATGCCAATTCAGGAGGTTCCTCATCTGTTACAGCCACTATGATGAATGCAAGCACTTCCAATGGTTACAGTTTTCCTCGGACCAGCAGCTCTGTTCAATCTGGGTCGTTGGGCTTGACAGGCTTGCAAAATCTTGGCAATACATGTTTCATGAATAGCGCCCTTCAGTGCTTGGCACACACTCCGAAGCTTGTTGACTACTTTCTTGGCGATTATAGTCGAGAAATTAATCATAATAATCCACTTGGCATGGATGTATGTCTTTTAGTATCAAATTCTACTTTAATACCAGTATCTTTTCAAAGATTTGGTGCTGGGAGGGGGCTGGGTTTATAAACAACTCTTCTGTGTGCAAATATTTTTAGTATTATGTTTGACTATATTGTCCTCTTTAATGGTATCTGATGTGGACTCCATTTCGTATATTATGCTAGGGGGAGATTGCTTCAGCATTTGGAGAGCTTATTAGGAAGTTATGGGCTCCTGGAGCAAGTCCAGTGCCACCAAGAGTATTTAAGTCAAGGCTTGCTCGTTTTGCACCTCAATTTAGTGGCTTTAATCAGCATGATTCCCAGGTTTGTGAAGGTTTCCATCATATTATGCAGCTTCATAGCGAATGAGTACTAAATGTGGAACAATAACCAATGTATTTTTCCCTGAAAGGAATAACCAATGGCTGTTGATTATAGGAGCTACTTGCATTTTTGTTGGATGGGCTTCATGAAGACCTAAACCGTGTGAAGTCTAAGCCCTATTTTGAAGCTAAAGATGGAGAGGGGCGTCTAGATGAGGACATTGCTGATGAATATTGGCAGAACCACTTGGCTCGTAATGATTCCATTATTGTTGATATTTGCCAAGTGAGTATATTTAGTCTTTTACCATTCATGAATTACTTCATTTTTTGCCAGTCTATGAAATTCTAAAATTTTAAAAATTAAACTCTTCAGTTATACAATATTTAATCCCTTTTCTTGAGCAACGTATCAAACTATCAAAGTATAACCCCTTTCTGTATAACTGGACTTTTGCGTAACATGCCAGGAGTTGTGCTCAGAGCACTCTAAATACGTCAGCTTATTTATTGCAGGGTCAATATAAGTCGACATTAATTTGCCCTATCTGCAAAAAGGTGTCCATCACATTTGACCCATTCATGTACCTGACACTACCACTACCTTCTTCAACAATGCGGAGCATGACCTTGACTATCATCTCTACTGATGGTAGTTCTTTGCCATTTCCTCTCACAGTTACTGTGTCCAAGTGTGGAAGATTGGAAGATCTTATGCATGCCTTGAGTGTTGCTAGCTCTTTACCTGACGATGAAATGTTTTTGGTGGCAGAGGTAATTTCAATCACCCATGACAATATATTTTAGTTAGATTGCAAGTATTTGTGGTGCACCTTTTTTCTTTTAAATCTCTCAAGCAACAGTTTTCTGCAGATTTACAACCATAGTATCATACGTTTTCTTGAAGATCGTGCTGATTCATTGTCCTTAATTAGAGATGAAGATTGTTTGGTTGCATACCGCATGCCAAAAGATACAGATAAATCATCTTTGGTTGTGTTTAGGCATCAGCATAAGGAAGAGTAAGTGCAATTTCCTATTTTAAAAATTTTGTGGCTTAGAGTTCTCTTTCTTTTAATGTTTTCTGAATGCTATGTAATTTCATATGGAGTTATAGCTCTATAGGTTTAGCATTAACAAGTTAAATGTTCATTGTGCCTTATGCCTGACATGTATACGTTTGGAAAAGTACCACGTTCAGAAATAAAACTAGGCTTGAAATTGCTAATTTGTTATTCATATATTGCCCTCAATCATGATCCCCTTTTAATGTTTAGTGTTTAAATTAACAGACACTGGAAAAGGATATTGCACTCTCTATTCATGGCCAAAAAAATTGAAATAAAAGAAGGTTACTTTCTCCCTTATATGTAGATGCCTGAGAATTTTTTTTTTTGTTAGTCCGAGACTTGTTGCCATTTAAGATGGCAAAGATCAAACTTTTTTACCTAAGAAAACATTTCTTTAGCACACATTAGTTACGCTTCCGGTAAAGCTCATTTTGTACCTGAATGTTAACAAAAAAACTTTTACTTTGTTTTTTTATCACCAACATGTCTGCTACCCGTTTGTCCCTTATGCTGTAGTTCCCCTAACAAGAACTTGGATTTTCAGGCATTCTTATCTTGGGAAGCAAAGCTCAAGTTGGAAGGCATTTGGGATTCCGCTGTTGGCGAGAATTCATGATAAAAAAGATGGATCTGATATACTTAACTTATATCTTAAATTGCTTAAACCATTCATCATGCCCATTGAAAATGTCTTGGATGATCAAGATACCTCTCAGAGCAGTGGTGTTGAAATTGCTTCTGATATGGAGAGTATCGTCACTTCTGAGTGTAATGCAGATGTTAAACTGCCTAATCTTAAGGAAGTCCGTTCATCCACAGATACAGATTTTGAGCTTTTGGTAACAGATGAGAAGGGAAATATTCAGGACATAAAGATAGAAATGACCGAGCCCATAAAAACAGAGGACAAGCCAAGGCAATTGCATTTGGTTGTACACTGGCCGGAGGAGAAACTTCAGTTATACGATACTGCTACCCTTAACAGGCAACCTGAAGTCTTGAAGTCGGGCATTTTGGTTAGAAGGCCACAGGAGTCTATATCTTTGTACAGATGCCTTGAAGCATTCTTGAAAGAGGAGCCCCTTGGGCCAGAAGACATGTGGTTAGTTATATGCATTGCTCGAATTCATGTCTCGACCTTGTGGTAGTTATATGGTTTACTTTTTTGTAATAAAGGAAAGTAGCAAAACAAAAAGATGCATAGATATACTATGCTTCCTAAATATCGTGCTGGCCAGATAATTTTTTTTTTATATTGGAAATGTGATATTGATGACTTGACAAGGCACTAAACCTTAACACTAATTTACACTGGAGGGTTTGTTTTGTGCAATATTACAATCAACTTGTTATTTTTCATTAGTGCTGTTGTTTTGAACAACATTTGTAATGTCAGAAGCTAAATGATAAACACCCCCCTTCAGTGGGAATAAAAGATTAAATGGTTGGATTAGCTGATGTAGAAAGCTTGTTAAATATCAGTTGAACTTCCCAGAATATTGAAGACACTTCCTAACAGAGATCTTGGTGTCATCTTGTGCGGGGATTCACACTGTATATCTTCATACTAAAACATTTTGTCTGGTTGTTAACTTGCTTTTCTGCTGGATAGTCTTGCTTAATGATTATATTCTCATGTTTTTAGGTATTGTCCTAAATGCAAGGAGCACCGGCAGGCAACCAAAAAATTGGATCTTTGGAGACTACCAGAAATTTTAGTTATCCATTTGAAAAGGTTCTCATACAGCAGATACACAAAAAACAAGCTGGAGACGTTTGTGGACTTCCCTGTTGATGATCTCGATCTTGCCTCATACATTGCATACAAGGATGCCAACACGTCTCGTCGATACATGCTCTATGCAATGAGCAATCATTTCGGAGGCTTGGGAAGTGGCCATTATACTGCTTTTGTCCATGTAAGTTGTGCATCTGCTGTCTTTCAACGGACAATTTATTATGATAATGCTCTTGCCTAAACCGTTTGCTGGAGCTTACTCAAATAGGACTTTTGTCATTGGCTGACATAGAAACTATATGTTTAGGAGGGAAAGGGGGGCAGCAACATGTCCAACTATGGTTAGAACATTTTGATATTACATATTACAACGGTATAGTTCGATTAGTTTTATGAATGCAGGATTCTAGGGTTGTAGCTGGACAACTATTTTTTTTAATGTGTTGCTTCAAAGGTTTTGTATATGGAATCGGAATGATTGCATTAATATCTTATAGCTATGTAAGCGAGGAAAGGCAAGGCCCTGCATTATTCCAAAAAAGCCAAAGGTCTAAGTTCACGTCTTCAAGCATAGTTGTAGATCGTATGTATTGTATTTGTTTATTCGATCTAATAGGCGTGGATCATCATATAGTTGATTGTAATATTGTATGTAACTCATTTAGACTGATCTGCCTAATCTCCACTTTTCATTTGATGTAGCATGGTGGTGGCCAGTGGTATGACTTCGACGATAGCCATGTTCATCCTATCAACAAGGAGAAGTTGAAATCTTCAGCTGCATACGTTCTTTTCTACAGAAGAATCACAGATTCCTAAAAACCCAGTCATCGCCCTGATGCCGACAGTTGGTGCTCAAGCTGGGTTTCATTGACAAACCAATTTGTTCATTTTCCATTTGATTCACACCTCCTAACCGAAACTCTCACATTCTTTTCATCTCTGGCAATGTTTCTTCAGTATGCTAGGTCTCTGTGCCGAGGTTGACTTCAATCACAGCATTACCTAAACCAGGTGAGCTTGATCCGGGAAAGAGCACATCTTTACATCTATATTAGTCTTTGTAAAGAAAGTAGCTCAACTAATTTTCTACCTTCATATACTTGCTACCAGTAATAGTATAGTAGATAGGAGCGCATTTGGCTCCCTCTATCAGTGTATTTTCTGTTTCCTCTCCTATAGTGAAATATACATGACATTCTTGACTTCATTTTTGTATGACCACTTCTGCAATCTGTGTGCTCCTCCCTCTTTCACTTTCCTGGCGCAGACTCCATTTTAGTACGAGTTGCATGAAATCTATGTCATGCCAATATCTTAGGAAAATACAGATGTCTGCAATCTGCAACTGTTTCAGTGTTAAATGTATATTCTTGGTGTTTTTACATTTTTTTTGTACCATCCCAGAGAATTTGTGAAATTGATTCTCACTTCTCAGCAGATGGATATGGAAGAAACACCTATGTCCAGCATCTTTAGAGCCAGTTATTAGACAGGGGACTTTGTGTTTGGCATTTATTCTGTTTCCATTTCCATGATATCAGTATCACAGTATGGATGGCTTGTGATCGGTATAGAGTGTTGTTCCCCAGTGTCGGTTTGCAATTGAATTTCTGGGACTCATACTTGGAGATTATGGCTGTATTTGATGTAATCCAATGAATAGTTGTGGTGCTTTTACAGTTCTACTTCACCAGATAGTGACCCTTTAACAGCGATTTGAAAGAATCCTAATCCTTAACTGAAACAGATTGCTTGGATTGTAACAAAACAAGCACGGTTCGCTTCACTGCTTTGCTCACTGCTCAGTATTTTACTTCACAGATGACATGTCCTGCATGACCAAAGAGGATGCTCTGCTGCTTTTCAGCCAGATTTCTGTCATTCTTCATGCAGTTCTATTATCGGAGACAAATTTAGCAAGTTTTCGAGTTACTTAATAGGATGAACGCTTCTCTAATCATCAATTATCATGCACAGATTATCCTGTGTTTTTTTGCTTCATTTGTCTAGTTTGTTAGGCTTATACATACTATATAGAAACATCGTTTACCTTTCAATATATTAACAATCGAGTAGAAGGTACCGGAGAGAATAAAACAAAAGGGAATTGCTTTTGAGTCAGCACGACGTCGTTTCAATCAAGTTGTTTGTCAAGCAACCATGTTCAGTCACTTGTTGAATAAATGAAGGAAAAGATGATACAGTAGTAACAGTACAATGTAAGATTGGAAGCTGAGTAGCTGACAATTAATAAGAGAAGGAAGGTATGCTGTCCATGTAGAGATCCACATATCTCTGAACTTTCAAACAACAAAAAAATTTAAAAAAAAAAAAAAAAAAAAAATTCTAGAGACAATATTAAGTTTTCTAGTTGTGCATGTAAAGCTTAAATGACGGGGACACTTCATCAAATTATATAATGGTGTTTTTAGTTTTTTTTTTTGAAAGTGGTGTTTTTAGTTTTTTTTTGTATGACTATATGTTGAAACATTTCAATTTAGAGTACCAGAAATTAGATTATTAATATATGCTCATGAACTCATAGTAGGAAAAACGATGACATAATAGTAAACTTAGTAGAGTTATATTATTATAATACATTACATGTAGATTTTTTCTGACATTTATCAAATTTTATCTCAGGACAAATTATCATAAATGGAAATTTTCTGCGGAATTCACAAACAAACTAAGCCTTTAAGGGGTTAAACACAAGATATACGACGCATTACTGTATTTTGGAGGCGTTTCTTATCCATACGATCGTGTTGGTGTGTTAAGAACGGTCAAATTAATTTTGATGATGCAGACAAATTTTATACAGATGAAAACAAATATTGTATAACAATGCTTGGAGGTGTGTCTTAGCCATACGATCGTGTTGCATTTTGGAGATGTGTCTTAGTTACAGTGATAAAATCTAGATCAAACATGTTTTTAGAAAAATCAACTATGTTGAAGACCTATTGACCCATTTAACAATTTGGATGATCAATATCAATTTTTTTTAAATCTCAAACTAGTGTTTTATGGAGGTGTGTCTTCTCCATTTTTTTTAAGAATCTGGACAATCAATATCAATATCATTTTACACTGCCTTAGCTACTTTAAAACTAGTGTTTTTAAATATTTTTACTTAAAAATATAGTAAATTTCATTATTTTTGAATTAAAATAAAAATATAGAAAGCTAAATTTAAAATGAATTCAAAAAAAAAATAAAATTTATTATATTTTTATTTTAACCGAGAATGCATAATTAATTTAAAATGATATGTGTCGGGTGATGATAGTTGTATCGTTTCATCCTTCGATAAAAATTGAAAAACCGTTTACTCAAATCATCACCAATATTTTATCACTCTAATCCATAACCGCAAGTGATTAGACGAGTATCATTTATTTCAAATTCACGCTAAAACTTAAACAACTTTTAAAATGGACGGAATTTTTTTAATTATATAATAGCATAAACTAAAACAGAAATATAATATACGTTAAACTTGAACACACAAGTAGATAATTAAAAATTACATGTCTTAAAATTTAAAAGATCAAAAGTTGAAACTAAAAAGCTAATTGTTTTATAAATCTTCAACTTGAACCGACTTTTATCAACTCTCCTCTTATTTGAGAAAATGCTCACAATTGCGATCCTTTAAAAATCAAAATATAGTACAAACAATAAGATCAATATATATAATTTACAAGTTATTATTTAAGTTTAAACTTTAAAATTTATTTATACATATAATAAATAATGACTTTATTTTTTCTTCTAGGGATTCAATATCACAATGAATTTCATCCACCAAATATTTTATATTCTAAGAATAAACATCACGATATTAGAAATCAGCGATACATAATCTTGAAGGGTTGTGGAGTATGCTGCGGTTGAAACAATTAAAGAAGTGTTACTTACTCTAGTGAGAATATTAAGTTTAACGTTGTCAATGATGTAGGGAAAAAGTCCGACATCGACAATACGATATTGTGTGAACCTAACATATAAGTACTAGGCTACTCCTCCTATTGTCAATTGGTTTTAGGATGGAAACCCGAATGCTTGTATGTGTGGTTCGCTAGACGTGCGCCCTCCGCGTCATTTGGTTCCGGGACGGATATAAGAAAAAGTTACATGGTATCAAAGGAGGTCCGATCCGGGTCCGGTTTCCTGACTTCGGGATTCTCTAAAAAGAGAATGAGATGTGAAACCCGTCGAAAAACAAAATCGAAAACAAAAATTGTGGGCGAGCTAAAAAGAGATTGAGATGTTCGACCTGAGAAAGAAAAAATGCGTCAAGTGTTAACTAGTTCAGGTAGTTAACACTTGAGGGGGATGGAACCCAAGGCTTGTATGTGTGGTACGCTAGACGTGCGCCCTCCGCGTCATTTAATTCCGGGACGGATATAAGAAAAAGTAACAAACGTTAATAAGAATATACATATAAATGACATATTTATTTATTGTATTAGTTAATAAGATTTTGGGTCTCAAACGAGGGGTGAGTTGGGTGGCAATTTCTACTACCTTCTGGATGAATGCGAGTGATTGCCATCTCTAATCAAACATATGAACAAAATAAGTTCGTTTAACCAGGTCAACTGTACAATTAACTCCAAGTGCCCTTTTGGTCCAATTCCAGAAACGGAAACGGAATGAAAACGAATTTAGGGCTCGTTTGGTAGCATTAGGAATCATTCCCGGTAACAGAATGATTCCGAATCAATCAAAAAATGTGTTTGGATAGAGGTCTTTTAACACATGAAGGCAATCCCATCATTTCCATTTCCTTTCCTAACCCTTATCCGATTCCATTCCGTTTTCATTCCACCGATCCAACCAAACGGGCACTTAATCCATTTGTATATCCTTATTGATGATATTTTATGGAATGATTCTTTGTGGCTTCATGCAAAATGTCCTTACTTCCCCATATTTTGTTATAGGGTATTAAATGTTATCATATTCAACTCCAATTACTTCAAACACCAAGGAATGATTTCAGGAATTTTGATGAATAAGGATATACATATGGACTAGATTCGTTTCCATTCCGTTACCGATTTCGGAGTTAAAACCAAACGGGCCCTAATAATAATAGGATTTAATAGATAGAGGTTTGAAAAAGAAGAAACAGGAGGTGCTGTTGTGTAGTTAGCTTCATAGATGTATCACTGAAATGGCAATTTGCGTGTTCATCTCGTCTTCGTCTACAATTCTTCATAGAAAAAGCATTTTGATCTATTTCAAAAATTATTCATTAGTGTAAAATATGATTGGGTTCGTTTGAGGATAATAAAAATTATTAGCACATCAAAAGTTTTTGTTGTTATCCATTAAACAATGGTTTTTATCACAAAACTTGAAGCTTATGAGCTTAGCTTATTTTTGCAATCTAAACACGTGCTTTCTTATTATGGTCGGTTTGCAATCTAGCTTATTGTAAGCTAATGTTTAAATTTATTTAGGATTGTTTAGTAAAATTAGATTCGGTGTTGTAGTTGACATGATTATGGTTGTAAACGAGTTTCTTTAGATTTATGGTTTATGGTTTATAAAAAAATCTCCATATACGTGTTTAGTTGGATGTTTTAAATTGACCTCGATTTGAATAAAATGCCAAAATACTCCCGAAAGAAAAAATGTATTGTGAAAGTCCATGTTCATTCATCTTCTCAACCCACTAACGACTTAAGACGAACAAAGACTCGAAGAAGGTGCTCGATACTCGGCTTAGGATATCTTTTTTGCTAGAATTGCTGATTATTCTTTTCCGGTTACTTGAAGGAGTCATTAGAGGAGAAACAAAAGGTTACTTGTCAATTTCACTATTTTATCAAAACTTAAAATATTTGAACGAAACCCTATAAATTCAACAATATAGACACCAATAACACTTCCAAATTTATCTTCTTCTTCTTTGAAGAAATCAAAACATATGCATTTATATTCTTCGATCTATTTTAATTTTTCATTCTTTTTGTACACAAATCTTATACATGGCTGATTTCTTCATGTAAACTTATAAGATTTGTTTTGAATTTTCAAATTCATTTTCTTTGATCCGTTTTTATAATCTCTACTTCAACTTTTTTCGATGTCAAGCAAGCATGAAATGAATCAAGGATGAAGAGAAGATAAAGGAAGAGAATGATCTGCTTTTGCTTTCTTCGATATGTTTCGATGTGAAGCAACCATGAAATGGCCGGGATAGGTTCCTTTCCTCACCTCCTATTTTTGGATTTGTTTCTAGAGTCTCCGTTGTGTTTCGGATGAAAGAAAACTTAGAAAAGGGTAGAAATGGAATGGGATTTGAAAAAACACCATAAATCTTGGGATATCAGTTTCAAGAATTGTGGTTTTGAAATCTAAAAAACTAAAACTCTGAACTCCTCAAATTCAAATTAAACACAAACATAATATTTGAAATAAATAGATGATTGAACAAATTGATTGAAGAAACGAAAGTGGAGTTGCATAGTTATAAATTCTGAAAAAGCTTAGATAATAATTTCTTTATTAAACTAAGCTACATGCAATATGACATCTTGAGCTTTAATTTAAAATTTTACTTTCAAACATCCACCACCTATTTTTCTTTCTTTCTTTTTTCATCGTCTTCCTAAGCTTACAACATTCGATTTTCAAACTATCTATTATCATCCTGTTGGAGATAATAAGTTCCCACATCGAAAGTTGTGGACACTAAGAGCCTAGTATATAAAGTCGGTGAACTACTCCTCCTATAGTCAATTGGTTTTAGGATGGAACATGTTTATGTGCTGGACTTCGGCATGTGCATGTGTATGAACACGACCCCCGCTCTACAAGTCCGTCTGTATCGGACTTTGACACACCCCTTGCTAGCATATGTTGCACACTCGTCAACTGGTGCATGAGACTTGGCTACTTCTACAACGTTTGTTTTTTTTGTCCAAATAATAAGGACACAATCTAAAAACAATTTTCGCAAAGATAATCCAAATGTTTTTCGATAATAGCAGGAAGCCACTTGAAAAGGCTTCATCTTTAAACATTACATTCAATATAAGCATAAAGCAACTGAAATCTCTTCTACCTAGCTAGGTTGTTGAGGAAAAACGAAATCAATGATGAAAACTCAAACCCAAATCAAAGTAGACGATCGATTAGTAATAGGAGATAGTATACAATCCATGGAACCAGCTTAGCTACTTGAAAAGGCTTGACACCAGTTTGAATGTTTGAATGAGTAAAGGGTATAATAAATGTAAGATTACAGATATAGAATGAAAGTGAGTAGTGAGAGGTTGCTATCTCATCAGCAATGGCAGAAAACACTTTGGTCAGACTCTACTTTGTGAAAAGACACATGATCCTTCTCTCTCTTCCTCTTCAAACCATAATCATTACAACTTCTATATATTCATAACAATTCAGATACGCGATCTATGTTTATACTCTTCACCCTTTCCCTTATTTTCAACAAATTTACATTTTGGACTTGATTTTTGGTTAATTTCAGGCTTAGAAAGTAATTTAGAGGTTTATTTATGGTTGAGAATATAACCTTTTAAGTTTAATGATTGTCCCGAAAGCCAATACGACACTTGATTTGACACAACAGATTCTGCATGCTTCATCTTATCCATGCACATTCTCTCTTCTTCCTTTACTGCTTAAACTTCAATCATTAACGACGTAATCCATATTAGACCTAATCATCTTCCACCACCTCTTATTATTATTTATTATTAGTTGGTTATATGTCAAAATATTAAATCAATTAAAATTAATTCATTGGTTAGAAATAATTCAAGTAAAAGTATTACTTTTGATACGAAATTACGGACACAAGAGACGTATGTTGATAAAATATATATAAAATATTAATTAGTTACAGGAATAAAAACTAAACTGTTCTATATTTTGACCAATCGAAAATGAACCGTTAGTGAACAAAATAAAATAAAATGATATCCTAATAAATAAAATTATTATTTTAAAACATCATAGTTGTTTATACTATTACTTCACATCTTTTTTTTTGTACTACTTTTAAATAATGTTTACGTAACACAAATTTTATTAGTTTAAAAAATCTATATTAATTATTAGTTTATATACAGTGTTTCATTAATTTAAACACTTTGTATTATTAATTTATACTTTATTATATATTTGGGTTATATTTTTAATTTTTTTTGAATAATATTAGAATCTATATTATTAGTTCATATACATCGTTGAATAATTTAAGCACTTTGTATTACACTTTATTATATATTTTTGTATATATATATATATATATTATTAGTTTAAACATTGTATTTTATTCGTTTAAATACTATATTCTATTAGTTCAAACGTGTATGAGTAAAAAAGTGCATAAAATATTACTAATAAATTAAGTTGCTTTTTTTTAAAGGTAATTTAGTTGTTTAGTCGTAAATTAATATAGTTTAGTTGTTTTTTAAAAGGTAAATTAGTTGTTTAGGCTTAAATTAATAGTTGTTTTGAAATTGATTAAACATTAAAACGTTTGGTGTAGGAACTTAATTTGTTTGATAGTTGTTGGTGTGTAATAATTCAAATCCCAAGGGCAAGGGACCCTTTCTTCTTCGAGACCATCAATTTCGGTGAAGGCATTTGTTTGTCTGAAACTCCATTTAATATCTTTGTTTATCTGATTGTGACCCGTTACTATCACGTCTTCCACGGATTTTGATTTATTTTTATTTAAATTCTGACAAATATTAAATTGATTATGGATAATAGCTATCTAATGTTTATGTTAGCTTGTAATGCCAACCCTCTTCTATTCTGTGTTGTCAAATTGAGACTCTTGACACTTCAATTTGAATACACAATGAAAAAGTGGCTACGGATGGATAGGGTTTTTTGATAGGAAAGAACATGAAAAAATAGGGTTTCTATATATGATAAAAGCGTAATTGTTGTTTACAATGTTCACCTTTGATTTTGATGTAACCCTAATCCTCCGTCTCGATCATCGGTGGAAGTTGAACGAATGAGACGTCTTGTAACTTTTAACTTACAAGGGACCTACGTACATGTTTTCAAAATTATTATCGTAAAGTCCATTGCTTGGAGTACTAACGAGAAGCATGTGCGTACGGGCATATATGCACGTTGATCAAGCCTTAACACATAAACTCGGTGAGATTCTCTTTCTAAAAACCGATTGACAATAGAAGTATCTCATGGATATTAATACCCCTCCCGAAATGATTGATACTGAAGGATCATCTCTAGTAGATTAACATGAAAAGTTTGACAACACAATCTTTAGATGCATTGCACCTTAGCTATCTTGCTAGGTGAGACTGAACATATGACACCCAAACACATGCAACAACATTACAAAGTGAAAGAATATATCTTATAGAATATTGATTCATAATATATATATATACTTACGCAATTCATGCAAGAAAGCTGGTTATCATAAGCTACTTATTCAACACAGGATCGGATATAAAACTTATTAAGTTCAAAGTAATGAAACTCAAAGAAGTACGTACATTCAGCTTGGGGGTTTGTTCTTTGCTCCTTCACCAGTGATTCTTTAGTCCACTAGTTTATTTGCTGGTTTGTGGCCATCATCAAGGTTTAAACCAAAATGAATTCTGGGGAAATGGGCCCACTGCAAATTAAGTAAACCCAATTAAACACACAAGAAAAACCCTAATTTTAATACTTGTCTGCAAGATTAGGGAGTAAATTTGAATGTGAGGAATTGGGGAGTCACATTTTTAGCTGCAAGGCTGAAGGCTTCCCTGTGAGTGATTTCTGGGTTGATGGATTTTATCCTTTGGATCTCCTCTCTGCCCACAAGTTAATAATATGAAGACAGTACTAAAAACTCCATATCAAGATAAGAGCATGTACACATATGAACTGCATTGTCCGTATCAATCAGAAGATTGTAAATTCGAGGAGTCATTTCCCAATTATTGGTACCAAATATTGAGATATCAACTTCAACTTTAATTCAATGTTGGCTACTTTACTTACATTTTTCATGAAATAATTGTTTAGTTCAGAATTTGAAGATGAAATACTCACTTAATGAACTTGTTGTAGGCTGATGGAACCCTTTGTTTCTTTACAGGAGCTGCATTAAATATTCGATCCAATTCAGAATTTGTAAGATAAACATCCAAATCAATCACTGCTCTACAACTTTGCATGTACACTTCAAATTGGATTATGGTATCACCATAATGATGAATGTCAAGCAATTAGGGTTTATATATTCCCTCCAATCTAAACAAATTGTCAGTTTTATCATTCAACACAATATTTAAGAAAAGTATTAACTCACTCTTAATTGTCTTGAAAACTTAAAATCAACATCTAAATCCTAAACAACAATCATTTTTTATTGGAGGGTAGTATACATTATCATCATGTGATTATTTAACCTATGGCTAAGCCCTAAATCAAGAAAGGCAATGCTTCAATTTGAGAGATCAAAATAGGATGAGAGGGACAACTAACGACAAATAGGAGGAGTGCGAGGCGGATCATGTTCAGCTGAATCGATAGAAGTGGCAGTCTTGGTTGAGTTATTAGAGGAAGAAGATGCAGTAGTAGTGCTGCTTTTGCTCACCATCTCTTCTGAACCTGCAAGCTGTTGTTGCCTCTGCAACCATATATATATAGAAACAACAAAATCATATACCTCCCTCAACTAAACACATGTTTCTAACTGGGTTTTCATACTGATTCAGGAGTTAAGTTGACTGACAGTAAAAATTACTTGCTAATTAGGAAAAGCAACAAGGGCAGAAAGGAAATCAACAGTGCTAAGCTATTGAGATTTGTATGTATACATGGAGAAGAAAGATACCTGGAGGAGATGAGGCGGAGGAGAAGGAGGAACAGAATGAAGAGGAGCACCAGCCATGTTTACTGACAGAAGGTTTGCACAATGTCCACATCTCACTGTCACTATTGTGAACATACTGCTACTTGGTACACTTACCTGCATCATCAATTCAAGCTATTGAGATTTGTATGTATATATCAATATATGTATAGTCATACTTGTAAGAAATCTATCTATTATACTATAAGCTAGTTTTATGTATATTGTACTTGTCCAATTTTGTAGGACATATTAAAAATAAGATACAAAAAAATGAACTTTGTGTGATCATCAAATTTGAAGACTAAACTATTTCTGTGATCTGAATCATAACACTGAACTATCTATTGGGTAGAAACAGTATACAACACAACCCTAATTTCAAAAACTCTCTCTCTCTCTCCACTGTAGTGACAGACCCACACAAACCTAGAGAGAGAGAGAAGCCATAGATGATGTGACTGAAGCTTCCTCAAAACAGAAATTATCAAGTTTGAAGGAGGAAAAAAGTTGGTGTCTTTTTAGAGAGAATTGCTGGGGCACAGCTATATAGCTATGATAAAAGGAAACATAAAAGGCTGTTAAAAGGGATCATGGCTAATGATTTCTTTTGATTATGTGTAATCAGATCATCAGTACTGTATCAGAGTATCAGACCCATCATCAGATGAAGACTCCTTTACACATATATATAATATATATGCATATTATACACATGCCATGCATATGGTACTACATTAGAATGCCAGCTATTTGGCTATCTAGTCAAAATATAGAGTATAAACTATTTTTTATGTTTAATTGTTATAAATGATGCTTCAGTGTTTACAACTGAATCATCTGACAAATAAATTATAGAGAAAAATAACAGAAGGTACACATTTCTATATATAATAACTGATCTTTGAAGAGAAGGGAGATAGTGTTGATGAATCAATTACTATATATTTTCCAGAGTATGGGAGTGTGAAGGTGATTCAGTGAAAGAAATCAGAAGCCCATGGCCATATGTATATGAGTCAAACAAAAGCAGGAAACTTTATTTGCTGACTTGTTTTACTATTTCCCCTAACAACCCTAGCTAAGCCCTACTTTTCTCTCTTCATATCCTCCCAAAACCAATCTTTGTACACAAGCAGACAGCTTTAGTCAAATCATAACAAACTACAAAAATAGGAAATTAAAATTAGAAGAAATGAATATTTCTCATTTTAATCACGGTTTGAAATTGACATGGGCAGAAAGCCTAGGGTTCACAGAAAACACACAAATAACAACAACAAGAGCATAATTTTATGAGACCAATATATGAAAATTTAACAAAATTAACCAAATCTTTCAATTCTCTTCCCCAAAAACCAAGAAAAAAAGGGCATGTTTTGTTTCTAAAATTGGTCCACAATTTGGCCTGATTTTTTTCTACTTGGACTGATGTGCCCCTTTGCATCTTCTCTGCACCGATCTACTTTGATTGGGGAATTCTAATTTTTCCCACATCGAGCTCTCTTCATCTCAAAACATCTTTTGAAGTTCAAAAAGAAGAATCATATATTTATGCAGATCACAAGCATGAGATCGAGGTAAAAAAAAAAGCAAAGAATATATAATACCGCTAAGATGGTGTTGCAGAAATTGCACTGAACATAGCAGACACGCTCGGAAGCCATTTCCATTGACATATCATATATGCTTTAGCAGAAAGAACAAATCAAAACCCACTAAAAAGCTATGGTAGAAAAAAAACAAGAATTATATTACTTTGAGATAGCCCAGATCGAAGGGAAAGAGAAAGATGAGATTCATCTTAACTTAATATAGATTGAAAGATATAGAATTGCAAATGACAAGGGTTTTTTGAGCAAATTCAGCATGAACATACAAGAAAAACAAAAATGAAAGAAAATTTTGGTGGGTTTTTTTGGGTGGAGATGAGGAGGAAAAAACTTAGAAGGTGGAAGAAGTGGGGGATGTGGAGGAAGTGGGAGTACGAATATATTATGTTATTATATTATATTTTATATTATTTTACCTGGTTTGATTTTCCTTTTTTTGGGAGTGTATTGATGATTGAGAGAATGAGTGGGGGAAGTGACGCTGTTCAGTTTCACTAAAGCCCAACCTTGCTTTCTGTAGCGCGGACAAGGTGGGGGAGCCTCCTCAGATCCACAAAGCAAGACAAAATATGTTCAAGTCTTTCTAACATAATTGGGGTTTCGCCTAATCTTAATCATTCAAGATCTAATCTTTACATATGTTTTGTATTTCTATTATATTAAAGGTGGGGGAGACTTAGATGATGTTGTATAACCACAAGTGTAACAAGCACGACAATACAAGATGAACATGCATTATAAGTTAATAGTTTTTATTATATCTAATCATCAACTGATGAATTAATCCGATCCACTAGCTCAATTACCCGATTGATAAGGTTATTGTATGAGTAAAAGAAGTGGTTCATTGCTATCATCTATCATTTGATCCGTTGTCATTCCTAGCTAGTTACATCATTCGTGTCCTTGTAATAAGGACATACTCTATAAATGTCTAATGTTTTAATATAGTGAACCAGCACTGAATTAAACAAAACATAAATATATATGTATAAACTAACAAAACAATCTAAGAAAAATGTTTTATAATAATTCAGCTTAGTATCACCCAAATTCATTTTTTTTATACAGGTGAGAAGCAAAGCTCGAAACCTAAATAACATAATGTTCCAACATTATAAACAAGTTAGTTAGTTAGAAAAAATTGGGTGAAATTTTTTTTTAGGCTTTTGTTATGTGAATCCCTTTAATTTTTATCTACTCTAATTGATTTTAGGCTAATTAAAAATGGATATATTTACTTAATGAGTTTATGTTATGGGTACTGGTAATAGAGTAATAATGGTAAAATGTCTAGTTAGTCATTTTGTCTAACAAGTTACCGCCTCTTGAATTCTAAGAGCATCACATTAGCTCGGAATCCGAAATGAATATGCCCTAAGAATTTGTTAAGACGAATTAATAATACGATTTTACTAGTTTTAAGTGTTATTGTTTTTACACCTGCCTCGGACCAAACGACGTAAAAGACACATATAAGTATATAAAATTTTATTCTAAAATTAATTAACAAGAAGTAGTAATTTGTAAACTTATATACTATATTCATGTATTTCAGTATATTGTCTCAATCTCATAAGGTGAAAATACGCAAGCCATATAATTGATGCAATAATGGATACCATTTGAAACTGTTGAATTAATGGAATAGGATAAGTAAAAGCATTAGTCGGACATTAGAGATCTATTGTTGGATTCCTCAAATTCATGTGTCAAATCATTCTACTTATTACAGGGTAAAAAAAAAGCCAAAAACACATCATGCGAATGAAATTATATTGCACTATTAAATATACAAATTATCAATACTTTGGGTAGAGGAAACACTTTTAGGTACGGGGAGTGTTACAATTTAATATTACAGAGTAATTTAGATTTTTGATTCATTTGATCTCATAAATCACGTTCATTCACATCATTTAATAATTTAAGATAGGTGCGTTGACATCATGCGAATGAAATTATATTACACTATTAAATATATAAGTTATCAGTACTTTGTATTGAAAGTTTTTTTTTATCGTGCCCCGACATCCAAGATTGTAGATTCCGACTCCATCGTGTGGACAAATTGTTGCGGTTTTGTCATCACAAAGAACCTTCATTCGAAGCCCCCCGGTTTCGAGTTGCACAGTTGTTTCATATCCAATCATAAACCAAGGATCAATATTAAAAGGAGTGTGAAATCTCCTGCTTCAAATATATTGTGAATACATTTTACAATCTCACATCGATTTTAAACTACTCCTTCCATTACAAAATTGGTTGAATTCGCTCCTAACGCTTATTGTAAGTTTAAAGTTTGAAAATACTTCAATTGTTCACAAGGTCAACCCATAACCCGCCGGCACCAACATGATTGATTTCCCACACAAGGCAAATTATCATTTCAGACAACTCTTAGGGCTCGTTTGGTATGATTGTAAGATTGGGGTTGGAATCAGGAATCGGAATGAAATAAGGAATTAGAATAAGTCAATCCTGATACTTGTATGATGTTAGAATAAAATATTTTTGACACATGTTTTTTATTTTATATGAGTTATGCAACAAGAAATCGTATCATATTTGATGATATATGTGAGAATGTTTATCATGTAAATATATGTTATTTTTCAAACTACATTTACGAAAAATAAAGACTAACGAATAACTTAAAGATTAAACACTAAACAATCGTCAACCCAAATAAAAAGGTATATATTTCTTCTATCAAGTAAAAATTTTCCTAATTGAACAAATTATATTATTTCGAGCATTTTTCGGTTACATTACATCTTGAATGAAATATTCGTATTATAGTTAAAAAAATTTGTCAAAAATCATGTTTTTCTACAAAATAATTATATAATTTTAATTAATTGATGGACAATAAAAAAATTTATAAAAAAATATTATTTTTATTTTGTGAAACTAAATAAACAAATATATATATATTGAATAAAAATATATAAATGTAATTTTAAATTTAAAATGAGTTTACGTTGTAATGGGATACCCACCTTTAGTTTACGGAATCAACTTCTTTCTAGATTTGGAATGAGTCATTCCATTAAATCATTCTAATTCCGGTTCCAAGTCTTCCCAAGCACGAGGTATTGAGATGACTCATTTCGATTCCGATTCCTGATTCCACGGGAATCGTACCAAACGAGCCCTTAAATCTATAATTCCTCGTATTGTTACAAAAACTATCATCAGATTCCGAAAACGGTATCAGAGATTGGTCGCAAAGCAGAAGTGTTGACAATGAGATTTGTAGTTTCAGACTTTCAGTAAGGTAGAGATATGATGATCTTGGTTGTGGCAAAAACTACTTAAGTATGAAACATGCAAGAAGAAGAGAGTAGAAGAATGGATAAAGTATTGGGAACAGTAATCAGAAATCGCTATTTGGTCTCAGCCCATGTTCTATCAGGCCCGAATCGTATACGGATAAAGTATTGGGCCTGAATCTTGATCTATAAGCCCAATAAGCGTGACCTTAACCAATCCCACAATCTCGACTTCGATAGCCCATTTCAATTGTGACGTAATCATGCAACTACTATTTAGGGCCCGTTTAGAAGTACCGGGAATCATTCCCGGTAACGGAATGATTCCTAATCAATAAAAAGTACGTTTGGTTAGAGGTCATTTACCACATAAAAGTAATCTCATCCATTCAATTTCCTTTCTCTACCCTTATTCAATTACATTCCGTTTCCATTTCACCGCTCCAACCAAACGGGCACTTAAACTTACTTAACTTACTAAGAATCTCATTGACCAGACTTCCAGTGTCTAATCAAGTTATTAAATGCTTAAACAATAGATTATTACTTTATACTAATGGTGTGATTCACGATTTCACGGTGTTCAACAAACCTAACTAGACATCTACATATGGTTTACTCACCTAATCACTCATTTATCGTTAAATTATTGTCCACGTTTCAACAGAGACAGCCAAACATGATCTTTGCCATGAAATTACAACTTTGGACATCAAACCTAACTTATCGAAACTGCACCTTATATGAAATTGTTTCTATTATGAAAATTATAACAAAAATATACCACTAATATTTAAAAAAAAAACAATTTGGTTTACTAAGCTTTTTCTAGTTTTGTGTTTAGTAAATGTACTCCTTTAAAGAAGAGTGTGTAGAGTTTGAGAATAAATACAAAAGGTTGGGGTATATTTATTTAATTGAAACATTAAAAAAAACCTAGTTAATACTATAGTTTTTTAAAAAGGCCTAGTTACCAAATTTGCCCCAAAAAAATTAACAAATAGAGAAACTTTAATTCATTTGTTTAATATCCTAAAAATTTTTTTTTTAACTAAAAAAAAGATAGACACACACAAAGAGTGTAAAGAATAATGAAAAGAGAAAGCCGTTGGTTCACAAGATTTTGGCGCTCACTAATTAACTGCCCCTCACCTTCCATTCTTGTGTAGGGTAGAAACACGCGCTCCAACAAGTCAACACCTTTGATTTCCTCCAACTACCCCCTCTTTATTATTTATTTTTGAAAAAATAGGTTGAATAAACTTTAGTACCCGTCATTTAAATTATTAGAACGGTACCTCACCTATTGAGTCCGACCAGAGATTAGTACCTATATTAGTATTGACACGTTAATTTAAAAGATCGGTGTTAAATATCTAAGGTAGGTGGACAATTTTGTATAAGGTAGACGGACAATTTTTCCCTGATATTTAACAACGATTTGTTAACTTAAAGTGTGAACAGTAATCTAGGTACTAATTATTGGTCGGACTCAATAAGTGAGGTACCGTTCTGATAGTTACAAAGACGGATACTGAAGTTTAGTCAGACTAAAAGATGGTACTTGTTTAGGTAATTTTCTCTTTATTTTTATTTATTTATTATTATTTTTTTTACCCTTTTCATTTTATAAGCATACGAACTTAGGAAATGTGGGCGCCAAAATCATCGAGCTTCCACAACCCCATGTCATCAATATTATAAGGGCATTAAATTAGTACATGCCTTCCTTTGTGCTCCGGTAACAATTTTATTAAGGCATTTTGTTTTGGATTTATATATTTATATATTTAAACCATTATTCCAAATTGAAAATAGATGTAAGAAAGATACAGAGCTTAATTTGGTAGGGACATTCCGTCTACGCACGAAGGTGAACCGTTGTGGGGTTTATATTTACGTACAGAAAGCCTAACAGTAGGAGTACAATCCACCCAGCACAGCTCTGCTCTAATTTCCCACGCCAGAAACAATGGCGACTATGTCGATCTTCGGCGGCCTTGTTCTCCTGCTAGCTCTCTACTGCGGCCTCGACCCGTTCAACCACAGACCTACCTACGGCTTTCCTGATTTCGTATCCTACAAGGTCGAGATGCCCACCTGGTCTGAGATTCCCTTCCCAGAAGATCCCCAAAATCGTCTTCAAAAATCCGAGATTAAGTTTCTGAACAAGTTACAGGGCCCCGAGAGCGTCGCCTTCGATCCGTATGGCCGCGGTCCCTACACTGGAGTCGCCGATGGCCGGATTCTCTTTTGGAACGGCCAAGAATGGACCGATTTTGCATATACCTCGTCCAACAGGTGAGCTGTTTTTAGGGTTTTTGTGCTGCATTTCGAAGTTCTTGCTTGTGTTTTTGTGGTGTCTGTTCCATTTTGAATGTCGAATCGGTCTGCTCATTTTAGGGTTTTTCTGCTCAAAATCGAACGTGTTTCGGCTGTTTTCGAACCCGAATTGGCTCACTGAATTAAGTCGGTTGTTGGTAAGACTATCCGGAGTTATGACTTGTGATTGACTGGTTTACCTACCTCCTACTTTCTATTAGCCAATGAATTAAATTTTATGGCAATAGAAGAAAAAATTAGGACGCATGATCTAGAAAATGAGTCCTGTAGCTATTTAAAGTTCCCTGTAGATTGTTGATATGTAAAAGGTCATTTTAACTAATTGAACTGGGAATCAATAAGGCAGAAATAGAGTAATAGTACGAATCATCAACTACATTTTCTTTGGTGATTGGGTTTAATTAACAACTGAATATACTGTATCCGTATAGCTTTCGTTGATAGTAAATGCTGTTTTAACCCATTTTGCTAGCTTGTCTGCTTCTCATGCTGATAGTATGACAATTGTTGAAACACCGTATCAGGCACGGCTCTTTTGAGTTTTCTCCATTATGTGTACGGTGTACTGCTTGATTCTACATGTATGGTTTACGTGCTAATCTTTGTCTCTCTATGTTTTGGCCTAGATCTGTTTGCAACCCAAAGCTCGTTATGACGGAGTACCTAAAAAATGAGCACATATGTGGTAGGCCACTTGGGCTGCGGTTTAACAAGAGAACAGGAGATTTGTACATTGCGGATGCATATCTTGGGCTCATGAAGGTGGGTACACAAGGCGGTTTAGCAACATCAATTGCCACAGAAGCAGAAGGGGTGCCTTTTAGATTTACAAATGATCTGGATATTGATGATGATGGAAATGTTTATTTTACTGATAGCAGCACTGTATACCAAAGAAGGTACCGACGAGTTATCTAAAGGTTATGTGGTGCATTCTCTTGATGTTGCATTCTTTGTGAGTATAATATCAGAAACAAGAATGTAGACAGAAATATGATGAATTATAAGTTATAAAGTTCCATTTATTTAGATATCAAATCATAAAGAGTAAACGAAGCTTCAAAAGAGCAGGACTATGATGCATTATTTTTTGAGTTGATGAAATCTTACTATGAAGATGGAATAGAACTGAATTGAACCTTTCTTAGTTATAGATGTTCACATTCATTACATATGATCTTAGGGGTACTTCTTAGATTCATCGTAACAATTCTTCTAGAAACATGTTTAGGATTTGACAATTACAGTTCTTGAGCAATAATTCATGGATATCGGTCTTCAATAATATGCGTACCTTTTCTTTGATTTGTTTTTCTGTACAATATACCACTTTTGCCAGGAATTTTCTGCAGTTGGTGTTCTCTGCTGACAACAGTGGTCGTATTCTTAAATATGATCCGTTAACAAATAAGGTCACAGTGCTTATAAGAAAAATCCAATTCCCTAATGGTGTTACATTAAGCAAGGACAGATCATCACTCATCTACACTGAATCATGCATTGGAAGGTAAATTTTGATTCTTTTGTGCATTCATATCTTTGATATCTACTTGCTGCTTTGCTTCAAGTCATACAGAGAAACTAATTCGGAAAGTGTTAGCCAAGATGACTTAAGTGATATATTTTGGAAATCATTTCATGATTCCGTTTATGTTTTGGCCGTTGAAAATGCATTTGCAGACTGAAGAGATACTGGCTAAAAGGCGAGAAAGCTGGAACAAGTGAATTGTTTGCTGTTCTACCTGGATTTCCTGACAATATAAGACCAAATGAGAAAGGCGAGATCTGGGTTGCAATTCATTGCAGAAGAAATTTATACTCTCATATCCTAGCCCTCTACCCAAAGCTACGTGACATTGTTTTATATCTCCCCATTTCTGCAAAGTATCAGTTCTTGCTCCATGTGGGAGGCAAAATGCATGCTGCTGTGGCAAAGTACAGCCCTGAGGGCGAGTTCCTTGAGATCTTAGAAGATAGACAAGGGAAGGTGGTGAGAGCTGTGAGCGAAGTCGAAGAGAAAGACGGGAAGCTCTGGATGGGGAGTGTCCTCATGCCATTCATGGCTACTTATGACTTGAACTCCAGTTAGGGAGAAGATCTTCTAAATCACAATCTTCATTTACACTCTAAAAATGTGCACTTACAAACTTGTATTACAACTTCTGCTATTATGACTTTGTAGGGTTTGTTTGGACAAAGGCTTTGTCTTAATTTTTCAGACACACTCTTGGGTTTTTCAACTTTAGTATATTTGCAGAAAGGCAGCTTGAGAAATTTCATACGTTCATGGCATAAGATCACAAGTTTGACCATCTATGAATAAGAATCTGTTGTTGTCTAAAGCTTTGAAGTTTGATCAAAGAAAAAATAAGTAAAGGGGAAGATGAACCAACTTATGTTTATTGTTTTCAAACTCAAAATATATTTATAAGTGTATAGATTTGTAAGGCATGCTTATAGTACAATGCTAGAAACTAGAAATTATAAGTGTTAAGTGTTAACCAAATGTCACAATCTTTATTAGGTGCATTGTACTATGTTACCAATTAAAGATCAGGCTGAAAGTTTGGCAGCTAAAAATTAAAAAAAGTTAAAACAAATTAAAACCTATTAAATCAGCACTTTTACAAAGAATTGAACTCCTATTGTCAAGTATAAATGCTTCCACTAGACACAAAACTAGAAAATAGGATATTTTCACTTGACAACATTTTCTGATTTGTTTTTATTTTACTATTTTTCTTATAAAAAGAAACTCATTATATCTCCATTGTGGAACTCAAAAATAGGATATTCTCACCCCTCTCTCTCTCTATATATATATATATATATATATATGGATTGGTTGGGTGTGATGGGTGGATGGAACGTCCATCCGGATATTACCAGATCCACCATCGCTTTATTTTTCATCTATTTTCACCCACCATTTAATGAATTTTTACCCCTTCTATCCATCGGTTATGGATGAATTTGTGACCTCCTTTGGTAACAAGCCCAACCCTTGTATCCTATATGCTCAAACAGTTAAGTTGAAAATGCTAGCTTTTACTTTGCCTTTACTGGGCTTGGTTGGTATAAAAGCAAGGCTTAACAAAGCCCGTTCCCAAAATTAACGTAGGTCCCGGGTGACTAAAATTTGTGGCTTCTTATAACTTCTAAGATCATCTGAACTCTAAAGAAACCAACTTTAATGGAGCATTAAACAAACGTATTTCCCTAACTTTTCGTGTTTGTAGATACTTTTATTTTGTACACCCTTATAATTTTACTCTATATATAATTTCTCCTAACGAAAATGTGTCGGCGTATACGAAGTGAATACTTCAATTTTCCGGATAATGTATTCAAGGCCTTCATGCTTCTATTTTTATAAGATGCATATTTTGAATTGTGATAGCAGTAATTTAATAAATCATCCTTCCAGTCTGCTGCCTTATTTATTACTCCTCCTCATTAATATTCTCGTGATGAATTTTTTATATGTTTTTTACAAAAAAATATCATGTCCATACTTGTTAAAGTTAATATAAACCTGAAATACTAACCAAGAGGCTTGAAAATGATATGCCAATTGTCAAGAGAATCTATATATTGATTTCTGTACAAGTACATTGAAAGTTAACATGGGGTTTTGGCATTGATATTCCACCAACCATATAAAATAATTGAGAAACCATTTTAAAAAACAAATTATGTGTTAGATGCAAACAGAAACACATTAATTAAAATAAAATAAAGTAGGTGGAGATATAGTGTGATAATAGTATAATGAAATGAACACTAAAGAAAGAATAAATTTATTGCAATTCACCATTATTCAAAAGAGGGGTTTGGGACCCTCTCAATCACACAAAACTAATTTCATTGCCACCGACAGCCCCATTACTAAAAAATACTCAAAAATAAAAGTTTAATACAAGCTTCTTTAATTGACAGTATACATATATATATATATATATATATATAATATATAACAAAAACTATAATACCTTCTGGGATGGATTCATCTCTGTGCAAGGTGAAGGAAAATACAGATGCACACCCTCTATTTTTTATTGCTCATGCCTCCCAAAGAAACATTGTAAATGAAATGAAAAAAAAGAAAACAATTGTATTAACATCTTCACATCCCCCATGTTGCAGCTGAGTTTTACATCTGCAAGCAACATCAAAAATAGTATTAAGTTCCAAGTGAAAGTGATATATGCTATCCTTGCTCTGTAAGGGACATCTGGATTCACTTCAAAGCAACAGAACTCTGAGATTGAAAGATGAACAAGAAATGAAATTTCAATGAAACCTTGTTTATGCTGCCTAATGTATCTGAGTATGTGCTTGTGGGGGATTGATTCTTCATTGACAAGTTGTGAATCGAGAATGCTGTCCAAATCTCCTCAGCATCTCGCAAGTTACTTCCATCAATTTTCCTGCATAATTGTTATAGATTCTCAATTGAAATGCAAGTCAAAAGGTCATTTGATGATTTGGTAGACAAAAAGCTCATTATCATTGCATTGCAATACAGCTGTTTCCAGTTTTAATCTCGTTGCTCTTGCATTTCACACTCACGCCATGAGATCTGAAAGCTAAACCCTCTAGGACCCAACTCAATAACTCAATCATATCAACCAAGAATCAAAGATCATTTAAAGGCTGTCGGTCACAAAAAACCCGACCCTTTCTTTACACGCTTACCCAGAAAGCACCCCGAAATATTCACAACACCCAGTTTCCAGAACCAGCCCTACCCGCCAACTCATACCCCAAGTATTGTTCCGGGTCAAACCCGACTGAAAATCACAGTAATTAATAACCCACTCAGAATTCATGTGAATTTACCTCTTCTGGATTTGGTGATAATCTTAGCAGATCGGGTGGTGGTCGTGACGGCCGTTTCCTTCTCCGTCTTAGACTCCTCCAATGGGAACAAAACTCCGTCGATACCCTGAACGGAGATCCGGCCATCCGTATAGATATCCGGGTCAAACAAATAAGCTGATCCGTCTCCTTGCCCGAACTTAACAGAACCGTCAGCCTCTTCCGCTGTTATCTTAAACGGCAGCCTCAACGTATCGTACTTTACCTTCCCAAATCTCCTTACGGCATTATACATACTCTCCTCAGTCTGATACTCCGGTATCATATGATAGTACATAATCTGTTCCGGAGCACCGGGCTCACTGAGCTGATCAGTGGTCAGCTTCGCCATGGCTTCGTCATTGGGAGCTAGAACTGTGATTACGTATCCTTCTGAGACTAATCTCCCCATTTCGGATCCAAGAGAGGTGAGATTCATGAGAATGTCTGCGAGTTCGTTGTATCCACCGTAGTGGAGAAGAGTGTGAATGAAGTCCTTCACCATCGCCTCGCCGTGGAAGTGACCGTGGGCACCGTCGGGGCCTGGCGCCGGAGCGGGGGCTAGGGAGGGGCCGGGGGCCATGGCGTCGTAGATTGGGAGAGCGGGAGAGGATCCCGCTGGGGAAGGAGGAGCTGGCTTCTTGAGACGATGAGTTCGGGGATCAACCTCCGGTGCTCCGGTGGGGAGGACGGCAGAGACTGACCGGAGACTTCTTCGTCGGTTAAAGTCGTGTTGCACGGAGAGAGGAACCAGGAGACGCTCGATTCCGTGGATGATTCCGTCAGGTCTTACGACGTCGTCGGGACGAATGAGTCTAGCGGAGTCCACGAGCTTCTCGCCGGAGGTACGATGGCGATTGAGAGAGATGCGGTGGTCGGAAAGAGATGACAATGTGGGAGAAGTTGTTGCGTTGGGCCAGATAGAGGAATTGAGGCGGGAAGGGACGATGTGAGAGAGAATTAGGGTTTGTAGGGATTTGAGATTCCCAGGCTCAAGGAGGAATCTCTTGAAATCGGGATCAACACCGCGTTCCAATGCCTGGTTGTTAGGCGCGAAGATGGTGAGATTACGGTTACCAACGATGTCTTCGAGAGTGGGGAGAAGTAGAGCCTTCTCGACAAGCTCGGCTAGTTCGGTGTAGCGGGAATCAAGGAGAGCAACCAGGACGGAGTTGGAGTTAATCTGGCCGGAGGACGAAGTGGAGTTGGTAGCGCGTGGGGAGACGGACATAGATTGAGAAATGAAGAGAAGGAAGAAGAAGAAGCCATAGATGGGGGAGACACCCATGGCAGGAGGGATAATGTGGATTCCGGTCAGCTCAGTCGGCGGCAGAAATGACGGTGGTTTAGGGAAGTTGAGCTTTTTGGTGTTCGTATCTCGTCTCTTTGTTTTGTTGTGTGTGGAGAGGAGAAAATGATTAATGGAAGAGAGAGAGAGGAGATGAAACTCGTGAAAGGAGAGTGGTAACCGCGAGTTTGGTAAAGTGTCGGCTGCGTCTTTGCTTAAGTACAAGGACATAGATCGATGAGGTGGCTTCCTATGATTGGATGGTAGAAAGGGTTTTACACATGAGCGTGTAGGATTGGGAGCAGGCGATTATTGGTGATCTGTAGGCTATAACGGGGAAGGTTCATGCTTGTTGGAGATGATCGATCACTGCTTTACATAAACGTGATTAATTTCAGTTTTAAATGGATGCCTACTTTTACACCTACAATAATACTATACCAATAACAATGGGAATTTACTAATTTGGAAATCGAACTCTTTTTTTTATTATTTTGGATCAATAATGAGTAAGTTTGCCCCAAAATTAGTACGAATTTCAATTTCACCCTTTTGTTCAAGTAATCGAATGAAGATTATTTCTAACTTAAAATTTTTGAAATAATTTTTTTTTTTTTTAAATTATTGATGGACTTGGGCAATATATGTCCCGATTGAGTATCGTTCGGTTCTTAAGCATCGCCTTATGATTACTCTATACCCGGTTGATGAGATTTGTCCTATGCCCAATTGTCGGAGGGTTCTAGATTCTTTTGGGAGCATGCAGTTCATTGTAAAGAGCTTCCTGGCTTCAAATATAGGCATAATTTGGTCCGTGATGTGTTGTGTGATGTGTTTAGGAGGGCGGGGGTTTCGGTTAAGAAGGAGGCGCCTGTGTCCTTCTTGACTGACCCACGTGAAGGAAGATCCACCTTGAGGCCGGCGGATGTCTTGGTGTTTGGATGGGCGGGTGGAAAGCTTGCATCGATTTGACTGGAGTTTCCCCACTTGTTTGTTTGGGTAATGGGCCTTTTGTGGTGGGTAAGGCGGCGCTTAGTGCGGCTTCTGCTAAGGTGGCCAAACATGAGAAAACTTGTATTGAAAATCAACATGTGTTTCTTCCGTTCGCTTTTGACACCTTTGGTTTCCTTGCGCCCGATGCTATTGAAGTTCTCAAGAGGGTGCAACGGGTTTTGCATGGAAACGTTATGTCTCCTAGGTCGTCTAATATTGTTTTTAGGAGAATCGGATTTGCTATTCAGAAAGGTTTGGCGGCACAACTTGTTGCCCGTCTTCCTTCTAGTTCGATGTAAATTTGGGTCCCTTCAATAATCTACCAAATTAGAGTGTTTTTTCCATTTTCATAATTATCAAATAAAAATAGGTTAAGAAATGTCGGGACGTGGAGCAACTAATATAGAGAGGGTGAACTTGCTCTTAATATATACTACCTCCGATCAAAAATAACTGTCATTTTAGCCTTTGACACAATTTTTAAGAAAAATATTAAATAACATAGATTTTGTAAAGTTTTTCTAAATCTTATCACATATTTAATATTCAACCTTCTTTTAAACCAATAAGAAAGATTTTAGAACTAAAATTAATCATTTACACCAATTTTCAAGAACATTTCTTATAATTATTGTTCATTTATTGGCCTAGAAAACTTAAAACAACAGATAATTTTGATCAAATTTCTAATGCTAAAACGACACTTATTTTTTATCGGAGGGAGTACTATTTTCTCCGATCGCAAATTAAATTTTCAAGGTTATTAATTAAAAGCGATGTGAGAATAGTTCTTGAAAATTGTTTTTATTAAATATTTTCATAATAAAATATTTACTTATTGGTCTAAAAGGGTGGTGAACATTTAATAAGTGATAAAATTGAAAAAAAAAACTTTATAAAATTAAGGTTGTTTAGGCGTTTTCTTAATAATTGTGTCAATGACTAAAAAGTCATTTATTTACGATCGGAGAAAGTAACTACTAAGTATAGAATTAGGTGAAAATTTAAGATAATTAATCCCAAAATTACTAAGTAAGAAGAAAGTGGAATAGGAGAAAGCACATGGCATTATAAAGAGTAGAGGATACAGCTAATATCCTTGCCAATACTTAGTTACTAATGAAGTATGAAAATAAATGCCACTCAACTAGTCAACTACTTTTATGCTTTACCACACTTTGAGCTTCTTATTCATGTGTTATTAAGTTATTTTTTATAAAAATAATTAAATAAACTCCATTGGGATTAGAGATTTAAATTTAAACATTAAAAATATTTTTACAAAATTATGAATTTAATTTAAAATTTTGAATTAAGAAAGTTCTGTTTTTTTAAAGGTAAGATGATTACTTTCCTTAGATCAGCATAGAAGAACTTGATTTCCAAATAAGTTTTGTTATGATACAATTTGCATAGCATGCTGATTGGTGATTATAAAAGAAGAAAGCAAAGGTGAAAGTAAAACAATTATGAAAACAGAGGCAATTTTAACTTAAATACTAGTGTATTATCCGCAATTTGTGCGGGTAGAGATTTAATAAATATTTAATACTTAAAAATTTATATGTATATTTTTGTAAAATAAAAATCTGGAAAATGAAATTATAATCATTATTATGATTTTTAATTCTCTTAAAGTATTTATCTCTTTTAATTAATTATATTTTTAAATTGATTTGTTAAGATATGTTTGTTGGTAAAAAAAATCCGTAAAAGTTTAAAAACTGTTTTTATAAATATATTTTATTTATATATTTTAAAAAAATTAGAATTCAATTTTCAATTTATATTAAAATTTAGAAATCACTTTTTAAAATAATTTTTTAGGCTTCGAAAAACATGGCGTTGACATGTGACAATAAAGGCTTCTGCTTTAATATATATAAGATAAGATACTAAGATTTTTCCGTCTGAACAACAAAATATTTAATCATTGCCCCACATTTCTTATAATAACTTTCCAATCTTGTCCACCAGATTGGTTGTAGCCCTTGTTTAAGACAAGGATTGAGTATGAAAAATAATTGAAATGTGTGTTTGGTAAAATAAATATAGTTGTGGGTAAAATTCTAAATAACAGTACGTGTTAAATTATAGATTAAAATTAATGAGGGGTAAAAATTAAGATTTTAGCCTCAATAATCTTTATAATTGACATTTTATAAGATTACAAAATTGTCATAATATAATTCTATTAATCTACGTAATTAACCCATAATATCTCTCGTTATCTTATCAAACAAGATTAAGAGAATTAATCTTACCTTTTAATTCACATAATTTTAATTCTTTTAATTTATTCGATACAGAACCTATGTATTTATATCAATACAAATGGCGCTGACGTCACATGATATTTTTCTCCTCTCATTCTCATTTATTTTTATGTTTTTCATTTATCAAACTTTAAAATCGAACCGTGGGTGCAACACTATTCTAATTTGGAGTGTTTAGGTACAAAGTCATTAATTTGAAGAAATTATTCAAAAACTAGGTAGATAATAGATATACTATACATATAGAGAGCATTTCCTTATTACCTAAAACTTATTTGCCTTAACCTTTTTAGAGTGATTTTATCGGGTCATACGAAAAATTATAATCAAGGCGGTATAATCGGATCGAGATTACATGGCGGAATTTCATTGCAAGGATGGGGCACAAGTGTGTTGCGACCCTGCCTCCCGGGCGCATTGTGCCTGCACCCCGGGCGAGAGTTATAAACCCGTGTCCGCCTCATTCCTAGGAGGACCTTGATTTCTTTAGTTGGATCATTCGTTGGTTACAGCGTTCGTCGAGAGGTGGCACTCCGAGACGAACATATTTCATATGTTGTGGGAAGAGATGACTATTACACTTCATGGTGTCCAGATTATTACAGGACGTGTTGACGATCCCTTCGACCTGCCCACTACTAAACAGGTTGTTGCAAGTCTACTTAGAAAACCGAAATCTCCCCTACAACCATCCACTCGATCTCCTCCTCGAGCCTTGCCTGGATCTACAACCATCTTATCCCCCTCTGTCCATCTCGCAACCAACAACCCCTCAGTCTCCCTCCTTACCACACAATTTTTTCTACTTTCACCCTCAAGCGCAAACAACAACTCTTCTCGAGAAAACCACATTGTCTTGCCTATGCCAGACAACAGAGAGGTCCGCTTGGATCTGCAACCACCATCGAATTTTCCTGTCGTCTCCAAAGAAGACCGTCCACTTGAGAAGAGCCTTGCCTCGCATCACCGCCCCCACGGTTGGTTCCTAATCGCCCTTGTGCAGCCTCAACAATCTTTTATTACTATTGCAATTTGTAACCCACATTTTGTAATTGTGTTATGTTTCAATCTTCAGCGTTTATCTTACCCACACTTCGATTGCGGTGGAATGTTAGGATATTATAGTTATTAGAGATAATATCGTATAATATCATAGTTATATTAGGTTAGTATATATTTGATTCCATATTTATGATCCTCATCTCTTGTAATTCTTATATAAGGGTCACATTATTATGAATACAAAGGTGGTTCTCCAACCAACGTTTATGGGGTTCTAAACCTAGATCTATCACTACAACACTACACACAAGTTTACATCGACCCCTTCAAGATGATTGTTGATCGCATGTTGGGTTATCCAGATGCCCCTTAGAGCACCATTGCAACCACATATCTATCGTTTTTCATCGCATTATCGTTGGTAGTCGACAAAACTACCAACAAGCTTAGATTGTGGATTATCGACTTAATGAGAGACCATGAGGAGGCTTCTAGTTATGCATAGGGCATTAGGACACTTGTATTTTTATACAAGCATTTAGAGGAGACATTTAGGATGGGTGTGACGGCGATGGGAGGATGCACGACTCTACTACAAATATGCAGTTTTGGATGTCGACTACAAACTAATTTAGGAGAAGTATCTCGGATGTTGATTACAAGCTAATTTAAATGTATTCACGCAGTTCTGGATATATGCAACTTCTCTTCATTGGTGTGTGCAACCGTAGAGGATGCAAGCATGCATGAACACGTACGTTGGTCTTCGAGACTTTCCGTCCCGAAGACACCGACTACTAGTCTACATAGATTTCAGGCATTACGAGCACAACTTGATCACATGAGTGCCGAGGACGTGGAGTTCATGCCATATGATGATCGGGTCCTCGACTTTTGAGGCGAGCATGCGATATTACATCATAAGATCATTATACGGATATCCGACATCGAAGATGCGTAAATGCCAGATCGCTTTTTACGTCAGTTTGGATATGTACAGACTATGACACTAGATTGTATCGTGGACCTTCCTTTCCTGGTCATCCAAGAGTCTCATAGCGTATGTGATCGTTGGGTCAACCTCCATCTAGAGGAGACCATATTATCGTTTGATGGGTTGGTTCCGGCGTCTTCCTCATGGCTTGCCAGGGATGCGTACATGACATGGTACATTGCTCGGGGACATCCTTATGCCTTGGCGTTGTCGGTTGCAATGGACTCACCCATTAACCGTCCTCCGTTTGTTCTTGTTTAAGATATTAAAGTAAGTGTTTTTCTACTATGTACATTTTCTTGAATTTTAGTTTGAGTTTTCTTACGACTTGTTATGTTTATTATAGCGTCGCATATACTCATCGGTCGTGTACGAGATATTCTAGCTCATGGTCCGCCGTTTACTACAAAGGGGCTAGTCTTCATGCTCGAGGAGGCAGGTGGACATCATGTACCAGTTGCTCCTTCTTAGGTCCGGACATATCATATTGTATTGTTTGGATCTTTTGTATGAATATTGAGTTGTATGTTGATACTTTCATTTGTATGGATATTTTTATTTGTATGGATATTGAGTTCTATTTAATGGATACTTTCGATTGTATGAATATTGAGTTATATTTTATGAATATTACATAAAAATATTTAAACCTTTAATGTCATATAACAAAACGTTGATTACATCACGATCTCAAAATGTGGCGAATCTAACTACTCATATGGAATGACTATTCTTGACTCGGGTAGTGAAAAACACTCAATACAACGAAACTCTGGGTAACGAAATATTCTTTCAATGAACGACACATCCCATCCATATATGCTCGGATCGTGATGATTAGTCCACAAGTGATCCACCTGGGGTAATTGAGCATCCTCCTTAGGGATGGCAATGGATCGGGTGGCGGGTGGATGACCTTGACCGCCACCCGATCCATCACCCAAAATTTTTCACCCCACCCCACCCACCACCCGCTAAGGTCTCACCCGTATCCAATCTACCCACATACATCGGATGAAGCGGGTGGATAGGGTGAGATTTCGGGTCTTCTATGCTTGTTTATAAATTTGAAAAAAAAAATTTATAAAAAAGCAAGAGCATACTTAAATTCAACTAAAAATAACATAAGATTGTACATAATATAAGTACAATACTATAACAAAGTAATATCCAAATAAACAAATTATAATGAATCAATATAAGGACCGAATTATATTAAGAATCGAAAGAAAATAGACTAGAAAAGAACTTATAGGGGTTACTTTAATATAAATTATATAGTAAGGAAATAAAACTAAAAACTTATGATATAAAAACTACAAATAATAAAAATATATATAATTTTAACGCGTGAAATTGGGTCGGATGGATGGGTGGATGGTGGGTTGGGTATTGGGTGGATGAAACGTTTTTCCGGATCTCATCCGACCCACCACCCGCTTTCACCCGTCTTTTAACGGATTTTCAGCCTTTTTTACTGGATCAGGTGAAGAGATATCCGTCGAGTACGAGTGAAACTGTCATCTCTAATCCTCTTGAGCCAAACATACAAACAAATATGAAAAGGGGCTAGTCTTCACCGTATCCGGATCTTGGTTAAGAGTGCGAGCTATGATAGATAAGAAGGCTAAAATATTAATCCAAGGCCCGGAGAACATAAAAACCAATAAAGTATGACTAAAATCTTTAATCTTACAGAAAAGAGATAATAAGTCTAAAATATTAAAAACTAGACCCAGAGAAGCAAAGAAATTGGTGGTTCAGTGGGGCCCTGGAGAAAGATGGAAACGGTGTCGTTTGTGTGGTGTTGAAGTCATAAGTTGAAGTTGAGCTGTCACTACCTCTCCTTAAAATATATAGAATCCAAGGCCCAAAACTCACAAAATACACCATGGAAACTAAAGTTGTAAATTATAGAAATAAAAGTAGAAAGGGAAAGAGAGTGACGTAAACTAAGATAAACGGCAAAATAGACGGCGACGTACCTCCTAAAATGAAGATCGTCAGTCGCCGTCACTCTTCTTCCTTGACCTAAAATTACTCCGGCTAGTTAAAATTAGAAGCATCCCTATATTATTTATAGAGTGAATTTGCTATGTAGTATTAGCTCACTAATATTGTTTAGTAATTGTACATCTCACTAGTTTTATTAGAATATGATATCATTTAGAAATTTTAGACTAAATTGCCCTCATATAATTAATAAGATTTTGTATATATTATTGCCTTTTAAATCATAATACATTCTAATTGTAGAAGGTGAATCATTAATGGTTAATAATTTAAATTAACGTAATAAATTTTCAATCAAAATATCTTGTAACTTATTCTTGTAAATGATAAGTATTTTCTTGTAATTTTATAATTCTTACAAGAAATATAAAAAAAATAAATAAACAAATGTAGTCATGGAGACTTGATCTCTGGTTGGTATTCCCTCCCTCCCACCCTAATGCCAACCGGACAAGTTGGATCTCATAATTTAATCTTCTTTTTGAAAATTATACATTAACGTTAATTTTGACAGTTCAATGTAAATCTTGTAGTTGCAATCATGTACCTTTCTTGTGCATGTATTAATTTCCTGTAACATTGAAGATCCCTATTATTATCTTAATCTATGTAGTTCATGTAACATGGTAAATTTATGAATTCATGTAAGTCGTACATCATCAATTTTTTTTGCAAATAACGTGTGATATTCTTATATATGGCCCGTAAATGCTTGTACAATTCAATACAAATCATGTATATTCAATTCTTGTATCTTTCTTGTTACATACTAGTTTCATGTAAGTCATACATCATTAATTTTTTTTTGCAAACAACGTGTGATATTCTAGGAATTATGTACCTTCTTAAATTAGATTATTGTATTAATAATTTTCAGATTCTCTTATAACTAAATTGGATAGAATTGAGATATGTTAATAGGGACAAATCTGGTATTATTGATTAAAAGATGCTATTTAGTTAACAAATTATAGGCTTATGCTATTTAGTTAAGGAATTTTATGTTGAGGTGCATTTTATCTAATTATCTCTTATTTATATATGGGTTATTATCCATTACTTGATCCAAAGTTGTTAATTTCCCTCTTGTTTGGGTTTAAGTAATTTACATTTTTTTTTTTATTTTTTAGAAAAGGAAGCGATTCGAAACATTAATCGACATGCCGTCTAGTAAATCGAAAAATCGAAAAAGATCGGCAGACGGGCTAACCGTTATGAAATACACAACAAAGTAGAAGAGAAATATATAAAAAATACATTAAAAATAACCCGAAAGCTAAAAAATCTTTTGGGAAAAGCAAATTGATCTAGTCAACAGGTAGCGACGAGCAACAACGTTCATTTTCAAAGAAGTAGCCAGATAATGAGGGTTAACATGTTAGTCAGGTGTAAAAGTATAAACATACAACTATACAAGGTTTTAAATGCATTATTGGATTCTCCTGTGATAAAGGTTAGGTTATGCACTATAGTTATTATTTTAAAATATTAAAAAAAAAGAAAAAGAGTTGATGCACTATATACCTCATAACTTATGATATTGTACTTGTTTTATGTCCAAATGGAGAAGGCTAAACGTGTAAATAGTTAGTGTCGGCCAGTCGGTGGATTCACTTCGAAACTCCCTCCAAATTTCCCAAACTCAAAATTTTTGTTTTCTTCCTTTCAAAATATTTTGCAATTAACCCTTTAATTAATATATAAAAAAAACTAGTGGCTTTCACGTCATGTATAATTTTAAAATTTAACAGATAAATATTTTTTTAAATATATATAAAAAATCAATGTATTATAAATGTTTTAATTAATAAACAGTGAAGTTAAAAATTTATTATTTAAATAATTATAATTTTAGTTAAACCATATAAAAAGATTAATGTCTTAATATTTTGTCAATTATACAATATAGAAGTTTAAAAATAAATTAATGTTAGTAGACAATTTATAAAAGATGGTAGAGTAAAATAAAAGTTAAAAAATTTCAAAAAATTAAAGTATATAAATGTTAAAATATGTACATTAAAAAAGTTCACTTGGAAAAACTATTATCTTAGATAGTTTAAAATATTATCGTTAAAAATAAAGAAAAGATAGTGTTTATGTTACGCTATATTTGTTAATTTAATTTATTTTTTAATTAATATAAAACTATATATTTACATGTCAAAGTCAATCAATTTAACTTAAAAACTACTCTCATTATTCCTAAATAGAATGTCATCACCATAACACCATATAGCGATTCAGCCTTGACTACCTCCAAATCCATCTTCAATTGAATCCTCCTAGCTCCAACTAGACACACTAAGCTCACATGATCACAAGATTCACAACCCACGTATCCCACTCTTATCACCCCATCAATACCCACAACTACATCACAATTAGGCCCCGTTTCGGTGTTACTTAGATTAAGATGAAATATTTATTTCATTTCCGTAATTCCCACAATCTATCTATATGAGGATGAAATAAATCTCTCAGTTTCATCCTCATAATCCCATAATCTTCATTTCATCTTCATAATCACCCCTCACCAAGCAGGCCCTAAATCTGAATCACCCCCTTCTTTAGTGGGAGCTATCTACCTCCACTAAGGGCCCGTTTGGTTCCAACTCCGGAAACGGAATGGAAACGAATTTATTCCATATACATATCCTTATTCATGAAATTTTATGGAATCATTCATTGGGGTTTCATGCAAAATGCACTTGCCTCCCCACATTTTGTTACCCTATAGGGTATCAAAAGTAATCAAACTCTACTCCAATTACTTCAAACCACAAGGAATGATTCCAAAAATTTTCATGAAAAGGGCGTACGTATGGACTAAATTCATTTCCATTCCGGTTCCGATTCCGAGTTAAAACCAAGCGGACCCTAAATATTCATCTCATTCACTTCTCCATCATTACCACCCCATCAATACCAACACCCTTTTGAACTGTTTCAAGGCATCCATGCCTAGCTCATCAACCTAAAGTGATCACCTATTTGTCCTTCAAACAAACTTCCATTCCATGCATACCATATATCCCAAAAAAAAAGTAGCCCAATACTACTATATACACATGTCATGTGAATGAAATATAAAATCATCTTAAGAAATGATGAACTTCTATCTTCTATTTGCCCCCTAAAATAGGATTACTATATATTGAGCCACCGGATACAACATAGAATATGCATAATTGACTTCACCCCTCCGGAATAATCACAAAAGGGATCCATAACAACTTACTTCCCTATAAGGTTATGACGACAAGAAACAAGACATTTGTATGATCTCCAAATAAAAGGTTTAACCCTAAGTTGGACTTAGGAGCCACATCTTCTCTCATAACACATTCCTTCTCCATGACGACGACTCAACCTTCTCTTCACATCACATACCTTGCCTATAAAGCATATGATAGGCAGTTCTTACACCAAAAACCCAATTTTCTCGTAATACCAAACCCACTTATGCATTACCTCACTATCAGTCGGATAAATGCGAAGAATAATCTCAATATCCTCATGATTAAACCATGTCCGTACCAACTCCCCTTCTACCTCCCCACCCCAATCATTAAGATCCAACATCCCCACCTTCACTCCTACCCTAACATCCTTAATAAGGGTTGAAAACTCCTTGGTACCTATATATCTTCCCAAACACCCGCAACGGCCCCATTCCCTACCTTTATGTAAGATTCCCACTGAATGACCTCTCTAACACTAAAAAATACTCTTCCATGTGTAACTTCCTGAATAAGGTTTAGAATCTCCTTCGTATGGAATATATGTGGAGGTGATTTTCTGAAAATTACTTAAGACGCTCTCACAGTTGCAACTTGAAACAAGCATGGAAGAATCTCATTAAGGATATATAGAAACCAAGTAGAAAACCAAACAACTTGGGCCAAGAGGCTTGGGATTCACCTCCACTGATCTCCCCCTCATCTTTACTTCCTTGTTTCGGTTCATTCTAGTCTAGTACACTTTTTGTACAATCTTACCTTATTCTTGTAAACGTAAATTTAAAAAAAAACATAAAAGATGCACAAACATAAATATGTAATCTTTTTAATATAAAGTGCACCGAAAAAAATCATGTATAGCTTTGTATAGAGAAAATACATATTTTTACATTTTACTAATTTTGACACTTTTTATATTTGTAAGACGTGTATATTCAATATACAATATATGCACATCTAAGAATAAACCGACAAACATATTTATCTTTTCTTAGTGATAAGAGTGTTTATAACTTGATCAATGCTCAATATATTTCAGATTACAAAGCCAAATCCGAGATTTAAAAAGTACAAAAAAATTCAGTATTCATAAACTTTTTCTTTATTTTATCATTAAAATTTATACTTATATTTCCCGATTTTTTAATGAAGTTGAAAGGGGCGGTACATGTAACTTAGAACTTATAAATATCGTTATATATTTCTTTTTCCAAGTTCTCCTAATAGATTTACAACATCCGAAATCTGAATCAGTTATGAAGATAAAGGCCCACAATAAGTGGGCCTGGCCCAATAAAATATTTCGGGCCGAATCAGCCCACATAGACATTCGGGTTGTGCATTGTACAATCTAGCGGTTCATTCTAGGCTTCTAGTGTTACCGCCTGCAAGTAAACCGATCAAGGAAAAATGAAGAGCAATCGCCCCCTTTCTGGTTCATAGAATATACTTACAACCTACATTAGCAGATCAATACAAGTAGCCTTTATTATTAATATTTTATAATACCCTTTATTAGTCATGGGTCCGGTTTGGACTAAACCGTCAAACCGGCGGTTTAGGTTTGTCGGTTTGGCCAAACCGTGTGTTTGACGGTTTAGGTTTAGCCCAAATCGGCGTTTTGATAATTTTTATTATTATGAAAAAACAAATGAACCACCTAAATCGCTGCCAAACGTAATCTAAACCGCCGATTTGGCATTTGGCCGAGTTAAAGGTTCCGAAACCTAAACCGACAATTTAGGTTTAGGACCATGGGTACCCTTTATAATAAGGCAAATAGGGCATTACAAGTAAATAACTAAATTCAGCGAGATCAGTGGGATAAATGTTACAGATAACCTAGGCAATTACCTAGGATACCTCTCCTACAGAAAAGGATATCCGGATCAACTTTCTCCTCACTGCTCGATAAGATTAAGAGCAAATTGAGCGGATGGAGAAGAAACCACCTAAGCTTCGCAGGAAGGATTACTCTAACAAGATCGGTTCTCTCATCCATACCTATGTACACAATGTCGTCTATCCTTATCCCAAAGTCTACCTGTAATGAGATTGAGAAAATCTGCAGAGGCTTTCTTTGGGGTAACTCCGAGCACTCCAGGAAATTGCACGCAGTAGCCTGGAAAGAGGTCTGTAAATCAAAGATAGATGGGGGATTAGGTATCAAGAACATGTATTTCTTCAATTTAGCATTGATTGCCAAACTAGGTTGGAGGTACATTAACGAGGATGATACCCTATGGATTGACACGCTGCGGTCGAAATATCATAGACCTAACCGTCGACCCCACGCAACACCCTCACACACCTGGAAAAGTATCGTTATAGGACTGCAAGAGGTTGTGGAAAAGGGCAGCCGTTGGGTCCTAGGCAAAGGGGATTCCATAAAATTCTGGACGGATACATGGCTTTCGGACTACCCCTTGGCCAATCTGTGCACCTCGACCATTGGAGAAGCCGAACGAAACGTCACTGTAATGGAGTTATGGGACGATGACCTAGGTTGGAAATGGGACGCCATATCGCATGCCCTTAGTCCAGAGGTGTGCCTGAAACTGGCTGCTGTAGGTCGAAGCACGGATAGTCGATGGTCGACAGGTGAGGTGCGCAGTATGGAGGTAGAGGATGAACTAAGTTGGAAGTTTTCAACAGACGGCAAGTTTTCGGCTAGCTCCGCCTATCAACTGCTTGCAAATCCCAAGCCAGAGGAGTCTGCTGATAGGGTCCTACAGAAGACAGTGTGGAGGCTGAATGTCCTAGAGAGAGTCCGAAGCTTCATCTGGAAATTGATGAAGGGAGGTATACTCACAAACGTTGAGAGAAAGAGACGTCACCTTACCAATGAAGCGTGGTGCCCTTACTGTAAAGCTGAGGAGGAGACAAATAGCCATTTATTCAGGGACTGCGAGGCGATCTCAGGAATGTGGAGGGATCTCAATGCTACGAGGATTAGTCATGATTTCTGGAAGACGCATTTCAGCTCCTGGTTTAGAGGTAATGTATGTTCTTCCAGCTTTTTCGATAATTCTTGTGTTTGGCGTGATGTCTTTGCAGTGAGCCTCTGGTGGATATGGAAATGGAGGAATGCGTTGGTGTTTAAAAACGAAAATTTCCAAGGAGTAAAGCATCTGTACATCCGAAGCAAGACTAAGGAATACAATTGGGCGAGGAACCAACACATGATGGGAAGATCTAGGAACGAGAGGGCCATCACTTTTGTCCGTTGGGAGAAGCCAAGGGCCGGGGTTGTCAAAGTGAATTCAGATGGAGCAGTTAGAAAGGATGGACATGCAGCCGCAACGGGCATCATTAGGGATCACAATGGGGAATGGCAACGGGGATTCGTCATGCACATTGGTATTTGTACAGTTCCCATGGCGGAGCTGTGGGGAGTGTTACAAGGACTCATGCTGGCATGGAATGGAAGTATGGTTATAAGGACGTAGAAGTGGAAACTGACGCGCAAATTGTAACCATCTTACTTGCGAAGGACATTCTCCGGTGTCATCCCCTTGCTAGTCTGGCTATTAGATGCCAAGACTTCTTGAAAAGGGACTGGAATATCCAGTTCCGTCATATACTCCGCGAGGCTAACACCGTCGCGGATGCTCTAACCTCTATGTCTTTTTCGTTTCCTATTGGTTATCATGTATTGTCTGACCCTCCTGAGGGTATTTCTTTTCTGATAAACCAAGATGTTAGGGGTCGGGCTATCCCCCGCTTGAAGAATACTTAGCCTTTTTTTTAGTAATAATAAAGCGCGACTAGATGCGCCGGAGACCACTGACTCTCCTTCAAACCAAAAAAAAAAAAGTAAATAACTAAATATAACGGATTTTTCCAAAAATATAAGGAATGAAAAATTAATTCTCACGGATCAAATTTAACTCCAATAATAAAAGGTAAGCCGATTCAGCTGCAATCGCTCTCGAAAGCAGATCAAATTGCACCTGATTCTTGCATTGCATTGCATTTTAAAACAAACAAAATGAACATATACTAATTCAAATCGATGAATCTGCATGCATTCAGCAGGATAGTAAAAGCCAGTAAGCACATTTCGAATAGGCTTCTATTTCTACTGTTATAACCATAATACTTTGAGATCAATAGCTTCAAATCTTAGCAGAGACAAACAATAACTTGGGATTGTGATCACAAATCTTGAAATTCACTTGAAAGGTGCTAATACAATGCATGAGTTGTGACCTCCAAACCCGAATGAATTTGACAGCGCCACTTTCACATCCAACCGTTCCTTCTTGTCTTTCACCAGCACTCTCGCCTTCTGAATCACACACAAAACTAGTCATCAATAACAAATACTACTAACTCTCTTCGCCCGAGTAATGATATTGCACAACATACCAAATGCTCATCTGGTTCTTCAAGATTCATATTCGGGTGAACCCATCCAGTTTCTATAGCCTGCACTGTTGCAATTGCTTCAACGGCTCCTGATGCTCCTAGCAGGTTACCAGTCATGGACTTCGTCGAGTTGATTCTCAGCTACATTGTACACAGCAGTTGAGTTAAATTGATTGACTAAGAGCCTGTTTTGTATCCAGTATATGAATATCCATATGACCATAAAATTATGTGTTGAGATGTGTGGAAAGTCCCACATCAACAAGTCTCAGGGCTACTCCTCTTATTGCCAATTGTTTTAGGATGGAACCCGAAAAACTTATATGTGTGGTTCAGTACTGATATACCTTTGTATCAACAGTAGATATCAGATATGTGATATCCATACTTATATAGAGATATAAATACCAAACAGGCTCTAAATGAACTATTCTACCAAAACTGTATGTTTACCTCCGGATTGCAACCAAAAACTTGGTGCAAGGCCGCGAGCTCCAAAGAGTCACCTACAACAGTTGATGTACCGTGTGCATTGATGTAATTGATCTCCTCCTTCCTTATCCCACATTCAGCTAATACTCTTTCAATGCACAGAATCAGTCCATCTCCTACATAGGAGCAATCAAGACTTTAAAATGAATTCATACTCAGAGACAAAAGACTCCGGTAAGTCTGAAACTACCAGTTGGATGAGGCCTCGTCATATGATAAGCATCATTGGTGGTACTTCCTCCTAGAAACTCCGCGTATATACGTGCTCCTCTTTTCTGTCATCAAGTTAATAATGTGGCCAAGTAAAACTAAGAATATAAATGTGCAAGCTTGATGCACCATATCTAACCTTGGCATGCTCTAATTCTTCTAAGAGCAAGACTCCGGCTCCTTCACCCATAACAAACCCATCGCGGTTCTAATGACAGTCCATAAATCATTTGCAATTATCAACTCTTATTAGTAACTTCCATAGATGTTAAAAGAAAATTTACTTTATCCCAAGGGCGTGAAGCTTTTTTCGGATCATCATTCCTCTGTGAGAGCAGTTTACATGCCAAAAAGCCGGCCAAACCTAAAGGAGTAACCACTGAATCTGATCCTCCACAAAGCATCATGTCCTGAGCAGAAACATTGAGTGCAAAAATCATTTTAGATTGATAGACAGACAGATGTTTATGATCATGATAGAATAGATGCTTACAGCGTCTCCTCTGAAAATATGGTCAGCTGCACTTGTTATGCAGGAATTGCTAGTTGTACAAGCAGTGGAGATTGAATAGTTTGGACCCATCCATCCCTTAAAATCAATACATTAAATAAAATTCCAAACTCTGCATTCATTTGTATTACACATTGTTGAGATGTGTGGATATATTGTCCCACATCGACAATATGATAATAACCGAACCTAGTATATAAGAGCTAGGGCTACTCCTCCTATTGCCAATTGGTTTTAGGATGGAACCCCGAAGGCTTATGTGTTAGGTTCATTTGTGGCGTGCACATGGTATCAGAGCTAGCCTTAAGGCTTTGTGTCAAGTGTTTTAGGATGGACGTGCATCCCCTCCACGTCTTAGACCCGCCGGATTATAAAAAAGATAAAGATAAAAAAATTTAACACACATCAAATATTTACCAACTCTGTGGCAAGAAGTGCAGAACCCATATGGGTCAAGGAGAAGGGCACTGTGAATGGATTCATCTTTCTGAACGAAATCTTTGATGCAGTGATTGCATCACATTTTATCTGTTCCCAAACACAATTAACATGTCCATTGTTAAACACCTCAAATAGATGCTTGAATTGAATATATATATAGAAATCACCTTGAAGCCACCAAATGCAGATCCAATGATGACTCCACATCTACTTTTATCTATCTCTGACATGACCTCCTTTGTAACACCTCCATAGTGCAAAGCCTTATTTCCGGCTGCTATTGTGAAGATTATGTTTCTCTCGGCTTTCTTATAGAGCCTCGGAGACACCCAGCCTTGAGGTGAAAATGACTTGACTTCCCCAGCAATTCTCTAGCATAAGAATTTGGTAATAACTAAAAATTGTGCCATCAACTGGATCATACAGCAATTAGACAGAAATGCCTATGTACCGTGGGGAATTCAGAACAGTCAAAGGATTGTATCTCACTGACACCGCTAACACCCTCGAGGAGATTGTTGTAAAACTGGTCAACTTGATCACCTAATGGTGTTACCAGTCCCAATCCTGTGACTACAACTCTCCTTGGTGCTGCACTTTCATACACTTGATTTGCTGCTTTTGACGCCAATGCGTTTAGCTTCCCTGCATTCGTATGTATAGAGAAGATTGGTCTAATAAGACCTTTTCTGTTTCGCTGATACAAATTAGGCCCTTGTTAATTTAAGATTATTTTAGTATCTTAGGATTACCTCGAGAGAGTCTTGGGTGAATCAACTCCGCATTCAAAGCTCTGCAATGGTCTTGATCACCATAAGCAGCTAGCAGCAAGTTGTTTGTCAAGAATGAAGCCATTGTATACTAGTGATTCAGATGAAAGAAGAAGAGAAATTGTTTGTAAAAGATGAATTTGATGGTGTTAAGAACATGTGATTAGGAACTCACTATTTAATATCATCCAAGAAAGGAAAACGTATACAGGATGCAAGGTTACTTAAAGTAGGAAGTTATTAATGAAGAAAATTGGAGGTACAGAGGCTACTCTAATACTCTACCATTATGATTTATGATGAAGTAGTTAGCCGAAATAAAAATAGCAATACTAAATGAAAATTCACAAGTAGTGTGTGGTTTTGGGAAATAATGTAATGAGATGAGATATTCGAGTTTGGCTCGTTCGACCAAAATAACATTATAGGAATGCTTATACTTACTAAATGAGCCGAATAAGAACATTTCATAGCTCATTTATATACGAGTCAAACTATGTCAATGCTCGACTCGTATATTTAGTATTTGAGCTGTTCAATTTAATGAAGAATATAGCTGAAGTGATATGGTTAGTTAGAGAGTGTTGGATGCCGAACTCTACTCACGCAAAGAGGCTCTACTCATTAATGACTCTAACTCTATACTGATGATAGATGTAGAGACCACTATATTCTTTAATTCTTGTCATATACCACATTACTTTAAACTATCTTTATTTATTTAATATTAATTATATCCAGAATTGTGGATCATTCTATCTGCTTACCCTTTAGCACGAAGATTGTTGAGCAAAATGGAGATTCTGGAAATGCATCTACATACGATACTTAAGCACAGATCTTTACTGCAGTAGCCAAAATACACATAATTTAGAAAGAATTGGATTAAATTCTTTTTTATAGCCTTTTATTTTATAAACCTCTCTAATCTAAGCTTTTCTTGCTTCTTCCCTCTCAAACATCAAGCTAGCAATACGCATTACATAATCCTCTGACTTGGTAGTCTCTTTACCCCCTCAAGCTGGGAGGTGGTGAGGCACTAATCATGCCCAGCTTGTCAAGAAGAATGTTTTGTTGAGACGAAGAGATTATTTTTGTAAACGCATCAGCAAGCTGAGAAGTTGTAGGTACAAAGTGAAGTTGTAAGAGACCTTCCATGACTTTATCACGTGTAAGATGACAATCTACTTCAATGTGTTTCGTTTCGTTACAAAAAAAGATTAACTGGTTGAGATGGTGGTAAGCCAAGACTAGAAAGCAATTGAACAGGCCAAGTAACTTCAGCAGCGACGCTAGCCATAAGCACGATACTAGACCTCTGCAGAACTTCGGGAGACAGTTCCTTGCTTCTTGGTTTCCAACTACGTAGAGATTTGCCGAGGAGTATTACATAACCACCAATCGAACGCTTTGCCATAGGGCAAGCAGGCCAGTCGGAGTTTGTGTAGGCAATTAGAGAGGGAGAATGACATCCATTTAATAGAACACCATGTCTAATAGACCCTTGAACATATCCGAGACGAACAAAGGAGAGGTCAAGTCTGGTGTGGGTTAAAAAATTAAGCTTTCCCACAAGGTACATGTAAATAGAAGGATCGTGGATAGGATTTCCAACCTCTGGCAAGACTCAAGAGGTTGACATTAAGAGGAAAGGAAGTACTGGTAGTCTTGACATCAGGAAGAGAAGCATCACACAGAGTAATTAAGGGCCCGTTTGGTTCTACCTCCGAAAACGGAATGGAAACGAATTTAGTCCATATGTATATCGGGCATCAAAAGTAATCAAATTCTACCCCAATTACTTCAAACCATGAGGAATGATTTCAAAAACTTTCATAACAAGGGTATATGTATGGATTAACATTCTTTTCCATTCCGTTTCCGATTGCGGAGTTAAAACCAAACGGTCCCTAAATAATTTAATTATCCTAATTTATTAATTAAATGAATAAATTAATCATGATTTATTGATTAAATATACCCTTATGTTTTCTTAACTTAAACCCTAGATATATGCACCTCTCTCTCTCTCAATGATTTAAGTCTTCTACAATTGACGAACAATCTCGACGGGATCCCTAAAAATCTATACCTCTTCTCATCGTGATTCTAATTGCTTCTCACATCTTCGGGTGGTTCCTCTATCCACCTACTCTCTTTTTTGGCCAATTTCATACATTTCACACCTTCGCCTAAGTGCTGGTTTTTCCAAGATTATTGGATTTACAAATTAGCTATCAAGTTAGGCCTGAAAAGAAGGAAAAAACACTAACACTGTATTCGATTGTCGTTGACGACGATTTCGGCTCATCGTATTTGATCAGTTGGAATTTGTATGTATTCGTTGGTCATCAAATATCTTATCTTGTGTGGTGTTCAATTGTTTGGGCATGTTTGAGCAAATGAAAAAATTTTTGTTTATTGAAATTCAAAATTGTGATCATTGTCAATCATATATGTGAATACGATCTAGCACTTCTCAAGTCTTTTAGGCGTCACGCACAAACAACCAATCAACCTATGGTGCGACAATCAAGCCGTCCTTCACATCGCAGCCAATTCCATTTTCCACGAGCATACAAAAACATATTGAGGTGGATTAACACATCATCTGAGATCAAGTCCATATTTAATGGTACAATAAAAACCGCTCACATCAGATCCGGTAATCAATTGGCAGATATCTTCACCAAAGCATTAGGTCACCATCCCTTTAATTACCTACTTTCCAAGTTGGACATTCGGAACATAGATGCTGCAACATTAGGGATATTACGTTGTATTATATTTTCTATATTATTATCTTGTATATACATAACCCTAAAATCTTTCTTTATATATCCAACAAGGAAACTATGCATTTCCTCTTCCTTTTAGACTATTCAGAACGTCCTATATATGTATGCAGCCTTGAGAAGGAATGCAACACAATTCCAGTATCATATTCCTTCTTACAAAGATTACATACTAAATTTTTCCCCGTGATAATGATCTAACAATTGCTTCACAAAGGTTCGATCAGTGGACAACATGACGATCATAACCAAACCTTTACCCAACACGCTCTGAATCCAAGGAAGAACTGCTCGAGCTGCAGCAGAGGCAGGAGCGGAAACCGTAAATCATGGTTGGTTTATTCGACCTCTCGATATGGAGACAGAGATTTGACCATTCCACAGCCATATACCATTATATTATAATCAAACAACAAAATCTTCTACCTTAGGACATATCCGCAGCATATCCTACTTCAAAATAACTGAAATTGCCACTACCAACATCATACAGTACAAAATACTCTGCCGGGAAATATTTGCACGAAAGAGACCAGTTACATGAAATATATTGGGGGCCAAAAAACAAGAGCAGCTAGGGCCATATTTACAAGTTACAGCCGAGATATTAAAGGCGCAACGCACCTGTGATTTGTCATGTTCCAAAGCAATCCACTAATCGGGTTCCTCTACATTGCAGCACGGACCATCTGAATGAGATACAGGACAAGTTAGAAGAGAGACATCACCCATATGTAGACAATGAGCATCATATTGACAAGGGTGTCATACCATCTTTGGAGTATTACGTCCCCTAAGTGTCCTCATCGCTGCTTCAGCAAAAGCTTGTAACTCATCTGCATCAGCTTCAGCTGCCTCTGCTTCTCTTGCTGCCTCTTCAGCTTCTGCAATTGCAGCTTCTGCCTCAGCAACTGCTCGAGCTGCAGCAGAGGCTGCCTCTTCGGGACTCATATTCCTCATCTTAGATAGCTCTAAATCAATCTGAGATTTCGTCACGCTACTTATACCGTCCCTGTCAATCTGTCTGCCTTCCTGATGCATCATCATTAAGTTTCTTCTTTGCTCTGAAAATGCAGGAATCCTGTAATTCCGTTTAGCCTGGAAGACGAATTCAAATTAGATACAAGTGAATCTCAACTCTACTTGATTCAATACAAGTGGCAAAAGTAAATTATAGACACATGCAACTGAGATGGGAACTGGAACTTGGGTGGTAAGAGACAGTGTGGGGAGAGAAAAAAAGATCAATCTGAAGTCCACATAAATATTGCCTCCAAAGAGCATTCTAGTAATTGAACAAAGGTTCCACTAAAACTTGTGATACTATCCCATAAGAAAATTTTCATGGACATGTATCCACGATGTGGGTGCACCATGCAGGATTATCATCTTATGAGCAGTGTTCTAAAAGGCATCCGTCCAGATGCCGTATAGACGGTAGACGGCCACTACGGCGTCCCGAATATGTCCAAGAAGGTCCTTCCTAGACGGGTTTGGCTCTGGAAGACGGTTTGAAGACAGAAAAAATCGGTGCAAAACGAGTCCGGACGGCCAAGACGGTTTAAAAATGTACTTTTAAACCCTAAACGGATTTCTTTCAATCTTACCCGATCTTTTATTCTCGTTTCTCCTGGGAAGTGTGAATGGTGATTGGCGACTGGGACGATATCGACGGTGACTGCGAGCACTCTTCCAGCGACGACCGGTAACCTCCCTCAGTCCCTCTCTCTCCCCCTCACTCTGCCTCGATATTTCTCAGTCTTTAACTCCGGTCCGTCTCAGTTTTTGTTGCCGTCCGTCTCAGTCTTTGCTCTGTCTGTCGCTCCCGCAACCCTCTCTCAGTATCTACTCTCTAGTAAACACTGTAAACTGAATGTCTAATTGTTTATTCAGTATTCTCCATTTTTTTCTTTGACTGGAATCAGAATGACTGCATTTGTATACAATTATAGTGATGTGTTGTTACTGCTGTAGTAGAAAACGGTGAATACTGAATACTACTGAAATCTGAATGTGTGAGTGTGACCAGTGTCTCTAATTCTCTAAAGTCAGTGGACTATTCCATTTTTATGTTTGTGCCTGTAGTATATAGTGTTACTCGACATCTAGCCTATCCTGCAGTTTTCACTGCTTCCGTAATGGGTTAATGACTAACTGACTATAGATAAGTGAATAACAATGCTTGTTGAATATTGATATTTTGTCGATTGATTCTTAAACTTCTTATAGATCCATCATGTCAACTTCAAGAACCGGCCTCCATTGTGTCTAATACCGAGTCTATGAGTGGTGCTTCGAAATTGAAGTGAAATAGTAGTGATGTTGGATGGGAATATGCAATACTCACAAGCGCCACAAATCTACAAAGATGGAAATGCTTGATATGTGAGAAAGAGTTTAGCCAAATCAAGAAACACATTGCCAGCATTAGGGGCAATATTGCACCTTGTACCAAGTCTTCGGATGAACACGAGAAAAAATGCAAAGATGCAATTCAAGAATCGAAAAAAGAAGATAGTGGCCAGAGAGGAGGATGCAAGCATTAGAAGAGAAGTTGATAGTCATTACTTAGACGAAGAAGATGATGCTAATGGAAGCTTCAAAAGGCCACCTCGTTATCTTGGAGCAATAGATAGATATGCTTCAAATGTCAATTCCGATGACAAGAGCTTGAATGAGAAAAAGTAAAAGGCAACAAAACATCAATGGATAGCTAATGGAGTAGATGGTGAAGCGTGAAGGTGGGTCACGCACTGTTCGGGTCTTACTTGGGAGAAAGATGGGTGTTTTAATCATGACGGATGCTTGGAGCAATAGAAAGAGGAGACGGATTATGAACTTGTGTGTGAACTCTGGAAATTCGACTGCCTTTCTTAGTTTCAAAGAGGCTTCCATAGATGCACATACCAAGCAATATATATTTAAGTAGGTTGATGAGTGCATTGAAAAGATTGGAAATACTGATTTCAATAATGTAGATTCATACAAAGAAGAGAAATAGACTAGATACCGTTCGAATGAAGAATCTAGTTTATGCCCAGTTCAATGAAAGATTGTTGAATAAGAAAATAAAAGGCCGAAAGGAGAAAGTTGATGTGCTTCTACAAAACTTTAGGGCAAAATACAATAAAATAACCCAAAAATGACTTGTCCGTCTAGACGGTACACAACGCCTCTACAGGCCATCTCCGTCTTGCATCTTTTAGAACATTGCTTGTGGGAAAAGGACAATTTCCCTAAAATATAGTGTTTAGTAGTTGATGCCCACAAGGTATCAAATGTGAATAGGTTGGGGAATGAACCAACCCCATAACGTCTTTTGGAATCGTGTGGAATCAAAATGAACCCATTCCAATTCCCTCATATCCAAGCCAAGGGTGTATGGCTCATCCCAGCCATTCCCAAATTCTATCCAACCACACCGATACCGATTCTTATTATATCCAAACACCCTCTCCCACTAAATGTCTTTTGAACTCTTAAATGTCCAATAGCAGGAAGACAAAGTCACAATGAACTAAGGTTGCTAAGAAACAGTCTTAGAACTTCTTTATCCCACAAAGATTCCTTGAACTTATTTTGAGCATAGAGGTTCACTAAGGGCTTTTCGAATGGATTCTTGGAAGTAAATTTTCTTATTCATGAACAATAAGTATTTGGTAAATAGATGTATATCTATGATAATCATTTTTAAAGGTCAAATAAAACAAAAGGCATTCCTTAAGTAATCCTACAAAAGAGAAAGCTTACCCTAATCAGCTTTCCACTTGATGTCAAAAACTTTAATGTTCCTGAGAGACTTCGTTTGAAATCAGTAGGTGCCCAATATTGATCCTACAAAACAAGGTATGATAAAGGACTAATTGGACTATAATGGATTTTTGAAGGAAAAAGAGAAAACTACGAGAGAAAACAACTGGTAAATAAAATAATTTTAAAAAAGCAATAATGAGAATAAATCCTTTTTTTGGTAGCTGAACAGTTTTTATTTATTGGTAGCTGATTATTATGCTTCAAGTGTTTTTGCTACAACTTATCCTTAAAAATTTAAAACCCTTAAATTCCATGACTAGTGTAAACTAAAAAGTTACAAATATAATGTATCCTTGAGCCGATAATTGCAAATATCAAAGTGAGATACCTAAAGGGAGGAAACCTAGTGGTCCCCAATACCATCAACATTGTGATTTGTGCGTACTGCGAATGTATGAGGCATCTTCTATTCTTTTGTCAAAATTCACCGCTTTAAAATATGAGACCACTGACACAGGGTACCAAGAACTACTGAACGTTTGGGAAATTGAATCTGCCTGTCGAAAGTTGACAGGAACACTTACCTCTATGTATGAAGCAATAGCTGTTTTATTAGAGCCACCAGGCTCCTTCAAGTTGCTTACAGCTTCCAGTATAAGATTGTCCAACCTACAACAGTTCAAAATGACACTATTATGCATAGTAATGAAAATCTTCTTTTGGAATATAAACTCTACAACAAAAATCTTTAGCCTTCTACAAACAATTTACGGGACAACCACAGGTCCACAGCGAATACAAGCCTGCTATCAAACAGAAGAACATGTGTAAAATAACATCTATAGATCATATTGAAAAACTTGCAAGGGCTTATGTTTGGTGTGATCAACCAAACTTACTTGTTCTACCACGAAGAACAGATTATATTTATTATATTCTAAGCATATGAAACTAACCCCTCACTAAAGTATAAACTGACATGTTTCCCAGTAGTTCGGCGTTCATTTATAAGCAACATGCGCTTACAAACACAGTGAATTTACTAATCTGAATCTAAGATTGCGTGTAAGTGAGAGTGCAATCACAATCATGGTCTTTGGAAGCCACCCCCAAAAAAAAGAGAGAGAGAAGGAGTAAAAGAGCAAAAGAACAAATAAAAAGGCAACGGAGAATAAAGAGGCAAAGAGAAGTCTTAACAGGATGGGAAAACAAATATAGTCATCTAACCTCATAATGGATTTCTTGGGAGTAGTAGCCAGTGGTGCAGGACTGGAAACATTTGGCACAATGACAGGCTTGGTATCAATCATCTCTTCGTCACTCTGAGGCCCTTCACTGGCACTTGTACCGTTCTCGTCTTGCCTAGAAGAATGTTGCATCCTTTTAATTGCCAACCTATTCTTGTCCCTGGACCCCCATCCATTTGCCATGACACTCATATTTCTCCATTTATCCTAAATGAAGTGGGGGGAAAAACAATAACCAAAATTGCAAGCGGAACGAGGATACATATTGAAGTACACGCTCTAGTCATACCAGAACCACCTAAATCATACCTTCAAATCCACATTTGAACGCATGTACAAGACACTAGAAAATTCAGGGTCTTTAAGTATAGTGCGCCACTTCCCCGCACCATGTTTGACAACACCAGCCTTTAGTGCCCCTTCTTCTTCTGCTGTCCATTTTTGCTTAGGAGCACCCATCTCAACTAGGAAAAAAAATTGCAAAGACTTCTCATCTACAAGCAAAGATCGACAAAAGTAGAAGTCTATTTGCAAACAAGGAAATATCCATTCTGTGGATGGAAAGTACAAGACAGAAGTCTGTAAAAATATAAATACAGTTCCTTTATTCCATCCTATTTCCGAGAATGAACAAAATAAATTCTACCTATGGCCCTTGTTTTTACAAATCCTGATTAAACAACTTTTAAAAATTTCTCGTGGTAGTTTCATGTTTTAGGTTGTCTGTTTTAAATACAAAGTTTCCCAAAACCGTTCAAATAAACACCATTAACTCTTTTTCAATGCCTCTAAGCTCTCTGTAACAACATGAGATCACAAAACTACCCTTATTTGATAAGCACTGGAAACTTTAGACAAGTTATAAGAACATTTCCGGGCGTGTTTATGCTTCGTCTATTCAATTGCTCACATAATCACATTTACTCGTGAAAGCAATGCAAAGTGATGTGGATTTTTAACATTCTCTGAAAACAGATGTAAACAGACCGAGCAAACAATTTAAATATGAACTGAAGATTTTCGTTACAAAATTTTTTTGAGGAGAAATAGAGTGAGAAGGTCGTTATTACTCATTTAAACTTCCGGATGCTTGAAAAATGAGGTATTTTTTGATTTTATAATTTAATGAACTTAGAAAACATTAAAACTGATTTAATGGCGTTAACTTAGCAGTTCTAAGAACTACCTCAAGGCCATTAAGATTAAGTTTACAGCAAGAGCAGACATTAAGTAGCTGCATAGCAAGATGAAGCATTAGATGCATCTACCGAGTTAGAGGGTGATCTTTCCATTTCGGAGGGGAGGGAGATATACAAGCTTACTTTCACTTGTTAACGGTAAAATTTTACAAAAAAATCCAGGTGACACAGTACGTGATTCAATGAAGCTATATGTTTACATTGTAGATAGATACATTGATTCAAACCAAACATGTGATAAATTTAAATAAAACATCTTCCATGGTACACATTAACCTATCAAATGGATCAACTTTAGAATGGAGACAAAATTACTAAAGGGCAGCAGACCAAAAGTCAGACTTGAAAATGCATGTTAGATTGATCATACTAGTCCAACCTTGAGATGTTGCCCTTTATTATGGTGCCTTTCCCTGAATTCCTAACAAAGTTAGAGCTGGATCCTTATGATTCGTTGTTAAGTGTCATTGATGCATAGAATGCCGTTGAGGTTGCTAGTTAAACCCAAAGTGGTATTAATCTATCAAAACACCATATGCGAATGAACTTCTAACTATACTGAATATAAAATTCAAATTCTACTAAGAATCTCGAAACAGAAGCTTAGAAACCCTTATTATACTAATTAGTCCGAAACAGATGCATATAAACCCTTATTAGTATCAGCTACCAAATTACTACGCAAATCAAAATTATCACATCAATTATTAAATACTAAAATTCCACTTCATGATTGTTAAACAATGCGAAGAGCTACCTGAGTTACAGAGACCGGTGAAGACGGAGATTAATTGAAGAATAGTGGAGAAGTTGAAGACGACAATTGTTGAATCGAATGACAATGGAGGAAGACGAAGAAGAGGGAAGACTGTGAAGCTATGTTGGAAGGAAGCTGATTGAAGGCTGGGAAGCTAGGGTTTATCACCCAAAACTGAGAAGAGATCCGCAGCCGTAGTCGATAATAGAAGATAACCTACATAATTTGTTGAATCGGTTGATATTATAGCTTTTGTGATTTGGGGAATTAGGGTTTGCGCATAGCAATAACGGAAGCACGTACTTCTTTTTTTATTAACCGGAAGCACGCAGTTTAAAGTTTAAACGCATATGAACAATATTCAAGGGTGGGGAGGGGGAAGGAAGAAGAGCCCTAACCTGCAATCAAAGCATAAACGCATTCGTGTGGTGGATCGAAAGACAGCTTCTCTGATGGCGCTATGGCCTAGCTCCGCCTCAACTTTTGATTTCTCTTCTCTCTTCTTCTATATATATATATATATATATATTCTCTTATGAATATTTTTAAATACTAAAAACGGTTGTTTTTTTAATAAAACGTTATTAATCTGTTTATGTATATATTTCTTTGTTAATTTAATATATTACATCTAGAATTTTTTAACATTGAATTATATTGTAATTTAAATTTTTATATATATAGTGGGTTATTATCGTATTAGGTATTATTTTCAATTAATAATTTAAAATATATAAAAATAATTATTTTAATATTATTTTTGATCATTTTCATATTTGAATATTTTTTAATATAATTATTATCATTATAAAATATTCACGAAAATTGACTTTTTATCCCGACAAATGTTGTTAGGTTTAGCCACAAACTCTTTAATAGTTTTACGACTGACCTTACATTAATAATTGGGGAACGGAGATATTTCTCTAGAGTTACCATACATGGGATCCCAAAACATTATTATAAGGTTCGGTGTTGTGTTTTAGGTAATCTTAATTACTGGAATGTAAATTTATATATATCGACTTTTTATATATAAGTTGTAGTAATTGTCAATAACCTAAAGAGTTTGTTGGTCGACATTTTACAATAGATTTCGAAAAAATGTTGATAACGTCAACAAATGTTAGAAAAAAGATTGGTTCCTTCCTCTTGATAGGAAAACCTATTGGATCCTTATTATCAGTGCATCACTAATTGCTCTCGAGATTTTTCACTTCTTTCACCACAAAAAGGTAAGGGTGATTACATGACAATTAAAATTGAAATTAAAAAAAGGCTTCTGACAAAATTCAATGGAATTTTATCATCGGGGTGTAGAAAAATCATTTTCATCACAATCATCTTTTTTTCTTTTTTGTGAACGGATCCTGATTGGTATATCAATAAGTAAGTTGATCCGTTAGTTAAATACAAATAAATAAATAATAGATTAAAATTATTATTTTTAACAAGTTAAATTAGATTTTTAAAAAAATAAATTAAGAAAAAGAAATGCTAAGAATTTTTTTAAAAATAAATATAAATTTACACAAAGTATGTCAACTTACTCATCGGGTTACTCTATGATTTTCCTTTATGAACACTTTGGAGTTCGGCTGGAGTCACACACGTAAGTGAGCTCGATGATAAACAACTCCAAACCTGACCCACGATGGTTGACTGGGCCCATAACTATGCAGCCCAACCATGATCAGAATAAGAAAATGCATATTGTTTTTTATTTTTAGATGTTTTGAATAATAAAATAACAAAACCAAGAGTATGCAGTGAATTTAGGAAGGAAAACAAATTCAATATATTTTTGTCATTAAAGTTCTTCTTTTAAGTAAAATGAACATTTAGAACATTTTCAAGAGTTTCCCCAAATGATTTTTTATAATAGGATGACAAAACTCACATACTCTAAGAAAAAAATAGCTTAAAACCCAATCATTTCTACATTTTAGAGAATCTAACAAAATATATGGAAAATTCCCTACATTTGGGAAAAGAACCCCATTTTTTCACTTTGCATCCCCATTTCGAAGAATTAGATGGAGAAATTGTTGGGTCAAAATATCCTTCAATTTTTCTCAAAAGTCCAAAAATCTCTATAATAGAGATCCCGTTGGGATGCTCTTACAGACTTGTAGGTATGAAATACCCAATAATTTTCATTCATACCCAATCTATTTCCAGATTTATTTCGTTGAGAGTTTATATTTACAAAGAATTATGATGCATGGTTCATCGTTCATCCAAGCACCTATGCGTTTTGGATAAAGTCAAACACATAATATCAATGAAGTTTCATCATAAAACAAATTGACAATAGGATGAATTGTCCACCTCCTTTTGGTAGCATCAAAATCAACACGGTTGGTGCTTGTAGAAGTAATGGACATGTTGTTGTTGTTGGTGTCATTTGGAACAATGTGGGTGAGTGACATAGGGGTTTCGTTGTAAATCTCGGTCTTTGTATTGTCCCTATGGCAGAGCTTTGTGGTGCTTCGTATGGATTGAGAGTGGTTTGGGAGGGGTTATATATCGGTGATCTTGGGAACAAACTCATTGTGACTATTCTCCTTACCAAAAAGCTCCCCTCCACCACACACTTAATGGTGTGGTATGTAGGTGTCAAAGACTTCCTCATTAGATACCGATCTATCCAGTTTCATCATGCATTTAGAGAGGTTAATAGGGTTGCAAACTCCCTTGCGAGTTCTGCTTTTGACTTTTCTTTGGACTTATATGTATTATGTGACCCTACTGTGGATATAGTAGATATTATTTGTGATGATGTAAGGGGTTGGCTTATTCCCCTCTTGAGGAATACTTAGCTTTTTTCTAATTTATATTATCTTACTTAACTAGAACCCACTTCGTTCACATGTCGCGTGTTAAGGCCAGCCACATCAGCTTTTTTCCAATTTATTTACAATATTGCCACAAGATATTTACGGATTTGCCATAATATCTTTCATAATAAAAAAAAATTTATTAAAACTAATAAATAGTCAACATGCCAAATCATTTTTAATCTAATAAATTATCATGTCACATCAGTTTTACTCAAAGATTAATTTAAAAAAAATTATATAAAAAACATAATAAAAACATATCCACATTTTATTTTTATAATTTTGAACAAAATAATGTAGGCACATTCTAATTTACGAAAATTAATTTTTGAATTTATTTTGTTTTAATTATTTATTTAATTTATATATATATAGAGAGAGAATATAGATCCTATGAGAACACCCCATAACGTGAGAACATGAGAACAGATTCGTAATTATTATTAGTTTTGTTACGAAAGTGTCATATCATTTAATGTATTATTCGTAGTTATTGTTGGTTGAGTGGATTATTCGTAGTTATTGTTGGATTCCTAATTATTATTCGTAGTTATTATTAATTATGATATCTACTCTAAATCTCAACCCTTAATACTCACCATCCAACGGTGTACGATTGTTCTCATGTTCTCACGTTAGGGGTGTTCTCATGGGAACCACACCCTATATATATATATATATATATATATATATATATATATATATATATATATATATATATATATATATATATATATATATATATATATATATATATATATATCTTAACCTATTTCACGTTACTTCAATATATTATAGCAATCTCCTTTATCTTTTTTAAAATATGTTAAAATTGATTTAGACAAAACCCGCACAAAGTGTAGGCATTAGACTAGTTAATAATAAAGCGCGGTTAGATGCGCCGAAAACTATTGATTCTCCTTTCCAACAAAATAAAAAAATAAAAACTTGTTATCCCTTTTTTTTATCAATGTGAGAACATTAATCCTCCAAGAATTGTTTTTGAGAATTGTACGAATAATAAAACTCCATATTCCATTAACGTGCTAAAGGTCACATAGTAATTAATGAGTATTTTTTTTATTGTAGTGAAGATTAAACACAAATATGATTGCCCTTCGGACGCCCTTTTAAATCCTTTTTAAGAAGATTGATCTAACAAGGATTTTTTTGTACTGTTGATATAAATTAAGCCTCTATTATTTTAAAATTAATTTTTAATTCTAAAAATACTTAAATAAAGGGTAAAAAAGGGAATTTGAGGGAGGGGTTAAAATAAAAACACTACAAAATTGTGCATTTAATATTCATTTCTCGTCGTTATTTCTACTAAACATCAAGAACATGACGAGCCATTTGGAACCGTCGTTGATTCCACTATTATAAGCAAAAAGAAGCAGTAAGCGTTAATTTAACGTGATTTTATAATTAAAAGATGTATCCAATGCAATTATTTGTTTATATCGTTAATAAAAAAAACATCATACAAACTTGTAAAATACATGGAATGCATACATGAATTAATATAACTTCGATATAGTAGATGGAATTAGGGTTGTGCAAAATCGGACCGGACCGGAACCGGTCCGGTCTACGGTCCAGGTTTTTTTGAAAATTCGGGTTACGGTCCGGTCCGATTTTTGGACCGTATAAAACCGTAACCCGGGTTGGACCGTAAACTACGAATTTTCGGTCCGGTCCGGTTCGGCCCAATCCGGTCCATTCCGGTCCGGTTTTGGACCGGAAAACCTCAACAAAATTGCACAATTAAGGTACAAACCGGTTCAATCCGGTCCGGTCCGGTCCAGTCCGCAATGTTCAAAATTGCACAATTTATGTACAAACTGGTCTAACCCGGAACCGGACCGGTCCGGTCTACGGTCCAAGGTTTTCCTAATTTACGGTCCACCGGTCCGGTCCGGTCTGGACCGTATGCACAGCCCTAGATGGAATTACCCTATAAGTTGTTTAGCTTGTAAATGGAACAATGTGAGAGAAAAGAAAGTACATAAAATTAAAAGAAAGAATTTGACCAAATAAACCCTTTTCTATTTCCGTTAGGTTGTTGAAAGGTAAGGAATTTGATTAGGGGTACATTTACTAAACATATATATATATATATATATAGGCCTAGTTACTAGAGATAAATCTCAAAAAGACTTACTTAGCTAATTTGGCCAAATTAAAACTGTGATCAATGGGGTGTGAATTTTGCTTTAGAAGGTGAGTCGAGCTTGTTTCATCGGAAGGGGTCGTCAATAGGTGATTGAGTTTGAAGATTCAAGAGAGAACCCACATATGAGGATTTACTTGCGCTTCTTTGACCGACATAATCAATTTAATTTTCTTTTGCTTTGGTTGTGTGGCGTTTTGTCTTGCACTTCTCTTTGATTGGTTTTTTGTGATTCAAAATTTCATTATTAACGTCTTGTGTGTTTTCTGATTTTCATTTCTTTTCTTCCCTTGATGAGATCTATACGTAGGCCATTTTTATAGCTTTCGATACCGTTGAATTGTTTCGGTCATAAAAAAACACTTGCATTTAATCTTAGCTACCCTTATTAAGTTGAAGCTCTAATTGACCCTATAAATTCCTTGTCTGGAAGGACATAAAAATCAAGTTTGAAATAGGCAAATGGCAGACTCAACTCAAGCAATCAATTCATTAAATTTTTACCCATTATCAAGACTTGAACTTACCCACTCAAAGTATTATTGAAGGGAAATTTCAACAAGGTAAATAAATTAAGCACAACTAAACTTTCCTCTTTACATATAACTAAACAAAGCCTAAATGATGCTCTTCTCCTTGTTCAATTATGCACCGGGTACCTCACACCTGAAGCCAAAACTCTTTGTTGTTCAATCTGCATTGTAATGATTTTCAGTTAAAATGTTATCCCACAGAGGATGAGTGGAAAATATAGAGATTCAAAGTGCACTTACCTGAAAAAGCTCATGAAGTTTGTTCTTAAGGTAACAATACTCATGTTCTAGCACATCCAAAGCCCTCAAACACCTGCCACATTATAATGTGTTTTATTTTTAGGAAAGTTCTGTAAGAAGATGTATAATAATATTATAATAATGAAAGAAAGGGAGAAGTGTGATGAATATGAGAATAATGTACCCGGGATGATTGGATTGTTGAGAAGCCGAGCGAAAAGCAACGCAGACGTTACGAACGCGGTTAGCGCCGATACTTGAACTGCTTCCCATCAAATGATTCAAATGCACTTCTACTTTACTGTATTCCGTTTCATCCTTCTCCAATCTGTTCAGTCAAATTCACTTTTTAAAAAAATTGATGCAAATTAGTATAAATTTTGACTTGCAGATCGTAATTCGTCATTATACATACAGTAATTGACGGAGATCCCTGAGGAGCTTCTCGCACTCGTGGAAATAGATGTTGACGACCTCCGAGACGAAATTAGGGCATGTATCGTCTTCTAACTGTTGCAATTGTAGGAAATGCTCGTCTAAAACTCCCTGCATTTGGGAATGATTAAGATCGAGGACCGCAAGAAAGGAAACCTAATTTCAACTTTTGGCTGTTGATTCTCGGAAGATGAGACTGAGAGATTACCTGATGAAAGAGGAGAGCGAGCAAGCGATTCATGTCGGCGCGCAATTGTTCAGCGGCCAGGCCGAGAAGCAACAATGGAAGCCCCGTCTTGTTTGATTGTTGATTACACGGACGAACGATGAAGAGAGATGGAATTATACGCTAAATTAAGCGGTTTAAATTAGGTAGAGCGTTTGAGATTGGGATGAATTGATTGAAATTTTGGATGTGTTTTGGTTGTTGCGAGGGTTGAAGGTAGAAGGAAGAACAAAAGGAGTGAGCATTGCAGGGACTCGGCGCTGCTCTGCTATTTGTACTCGAGCCACGATATCTTTTAAATTTTAAATAATGAACTGATGAATTCAGTTGTTCCTTTATGATAACTAACTAACAAATTACAATCCTACTAATATTAAGAAACAAATGTCATTAACTCCTTATGTTGTTATATTTTAGGATGCGTTCGGTTTGCCAAAAAAACGAGGTTATTTGATAGATTATTTTGTTCAGATTATTTTGAGAGATTATTTGGACCAAAAAAAGTACTCATATACAAAGAGATTATGGGGATATTTGGTAGATTATTGAAAATTTTCATCCCTCCAAATAATCCCACTGTTCCACCAAACGGACCCTTAGTCATATTAGATAATTATTAGACTTGCTATATTTTTATTTTAATTTAAGGTAGCTAGAAACTTTATTCTAATTATGTCCTAATATTTAAGACATGTGTGGCTATTATCCTAAATCTATTAAAAAAAATACCCCCTCTTGTCCAATGTAAGATATTTTAGCCGTCACATATTGTTTGGTTATAAAAATGATAGTTTAAAGCGGTTCAAGGAAAATATAAATATAGAAATATATTCAATTTGATCAATAATTTAAGACATTCTAATATTTATGTGTCTTCAATAAACATATTAAATAATAAAAATATTATAATTTGGTATGTTTTTCCTTGATTTTACCGCCTACCAATCATCTTCATTTACAACCAATAAAAATAAAGTAAAATTTTTTAAAATTCATAATTAAATTCAGCGAGTCACCGTCTCCAAGATGTAAAACACCTTATATACTTATTAAAATTTAATACACTATATTCTAAATTATGCGAGAAGGGTATTTTTTGTTAAATATCACGTTTAATAAAAATGGTGTCAAATGTTATAATATTCTCTATCGGAGTAAAACAAATTCAAGTCGTGGACAAATTGACCACAAATGCACACTCCATATACTCGTTACGTCACGCGCATACTGAGTCTAAGTGCGCATCAGGTTCTTCATGAGACGCATAGTTGAGACGCAGGAAGACTCCGCATAAGTTCCAGGGTAGCAACACAATATTTTGAAAAGTAGCCAATATTCATATAATGCAATTAACAAATTAGAAGATGATCAACATAGTCGCCTATCATGTATTATTAAATAAAAAAATAACAAAATACATGTAGTACTCCACTACAATATATTTTTCTACTCCGTATTAAATATTATTGATTTATTTGAATAATTGCAAAAATTGGACACAATATTTTTAGTTCTCAAAAACTAGCAAACTAGAAATTCACTGACTTTGAGTGAACAGTAAATGAGGAGGAGAGAGTCGAGGTTCCGTACAGACGGCGTGCGCGCTGCCTTCACTTTGAAGCACCTGCCACATGTCCCAGGGCGGCGCTTTGCTTTTCATTAACATGTCATTATTTTTCCGATAAACTAGTCTAATACCCGCACCGTGTGCGGGATTAGCTTTAATAAATTGTAAAACAAATCTAACTATTAATTAAATTAAGTTGGAAGATAATATTATAAAGGAAAGTAAAAGATGATAAAAAAAGAAAGAAATATTTTTAAATAAATGATAGTTTACATGTTCTTGATAAAAAAAGAGAAAATTTAGCTATTAGGGCAGTTTTTGTTTATTGGATACTAACTAGGCCCCTAGCTAATTTTAATATAAAAATAAAGATAAATTAAAAACAAAAGGCTCAATTATAGGAAGAAGTTATGGCAGTTAACATAATCTCATTAATTGAAAACTGCCTTAATTCAAAAAACCTATTAAGGAAAAATGGAAACTGTAGATAGAGATTTGCAGAATCTTTTCCAAATCATATCAACAGAAACTGGATCCCAATAATTCAGAACAAAGCGTCTTCTTCCCACATCCATATCGTCTCTTATGATTTTCGTCAACCAACTTTCGCCCTCGCCGCCCATCAACCCAAAAACTTCAAAGATCATCGGCTTCTTCTTCAACTCTTCATCGTTTCTTATTCCCCCTACTTCGCACCTGAAAATAATATTTATGTACATAATTTTGTACAATCATGTACATATCACATACACAAATTACAATGCACATACATATACACATAAACATAAAATGTAACCGATCACCAAACAAATGTATACATTAAACAAAATAGTTAACGTACATACTCAATGTGTACAATACTCTATCCAAAAATATGTACATATTCATAAGCCATACATATATTAATGGGAAAATTTGACATACTAGGCTTTTTTGAGTTTTTGTTTAAGAAAGTGTACCCCAAATTTTTTACCACTTTCATTTAATAGTAGGTAAAAATTATTAACCCTTCTATTTAGAAAGAAAGGAATAAATGATGTTTGTTATATGTTATATGTTATATAAGAATAAGTTTTAATTTTTTATTACTGAATTTGTTTTTTTTATTTATTATTTTTCTTGTTTTTTTTTATTATTTCTTTTTTATTTTCTGGACTAAATTTCTCATACCAGAATTTCTCATACCAGAATTTCACATACCAGAATTTTTATACCAGAAATTTCATACCATAAATTTCACACCAGAAATTTCATACCAGAAATTATCATACGAAAAGTTCGTACCAGAAATTTCATACCAGAAATTTCATACCATAATTTTCATACCATAATTTTCATACCATAATTTTTCATACCATAATTTAAATACCAGAAATTTCATACCAGAAATTTCATACAATAAATTTCATACCAGAAGTTTCATACCATAAAATTACATACCATAAAATTACATTTTATCATACCAGAATTTTTTACATAGATTTTCATACCATAAAATCACATACCATAAAACTACATACCATAAAGTTACATACCATAAAATTACATTTTGTCATACTAGAATTTTGTTACACCGAATTTTCATACCATAAAACTGCATACCATAAAACTACATACCAGAAATTTTTCATACCAAAAAACTCATAACAAAATTTTCTGGTAAGAATTTTACATACCAGAAAATTCTGGTATGAGTTTTTTGGTATGAATTTCATACCAAAAATTCGTACTAGAAATTCTGGTATGAAATTCATACCTAAAAACTCGTACCAGAAAATTCACAAAATTTTCTGGTAACACATTCGTACATGCCTACACAGCACAAGCATCTCGGTAGTGTTCAACATTTTACGAAGGGTGAATAACTTCTTGACTATTATGTGGTAGTACCCAATACATACTGTCAATGCCATTAACAATGCTAAAGTGCACTTCCACTTTCTTATAACCAATCCAAAGATTTGGTCTACATCTCCAAATATGACGTTTTATAGCAGCACTTGATTAGTGAAAGAGGCATTATGTATATCAATTGAAAATGAAGAAACATAATTGACCTGCAAGAAAGAAGCCTCAAATGCAAGGGAATCCCTCATACCAAAGTGAAAGTAGTCTCCTTTCCCCACAATCCCTCATACCAAAGTGACCTGAATAGTGGGCTATATCCAGCAACATAAAAGAGCTTGCTGATCTTGCAAGTTACAGCTAATAATATACTTCTGTCCAACTACACCCAGAAACACAAAAAACAGGCCATACCACTCAGTTTAACCAGTCTTCCAGGCACATTGAAACCGACAAGAAAAAACCAACTCATTTATCCCACTTGACCAGATGAACAAAATGCAGGAGGCTAAATTCACAGCAATCCATCCACAACAACTAGCATTTTCAAGATGGAAATAACTGTTGCTCTTAAGAAACAAATCAGGAATAAACAACACAATGGACTGGTAGTTATTTTGAACCGTAATTGAATCATTTTGATATCATACTCAAGGATGACAAAACCAGATGTTTATTCTCTATACTACTTGAAGAGCCATTGTTAACCCTGCTATGCCCTGCATATTTCTTAACACTTCTCATAAGCATTAACATCCTTAATCTCTAAATTCAAAAAGAGGAGGCAACAAGACGAAGAAGGAGTGGATCTAGGACCAATTGCAGAAGCGGAGGCTCCCTAGGCGGCATAAGAGGCGGTAGAAGAGGAGGCGGCATATGGAGAGGTGAGTGGTGGTGGTGGTTGCCAGTGGTGTGTTGTATTCCCACACCCCGTCTCGCCAATTTGAATCTCAAATTTGAGGTAAAAGGAGTGTATCTAGGGTTGGTAATGGACAAGACGAAGAAGAAGCGAAGGAAAGAAAGAGATAGGGCAGGAAGCTTGGCGGCGGCAGGAGGCATCAACGGCGGCAGGAGGTAGCAGCGTTACTCCGGCGGCGATGAGTGAAGGTAGAGATGAACGGCCGTTGAGAGAAGAGAGGAACGAAGGGGCGGCGATGAGTGAAGGTAGAGAAGAAAGAAATTAGGTTTGACGGTAAAAAATAAGTTGGGGGTACATTTACTAACTTAAAAATACTAAAAAGCCTATTTACTAATCTAATTCTCAAAACAGCCTACTTACCTAATTAGCCCTATATTAATTTAATAACGTATCATCGAATGTGTACATACTACATGCGTACACATTATGTCATACAATATATGTAACACATATACATATTATTTATATATTTCAAACACATACATATATTAATGTATCATCGAATGTGTACACAATGTTACTTTCTTCAAGCTGATACTGTTAATTACAGACAATCATCGTCTATCCAGAATATGGCTTACCATTTACACAGTTAAAACACTACAAGTAAGGTGATTCATCATATATGTACATTAATTGTTTCTGATATAACGCTTTAATTTTATATGAATGATTCGTCCGCCATTGACGCATATAAAAAGCTTCGAAAATCCAGAAAATATATATACACACATAAGGCTTACCGAATTACGAGTGTTGTGATGATGATGCAACCAAAACCAAAATACAGATGCAGTAGAAGTTCACAAACGCACAAAGTTTTTCCCCAAAAATGGCAAAAACCTTCGTCATCGGAATTCGTTGAAAATGGAGAACTGTATCTCGTAAAAAACAGATCCTAATTATGGATGATCGTGGCTGCTATTTTTTCTCAAACCGTTATTTCCTTTAATTTGAATAATTAATTTTGGAAATAAATATGGTTTAATTGGAGAGAGAAATATCATGGGATCTTTATTTTAGTTATTTTTAAATCTTTTATTTTAATACTCAAGGGGCCTAGTTTGTTAATGATAACTCAAAACTACCTACTTTATACACAAGTATGCAAAAGGTGCCTACTTAACCATTTTACCCATAAAAAAAAGGTTTTAAATGAAACTGAACGTTAACACGACCCGTAATATAAAAATATATGGAACCATGGTTTATGTAATTAAAGTTTTTTATAATATTAGTGTTATATATATATATATATATATATATATATATATATATATATATATATATAGTCAGGATCCGGTAAGAACGTGTTTTACCGCAAGAAATAAGAACAATTAAGGATCGTTGGATCAATGCACGAATGACTCTGATTCAACGTCTAAATAAGGAATCGATATATTCTGACCGTTGAATATATTTAATCGTGTGGTTTAAATTCGTTCTTATTTCTTACCGTAATATAGGTTCTTACATGATTCTATCTCTCTCTCCATATATATATATATATATATATATATATATATATATATATATATATATATATATATATATATATATATATATATAGTTTATATAATTTCTTAATTAATTTTTTTAAAATGAGAGTGCGTTTTAAATTGCATTGACAAAAAGAACGAAAAAAAAAACATATGGCATTAAAGGCTTATACTTTATTATTAGTATATAGATATATATTTTAACACTAATAGTATGTAGACGTATATGTTTGGTAAGTAGATAAATATAAGTTTTATAATAGGATAATTAAAATATGGTAATTATATATATTATTTAAAAAAAACTAAAATTCTAATAAAATGATATGTGGCATTTTTTTTTGTTAGGATGAATCACGTTAAAGTAAACGCTTCTGCTTTAATATATGTATATAGATATCCAATTTCTGCAATTGTTCAAATAAACCATCATCTAAGTCACCAAACTCATCCATGCACGTCTCGCACAAATAAATTTTATTTTAAATATTAGTATATACATTATTTATTCAATGACTATGGGCATACGGACACGGCTACTTTTTTTTTATAAACGAAAGCAATTCAAAACATTAAGCTGTGTATTCAAAAGGCCAAATAATAGAAAACATAGTAAAGTAATTGTGCACATCTTAGATTTAGACATATCTACGAGTTTAGTTTTTAATAACTAATATTTGTATGTGATAAATGAAGATTTGAAGAAAAATCATGTTCAAAAGTAGGGGTGTAATACGAGCTGAACGAGCCGAACATCGACATACTCAAGTTTGACTCATTTATAAACAAGCCGAGCCCAAAGTTTATACGAGCTTTAAAATGTGCTCAAACTTGGATCGTTTAGAAAGTGAACGAGCTCGAGCCGAGCTTTTGACGAGCCGAGCCGAGTCCGAATAGCTCGGCTAAAATAATGTTCCTATAGTGATATTTTATCCGAACCAGTCGAGTTTTACCCGAATGAGCCGAGCCCGAGCCGAGCCTAAAGTTTATATGAGCTTTAAAAATGTGCTCAACCTTGGCTCGTTTAGAAAGTGAACGAGTTCGAGCCGAGCTTTTGATGAGTCGAGTCCGAACCGAACCTGATTAGTTTTTTTTTCCCCTTGTCTTTATACGCACCTTTTGAAGAGTGAAGTTGAACTTACTGACATGCATGTCAACTTTTGGTGAGGTATGTTGGTGTTGAATGTGAAACTGTAACAAATATGGTTAGACACCTTTCCACGAATGAACTCTTTGTCTATTCCCGCGTGCATCATATTATTCAGGGATACATGGATATTAACTTAAAGCTTCCTCCTTTCTTGGCAAATTATAGACACGTGTCGGGAAACAGAATTAACTATTAGCCTAATGGAGGGAAACAACAAAGCTAATAATGTAGCTTAAAAAGTAGACTAATGTACTACATGAAAGTCATAAAAATGATATTAAATAATATATTCTCAAACATGCGAAAACTTAATATAATAAATGAAATTTTGGTTATTTTCTCCTACTTTAGACTTTTTAAATTATATCCAATGATTTTCCAATTTTTAAATATCACACCTAAATTTTGAAAATTTCTGAATATACCCTAACATTTTGAGGAGAAATAAAATATAACTATTATTTATTAGTTATTGTCTAGTCACTTTAATTGTTTGTATAGAAATTAAAAAAATAATTATTCTCTCTAAAGTACTAGACAATTAAAATATATATATATATATATATATATATATATATATATATATATATATATATATTACTAAAATATACTACACTAATTCTGACGTGACGTCCCCACAATTTTTCTCAGATTAAATCTTTACTAAATCAAGAATTAAGCCAATAAATCTTTTTTTTAACCAATCTTTTAAAAAATTAATCCAAAATATCATGTTTGAGACTTCTCCAGTACGTTTTATCAAATTAAAAAATATCAAAATCTACTAATTCCACAATTTACGTTGGCTGATCATAAAACCTAAACTTCTGCGGTACGTTTTACTTCTCCCACAATTTATCTCTCACGCTATATATGTAGATAATACCTCTTCCTTTTTGTGTGTATTCCAATATTGATCATATTTTTTCATCTTTTTTACAGGTTGTGATAGTTTGAAGATCGAATTTTTCAAAGTTGTTTCGTCTAAATTTCAAGTTATCCCCTACGTTTTCAATCATCACACTCGTTCTACTATTATTTATTCATTCCTTAATTTGTTTTCAATAACTATTATTCAACAACTTTGATTTTTACTATTTTCTATTTATGAAAGTCTCTTCCCTTCCGCCTTTCTTCTCACTTTTCTCCTTCCAGACATATCTTCTGAGATCCGCTTATGAAGATCTATCAATATTTAAATATACTCGCACAAGGTGCGAGATATGAACTAGTGAATATTTAAAGCAAAGTAACACAGATGGCAAATGAATATTTAAAGGCATAATGAGGTTGAAAAAGCATGCATTTGAGTTAGTTTACTCAATCCAAAGACTAATTTGAAAGCATATATGCATGCTCTCTTTTGGTATTGACACGACCAATACGTTACTTTACATGCACTCTAAAGTGCACTTAGCTTGCCAATGTTTCACTTTCGTCGGTTTATACTTTCTTTAAGTAACTTCACTTTACACCCCTTTTCAAACCACCTTTTCATTTTCATGCAACTCTCTAAAGTGTTACTACAAATGCTCACTTTTGTTTTATGCTATATACATAAAGGAAAGTTCTACAAATTAAGTAAGTTATCTTCTTCTTCTTTTTCTTTTTTTTTAAAGAAGAGGATTCGATCCACTAATCTTCATTGGTGGTTCGAGAGACCGACAAAGCGACAAGCCGAACAAATGTTAAGATCTTACAAAAGTATCCGATTGATAGTAATGACAAAATCTTGCTAATCAAAAAACGAAGTACTTGAGAACATTCTAAAACCGGAAAGTTTCGATGATAAAAAACTTTTTAATTTAATTCGAAAAACCTGAAGATTTTTTACTGAAATAAAACCCCAAACCCAAAACCGAAACACGACTAGTATAGAACATGGCAACATTTATTGTTCAAAAATGATCTCCACCCGTTAGTTAATTTTACCTGGCTTTTAATTAACATTTTGAAACCTTTAAAATTTCCAAGGTTAGAAAAATGACATTTTCTACTACATTTGGTAACCGATTGCCAACTAGATTTTGGATGGATATGATCTCTCTCTTTATCAAATTAAACCATCAAAAAAAAAAAAGAAAAAACATTGTATTTAATACCCGCACTTTTGTGTGATTTGTTTTTAAACTCCGACAAAAAAATAAATAATATTTTTTTTACCATGTTATAATCAATTACATTTGTAAATTTATGATTTAAATATATTTATTTAAAACCATAAAATTATATACTTTTACCCTTAATTAACATTTCAACATTAGATATGCAAATCGTATGTTTACCTTCTCTCGATTTTATCAAATAAATACATTAAAAACAATTTAAAAGGATAATTATAAAATTGTTTTAAGACATTATATAATTGGTGAACTTGACATGACCCTTAATTTTCTCAATTATTATGCATCCGCATATGAGATAAATTACTAGGACTTTAATATTTGTAATAGATATTAGATTATTAGACCAAAATATTCTTAATCAACCAACTTAAAATGCGTAGTTTTGTCAAAATTTAAATTTATTTGTATAAACACCTCATTTTAAAATTAAAGTTTTATAATATAATTATTTTGTTTGTTTATAAAATAAATTAAAATTCCTTTTTAAATAAAAAAACAATTATATTATATCAGTAAACATAACTAAATGAATCTACACTAATTTTAGCCGGTTAAAAAACAAATCAGGTAAAAATACATGTCCAATATTAATGAATATAGTATTTAACTCAATGACATTTAAACTTATAATCTGTGACATTTTGACTCTACTGCTCTTATAACCGCTTCTACCACGGTACCACCCACACAAGTTGACTTTTATGATTTTTTTATTAAAAAAAAATATATGTGAAAACATAATATGCAATAATAAAAATTATATTATTCAAAATCTAATGCCCAATTACAATAAGATATAAAGTGTACATGAAAAACACAATTGTTCAGACATTTAACGTTGTTGAATGTCAATTCAAACAAAATAATTTCCTTATCATTAATTTAAAAATACACCATATATGCCTATTTCTACATAATTATTTAGTTAAGTAATCATAAGGAAAAGTAGAGGAGAAATAGAAGCATGCGTTCTAAATATTCGGGCTCACGTGCTTACTTATGTAGGCCTTATATGTTCACAATGCACTCAACTCTATATAATTGCCAATTATTCTAAGCCTTCATTTAATTAATTATTCGATTAATTATACCTTCTGTTAAATATTCTCTCTTCGAAATTCCAAATGTCTGTATTGAGTTCTGCGCCGAGATTATAACTATTTTATGTTTTTCAGCATCTAATCATTATTTTTTGAAAAAGCTAAATACACGATATTTGTTTTACTAACGTAAAATACAAACGTATTCCGATGGCGCTCAACCAATTAAAAAAAGATTTGAGCGCCAACGCTTTCCGAAGGCGCTCAAATCTTAAAAAAAAAGAAAAAAAAAAAGGGCAATAATAAGAGGAAGTAGGGTTTTGGGCGCTAGCACCATGCGCCGGCGCCCAAAAACCTCTTCTTTTTTCTTTAATTTTTGCCCAAATTTAATTGAGCGCCAACGCAAAACGTTCATATTCGGTATCAAGTAAATTCAAAATTGTGTATATAACACGTCCCTTTTTTCCGTTGCTGCTTTTTATTTTTACTATTTTTAGAATTAGAGTAAATAACAAGGTAAAAAAAATTATACATTGATTTTATATATAATTTGAAATTTTATTTCGAATACTTATTTGAAAAGGCCAGCCGTTAATAATTTTTAAAAATTCATAATTAAAAACATTCTTTTTTATATATATATATATATATATATATATATATATATTCCAAAATCTAATTTTATTAGTTCTTTTTTTTTTTATAAAAATATTGTTACATCCAGTTTGGTGTTTATATTTGAAGCTAGGATATCACTCTTATCAATTACTCATATCTTTACGGGTTTTGGGACATGGCCCATATGCAATTATTATGCCTTCGAACACTAGTCCAAACCATCAAAAACGAGGCAATATTTTTTTACTTCTCAAAAAGCTCTCTTCTCTCTCCTGCTCTCTGGTGTTGCTGACTGAGGCAAACCACCCCAGCGCAGCCCCCAGGCTGCTCCCCATCCACCCCCCCACTCCCAGCCCCATGGCTGGCCCCAGGCGTCCTCGTCGGCGTAACATCAGGCTGTCTGAGCTCCCTGGAAACCCAACCGTCCTTCCCATCCGCAACAACCAAACACTGAACCCTGCCCTTGAAAAAACCCCAGAACCAATACCCGATGACCTCATTCGGTCCAACAACCTCATACTCCACCCTATGGTCCCTGCCACTCCGGAGCTTACTTCGGTACTGCTGTTCCCATCATTGCCTCAATCTCCCTCGCCGACGCCCGCTTTGGCACTTCAAACGGATACCTCCAGTTCCCTGGGTTCCTCGCAGCATGTTGCCAGTGTGCTGAACACCCCGTCGACGAAGATTCCACCACCCAATGATGATGTTGCAAAGTCTACTGTCCCTTCGGATCCCTTGGTTGTTGAGGGCATGGATGACCCCTCGTTCCCTTTGCCCGCTCAATGCACTGTTTCCGAGACGGTTGTCCCTCTTGCAGCGGTTGCACTGCCACCTTTAATTACCTCGAGTAACCCCCACACCTCCTTAATGCAGACGTGCACTAATGACCCTTTATCCCATGCAACCCCCAACTTCCTATAAAGATATTGCCTCAAGGGGTTTGGCATGGAACCATGTCCCTCTCTCCTTCTTCCCAGGGTATGATACTGACTTCATTCCTTTCTCCAACGAAGACATTGAAGACACGATGGTGAAGTGGAATCTCTCGCTTGTGGGATTTCCCCTGGGGAGCCAAATATCATATCAAAAAATGTCCAAATTTATCAATGAGAATTGGAACACCATATCAATGCCTAAAATGATCCGGAATGAGAATAGTGTATTTGTTTTCCACTTCTCAAAGGAGGAAGACCTGAACGAAATCTTACTAGAGAGCCCTTGGATGGCGAATGGAACCACTACCATCCTCCTTAAACGTTGGACCACTGACCTGCCTCTGAACTACTCCAGCCTTGAATCTGTGCCTGTTTGGGTCACGCTGCATGACCTAAACTTTAGGTTTTGGTCGAAGACTATGCTCGCCAAGATAGGCTCGGCGCTGGGAACTCCCATTCTGACGGATGCTTGTTCTGCTAATCAGGATCGTCTTGGGTTTGCTCGTATCCTAGTTGAAATACATGCCTCCGGACCCCTCCTTCGTGAGATAACCCTCTCCGGCCCTGAGGGAGTTACGTTCGTCCAAAAGATTACATATGATTGGCTTCCTCCACGCTGTGATTCTTGTCTCACATTTGGGCACAACTGCAAGACACCGTTGGCGTCCACTTCGGCAGTGACTCCACCTGCTCCTATTCCTGCCTCTCGAGGTACCTTCATCCCCAGGAAACTCATTCCTACCCCTAACCCCGACCCCACTCCTATACTTCCTACTCCTGACCCTTCCCAGAGGATCCATCCTTCTCAAGAAGCTCCCCATATCACCAAACGTCCTCACTCCAATCCGAGTGACATCCCCCTTTCCATTCCTGAACCTGTTCCCAACCTGACGCTAACCACTCGAAAATATAACCTTAACCATCCACCACAGGACCCAATTCAGTCCCCATCCTCTTGTCTTTCCCCTCCCAATCTAATTCCCCCACCCAAAATCACCACAATAGACTCTTCCAACTCCCTCCCAAACTCTCCATTGATCGCAAGTGCCATCAATGATCATGTTCAGCAGTTTAATGATTGTTAGAATGTGTGCATGGAACATTAGGGGCCTCAATGACCCCGTTAAACAGAAAGCTGTCCAATCCCTTGCTAAGAGGCATTCCCTTGATCTTGTTGCTATTCTTGAAACACGTTTACGTGCGGACAATGAGAATAGAATCTCCAAATCTCTCTTCCCTTCATGGAAACACATATCCAACTCATCCCATGCTCACAACTGTCGTATTTGGTTATGGTGGAACCCTTCTAAGATTTGCATCACCACTCCAGTGATTACTGACCAGCTCATCCACTGCCGTATCACTGACCCCTCCCTCAGTCCTAACCCTCCTACTTTGGCAGAAATTTCATTCATCTATGCTCACAACTTAATGGAGGATCGTGTGAGTTTGTGGAACACAATCACAACCTTACGGCTGCTCAACACCAACTGCCCTTGGGCACTTATGGGGGACTTCAACGTCACTTTATCCCCAGATGAAAAGATATCCAATAACATCCACAATTTCTCGCAACTAAGCTCTGAGATCGAGCAATGCTTTGAGCAAAACTCTCTCTCGGATATCCCTTTCACTGGATGCAAATATACTTGGAGTAATAAGCAGGTGGGCAACCGGATTTGGAGCAAACTCAATCGTATAATCTCTAACGATGAATGGAATGCAACCTTCCCAAATTCAACCGCCCATTTTGGCAACGCTGATATTTCTGATCACTCCCCAGCATTGCTCTACACTGAAAGCATTGTACTCCGGAGAACTTTCCCATTCCGGTTGAATAACATATGGGTCAAACATGAGGCTTTCCTTGAAACTGTTAGAACTGCATGGGACACCAATATACAAGGGAACGCTATGTTCAGACTTTCAAAGAAATTGAAGCTCCTCAAGCCTCTACTCAAGAAATTCCCCAGTGTTATTATGGAGGATATTCACGTTAGCATTGCTGAAAACCGTAAACTGCTTGATGATACACAGACTCGTCTTCAGACTGAACCCCTTGACTCAGTATTACTGGAAGCTGAGAGGTGTCTCGCTCTCACTCTTAAGGACAATCAGTCTAAACTTCATTGCATGCTGGGCCATCTTTATAAGGAAAGATGGATCAAGTTTGGGGACCAATGCTCTTCGTACTTCTTTAAGAGTATCAAGCTGCGGAGATGTGCTAATCTTATCACTGGAATCAAGGATGCTAATGGGAATATGCTTACTGCTCCAGACGCTATTGGATGTATCCTGGTGAACCACTTCACCAAAGCCTTAAATCCCCACATCCCCACGACTAGTGCACCCTATCCACCCATCAGCTTGCCCACTCTGAGTACACTTAAACATTCAATTGCTTAACGCGCCAGTGTCACAAGATGAGATCAAGAAGGCCCTTTTTAGCATTGGAGACAATAAAGCCCCTGGGCCGGATGGATTCAGCTCACTCTTTTTCAAAGAGGCTTGGAGTATCATTAGCCATGACTTCACCAATGCAATACATGACTTCTTTATCAACAAAAGAATGCTCAAGCAGGTGAACCATGCTTCCATATCACTCATAGCCAAGCATGACCGACCCATCTCTCCCTCGGATTATAGGCCTATTTCTTGTTGCAATACTGTCTATAAAACCATCTCCAAGTTACTAGCGAGACGCCTTAACCATATTCTCCCAAGTCTCATTAGTCCCAATCAAAGTGCCTTTGTATCCTCACGATCCATCAAGCATAACGTACTCCTCTCCCAGGAGCTATTACACAAATATGGCAGGCAACACATCTCTCCTAGAGTGGCTATGAAAATCGACATCTCTAAGGCTTTTGATTCGGTTAGTCATGAATTCATCTTGCACTGCCTTCGTTCGATGGGGTTTCCGGAGTCCTTCATTGTGTTGATCAGAGAATGCATCACTACTGTCACTTATTCGGTTAATGTCAATGGTGAACTTAAGGGTCATTTCCATGGCTCTCGTGGGCTTCGTCAGGGGTGTCCCCTCTCTCCTCCCCTATTTGTCATTGCAATGGAATTTCTTTCCAGATTGATTTCGGAGAGGACATCTAATCCGGACTTTAACTTTCACCCCAAATGCTTCTCGCCTGCCATCTCTCACCTTGCATTCGCTGATGATCTTTTGCTACTATGCCGTGGTGATGCAAGATCCGTTACGATTCTTAATGAGGCCCTTGTGGAGTTTGGTAACCTTTCTGGACTAGTTATTAATCCTGCTAAGTCGCTTTTATTCACTGGTGGCATGACTCAAGATGAGATTGATGGTATTATCCGTATCACGGGCATGAGAGTTGGAACCCTACCTTTCATGTACCTGGGTGTACCACTGGGTAGTAAGCGGCTGAGGATCCATGATTACCTTCCCTTGATCCATAAGATCACCCGTCGTATCCATTCCTGGAATGCTAAGTCACTCTCCTATGCCGGTCGTGCGCAAACAGCCGAAGGGAATTGGTGGCTTGGGAGACTATCTGCAATCCTAAAGAGGCTGGTGGGCTGGGCTTTCCGGACCTTGTGACTAGGAATAGGGTTGCCCATGCGAAGATCCTGTATGACATTGACCAGGGTGGACCTAGCATTTGGAACATGTGGGCTAAACACCACCTGCTCAAGCGTGGTGAGAGCATCTGGAATTGCAATGTCGGATCTCTCACTCCCCTTTCTGGAAGAATCTTCTCTCTGTCAGGGATGATATCCCCTCCCCTCTCCCAGGCTACTCGAGGTTGGACGCTATCACATGCCCTAATGGTTCCTTCTCCAGTAGAATTGCATATGACTTATTCAGGCCTCCCCTTGCTGCCCCTCTTTCATCTCCTTTTGCTGCTATATGGCTCTCCTCAAATATCCCCAAAACCTCCTTCATCGCATGGCTCGCTGCTCTCAACCGTCTTCCTACCCTCTCCAAGCTCCAGACTTGGAACATTATTAACAATGATTATTGTCGACTATGCAACCTTGGCCCTGAAGATGGTGACCACCTTTGGAACCTTTGCGGCTATAGCATGACGGTATTGGATATCGTGTCTCGCTGGACAATCACCCCCGCCCCGGCGCCTTACCTGGGTCGCATCTGGCCCTGGTTGACATCCCGGTCCAGTAAAAAGCCCCGCCCTATGGATTGCATTCGTATTGTTGTGATTGTCGCATACCTCTACAATATTTGGACTGCCAGGAACAAGCTAATCTACAATAACTCTGCCATCACTCCAATTGAATGTGCTAGGATGATCATCTGCAATGTAAAGTCACACTTCACGATCAACTGGAAGGACCGATCCCCCCTATCTCGTGATCTTGCCTTTCACCTGAACATCTCTCTTCCTTGATTCAGCAGTCTTCTTCCTCCTTCCCCCTCCTCCTTCACTTGCGTCTAGGCTTGTTTGATTACTGTTTTGGCTCTGATCTTGTACTGCATCCCTTCTTCTTAACTCTTGTAATCTTATCCCGTTCATAATACAATTAACCTTTCAAAAAAAAAAACACTAGTCCAAACCCTAAAGTTAAACCTATCCCTAATCCTCCTATTATTATTTGATTATGTTTAAAAATACAATAATTTTTTTGATTAAGTGATTAATATTAAAATCTTATTTTTAACATTGATATTAACACTATTAATAGTCCAAAAAATATATTATTTGATTTTGACAAATACACGAACTCGACACTTATGTATTAGGCCATAGTATCGATCTATATGGACAATAAATAAAGAATGAATGAATATATATATATATATATATATATATATATAGAGAGAGAGAGAGAGAGAGAGAGAGTAATTTAACCTCTACTTTAATATAATAATCAATAGTAAGGACCAATTTGAAGCGTAAATATCAAAATGGGAATAAAATTGCTTGTCCCTCTAATTCTCTTATATGGATTGGATAAAAAAGAAATACAATAAATAAATAAGAAAAAACTAATACAACGTAATATCTTGATATATAATGCAATCGCAATAAAAGTAGGCGGCAACACAACATCCGACAAATACAACCACACCAATGATTAAGAATAACCACCAGTACCGAGAATAAAAATTCGAACCCGAATCTTGTAACACTCGTCCATGGTTGTAGCCGTACAACGCCGTCATTCGGAGTCCGTTTGAAGCCGGTAAAGAGTTAACCACTTTTGTCATTAACGGAGTTTGGAGCTCCTTGGACAGCGGTGCTGAGTTGAGCACTTGTGTCGATGACGGCTTGATTAACGCTCCGCATGTTAGCGCCGACAGGAGCAGAAGCATGTTACCGACGAGAATTAAAGTTATTGTCGTGGATTTCATTGCGGCCTAAGGATTGTATATCGATAGAACAATGAGAGGTACATATGGATGAATGCAATAGCTTATCGTATTTATAAAGAGATAATATTTTTAAAAAAAGGAATTTTTAAATATATAACGTGTGTATCAGGAAAGAAATTTGGATTTATTTATATATATAAATATTGATTAAGCTGTTAATATGGAAAATTGAAAATATATGTTGGGTTTATACTCTTCCCCAAACAATCTCATAATTTGCAGCTTCCAAACTTATAATTATATATTTCATAAATTTTATTTATATGTCTTTTAAATTGCTAAAATAGAAAAATAAAAATATTTATTGCATTTTAGAATATCACGTCGTGTATATTTGACTTCTTGGACAATGTTAAAATCTGAACATTCCATACATGATACATATAATTATATTCCAATAAAATAAAATTCTAATTTCTCAAGAATAAGGAAAAAAAATTTAATCAAGATATTTTTTTTCCACGGATAATACATATATTATTATTTTCAATTGAATGAAATTTCATAAAATAATATTAAAATAAACAGTATATTTGCCTTGTATTGCAGGTTTTAATTAACCAGTTGAAGGAAGTTGCCCTTAATATTCAGAATTCAATAACAGTATATCTTCCAGCGTTCCTCCTATGAATAGATCTTCTGAAAGTAGTGGAAGAACAATGGTAAAGTTACATCAAATTAGATTGCCTTTTAACCACTTTGTTTAATGTTGCCATAATATGAATGATCTCATGCACATATCTGAACTTGCCCATTTCTTTTCCGATTGATGAGGTTGCTGAAGTGACTTAAAAAATGTCTCACATGCAGGCTAATTCTCGTTAATGCCCTCTCTCTGTTTCTGAACAAGTTTCCCTCCATCTCCACCCTCTTTCTCTTCACATTCTCATCGCTATTTCCGACCTCTTCTGCTTCTCTGTGAATGTGAGTTCTACCTTTTTATTTTTTTACAAACATCTTCTATGTTGACTATCTGAGGATGTGGAGGACATGCTTTACAACATGTATATCGAGTTTGTTGATATCTGATATACTTCACCATATTACCAAACACAGATATAAGAAATCAATCTCATATCGATATCATTGATATCAGGATATGAGAAATGAACGGACCCTGAGAAAGTTGGAGCCAGTCCTACTCTAAAATTGTCTGTTCGAAAGTCACTAGATGGGCAGCCATTACGTAATACTTGTATGGTTTATTTCTTGTGGAGCAGTGCTGTTGTGAAGAAATTTGTGAACTCAAATCTTGTCTTATTCCAACCAATTCTGAAATATCAAGAAATGGCCACTGATGGATCTGAGCACTTCTTTATGCCACTTTCATCTACTGGGTATTCTCATCTTGGACCGGAAAAGAAACAAACTACTTAAGCTTGATGAACCAGCATGCGAATTTGATTCCCTGAGCGAATATGAACGTGGAAATGGTTTTCTCTCAACTAGTGGCTTGAATGCAGCTTCTGGGTCACTAACATCTTTCTACAATTTAGAGGAAACTCCAGAGCAGGTGTTTTGATGGAATCGTCATTATTGGCCGATACTTATAAAGATCTCCTAGGCAATATTTCTAGTTCCTTGTTTTCTTCATTGTGAATCCCCTTGACATCTCTGGTTCACTGGAATTTTTTTGGTTTGTTACACAAAACATGGCTGGAATTGTTTTACACCGTATTTTTCAAGAAATTTGAAGCATTGTGCATTTCCTGTCAATCTTGCTTGGAGAAATAGTGCACTAAAATTCTTTTCGGCTTGACCACAATCCCGGATCACATAATTATTGACCATACTATCTGCTGGCTCTAAAATGGCATGATATACACTAATACACTGCTTCTGTTCTTCTGCTGCCAGCTTGCTATCCCAAGTTCTATACAAATTTGCTGCTGTTGTTTCGTGATATGCTGCAGCGCCATTATCAGGGGTATTTGCACTTGTGGCCTTTAGGTAAGTTCTTTCTGTTGTAGTTCCTTAGAGGACAACTCTGATATTTTGTTTAATCCCTCTGTGATTACTGCATTCTTGTTTACAACAAACCTTTCTCCCTTGATTTATGTTGTTTTCTCTAAGGCAAATAGACAAGTTTGCGAGTCAACTTGTGTTCGTTTAGTCTTGAAACCAACACACATGATGTTATAATACAGACCTGCAGCCCATAGTTCTGTACAATACAGTCACTTAGGTTTCTTCATATACTAAAACCTGAACACATGTATCCATTGCACATACTCGCATTCATATTGAACAACAAATTCACCAGTTGAATCATACACCAAAAGATGTTACCTAATACAAGAGGAGAATGAACATTATGAACTGAATCTGAAAGCTGGACCGACCGCTTGGCTCACCGGAGACTTTCTTGACACCTCTTTGGCCAACGATCCTTGAAGCTCTTTCAAACTTCTTCCCAAACAAAAAAGTGAAATCTGAAATACATACAGATCATATATTAGTTTCTAAACTTATTTAGAAACGAAATCTGTAAGACTTTAAAGAGGAATTCGAAGTTGTATGAGAACAAATTACCGACATGGCAAGCTCATCATCAGTCACTGAATCGAATATATATCTGTGCGAATTGTAAGAAAACATGAATGATTAAGGTTTTATTTTGGGGAATCACCTGAACGAGTGGATTCAATTTCATTCCAGACAGCTTCCGCTACCAGATTACTTGCATTCATTCATTCTTTCGATCCTTAGAGGAAAGTTTGCGGAAGAAGAAGAGGTGACACTCCTCAGTCCGGATGAATAATTCACTCTCTGGTCGCCATACAAATATCTTTACAACATTCTTTTAAAAAATTTCATTCCTTAAAACATCATTTTGATTTATTCATTATTTTAATTGATTTACCTCTAATACCCATGGTATGAGGATTTATCCAAATATTTTTATATTTGATTATGCCTATTATTATTATTATTTTATTATGTTTAAAAATACAATAATTTTTTTGATTAAGTGATTAATATGAAAATCTTATTTTTAAGATTGATATTAACACTATTAACAGTCCGAGAAATATATTACTTGATTTTCAACAAATACACGAGCTCGGACACTATGTATTAGTTTATAAAACCTATCTATATGAACAATAAAATAAGATTGAATGAACATATATAGAGTAATTTAACCTCTATTTTAACATAATAATCAATAGTAAGGACCAATTTGAAGAGAAAATATCAAAATTGGAATAAAATTGCAGGAGTATTGTCCCTCTAATTCTCTATTATGGATTGGATAATAAATAAATACAATAAATTAATAATAAAAAAACTAATGCAACATACTATAGTGATAAAATTCCATAATTAGAGGAATAACCTACTTATTAATGCAATCGCAAAAGAAATAGGCGCCACCAAAACATCCGACAAATACAACCACACCAATGATTAGGAATAACCACCAGTGCCGAGAATAAAAATTCGAACCCGAATCTTGTAACACTCGTCCATGGTTGTAGCCGTGCAGGGCCGTCATTCGGAGTCCGTTGGAAGCCGGTAAAGAGTTGACCATTTCTGTCATTAACGAAGTTTGGAGCTCCTTGGACGGCGGTGCTGAGTTGAGCACTTGTGTCGATGACGGCTTGATTAAGGCTCCGTATGATAGCGCCGCCAGGAGCAGGAGCACGTTACCGACGAGGATTAAGGTTACTGCCGTGGATTTCATTGCGGTGTAAGGATTGGATATATATCGATAGAACAATGAGAGGTAAATATGGAACAATGAGAGGTAAATATGGATGAATGCAATAACTTATTGTATTATAGGGAGATAATATGTTAAGAGGAAAATTTTGAAATATATAACGTGTCTTAGATTTGTATGTATCGGGAAAGAAATTCGGAATTATATATATATATATATATATATATATATATATATATATCGATTAAGCTGTTAAGATGGAAAATTGAAAATATTTGTTGTGTTTATACCCTTACCCAAACAATCTCATAATTTGCAGCTTCCATAATTATATATTTCATAAATTTTATTTATATATCTATTAAATTGCGAAAATGGAAAAATAAAAATATTTATTGCATTTAGAATGTCACGTAGTGTATATTTGCCTTCTTGTACAAGGTCAAAAGCTGAACATTCCATACATGATACAAAAAAAATTCTAATTTTCTCAAGATTAAGTAAAAAAATTTAATCAAGATATTTTTTCCCACGGTATTATTACTTTCAATGAAATTTGATAAAATAATATTAAAATATTACTATTTAAAATAATAATAATAATAAAATCATTACTTTGTGAGATGGATTACAAATTATAAATCCTCACAGAAGAACTCGTATGTAAAGACTATAAAAAAAATAACATACAATTGATCTAAGGATCTGTTTATTAAAGCTGAAACTATTCCGGGATTATTGTATAAAGATTAAATTTTGAGTATTATTTGACAATTTATCCACCTTTACTTGAGTTACAAGCTTATTTAAATTATGAGTTTGATATGAGGTTTTAATATGTATAATACTCTTTTCAGCTTGTGAATGCCATCTTCTGCCTGTGAGTCTCAGTTGGGACCTTCACATCTCTAGCCAATCCGACCGCTTGAAGAACCCTCACCGTGTACCAAGTGGCGTCGACTTGCCACCATTCAAGCCCGTGTCTAGCCGAGTACTCGAATGCGTGATGATTGTTATGCCAACCCTCCCCAAATGACAACAATGCCACCCACCTGAACAACCACATTGATCACACCAAAATCTGATTTGTAAAGTTACTCGAGACTTGATCATTTGTTCAATTTTGAAAACATACCAGTTGTTTCGGGACAAATCTCCGGTGTTCCACGCCTGATTTCCCCATACATGACAAGCGGAATTCACTAGCCATGTTATATGGTACACCCATATGGTCCTCACAGCCTGCAACACCAGCAAACCATATGGTTTTCATTAACGAGATCGCATTTTTTGACCTTTCAATATCTTTTACTAAATTCAGTTCTGGGATAAAAATTTTCGAGGAAGCGAAATGAATACCATTCCCCAGACTATGTAAGAAAACCCTCCAAAGGCGTACAGAAGAACACCAAGCATAAGCGGGTGTAAAATGTATGTGCTTCTTATGAATCTGTAGAAAGCTTGCTTCTCTAAATCTGCTACATTGCTTGGCTCTCCACACTACATTTCAAAAAACCGAGAAATGTTAACTAATCATGATACAAGATTCGGAAAGAAAGGTAGTGAGGCTAGTACTCTTCGGAGAATGTTGGCGGTGTCGAAAAGCCAGTTCATGTGACTGAACCAGAAGCCTTCAAGAGGGCTATGTGGGTCTTTCTCTGAATCACAGTACTGGTGATGGTATCTGTGTGTCTTCACCCAATCAATCGGATTCCCCTGTAAATTCCAACTGTTAATATAACATGACAGAATCATAGAGCACTGCACAGTACTTATCATTTGGATTCACAGTTCACTCATTGTTGTTCTTGAATTTGACCAAATTACAGAGAAATTTGGTAACAAAAACTTGTATACGTATGGTATAGATTCGTTTCCATTCCGTTTCCGATTTCGGATTTAAAACCAAACGTGCCCTTAAGTGTTCAGAAATAATTAACTGACCTGAAGAGCCAAAACTCCACAGTATGCAAACAAGTACTCAAGCCACTTAGGAAGCCTGAAGCTTCTGTGAGACAAATTCCTGTGAAAGGAGAGGCAAATTCCAAACAGACCAGTGGCCACATAAAGCCCTAAAGCCACCCAAAGAGCATTCCAATTGAAAGTGAAAGGCGCAAACAAAGCTAGTAAATGCATTGCAATCACGACACTCAAAGTAGCAGCATCTCTTGCATTCCATTTCCTGTCAAATCCAAAAACCCTCTTGGGTTCTTCCACCACCACATCAGAGAGCAGGATTCTATGAGAAAAGGGTTTTAATTCTTGTTCATCACGCAGTACAGCCGAGCAAGAAAAAACAAATTTGTTGTTTTGCTGATTACGATTGGGATTCAGGGAAGAAGGTTTGAATTGAAGAAATGGGTCATCTGTTTTGAATTTGGAAACTATTGGGGAACTGAATTTTGAGATGGATTGAGGATTTCTGGATTTAAGAAGCGACGATGGTGGGTTTATGAGAAGAGCCATGAGAGGGCAAGGAGAAGAACTAGAATATGGAGAAAAACTTGGGGTTTACAACATAAGCTTGAAATTCATGGTTGAGATTGAAAAAAGAGAAAAAGACCAGCCAACGAAAATGATTGGCTACCAGACACAAAGACTATGAGGAACGTGAATCAATCACTCTTTCTTACCAATTTGGATAGGAGGATAATGTGTTTAACTTCTATAATATGTACAAAGAAAGCCTGAATGAGATCTCTGATACAGGAGAACATCAGCATGTATACAGTTCTATAGTTAAAACTTAAAAACCGTATATAGTCACTTTATAATTCCATAATAAACATAGCAAGGCCATTATTATTTTATTTGAACAGAATTAAACGTAAACCAAATTAAACATTAGAAAGCAGAAGCAAGAATCCCAAAAAACAGACGAAAATGCAGAACTTATAAACTTCAGTCAGTCTCAGAGTGAGAAAGCAGAGCAGCCCTGACGGAGCGGATGATATCAGTGAGCGACACCAGCCCGAGAAGGAGACCAGTGGAGTCGACAACCCAGACACGGTGCACGTGTCGAGTCACAGCCTTGTTGATCACCTCAGCTAGGGTGGACTCCGGGTGACATGTCACGAGCAGCCTCGGAGAGTTAACCAAATCCGGAGCCCCGTATGAGGGGCACTCGTAAACCCGAGATGTGAAGTCAATGACATTCAAAGACAGCCAGGACTGCATTTGCGCGATGGGGCATCCTCTTAGATCTGTCGCCGAGAATGTCCCTACCAGAGACCTCCCACGACCCTGCATCGTATAGTTAAATTAATGTTGTTATCGGTTGAGTGTGAAAATGTCTCACTTCGACTCGACAACATGATACTATGAACCTAACATATAATAAGTCTTATGACTACTAGTTCTATTGTGTATCATCTTACATCGATAAGTTGCTTGTGAGCCTCAGGGGGCACATCAGGGGCAGCAACGACAGGGACAGCGTGAATGGAAGCGGTGCGGAGACAACGGATGGCGTCGATGGCTCTCGTCTGGTCAGTGACAGCAAAAACGGTCTCCGACACGGCGCCCAACTCAGTGACGCTTCGGGACAAGACCGAGTCGTAGAGGCAGCGGGAAGTGGAGGGTTCGTCACGGAGGAAGCGGAGGATGTCCATCTGGGTAATGATCTTGTAAGAAGAGGCCGAGTCCACCAGCTCCACCCCTGCTGCCACGTTCTCCGGTGACTGGCTGTCTACCGGCACCAATGCCCGGTGGATCCCTTTCCCCATCACCTCCATGCAATCTAGTATGCTACGTGCGTAATATACAAATTATAAGTTCATACTCCATAAATGTAAAAGCAAATAGCAAATTCTGAGTAATTATACGAACAGTCAAGAGTCTAATTTTTAATCAAATTGTGAGTTTCTGACCTAGTATTAGGATTGAGAGTCCAAAGACTCAAACCCTCAAGACAATGACCAATAATGGACGACACCGGAACCGCCAGCTTCTGATCTAGATCAGACACTCCATCTCCACCGTCCATCTTATCATCATCATCTCCGGCGATATGAGCTAAGATATCAAGCATAGTAATCATGCCAATATAATGCTTTCGAACGGCTCCAGTGAACTTATCATACTCCGTGATCATGGAGCCACCTGCTCCTATCCAGTGACCTGGCGGCGCCGCCACAGGCATCGCCACCACCTTGTTCGCCACCAGAGCATTTATCGTCTGGGCCAGGGTCGCCATGTAGGGCACTTCCACTAAACGCCGCTTGTTTTCTGCTATTTCACGCACTTTTCTGTCCCTCAGCGTTTGTTCCGCCACCGATTTCGCGGCGGTGTTATGTTGCGTTGCTTGCATTCTTTTTTTCTTGTTTTGATATTGGTTGTGTCTGAAGATTCTTATCTTTTAAGTGTAGATTTGTATGATTGGAATGAAAATTGAGTGTAATATGAGTGGGAGGTCGGGAGTACATGAGTCATCATGGCATGGGGTGTTTTCACTGGACACGTGTTGAGCTTTGGGGACTGTGCGGAGTATCACCGTCTCACGTGACCCAATTTTGTAAGCACGAAGCAGATATCGATAGTCTTCAAAAAAAACAAAATATAAATAATAAAAAGAAAAGAAAAGAAAAGAAATAATCTCGTCCCTCACAAAAAATATGAGATGAGGACCTTAACTCCTTTGTTTTGCTAGATCCGTCCATTAATCTCCGCATATAGGTTGTTCGGTGTTTTTCCATTGTCAATTGGTTTGAGGGTTCATGTGTTCCTTGAATCTATCATGTGTTCGTATGCAGTCTACTCCAATTTATTCCAATTTATTCAGGACTTTCTGAGCTTAGTTTATAAGGTCAATAGACTTCTCCTGTTTTCAATTGGTTTTAAGATAAAATCATGTATACACTTGACTCTCATTCAACCCAATCCGTTCCTGTTTTCAATTGGTTTTAAGATAAAATCATGTATACACTTGACTCTCGTTCAACCCAATCCGTTTGTATTGCACTTTAATCTTTGTACGTAATACAAATAAGCAAGCTATTTCATATTCCTTATTAATATTGACCTCACTCTATAGTCCTATTTATTTGATTTTCACAATTAAATTGCATTAATCGTCCTCTCAACTTTACTACGATGTCTTCATCTTGCTCACTGCTATCATTTTCTACTCTCATTTTCAAACAAGGTTGTAGTGACATTGATTATTCCCAACGGACTTCAATCTAAAAACTATAAGATTCGTCCCACACATAATAGTTATAAGATTCAACCCATATATAATAGTCAGGACATGATATAACAATTCAGTCACACATCCAACCCTACTTATAAGTAGAATAGATAATTCAAAATTTTGGATTCATATGGGCGTAGAAATTACAAGTAAGACCCAAAATATTTCTACCAAAAAGTAAGACCCAAAATATAATGAAAAAAAAAGGATTAATTATATATAAATCGGGGTCTAATATGCTTTCACGCTACATTATGAATTCACATTCGGATTACAGACTAAAACCATCGGAAAGAGTTGACAGCTACACTTAAAATTGAAGGTCTATACATATATATGTAATCAGAAACTTCTAAAGCAAAACAGTAACCCAAAAGAACCCTAAACTCAACACCACCGCTAGTCATTATGATACTTCCCTATCTTCCATCTAAAACCATACATACACATTCCAGGAGCCTCCAAGATTTCTAATCCTCCACATTCAGATGTAAAAGCTACAACTACGAACAAGATTGCAACGATGCATATTCACATATCTATCAGCTCGAAAACACTCAGCACCGGCACGTCCATTACCTGGACGGTTGATCTGATGCAGCTGGAGAGCTGACGCTTGGCCCTGAGCTGTTCTCGGGTGGGGGAGTGTTACCCCATTTGCCCTCGGATTCCAGTGGCTCGAATATATGTACACTTCCATCAGTGAGTCCAACCGCAAACTGACCAGCTTCGGTTGGATGGGCCGCAATGACATTTGGATGGACTCTTGAGCTGATATCGAGTATAAGGTCAAGAGATTTGTGAACTAAAATGAAATTATAGCATGATCAAGGTATGAACTACACCCTGATCATATCAGGCAAACCATAAACTAACGGGAGGCTTGGGTTAAATTTCATCATTAAGGAGAGTATGCATATACCTGTCGCTTGATGGCAAAAAGGAGGCAGGATTGACAAGGCAAGTTAAGGTCAGAGTTCCAGCAACAAGAACGCCCAGGTTTCCATCATTGAAGCAAACAAAAATTGACTGGCTATTGCATGAATATATAGCATCTGTGATTGCACCCACTGATTGAGGAGGGATCCACTGTAAGCAAAGTAGTAAGTAAAATATGACCAATGTTATATTGTAGTGAACAGAATCAAGAAACTATTGATAATGCTATAAAAAATAAAACAAATTCAATTATACATACAAAAGTATCCGGAGTCTGGACCTACCTGTTTTACATTCTCCAGGTCTGGTGCCTCAAAAATGGCCACCTGGGATTCATGGACAGCGAGTAGGTGAATCTGATCTTTGTGAAATTGAACACAAGTATGGGCTTCAGGATTTGAAGCTCGTTCACTTGGGATTTGTAAGAATTTACTCGTTAGTATTTCCCAACCGAAGGTGCTCCACACACACAGCTATATAGATATCAAATTACCCACAAAACAACAGGCAAATAAAAGGTTATCACACCGCAATTAAGCAAGACAAAATGAAACAAACTATGCTAACCTATTTGGTATCTCAACTGCTGGCAATGACAGGGAACCGAATTTTCCATCACAAAGTTGGTTCCTCAAACATAATATTTTTGACAATATACCTGGGAATCAGCGCCGGAAGAAACTAAAACATTCAGAGCATTAGAGAATGCAAGACCAGTGACTTTCTTCTGGTGACTTTTTAGCTTGCTTTTAACCCGTCACAGAGTTGAGCCATTAAGAGCTTTTATTTGGCAAATCAAATCGAGGTAAGCGCTTTATGGCTACATAAATTTAACCGGTGATCAACATCTACTTCAATTGCACACCTCGTCAACCCGGACATTGTATATTTTAATAGTAGAATCATCCATTCGTATGGCAATAATAATTGTTGTCTTGTGGATGGAAGGCCAGAGAGGTTGCTGATGGAGGTGGAGTCATGAACGTTTTCATGGTCTATATAAGAAAATAAAAAGAAGCATGTACAATTAGAAAACAGATACAAAATAATAGAATTTCACTATAAACAGATATATGCATACAGCATACATAATAAATAAACAATATAGTTTCAACTAGAAAACTCACGTGCCTTAAAAGTCATCGTATTGAATAGAGAAATTTTGCCTCCTGATGCTGACATCACATAGGAGTCATTCTTTGAAAGTGCAAAGCACGGAACTACCTCTCCTAGATTCGCCTCACCAATCACATTAGTCATTTGTATTCCACTGGAAGGTTGCCATAGTTGTGGAGGGAAACTAGTGGTTGCCTATGAAAGGAAAAATTACTAATGAAAAACACGTCAGAAATATCAAAGTGATCCACCAAAACAGCAAATGAGTACCTTAACTGTTGCAGTCCTTTGCGATCTGCATAGCTTGTGAACAGCATTACCAGCTAAAGCCAACAAGGCAGCACCAGAATTTGTGTAAGTCAGCCTCATTATCTGAAGCAGACATGTATACATCAATCACGTTAAATCCAACATAACCATGAAAGAAACGGTACTTTCAGATGACCCAAGGTAACTCAAGAATTACAAGCTAATACCATATGAGAAATGAGATCATGTGAAACATAAAAGGCCGAGCTCATCAAGATGTAGAAAGAAGCTAAATAAGAATATAAGATATTTCCTTACACTTCCCAGAAGAATATATATTGAAAAAAATCCAAAGAGTACAATTACACAAGCATTACATACCTTTACACCCAGTGTCTGATCAGGAAGACGCAGAGAACGAAGTTGAGATGGCTCATTGATATCAGTGAGCTTCCAAACTCTAGACTTTTCTAAATCATCGGACCTAGGTTTCCCAGCTGCCAAACTCCTATTATCTTCATTCTGTAAGTCAAATAAAAATCATATTGGTAGGAGAAACACTCAAAATAAAAAGAACAGTGGCTGGCTAGTCAAATATCGACCAAACACTAGTAGCTTTGTTTTAGAGGTAAAGCTATTCAAAAGATAAAGTATGAGGAATGTCAATGATTGAATTTTTTTTAAAAAGGTGGTGCTAAAGCCTGTCAACGACTCAACATAGAAGTCCAACCATTCCTGTCACTTGCACACTTCTTTCAGGTAAACCTAAACTTGTCCCAGTACCCGGGCTAGAAGGCCCCATGTGTGCAACTAGAGGACCCTGCACACATGACAAGTTATTAATTCCAGTAATACTATGATCATACTGGAGCTAAATGAACTGGAGTTCGTTACTTACCTTCATCGAATGAGAAGCATCAGGATTACGACTTTCCAGTGAATGTATCAGTTGAACTCCTTCAGCATTTGCAAGTACTTTAATTCCATTATCACTTGTTGAAACTGCCAACAGGAAGCCATCCTTGTTGAACCGAATGAGTGGTGAAGCCTGTAAGACCATCATAAATTTTTTATCACGTTTAAACCTCACTCAGTAATATAAAAAGTGAGAAAATGTAATGTTACCGGCAATCCACCATCAGCGTCGATTGTTGTCAAGGGACTAGGGTTGTCCATGTCCCAGACTTTAATAGCACACGAGAAAAGCCTAAGAAATAGGTTGCACGTAGTAAGGAAACCAACCTTGTAGGAGTAAGGAACTATGAAGTAAATTGTTCACCTTGCCTCATCAGCTGTGTAGGCCATGATTGTGCATGCATGCCCTGGAGCATCATAGTCAACTCTTGAACCAGCAGTATCATAAAGCCACGCTTTAATCTTTCCATCAGTAGCTGTAGAAAAGATACACTGACAAAAAGAGGTAGAAAAAGAAAACACTTCATGTCAGAAGTCTTGCAGACAGCAAAGCAAGGAATCCAAGTATACTCTTATCATCCCATAATGAAGTCTGCGATTGTTACAAATAGAATTTCAGCAGGGGCAGCTTCTTGACCTCTTAATAGAGAGTAAAGACAAAATATGCTCTACATAGTAAAAAAGTCTGTATTGGCAAATAGGAAGTGTTCTTTTTTTTTTTTGCTAAGTAAACTTGTGACAACTACAGAGATATATTAGGGAATATAATCGATCACAAGCTTAAGCATAAACGACTTAACCACGTAATACAATGGTACCTGAGTAGTGTCTTTATGATGTGGGCACACAGAATAAACTGGTGCTTCATGCCCCTCAAAGGTATACAATTTCTGCCCAGTCACAGCAACCCAGACCTGCAAGGGTGTTGAGCATTTAGCTATGCAGGGAAGGGCAAAAGAAAGGGATGTAGTCCAAATACGCTGTGTACATAGGTATAAGGTACAGGAATTTTAATGAAAAAAAAAAGAAGAAGAAAAAAGCACACCCGAATAGCCTTGTCTTCTCCCAAAGTCACAATGCAGAGATGGTGCTTATTTGACGGTGCAAAAGCCACGTCACTTACGTTACCAAGATGTGCTTCAATCTGGAGAAAACCCACAAGAACATAACCATTTTAGAGTTAATTTCAGTGCATTTAACTCAGGAGCATGTTTGATGGTCTATATGTGATAAGAACAAACCTCGATAACAATCCCTAGTTCATGACGTGTAGCATAGGCATAGACCTGAACAAGGTGTTTGGAGAACGCAATACCTATATCAAAGGGAAACAGGAATTACATTGTCAAAAGATCTCTCCCAAGTGTTTTGATTACGTATGACAGAACGAACATTCTCCAACATTTATTGACCTTTCCAGCTCTGACAGTTTCCGGCATACCAGCCAAAAATTGACAACGATACTATGAGGAGGCACGTGAAAAAATATACCAAGTAATGCTCCATCAGGACTCCATCTGACACGATTTACTGAAGCAGTGTACTCATTTTGAAAAGAAGTCTGATGAAAGAACCAGTTAGATTAGCTACAACAAATTGCAAAGACAGGTTGTAAGTAATTCAGGCCCATGTTAAAAAATATATTATCCACGTTGGAACTTCACCTGTATAGCCACGGAGTGTGCACTCATGTTATAAACTTTGAAAGTCCTAGTGAGATTCTTTTTACTGCTTTTGACATCCCAAACAGAGACATCACCGGTATTTGTCCCCACTGCAAAGGAAAGTCAATCAAGAATCCAGGTTGTCAGCATGCATGCAGAAATTTTCTGAAGAGCCCATGCATGTCAGATAAAAACATTAAAAACAACTTTAACTTCACAAAAACTAACCGAGTAGCGTTGTCTGTTGACGTGGATTGAAATCTATGCTCCTGATAGCAGATCCCTGATCAAAATTAGCAATAACAGTTTTAAGAAGGTTATCAGGTGAGTACATGCTATAAGGATGGCTATGACCAGCAAATGTCATGGACAACATGTTCACAGGGACACTATTTCCCTGCAACGGCAACAACCATCAACTCAATAAACTTCATGTAACATTTTAAAAACTATCGCAAACAAAAGTTGATATCCCATAGCAGAATCCTATACGCAAAAGAAAATTTTAGAGCAGCTATTTCATGTAGGTAACTGCCAGCTACTCAGTTGAAACTGAGATTGAAATGTATAATATTATTCAGAACATTTCAAGCATTTTAGAAGGGGTGAATCACTTGTGTTACAAACTAAAAAAAAAAAAAAGAAGCATAGATAACAGTAATCCTAAGAAATCATTCACTGCATACAAGTAAAGAATACCTCATCAGGAATACCAAAAGGCCTTGCTCTCTTTAACAAATACTCAGACTCTGCTGTCTGGTAGTCCACTGCAGGAGCATTGGTTGGAAAAGTTCTTGGTCGCTTTAGCATGGATCCTGACAACAAAATAGAAGCTAGGTTTATAGGCTGCATATACTTTGATGAACAGAAGAAATAAGCTGAAAAAACTTTACTGAACTATCACATATAATAAGCCTCCAACCCTCTATAATATGTTTGAGTTAATGTTCTGCGATAACAGATTTTGGAACGCTGCTTACACGTACTGACTATGGAGGCAAATCCTTTTATATATCTTAGCCTCGTTATTTTTTATTGGTGAATTTAAGGAATAGGATTTTGCTATTCAAGCTTTAACGATAGTTGAACAATTCCCAAAGGTGAAGATTAACCTATATAAGGATCACAGAAGCAAGAATCTTATTGAGAAGAATACCATCTTATTAAGAAGAAATTAAAGAATTGTGATTTCAACAGAAATATTGAACCTTTGTGATTTCAGCATATATAAGGATCACAGAATGATAGGCCACTTTTATGAGTCATTACATGCAAAAGATACTGTCTAATTAAGAAGTATTGTGATTTCAACATAATAGTGATGCTGCAGAACAGTACCTGCATTACTGGAAGCTCCTGCAGCTAAGCCAATAGGATCAGCAGAAACCGCCTGATGAGCACTGCCGGATTGGCCATCCATTTAGCCAAAGATGCGTGAGAGGAGCTGGTCCAGGCTGGAACGGCTGAAATACATAAATAAAGTCAATTTCAAAGTGGCTATAGTTCTTTAATTTCCGTTGGCAGTTCCAGACTTACACCATGGGCTCCCAAAGGAGGAAATCCTCCAACTTTGGGAATTGAACCCACCAACGAATTGGTGACCGGAGATGGTGTACGGGCACCATTAGGATGAGCACAACTGTGGTCAACAAAAAGGGTCCTGATTTCAGGATTCGGCCTTGTATCCTTGCAAAGCTGGTGCTGCAAGTTCAAGCTGTAAACAAGAATAGGGAGGAGACAAAATGGGGCCAACTTCTTGATCAGCACCAACTGAAATATTTAAATACAATGGAACCCACCTCTGATTAATTAAGATCCTCAGGCGCGATTTTTTAAAGCTTGGAAAGTGAAGTTTGTCCCGGAACAGAGGATTTAATTCAATCAACTTTTTAAGCTCTGCGAGCATTATAGCCCTAGCAGACTTGGTATCCCCATATTTGGATAGCTGTTCATTTTCCCTGGAGCGCAAAAACAGTTGCAAGTCTGTATATATACAAGAAACTAAAATGTACTTAAAATAGACATCAAAGGTTTCACTCTCTACACCGGTGTGATCTCGAAAGGCCGAAAGCAGTAACACTAAATACCTGAACAAAAATTATTGTGTCCGGCCAACAAAACCGTCAAAACAATCCTCTATTAAAGTTATTCATTAGCTCACTGCAAACTAGTTAAAACTTCACAGTTTGCTTCTGAACAGCTCAACTGAAGCAATAACTTGCAGCATCAATACTCAGAAAACATACTGCAACATAACTCACTTAGGGAGTTGCTCAATACCTAAAATTGGACAGAGTTAGGAGCAAAGCTATCTCCTTGAAGCGGTCTTCATTGAATGTGGAGAACACCTTTAAATCTTTCACAAGAATCTCGACGGCTTTAGCAGGTTCACATCTGCAACACCACAATCATCACAAACCCAGCCATTTCAATATCAGAACAAAAGGAATCTCATTAAACAAAAAATAAACAACAATAACAAAATGAAAAATGCCATTAGGATTCGCCTTACCTGTCCAGTGCTTCCAAATACTTCTGCTTCCTAATCTCGAAGAAAATCTTCATCGAATAGCGATTATCATCCACCTTTGTAAACCCAGTCAAGTACTTCTCAACATCGTCCCACTCTCCATTGGTCACAGCTTCCTCAAAGTACCTCATGTTAAAGTAAAACCCTGATTCCTTCTCCAACCTTTAACAAAAGGTAAATCCACAGAGAATTATCAATTTAGGGGCTTCAAAACCCAAAAACACAATATAAAAGAAAATCTTAAAATCATCACCTATGAACCGTCTCTTTGAATTTCTCCTCTTCTAAGAACTGGAGTATCAAGAACACAAGATCCCTACGTAACGACGACATCACTACAAACAACTTCCCCTCCTCCAAATCCACTTCTCCCGAGATCGGTCATAAATTTTGAGCACGCAGTTCACAAACAGCCCCAGAACCCTAAGGAAGACTAAAAATTGATTCAATTCAGCGAACAAAACTTAGGGGTTTTCAGCTCCGCACCGAATAGTCAAAGCGTCTGGACACCGCAACAGCATGAATCCCAAAACTAGTCGAACGCAATCAACTGAAATACAAACAAAAACAGAGCAGAACAGAGCATGCACCCAACAACAGTTACAAGTTACAACACAATACGGGAGAAAAGGACGGATTGTATATAGGGAGGCTTCACCATAATATTATATTATGTTGTGTCCAGTAGATTAGTGTTTTTGGAAGTTTTTATGTTTTACTCAATGGGTTGGGCATTTTCCGAAATTCGAGGGTATTATCCGTCATGGGGATGGGGATGGGATTTTAAATGGGTACGGGGATGGGTTAAAAATTGATTCCTCGGTTGGATATGGGGACGGGATGAAGAATGGGGTATTCGCCCTGCTCCCCGATCCGAACCCGAACCCGACGGGGAAACCGACAGGAAACCCAGACGGGGAATCCGACGGGAAACTCGGTGGGAGACCTCGACGGAGAACTGTGGGAACTCGGACGGAGAACCCAAAAAAATTGTGTTTATTTTAGACCGTCATTGTAGTTTCAAGTTTAATTGAAATTTAATTCAGAAACTGTGTTTAAATTTAAATTGCCGATGGTTTTTAAATTTCAAACTATATACACTTTTATGCTTTTAAGAATTAAGAGTATCATAATCATTCCTACAATCCTACTTGCACAAAAAATGTATTTAGAAAAATGTTTTAAGGTTATATTTTTGTATGATTATTATATGTGTAAATTATGCTAATACTAAGTGAAGTAAGTGCTAACGTATTATGGTGGGCATGTTAATGGTGTTTGTGGTAGTGATGGTTGAGAACAATTATGAATTTAATGGTTTTATTTGAAGGTTTTTAGGGCCTGTTATTTTTCATGAGATTAGACATTGAATTCTAACAGATTTTGATTTTGCAGTTATGAATGGTTTTTTTTCTACTGTTATTGGTTTTATTTGTAGATTTCTAAGGTCTGTTTTTTTCATGAGATTAGATAGTGGTGATTGAGAACAATTAAAATGCGTTGAATTTGATGAAGCGGAGTAACACTGCAACAAAATAATCTCTTCCTTAGAGTAAATTGCAAAAGCAATTGTTAACCATTGTCAGGAATGCTTTGGCTATCAAGATGTTGGGTGCATGTTGCATACCTACTACCTACAGGGATGATCATATATACATAACATCATTACCACTTCATATAATTTAGTATATGTTGCATTAAGAATTAGTATTTAATACATGCCACAATGATTATCCATGATTATCCATGTCAAGTCATCATTTAAATCCATAATAAGGATTTGATTTAGCCACACTTACTATATTTAAAAAATATTCGAAAAAACTAAATACACTTGAGGACAAAAATATGGGGACGGGGAATTCCCCGATGGGGACGAATATTCGACATAGATGGGGAATTTTGTGGGGAAACTTCTAAAACTTTAAAATGGAAAAAATTAAACGGGGACAGGGATTCTCCGATGGGGAAGAATATCCGACGGGACGGGGATGGGTACAATTTTCAATACCCGAATGGGTATGGAGATGGGGACGGGAGGCATTATACTAAACGGGGATGGGGATGAATATGGTATTCCCCGACCCATATCCAACCCATCGACATCCCTTTGTTTTACCGAAAATATTAGTGTTTATTTACAAGTGTTTACTAGTTTTTGAATATTTACAAAATTAGAAAAAACTTAATAAACTAAATTGTTACTATTATTTTATTTTAATAGGTGTTTGATATAACAAATTTCAAACAATTTCGGCCATGATTTTTAGAGAAACATCGGTGTTTTTTTGATATAAAAATACCTTTTTTATTACATCGCAGTAGTTGTTTGTTGTCATATATAGGTGGGTGATTTGTATACTTTGAACATGAAACAACCTCCAATTGAAATGCTTCAAGTCAATGTTTATGGTTGTTAGTCTATTTAATACAATGCAGAATTGGGTAAGACTGGATTTAGACTTGGTATTGCAATCTTAGACTTGGGTGATTGTTTGTTTTTGACCTTTAAAAAATTGTTCGACTCCACCACTGAGTGAGCCCAACCGGAATTATTAAACCCAACATTGTGTTTGGAGAAGGAGACCAAGTATAAGAGCTCACCGTCTATTTTAAATCATTGGATTCTCATGCTCGTGTTAGGAAGATCGTTGTTAGATCTTGTTTCCCTCTATACTGGTTTATGTTCTTGAAGCAGCAGAAGAAGCGTTGACAATGGCACCGAGCAAGAACACGAACCCACCGATGACCATCGAAGCTTTCCGGCCATACTTCCTAGTGATGGGAGCGGCAACTAACGACGACAATAGCGCTGCTAGGTAAAGAGAGGATGTGAAAACAGTCAAAACCTGACTATCGAACTTGCAATACTGGTTGGTGTTTGTGGATACTACGGCGGCTTGTTGCCGATACACACTAGGGAAGTACGCCTCCAAGAATGGACTCATCGACGTCACTCCCCCTGTTATTCCGAGATCGTACCCGAAAATCAGACCTCCAATGGCTCCGGCCATGCAACTGAAAATTGCGTGGTTTGTTAGCTTTCCGGGATGGTATTGCCCCCCCGCCGGTGGTGGATAATGAACCGATCGCCATTGTAAACCGATGACGAGATTGATATGTATGATAGATATATCATTTGCTCGGGGATTACGATATATATAGGGATTCCTTGTGTGGGTGGGTGGAACTAGGTTGAATAATGTGAGAACATAAAATAGCTAGAATAAATAAACTTAAGCTTAAGAGAAAAAATATAAGACAAGATATCTTTCTGGATTTCTTCTGTAATTTGTACTTTTTCCTATAAATCCTATTATTTTTTAATAACTTTTTAAATTTGACAGATGCATATAGCTATATTCTAGTAATTTCGACACCTTGTAAATAAAAACATTTTTAATTATCGTATTTGTATGTATGAAGCTTTCTTGGCAATTAGTTTATGTAAAAAAGAGCAAGTATCTGCATAATTTTATCCGAGATTGCTATTCGTACCGCCTTAAACATGTTATTCATACCCGACTACGTGTACGCAATGCGTAGCCGCAGCAACAAACTCATTTCGTTCAAAAATAAAGGAAAATGGCAACGACTACGCATGGGGGATGCGTAATCATACTACGCATACGACATTCGTAGTCATAGAGCGTATGTGTAGTAGTTTATAACCTACATTTGTTTCAAAAAATTAAGGAAAACGTAGGCGTAGTAAGAGAAAAAAAAAAAAATTGCGTAGGCGTAATATAGGTACATATAGCATCACTAAGGTGGTACGAATAGCAGGAACCAATTTTATCTCTAAAATTTATTAAACTATATTTTTAGGAAAATTTTTTTGCCACAATACTTGTATTTTATTTTGTTATATGTAAAATAAAAATATATAATACAATTTCTAAACAATTATATTTTATTTAAATATAATAAGTTTAAATTACAATAGCAATAGCATTAAAATTGTAAAATTAATTTGAAATTTTTGCATGAAATAATTATCTTTTATTATATAATAATTTTTCTTATATATAAATTATAATATAGTGGCCTTTTTATTACGTTTCTTTACTAAGTTTGGTACTGGCTAATGAGGGTAGATGATTCTTTATGGATGTGCAATTAGTATGTGGCCACACTCCAAGGGAATTTACCTGCTTTGTACGCTTCTTAAACCGGTCATTTTATATGTGTCAACCATTGTACGATGAAAAAACTACTTAGAATGTTTTTTTTAAAATAATTTGATTTACTAGACTTTTTCTAATAATGTGTTTAATAAATGTACCATTCAGAGAAGAGTGTGTAGAGTTTGAGAATAAATGCAAAATGTTGGAATATATTTACTTAATTGAAACATTAAAAAGCATAGTTATTACTATAGTTTTTTAAAAAGGTATTTACAAAATTGCCCTTTGTTTGACATTTCGACAAATTAATGATGTGAATGTATATTTACTTAATTAAAACATTAAAAAGTCTAATTACTACTATAGTTTTTCAAAAAGGCCTATTTACCAAAATTGCCCTTTGTTTGACATTTCGACAAATTAATGATGTGAATGTGTCGTAGGTTTTGTATGATCGTATCGTGTTACAAGTTTGACAAACATTTCAGTCCGATGAGTTATCATTTTAAAACCACCTATAATAAACCATCTATAGATAGGTAGATGCTTGGGCATTATCATCAATTTAATGGAATCGCTTCACGTATGGAGTAAAATTATCAGGTTAACTATGGAGTAAAATATTTTGTTTATGTGTTTCAAGCATTTAAAAGCATCAAATGTGTCAATATTGCAAACTCTCTAAAGTCATAGATGAAGAGAAGACCTTATAAGACTGAAGAACTATAACACGAAATCCGCAAGATTAGTTTTGAAGTTAAGAATCGAGATAGTGAGATCAGATATGCCAAACATCTAGATGGTACGGCTAGACAGACGTTGGGTGACTATTTAAAAGTTCCAACTTCCAATACAACCTACCGAAACGGTAGGTCCACGACCACCAGACGATGGTAGGGTGGCCGTATGGCAGCCGTTTGGTTGTCAATTTCGGTGTCGAGGTGATAAGATCCAAATTCCTGATTTTATCTTTGGAAAGCATATATTTTGTATAAATCCTAAACTCCGAGTTATCCCCTACATAAGCATACCCTAATTTTAGGGTTAGATACGTTTATTCCTCCTGATTTTAGTATTCTTCTAATTCCTCCTTATTCTAGTTGTCAAGATAGTTGTTAGTTTGTTTTGAAGGTTCGTCTTGTTGGAATCACACGGTTGTAAGTTTTTATCTTTCTTGATTCAATATACCCGCCTCTGCCTCCTTGAGCGGGGTTGGACTTCGCTTGTGTTAGCCAGATGTCCACCCCAATAGTAAGCTTGCTTTTAATTATCTTCGAAAGAAGTAGTGTTTTAATTGGTTTAGATAAAACAAGTGAAGGGTGAAAACAAACTTTGTTTCATTAGATTTATTGAAAAGAGCTTGGTTTTGAGAATGCTAGTCTATCAAAGCTTCAAGAATTTCTATCATCGTAGAAAGTTTCGGTTTTTGTACCTTTTTAAGCTGAAGGGCCACAAGCAAATGTTTTTCTCGGTCTTCTCCGAATTTCTAAATATTTCGTAATTTTCCTATACTCGCTAAACCGCTAGATTGAGAGATACGTGTGTTGGAAAGCTTATGTTAAGGTGGTTACTTGCAATTATCATATATCAATGTTCATGAATATATATATCCTAACTCATTATAGTGGAGATTTCTATTTTCTTAGATCATCTTCCTCCATTGTTGTCTACATCCATCATTGCGTTCACTTGTTGTCTTAGTGCTTTGTTTTTACTTAAACTAATTAATTATTACAGTCATCCAAACCAGAGACAATCCATGTGAATTCGATACCCGATTATACTACAACCGATCCTATATCCTTCTGATTTTTTGCGGTTAAGAAATGTGGCTTAAGAATGCTCATTTTCCGAGAAAGTTACAAAATAATTAGTGCAAACCGTACCCAAGTCTAGGGCTGTGCAAAATCGGACCGGATCGGTTTTCCGATCCGGTCTACGGTCTAGGTTTTTCTGAAAATCCGGGTTACGGTCCGGTCCGGTTTTTGGACCGTATAAAACCCTAACCCGGGTTGGACCGTAAACTACGAATTTCCGGTCCGGTCCGGTCCGGTCTAGTTCGGTCCGATCCGGTCCATTTCGGTCCGACCCGGGTCCGGTTTTGGACCGGAAAACCTCACCAAAATTGCACAATATATCTACAAACCGGTCCAACACGGAACCGGACCGGTCCCTGTCCAGTCTACGGTCCAAGGTTTTATCAATTTACGGTCCACCGGTCCGGACCGTATGCACAACCCTACCCAAGTCTAGTTATAGGTTACTAGGGTTGAGCATTTCCGGATATCCGATCCGACAAACTCTAAAAAGGCCAATCCGAATCCGATCCGACAATACCCGGATATCCGACAATACCCGGATATCCGACAATTTTTATCCGGATGGATATCCGATCCGGATATCCGATCCGATCTGATCCGGACATTTATTCTTGGACTAGTCGGATATATCCGATCCGACTTTTTCCTCTAAAGTCCGATCCGTATCCGATCTGATGATCCGAAAAAATGTCCGGAACGGACTCGGATCATCAATTGACGGATAACTTCGGATTCGGATTTTTTTGGATAGGATCTTCGAATTGGCGGATCGGATTAGTTAGATCGGATATTTTTGCTCACTCCTATAGGTGACGTGATATTACCGTAAGATGTCAAATAACTCACCCGTTTGAATGTTTTGGGGAGATTAGTCTCTAAAGAAAATTGATCCCTTTTACTTACCTTGTAGTAAAGAAAAAAAAAAAAAGAAAAGAAAACAAAAGGCACGGATTCAAATTGTCAACAACCAACAAGGTCCTCTAACTCACCAAGTCCGACCAACGAATTCGCTCTGGCTGGTTATGGCCAGTCTCTCGATCGGAGTACCTTCCTTCTTCTTCGTCGGAAGCATCAACGACTTTGATTTGTACTGGTGGCCCGAAATCGCCACCGTGGTCGTCGTCAACCTCCTCCTCTTGGTCCCGATCTTCTTTTTGGGCGAGCTTGGTACCGGTTCGACGCCTACCGGGAAGTTTGTTTCGCATCTCCGCCCTCGTCTTTTGTTGCCGATGGGTTTCTCTTTCGGCCTCTTGTTGAACCCAACAATTCTTTGCCTTTTTCCTTGACCAAATCGAGTTCTTGATTTCGGCAACCCCGATTTTCTTAACCAATCTCAAGATCTGGCCTTTATGTTACTTTTCCGGCCAAAAATTCTAGCCGAACCCCGCGTTTTTGTTTCAGCACCTGTTCCGTCGGGGATATGCTTTTCCGGCGTCATCCCCTTGCTTCTATTTTCCCTTCCTAACCTTTTTTCGTTTCATTCTTGATGGTTTTGACGCTTTTGGTTTCTTTTCCTGCTAGGGGCCGTCAAAAGCGGATTCGAACGGAGGCTAAGGAGTTTTGTTAACAATTTATCCCTACAAACTGGCCTACAAGCCTCATTCTTGTAGTTCTCGGACAACCGCTGAACGACTTTCTGTTTACGACAATTGACTCATTTGCTACAAGCATACACTTAAAAATTAATTTGAATGTGGGGCTTCCTGTTAGAGGCTCTAAGCTCTCTTTTCTCTTCATTGACAAATATATAACATTTAAGCAATTATGAGAAATTGAGAACTTTTGGACAATCTAGCTCTGAAGGTGAAAACCTTACTTGATGAACAACAGTAGTTGAGAGTTATTAGTTTAACTCTTAACTACACCGATTAGCAAAAAGCTTGTCTGTTATTGAATCCATTTTTTTACTCTTTTTGTTCAAAAGGTTCTTAATCCACCACTCTATGTCAGTGTATTAATAAAAAACAATAATAATAAATTAATTGGAGTGTTTATCTTTGACCCTCATACCTTGAATGGTAAGAATTATATTTTCCTAATACAAATTCTGTAAGAAACTTAAAAATTAACTTTGATATCAATATAAACACGGAATGATATCCGAAGAAAGATGAGCTATCTCCTCGACTTAATGGCAATAATCTCACGGCTTAACGGCACCGATCTCAGCCCAATGACTTCATGTGTGTTAAACAACTTTTTTTACCAACTCTTTTTTAACAATTTCTCCTTGTTAAATCTTTTTTCTTATACACATTTTTATATCATCATACCCCGTGTTCTGCTGCATCATCTTCTCAGTTTAGATGCATTCATTTGGTTGCGGTTCGAGCTTTTGTCGAGAAGGAGGCGTGAATTTGTGATCGACTCCTTCGAAGATGTCCACAGTTGTTCCCCAGACTTCATACATGTGTACTTCCTTCGAAGATGAACGTTGTTGCTCGTCGCTCCCTGGTGATTGAGTCATTATGCTTTCCCCTAAGTTTTTATAGCTTTCGGGTCTTATGTTGTATTTTTGTGTGTTTCTTCTTTTATTTGTCGTGGTCATCCTTGACGGTTAGTCCGTCTACCGATCTTTTTCGGCCTTTCGATTCACTAGGCGATTTGCCGTCTAATGTTTCGAATTGATTTCCATTTTCAAAAAAAAAAAAAAAAAATTGTCAACAACCAAACACTTCCTAGTGAAGTAGGACCCACGACCAAATTGAAATTGGAAAGACAGAGAAGACATTCTGCAAATCACCATATTTGCTTGGTTGCACAAGGAAGCAAATATTCTCCCCCTTTCTCTCTTCTACACCCTTTAACCCAATCGAACCCGTCGTGCAGTCCAAAAGGAGCTTTTCAGACGAGAACGAAGAAGTTTGCTTCAATCACAAGGGTTTCTTCTCTTTACAAGCAGTAAAGCGTAAGCTACAGCAACAGCAACAGCATAAAGAGGTATAAACTTAGCTCCTTTGCGATCGAATTCCTGTTTCCGGCGAAGCGACTGCAGATAGCTATAGAGAAACTGTTCGATTATGGCGTTTGGGTCGATGATTTGTTGCTTGAAGCGCTCGGATCGGTACTTTCTTTACTTTAATTAGACCTTTTAGTTGCACGTTTATGAAATAGTTAAATCAATTATTAGGCGAGTTTGCTTTTGTGTTTGAAAACTTTTCGGTGCTTGTAAATCTTCGAACCATCTTAATTTGAAAATTTGGGGGTAATTTTTTTGTTTGATGGACTATTCAATGAGCGAGTTCCTATTATTGCAGGCTATAATTGCAAGTCTTGGTGGTTATTCACTTTGTAAATTATGCATCGAAATTCTCGTGTTTGAATGAGGAGGGTCATGATTATGCAGGAAAAGCAAAGGAAGTAAGGTGTTGGCATGGAGGAAATTCTCGTTGAAGGAACTGCATTCAGCTACTAACTATTTTAATTATGATAACAAGCTCGGGGAAGGTGCTTTTGGAAGTGTTTACTGGGGTCAACTTTGGGATGGATCACAGGTATTTTAGCTATTATTCCCTCTCCTCCTGCTTTGTTCCATTTGATTTGATTTGATTGAGCTTCTCTTTTGTAAAATTAAGTAGAAAGTTTGTTGTAAAAGAAATATAGCAATCCTTCTATCTATGAATGCAGAAACTCAAAACCTCAAATGGGAAGTTTACAGACCTTGTATTTGAGTCTGGACTCTGGGTTCTGGCTTACTAGCTATCTGAGATAGTCCAAACAAGAAGTAATCAAAATTGTGTATGGGACTGGTTTGTATAAGTCATAACTACCCAGCTACAGTTCATGTTTTTGTTTGATAACCATCCTTATCTGGTAATCCTACCCAGCTACCCTATATCGTCATATTCTTTCCGGCTTATGTACAACTCCTCTATTAAAGGATTTGAAATCAGAACTAGCTAATCCATTGATGCGTAGAAGTTCAAACTCTAGTAAATTTCTCTGGAAAACATGATGGCTTGCAATGCTAGGATTTTGTTGTTCTAATTCTTGTTAAGTGCTTTGTTATGCAATTCAATCAGTGTAAGTATTCTGTGTAAAATTGTGTTTGCAACCTGGAGAATCTGTAGGCTTCCACTAGGTAGTCCAGGTGTCTATTGGTTGCTACCTCTTATGCAATAGTGTGTAACGCAAGCGTTACATGTGCAGATTGCAGTGAAGAGATTGAAGGTATGGAATGATGAAGCTGAAACAGAGTTTTCTGTTGCCATAGAAATGTTGGGACAAGTTCGCCATAGGAGTTTGCTTTCTTTGCGTGGATACTGCTGTGAGGGGCAAGAACGTCTTCTCGTCTATGATTACATGCCAAACTTGAGCTTATCATCTCATCTTTATGGGCAAACTTCAACAGAATGTCTCCTTGATTGGACCCGAAGAATGAATATTGCTGTTGGGTCTGCCGAGGGTATTGCGTAAGTATTGTCCGGAGATAGCCTAAACCAGTATGAAAACTGTAAATAATCTTGCAGATACATTAACGTTTTCATCATTTACGCGATTCAGATATCTTCATACTCAAGCTACCCCACATGTAATCCATGGAGACATCAAAGCTAGCAACATATTACTCGACTCAGATTTCCATGCTAAGGTTGCTGATTTCGGGTTTGCCAAGTTCATCCCTCATGATGCAACTCATGTAACCGCCAAGTCCAAAAGCACACTTGGCTATCTTGCTCCCGAGTATGTCATGCCAGGGAATGCCACAGAAAGCATTGATGTCTACAGTTTTGGAATCCTTTTGCTGGAGCTTGCTAGTGGCAGAAGGCCTCTAGAGCTTGCCGAGTGGGCCCTACCGTTGGCTTGTAAGAAGAAGTTTGGGGAGCTTGCGGACCCTAAGCTGAATGGCAATTTTGCTGAAGATGAGATCAGAAGGGTCATAATAACCGGTATCATGTGTGCACATAAGCAGCCAGAGAAGAGACCAACAATGTCCCAGGTTGTGGCCTTACTCAAGGGAGAAGCAAAAGAGAAACTAACTGATCTCGAAAACGAACTTTCCAACTCCAAAATTGTAGACACAAAGGAAAGACTGGAGACCTGAACCGAAAGCTGTCAATTCGAGTCCTGGCCCTCCTGGGTACACATGGTTAAGTAAACCTTTATTTGTAGTGTGAGTGTCATTTGTAACATTTGTGGGATGCAAATCTGGGATCATGAATCCCATTAAATGGAGATTGGAGGCTCAAGCTTTGGGTCTTTAGGGTTCTGCAACAATATTCTTAATGTCATATCTAAATATTCCATGTAACAACTAGCAAGTCATGTATACAGAAGGGATTGATGTAGGGTTTTGTGGGATGGGTGTATTTTATTTTAGAGTTTGACTTCAATTGATTTGGAATTACCAGCTTGACATTTTTGTGTGCATTGTAATTTGTAAATGCTGATTTTATAGTATTCAAATTGAGTTTAAGGACTTCAATTTCGATCAAATTTAACGTTTGAAGGCTCAAAACATATATATAATGAACTATCAACGTATTGGAAGGGGTAATTTTTTTCAAAAGAAAATCAAAATGTAGCTCTTTTGTCAATTTGTGTCCTGAATTGCTAGGTACAATTGTGTCATCAAAATTGTCAACACAAAAAAATGTCGGAAAAGGTATGTTGATGGCTAATTTATGTTGCACAACCATTTGTGACGAAATTATACCGGCGTAATTGAATCCATAAGTTCATCGGCTTATGGTCATCTTACTGAATGTATTATTGTTGATTGATCATATATCTTTATGGTTTAAAGAATATTGAGATCATTATAGGATAACTTACTATTTGTTAGAAATAGATTTAGGGTTATCTTAAAGTTATATGTATTTTATTGTTTTTATCCCTACATTCATGTTATATGAACTATACTAGTCTTACCAAAAAAAAAAAATGAACTATACTAGTAAATAAAGAAACACTTTACGATTACTAAATTCTACATGGTAATTGAGTGTACAATCATTGAAACACACTTCCATCTATACAAAACCTAAAACACGAACCCTAGTCGAGCCACCGGTGATGAAAACGGTGGGTATGACGCCAAACTACCGGCATCCTAGGGCCGAACCTACCGGTGTACAAATGTTGGTATCACCAACAAAACAAAAGAACAAAGAAGGGAGGTCTATCAAGTATTTATTGCATCTCTTCGCTCAGCAACCTATCGACGTGTTATTATCGCCAACAAAACAAAAAGAAAAGAAGATAGATAGGTTCGTAAAGTCTTCATAGCATCTTTACGCGAACAACTTTTGCTCAAAATCCAATCCCAGTAAATGCAACTAAAAAGGAACATCAAAAACGAAAAACGTTCAAATTTTTACCATTCAATATTGGAGTTGTTAAATCTCACATCCAGCGTGAGGGGAGTGTTAGATATATATATTAAGTTATGTTAAAATAATATCTACTTTATTGTTTTGATGTGATTGCGTCGCATCAAGCACAAGACAAGCTCGGGACCGATGCTACCGACGCTAAGGATATGGAGCCTTTTCCGTCGAGCGCTTCTCAAGTTTCTTTGGAGTACCTGTGAGAGAGGCTTTCACTCATCAAATGAGCATCATGTATGCTAAGTACGCCGAGCAAAGTGGAAAGGATCCATTTGAGCGCCGAGATGGCCTTTAGGATGATGCCATCGCGACGCCAAGGAAGAACGCCGATGTTCAACCTTACTTGGGCGAATTACTCGAGCAAGAGCTCGTGATTTACACGAAGATATCAAATCTGACTTATTGGCTTTTAGAGTGTCGAGGACAGTTGGTTTGAAAGGGTGGAGTCTCTTGTTGGTCCTTGACGGTGCCGCTATGACTCATGACGGATTGACAGCTCGTGTCTTGTTTTATTTGAAGACCACGTGTATGCGTGGTGACCTTGGTGGGTGATATATTTTGTAAAGTCATTTTATTAAATTTAGAAACCTTTGGATATTTGGGGAATATTCCTTGTTTTATTTTTTTAAGAGGTTTTCCCTTATTTTTTTTTTGTATAAAGGAGTCTTGTTCCTCTAGAATTATTCTAGTTGAAGTTCAAAAAATTTTATTAAAAAAATCTCACTCTAGAAAAGGTGATTGAAAATAAAAAAAAGATTTGGAGAGAGGATAACCTTAATCTAACCATAACTATTATTTAATGGTTGAGATTCAATTCTTAGATTAAGCTTATCCTCTCTCTCAAAATCTTTTTTTATTTTCAATTACCTTTTCTAGAGTGAGATTTTTTCAATAGGATTTTTTTTGAGCTTCACATAGAGTAATTCTAGGGGAATAAGACCTTAAAAACCCACCATTGTACATGGTCTAAGAGAACCACTAAAATGCTTCCAACCAATATGTCATGTTGCCTTGCATGTACAATTACGTATTTGTTTATGTAATTTAAAAATGGTGTTCTTTTTCTGTAAATTTACCGGAATTATCTATGGTATACATTAAATACATCCATTATTTATTTACAACTTCGATAAACTATGATATACATTTAAGTATAAATTTTTTTTTTAAAACTTTAGCTATGTATGGACTAGAACCAACCAAATAATTTTTTACAAAATATGAATTTTTAATGATATGTATTAAGTATATCCGAGTTTACGAATTTTTATTACCCAAAAATAATAATTTTTTTGATATTATAATTTGATAATTTGTATTCTAAAAAATATATTGTAATGTAATTAAGTAAAAAAATTCATAAATGAAAACGAATATATTTAATAGATATCATAAAAAAAAAGTTTACTTATTATATTATGATATATTTTTATTGTTATGAAATAATAAACTTTGGTTGATATTATGACCTGAAAATTATATTCTAAAAAATATATATTGTAATATAATAAGTAAAAAATCATAAATGAATAACGAATATTTTAATACATATCATAAAAAATTTATATTTTATAAAAGAATGATCTTTTTTATACAAAAGTAAGAGAAAAGGATGACTCAGCCTCTCGAGGTTGACCGCCCTCAAAAGCGAATCCTTGTGAGTATCATGGTCATGTCCAAACATCGTCAGCCGATCAACAACAATGTTGATTTCCCTAAAAATATGACGAACACAAATTTGTTTAATTACATAAACCAAATACAAAATTATACATGCCTTTATTGACTTCATTGTGTCTTTGAGTTTGAATCCTTATAACTGCAGTAGATCCTTTCCACCTATTTCAATTTTTTGAAAATATAAAAACAGTTTCAAACTATAGTTTATATAAATTTTTAGAAAATATAAAATCTTAGTTATGAATTGCTGATTTTTCATATAACCCGTAGTTTTAAACTGCACGTCTGCATCAAACCTTAATACCTTTCTATTTTTTTTATCATTTCGTCCATTTTTTATATTATAATTATTTTATTTTTTCATATTATTTAGAGGGGAATCATAGGTAAATGTTCAGGTACGGCCCTTATATTGCGGTACGGTCGTACGGCCGACCGTACGGGCGACACGTGTCCCGAATTTTTTTTATTTTTTTTTTTCCCGGAAACTAATGAAAATTTATTTGAACTACCATGTTATAATTTATGCACTATTCTCCTATAAACTTTGAACTATTCCCATATAATCCATGAACTATTACTTTTTAATATAATCCATGAACTATTCTATTATAATTCATGAACTATCCCATAATAAGTTTTGAACTATTACTTTCACTCCTTTATAAATTTTTGCACTTTAAACTATTCTATTATAATTCATGAACTATCCCATAATAAGTTTTGAACTATTACTTTCACTCCTTTATAAATTTTGCACTATGAACTATTCTATTATAATTCATGAACTATCCTTTTAGAAGTTATGAACTATTACTTAATAAGTTTTGAACTATTACTTTCATTCCTTTATAAATTTTACACTATGAACTATTCTATTATTATTCATGAACTATCCTTTTATAAGTTATGAACTATTCCATAATAAGTTTTGAACTATTACTTTTACTCGTTTAAAAAAAAAAAAAAAACTCGTTCAGAAAAAAAAAAAATTTCGGGACACGTGTCGGCCGTACAGACGGCCGCACGGCCGTACCGGAATAATGGGTCTTACTTGAACACTTCCCGGGAATCATAAGACCCTTCTTTTTTCATACTTCAAAATGTGCATTTTATTTTATAAAAATAAAACAACTTTTCTCAATCCCAACTATTAATCTATTATTCTCAATTTTCATAATAAGAAAACTATCTCTTAATACTATATATGTGTGTTCGCAATAAATTTTACATTATTTGCCCATAGTTGAAAAGCATGCACTTTATTTTTATAAAATTAACACACAATTTTTATTAGTCTCATCCATTTACCTTTTAGTTAATCTATTATTTATCATTTTTCATATTAAGAAAGATATCTCTTAATTCTCAGTATGTATAATAAAGGGAGTATTGTTCATGATCTAATTCGAATTTATAATTATGATTAACAAATAAAATTGAATTTAGATCTCATAAAATCTCATAAATACATATATTTATAATTAATTGTGAATGGACCAAAGTTAGATAAGCTGTACCTCACATGATGGGGCCCAGATTCAGATCACTAGTCAGCTGTCACTACTAAGAAGCGATATGGGTGACCACTCACCGCCTCTCGTACAACAACTTTCATATAAAATTCCAAATTTACCCTTTGCCTCATACTTCGGCACTATAAAACCCCTATCAGTAGCAAAATCACAGCCTCCTCTCTCGCTCACTCTTATCCCTCTCCTTTCTCTTTGACCAATTGGGAACTAGGGTTTTTGCGTCAACTAATTCACTGAGCGAAGCAGCCATGCTTTCGGATCTGGCTACTGAGGTCATTATTCCGGTGTGTGCCGTCATCGGAATTGCTTTCGCTCTTGTTCAATGGATGCTGGTCGCTAAGGTCAAGCTCTCCCCTGATAGGCATTCTAACAATGGCGCCGGTGCTAAGAATGGCTACAATGACTACTTGATTGAAGAGGAAGATGGCCTCAATGACCAAAACGTCGTCGTTAAGTGCACCGAAATCCAAAATGCCATCTCCGAAGGTTAGATCGTATCTTGATCTGTTGGTAAATTGGCTATTTTTTCGCGGTTGGTAGATCTGCAGGTTTCTTTTCTTTTCTTTTTTGAGATGTGTGTTTGTGTTTATCCTGTTGCTGTGTGATAATTAATGAGTTTGTCCTTTTGCAAATTAATATTTTGGATCGTCTTTATAAATGAACAATTAAGATAAGACTATACTGCCCCTTTGTCGGTTGCACGTGAGATGTCACGTGATGGATCTTGTTAGAGAAAGAGTATATGCCCCTTTCCAACTAGCTAGGTGATATTGGGGCCCACGGCGAAACCCTTTCTAGAAGATGTTCAAGTAAATGATCTGGCAGATATAAAAACACTTGTGATAATATTATATGGAGAATAAATTTGTACGATGATGAATGCGGACCCAATAGTGTCTCGTTTATAGCACACGCATTGTATAGAAGATGACTGTCCTGGAATACGTACGCACGGTTGACGTATTTTTACTCAGTATTGTAACAGATATTTATCCATGCTTGTTGTGTATGACCATTTGCAGGTGCAACGTCTTTCCTCTTTACTGAATATCAGTATGTGAGCGTGTTCATGGTGATATTTGCTGTGTTGATCTTCCTCTTCTTGGGATCTGTCGAAGGCTTCAGTACAAGAAGCCAATCATGCACCTACAACCCAGGCCAGATGTGCAAGCCGGCGCTAGCAACAGCTGTGTTTAGCACAGTTTCATTCTTGCTCGGTGCATTCGCCTCTGTTATATCTGGTTTCCTAGGGATGAAAATTGCCACCTATGCGAATGCGAGGACAACTTTAGAAGCTAGGAAAGGTGTTGGGAAAGCTTTTATTACTGCATTCAGATCTGGTGCCGTGATGGGTTTCCTTCTTGCAGCAAATGGCCTCTTGGTGCTTTATATTGCCATTAATGTGTTTAAGTTGTACTATGGTGATGACTGGGAAGGGCTTTTCGAGGCTATTACTGGTTATGGTCTTGGTGGGTCTTCCATGGCTCTCTTTGGAAGAGTTGGTGGAGGTATTTACACTAAGGCAGCTGATGTCGGTGCTGACCTTGTAGGAAAAGTTGAGAGGAATATCCCAGAAGATGATCCTAGAAACCCAGCTGTAAGAATCTCTAATCTATCTTCAATTGTACAAGCGTTTCCTTTTGTTTTTCAAAATCTTTTGGACTTACATTGTATCAATTGTTATTTCAGGTGATAGCTGACAATGTCGGAGACAATGTTGGGGACATTGCTGGGATGGGTTCTGATCTCTTCGGTTCTTATGCTGAAGCATCTTGTGCAGCCCTTGTTGTTGCTTCAATTTCTTCTTTCGGCATCAACCATGATTTCACGGCTATGTGCTATCCCCTACTTATTAGTTCCATGGGAATCCTTGTTTGTTTGCTTACCACTCTCTTTGCTACTGATTTCTATGAGATAAAGGCTGTCAAGGAGATTGAGCCAGCTTTGAAGAAGCAGCTCATTATATCAACTGTTCTTATGACTGTGGGAATTGCAATTGTTAGCTGGGTTGCTCTTCCTTCATCCTTCACAATCTACAACTTCGGAGTTCAGAAAGATGTTACAAACTGGTAAATATCCTTTTTGTCAGTCACAATTTGTTACTGTATAACTTCAGCCAGTATGCAGAATTAGCGTCTTCAATTTGTTGCAGACCCGGTCACACATTAGCTGTAAACTCTAGTGATGTTGCTTCTTTTTTCTTTGCAGGCAATTGTTCTTGTGTGTTTGTGTTGGTCTTTGGGCTGGATTGATCATTGGATTTGTCACTGAATACTATACTAGCAATGCTTACAGGTAAATTCTCATATGACAATACCTTTTTCCTATTTTAAGATTTACTCTACAATGATCTGTTACTAATTTTTCCAGCTGCTTAATTTTGCAGCCCGGTGCAAGATGTTGCTGATTCCTGCAAGACTGGAGCTGCCACAAATGTCATCTTCGGCTTGGCCTTAGGCTACAAGTCTGTCATCATTCCAATTTTTGCTATCGCAGCCAGTATATTTGTCAGCTTCAGCTTTGCTGCAATGTATGGCATTGCAATGGCAGCCCTCGGGATGCTGAGCACTATCGCTACTGGTTTGGCTATTGATGCTTATGGTCCAATCAGCGACAATGCTGGAGGAATTGCTGAAATGGCAGGAATGAGCCACAGGATCCGTGAAAGAACTGATGCACTTGATGCTGCTGGGAACACTACAGCGGCAATTGGAAAGGTTTGTTTCTTCAAAGTCACCAGTAATCGTGTCCTTGGCTTCTGCTAGGAGAAATTGAATTGGTGTATTCAAATCTATTAGAAAGTTGATGCTGGGTGTGGTTACATGATGGGATCTTAATATTATTTATACGTAATGATTGCAGGGTTTTGCTATCGGATCTGCTGCTTTGGTGTCGTTGGCACTATTTGGTGCCTTTGTGAGTCGTGCTAGTATTTCCACTGTTGACGTCTTGACCCCCAAGGTCTTCATCGGTCTCCTTGTTGGTGCGATGCTTCCATATTGGTTCTCTGCAATGACCATGAAGAGTGTGGGTAGCGCTGCTCTCAAGATGGTTGAGGAGGTGCGCAGGCAGTTCAACACTATCCCTGGTATCATGGAAGGCACAGCCAAGCCTGATTATGCAACTTGTGTCAAGATCTCTACCGATGCATCCATCAAGGAGATGATTCCTCCGGGTGCTCTGGTCATGCTTACCCCACTCATAGTTGGTACCCTTTTCGGTGTGGAGACACTTTCTGGTGTACTTGCTGGTTCCCTTGTATCTGGAGTCCAGGTAATTGCTTCACTTGTTTATTCTGATTTAACTATTTTTGTAATGAAAGCTTCAGAGTATGTCTAAATTTATAAACTGAAGACATAAGGTCACTAATTTAGTGTTGAGGTGATGTACATTCAGCTGAAGACGAAAAGTGCACTTATGCAGTATCAAACCATAAAATAAAACTGAGTAGTATTCAGCTGCAATTGTAGGTCATAAACATGCAGTATGCAACCAAACAAGCCCTTCCCAAAAGCAAATTGTTTTATATCCATTCTTATAATGTATTTCCTCTTACCCTCTTTAGCTAATTCACCCTTCTCCTCCTTGTTGATAGATCGCTATATCTGCGTCAAACACCGGTGGTGCATGGGACAACGCCAAGAAGTACATTGAGGTACAAACAAATCTTTCAAAAATGCTGAAATCTTGTTAGTTTGATAAAGCAATGCTAAAGTGTTGTTCCTTTCAATTACTTGTCAGGCTGGTGTATCCGAGCATGCTCGGTCCCTTGGTCCAAAGGGGTCTGACCCACACAAGGCAGCTGTAATAGGCGACACAATAGGTGACCCGCTGAAGGACACTTCAGGTCCTTCCCTCAACATCTTGATCAAGCTCATGGCTGTGGAGTCTCTTGTATTTGCTCCATTCTTTGCTACTCACGGTGGCGTTCTATTCAAGATATTCAATTAGAGACAACCATATGGGAAGCTAAGATTTTTAGGATGAAATGGTTCTTTCGTCTGTGGCTCCATCTTTTGCATGTTTTCGACTGTTTCCCTTTGCTAGGAATTGAGGTATGATTGTTTTTAGGTAGTTACTGAATGTGTTGTGATGGATGACAATGGCGATTTATGCGGCTGTAGGATTCTAGTTGGTCGAAGAGATTTTACCTCTGCATCTTTTCTCATCCAATGCGCAGTTCTGTGTTGTGTTGATATACCGGTTGTGCCAGTGTGCGTTTCTCGTGCGAATTTCTAAGATAAAAAATGTGATGAAGATTGAAGATGGCTCATTTGAACTTTGAAGTACACCATTGCCCATTAAGATTTGGACTTTTCCTCTTGCTATCCATTAAGTTTTAAAATTTATATGGGAAACCCTCAAGATTCTATTTGTTTCCTCTTTATACATTCTTAATATATTACATTAAAATTCATTAAAAAATTAAAAAAAATTAAAAAAATAATAGATTATAACCTCATTAAACTTAATTAATAAATTTATAATAGATAGTTTTTATATTTAAAATAAATATATTTTTTATTTTTGAATTAAAATATTTTTTATTTTTTATTTTTGATTTAAAATATATATATAACTTATTTTAATAGTATTTATTTTAAAAATAATATTTTTAAATTATTTTTAAGACTCCAGAAAATGAAACACATAGTATTTTTTTTAAGTTAATTTTCTACAATTTATTTTAATTTGAAAAATAACAATATTATTTTTTATGTGTTAATTTATTATTTTTTATAATATACTTTTTCATAATCTTAAGATTAAAAAAAACATAATTTTTAAAAAAAATTGAATTAATATAAAAAATTTTTGTTATATTTTAATTCTCTAGACTCTTAATAAAATTTTTAAAAAAAATTTAATTATATATATATTTTTAAATCAAAAGTACAAAAAAATATATTTATTTCAAAAATAAAAAATATAAAAATTATTTTTATTATAAATTTATTAATTAAATTTAATGAGGTCATAATCTATTTAAAATTTATTTTTCAAAATTTGTTATTATTTTTTAATGAATTTTAATGTAATATATTAAGAATGAGTATAAAGAGGAAATAAATGGAACCTTGAGGGCACCAAGAGGAATTTTAAAACTTAGTGGATATCAAGAGAAAAAGTCCAAACCTTAATGGCACCAAGAGGAAAAAAAATCCTTTTTTAAATATTAACATTCAATTTGTAGTGTTTTTGTTTGCGGTTTTATTTGGTGTTAGATTATCATAATGATTATAACTGTCTTCATTTGTCGAAGAAGATGTAGAGTCGTTGAAGGTTGTACTGGTGCCAACCAACAAAGCAGTTGGTAGAAAGAGGTAAGCTCATGTGAAGGGAAACAAATACAAATAGATCATTATTAAGAGCGTGTACGACAAATGTTGCGAAGGATGTGGTTTAGGAACAAAATTTAGAGATATTTAAAGAGGTTGAGAATATTTTGTTAAAATCTTATAAGCAAGTTAAGATTTTTTTATTTTTTTTTATAAATATAGCGATAAAAAATCAATCTTTGTTCAAAACATCAAATCATGCATAACAATTCTCCCTTGAAACATGTCAAGTAGAAAAGTTTTTCAACTTCAAACGTGAACCACAATACCAATTAGAAATCAAAGTTGATAAATACTCATACAAAGGCAATGGGACTCTTGTTCATAGTTTTGTAGGCAAGATAATGATAGTTGCCTATTATTGTCTTGCCTGTATGTATAATTCTAAATATTCACATCAATTTTCATATATGTTACGAGAGCCTACGACCTTTGACGATAATCTGGATAATCCTCAATTTTTCCTTGACCAAAGGGCGTTAATCTCGCCGCCTAACAACACGGATCTCATCCTAACGGCACTATTTACACCAACAATGAAAAGATAAATTTTTGAATGAGCTAAGACTCAAATCTTAAGATTTCACAAACAAAGTGGATCAAAATCAAAACAATTAGCTTTTCTTTGTACAAGTTTAGTGTGGTAAACCAACTTTTTTACCAACTCTTTTTGATTAATTTTCTCCTTATAAATCATGAATCTCTTAACCATCAAAGTAACACACTTTTATATATCATGATACCCGTGTTCTGCTACATTATCTTCTCAGTTTTGATGTTGTCATTTGATTGCGGTTCGAGCGGTTTGTTGAGAAGGAGGCGTGTATTTGTGATCGACTCCTGAAGGCTTTGTTGCAGCCCAAATCTGAGGTGTCCACAATTGTTCCCCAGGATCCATACCTGTGTACTTCCTTCAAGATGAACGTTGTTGCTCGACGCTTTCTGTTGACCGGATCAGTCTGTTTTCCCTTGAAGATCTTTTAGCTTTCGGGTCTTTTTGATGTATTTTGTGTGTTTCTTTTCTACTTTGTTGTGTCGTTCATGACGGTTAGTCCGTCTGCCGATCTTTTTCGGCCTTTCGATTCACTAGACGGCATGTCGTCTAGTGTTTCGAACTGCTTTCCTTTATCAAAAAAAAAAAAATGATAGTTGCCTATTATACCTTAAACTCAACATTTGCAAATACGATGGTTGCCTATTATACCTTAAGGTCGATTGAGTTAAGATTCAAATCTTTATTGTCCAAGACAATAAAAGATTTTGAAAACGAAATCGAACAAAATCAAAATCAAAACAAAAGACTCATTGCTAAATTGTGCATTAAATCAATTTTAAACCAAATTATTATGAACAATTTTCTCCTTATACACCTTTATATATCATGATACTCGTGTTTTGCAGATTGATCTTATTAGATTTGATGTTGTCTTTGGTGGCGGTTTCGATTGAACTGTCGAGAAGGGGACGTGTATTTGTGATTGACTCCAGACAACTCTGTTGCAGTCTAAATTTGAGGTGTTCACAATTACAATTGTTCCCTAAGCTTCCTACATGTGTACTTCCTTCAAATATGAATATATATGCTCACTGTTTCATGTTGACTAAATCATCATGTTTTCCCTTGAATATCTCAATACGTTCGAGTTTTTATGATGCATTTTGTGTGTGTTCCTATTCTCTCGAAAATCACAACAATAACTATCATCTTAATACCTTTTGGACTCTATGGTAACTCAACTTGTCCAACACCATAATATGTCAAAAAGTTAATAAATACTATTTAATGATAATAATTATATTAAAAAGTTTTCAAATGTGAAAATGATCAATAATAATATTAAAAAAAAAATTTATATTTTTTTAAAATAAATTATTATTAATTGAAAATAATATCTAATACAACAATAATCCACTATGAATATAATATTAAAAAATAAAATTACAATTTAGTTCAATGTACAAAAATCCTAGATGTAATATATTAATTTAACAAAAAAATATGTACATCAAAAACAAAAAATTTACAACGTTTTATTTAAAAAAACAACAACCGTTTTTCATTAAAAAAAAAAAGTATATATATATAGAAGAGGAGAGAAATCAAAAGTTGAGGCGTTGGTACTTGGTAGCCCATAGGCGCCTTCGGAGAAGCTGTCTTTGGATCCACCACACGAATGTGTTTATGCTTTGATTGCAGGTTAGGGCTCGTCTGTCCTTCCCCCTTCCCTCGAATCTCTCTTGTTCATATGCGTTTAAATTGTGTGCTTTCGATATTGCTATGCGTAAACCCTAATTCCCCAAATCACAGAAGCTATAATATCAACCGATTCAACAAGTTCTCTAGGTTCTCTTCTAGTATCGACTACGGCTGCGTATCTCTTCTCAGATTTGGGTGATAAACCCTAGCTTCCCAGCCTTCAATCAGCTTCCTTCCAACATAGCTTCCCAGCCTTCCCTCTTCTTCGTCTTCCTCGATTGATGTTCGATTGAACAATCCTCGTCTTTAACTTCTCCATTGTTCTTCAATTAATTAACGTCTTCACGGGTTTCTGCAACTCAGGTAGAATTTTAGTATTTAATACTTCATGTGATAATTTTGATTTGAGTAGTAAGTTGGTCGTTGACACTAATAGTGATTTGTATCCATTCGTTTGGCACTAACTCTTGATTTTGATTCTGACACTAAAAAGGTTTCTAATCTTCTGTTTCAGATTGGGTACTAATAAGGGTTTCTAACTTCTAAGCTTCTTCTTCGGAATTCTTAGTATAATTTCCGCCTTTGACAGGTTCGGTTTTCTTCTCTTCTTCATTTGACTGAAGTGAACTCTGAAGTTTCTGTGTTGACATTGTTGGGTGTTGAACTGCTGAAATTTCATAAATTGATGAATGTTTTTCTGTGTTGCATAGTGTTGATTCTGTTGAACTTAATTGAGGAATTGACTCATGATGGCATATTTCAGATATCGATTTACAATGACTTAAGTATTTCTTCAAGGAACTCTGGAGAGTGTATATCGAACTTATTCATTACTTTTCTCAAGACCTTTAAAATATCATATTATCTATATAGTGTTTTCTCCCCATTTATGTTTCCTACGTTTTTAAACCAAGAATCTATTATAGAATTAGACGTTATTAACTGAAATTAACAACAAAAGTCACTTCTTAGTTGTTGCTCATGAGCATTTATTGACATTTTTTTTAATGTTTTTGTAATTAAAATATGATCTAACCTAAATTAAAGTAGCTTTGGAAACTTCCATGCATATTAAGCTTGATTCATAGTTTGCTGTCCTGACATAAGGAATGAGGGAGACTAGTTCAGTAGTTCAAGTGACAAATGAAATTTGCTTGATTCATAGTTTCACCGAGTAACTGTGTAGTTGATTCCAGTCTCAAATCTTTGCATGTATATATCTTTCAAACATATACAACTCAGCAGTATCCATCAAATATGATTTGAATTCTTGTCAGTGATGTGAAGGTTTTTTTCTCGGAAATATTCTGCCTATTTACTATTATAACTTTCCAATTTTAGTTTCTTCTTCTTTTATTCCCATTCTTTGGGTCATATAATTATTTCTTGCCATACCTCACCTATCTCTGCATAAAACATGGCAGAGATTGAGAAAGACGTTTCTATTGTGCTATTTGAGCTTTCAGAACTTCAAGGAACCTCAATTAGTTTAATGGCTGACGCTGCTAAAAATCTCCCCACCGTAGTGTCAGGCGACTGGTCAATTGTGTTGCCCCGTCGAAGTAAGCATAGAAGAAATCGACCAAATATATCTGATTCAGAAGGAACCAATCAGGAATGGGTGTCAACAGACCTTCAGGTTGACAAAGATAGAGAATCAAAGTTGATGCTTAAGTTAGATATGTGTATGAAAAAACTTGAAAGTTCGCATTTTTATGAAGTTCTCCTAGATCAATTCCAAAACTCGGGAGTCATTGATTGCTTTTCCAGGGTATTGAAGTCTGTGGGCAAGATGCAGATGGTGATATATGGAATTGGTAGCATCGAGTCTTATGAACCACCCCGGCTGCAGCTCTGCCTCGCCATCTTGATGAAGAGGAAGTTTGATTGGATAAGTGATATAGAGGTCTTTGACCCCGTGCTTTCTGGAACAGAATCAAGGGTTCTGGAGGCTCTTGGTTGTTCAGTTTTATCCATCAATGAGCAAGGAAAAAGAGAAGCTTGTAAGCCGACATTGTTCTTCATGCCTCATTGTGAGGCAGTGCTGTACAACAACCTGTTAGAAGTAAACTGGAAAGAGGATAAATTAACAAATATAGCCTTGTTTGGTAACAGCTTTGAGGTGTATGAGCAGCATGTGTCATTGGTCAAGGACGCTCATCTTGCCAATTCCAGAAAATATATTTTGGCTGCAAGGAAGTTTACACAGGAGTTCGTCATTCAGACGGTGTCTGATGATTATTTCCGTCCCTTTCTTGAAAGTAGTTGGCATTTCTTCAACCCTAGTACAGATGAAGGGCTGCCGATTGTTGGTGATATAGATCCCAAGAGATTCAATGCAAGGGGTTAAGCATTTTCACCATAACAATCATTGATTGGCAATTTTCAGTGATGAAATGTTTCTACCAACTATTGTGTTCAAATTTTATATGTCTGCAGCTTCTACTACCCTGGATTAGTTTAAACATCCTTGCTATTCCTACTACGATTCCTCATGATCTAAAACAAAACATAACATAACAAAGTAGGCTTAGTCATCCATAAAGTTACAATCCAATTCCTGTAGCTCGTACTCAACACCCCATTCCTCCTGTACACATGTTCTAAAATTTAACAAAGATCTTGTAATTGTATGTCGAGTTTCAGTCCAATTCTTGATTTTGAAAATTTGGAAGCAGCACTCAAGTTTTAGCCGATAAAAAAGTTGGGGTTGGCGGACATTTTATCCGATTACCTCTGTCCCTTTAAACTTCACCCTGTTTACTTTTGATTTACCACAACAATCAACTGTTCTTGTAACATGTATAAGCTGAATTTTATCTCATAGATAACACAATGAAACTGTTATTTCATAGATAGCACAATGAAGTACTACTGTGAGAGACGGGTTTCTCCAAATCAGGTCCTACTTTTTATCAATCACTATGGTGCGTTTGGCGGGGCAGTACTACGGGATTATTATACTCAGACTATTTTATCTGATTATTGGTAGATTATTGGTAGATTATTGAAAATAATAATCCCTCAACATAATCTCTCATGTATACCAAACGAACCTTATGCCTCAAGCGACAAATATACTTCCGTGTGTTGGGGATTACAAGAGAGATTATTGCGAGTGGGAGAGACTTGAGTGCAATTATTCCATTGGTCATTTCACGCACCTCTTCTTGGGCTATCCACTGTGGGTTGACGGAGAAAGGAGGCTTTTTTTTTTTTTTTTTATCAAGAAGGTAAGAGGCTCGATTACACCAAAGATAATTGGTGTATCGAGAGGCCGACAATCGGCAAACGGGCAAACCGTCATGCAAATAGAAAAACCAAAAAAGGACACAATACAATCACCACAAGTAAAGACCGAAAAAAGTTAGAAATATCCAAAAATCGGAACAAATACTCCTTTGGATAAGACGCAGAACACTCGAGGTTGGCAAAACATGGAGAGGGCACGGGCTAGATGAACTGACGCGGTATCTCGCCGCCGGGAAGCAGGATAGTAGAAACCTTTTTTAGGGGATGTCATACTTCCTGCGGAAATGTGGATCCCACGACGTTGCTCCCACCTAAATGGAGCCTTTGAATATGAGAGTGTAGGTTTTTGTCAGAAAATAAGTTTTAGAATTTAGTATTTTGATAATTATTTTATATAATTTTGTTATTTGGGTTCTTCAACTCAGGTTCTACCGAAACCGAGCCCTCAACTTGTCACACACTGAGATTGGAAGTTTTGTCCAGAGTGAAGGTATGCCTCGCCTAATTAAGACTGCTTTTTGTAGGTTTTTGTCAGAAAATAAGTTTTAAAATTTCATATTTAGATAATTATTTTATATAATTTTGTTATTTGGGTAAAAAGATTCATTTATTTTTCCTAGTGTGTAGAATTCCATCCTTCCCGTATTTTACACAACATCAACAAAAGATGAAACTATCTACTGTATGTGTGTTGAGTGTTATGCTAGGGAGTTGAAAAATCAAAATTTGGCAACAAAACGAAACTGATGGGTTCTTCAACTCAGGTTCTACTGAAATTTAATCTCGGAACATGATTGATCTGGTCGCAAAAAAATTCAAAACCAAAGAGATGCAACAACCATATTATGGAGTGTATATAGTCAGTAAACAAATTGCCCTTCAAAATCATGAATCTTCTCAAGCGTCAATCTACAACTCCTACGAGACCTGTTTGTATAAAAATCCTTACGTGATAGAGAGGTAAATGAGTCGAATAAGTCAAGGCAACAAGGTAAGTGTCTTCCTGACCTTCACTGCAACCTGATAAGGCTAGGCAAGCATTGAAGCAATTGAACTCCAAATACAAATTCTACAAGTACAGCCACATAGGTATGCATCTAACTAGAGATAAGACAGATACTGCTACAGCATAATAGCTCATGTTTTCATTTCCTATATTGACTGATGACCAAAATTGTTCCAAGGATATAATACACCTAGCCATGGAATCCAAATCAAAACTCAGATTACACATAAATAACAAACAAAAGAGAATAGTTATCAGCATTGCAGCATATGCAAAGACTATTCTATAATCTTTGGTCAAACCAAATCCAAAACTTAACAGTTCAAAGATCATCTTCCATCCTCAAGTACTCACCGATATCTGCTTGGTGGAGTACGACAATGCCATTGGGGTCCAGCTTTCTACAGTCTGTTGTCGATTTTGCTGCGATTCCGAAACCCAAAGGCACATCAGACATCGAAAACACAACAACTCCGTCACCAGAGTTAATGTTCTCTGTTATCCTCCCAAGACCGCCTTTTAGGACATGGTTCCCGTACAAGAACGACATCTCAGATGTCGGTTTGAGCCACACCTATTGATCCGAATGCACAGAAAAAGATTACATATCTATACCTCCAAATGCCAGAGAAATTATCAATGTATACGACTCTAACAGTTCCAAACAGAAAATGTCAGACCATATCTTTATTATTCCAAAGTTGAAGATCTTGAAAGTTTGATCTGCTTAACAACAGGCAATAGCCATGTACATATATCATCTCTACAGAATGATCTAGAAAAGAGGGTATAGGATATTGCTGCTAACCAATACTTCATCCAAATTGTTATTTTATCACATAAACACACATTCCCACAAGTTGAGCACAGAAGAAATTACTTAGTAAAACACATCAACGCTTCTCACAATCATATGAAGTGAAGTTTTTAAAAAGCAAATCAAAACATAAGCACTGAGGCATGGCAGACGTGTTAGGCAAGTATATGAGGTCTAGGAAATTATCAATTACAAGGGCTTGCTTGGTATCCATATCTAGATATCATATATATGTATCAACATAAATAAAAGCATACATCTAATGTTTGGTATAAGTATGTAGATATCAATCTCATATCTTGATATACTCCTAAAAAAACTGATTCTCTGTTTTCGATATACTCCAAAAATTAGAGGAATCCCATAATCTTATTTATCCTCCCTTCTTCTTTGCGTTATCATTCATATACCACAACTAATCAATTAAAGATATCAATTATCAATCTCATACCCATTTATTGATGTCGATATCGTTACCGATATCTAATATATTGATATCTCTAGATATGAATACCAAACAAGCCTCCTAAAGGAGATAGGAAAATTTCCAATCATCATAAGATTCCAGATTCCTAGTAGAATAACAACATGACGTATTGCCAACAAACACTAATCAACGGACATATTGTATAAAGTTTTTAAGAGTCAATAACCACAGTGATGTACCAAGCTTGGCACCATATCAAATTCGTCTTATTTTCAAGAAGCTGAACAAAATTTGATCTATGAAATCATCAAAAGTTGAAGATAGTGGACCTGCTTATAGCCATAGGCACGTATATATAGCAGAAGTCTTAGCTCTAGGACTAGTAACTAGGATGTAAGATAATTGCACGTTACTGCTAAGTGCTAACCCAAACTTCACCGAGGATGTTCAATCATCACAGAGACGCAATATTCATAAGATTTCAAGGTATAAACTCAGTAAAACACTTCCACGATAAATAGTTAATACTAATCCACACTGTGGATTCCACAGTCAAATTGATTGAATTTGTTAAGATTCGAGAACAATGAAGCGTCAAGCTTGACATTAGAGACAGAAAAAAATAAAAAAAAAGCCAAATTCAAAAACTTCATATAAAGCTCGTACGATATCGGATACAAAACAGCAGCAATTAAGAACAACTGAAAAGGCAATTGAGAATTAAAAAAAATTGACCTTGTGCTTAGCGTTTGCAGCTAGGATGCTAACGGCTTGGATGGTGAGATGGAAGTTGTTATGGTGAGTGAACTTCCCAACCTGCGTGCCGAGCGAGACGAGCTTATCCCGGGAGATGTTGGTGGCGCGCTTCACCACCGCTTCACTGACATAGTAGCAGCGATTCTTCTGAAGGCGGAAACAGTATCTGCCGGCATCGGTGCCGGGGCCTTCGTGCGAGGGGCTATCGACGATGTTTTTCAGGTTGTTTCCAACGAATTTGAAAAGCTTCTCAAAAACTGCCGTCGTCTCCTGCTCATCCAGCGTCCTCATTTCTTCTTAACTGTGTGAATCAAACGGATATTAGGGTTTGTGCAAGAGATAAATGGAGGAAAATGTTATGCAGAGGTTTAGGGTTTTGGTTTTGAGAAGATATGTGTTGGAAGATAATAATGGGCTTTTGCTATGGGCCGAACATCTCTGGTTCATTTTTTTCCCTTTAAAATTTTAATTTATGTTATGAATAAAAGCGGTTCGATGATTAGACTGAGCACCCGTTTGGTTGGAGCGGTGGAATGAAAACGGAATGGAATTGGATAAGGGTTAGGAATGGAAATGGAAATTATTGGATTACTTTCATGTGATAAAAGACATTTAAACAAACGTATTTTTTGATTGATTCGAAATTATTCCGTTACCGGGAATGATTCCAAGAGCTTCCAAACGGGCCCTGAGTCTAATGAATCCAATAAATCGGTTAAAGAACTAACCGTTACGAAAGAACTCAGACAAGTAAAAAGGGGGGAAAAACACATTAAAAGAAAACTTCGATCACAATGAGCCTGACAATAAATATAAAAACATTGTAAAATGCAACCCAAACAACATCTTTGGTTCATTGTTCGCAGGTTCGTGATATACTTTACTCGATTTTTAATATACCACACAACAATTAAAAAAGGTTTAATTAGAGACGATTAAAATTCATAAATATTATTAACTTATTCAACATTTTCAACGTGTTTTTTTCGGTATTTTATTTTTTAAATTTATACTTATATTCTCGGATTTTTTGTTTAAGGGTGATATGTTTTTGTAAATTGGGTATTTAAAGGATAAAGGACTTGGTTTTTTTCAAGTTCTCCTAATAATTTTACAACATCCGAAATCTGAATCAGTTCACTAATAAGAATATAAAGGCCCACAATAAGTGAGCCTGGCCCAATTAGTATTTCGGGCCGAATGAGCCCACATAGACATTCGGGTTGTGCATTGTACAATCTAGCGGTTCATTCTAGGCTTGTAGCAAACTTGTTGCCCAATCTTCAAGTTCAAGCACCCCACGCAAATTCTAATTTCGACAGGTTTTCACCGAAAATCTCTGATTTAAACGGTACCCTTCAATCCCTCTTTCTGTCTGCGCATAGACACGTTTGCCGGCTTTACTAATTGGGATTATTGTTTAATCGTTGCCTCCTTGGCATAGCTAGGGTTTTTCCAATTACTCACAGAGAAAAACCCAACAGGAATTCTTTCTATTCCCTTCGCCAAAACCCTAGGACCTAAAAATCATACTTTTGATTTGATTCTGCTGCCCCATTTAACCTGATTTGTTTATTTCCAATCTGTATTTGCGTTTCTAGTAGCTGTTCTGGAATTAATTTTGCTGCTTTAGAGCTAAGGCGCTGGAATCAGGAGTCATGGGGGATCAAGTTGATTGTCGAAACCTTAGAAATATATGCATACTTGCCCATGTTGATCATGGCAAGACCACGCTTGCTGATCACTTGATTGCTGCATCTGGTGGTGGAGTGCTCCATCCTAAACAAGCAGGGAAGTTGAGATTTATGGATTATTTGGATGAAGAACAAAGGCGGGCGATAACCATGAAGAGTTCCTCTATTGCCCTTCAGTATAACGAGTATTCCATTAACTTAATTGACTCCCCTGGCCATATGGATTTCTGCAGTGAGGTTTCGACAGCGGCTCGGTTAAGTGATGGGGCTTTGGTTTTGGTAGATGCAGTTGAGGGAGTTCATATTCAGACCCATGCGGTTTTGAGGCAAGCTTGGGTAGAGAAGGTTACCCCATGTTTGGTGCTTAATAAGATTGACAGATTAATATGTGAGCTAAAGTTGACTCCTATGGAGGCATATACTAGGCTTTCTAGGATTGTTCATGAGGTGAATGGGATTGTTAGTGGTTATAAGTCCGAAAAGTATTTATCTGATGTTGATTCTATCCTTGCTACCTCTACCGGAGAGCTGGATGATGAGAATCAGGATTTTATAGAGGATGATGAAGAGGATACTTTTCAACCTCAAAAGGGGAATGTTGCCTTTGTCTGTGCTTTGGATGGTTGGGGATTCACTGTTCAGGAGTTTGCTGAATTTTATGCTTCAAAGCTTGGAGCAAGCCCTACTGCATTGAAGAAAGGTCTGTGGGGTCCGAGGTATTTTAATCCCAAGACAAAAATGATTGTGGGGAAGAAAGCTATGGGTGGAGGTAGCGAACCAAAGCCTATGTTTGTTATGTTTGTGTTAGAACCTCTATGGCAGGTTTACCAGGCAGCTATAGAACCGGACGGTGATAAGGGGATGTTGGAGAAGGTGATAAAAAAGTTTAACTTGTCGGTCCCTGCTCGGGAGCTTCAGAACAAGGATCCTAAGGCTGTTCTTCAATCGGTGATGAGCCGATGGCTTCCTTTATCTAATGCAGTCTTGTCAATGGTTGTTAGATGCATGCCTGGTCCTATTGATGCTCATGCATTTCGAATTTCACGCTTACTTCCGAAGAGAGATGTTGTGGATAATGTGGCTAGTTCTGATGTTTTTACTGAGGCTGAGAAAGTGCGGAAATCTGTTGAAGCATGTAATTCTAGCCCTGATGCACTTTGTGTTGCATTTGTATCGAAAATGTTTGCTGTCCCTGTGAAAATGCTTCCTCACAGGGATGCAGATGGGGAGATTGTAAATAACTTTTCAGATGAAGTTGGAAATAATGATTCAGATGAATGTTTTCTTGCATTTGCTAGGGTTTTCAGTGGAGTTCTTACATCAGGCCAGAGAATCTTTGTGCTATCTGCTTTATATGATCCTTTGAAAGGGGACACGATACATAAACATTTGCAAGAGGCAGAAATTCAGTCGATATATCTGATGATGGGTCAAGGACTCAGACCTGTACATCATGCCACTGCAGGAAATATAGTGGCCATCAAGGGGCTTGGGCAGCATATTCTGAAAAGTGCCACTCTTTCATCCACCAAAAATTGTTGGCCTTTTTCAAGTATGATGTTTCAAGTTTCCCCGACGCTGAAAGTTGCCATTGAACCTTCCGATCCAGCTGACATGGGTGCATTGATGAAAGGCTTGAAGCTTCTGAACCGTGCAGATCCGTTCGTGGAGGTTGCAGTTTCTTCTAGGGGAGAACATGTGCTTGCTGCTGCAGGTGAGGTGCATCTAGAAAGATGCATTAAGGATCTCAAGGAGAGATTTGCTAAAGTAAGCTTGGAGGTTTCTCCACCATTGGTGTCCTATAGAGAAACAATAGAGGCTGAGGGGAATAATCTGTTTGATGATCTGAAATTATTGACTGGCGGTGGGGAATGTGTTGAAAAGACAACTCCAAATGGCAGGTGTACTGTCAGGGTCCGTGTGATGAAGCTTCCAGCTGCATTGACCAAGTTTTTGGATGATAGTTCTGATACACTTGGAGAAATAATTGGTGGTAAACTTGGGCAAACATATAAGATGTTGGAATCTCAGATTGGAAGTGTCAGAGAAGACGAAGATCCTCTTGAAGCATTCAGGAAGCGGATAGTGGAGGCAGTGGAAAGTGACATTGTTTCTGCATTTGGCGAGCATGAGAAGGACCGGATTGAGAAATGCAAAACCCAATGGCTAGAAATTCTAAAGAGGATTTGGTCACTCGGGCCTGGCCGTGTTGGGCCAAATCTTCTCCTCATCCCGGATGATGAATTGATAAGTAGTGACTCATCTGTTCTTGTTCATGGCTCCTTCCAAGTGTCTTCTAAATTAGGGTTTGTTGATTCTTGTACAAGCTCTAATACAGTCAAAAGGCTACCTGAAGGAGTAAGTGAAGCATTATTTGCAGAAGCACAAAGTCTAGAGAGCAGTATCGTATCCGGTTTCCAAATTGCCACATCAGCTGGCCCATTGTGTGAGGAACCTATGTGGGGTTTGGCCTTTATTGTTGAGGCCTATGTTTCTCCTTCGCTTGCACTATCAAATGATAGTGATACTCCTCAGATAGCCGAACAGTATGGGATGTTCACCGGCCAAGTCATGACAGCCGTTAAGGATGCGTGCAGAGCTGCCGTGCTTCAAAAAAAGCCCCGGCTTGTAGAAGCAATGTACTTTTGCGAACTGAACACCCCGACAGAGTATTTGGGCCCTATGTATGCAGTCCTAGCTCGTAGAAGAGCTCGGGTTTTGAAGGAAGAAATGCAAGAAGGATCGCCTTTGTTCACAGTACATGCTTATGTGCCTGTTTCAGAGAGTTTCGGGTTTGCTGATGAACTTAGAAGATGGACATCAGGGGCTTCTAGTGCTTTGCTTGTGTTGAGTCACTGGGAGGCTCTGTTAGAAGATCCTTTCTTTGTTCCGAAAACAGAGGAAGAGATCGAAGAGTTTGGAGATGGTTCAAGTGTTCCTCGTAATACTGCTAGAAAACTCATTGATTCTGTGAGGCGAAGGAAAGGATTGCCTGTTGAGGAGAAAGTCGTCCAGCATGCTACAAAGCAGAGGACTTTGGCTCGTAAAGTTTAGGAAGTTTTACACAAAGGAGAAAGCAATACGGTATTGTGAATTAATCTGTTTCTTTTATTAGTTAATTGTTTCTTCCTCTATTTTGTCAGCAGATTGCGTGTAACATGAATTTGATAATGCAAACCAATTTTGGATTATATTCATTTTGTTGTTTTCACTGTAAGGAAATTGTGGTCTATGGTTGAATTGTATCTTTAGTTTTACAAGTTTTCACTTGGATTGATTCCTCTCTAGACTTTGGGGGTCATTTAGTTACGGATGCTCGGACAGAGTACCTGACGCAATGGCGTCGGCCACGGGTTAGGCTGGTGAAATAGAACTGATGGGTTGGGCGGGTGAAATGGAACTCGGACGGGTCTGTTACACAGACCGGCAGTGGCATGTGGGCTTCTAGGGGAGGGGTGCACAACATTGGCGTTGGCTTGGTCCCTCGGCCGGAGTTCTGGGGCATTGCGTCTGGACTGAAGTTGGGATGGGAATTACGTACCACAGGATAGAACTCGAGATGGATCAACTGATCGAACAACTTCTGCAGAGTTCTGGGGCATTGCGTTTGGTAGTGTTTGATAGAATGAAAATTTATTAAAGTTGATATAAAGTAAAATTGTCAAAATGAATGTAACTTCATTTACGATTAATTTCAATTTAAATTGACAAAATAAAACATAAATTATATTAGTCTACAAACCCTTTGGTTTATGTTACAAGAATTTCATTAATAATTATGATTTCAGTTTTTAGTGTAACATTTGAAATCAATTGAATAAAATATCATATTTTATAATTTATTATATGTAATTATCATTATACAAATACTATGACCAAATACAAATTAAACCCACTAATATTAAAATAAAATGGACTGAGTACAGAGGTGAGCATTAGAGGTGAGTTTGACAGACAATATGTTAGCAGCAGAAGAGGATGAAGGAGCACCGTAAGATTCTTCCAGCAGTGTTTAATAAGATCATTTAGGTATAAGGGCTTCGAAATTTACCTTAGAGAAAAACTTCAAAAATCAGAATTTCAACCATTGCTATGAATAAAGCCACATAACTAGAAAGCAATGATCTGAATCAAGTGAACTTAGTGAAGAGCAAATACAACTTTTGCCCATTAAATGTACAAGTGAAAAGCCCTACAAATCTACTCAATAGCTCTTTCGGAGTAATTCTTCAGCTTCCAAAATTGACTTGGAAATCTCTTGAAGCTCTTCTTTCATCTTTTCGGATAAGAGGCATGAAGGCGATAATCCTTCATTCAACCGTTGTGTCATCCTCTTCAAGATTGCTTCCTTGTCAGCTTGCAGTCTCTCTAGCTTTGTCAACAACAGGGACATATCTGCTTCAACAGTCTTGCGTTCCTCATCATTCAAATGAGTCTCGAACACGCATTGATGATATTCCATTACCATTTCATCAATCTGAAGCTTCCCGTTCTCTCTCAACTCTAATAGAATCTGCTTTTCATTAATGACATTGTTAAGTGCAACCTCCATCTTCTCTTTGGTTTGTGAAGCTTTCTGCAACTCAATGCTAACTCTTTGAATCTCGGTCTCAACCTTCTGAAACTTCCTTTTCAAGTTATCTGCTTCCTTTATAGTCATACCAAGCTTTACATTGCATTGTTTGATCTCATTTTGCAATTTGGTTTTCTCCTCCTCAGACTTCAGAAGCTCAGAAGCCTTGGTGCCTAGTTTCCAGCTTATGTTTGTTGGATGATTCTCATCTCTGTTGACGTTGTCTATGGCGAACAGAACTTTCTCACTCTCTTGTTTCTTATTTTCTTCCTTGAATTTTGACTCCATGATAGCCAGATCACTTCTTATTTTGATTTCAGCTTCTTCAATCTTCCTTTGTGCAGCTTCAACATCACCCTTCTGAATCTCAAGACAGGATAGCTCCTCTTTCTTCTGGTTTAAGTGTGTTGTGGATGAATCCACCCTTGATCTACCCTTGAGTTCTCGCTCATCAAAATAAGCAGTGGAGGAACAAAAGTTTGACAGAGAGAATTTAAGTGCTGACAACTTCTTGTCGATTACTGCTCTTCGTTCTTGGATCTCCAGAGCTCTGACTTCAAGTGATTCTAAATTATGTTGATTTTCATGAACTTCTTTGCTTGTTCCTTCAGATTCTTTAACGATCTCATCCACCTCAAGGATTGATTTCTCTAACAATCCAAACTCAGTTGCACATTGGGTAGAATTTGAAAGTTTATCACGGACTTCGTCTAGTTTGATCAAAACTGCAGAGCTCTCATCTATTTCCATCTCAACGATCTCTGTCTCAGCCTTACGGGATTGATCAACCTCTTTTGAAGAAAGAACCTTTTTAAATTCATCTCTCTCCTGCATTGCTCTCTCATAGAGATTCATTAGCCTCTCATTTTCTTCATGCATTTCCACAAGTTGATGCTCCATATCCTGTATCTTCGTCATTACTGCATCTTTCTCACCAGAGATACTATCAGAAGTGGCATCTGGAGTATTCGCATCGCCTCCTGGAACACGGGCACTACTATTATAGATAGCCTCTGTTACGGTCTGTTCATGCAAATCTATCACCATAGCAGCGTTCCTCTCCTGCATCGCTTTTTCATACAGACCCATTAGTCTCTCATTTTCTTCATGCAATTCCATGAGTTGATGCTCCAGGTCTTGTACTTTCTTTGCATGTATATCTTTCTCATCAATGAGAGTGCAGTCATCTTGAACCCTGGCCTCACATTCTTCAGCACTTGCACAATTGTTTTTGTTCTTTTCCTGCATTGCTTTCTCATATAAATCCATTAATTTATCATTTTCTTCATGCAGTTCCATGAGTTGATGCTCCAGGTCTTGTACTTTCTCTGCATTGATATCCTTATCATCAACCAAGGTGCCGTCACCTTCTTCAACACTTGCACCATTGGTTTTATGGTTTATCTCTGTGACTGCACGTTCATACAAATCTATCAATTTATTGTTGTCCTCAATCAAAACCTTAACCCTACTTCGTAGTTCATCGTTTTCTCTGGACAGCGTGATTGCCATCTCATGTGCTTCAGCCTCTCTTTGACTTGCTGCTGCAATAGCATCAACCATTGCTTTGAGCTCCATCTGATCCGCGAATGAAACACTATCCTTCTGTGTTTCTGAAGCAAGATTGAGCTGTGGAATCAGGTTTTCTTCTTTTGATGATTGAGAAGACTTGACCACTTCTATCTCTGTCTGCAAATCCTTGACATGCCTGTAACATCATAAAAAGGCAGTCCAGTTAGAAAAATCTAGGTACTTGTAGAAGTTGAATATATAGTTTAAGAAAAACAATTAACCTTTCAAGCTTCTGCTTCTCATCTAGACAAGAGTTCAGTTTCTTTCGGACCAAATCCATTTCTGCTTGATTGTGGATAGCCTATGCAAAAACATATCATGAGAAACTATTCATCTGAAGTGATATCTAATCAAATGGAGAGGTGTTGTCTCAGATACCTGTAGACGTAAGAACTCATTTTCTTCATTTACTGCAAACTGCACAGTTGGTGCTTTCTCCTGTGAGAAAAATCCAAATCAAATGAGTATCACCAAAAGAGCTAAAAATGTTAGATTTGTAATGTTCTATCAAGTTTGTATGCATGCCTTCCAAGGCTATGTTTGTTGGGTAATTACACTATGACTCTTTAATTAGTGTTACTGACCTTAGAATTGGTATGATCTGTTGGGCTCGAGTTCTGTGAAAACATTTTTGTGAGTTTTATCAGCAGGAATTGCATATAGCAGTATAAAGATGATGAGAACTTGTTAGGAATACCAAAATCACCTTAGCAGTTGTACATTTTGACTCATTCATGAGTTTCCAATCAAGAGCTTCGAGTAACTGCAAAATGAAGGTCAAAGGAGACTAAAGTTTATGCTCATTCCCTTATAGTAGATAATAGAAACAGGTGTATGATTTGACTCATTCATGATTGCACCTTATTCTGTAGTATCAGTATCTGATTGTTCATCCTCTCCTTTTCACCTTCCTCGCAGAAGGACTTCAATCTACAGAATTCAGTAGTGATGATTCAGCATAATGGACAATTGTAAGACCTGGTCTTTCTTTTCATGACACACGAGAATAAAAGGATGAAGGTACAAAGAAGAAAGGTATACCTTCTAATTTCTTCTTTTAGTCGCAGGTTTTCCATGGCAAATCTTGTCACTTCTTGGTTCCTATCCACTTGTGAGCGCAGGACCTCGATTTCTTTCAAAAGCTCCTCCTTTTCTTGTAATAGGTGGGTCTCTGCAGAAATCTTGCCAGAAGCAACTGCTTCTAACCTCTTTATTCCCGATTCTCTAAATCTAAGCCTCATTGTCAACCCCTTAATCTCATTTTCTCTCTGTTTAGCCTATAACCAAAGCAGTATATAATAACTACATAAGTATAGGTGTTGCTATAAGTTCAAAACTTACAAAATATGAATGTACTTCTATATACATGTATGATGTATCTCTTAACTCCTTTTATTTCTATGTCTGAAATGAGTGTGTGTTATTTTAATTTCGTGCACTGGTACGATGTTGTTCAGATGGTAAGATTTGGCAGAAAGAAAAGCAATAACCACGATCAGACATGCATTCAGAAACTGTGCTTAAGGAAAATGACTTAATTGTACGAGTAAAAGGGACAAAACGTGCAGGAGTAGGATATACAGGCATCAAAGAAAGCCTGAGAAATAACGGATACAGTTGCAAAATCAGGTCACCAAAATTGTCCGTCTGGGGAAATATATTAAAAAAAATGTGGACTGTTTAGGACATATACCAGTTGCATGACTGCCTGATTTTCGGCTGACAGGGCCTGCAATGCAAGATCTTTGTCCTTCTCCCTCCTAAATGCTCCAACAAGAGCAGCTTCATATTCCTTTTTCTGCAAAGGACAAACTTGTCAGAAAATTAAAAACTCAAGCAAGCCAGTTTAATAGAAAAAGGCAAACCTGAGACGCTCTCTTATCAGATGTAAGTGGGCTAAATGCACCAACATTAAATCCTTCCCATTTAAAAGTTCCTGGTGACCCTAGAAGGCCACCCACAGATAAGGTATCACCATCCTGGACTGAAGCTCCTCCACCAACTAAACCTCGTAGATGTGAAACCTCTTTCTGGAATTAGGGGAATCGCGATGAATCAATCATATGTATTTGAAGTACTAAAAGTTATTTAAAGTAAACTTGAACATGACTTTAATAAGATTGAAAAACTAGTTTCTGGATTAACTAGTCATGCAAAGCAGCACTACTTCGGCAAATTTTTAGGCCAAGAAAGAAAGGATGTTGATTGAGTATACCCGGCATAAAAATGGATATAATCTAGTAGAAGTGACTTATGGAAAACCGAAATTCACAGCAAATACCTTCAGTTGCTGAATCTGCATCCTCATAGCAAGAACATCTCCGGAAGCATCTTCATTCACAATTGCCTGATTAAGAAAAACAATTCCCAGAGGGCTTATCGATAACGAACGGAAATTCAGGCATGATGAAAAAATCCTTTATAAATTTCAAGCCTAACAAGAAGCAATAAAAGGTGCAACATACATTGTTCTTTATAAATTTTGCACGTTGGGCAAACTTTAGGGTGCTCAATGTCTCTAATGAACAGCTGCAAAAAAGCACAAGAAGATCAATTGCATAAAATTGAACTACTGAAATATAGCACCCAATGTACATAAATTGATCGTCTCCTAGGTGGAAATATCAAAAGTTTGAGAAGGCCATGAGCTGCAAAAGATATTGAATAATTTATACATGGACCCTTCTGAGTTCCAACTATAAGCCCAGCATACTCTACCCAAAAATATGTGCTTCCAAAAGCATCAAAGTCTTCATTTTAAAATTTTCACTTGTTTTGCTTCATATAAAACATGAAATAATGTGAAGGGAGAGAGAAAAGGCTTTCCACTGTTCAACCTTCTTGAAAAGGTAAAGAATATTCAAATGGATGTGAAGCATTATAACCAAGGTATAACTGACCTATTAGCTGGACTAATATTTGCAATTATCATTGTCTTTGAATTCCCCCCAAGTGAATCCTGCAAAAAAAAAGAAGGAAGAAGAAGAAGCTTCAATATCTTTTGGATGAACGCAGACACAAAACAATAAAATGCAACATTAAGCTGCTTATGTCAGAAACATAATAGTCATCTGACTAGAACCTTAGATCGGGATGAAGAAAGGATAGGCAACAAGATGTATAATACCTGGAGCAAAAAGGTCAGCTTGGAATCACGGTATGGAACATGGAGTGATTTTCCATTTGATATGCTTACAAGATTCATAATCACTAACCTGATCCAAAAATAAAATGATTGCCAGCTTGATAAGTAGTTCAGTTTTATATTGAGAGACAAAAAGTAATGGACAGTAGATAGATTGAATGAATAGAGGAAGAAGAATTCAAACCCCAGTGTTGAAAGAGACTTGTTGATATTTGTTGCTTCCTTGAGACGCTCTCCTTCAGCCCCTGAACTCTTCTGCCTGAAATTTTTCAAAAAAAAAAAACAAGGCAAGAATAAAATTTAGACTTATTTACTTGAGAATAAATTGTGCTTTGAGATTAAGTTTCCGATAAACTATGTTCTTTTGTTTTGGTAATAACACTTGCATTCGCTTGTGGAATGAAATTACCTTTCAGAACCAGCAAGGTCAACAAGATTTAGCCTAGCAAACCGATGATGGGTGACACCTTGAGATTCCCACTGAAAATTGTAATTGATATGTTGTAGTTAATATAAATAAGTTCAATTATCATAAACTGGACAAACTTTCAGAGGGTACATAGTAGACATTCATAAATACTAAGAAAGAAACTTACTGAACACTCGATGGCACATGTAAATACACTATGAGAACGACTACTTGCATGATTCATGTTAGTAGCAGCCACCTTTCTGTTAACAGCACCCTGAAGAGCAAATTTACCAATTTATTTGTCAGATGATGAAAGGTAAGTCCATGCCTCTAAGATCAATATTTTGAATAACCCATATCACACATTCAATATTAATGTGAAATACATATACTGTATCTTATCTCGTTGATTAGGACACAGCTCGTGTAGATAGAATAGATAGATATTTACTTGAAGTAGTTGTTGCATAACTTCTCGAGCATTTGAAACCTCTATCTCTGTAAGATTCTCCACATAAACCCCTTTTTTCAAGTCTTCTCTAATCTGTAACAGGGATACCACAATCATTGTGGGCATGGATATTAACATAACTTTCCCTTTAAAAGATGAACAATCAAGTAACATAAAACAAATAAATTATGCAAATAGGAATGATTGAACAGATTTACTTGTTACTCACCTGTAAATTGCAGGAGGATGGATTTAAGAGATCCAAAATTTGTTCATTGTAAATCTCCAAAAACGAACATTTACATGTAAACCGCAGCTTTTCCTCTCTCCGAGCCTCTCTTTCCTATTATTAGCAAATTAATCCATCAAAATGGCCCCAGCATACCAAGTGATTCAAGTGGATATGACAGAAGGAAAGAATAAGACTTCCACGACTAGTGAACAAAAACACCGATCCTTGCAAGTTGTTTAACTCGAAAGGAAATTACCTTCTGAATCCTAGTGAACAAGTGCTCAAAGACTCTTGGAGTCATTCCACAGTTAACACTGTGTCTACGTGTACCTCCTTCTATGTCTCCCAACATTGTATGAGTTTTCCCACTACCAGTCTGTCAATAATTAGAAAGCAAAGAGATCATTATTTTGCAGCGATTAAGAATGTCAGAATGGATACACAATCCTTTCAGAAAAAAGGATTGGATACACAACAGTAAATAAATAGAGAAACTATGAAAGCGAAATGGTATTTAGACAGGCCAGAAAAATACTATTGTAATCATAGTTTTTTGGCAAAAACCAACTTTTTTAACATTATGTTTTTATTCACAAAACGCCTTATAAAATGTTCTTCAGTAAACTGAAACAGCATTAACAATTTCACAACAAAACCTTATAGTAGTTAAATAGAATACCCTTGGTTATTTTATTATTTTGAAAGTCTCAATATCTACTAGATAATTATTCCACATATACCAGAACAATATACAATCAAAATAAGAAAATAAATTTTAAAGTAAGGTGTTATATGAAAAACCAATTTTAGACTTAATTTATTAAAAACAAATCTTTTTTTAGAGTGATTTTGAAAATAATTATATATGCACCATATGGTGGTTTCTCTTTAACATAAATTAGGGGGTAGTTTGGTTAACTAATGCAAAATCTCACTGAAAAAATGTTTATTGATGGTTCAATTCCATGATTATAAACATATACTGTAAGGTGGTTTTGCTTCAAAAAAAATTATAAAAATTGGTCTGTAAAAAAAGTGATATTAAGTTGGCACTCGTATAAAAAAAAACCTCATTATTACTATTATTATCATATTATTTTAACTTTTATCATTATTATTATTCTCATTATTATTGATGTCGCATATTTATCATTGATATTGTAATGCTAGAGAAAATTTGATGCCTCGTATATTTCTATTGCGAATAGTATATATAATTCGATTATCTTGACGTGATATAGTGCTAAAGATATTAAGAAGGATGAAAGGAACTCCAGCTCAAGGAAAAGGAACTTACTTGCCCATAAGCAAATATACAGCTATTGTAGCCACTAACGCAGTTTTCAACCATAGGAACACCAGCCACGCTAAAAAGCTTCTCCTGTTAACTCGTCCAAATCGACTAATTAACATTGTGTTCACCATACAACTAAACGTGACAAACAGCTGAAAGCAAGTAGGAATAAAACCTGTGAAACAGTTTCGTCTGCAACAAGATCAAATGTGAAACGTGTTTCAGGATGCCCCGTCCAGGTGACGGTCTGGTGAGACTCTTGCTTGACACACCTGCTGTAGCCTTGCTGAGATATTTCAGAGCTACTGAGAGGACGCAGTCGAATGATGACCTACATTTTGTAGTAACAGCCATGACAGAATTAAGTAAATGAGTCTCCGGTTACCTCTGATTTTATCAGTCCAGTTTTTATCTACAACATGTCATTCTTCAGTCCGTCTTGGATAAGATAAGTACAAGTCAGAAATTCAAACACAATTTGATTTGTAAGCAAAAAGAGTCGCAAATCAACAAGCATTTCAGCTGAAAGCTCAACATCCTCATTAAATTTGCAACAGGAATTGCAAAATAATATCCATTATCCGACCTCAACTTTCACAAATTGAACTGAAGTATCAACAGTACAGCGAATTCTCTTGAACTAAATTACTTTCACTCATCTAAAATTTTCGATTCAGCACCCCGTAGATAAAATATCCCCAATTTTCACTAATATCGTAAAGATACGCATATAAAACCCAGTGAATCCGAAACCTAATTCCATCATTTAAGCTAAGTGACAACGTCAAATTTTGAAAGAGAAGATCCATTACTAACCTGAACATTATGATCTTTCCAGAAGGAGGGCTCTTCAATCATCTCAAAGCTACGAACAACCATTTCAGAGCCGCTATTGTTGTTACCATCTCGTGAATCGTCTCTATCACTGATGCTTCGAATCGCAGAGTACTGAGAAAGATTCTCTCGGAAAGAAGATTTGGTTGAAACGTCGGGAGTCGCACGAACTGAATCCGAAGGGTTGTGGAACCCGAACCTGGACTTGATCGCGCTCGCAGCCTCGGAGATGAATGGCATGTCTCCGGTGTCGGAAGATTGAAGGTGGGTGAGTCTTTTAGGGATTTGAGTATCTGAGATGGAGAGCACACAAGATTTACAATGAGTGGCGAAACGGGAAGTAGAAATGTGGAAATGTAGATCTAACGGTAAGAGGGGTTTGGCGAATGGCAGACCGTTTGGGGTTTGGGATTCCTTGGAGCCTTTTGAGATTTCAAAATTTTGAACTCGCGTAGGAGCTCCACCCAAATTGTAGGTATCAAAGGAGGCCCCACCCTTAACCAGCATATATCATTATAATATTATAACATTATAATGACTTATTTGGTACGATTCTCATGAAATCATGAATCAGAATTGAAATGAGTCGTACTAATATCTCGTATTTGATAGGTTTGGAATCGGATGATAATTTCACGAAATGATTCATTCCAACTCTAAAGTATGAGTTGATTACATAATAAAAAATAGTTATCATCCATTCTAACATAAACCGATTTCAAATTTAAAACTATATATATATATACAGTTGCTTATTTAGTTTCACAAAATAAAAATAATAAATTTTATAAATTTTTTAAGTATTCATCAATTAATTTAAATTATATTATTATTTTGTAAAAAAACATAATTTTGACCAAAAACATTTTGTAACTATAATACAAATATTTCATTTAAGAAGTAATATAACCGGAAAATGCTTGAAAATAATATAATTGGTTCGATTAGAATAAATATATTTGATAAAAGAAGATATATATCAATTTATTTGGGTTGACCATTGTTTAGTGTTTATTCTTTAAGGTATTAGTTAGTCTTCATTTTTCTTAAATGTTGTTTACAAAATAGCATATATTTACATTATAAACATTTACACATATATTCATCAAATATGATACGATTTCTCATTTCATAACTCATATAAAAAAAACGTGCATAAAAAATCTGTCATTCCAACATCATACCAAACACCAAATATCAAGAATAACTTATTCTAATTCACTATTTCATTTCGATTTCTAATTCCAACTTCATTTTTACAATCATACCAAACGATTCCTAAAGAGTTTCCTCATGAATAGTAATAATCCATTTTTATCCCCAACTGTAGAATAGCCATTTCCTTTTTTGCCCTTGTTGCATGACTCGTCCTTTGTAAAATGTGATATATCAATTTCTTTTCACCTAGGTGTCTTCTCTTCCAATCCTGTTTGCAATATCTATTTCCTTTTATGCCTCTCCATCAACCCAAGGTTTCATCTTATGTGTGTTTTTCGTCGATCGGTGAGGTTCTTCACAACGTAATCCTCTAAAGAAGCCAACTCCAACAAGACGACCACCAACCTAGGAATTCTTAATCATCTATCTTCAATTATTTCAATTTGCTTATGTTACTTATTTTTCCAATCTCGATTTCTTCTTCTTCTTCCTATCTCACATCTTCCATATCCGTGGTGCATATTTTCGTTTAGGAACCCTCAATTTGAGTTCTTCGTGTTGAGGAGACCAGGTATGTGCGCTATCCCTAAACCCCAAAAGCATGCAGAGATCACCGTCACCACCTTAGAGAAACGGCACTTCACCGACGGTTAGGTATAACCCATCTTTTCTTTGATCTATGTTGTGTCGACGACTTTCCGAGCCAATTACCGAATCCTTTTTTGAAGAATGGATGGCTGCCGAAGGCCATAATTCAATTTCGGTTTGTCCTTGCAGAACCTTAATTTCGGTCCAAATTGTCTCTTACTAGGTTCGTAGGGGGAAGAAGGTGTTGGCCTCAATCCTATCGCACTTTTACATTATTGGTTTGATTCCTTGCTATATTCCCTAATGTAGTGATTTTTTTACTATACTCTTAACAAAGTGTTTTTTTTCAAAAACATGGATCTATAATCATTTATATTCATTTAGGGAACGGCTGGAACCAATATTTTAATAAGTATTGCGCCGGGCTTTTTCCGACAAATTTCCGTTGGGCTCCAACCATCGTCAACACTAGAAAGCGAAAGCATTGACTTCGTCTCCGCGAGAATTAAATCGTTGTATACTTATTTGCCGAAAGTGATTTTCGGGTGAATGATATAATAATGCCCAAAGTTTTGTGTACCCAATACAAACATTGGAAGGAAGAAAAAAAAAAGACAAAAATGTGGGTATCCGGTATCCCACCTTGACTAAAAGAAGGTAAACATTACGGTATATAAGGAGAAAAAAGAAAGAATTGGCGTATTTGGCCTATTGCTTTTTCAACTTTGTAAATTAACCCCCTATATAAAATAATATAAACTAGTACAAAAGAGAGAAAATAGGTGCACAATTTGGGGTCGAATTGAAATGATGTTTGCTATACAAATTTTTAAATATGATTAGACATTTACTTTTCACTTTTCTTTGGTTTTGTAAATTTTGGGTACGACAAATTTAAATTGGGTATTCTTTTAGTATCAAATGTGAATTAAATTGAAGAGAAAAAATGGATTGAGTATGTATACTTTGGGTATGAAAAGGTCAACGTTTGGGTATGACAGTGATGAATATTACTCATTGAAACCCGGACAAACAGTAACCTTACCGAATCGCACGTCGAACCTCCTTCTATCTTCAAATACGGCAGTTTCAATCAAGGAAGAAGAGTAGGTTTTGTTATGTATGAAAGAAGAATGCTCAATTTATTTGAAAAGGATGATTCAAGAAGGGAAGAAACTTCATTTGTTGCATCAAAGAGCATTTTTAGAAGGGAAATATTATCAATGCTTGCAGAGGGGTCACTTCATGTTTAAGAAAATTCATCATTGATATAAGAAAATTCATCATTGATATGTTGCTTTTATGCCACTTGTACTTTACACCATTATTTATGAGGCTTCTTATTTGGTGATTTGATGTATTAGGGGCTAATTTACAAACTTGAAAAAGTGGGGTTAAAATACATTGTGATATATTGAATTAGGGTCAATCCGCCAAAACCGCCGAGAAAAAATGCTTAAAGGTCGTGGCCTTTAGATTACTGCCCATTTTCCATTTTCAATTTTCCATTTTCAATGGGAGCAAACGTAGCTAACTGACTGCGCGCGTGCCGAGCCATGCTTAGGCTATCTGGAGTTACGATTTCGGATTTAAATTCGAAATTCATCCCTACAAGTGCAAGCGGTTCGATGAAAAGCCTTATTACTAGGTAAAACTTGTTGATATTTCAGTGGTCATGTTGGCTTATCCGTCTGTATTACAGACGAATAAGCCAACTTGATCAACACAACACAATTTTAATAACGGCAAGGGCCTGCACGCGGCATGTACTTATCCGATCAAGGAAAAATGAAGAGAAATCGCCCCTTTTTTTGTTCATAGAATATACTTCCAACTTACATTAGCAGATCAAGACACTTCCCTGAGCATATTTCAGTGTCGATGAGATGCAGTGAATGACAATACTAGAAGAATAAAACCAAGTATCCGACCAATGAGTTGACTCTTCCTAACCTCAAGCAACTGCTTGGCCAAGATTTCAACCTTATAGTCTTCTGGAATACCCAGAACCAGCACAGTTTTTGCAAAGAATCAGCCCTGGAAGAGACAACAAAAAACAAACCAGATAGACAGATAGTGGATGGAATTCATCTATGTTTTGACATTAAACTTACTTCATTTTCATGAATTGGGGTTTCCGTGAGTTTTTGAATTTATGTATACCAACAAGTTTCTGAGCTTCTGAGGAAAACATGGTATCCATTCGAAGGGAGATAACATTCAGATTTTTTCTTTCTTAATCAACAAGCTTAGGTCACACAGATGCATTTCAGAAAAATCAGTAAGTAGATTTACCTGCACCCTTGCACACCTTGCAATCAACAAGCCCTGTATCTTTCTTCATCTTCCCATTGTCACAGAATACGCATTTTGTGCCACCTGTCCTCATTAAAAAACAGGATTTTACGATTTAAAATCAGGTCAACAAGAGTAGAGGCTGTACACTGTATTTTTTGGGGGGAGGAGTATCAAGGCAGCATAAGAGAACGAAAAAGCATTACCATTTCCAGCACAGCGTTCACAAGCCTCAGGATCTCCCTGCAAAAACCTATTGGTTAATCCATATAATTCAATTCATACATCAAGAAGATTCGGTGTTATATCCTTCGTTGCATGCTGATTCATCAAGAGAGATAGAACATCCAATATTACTTTCAAATTGAAGCTTAGTTAAACAAAAGATGAATTAACAAGTTTCGATAACCTGAGATTGAATTCAGATAGATTGTGTCTGCTTCAATTATATATACACAGGGTCTTTCCACAAGCAAAGAGCGAGAGAGTACCTTTAGGCCGAGAAAAAGGGAAAGGGAAATAGCAGCTAGGACACTGACAATGGCAAGCAACGTCTGAGTATCCAAAGATCTGTCGATGCCGGTGAAAAGAAGAATCGGAGGAACGATCAGATTATGCTGAACCAGTTTAAATCTTGACCGAAACTGGTGACGAAACAACTTCCGGTGAAATTCCAATCTGTTAGGTAGCTTTGGCAATGAAGAGCTGGTGGAGCAGAACGGAAGAGACAGATGACTGAGAGAGCAATTGCAAGAGAGTGCCGACGCCATGGATAGAATTTGAGGAGCTCACCTCCTCTTCTTTTCCCCCATTTTTTCCCCTCGTTACTCTTTTACATGTTTCTGGATCCGCCGGTTTGGACCGGTTCGTCCCGCCCCCTTTTCCTTGTGTGGTGACTGATGATTGAGATACAAAGTTATTTGACTAAACGAGAAAAATAGGAATCCTAAAATTTTACTTTGCAAGTAAAGTGGGTTTCTAGTATAATTTAGGCCTGCAAAAAAATTAATAGCTGTATTTGTGGACCTCTCAGGAAAAGATGGATGGATGGGCTGTCAAAAAAATTGAATATTAAATGACTGTTGGTATTATTTGCAGAGAAGAAAGAGAAAACCTTCATTATCTTTGTAAAGAGAGAGAAAACAGATCTAGAAAGGAACGAAAGAGAAGAAGGAGAAATAGAGGATGAAACGGAGATCCGCCGGAGTTTCAACGACATGGAGCACTGTTTCGACGCCAGGACATTTGGCCACCAAGCCGACACCGAAGGGTGAGCGAGAGATCTAGGGTTTCCTTCGAGCGGGAGAAGGCAAGCGAGAGATCTAGGGTTTCGCCGTCAAGGTTGACACGAGGAAGGGCTACGCCACTAGTACCACAAAGCCGGCGCCCACTTCTCCTTTCTTTACCCTCTCCCTCCGGTGAAGCCGGCGCACTCCTTCTTCGTCCGCTAAAGGCGGCGTCCACTTCCCCTTCATTTGCGTCCTATTCTTCAACCTTACCCAAACCGTGCCCACTTCTCCTTTCTTTGCCCTCTTCTTCCTCCCCTGAAACCGCTTGGGAACGTTGTTTTAATAGCGGATCTCCCTTCCTTTTCTGCTCAGATTCCGGCGCCCTCTTACAGTTTAGGGTTTACGCAGGCTGTTATTGAAGTAGAGGAGCGTAGGATGGCCGGCGAGACTTCGATGTTACCCAATTGTATGCATACGTAGTTACTTTTTGGGTATGATAATGTTCACTCTGTTGGAGTATATGAATATCTGTTGGAGTATATGATACGTGCTTACCCAAAAAATGCTTACCCAATTCCAATTATTTAGATTATAAGGATATGGATATGTGTATATTAGTGTTGGGGTATATGGATATGTGCTTACCCAATTGTATGTTTACCCAAGTTTAGTTATTTAGATTATATAGATATGTGTATATTAGTGTTGGAGTATATGGATACCCAAGAAGTTTGACATTACCCACGAAGATGAGAAGTTTCAGATTATCCTGAAATACATTACCCAGAAATTTTGAGATTACCCAGAAACAGATTACCCAAGAAGTTTGACATTACCTAGGAAGTTTGACTGGCTTAGATTAACCCGAAATACATTACCCAGGAAGATGAGAAGTTTCAGCCTTTCAGCTTACCCCGAAATACATTACCCAGGAAGATGACAAGTTGGAGATTATCCATGGATACAAACAAACACTACTTATCCACAAATAGAAAATGTAAACAAGCACTGCTTACCCACAAATAGAACAGGAAGTTTCAGTGTTTTAGATTCAGATTCACAAAAACAAAAGATGAGAAGTTTCAGATTACCCACAAGTACATTACCCAGGAAGTTTGAGATTACCCAAAAACAGGAACAAACACTGCTTACCCATAAATAGAAGCTCAACAAGCAGTCCAGATTCTTGCGTTTCAATGGGAAGAAGAAAATAGCTGCATATGGATACCCAGATATAAATTTACGTTTGAAAGGAGGGAAGAAGAAGGGACAATGGAGGGAAGAAGATGGGCTGGCTGAATTGATTGGTCTATTTTCTGATTTTTTCTACATGTCACCCATCAAATCAGTCTAGATACCTATGTCTCTTACTTTTCTGATTTTTTCTACAATAGGAGCCCGTTTTTTAAATGAAATTATGAGAGACCCAAAATCCAAACTCTACATTGTAAAATGCCTACATTGCAAATTCAGCCAAGTTATTTTTAGGACGTGCTCTTTTGTAAAAGATTCTGATAATTTTAACATGATTTTTGTTATAAAATTTCAAAATACAAATGTAAGTGAAAATTTGAATCATGTTGGAGATAATAAGGCCCCACATCGAAAGATGGGGACACTCCGGGTCTAGTATATAAGGTCGGTGGGCTACTCCTCCTATTGTCAATTGGTTTTAGGATGGAACCTCGCCGGACTTATGTGCTGGGTTTGGGCTGTGTTTTAGGCGGAGTCAATCGAACCGGGAGTTACTTACGCACCTTTTTTTCAATCGGACTAGCAAGTCATGCCGACGGCCCAGATTCCGGACACTCTAGGCCCGTTGGGCTAAAATATTCGGCCTAGATAAATATACATATATATTATTCGGGCCCAAAACAATGCATGCTAGCATTTTTTCATAAAACTTTAGAATTATATTTTTTCTCTAAATATAATAAGAACTACCACTTGGAGGAGAAAAATAATCTAAGCTTTTTAAAATTAGTAACTCATATAAAAAATATTGTCTAATAAAATTTCCGTAAAGTAACGACATATTTTTTCAAAAAGTAAAAATTCCCGGAAAAACTTGTGTAAATGTATGAAATAAAAATCATAATAAAATCCTTTGAAATTAAAATTAGAATACATGACAATTTTTTATTTATTATTTTTAGTAATATTTTAATGGGATGACAACTATATTAAAATTATAGGTAATAGTTTGTATATGATTAAAAAAAAAGTGTGTAATTATTTTGTTGACAAGTGATAGCATGCATTATTTTTGGTTATTTTTTCATGTTTAAAATAGAAGGCTACACATCTCTTAATCCATTCACACGTTACTCAAATGACAATCCAATCTAACATATTAAACAAATAGGGGTCGGAAGGTGAAACCTAAAAGTTTTATCAAAACTTTGCATACGTTCACCAATCACCACCCATTATCCATCTCAAAATTGTTGGACAACGTTCCGTGTAACATATAGCCTCAAATCTTTGCATACTCCAGAGTCTAACACCATATCCCAGTATTGGTTATATTTTGTATCTTGATATAGAGAAAAGTGCCGAAGCCTTAAATAAATCTCTAGTAATAAAGAACTCATGATAACAATCAAATGGAACCGCTTCACTTATTACGCTGCCTAATCTACCACGATACAACAATATAGCAAAAGCTAAGGCAATAGATTAGAAATCAATCCAATAAACACACACAAATTATGGATCCACTCGCTGTTTCTTCTCTCGAAGAACATTCTAGAATGTGAATACAAGTGCAATCGCCGCGCCAACAAGGGTGGCCACGCCGCTGAGGTGACAGCTGCTCGTCGCCCTGCCGGTTGTTCCCGGCGCGCTCGCCCCTACATCATATATTTTTCTAAATTAATTTCATCTAAATTATGATATTATAATTATACGCACAACATTAAGTGTAGAAAAGCTACCTGGTGAATCTGAAGCTGAAGGAGAATGAGCAGGGGCAACTGGCGCTGCAGTTGGTACTCCAATTGGTACTCCGATCACTGCATTCACATTTCATTATAGAACTTTTTTTTATAAATCTTATTACATAATATAAAATTTTCTGGTGCCAATTTTGTAATATTTGAAACTCTCTGGTGGAAAATGGTAATTATTACACATGACATTTATGAGCACCGCCTAAATGAACTGCAAGCGTTGGCATTCGTATCTCCGCAATAAATTACGCATGTGCCCTGTGTGTCTAAGATCGGCTACTGCATTAATTATCAATAACTAATTTTTTTAATCTAAACCCTCTCCCGAAGTTAATCACGTGATTGTCTTTTCTAATTAATGTATACTTTTACTCTGATTAGCAAAAAGATTGTCTTTTCTAGGTCAAGCTTTGATTTGAGTTGGAAAGAAGAGATGGAAATCTTACAAGAGCACAAGGAGAGAGGAGGAGTGTCGACGTGGCAGATAGAAGGAAGCTTGAGAACCTTATTAACATCAAACTCGAGCCCTATTGAATTGTTCTTAGCAAGCATCTGGCAAAGGCAATCCGGCCGGGTATTCACCACCTGCTTCATCTCTCCACAGCAGCCCTTATCTGGCACCGTCGCGTTGCTCCCTGCCTCCACAAAACCCAGGCAGTCTGACGCGACCAGTAACACCGTCAAACAGTCCTCCGTCGCTGGCCCCGGCGATGCGGCCTCCGTCACTGGCCCCGGCGATCCGGACGATGTCGACGGTCCCGGAGCTCCGGCAGCTGTTGGCGGAATTTGTGCCTCTGTAGTGCCGGAGAGAAGCAGAGTCACTGCGAACAAGGCCAGCGCCGCTGCTGCTACGGTGGAGGATGCCATTCTCATTTATTGGGAGGGTTTCTGGTTTGGAGTGTGAAATGTGAGAAGAGAGGTAGGGAATTGTTTTTGAAGATGGAATGGTTGAGTAGAGAAGGAATTTAATGAATGTGAGCACACCCCGAAGCTATCTAACACCTAACTTATCACAAAATCAATTTAATTTTATTGTTGTTTTGAATTACGACTGACAATAGACATCTAACAATATTACATGTGAGGCACGGCCAGCTACAAAATCGGAGTATTTTTTTGTTAGCTTTTGCAACTTAACTTTGCCAAATACCATACTCTACTATTTTTATTTTTTATTTATACAAAGGTAAAAAACTTAGTACAATCAATTTCTAAAAATCAACAGTACTAAAACATCCTTTTGGATGAGGTTTTTAACATCTTCTGGGATTGCATCCACTTCCATCTGGCCATTGTATCCGTGTGAAGCAATCTTGTTCGCAACCGTGTTGATCTTCCTAAAAACATGTTGTGCGGTGAAGCAATGAAAATCAGACATAATAGTCGTAATATCTCCTTCTATCTCGATGCATGTAATTCCACACTCCTTTGCCTTTTGGAGGCCAAATCTCAAATCAAGTGCTTATGCTTCCAAAACTGACTCAGCGTTACACTTGCCGCATCCTACGGCCGTAGGAATCGCATGTTGATTCCGAATGATAAATCCATACGCGCAGTTGTTTGTTGAATTAAATGAAGCATCAAAATTGATTTAAGGAACCATCCTTTGGTCGTTGCCATTTAATGTTTTTCTTCTTTCTTCTTTGTGTTTTCGTTGATGTAGAAATCTTGTTTTGGTCGGAATTTGCTAGATCCCAACTCACAATTTGGTTAATAGCAGTAGTTTTGACGTTCAGTGGAAGTTTTGTTTTGTTAAAAACGAATTGATACAAGTTTCATTTTCTTAGTCGAAATTGACTCCTTGAGTTCCACAAAATAACCATACTCTACTATTTGACTCTTCTACCGACTATCATTTTTTTGTCATTAGTTGGCGCTTTTTATGTTCATTTAAAAATTTCCTAATATAAAATTAATCTTTAATCATTTGGTATGTAACACAGTAACAATTGAAAGGTTGCATCTTTATTTTGATTAAATTTATGATTTGGTCCAAATTAACTTGTAACCAAAAACCTTTGTTAACACTCAACCTTTATTTTAAGTAGAAGAACAATATTGTTAAGAACAAAAAGTATTTGTTTTCTTAAGTTGTATACACTATCAAACAATGTTGAGTAAACGGGTATATTATTTGAACAATTTTAAGGGTTTAACTTCTTCATTGAAAAAACAAGTTATTTATGTTATTGAGAACAATATTAGAAAGGGCGTTCTATCCACTATTTATGAGAGTCACATTTATCTTTTTTGGTGTCAATTAGGAAAACAAAATTTGAAATTTCAACCACAATCTTTTTACTCTAAAGTTTTGTTGGTGTGAACAACATTTGTTGGAACACTTATCCAAAAACAAATTTGTTGTATGTGTATTTCTACTCATGTGTCTTTGCTCAATCGTGGTAACTGACATGGTGCTATAGGCCCATCCATTTTAAATCTATTGCGAATTTATAATCAAATGTTTGCGTTATGAACAAGTCTTCAAAGACACTCTTGAAAAAAGAGTTTTTTGCGCTATGTAAATGTCTTCTTGAAAGGAAATAAATGTATATAATTTTGCTTGGTTTCGGACGAATTTTCATTTGAAGATATTTATCGAGTGTGGTACTCGGGGCACTTTACAAGTCGATCAAAGAATTTATTCTCTACGGAAGCTCTTGATTAATTATGTTGATTGTGGTTCTGTTCGAGGTCTTCAAATATCCTCCATCTAGGTGGCGGATCGTCGTGGTATCCATGTTTATGCATAAGGTATGACATCCCATTGAAAAGGGTTTCTATTATACTGCTTCCCGACGACGAGACACCACACTAGTTCGTCTATATTTTGTCCTCTCCATGTTTTGTCAACCTCGAGTACGTGTTCATCGCCTTCTCCCGTCGTTTGTTTGTCCTAACTTTTTTGGATTTTGTTTGACATCTTTGGTCATACGCTTGTGTAGTTGTGTGTGTTTGATGTGTTTCTCTCTTGGTTTTTGTTATTTGCATAATGGTTTGTCCGTTTGTCTGTTTTCGACCTTTCGATACATCAAGTATGTTTGGTGTAGTCGAACATTTTATTTTTTTTTATCAAAAAAATAAATAAAGTAAATGTGTTAGTAAATGTCTCTCATTGTTAAGTATATTAGTGAATGTCATATTTGTTAATTTCAAAACCAAAATTAACCTTCATACAAGATATCAATTGTCAACAACTATGATACAAATTACAAGATCATGTATTAACAATTGTCATTAATATGACCATATATTTTGAATATAGAAGGTGGAATATTGAAAGAATGACTATTTCACAAATTAAAACATTTAATATTTTACAAGAATCGTTCAAATACAAGAATAGTGCACAAATATTCATTTCTCTATTTCTTTTTGCTACTGAAATTTTAATATGTTACAAGATGAAGTTCACTATATAAATCAAATTTCATGTATTTTACACGAGATGACATTCACTAAGCCGTATATTTAATTATATGAAACTATTCATGTATAAGAATTGTCCAAATTCACTAGACCGTCTTTTTAATTCTTGTATATGAGTTTCGGGTATAAGAAATAGTAAATCACTCGTGCAAATATTAAGATACAAGTACCGGGCACAAATAAATTTAAGTTATTTATACAAGACATTAAAATTTCGTGTTAATATTTACATAGTTAATTGTATACAATATAAAGGTCGTGTCCAAAAAAAATATAAAAAATAATTACTTGTACACATTACAATAAACAAACATGTAAAAGATAACTTTTAAGTATCATACTTAACATAAATTTATAATTTTTGGAAAAAAAAAAGAGATCAAACTTGTTCAATATGGAGGAAGAGAGGAATAGCAAATTAAAATTCAAAACTATGTAACCACCTTAGGGCTCGTTTGGTATGACTGTAGGAATGGGGTTGGAATTAGGAATCGGAATGGACTAAGGAATTGGAATAAGCTATTTATGATACTTGGTGTTTGGTTACGATGTTAGAATGAAATATTTTTGACACATATTTTGATTTTATATGAGTTATGAAACGAGAAATCATATAATATTTGATGATACATATGTGAATGTTTATAATGTAAATATATGTTATTTTTTAAACTACATATAAGAAAAATGAAAATTAGCGAATAACTTAAGATTAAACATTAAACAATCGTCAACCTAAATAAATAGGTATATATATATTTCTTCTATCAAATAAAAAAAAATTATATTTTTGTTTTATGAAACTAAATAAGCAAGCATATATATAATAAAAATATATAAATGTAGTTTTAAATTTTAAAATGAGTTTATGTGGAAATGGGATACCACATTTAATTTTTGAAATCAACCTCTTCTCAAGAGTTGAAATGAGTCATTGCATGAAATCATTCTCATTCCGATTCAAAGCCTTACCAAACACGAGGTATTGATATAACTCATTTCGATTTCGATTCCTGATTTCATGAGAATCGTATCAAACGAGCCCTTAATTTATTAAATTTGCATATCTTTACAAGCAAATTATGGCAGTTACAAGAAATTAATTGTTTGAGCTAATTTGCATTCAACGACATGTTATTAATTTCTTAAAAACACTTCATCTGATTCTGATTCTTATGACGAATTAATTTATAATCAATTACCTTCTTGATATAGATTTTCCTATTATAATTATGAGATATTTGTAGATATTTTTTTAGAATCGATAAAAATATAACCCGTCATTATATATTTTAATATTATATTCATATTCATGTATTAAATCATAAGATGAGGACATACTAGTTCTAGATGAGATATTTTTGTCCAAAATGTGAAACCCAAAGTGAAGTAACATATAGCAAGTGTGAAGAACAATTAGTATTGCTTTTATAATGTCAAGTTGTTTTGGCCTTTTGTATTGCGAATAAAGTGGATCTCTTCTCGATCAAATAATACTATGTCATAATGCATTGATTGCATTCACATTGCACTATATCATACGGCAATATATAATTCTATGTAGCACTCAAGATTCCAAAATATCAGCCCTATAAACAATTACAAGTTTCTGACTTTTATTCATACATATACATATAGGTCGGTTGAGTTGACTTTTTTAAAATCCATAATTTCCCATTTATTCTCTTAATCTCCTTAGAATACACTTTATTGTATACATATACATATATTTTGGTATTGCATTAATAATAGGGTGAATTTGTTACGTAGCATTATGTCATTAATATTGTTTAGTATATGTCCATCACACTAATTTTATTAGAATATGACATTATTTAAAATTTTAAGACTAAATTACTCTCATACGTGCAATTACAAGATTTGTGTATTTATTATTGCCTTTTAAATCAAGATACACTATAATTGTAGAAGGTGAATTGTCAATAGTTAATAATTTGAATTAACGTAATAAATTTGGATTATCTTCATCGTGTACAAGAAAATTGGTTACAATAACTCTTGTACAAGCGAAGGTTCAAGTATCATACTTAACGTATATTTATAATTTTCAAAAGAAGATAAATAGTGAGATCCAACTTGTCCAGTTGGTATTAGGGTGGTAGGGACAACCAACCATAGATCAATTATTGGTGACTATATTCGTTTATTAATTTTTCATATTTCTTGTAAAAATTATAAACTTACAATAAAATTCAAGAAATATAAATTACAATAAAATAATTATCATTTACAATAATAAATTATAAATTTACAAGAAAATACGTTTCATTTACATGATAAGTAATAATAAAGTTATAAGATAAACGTCTAAACTAGGATAAAATTTATTATAATAAATAAAGGTAAATCTGTCATTATTTATTTAATAAATCTATTTACTTAAAAATTTATATGTCTAAGTTATTTACTAAATAAAATTTATCATTTAATACATTTCATCCAATTCTGTCAATGCAACTCATCAAACCGCTACACAACCGCCCAATGTATTTAATTTACGTACACTAAAATCGTGGAAGCAGGCCTAAGTCATACAGTACAATACGGTGGTGCCTAGCTAGCCAGAGATGGCGGAAACAATAACCTTGCGAGCAGGTAACAAAAATTGATAGCAGTAAGAAAGAATTACAGCTTGCGAAATTGGAGAAAAGCTTTTTGACCCTTTCGAGTGTGTGCCTTCCTACGTATTTCCAACTTACCAATTGAAGTTTCAATTCGTTAACATTGTATTTGTCCTATGTTACTTTACGGAAATGAGTCACTTTCGATTGTTTTTGAGATCTGCAATGCCACTTTGATTTGTAGGTCATATTTGGCATAGTGGCTAATACAAGAAAACTATGCTATGCCTTTCGATCAAGGTAATTGTGAAACTCCATTTCCACTCCACAACTGAGTTGGGAAGCCATGTGGTATGTGTTTCGTGGTGGTCCTGTGGGATTTAGGATTTTCTGCATCATTCCGGATTTGTCCAGGTCTACTAAGTAGACTATAAATCTGGCTAGCCCAAAAAAATATATACGAGCCGGTATGGGTAAACGTTTGAGTATTTTTCTTCACATATTTGATTTTTTTACATGTTGATCATTGTTGAACTAGTTGGTAATGCATTAGGAATGTATAACCGTATTTATATTACTTGTTTTGTATGATATATCCAGAAAAATACAAAATACACATTTAGGGTCATACGGGTCGGGCCGGCACAACACCCGAACAATGTTAAAGGCTTAAATTTTTTGGTTATGGGCCGACCTGAGTTCACCTTTTGCACAAACCTACCATTAAAGGCTGGTTTGGCACCCCTATAGTCATTTTAATTTAAAATATGTTTTCTTTTGTTATAGTAACTATCTAAAATTAAAAATATCATATGGACAAAACTTATAAGCTTGGTGAGATTTTAACAAAATTAATTTTGAAAAATCAATGAAATTGTTGAATGAGCTTTCCTATATGCATCACATTACTTGTTCTTGAGGTTCAATTTGAATTTTTCTTCATAGTGGAAATGAAAAAGTTTAGGAAAAAATATATTATCTTTAAACAATATTGATTATAAAATGACAATTATATATACAGGATATAATTTTTATGGGCCGAATCTAGACACTAACAATGTTTATGGGCCGCCAAAACAACCCAGACTCAACTTAGCAGCAAATTCATGGAAAAGCCTTAAACCCTAACCCAACGGGGAGGTATATAAGCTTAACCTCCATTGCAGAGCTCTAGTGTTTGCAGCCGTCCATCACGAAAAAGGGGACTGTCCAAGGTAAGCTGTTGCTTGAAGTTCATCCAGATCGCAACCATGGTGGCCGCCAAGAAGACCGTAAGCTTTCACGCTCATTCTCAATCTCCATTTGCTTTCAATTTGGCCTTTTTATTAGGATTCCGCAAATCTCCATTTGATTGAATCGATTGCCGAATTCGTGTGAGCAGAAGAAGACTCATGAGAGCATCAACAACAGGCTCGCCCTTGTGATGAAGAGTGGGAAGTACACCTTGGGCTACAAAACCGTTCTTAAGACTCTCAGGAGCTCTAAAGGTGGCACTTCGCTTTTTTCAATGGAAATGCAGTATTTGTATATGTTATTCTTGTAGCTATATTCATATTGCATTCTTAATATGAGAACTGATTGTCAAATCACCTGAATTATTAGCTTCGTATTTAGGTTTTGTAAATTAGGCGGACCTCGGTTGTGCGGTATTGCTCACTTGATTTTTTTTCTATCTTGGTATTCATCAACGTTAGAGTCCAATTAAGTATTCCACTCTTCATATACTGCTGATAATTAGGTATAAGAAATGTTGTTGGTTATGATGGATACTGCATTTCAAATATAGTGATCCATCCTTACATACTGCTGATAATTGAGGTATAGGAAATAGTGTTGCACCGATGATCGATTACTACATTTTTTAATTATTTTGACTGTTATCCACAGTTTGCATATCCTGATCAGGGAGGAATTCATTGTTTGTTGATATAATGATATGAGCTTTTTATGATACACATTGAAATCTCTATTACTTTGGCTTAATGATTCTTGTATTGATTTCAGCAAAGTTGGTAATAATCTCCAATAACTGCCCACCACTAAGGAAATCCGAGATCGAGTATTATGCTATGTTGGCAAAGGTTGGAGTTCATCATTACAACGGAAGTAAGTTCTTCACCTTTGCACCTATTTATTCAGTAAACTCGGTATCATTATTCAACAAAGAGCCAAAGAGGGTCTCTAATATAACTCATCCCTCCCCCCCAAATTGTCCTAGAATAGAACCACTAAAATTTTCATATGACATTGTGCACTTCAGTAGGCAGAACATGATTGTGTATGAAATATATATGTTCCTTCACTTACATATTGGTTGACCACATGTTTTCTTAGAAGCTGTATGAATCTGTTCTTATTGTTTTGATATTTATTTGCAGACAACGTTGATTTGGGGACTGCCTGTGGTAAATACTACAGGGTCTGCTGCCTCAGCATCATTGACCCAGGTGATTCTGATATCATCAAGAACATGCCCAGTGACCACTGAAGAGTAAAACTAAGAAGAATCCATTGTTGTTTGAAACTCTTTACCCTCCCTTTTATCTTTACGCATTCAGGAATTCTGCTTTAGCAAGTTATTTATGTTTCCAAGTAGAAGATTTTGTGCTCTCAGTTTTGATGCCCTGAACGTTACTTGTAGAAATTCCCGGTATTGGAATGGAGATTGTTTTTTTCAATCATGTTGATTACTTCGTTGTATGGTGGACTAAACTGTTTTGTGAGGTCTTAATCTTGTTCCTAAGATTGTAGTATAGCTATCAAAGCTGAAAGACTGGAATCTGATGCTCTAACACTAGGAGCAAGCAAACCCTCTCTGCAACTTTGAGCTGCCAAACATCCTCGAAAATCTGCATATCAATGTTTCACATATCTAGGTTTCTTTGGATGATGTTGTAGGCAGTGATCACAAAGAAGGCACCATCTTGAGAGTATTTCCGCCTTGGCTCATCAATAAGCTCCAACTCAACCTCTCCATATTTATCTTCACCATTGCGAGGAATAGGTTGCACAACATTAAGTCTGATCATCACCGTCATATGGAGCCTATCTTCCTGCTCAGTCCATTTCTAGCAAACACCATCAACCTAATAATCTCTACTCATGCGACTATTCCGGTGCAACTCTTAACTTCATAGTAATGAGGTCCTTCGAGGGTTGTCCATCGAGCCACATCCTTCCCAAAGCGGATCATATTACCATTGAAGTGGATTGATATATTGAACTACGTGTTTTATTGATAACCACCAAAGGTTTTAAATACAGAAGATGGGTACAAGAAATAATGACGTAAATAATAAATAACAAACAAATCAATAAGAAATCTTTGACTTCGTGTATTATCACGCTTCTTCAAGCCGACGGTGGGTGATACACAACACCAATCTTGGACAATAGGTAAGTGAATCTAGTTGGACCTAATACCTTTGTGAACAAACCTACTAGATGGTCAACCGATTCGGTGAGTCATGTGAGAATAACCTTGAGTTGTACTTGATACCCAATCCGTGGGTAACTGGTCTCGATGTGTTTGATACGCTCATGGAACACTAGATTGTAAGCGATATATAATGTTGTATATATCGATTGATAGTCATTCTGCAGACGCATTGCGGAAAGTAAAGAGTAGAGCCATCAGAGTTCACAAATTGTAATTGTTGTGGAATGATACTCCGCTTCAACGAAAGAATGAGAGACCGTTACTTGTTTCTTAGTCTTCAAAGAAACTAGTGACGTATATAACAAGTTTGATGTATGTTTTTGTAGCGTTTCGAGTTGTTTATCTAGAAGGGGTGTAGATTTATGATCAACTCCTGATGACTGATTTGAGTTCAAATTTGAGTTCAAATTTGAGTTGTCCCTCGTTGTTTTTCGGTCTTCATGTTTGTGTACTTCCTTCAACAACAATTGATGTGCTTGTCGGTTCTTGTTGACTAAATCATCTCTTTTTCCTCAACTTCCGGGTATCTTATTGTACTTTTGTGTGTGTTTTCTTTTTTTGTTGCGGTTGTTCACGACGGTTAGTCAATTTATTTATTATTATTTTTTTGGTTTCATAATTTTAGTGTTCCAAAATACGCCGTTCAGGACCGTCTAGAGGCTAGACGGTGATAAGCCGTCCCGTTTTTGCCAAAACGGGATTGTTTGGCCGGATACAGTAGAAAATAGGGTTTAGGAAGGGATAAAGCGGGGTCAAGACATAGTGGGATGGAGCTGGACGGGTCAAACCGGGGTGAGACGGGGTGACGTCCTCCGGTTCCCAACTTTTCTCCCATGGGTGATGGTCACTTCTCCTTTGTTCTCTCCGACAGTCAACGGTGACTCTATCTCCGTCCTCGTTAGTCGTCGCTCAAACCTCCGCGGTGCTCTCCTCGACACTCTCCTCTCTAGTAGTCTAGTCCAACTCTCAGCTTCTTTTGATTGCTTTTCCATTTAATTCTTCTCTAGAGTCTTTGGTTCTTTTGTGGTGGTAGGAAATATGAATGAGGTAGGAGGAGAAAGGAGTTTAGGATTTTAATATTTTTGTTTAATTACTAAATTATGCCCTAATTTATTAAAAATATCAATAATATCCCATACAAAACTAAATTTACATAAATTATCCTAATTAATTACCAAATAATGCCCTGATTTATTTAAAATTTTCATATTGTGGCAAATATAATGTATTTTATCAAAAAAACGTCTTGTCCGTCTAGAATCCGCCTAGACGGTGTCTCTCCGTCCCGTCTTCATTTCACGTATTTTAGAACATTGCATAAGTTACCAGGAGGAAGTTCATAAAAACAAGGAGAAACCATCTCTTCCACCATTCTCTCTACTGTAGCTGGAAACCAAAAACCCTAGCCAACGATTTACTTGTGGTTTCAACAAATCCTGAATACAACAACCACATCAATGGAAGCTACCATTTCCACCACCTCACCGTCTCCCAGTACCACAAACACAACCTCTCATACCCCTAGTTATCCCCTCCACACCTCCAAATACAAACTCAAATCTGATGCGCCTTTCCGACGCCTCCTCCGCATATGGCTTTGGCGGCCCAGATCTAAGAGTTTTGCATCCCATCTCACAAATTCAAAGCCAAAATCTTTCGATAACACTCATTTCCTCCACCGGAATCTCATCCAAAGGGCAGGCGTCTCACGAGAAATTGAGAGAAGACAAGTAGCGGATGATGTTTGCTGGCTCCGAATTGGCACGAAAAAGATGGAAAAGAAAGAAGCTCGGAAGTTTAGGCTTCTTCGCTTCCTGTTTCCTCTAATCCAACATTAAAGAGGAATCTACAGTGGATTTTGATGAAGTGTGGGGCTTCTTTCTTTGGCTCTCGGATTGGAGGCGTCGCTTGTCCCTTCTTCTCAAATACCTCCAGGCTGATGGTGGTGAACAACTCTTTGTTGTAGTGTTTGGCCCGGCCTTGTGTAAAAGACCAGATGTATGGTCTGTTCATGGAAGTCGTCTTTGTTTTTGCTCGATCTCTGATCTGAACACCTTTCCTGTTGAAATCCAACACGAAATCAGATGTGATTATACTACCCAGTGATTTCAAAGTCTACAATAACATAAGTCATACAAACAACTTTGCGATAGCGAATTTAAATGTGATATTGTCTATCAACAAACTGAGCATGTTCATACCAACACTTTATTTGCTCTTTTGTCTTTATGGACATGGTGATTTGGCTTTTTGTTAACTCTTCTCGCAATAACATTGCGTTTTATGTTTCTTTTATCATAATTCTTTGGGCACAACCCATTGATTTTGGGCTACAACCCAATCAACATAACACAATCAGGGTGTTTCTAAGTGATTTTAGCTTCCTTGCTCTTCACCAAATCTTGTGGAGATTCCGATCGGAATTGATGTTCTCACATGTTTATGTATCTCATTCTTGTACAATTAAAGTTTACAAATTTACTATGAGGTCACAATCCACGTTATCAAACTGGTTCGCTATGAACCTCATTACAGACACACAACATACACAATTATACTTACTTGTTTGACCAAGTTCGGGCAAATAAACCCCTTTCTTTAACCAATATCTTTCCCCCAAGGGATCAATTGGCTAAAAGAAGTCCAAAAATTTCATATCGATCCTCCACACGTGCCTATGAAGAGCAAATCTACCTTTTCAAGTGGTATTATCATTAAAAAAAATCACCACGATTTTCAATTCACCATGATTTGGAAACACTTCTCTTATTATTGTGCTATTGTCGGCATGACTGGAAATCAACTACCGTATTGAGCCTTTTTGCTTGCATTTAAATTCTTTAAGATTATACCAATTTACTCTTCTTTCTATTTTAACAATATGTATAAAATGGGCTTAAACCCTTGCTTCATGGGATTAAAATCCCTTCAAACCAATCTATTTCAAAAGAGACTTTACTATAAAAATCTCGTTTCTCTAACCACAAGTGTGTATAAACACAATTTTTAAGAGGTGTCCACTTTACCAATTGAAACAAAGTTAACTTTCTTCGCCCCCTATCTTCCACTTTCACTAAAAAAAAAACAAACACACCAAGTTCTCCATTGATCATTAAGTACAAAATCATTGCAAACAATTTTTAGGTTACCAATTTGTTATCTAACCCTCTCTTAATAATGTCCTCCCTAATGTATACAAAGCCCAAAAACAATCACTCCCGACAACATAAATGAACCATCTATGAACAATCTTCTCCCTACAAATCATATTTCTTTTATCCATCAAGTTTTACACATTTATCCATCAAGATAACCGTGTCCTGCAAACCCGTCTTCTGAGGTTTGATGTAGTCATTTGCTGGCGGTTTCGTGCGTTTGTCGAGAAGGGGGCGTGGATTTGTGATCGACTCCTGACGGCTCTGTTGCAATCCAAATTTGAGGTGTCCACAATTGTTCCCCAGACTTCCTCCCTGTGTACTTCCTTCGAAGATGAACGTTTATGCTCGTTGTCACTTGCTGGCTGAATCATCTTGCTTTCCCTTGAAGACTTTTTTTGCTTTCGGTTTTATTTTGGTGTATTTTTGTGTATTTCTTTTCTCCTATATTTGTGGTCCTCCTTGACGGTTTGACCGTCTGCCGATTTTTTCGGCCTTCCGACCCACTAGACGGCGCGCCGTCTAGTAGTTACGAATAAGCATGTCCACGGGTCACGGGTCACCCGTGACCCGGCGGGTTTCGACCCGACGGGTCAATAATTTTGAAAAAAAAATTAAAAAAAAAACTCAACGGCTAAAAATAGTCATTGGCGGGTCGACCCGCCGGGTCATTTTTTTTTTTTAAAATAAAATGGTTTTTAAAATAAAAGAGCCAACCCGCCGACCCGCCGGGTCTGACCCGTGACCCGGCGGGTTGGCCTTTTACACGGGTCCGGGTCACCCTTCCCGGACCCTCGACCCGGCGGGTCCGACCCGTGGACATGCTTGGTTACGAACCGCTTTCCATTTTCAAAAAAAAAAAAAAAAATTAAAAACAAGGAGAAGGGAAATAAAACCATAATCCCCAAACAAATATGTTATTTGTTGCGATATTATTATAGACGATGCAAAGCACCTGAAACCACAACCGCATAAAGTGACGAATGTAACCAGTAAGGTAAGAAATCGAACATAAACTGATAAGTTGTCTCTCCCTCCAAATTCGGAGTTACAACTCCAATTCATTCTGAAGCCCAAAGGGGATTTGGAGAATGGAAGGAATAACCCCTGAAGATCTGTCAACCATTGGAGGAATCGCTACTGTTTCTCTTCTCCACTCTTTCATTCCCACCCACTGGCTCCCCTTTTCCATTGTCGGTCGCGCCCAGAAGTGGACCCTCTCTCGAACCCTCCTTGTCAGTAAGTTTTCTCTGAGTTCCTCGTCGTCTTTAATTTCACGATTAGACTCCGATCTCTACAAAACATTTAGATCCGTAGCCGTCGTTAATTTTGTACTTCTCTATAGCTCGCGATCTGTGAGCTGTGAAAATTTGATACGCTTCGGTTAGGTTCCTTCCGATAAGCAATCTTGAGCTCCCATGTATGTAATTGTCTTTTGGGTTACAGCGTTCTGATGCCGCAATTGCTATGGGTAGAAGGATACGAGGCTGCAATTACTGTTGTTTCTGACTTTCTGTTGCATGATTTAAAGTGATATTTTCAAGTTCGAATCGATTTCTTCACAATTAGGATGTGGCTGGCGATGAGAGTCAAATTGTTATACATTCTTGGTTCTAATTTAAAAAATCTGGTGTTTAGGAGTGATTGATTTTTTATGAACCGGGGTTCTTGGGAATGCGTATTACTTTTGAGTCTTTAGGGTTAAGGCTATTTGCGTTCTGTTTCATTAAGATTACCTGAGGGAGTGAAAATAGGTTAATTTTTGACCTGATTAAGTAGACATTGGCAAGTGAAGCCACATATATCTGTTTCATAGATATTTCCTCAGTAGTCTTTAGCTTATAAGTAACAAAAACGAAACATTTTAATTGCAGCTGTATTTGGAGCATGTCTGCATGTTCTGTCCACAGCACTTTTAGGAATTACAGCAATAACCATGGCAAACACTGTTGCTGGCGAGGAAACTGTGCATAAACTCGCGTCATTACTGCTTTTAATCCTCGGAGCTGGTTATATTATGTTGTTTTTAATGGGGAAGGGAGGTCATTCTCATTCTCACCACCAGCCAATGGAGAAAATGGCTGTTGCTGGTCTTGTTTTAGTCCCTGCATTATCTCCATGTGCTACCACACTTCCAGTATTTCTTGCTGTTGGTAATTCCAAGTCAATGATGGTGCTAGCTGTTATTGTGCTGCTTTTCAGGTATCTATTTAACCTAATTGTATTATCCTGTGTTCTTGCTAACAATTGAGCCATCCTTTACTCCCAACTTTTCTATCTGCACAATAAGTCCATGACAGTAATAGTGACAGTATTGCAAATCTACAATGGTAAGTTTTTCACTGGATTTGTTTAACCATGCTCATTCGCATGTTTCCATTTGAAATAGGTGGACAGATGAACCACCATACCTTATGTTGTGTATAAACTACATGACAAGGTTCATATGTGATGGTTGTGAGGAAGTTGGGATAATGAAAACCCAGCATTTATCTAGCAATGAGAATAGTCAGAATACAAAAATATTGTTCTGTTATACCAAGTTATTTTCTGATCATGGCTATCCAGCCGGGTTATATAAATTTCAAGGGTGTGTATGTTGATTAGGTATTTTTAGATGATAAAGTAATCGATAGGGCTGATAAGATAGATAATCGTGTGCTTACACGCTGGTCTCATATTGCAAACGGCGTAATGCCAAACATTCCCTAACTATAGGTGTCCATTTGTTTGTGTTGCAGTACAATCACTGTGATGACATCTCTAGTGGCTCTTTCATTCTATGGAGCGAGTCAGATCAAATTCCATTGGGTAGAGCGCTACGACAAGCTTCTTGTAGGGTCTGTTCTCTGTTTGGTGGGAATCTTGACACATTTGTTCCACAATCATGATCACGACCACCACGGTGACCATGGGGGTTTAGCTGGAGGTCAGCTGACTAGAAAGGTCTTGGGTCTCTGAATACTTGGTTCTGCAACTGTAACTCTACATGCTTGTGATAAAGAATTTGAACTTTTGGTCAAGTGTAAACGTTTAGATGTAAAACGGTTGTTTGTTCATTGTTGTGCTATATATTAAGAATTTCCTTCCCACACCTGTGGATCTCTACTGTCCATTTTCATTTATTTATGCAAGTGAAAACTCTTCACATCCAAGTGACAGAAAATTATCTGTCAATACTCCATTATATACCAACAACTACAAACTGGACTGCTGTTCTTCAAACTGAGTTTTCTTGATGTTGCAAGAGAGGAGCCTTGAAGTGGTCATCTTCACTGTCAGATTTTTCTGCCATTTTCTCTTCTTCTTCCTTAGTTGTTGCCCACAACATTGCGTAATACCCTATTCCAGATATACACGCACCTACAACACTTCCATAGTGAAGACTGCTTCCAAAGAAAGAAAGAGTAATGGCACACGCCCAAAATATCCCGAAAGGCCTGAACGAAGCAACGTACATGGCGCCCTTCTTGCTCATACACCATGCCTGCACTCGGCTTTTCACAAATGTCCCGAATATCGCCTGATTCATCCACGTAAAATTCGTTACAACATGACATCCACAAATGTCCCATTAGTATGAACTATTATACTCACTGTAAAAACAATAAGGCCGAGCTCCAAGTTCATGCTCAGTTTCCAGGAACTTAGATCACGTTCTGCAAGTAAGTCGATAACTGCAGTTTGAATCGTACCAAGCACGATGAACCAAGTTACGATCACCATCATGTCCGGGAGCTGTTTGAACGTCGCAACCTTATACCATGCAACAAAAGCGTGTGTTTAGTCATCTTATAATAAGACAATAAATCTAGGTAGACGAATTCTATCTTTTGAGTTATATATATAGATAGGTTTAGGGTATTCTTTTCATCCACGAAAATATATTGAAAACTCTAGCTGCAAGTTCCGTGCAACAAAACCAAAAACGTTTCCTCTTTTCTCGTTATTCCTCTTACTAAATCGTTCAAATCACAACAAGTTACAAGTTATAAAGTTATCGATCAGCAGTTCACTTCATTGTTCTAATATACCTGTAAGGTGCCCCATAGAGCTAAGAAAAACGTAGCACAAGCAAGCAAAATGCAACCGAAAACCCATTGCTGCGTGCTCGACATGAACACGAACATGGGGTCGCTGCCTTGTAGCAAAGGAGGCTCAAACAACGGATTCTCGATGATTGAAGGGCCTTTGTAGACTGTTACTACCACAGCTCCTATGAACGATATCGACATCCCGACTATCCTGGTTTTAGTGCTTGTTCTTCCAAACTCCATCTTTGTTTTCCTACAAAATTGGCAATATATGATCACGGATTCACGATCGAGAAATGCATTTTAGAGAAAGTAATGCAGTAATCGAAGGTTTAAGTACCCTTGAAGAAGAAGAATCAAGAATTGGAAAGATGGAAGGAGCAGTCCCATTGCACATACAACTATAGGCGAGCTGTAAAGTAACCCTGTGAATGCTATGTTTTGAGCTATGCTTATCCTGCAAAAATAGTTACATATATTAATCTAATTCAAAATTCATTACTACAATTAATCTTTTATTTACTACATGAATTAAATTGTAAAGTAAATAGAAAAACATAAATGAATAATCTATTTATTTAATTCAGTTCAATTATATATTTATATATGTTTTATAACACTTTTATTTTTAAACTGATTATAATTAATAAAAAAAATATTTAAAAAAAAATATATAATTGAAAGCTAAAAACTCAGGGTAACATCAAAATATGTTATATTTCAGATAAAATGATTTTATGATTTCATATATGAATACCTCCTATATATTAATTGATTATGTCATCAATCGCTAACTAACAATTATTCCAGCTTTTCATATGATGTAACATATATGTCGGCGATTGAATACATAATCAAATTCTTATATCGATGAGATCATTGACATTGGATCGATAGAAAGAACAAACACACCCCAAGATGCCCAGGACGAAGAATCGCGACATGAGCTTCAAGTTCAAACTCTCTCTCATTCTGCAATCAAAATACATATCATCATATCCACGAATAACCTAATTGGTATAAAAATTAGAACAAGAACTTGAGAATTGAGAAAGTACTGTACGTACCCATCTCTGTGGAAGAAGAAAGAGTAAGGAAGGAGGATGACAGAAGAGAGAGCATTAGAATAAGCCACAAACACAAACTGATTCATCCCATCATCCATGGCTGAGTTAGCTGTGATCGTAAGAGCAATTGTACATCCTTCCATTAACACCATAACCGTGAAAGGAATCGCCACTTCCGAAACCTTCTCCATCCTCCACATCTCGATCTCGATCGATCTCTCTATAGAAACTTTGTTTTGGTCGACGTCTTCTATATGCATGCATGTTTTTCAAGCCATGCATTTATACATACGTGAATACTTAATGAAGAGTCATATTAGTTTTAATTAGCTCTTAATTTCTTGTGTAGCCTTTCACGCTATCCTGAAGCTACTTGCTTATGCATGGGATTCTCTGGTCTAATCAGTATACTCTTATTCTGACTCATCATTTTAGTTTCTTTTTTGGAATATTTGCATGTTTATGTTTTTATAATTTTGTCTTCATTTAATTACTTGTCTTCTTGTATACAAATATATTATAAACAATTTTTGAGCAGTTAAGTACGTCATGAATTTGGAGTCAATGTCACTTTGGGTGGTCTTATAACAGCTATCCAATTCTTTGCAAATTCTCCAGTGATTAGAATGGATTAATCAGTTGTTTGAGTCAAAAAAGACGGATTGTTCAGGTAGAGTAGTGAAATAATTGAAGCATCAGCATAATTAAGCATTAGTTATATGGTAGGTATGAGTTAATCTGCCAAACCTGAGCTATATTTATATATATACGTCATTTATGAGTGTATATTCTATGATTTTTGGACATACATATATACATGCAGTTGTAGTTCGTCTACAGGGTTTGCTCCTTGAGATAATTAGATAAAATGCACCTCAACATAAAATTTCTTAACTAAATAACATAGGTATATAATTCATTAACTAAATAGCATCTTTTAATCAATAATACCATGTTTGTCCCTATTAACATATCTCAATTCTATCCAATTTAGTTACAAGAGAATCTGAAAATTATTAATACAATAATCTAATTTAAGAAGGTACATAATTCCTAAATATTACACGTTATTTGCAAAAAAAAATGATGATGTATGACTTACATAAAACTAGTATGTATACAAGAAAGATACAAGAATTGAATATATATATATATATATATATATATATATATATATATATATATATATATATATATATATATATATATATATATATATATATATGGTTTGCATTGAACTGTACAAGCATGTACGGGCCATATATAAGAATATCACACGTTATTTGCAAATATTTTTGATGATGTATGACTTACATGAATTCATAAAAGTACTATGTTACATGAACTACATAGTATAAGATAATAATAGGATCTTTAATGTTACAGGAAATTAGTACATGCACAAGAAAGGTACATGATTGCAGCTACAAGATTTACATTGAACTGTCAAAATTAACGTTCATGTATAAAAGAATATTAAATTGTGAGATCCAACTTGTCCGGTTGACATTAGGGTGAGAGAGAGGGACTACCAACTAGAGCTCAAGTAAATACTTATCATTTACAAGAATAGGTTACAAGATATTTTGATTAAAAATTTATTACGTTAATTTAAATTATTAACCATTAATGATTCACCTTCTACAATTAGTGCATATTATGATTTAAAAGGCAATAATATATACAAAATCTTGTAATTGATTATGAGGGCAATTTAGTCTAAAATTTTTCAATGATGTCATATTCTAATAAAATTAATGAGGTGCACAATTGCTAAACAATATTAGTGAGTTAATGCTACATAGCAAATTCACTCTTGCTCCTTTGGAGATTCAGTGAGCCATCAGACAAATGATATTTTATTAGTTGGTAGAAAATATATGTCTAAATTATACTCTCGAGTGAGCTTAATACAAAATAGTGGTTGATTTTGAGCTAATTTTGGAGATTAGCAATAAGTGAAATGAAATAGGGTTCGATTGGGCTAACAATGAGCTGTTAGCAAGCAGTAAATTAGAATAATAATTGAGGTTTAATCAAAGAGGAGAAAACTAGTTAAAACTATGGATTTCAAATTACTTATCAAAATAAACTTTAGATATGCCAGCTCTGTAATATTGAATTTTTGTAAGGTTATCCATTAATCCTATTTCTTTGTAAATAAGATCGAGAGAGGAGAAATCCAAAAAAATTTTCAGCCATCTCTAAATCAGACCATGGGCAATGAAGTGATACTCAAACAATGTAGATTTGCCAACGAACCAGATGCAAATTAACGTCAAAGGTGTCGATTGACACTATTGGCAGTGTAGATGGACTGAAATCGGTTAGACTATAATGAATGGGAATTTGTGAGTTTTTTCAAGCTTTGATCCAATCGTCCATGGTGGAAACGTGGGGAAGACGGGCATGTGTGTAATATGAACCACCGGCTATTTTTTTTATAAAATGTTTCGTTTTCCAAGTCCGGTTTTACCTTCGGCTCCCCTTCAACGTCATGAGGCAATTAGATTGGATCAAGGATCTTCGTAGGTGGCTTGAAGATACAGACGATGCACGTTCACGGTTCGGATTGGCCTGACAATGTGGCCTTATTGAGTTAGATAATCTTATGATCTTTGGGGTTGATCATTCACTAATATAGTCATTGGCCGAGAGGTGGAACCCTGAGAAGAATACCTTTCATCTACCGGGGTGTTCACGATGTCTGCGTTATCAATCACGGGGCTCGCCATAAATGCGAATGTGTTACTTACGCCAGAATATCCACTTTCTAGACAAGAAACTAGTTGACAATTTTTGGTTATCCGTTGCGAGGCTTGTCGAAATTGGGCTAAGGTGTATTGTGACCCCTTGAAGAGGGTAGTAACTCCGATGTGTTGCGTGATCCATATGCCCATGAACATCATTGCATCCACTTATTTGTTTTTTTTTATTGGGTTTGTGATCACTAGAGGTCGCACGCATACACATTGGGCTTCCCGACTTATTGTCCCAAAGACACCAACATCTATATTGTAAAGGATTCAATTCTTATGTGCACATGACACGATGAGGGTCAATGATTGTATATTCGTCCGATTAAGGTGACATTGTCCAAGTTATCCAATAGCAAGTCTCCTTATCATCAACTGCAATTTGCTTGGGGTTCTCATCCCACTTTTAGCAGGGACCTTAAATAGCCCTTTCGATTTGCTCGTGCGCATCTTCCTGATATCAGATTTCCTCTACTTTCAACAAGGACCCTGAATAGCCTTATCAATTGGAGCGTCAAAGTAACGGGCTTAGTCCGCTGGCCCAAGAAATTTAGTATGGATGAACTATTCTCCAAGTTCACTATACACGAGCTCCCGGCCACGCTTGTGTACGCCGGCAACCTGAGGAAGGAACATAACATGATGAAGCAGACAATAAGATTCAATTGGGGGCGGGGGATACCTCCACATCTATGTGGTGCAGGGTTCCCCTTAGTGAAGTCCTCTTGCGGTGCGGGATATTTATGGGCACTTCCATGAACGTTTGCTTTGAGGGCGTCGAGGATCTTCTCGGATGCGGTGGATCCAAATACGGAACCAACGTTAGGGCAAGGATCGCCATGGACCCATCGAGGGATATTATTACTTTATACATGTAGAACGGCGAGATGTTGTCGCCGAACCATGGTTTTCTAGTGAGGATAATTATACCGGGGTTCATCGGTGGACGGATGGAGAAGTGGTTGAAGATGATCATTGTTGGAAACGGAGAGTTTGACAATTATTACCATTGCAAACACGATCCCGGTTGTCATCCTCTCGCTAGTCTGGTTAGTAAATGCCATGACTTTATTGAAAGGGACTGGGAAATCAATGACCGGCATGCCTACCGCGAGGCGAATAATGTTGCATATTATCTAGCTAGCGTTACTTTTGACTTTCCGCTAGGTTTAAGTGTATTGTTTGAACCCTAGGGTATAGTTGATACTTTACGTTCAGATGTAAGGGGCCAGGCTAGATGATCACTTAGCCTCTTTTCATTTATAAGAAACGCGTTCAGATGCGCCGGAGACCACTGACTCTTCTTCACCTAAAAAAATAAGAATATATAATACAACGGTATTTACACAATTTCTACCTAAATAACCATAAAATAACATAATCAAATTATATTTAAATTTACTTGGAGCAGCGTTAAAAGTTCATCCGGATCATTATGTTTGTTTTCGTCAAACCGAATATTTACGACGATGAGATCATTATAGATCATTATATTCAACCCCATCTCCATCTTTGTATGCCGTTAATATTTTTAAAAATTAGGAAACTATATCCGAAGAAATTGGATTAGAGATTTTGTAAGTGAATTTTGAAAGTCATTGGATCTAATATTTATAGACTTCCAATTCCCAAACAACCAAATCCAATGTTCGAATCCAACATTTATAATTAAGACGTTCGAAATTTGACAATAGCTGGCAAAATGGGGCGTAGGCGCGATGCGCTTGGGGCGCTGTCTCGTTGCATTCAGCCTCGCAGTCATATTGAACTATGAAGTGACTGAAGTAGTTTGGGTAAATAACAATCCCGCTAGCTTGCTCTAGATCCACGCGTTCATGCTGGCCTAATGCTGTTATCCGGCCCAAATACGTTGGGCCCTATTTCACCGGCATGAATGACGAATCAAAGTCCAGTCCAATGGCCGAACTAATCGAAAAGGAAAGGAGAATGAATACTCGGAAAACTTCGGTGATAATGGGGCGCCAGGGCTGCCATGATTTTCCCGCCAACTCAAACATTAGCGTCCCGGCGACTTTGCTTCCTAGTTCCTAGTTCACACACTTAATTTCCCCCAAAATTTCAACTTTTACTTCACCAAATTTCTCTGTATCTTAGAAAATAGGGTTCGTACAAGAGAATCAGTCTCAAAGATGCCGGAACTGAATTGGAAGCATCACGCGCTAATTCAAGCTCTTCTTTCACGCGGTCCTCTCATAGCGAAGGAGTTCTACGAGCTTTTCGAAGGCATAACCGGAAGAAATATAGGTTCTTTCTCTCTATCCATATGCTAGTTTTATTTTAGGGTTTGGAATTGAATGTGTTCCGTTCCATGACATTGCTCGATTTTGTGATGTTTATCTGTTGATGTGTTGCAGGTGCTAATCAGGCAATTTTGAATGAATACTTGTTGAAGATAAACAAGGAACTCTCGTACGTTCAATTTGAGTTGCGAGCTTGTATGAATCAATATGACGGTCAACTGCACTACGGCGTCGTTAATAATGTAGCCGACGAACAATCGAAGCTTGGGACGAAGTATACTGCTCCCCAGATTGCTTTCTACAAAGGCGTTGTAAGTAACGACAATTCATTTTGGTTCTTGCTTTTGCTCCCCCTCCCCCAAGGGCCAAGGCACCAATTTGATTTCTGTTTAGACTGGGTTTGTAATCATACGAGTGAAGGACTGCAGCGCAAACTCAATCAATCCCAAATTAGTTTCATAATTAGCGTGGGAAGGACTGCTATAATTATCTTGTTCTATTTTTTAGTTTCATAATTAGCGCAAACTCAATCAATCCCAAATTTGATGGTTTGATTTTAGTTCAAGGGTTTGTTCCTATCCTGATCCAGACTATATATTAGAAAGGAAGTTATGCTTATCTTGTTTGTTCTTATCCTGTTTTCTGGCATTTTATTGTCTAGATAGAGGCAATAATACAGGAGGGTGGTGGTCAAGGGACCATATCCAACTTCAGTGCTCTCAATGTAAGATTGGAAAGCCAGGTATGTCTTCTTTTCTTGTTTCCATTGCCTCTCGCCCCCTAAATTGCACTATAATTGGCAGTGAGAACATTGTTTCTAATCCTATTACTAGAATTAAAAAACTCCATCAAGGTACTTGCTTGATGAACAAATATTCAGTTGGGCCTAGTATCTTTAGTTCCTAATCTTCTGTCTTTAGGGAGTTGGGCCTGCTTAAATCCTTGTCTCCATTTTAAAAAGCAGATTTCATGTTCAACTGTTATGTTGGTTACAACACCACAACACCGCTTTCAGTTTGCTCCTTTTTCCATAATTTGCTTCAGTGGAAGATGCTAACTGATACTTCTATATTTTATTTCACATGAGCATAGAAACTGTGCAGACTGTTCATGTTTAGTGCTTGCTATAGGTTTCAACGGAATCGCAGTCTCAGCCACAGGAACATTCACAAGGTGATGTATATTGCATTCCTGCTGCTTTCAGAAATTTCACAATGTCTCAGAAGGAAAAGACACTTGATGAGCTTGTCCGGGATGGATGGCTCTACTGCTCTCCCTCTGGTGAATTAGGACTAGGTGTTCGCTCATTTCTTGATTTGCGAAGCTGGTTCCGCAGTAATGATGTTTCTGTTTGTGAGTTTTGCAATGAAGCTGGTATTAAGGTACATTCACTTGCTTGTAGCCTTGTACTCCCAATTTATTTTCACATTAAGCTTATAGCTGGTCTTTTCCTTTTTTTTTTTTGGAGAGTCTAACTTACTGCACATAATGGTTATCAAGCAATCTTAACTTTTAATCCCTCTTTTGAAGTAGTATGTATATATATGTAGTAACACATCATTATTGCATGTAACAAACTAACAAATAGTGGTACTAAGTTAGTAAATGATTACAGCAAGTTTCATGGAAGTTTACACGGCCCTTTTGGGCTGTTTGGACTGCTGAAGGAAGAGGTGTTCCTATTTCCCATTAAGATGTTTGCTGCTCATCTGGATGAGAATCAGCTTTCATGCATTGCTCTCCTGGATGAGAATCAGCTTTCATGCATTGCTGACTCATCTGGTGTTAGTCTGCTTCCTGGAAACAGACATTAGTTATCCGTTCCCAAAAACAACAATTAGTGCAAGATTGAAACATATTACAGAAATAAAGTTAGTTGGGGTAAACATAGTTACCACATACTTCATAAGTCAGAAGCAAGTTTAGTTTCTTTATAGTTCATGCTAATATATCCTTCATCTTACTTATTTCACCCTAGGAATATTCTTGTATGTTACATATAGTCGTACAGATCATTGGTCTATGCTCATCAGGACTTCAGTTGTTGATGAAGCTTTTGTTTTTTTACTGTTGCTTTATGTTTTGTGCTGAGAAAAACATGTTATGGTTCTGCTGCTGCTGATTCATCAATCTTACATTGATTTGGATTGGTTTTGGTTTACAAGGTCGAATTCTGTCCCAGTGAAGGTTGTACTGTTCGAGTCCACCAATACTGTTTAATTAAGAAATTTTCCCAGAGGAAGGTAACTCCAGAATCTTCAGTTGTTATATTTCAATTTTTAGACGATGCCGTGACCTCTTACTATGTAAACCAAAGGTACATTTTCTTCCAATGAAGAAGTCAACTGACAATGTATTTTTCATCAACCAATAAATTGCAGGCAAGTAAAACTTGTCCAGGGTGTGGTAATTCATGGCCATATACAGTGCCAAAATCAGAAATTCTGGAGAATGGGGATGAATTGAATGAAACTACTCAGGCTCCAGATGCTGGTGTTGGTTCTGAGAGAAAGAGACGTAGAAACCACACTGTTGAAGAGCCCAATAATGCAGGACCATCTGAGCCTTTTGATAGAAAGAGGATAAAGAAAGTGAGTTCTAATGGCCCCAAGAATGCTGGATCATCTCAAGTGTCTGAGATAACTTCTTTGAGAAGATCAACGCGTCATATGAGATAGCTGCAATACGAGCTCTCCACGATCATCTCAAGTGGCTAAAAGTCTAGAAAACTTCTTGAAAGAAAGGTATCTAGTAAATTATGTTAGATGTAATGGTGTATAAATGGTAGCTGATGCATCTAGTCCTTGGTAGTTTAAAGACCATTCTTTCACTTATAATTTGATTCAATCCTGTCAAAGCTTCTTGACTACTTTTGCATCCATATTTGATCTTCCTTTATGACTGCATGAATCTCAAACCCCATGTGTTAACACTTAACAGGTAGTAAATTTACTCTTAGATAGATTCTGAAAGAATGAATTAATGTTTGTTCTTGCTATGATAACGAGATCTTATAACTTTGATCTCCATCAAGCTGGCAACTCTTACTAGTTATCATGTTTAGTAAAGATCAAAGATTTGGATAATCTAGTTAATGGCCTGTCAAATAAGAAACTAATTTAATTAAATAGTAGTATTGGATATTAACAGCTGTGGCTTCTAGCCTTTCTAGGCCATGCTACAGCAACCATCAAAGTAGCTGGGCAGTGGGCATTTTGCCCTCTTGACAGTTGACACCAAAAATAAAAATACGTCAAGTCTTCTTTTAATTTTAATTTTAATTTTTTGTCAGTGGACTTTTTATAAAAGTCAACCCTTAATATTGAGTAAACATTTATTGAATAAAATATAAAATAATAACTATAATAAATACAAATATTTAATTTGTATTGCTAAGTTGACTAGACATAGTGGTGTTGTTGGAACTTGGAAGCTTTTGAGGGTAGCTGCAGGGCATATTCTATCAAAGGGTAGGTTTCTATCAAAGGGTAGGTACAAAGTGTGGAAAATTAATGACCCAAATTTGGGTCAGCATGACCTAATACATTGATTATCTTTTTTTTTTTTTTAATTTATGAAACTGATAAACTGTAATACAGTAAAAAGTTTATGGCTCAAAGTGGTAAATAGTAAGAAAGTGGGAACTGTTTATAAATATCTAGCCAAACACATTTTTATTCTCTCATGTTACATGACATCTAATATTCTTGGGCGTAAATATTTTAACTTTGAATTATCTGTACAAGATTTGACCAAATCATATGCCACAAACTGATCCTTCCATTCCATTGGCAAACAACCAACTCGACAAGTTGCAGTTGCACCACTCCACATAAACAGTTAAAAATCATTGCAACTTTTACCAGTTTAACTTAATAAAATGAACTTTTTACCTCTTATTAATAAAAAACAATTTATATAATTAAGAAAAGAACATAACATGTGATTAAAAAAAGGAAAAGAAAAACAAAGGGCCTGCAAAGGATGAAGCAAAAGCACATGACTCAAAATCAACTGAAGATTAATACATATAAAAAACATGACATGTGAATTCATATTTTGCATAACACAAAAGCATTCAATTTGATAGAATATAAAAAAACAAGTGGCTGTGATATTGGCAGCAAATTGTCAACTGGCATACTTATTTGTTTGCCTACTACCTTTCAGCTCAAAATAATATCTATTCATTTCCCACTTACCTTTTAATACCTAAGTTGCAAATTGCCAATTGGCCACTCCAGCTAACTGCAGACAACAACACTGTTATATTAACTTGTAACCTTTATTCACCTTACTTATGTTGTTTGACGTTATGATATGTTTATGTTCATATATCATTGCTTCACTAAACCTAACTGTTAAAACAAGTAAAAGTTGAAGAAGAGAATCACAAATGAAAAATGAAGTATCTGTTACAATTTTATTGTCATAAGAATAACATGAGTGATTTGAAGATGATGATACAAACAGTAATTCTCCATTTACACTACAAGTTGCGGTTTCTACCGGAGTAAAAGTAAATTCATCACTCTCTGGCGCCGGCGACGCTTCGCTTGAAGTCGCTTGCGCGGGAAACTCAAAAACATCTTTTGCCCCCGAAGATTCCGGAAATTCCGAAATCACCCCTAACTCTTGATTGGCGGTAAGCCCAGAGTATGAATCCTCAAAAACACCCCTCACACCTACCCAACCATTACTTTCCCAATTTGCCCCTCCCAATCCAGCTAATTTACCGATCCTATCCCCCGTCGATGAAGAATCGAAGACTTCATCCTCTTCCTCCTCTTCATCAGACATCTCCAATCGTGGCCATCCGATAACCGAACGCGGTGAATCTGAATCTTCAATCTGGATCGTCGATTCAAGACACAGAAACGGATGCTGCAACAGTTGATCGCAGCTCCACCTCTGGGTTGGATCCCTCCTCAAACACTTGTCAAGAAAATCCTTCCCTAAACCGGATAACCGAGTTGGAAATTGAGGCAATTCGTCCGAGTACCCAATTCGACGCAGCGTGTCAGCTCCTTCATCTCTCCACGCTGGAGCGCCATTAATCATCTCGATGATCGTGCACCCTAGGGCCCACACGTCCGACGCGTACTCCTGTGATTCGCCGCGCACGACCTCAGGAGCCATCCAGAGTGGACTCCCACGTGGGACGATCTTATCCCTCCGATCACTCGCCATTTTCGCCGATCCGAAATCAGCGAGCTTGGTGATTCCAGGAGTGGGTCCTAATAGAACGTTCTTCCCCTTGACGTCGCAGTGGATAATTCCTCTAGAGTGAATATACTTCAACGCCGACACCAGGCTCCACGTCACCCGCCGGAAAATCTCCTCGTCGCCGGATTTTGACAGCTCAGCTGCAGTTCCGCCGGAGAGGTACTCCATGTGAAGGTTCCTGTACACCGTCGCCGTCGACCTGGTGAAGTCGTCGGAGTAGTATTTCACAATGAACGGAGAGGAGAGAGATCGTAAGATTGAAATCTCATTCTCGATCGCTTCCGTCTGCGCCACCGTGCTGGAGTTAACCGCCACCGATTTCACAGCAAAAACTCGGCCGTCACAACGGTCAAATCCAACACTGACGGTCCCAAAACTGCCTTTTCCGATGGGTTCTCCTCGAATCCATCTCGAATTCTCCTTGTGCAGGGCTTGATTATTCGTCTTCTCCATTGAATTCTACCTTTGGAATCTTCTTTATTATTCCAGAACTGGGGATCTTGAGGTAGCGTTTATTTGTTTCAAGTTTTTGTGGTGTTTGCTTTTGGTGAGTGGTGTTCAACGCAATTGCGCTTTGAGGGGTATTTATATGTGACGAAATTTGAAGCGTGGTCCAAATTTTTTAAAAATAATATATTTTTTTTAATTAAAATATGATAGATGACGCAGTGAAGCTGTTTTTTTTTTTCTAGAACAAGTGTGAAAATTCATGGAATTGAGCCATGGTGGCCCAAGAGGGGAATAGTTGGGCGCAAATTATTCGAAAGGCCATCGAAGCGCTTCAACCTTACGCCCTTCAATTTTTTTTAATTAGCCAATTATCGTTGGTCATTTGTCTAATTTAAAAAATAAAATGTTCAGGATTTATCATATTCTGAATTACCGTTGATTATATTAAGGGTCCGTTTGGTTCCAACCCCGGAAACGGAAACGACTCCGGAAACGGAAACGGAATGAAAACAAATTTAGGCCCCGTTTGATTTCAATTCCGGAAACAGAAACGGAATGGAAACGAATTTAGTCCATATGATTCTATGGAATCATTACTTGTGTTTACATGCAAAATGCACTTGTCTCCCCTTATTTTGTTACGCTATAGGGTATCAAAAGTAATCAAATTCAGCTTCAATTACTTCAAATTACAAGAAATGATTCCAAAAACTTTCATGAACAAGGTATACATATGGACTAGATTCGTTTCCATTCCATTTCCGATTCCGGAGTTCAAACCAAACGGGCCCTTAGTCTATATGTATATCCTTATTCATGAAATTATATGGAATCATTCCTTCTGTTTACATGCAAAATGCATTTGTCTCCTCATACTTTGATATCCTATAGGTTACCCTATAGGGTATCAAAAGTAATCAAATTCAACTTCAATTACTTCAAATCATAAGGAATTATTCCAAAAACTTTTATAAATAAGGTATACATATAGACTAGATTCGTTTCCACTCCGATTCCGGAGTTGGAACCAAACGGGCCCTAAGTCTAAAAATATATTTTGAAGTTAAACGCTACTTAATGCTTTAAAGTTGATTATTATTAGTTGACATGTGAATGGTTGCGCGGCGCCGCTCATTCCCATATGAAAGTCAAAATGGAACAATTTGATTACTATGTTGATAACATACATGATTACTTTAAAATTTACCAAAAGACTTTCTCAAAAATTCTCTACCTTTCAACGTTCGATAAGGTCAACTACCCACATTTTCGGACCCAGTTTAAGAAAAAACGTGATTTTTAAATGTACCGGTGAAAATCTCTATTAGTGACCATAACTACGCACGTGCGTGCGTAGTTGATAATGTCATCAACTACGCTTTTGAGAAGCGTAGTTGAAGTTCAAAAAAAACAAAAAAAATATCAATACTCTTTTGGGGACCCTAACAACTACGCACGCGAATAGCGTAGTTGAGGTTACAATTACAGATTTTCGCCGGTACATCTATTAACCCCCAAGAGAAATCATAATTATGTAGAATAATAGATTTGACAATGGGGCGTTGGTTAACAAACACAAAGCTCATGTAATGTAACTCTCAAAGGGATGACAATGGACCTACTTGTCATGCTTGTCTAACTACGCCTTACAATCCTCATCAAGTGTATGACCAAGCTGATTCACCAACTTTATTCAACTACTTAATCAAATTCAAATTCAAATTCTTTCCCTCTAATTATATCGCCTCTGTCAATCCACATTTTTATAAAATAGTTTCAAATTCAACCTTTTATCTTTTATAATCGATTGTTCAATGCATACCTTCTAAATAAGTTTTGATGAATTTGTAATATTTTATTATCAAGATGCCCTCAAACTTTTATAACATTTTTGTTACGTATGAATTTTTTTTTTTTAATTTTTTTATAAATAAATAAATAAGGTTAAATTCTTTCATTTATTTTTTAAAAAATATTTCCCATATTTTATAATTTGAGCGATACGATTATTGCTAAACCTTTTTTTATAAAGTAAAAAAAAAGAAGTTAAATTTTTTTTCGGTGCTCGATAACTTTAAACTTTATCGAGTAAACAAAAAATTTCTAACTTGTTATAAATTTATAAAGTAAATTTTTTTATTTACTTTCTAAAAAAATAAGTTTATTTTATATTTTTATTAGTATTTTTAGAAAAAAAAAAACTAAAAAGAGGAATATTTTAAAATTTGAGGTATCAAAGAAAAAAATTGAAAATATATGAACATCAATAGAAAGAGAAAGGTGAAACAATTTGGTTTACTAGACTTTTTCTAGTTTTGTGTTTAGTAAATGTACACCTTGAGAGAAAAGTGTGTAGAATTTGAGAATAAATACAAAAGGTTGGGGTATATTACTTAATTGAAACATTAAAAAGCCTGGTTACTACTCTAGTTTATCAAAAAGGTCTAGTTATCAAAATTGTCAGGTATATATTACCTCGAAGTATCAAATAGGAATCTTGGGCCGCAAACTGTAGTTACACTTGTCAAGTAATAAAATCAATGGAAAATTTATTAAAAAAATTAAATATTTAATATTAATTAAGGGGTGAATTTGTAATAACAAAAAAAGAAGAAGGTAGATTTATGTAATTTAGCCTAATAGTAATTGTTTTTGGAAATTAAGGAGTAATAAGACAAAGAAAAAGTAAGTGATTTGTTAATGCAAAAGGGTGGAGGTCGGCGGAAGCATGGTTTGGTACGTAGTTTGGATAAGGCATGTGGCATACACTATAACTAGTCTTGACTTTTGACTCTATGGAAGGTTAAGAGAAATTAAAAGAAACAAGTCATGTCTACAACGCAACGTTGTCGTTTTGAGGGGGCGGGGCATGCTTCATTAATATGTCGCCTCTTTGCATTTAGCCACATCGTGTCCCTTTCCTCGCCCAAGTTGCCTCCCGGCGGGCCAATCCCGCGCCACCCATTTTCTTACCATTTAGTTTATCACTACATGAGCAATGTCGAACTACATGGTTAAGACCCTGTAACTGTCTAGAGGTCTAATATATGAGTCCAATTTCCGAGTATGAATTGATTTTAAGATGGAATCTCGCAGGCTTGTGTGTGAGACTGGACAAACTGCACTTGGAGATTGTTGTGAGATTTATACACCATTGCGTGTTTAGCTCCAAATCTAACGGAAGAGACCATGGATCAGGTTGTTCAAATTCATTGTGTCCGGTTATTTCGAGTTGGGCTTTCTCACACCTTTAGCTGCAAAGGTTGGTTCAAGTTAGATCCATTTGGTTTTTTTTTTAATGTAATTCAGGTGTTGTAGCTTTTCTTGTCTCAATTATCAACTTAGTTCTGTTTGTTGATCGAGGCCGAAGACAATTGGACAAAATCACATCGTTTGTTGACTTACAAGTTACAAATCCTCGGTAACTACTTTTGCAATCTCTACTTTTTTTCCATCTAATTCACGCCCATTATTAAATAGACCCCTTAATCTATTTCTTTAATATTTTGTTGTTAGTAAATATGTTATCCGTTTGTGTTGGGACTGAAGCACCCGTAACATTTTTTTGGACGAAAAACTCTTTTGACAACAGTCCAATGGAGATCAGTGGGTTGATGCATAAACTGTGAGAGCTTGTTGATGGCAAACGCAGTGTCTGGATCCGTGAGGGATAGGTATTGGAGGATGCCAAGAGCTTGATGGTATCACAAAGGGTCACAGAGAGGGTTGCCAACAGTGAGGTGGAGAGGGTTGTCTATGGAGAGTGGGGTGATCACCGGGAGAGCGTTGTTTCGTTCAAACTTGTCGAAAAGATCTTGAATATATCTATGTTGATTTAGAAACATGCCTTAGGAGCAAAGAGTGACTTCGACACCCAAGAAGTATCTCAAGTTACTCAGATCCTTGAGAGAGAATCGATAGGTTATGCGTGTGATGATCTCTTCAACGAGGGTGGTGGAGGAGCTTGTAATAAATATATCATCAACATAAATAAGAAAGAACAACGTACTAGTGAATGTGTGGTGATAGAACAAAGATGTATCCGAGGCGGAGTTCTTAAAGCCAATATGTAGAAGATGAGTCCGTAGAGAAGTGTACCACGCCTTGGGGGTTTGTTTAATCCTATAGATGGCTTTGTGTAGTAGGCACACATGGGAAGGGTGTGTTTGGTTGATGAAACCAAGTGGTTGGGATATAAAAATACATTCACTTAGTTGACCTTAGAGAAAGGCAACGTTGATGTCGAGTTGTTGAAGAGGCCAATTATGAGTGATTGTAAGACTCAAGATGGACGTACAGTAGGCGGTCTGATGACTGGGCTAAAGATGTCACTATAGATGATGTTAGGGCGTTGGTGAAAACCTTTGGCAATGAGTATAGCTTTGTGACGATCAACAAACCGATCAGGATTATACTTGTTGGAAAGACCCATTTACATCCAACAATATTATAGGCTTCGGAAGCATGAACAAGGGTTACGCTTGGTGATGAGGCTAGTGTATTGTGTGTTCATGGTTGCATGCTATTTTAGGATGGTTAGGGCTTGCTTGGAATTACAAGGTTCCAAGATGGGGATAGGGAGGCTGAAAGATTGAGCTTGTCAATGAGTTTGTGAATGTTATTATGAGAGAGAGTGATAATGGTTCGAGTAGGAGGAGGTATGGGTGAGGGTGAGGTTGTGGAGTAGGCGACCTGTTTTACATACACTTGGTTGTCACTCGGCTCGGTGGGCGGTCTTTGGCCTGATGTGGGTGTCAGGAGTTTAAGTGGGGAATATTGTAACACCCCACAAGATTATCATCCCACATAAGTGAATGGAGATTTATGATTAGCTTATAAGGATGAGTTGATACCCATGTCAACAAAATTCTTGCTCATACGAGGTCAATTTCAAGAGAGGTGACCTCTTGAGAAGTTTCTATGCGAGCATGGTTGACATGTGAACATCGTCCCTACAACCTCAGGTCTTACATTTGTCATGTATTGTATGTTATGCACTAGGACGGATATTTCTTTTGCTATTAATGTCCTTAGTAGATTCATGTAAAATTCCGGTGAAGTGCATTGGAATGACATGAAATTCTTGCTCAGATACTTGTGTAGCATTAAAAACTATTGTCTTGTGTAAGCTAAATGTGTCTCTAAAAATGAATTGTATGGTTATGTTGATTCTAATTATGCTAGTAACAAAGATAATAGGAAATCAACTACGACATTCATTTATACTTAGGTTGGTAGTTACATATCAAGGAAAATCACACCAATGATATGTTGTTACTTTGTCATCCACAAAAGCTAAAAATGTAGCTACCATTAAGGCAACTAAGGAAGCCAAATAGCTTACTAGCTTGCTAAAGAATATTTAGAATCCATGTAGTTGTATAAGGATCATGTCTATTATGAAAGGACCAAACAAATTGATGTGAGACACTACTTTACTAAAATATAGGTAGAACATAAAATAATTCAGGTTAAGAAAACTAAAAAAGATTATGATCATGTAGATTTTGGCACCAAAATTGTCATGACTAACAAGTTCTCCTTTTACATGAATTTCCTGCATATTTGGGAAGGAGGAACATGAGCTCTTAAAGCTCATGAATTGATGACATACAGTTGAACCACTAGCTTCCACTATTGGTGATCAAGCAGTGTTAACCGCTTGGATTAGAAAGGCATTTGTAATGTTTATGATCAATAGTTGTGGTATATTGACTATAGTATGTGTACACATTCGTATGTATGTTTATTGTCATGATCTAAGGAAAACTTCATTTGGTATGACTTGATGAATTCAAGTTAACAACAAATTGATGTTGAGTGCTCATGTATTAAGTTGAGATTTTGTACTTATGTTGATGTTTGTGATCTGTATTTTCTCAACGTTTTTTTTATTGCAGGTTATGTTTGAGCGTAATGGACATCCAATCGATTATCTTCCAATTCATCTAAAATGATCCAATGTTGGTCATTAAACAAATGTTGTGTTTTCACTTGGGTATTTATATCTCATGCATAATCTTTGATTCCAAAAAAAAATGGGTTATTGTATACTGAACAAGGGTTTTCTCCGGTCTTCGAGAGAAGAGAGAGAGAGCGCGCGCTTCCGCTGAATTTCATACCAAATTTACTCAACGATGTTTTTGTCTCTTCTCTTCCTTCCTCTATTCTTACATGTGTTTGTGTAATGATTGTAACTTTTATTTATCTGCTTGGTTGCTTAGTGATTTATAGACTAAGATCTACCCTCTCAAAAACCCGCAGAGTAGGATGTTATTCCCGAATTGCGTCATCAATTTTTTTGTCATCTTTCCTAAATCTTTGTATACACTAGATCGACGGAAAATTCGTAAATTAAGGTATTATTGAAATATTTGTTGAGTTTATTACGAGTTTTAGATTACACATAACATTGATAATAAAGCTACATTTAAAAGTTTGCTTAATGAATGATAATGCATAATGCCGTCTATCAGTTATACCCTATCTTGTAATTTCAGTCTGACCCTTAGTTTTATGTAAATTGCCAAAAACACCCAATTCATTTTTGATGACATAGAGCATATTTCCACGATTTGCAAAATTGTCCCAAAATTTGACTTCGTTTAAGCCATTTATTTCATATATAACCAATAAGTCACGAAAATAACAAAACATCAACTACAGAAAGTTACATATTATATGTCCCCATAAATTGCAAAGACCATGGAATACAACTATTAAGAAGAAGCAAAAAAGAGACTTAGGGCTCCACATAATAACATGATAATTTGACAAGTGATGTACCGAATATGTGCAGCTGGTCACGTATCGTGGAATTTAAGCGTGGCCATGCAAAGCACTTGCAAACGTACTACTTAATTAATACTGATCTAGCACTCAACCATATATATATATATATATATATATATATATATATATATATATATATATTAGATCATATGAGAATACCCCTAATGTGTATACATGAGAACAAATTCGAAATTATTATTCGTAGTTATTGTTGTTTGAGTGGATTATTCGTAGTTATTTCTAATTATTATTATTCCTAATTATTATTAATTATGATATCTGCACTAAATCTCGACCCTTAATACTCACCATCCGACAATCCAAGATTGTTCTCATGTATACACGTTAGAGGTGTTCTCATGAAAACCACACCCTATATATATATATATATATATATATATGGACATGTTCTTTTCTCATATCCTGATATGAGATATGTGTATGAATATCACGTATCTGATATACATGTTCCGTAATTGAGTATATGAGTATCAAAGTGATATACTCATATATTAATCCTATGCTTTTTTATATTTTCTGATATCCTTACAAATAGTTCGGTATCAGAATCTTCTCCCTCTCGCTTATCTCTCTTGATATCTGATATCCGATATCCCTCACCATCTTACCAAACGCAAATATCAGATATAGATATCAATATCATACCCATATCTCTGATATCGATACCGATACCGATACCTGACATACTGATACAGATATGCAAAAAGAACTGCCCTATATATATAATGAATAAATGAATAAATGAATAAAATGGGTAACCCTAAATAATTTGTGGTGGTAGAGAATGTAAGAGGTAGCAAAGTATCCCATGCAACCAACATCTACCATTCCTTTATGGAAGAGGAAGACCTAATTTAGTTGTTAATTGTTTGGCCCTAACTACTAATTAGGGGTAATCATCCATGTTACTCAATACTAATCACCCCTTAGTTACAACACCCACGTTCATCTCAATCCATAGCCTAACATAATTTTCACTAATCTCAAACCTAATTCTAATATTCAGCTTCGTACGGAGACATTTAACCAACTTTTTGTGGGTCCCGTCCATCTCGAAGTTGCACACGCAATCCAATTGAGATGATCGATTCCCGCCATATCGGACGGCTGGCAACGCTTTACCAACCGAAGTTAGTTATTCAAAGTTTTTTTATTTATTTCACCTTTTTGTGTGGCTGAATTATTAGGGCCCGTTTGGTTTGAACTCCGGAATCGAAAATGGAATGGAAATGAATCTAGTTCATATGTATACCCTTGTTCATGAAAATTTTTGAAATCATTCCTTGTGATTTGAAGTAATTGAAGTTGAATTTGATTACTTTTGATACCCTATAGGGTAAAAAAAAATATGGGGAGACAAATGCATTTTGCATGTAAATATAATGAATGATTCCATAGAATTTCATGAATAAGGATATACATATGGACTAAATTCGTTTTCTATTCCGTTTCCGTTTCCGTTTCCGGACTTGGAACCAAATGGGCCCTTAATTCGTAATTTACGTGTCATATAACTATTGATTTTTTGTTATATAAGTTTATGAGTTGCTCATTAAACGGTATCCAAGTGTGTTTTGTCGTTATTAGGGGGACGATGCCTAAAGGATAATCAATTCTTAATGTATGGTTAACGAAAAGGGTTAATGAGATCCACGTCAACCACTAGCCTTATACTATACCAAATTAAGAGAAAAGCAAATACTATTATATGTATTAGGAGTACAAAGAGATAAGATTAACAATAATTAATACGGCGTCGTTGTACTTGTGCCCTTTCGAGTTCAACAAACGGGCATCTTCTACTTTGCGTCTTACTTTTCCTCTAACTTAAAATACAATATATTTTGACTTTCAATTACTTTATTATTATAATAAAAAGGTCAGCGTCTATTTTATCTGTTTAAACTCATAGCTTTGACTTTTTCCAAAAAAACTCAATAGCTTTGACTTTGGAGAAGCTGTTGCATCAAAACTTTGACTTTTTCCAAAAAAACTCAATAGCTTTGACTTTGGAGAAGGTGTGCACGTGCCCTAAGTTAGATATTTTGAGGCAAACAAATATGGTATCCAACCAGCAAAACAGAAGAACAAAGGCAAATGATTCCAGAACTTGATCAGCATTTCACTGTGTTAATTTCAAATAAAATCTGCACTGTGTTAATTTCAAATAAAATCTGCTGAGCAGACTTCTGTACAGAATACAAGAATAGTGGTAGCTTGGTGTTTTACCGATCATCTCTATACTAAACACTAATCCAATTTTATCTGTATACTAAAATTACTAATCCAATTTTAGTTCCCAAAAACTGCAATCAACAGTCCAACCAAATCTAATTCCCTCTTCACTTATCTACAGCTAACTTCGACATTCTCGTAGTTAGTCCTTGCAACAGGCGTAATATTTACTGCTTTCCTCCGGCCATACTGCTTTATTTCGCCCTTGAACTTATTCTCGTTCCTGTAAAAAACTAGAGGATCCTGTATCTCTCTAACCACAGGGTTGTTCTCAGTTGTGCTACATTGCTGATCAATTGGAGTTATGTCCTGCACAATAAAGTTCAGTTCAGATAACCAATCTCCTTCAATCACAACAGTTCAGTTTATTAGACCAAGCAATGCTAGTAATGTACCATTGCATCTGAAGAAGGATCTGTGCAGCCATTATTTTCACCGTCTTTAAGGATCCTGTCATATCATTGAGATAGAATATAAGATGCAAATATTAAAAGGTAAAACGAAAAAATATAGATAAAGAGGAATTTTCTAGCTGTTCTGTGATATTTTTGCAATAAAGAGGAAACTCATTAATTTACACATGATAAATTAATGATGGATAGATTCATCAGTTGATTGGTTAAATTTTAGGTTACTTTTAGAAAAAGGAACAAATACTTCCTTCAGCTTTTCTACCTTCTTTATCAATTTTAGAATCAATTATCAGTTTCTTCTACATTTACTACAATAGAGAACTTTATTCAACTGTTTCAAATGTCATCTTCGTTTAATTAAGTTTGTTGTCCTTGTAATATATTATCTTATCAATAACGGAGGGCCAAGACATACTCTAATACTCTTTGGTCTGCAGAATCATCCGCAGAATCATTGCATTCTGGTGCTCCGTGGCAAACTTCAGATAAGGGACTTTTGTGGTCAAGATGACAACCTGCAAGAGTAGGAAAGAGACTTTAAGTTAAGAGACGAAACAAGCCTTTTTCACTTTCTATTTAGTGTAAGAAGCCTCACTACTTGGAATGCTTGAACGGGTAAGAACAGGTTTCCTTAGGTGCTTATGGCACATAACGGTATCCGGGAAATCCAAGAAGGTATATTCCAAAAGCTCAGATCTCTCGGATGGAGTCATTACTGAAAATCCGAGAGCGGTCCATGCCTTGAGAACACTAGGAACAGCAGGAAGCACCAACCTTTGGACTCCTAGTTCCGTGAGCATCTTGAACACGCAAAACAGGACAAAAATTAGAACAACCAATGCCCACATGTACATAATTTGCATCATCCAACTCAAATTTTCAATTTTTAAACAGAAGGAAAAGAAATTGGGCATTCAAAAGTTTTAAGTAAAACTTATTTATAGAAACAAACAAATAGAGATGATTCCAAGTATATATATAGTTATGCTGATATTTCTGCTTATACAATACCTTTTCAAGCTCATTCATTAACGAGCGACACATCCCAAGCCGCCGATAGTTAAAACGAGTTCCAACAAGTGGAACCTCGGCTACCTTCCCCCCATAGATCCTACAAACAAAAAATGGTAAATTAACTGTTCTAGAGCATCATTCATCACACAACATTAACATTAGTCATCAAAATTCACCTTATTGTAGCCGCACTAACCAGCTCGTCCTTTATTTCTAAGAGCACCGTATAAAATCCTGTGAAATTGAGGCGTCTCAACTCTGATCTGCAATGAATTTCAAATGTCAATATTCAAGAGACATGTGAAAGCACAAGTGATGAAAAGGTCACATAAAAATATCTAGAAGATTGGCATCTCAGAATATATCACCTTCTACCAAAAATTACATCTTCGACAAGATCGCGACCTGTACGAGGCTCTTTAACAGGCTCAAAGCATTCATGCATCACTTCGAGGGCAAGACTAAGCTTGCTGTAATTTTCTGCCTTTACGCTGAGATGAGTTTCATCATGATCATCACTTTCATAAATCATGGGCTTAAATAGCGTCCAAGTTAAATCATCATGATCAAGTGGAACAGTTTTCCTTTGAAGCTTTTGAAGGCCTCTGTATATCTGCAATGAGTACACAAGCAGGATAAGTGACGGACAAAAAGTTTTTAAGAGCTAGTAACTCCGCAGATATCTCCTCATTTATCAATATGAAACTTTTCTATCCTCAATGAGGAATAGAATAATAGTCCACTTTAGGTCTTTGGGAGAGTTGCTAACTTGACAAATTAGAACTTGTATATGATTGAACTAAATTTGGACGTGAAAATGCTTGCATTTTGTCAAGGAAGTCATTAGAAGCAAAACTTTAAGAACAAAAATTCTAATATTATTTGAAAACAGAATAATCAGGTTATGTATATAAAGCCAAATCAGTGGCAAAAAGAACTACAACAAATGCAGGCGATAAATTAGCAAATGATCTTGGAACACAGACGAGATTTTTCATGGAAGAAGCAATTAGAGAATCTTCAAAATAAAAATGGTACTTTCCCAACCACAAACCACAAGCCCTGCTTATCCATTTTCTTAGGTACTTGATTCTTACTTTCAGATTATTATTTTCAGATTTATCAGAAAACTTGTCTAATAAGCAACTTGACCCATTAAAAAAATCTACTTTAGTCGAGACTATACAGATACAGAAATTTTAGAACAAATGAAAAATGAAAACATAATCTATTGAATTTCCAGTGTATTGTGAATCAAATACACTAAAAAAATACACAGGATGAATGGATGATAATTTTAGATAAGTTTCAAAAACAGGTTCAGTCAAGTGACTGAAGTCAACACAACATGTTGTCAAAAGATTCAATCAGTTGTCCGATAAATGACAACATATAAGCAATTTAAACCATATTCTGACAAGGAATGACCAGCTTGCCAAATTTCACCCTATGTCAACCTCAAGTTTCTTGAAGGCGAATGGAGATTAACTCCTAAGGATACAGAAATGACAAACAAAACATATTCACAAAAATGAAGAACACTAGTAGAATCCAGGTTCAGAAAGACGGAAGTACCTTGGCACAAGTCCTACTGCAAAACCATTTTCCTTTTGGACGACCATCCAGATTGACTCCTCCTCTACCATGTAGGCAGCTGACATGGACTGCAAAAAAAATTTGCATTGCTTCATTAAATAGTTTTTCTGGTCATCACATATTGTACAAAGTTGTGTGGGATACTTATATATCCATATGAAGATTACAAGGTAAAAGAAAACTCACACAGCCGCTCGCACTGATCACAGTGGTGTGTAGTTTGGTCACCCAAAAGCACAGTGTTATCTACCGGTTGGCTACTATTACAGATTGCACAGCAGCAAGATGGACAATACCAGTCGCCATCTGGAACACCCTAAAAGACAAGAAGGGAAATGTCAACAGAAAAGCATTTTATAATGTAACATTTGAGAGATTAATAATGAAAAAGAGTGCTCACCTGCAAATTTAGGCAATTTGGATGGAATGATGCTGGACACCCATCACATAAAACTATTTCACCTCCATAGTGACAGACAGAGCATATTTCATCATTAGCACTTTCAAACACATCTCCACTCTTCCCTCTAGCAGTATCTTTCTGGAAGTTTTTCATACTGTTATTTAAAACCTGCATCTGGCAGTTATCAAGAGATCTTCCATCATCTAAAAATATATGGGAAGTTGGCTGATGGTATGTGCTCTTAGCATGAGATTCAAAATCGGCCAGAGTAAATACATTTTGGCAACAACCACACTTAATGCCTTCACGAGTTACCCTTCCTTCAGCCATTACACTATGGTCCTTCCCGCGGTAATGAACTTTTGCTCTAGGCAGCACAATGTTGTTGTCAATCAACCATGAGAGGACAGTTCTTGGATTGTGAGACAAGCTACTAGGGCCCATCACCTGCCTTGCTCTTTTGCTTGAACTCAGAACTTGACTTGTTTTATTCGCATCTGAACTCCCTGCTTTTTTACACAAAGCTCTGGTTACTTTTCTTTTCTTGTGCATGATAGAAGCACTCGGTTTTCTCAGCAGACTACATTTTTTAATGTCCATGAGCCGATTGGGAAACCCATCCTCCATGTCATTTAGCTTCTTCTGAATAGACTCCTCAGAATGAGACACCATGGTTCTTTGAACATCTGAATTGGTTAATAAAGACTTACCACTAGACTGGGCTTCCTTCGAAAATCCTTGTAGTGGACCAGAAATAGGAACATCTCTGCATGCTGTTATGAGTGAGTAATATGTCTTCTTCTCAGGGGATTCATATCTCAATTCTAGCCTTTGCCCCTTCGGCATACGCCAAAGCCTCCAACCTATAGCTGAGAGGTGTTGTCTTGCTCTTTCAGTCAACTCACGCCTCTTCTTAGTATCTGTTTTGAGGACCTTGTCCCATACCTGTATGTACTCAGTTATTGCTTCTGGGCAATATGTACTAACAACAGATTCAGCAATTTCCGGTGCAGAAGTATTTAGACAATTAGACGACAGAGACATTGAGGTATTATCGTTGGTAGATCTTGCGTCACAAGAAGACTTGTCTGGTACATCTTCTATGGCAGAAGTATACATAGAATCAGATGACAGAGCCGGTGTGGCATTCCCATTGACTAATTTACAGACCTTAGTAAGAGAATAGTACGACTTTCCATCTGGTGATGTATATCGAACCCGTAGTTGTGTTCCTACTCTGCGGAAATCAATTTCCCAGCCCAAAAACAAAAGGTGTTGCTTTACTTTCATCTTCAAAGCACCATCACACTTTTCTTGTTTCAAATATTCAGCTACACAACTAGGGCTCTTAGCAGCAGTGGAAACTGGCTTTATGTTGAGAGGCTGCCATTCTTTAGAGCATGTGAGTTTTTCAACAGGCTTGATGGAACTAGGGGAAGAGAAGTGGTTTTTTCTGCTTTGCAAATCAGAGCCATGGTCTTTTGCATTAGCTTTTGCAGAGTTTGGTTCAGAATCTGTGGTGTAATCAAGAGTGCACATAGACTTATTGCATACAACCAGATCTTGTGAAAGCTTTACCTTACTGAGAAATTCATCTGCTGTCATCTCCATATACTCATTTAAAACCTCCAAGATCAGCTCTTTCCAGACAGACTTCTCCTGAGAAGTCCACTCCATAAGCTGTTGAAGCTTACTTTGTCTCAAATCATACCAAACTTGCTTTATAGACACATGAGCAGCATAATCCGGCTGAAGCTCCTCAATTATTTGCATTAACAACCATTTTCCTCGAAGACTCCACACACCTGTAGCTTCATTCCAGTCATAAGTTAACCTCAGGTTATCAGTACTTATACTCAGTTCATCGCCCTGATCAGGAAAGAAAATCATCCTCTTTCCAGCATCATCTTGACGGTCAAAAATCACACCTTCCCACCATGCATCCTTGTAATAAGCATCAACACACATACTACACAAGAAAGGCATACTGCAATCAACTTTTGGTGGTGTCGGCCTTAATTTGCCACGGTAGTTGCTTGAAGATTCTAATCCAGGACCAATAACTGAAGAACAAATATCCACATATTCACAGACGTACTCTTTCTGATCGTCAGAAAGAAGGTGATCATATTTAACCAGACATCTACTCCTCTCACGAGTAATGATTTTTCCAGGATGCCATGACCCAAGCAGTCCATCTTCAGAACTTCTAACCTGCAAAATTACATACAGTTTCAGGTCCAGTACAGCAAAGTCGTAGCATTCTGAAGGGTAAGAACTGAATCAAGTTCTTGTAGCACAAACGCTCTCCCTTGCTACCAGAAAAAAAAAAGTGAAGAGAATTGTATTGCATAATAGACAAAATCAAAAGCCCAGAAAATATACTAATATGGTAAAGGAGCAAACTGATTGATGAAACCGCCGAATCAGATTTTGCAAAGTACTGATGACTCAAAGGGGAAATTCGACGGACAGCATTATAGCATATCAAGAGCAGTGCCAACAAATTAAGAATGCAACACCAATAAGCAAAAAAACTATAATCAACACCCTATTTTACCCATGTCGTCATCCTAAAATCTCGAATTTCTATGGTATAAAATCCAAAATAGAAAATTGAATTTCTACAAAGCCATGTTTTACTCATCTCATCCTCCTACACGAATTTCAAGCATAACCCAATAACTTCACATTAAACTCAACAGCCATGAACAAATTTATTCTACTACAATAAACCCTACAAAAAAGCCAACTTTTTGCGCAATGTTTAAGCATACACGAAGGGCGGGCGGAAAGAAGCAACTTTGGAATCAAAGTAAGCAAAAGCGCAATGACCAGAAAAGAAAAGAGACACGGGAGAAAATGCAGAACGCAAAATCGAATGATATAAAAGAAATAGAGAGCAAAATGCAAACGTACCTCCACTGTGTCGTTGATCAGAAGGTTTCGGTAAAAGATTGATCGTAGCTTCTTCTTCTTCCTGGTTGCCTCCATTAATGAGTCGGTCGTCTAACGGTAGAAGACGAAGATTGTGTTAATATGTTGCCTAATTCGCGTAGGGTAATTCTATTTCTTTTTTTTTAATACTTGCCGTGCAAGCAGAATATCGAGTATTTTTGCAAAACAAAATTAGAAATTAAAAGAGTGAAATAATAAACACAGCTTACAAAAGTATAATAGGATTAGATGGATATCTTATCACTCCCATACACGGTATATTTAATAAAATTTTAATTTAAAATTAGGTATATCTATATTTGATAGTTTTAGAATATTATTTACAAACAAATTTAATATAAAAATATACGGAATCATTAATGGTTTACGTAATTATATACTATTATTTATAAAATAAAGATATTTGATATAATACAAAGGTAAAGTGAGTCGGAGGATAATATTATAAGGGAAAGTAAGGATAATAAAAACAGAGTGGAATATTTTAAATAAAAGATAGTTTACATTATCTTAATTAAAAAACATGGTCTTAAATGAAACTGAACGTTAAAACAACCCGTGGTGAAATGCACTATAAAAGGACACGTGGGGTTAAGGTTTTTGTTTAAATATTATATATATATATATATATATATATATATATATATATATATATATATATATATATATAGAGCTAGTTTATATAATTTTGTAATTATTTTTTTTTATATGGGAGTGCGTTTTGAAATTACATGTGATAAAAAGAACGAAAAATTAACATGTGCCATTAAAGGCTTTCAATTTATTATTAGTATATAGATATATATATTTTAACATTATTAGTATAATACTATTTACGTATATATTAAACAATAAAATTGTTATATAGATTCTAGATGAACAATTTTTTTCTTAATGTATATATGCAAAATAATAACCACTTAATTTTAATATAAATAAAAGTTTAATTATAATGTTTAAATTTGATTGTATTAGTTAAAAAAGGCAAAAGATCAGAGGATTAATATTAGTATATTGTTATTGTAAGTTTGGTAAGTATATATTATAATGTACCATGTGAGATAGTTATTTTAATATATAAGACGTGAACTATAAATCTATATATATCTAAAAAAATCAAAATGACATAAAAATAATATGTGTGATCGAATTGATAAGAAAGTGAAACATAGGAGGAAGTGTTTTGGCTTAATAGTAGTATCTATCATTTACACTATTTTTATTAAAAAAATACATTAACTTATAGAAGTTTAATAAAAATAAGCTCTTCAATTTTTTAATAAAATTAAAATACATTAGCATATATACGTAAATTAAAAAAGTACGTTTATATGTATAGCTATATATATAAAGTTATTTTGGTATAAGTTTTATCATAGAATAATTATTCTATTAGTATATTTTGAAGTATATTTATGTTTATGTGTATATAAAAAGACATGTTTAGTAAGTAGATAAATATAAGTTCTATCATAGAATAATTATACTATTATTTTATTTACTAATTTAAATATGGTAACTATATATATATATAACTTTTTTTTAAAAATCAAAATTTTAAGAAAATGCCACGTGGCATATTATACGTTAGGATGAACCACATTGAAGTAAATGCTTTGACTTTAATATAGTATATAGATAAAGAATTCATTGTGTTAAAAACTATAAATATAATTCTTAAATTTCAACAAGAGTTAGGCCGCGTTTGGGAAGTTAAGAGTTTATATAAATTTCTCTTCATAAACTCAAACCTTAGTCGTTTTACGAGCAACCATCTCTCCCTTCTTGTGTCGCTTCTCTTTTTTTTATCAAGTCCAAGCCGTTTCATGTTCCCGATCCAAATTCGTCGGACTAGAATAATCACCTCCAAGCACCACTAGATTCTAAACAAACTCGAAGCCCAATCATCCCAACTCGCTATATTCACCCGTGAAACCTTTTATAGTTGCTTTGAAAGCAGGGAGATCTTCTTTGCACTTTCTCCGACCACAAACATAATCACCTACCTCCGATAGTTTAACCCTACGGGAAAGGCATTTTTTGAAATAACCCTCTCTAATAGTGAAACATTATTGACACAAAGATTACCTTCGCAAAAGTCATCTTCACGAGGAGAACACACCAAGATATCTTGCATGCTGAAAACTCTTTTCTTAATCTTTCTTTTAGGTAAATATCGATATATTTGATATCTTAATAAATATTATTTGAACATTTTTGTACTGTAGGATAAACGCGAACAATTGACAATTTGATGTTGATTTCTCCATTTTAGAAACCATCAACACGATCAACTCTAAACAAACAAACGAGTCATCAATTGAACATTTTTGTACTGTAGGATAAACGCGAACAATTGAACATTTTTGTACTGTAGGATAAACGCGAACATTCTTACGAGGGTGGACAAGTCAATGGTCAAAACTCCAAGTCAAACGAGTCATCAACAAACTTTCAGAAACCATCAACAGCCTTCACAAAACTGATGGCAAAATAATCTTGAAATAGTTTGACGAACTCAAATAATCTTAAACAAACATGGAAACTCAAAATACAAATCAGAACGAGAATGACTACCGATCGAATCCAAACACGATCAACTCTAAACAAACAAACGAGAAATACGATTTTTTTTTCAACCTATATGTTTCAAACAAAATCCTAGAGTTCCCTTGATTCTAGAAGGGCACGGTCATTTCTAGTTGATTACAGTTAATTAACCATGTTTAAAACAATAAGCGAAAAAGCATAAACGTAAAATTTTAAAACTTTATCTTACAACCATATTTACAACATATATACATACTCACATATGTCATAAAACTCTGTTTAACAAAACACAATTGTTTAAACCCACACAAAACATCCTAGGCGGCAGCATCCCATAACAACCCACCTGATATGATCTCAAATTCAGGTGTTGGGTCCAACGTCCTTGTCTTGACCAGACTGAGTTTGAGTAGCTGAAAAATATGGATATAACAATAATGAGCTACAAGCTCAGTAAGGGTATACAAATCGCATTCCCCCAATATATACAAGTATCTAATATTTCATCCCCAAAGCACACACATGCATATTCACATTCACATTACGTCCACAACAATCCATAACACATAACATATATGCATTCAAGCATGTTATCACACCACATAAATAATCAAAAGATCGCATATAGCATGCTAAACTCGATCGCATCGATGCATAGGTGATAATTAACTAACTAGCTCCAACTGATTGTACGATATATTTTCTCATGTGCTTACGTATTTCTTTCTTTCTTTCTTTCTTTCTTTCTTTTCTCTTTAGGTTGGCCAACCCGATATCGTTGTAGGCTCCTTGTAGATCATGTAGCGACCTCGGCTATCTTGTCCTAAGACCCCCATCTATAGATCAGGTTGCGATCTCGGACTATCTATCACATCTTGAGGCCCCCTGTAGATAAGGTAGCGACCACTGAGGCCCCCTGTAGATCAGGTAGCGACCTCGTCCCCGATAACCCGGGCGGGACCCAGCTGGGTTAATTAATCAATTATCATCCTATATTAACGCTTTTATAAAATAACTCAATTTCATGCTTCCATTATATTTTTTCATCACATCCTTTTCATTATCATATCATGTATATCATACATGCTTTCATAAACAATATCAAGTCATCATATATATATATATATATATGCATACAATCATGTCATATTAAATACATAATATATATTAAGCAAGTGTAGTTCATATTAAGCAAGTCGTCATCTCTCCGGACTATATCCCTTTTCTCGTGTAACACCCCAGTCTAACATTTTACTAGGTCTGCTACAACGCCAGCGGTTTCTTTATTACTACTGAAATCCGCTTTAGGCTAGTTAACAAGACTTCAATGAATTATATAATACCATATTTATTATGCATCAACTTAGAGTTATTTACATATATTAAAACGTAGATTTAACTGTAGATATATATAAACTTCCAAGGGAGGTGAAAGGTGATCAGGTGTAACTCCGGTGTGCTTCCCATACATCATCTCCTACTCACCTTAACCTGTCAGTAAAACAAGTACACAAAAAAAAAAAAAACATGGGTCAGTTTATCGAATAAACTGGCAAGCTGGATTAACCTAGTTTTTTTTAAAAATAACTTAAAATCATATAATAAATACTATTCATAGTTTCAACCTTACTAGACATTCAATCCTTAATTAATTTAAAAGAAGAGCACTTAATTGCATTAGCGTTACGCTAGCAATTTCACCGTGGATACCAGGTCTGATTTTAATCATTAATCAGCCGAAAGGCAAGCCTTGGAGAACCTCTTGGTAAATCCATGACTCCTAAATTCGCCTACCGGTAGCGAGCTCGGAATTAGACGACCTAATTTCCGGGGTCCACTAAGCCCCAACGGATATTTCTAATAATACTGTCGAGCCGTCATTATTAGTTACCCATAATGTCCGCATCCTTTAATGACACGCGTATACTATCACTTTACCGTCCCAGTAACTACTGGACCAATAAAATATACGTCGGTCTAGTACAAAAATATATGTATATAACTTCACATATCTCGATTAATATACCTATAATTATTACTTCTCTAATACCTATATAAATATATAAGCATTACCGATCACGATAGTTATTTAAAATAACTATAACCCACTTGCCTTATCGTATAGATACTCTTGCTGGGCCGGGTCTTAACTCGTAAATTTTCTTTGATCGAGTGGAGGATGCTACGTATAACTTATCCTTCTTCAATTGTGTATCTTTTATTGATGATTCTTCCCTCCTTATATAGTATTGAAGTCTTACCCACTAAGAAATTATTTTACCTTTTTCCTTAAACCCTTTTTTTTACCATGCAAAGTGGCTTCCTACCTTCTTGCCAAGCATACATATATTTACGTGGATGCATGTATGATTATACAACAAGTACTCCTACATAGCATTCATTTTTATTTATTACATAATAGACCCCTTTCATCTTAGTTTATTAGAATAATTTCCCATAATATATATATATATCTACCTAGGATTTCCCCCTTATTTACTAAATTACTAATAGTTATGTAAAGTAATTAATATTTACACGGTATAAGCCTATATAAATTAGACTTATATCGAAACTTGTAAAAATAATATTGTACCTTATTTAGCGGGGTATTATAGTCTCCCCTTCTAAGAAATATACTTCGTCCCCAAAGTATCATATTTCATAGAGGTGAGGATATCGATTTTTCATATCACTTTCGGTTTCCCACGTTATCACCTCGATTCCTTCTTTTGACCAAAGAACTTTTACTAAGGGAATGATCTTATTCCGCAAATACTTCTCTCGATGCTCTAAAATTTGGACGGGTTTCTCCGAATTTGTGACGTCTTCTTGTATTTCAATGTCAGCATAGTTGATTATATGGGACGGATCAGGGATGTATTTTCGAAGTAGTGATACATGGAAAACATTGTGTACTTGGTAGGTAGGTGGTAAGGCCAAACGGTATGCTACTGGGCCTATTTTATCTAGGATCTCAAAGGGTCCTATATACCTTGGTTTAAGTTTTCCCCGTTGTCCAAACCTGAATACTCCCTTCCAAGGTGAAATCTTTACAAAGACTTTGTCTCCTGCTTTGAAATTTATTTCTCGTCGCTTGAGGTCTGCATAGGACTTCTGTCGACTTTGTGCTGCAAGTAGTCGTTTTCTGATCATAGCTACTTGTTGGGTTGTCTCTGTTAGTAGTTTTGGTCCAATTAAAATCGTGTCAGCTTGATCGTTCCAACATATTGGGGACTTACATCGTCTTCCATACAATGCTTCAAATGGAGCCATCTTTATCGAATTGTGCCAACTATTGTTATAAGTAAATTCTATGAGAGGTAAACATTGAAGCCATCCTTGAGGTCTATCCAGTACACAAGCCCTTAATAGATCTTCTAAGATTTGGATGGTTCTTTCTGACTGTCCATCTGTTTGGGGATGATATGTTGTACTGAACTGAAGATTCGTTCCTAATCCCTTATGGAGGCTTTTCCAAAATGTGGACATGAAACGACCATCACGGTCCGAAATTATTGATCGTGGAATCCCATGGAGACGAACTACTTCTCGTAAGTACATATCTGCTAGCTCCGTTGGTCCCCAAGTTGATCGAATAGCCAAGAAATGAGCTGTCTTTGTTAATCGATCGATTATCACCCATACAGAATCCTTTCCTCCAGTGGTTTTTGGTAAGCCCATCACAAAGTCCATGGCAATATCTTCCCATTTCCATTCTGGTACTGGTAGAGGTTGAAGTTCCCCTCCGGGTTTCCTGTGCTCAATTATAACTTGTTGACAGGTTAAGCACTTGGCCACATATTCGGCGATCTCATTTTTCATGTTCGCCCACCAAAAACTCCTTTTTAAGTCTTTGAACATTTTGCTCGAACCTGGGTGTATAGAGTACGCAGAGTTGTGTGCTTCTCGAGGAATTATTTCCTTCAGTTTCTCATCAGTTGACACACATATCCGATCTTGGAACCATAAGGACCCATCATCCTGTATTATGAATCCAGGAGCTTTGCCAGAACTTATATCAGTGCATATCTTTATCAAATAAAGGTCATCCACTTGTTTCTGTTTGATCTCTTCTACCAAGGTTGCCATGATTTGAATCATACTCAATTGCCCTTGTTGTGGATATAAAACCTCTATCCTTGCTGAATCATTGTATTGAATTGCATTTGTGAGACATGACATGTATTCTTCTTGGATCCTTTTTCGACTTAAAGCATCAGCTACTACGTTGGCTTTTCCAGGATGATATTTAATCTCAAGATCGTAGTCCTTTAAAAGATCCAACCATCTTCTTTGTCTCATGTTCAAATCTTTTTGAGTAAATACATACTTTAAGCTCTTTTGATCAGTGAAAAGTTGACAGTGTACTCCATAAAGATAATGACGCCATATCTTAAGAGCAAAAACTACCGCAGCTAGTTCCAGGTCATGGGTTGGGTAGTTTTCCTCATATGATTTCAGTTGTCGGGATGCGTAAGCAATAACCTTATCATGTTGCATCAATACACATCCTAGGCCGTGTTTTGAGGCGTCACTGTAAATCACGTATTATTTTCCTCCTGTGGGTAGGGTTAGGATCGGGGCACTAGTCAATCGTCTTTTTAGCTCTTGGAAACTAGTTTCACACTGTTGACTCCACTCGAACTTGTGGGACTTACGTAGAAGACAAGTAAGAGGTCTAGCTAATTTGGAAAATCCTTCCACGAACCGCCTGTAGTATCCAGCAAGTCATAGAAAACTACGTATATCTTTGACAGTGTGTGGTTGTGGCCAATTTGCAACAGCCTCTACTTTTTGGGGATCCACCATGACTCCTTCTTCCAAAATCACATGCCCGAGAAAGGTGACTTTGGTCATCCAAAAATCACATTTAGAGAGCTTGGCATACAGTTGATGTTGTCTTAATAGGCTCAAAGTGGTCCGTAAATGCTGAGCATGGGCCTCATGGTTTGGCGAGTAAACCAATATATCATCGATGAAAACAATTATGAATTGGTCTAGATAGTCTTGGAAGCACCGATTCATAAAATCCATGAATATGGATGGAGCATTGGTTAATCCAAAAGGCAACACTATAAACTCATAGTGTCCATACCTACTTCTAAATGCTGTCTTCGGAATATCCTTTTCGCAAACTCGAAGTTGATGATATACAGATCTAAGATCGATTTTAGTGAATACCTTTGCGCCTTAAAGCTGATCTAATAGATCATCAATCCGAGGGATTGGGTACTTGTTCTTGATTGTAACCCTATTCAATTCCCGATAATCAATACAAAGTCGTAATGATCCATCTTTCTTTTTAACAAACAACACAGGTGCTCCCCATGGCGATACACTAGGGCGAATGTATCCTTTGTCCAATAGCTCTGTCAACTGCTTCTTTAATTCTTGCATTTCTTGTGGGGCCATTCGATATGGTGGTCTAAAAATTGGGGAGGTTCCTGGTTCTAGATCGATGGTGAACTCGACCTCCCGTTTAGGTGGCATTCCTGTAATTTCCTTTGGGAATATATCTGGAAATTCTTGTATTACAGGTATCCTTGTTATATCTACCCCCTTTGTTTCTTCCCCCACTAAATGACATAAATACCCAATACATCCTCGTCTGAGTAACTTTACTGCCGTCATTGCAGTTATTATCCTACCCTCTTCAGATGGATTCCTACCTTTGAACTTACACCTAAAGTTTCCATTTTCCTTGATGGTAACTGTATTAGACTCAAAGTCGATCTTGGCACCGTGGTAGGCTAGCCAATCGACTCCTAATATAATATCGTGGGTGCTTATCTGAATAACTATTAGGTTGGCAGAGAATTTTAGACCTTCAATCAAGATTGGAAAATCCACAAGTTCTGTGGTACCTATCAACTTATTTCCATTTGGTAAGATAACAACATATGGTTCACATGAGTTCTCACTTTTTACCCCAAGTTGGTTAGCACATTCCTTCGAAATAAAAGAGTGTGTTGCCCCAGAGTTAAAAAGAATTTTTACTGGCTTTGAATAGCTATGAAGGGTACCTTGGGTAATAGGTGTATTAGTCTCTCCTATTTGCCGCATTTCGTACAGACGGGGGCCTATCGTGGAAGTCCCGGTTGCTTGCCTCTCCTTGTTTTGTATTGTCTGGTGTGACATTGATGGAGCAGCTGATCGAACTTGTTGAGATGGATTAGCTCTTGGATTATTGTTGGATGGTTGATAAGATATTGTTGGCTTCTGTACAGTATTTCTGCAAAATCTTACCATGTGTCCAATCTTTCCACAACCTCTACGCTCACGAGCTTCTTTGTCACAATCTCGTCGGAGGTGATTTGGGTTTCCACAATTATAGCATCTACGCTCTTCTCCTGATGTCTTAGGATTTTGAAAGGTCGTTTGTCGGCTAAATTGAGTCGATCCCCTTCTTTCTGATTCCAAAGGTGGTGCCGGTCTTTTAAATCCCACTCTCGATTGTCCTCCTTTCTTCCGATTCTCGTTCTCCATCCGCTTATTCGCATTGTCTATTGCAGCTTCCATACGTAAAGCTTCGTCCATAAATTGTTCCAAGGTAATACAATTGTGTCGTATCATGGACGGTGCAATCTCAGGAGGTAACCATTCGTAAAATTGTCGGATCTTATCTTCCTCATTCCTAATTATTGATCCGGCATAAGGTAATAACTGTTGAAACTTTTCTGCCAGCTGGGGTATTTTGAGTCCGTCATTATGTGGAAATAAGAACTCCCGTCTCTTTTCCTCTCGTCTAGCTGATGGAAAGAAACGATCCATCAGCTTGGTCTTAAATAACTCCCAACTTATGGAATTATCATCTGCGGGTTTGGTTGTTTCCCATCAGAAATGGGCGCTGTCTCGAAGGTACAACGCAGCAATGCGAACTTTGGTTGCCTCTAAACAGTTGACTCCTCTGAACCTTTGTTCTATGTGACTAAACCAATGTTGTAGTCTCATTGGTTTGCCGGTTCCGTCATACTTATCGGGTTTCATAGCCCGTATCACCTGATAGGCGCGGTCATAACTCCATTCTTCGTTCTGCACCAATGGTTGCAAAATTGGTGGCGGTGATGATTCGGCTACCCTGGCCAAACCAGAGGATGCACGATGCATCACTCTATCTACCGCAGCTTGGATCAGATTATACAAGGTCTCTGGTTCCATTGTGTTTTCCGGAATGGTAATTGGTGGAATTTGGGATGGGTGAGATCGTACCGCTGATTGTTGTGGTGCATTGATATTTCCTTCAATCTCTTCGCGAGATTGCTCATAGGCAGCCATTTCAGGTTGGTTTTCTGCCGTGTGTGAATGTTGTGGTTGGTTGTTCATCTGAATGTTAACATTTGACCCTTGTTAGTGACATTCTAAAACATATCATTTTATAATATATACTTATTTCATACATATAAGATTTTATTTTACATACACACAACGATATCCTTTCCTTCCCCTGTGTACAATCTGGAAAATTCAGGGTTCAGACTTTACTTCTCTAGAGCTAAACTTACATAATATTCACACACCCACACTTCTAGTCATTTATTTGTATGGGTATTTTACAGATTTGGTCCCTTTTTACTTAACTTATTTCTTTTTAGGGCTTTTGATCCTAAGGACGTGGTTACCCTTCTTATTGGCGGTCATTTTTGTGTTTGGCTCTGAACAAGACGTTTTCTCAACTTGGGTTTCCTCTATCTTCCAAAGTTCGTTTTACACGTCCTGTAGACGAGCTCTAAGTTCCCTCCTTTCCTCTTGCAGTTCTTGACGTCTTTTAGTTATAGACTTTGGTTTCGATGTTACTTCTTCTTCTGAGAGGGTACTTCCATGTGTTGATCCTTGAATTGAACCTTCATCCCTAAGGATTTCGCAGTAGTCTATATAATCATATCTTGGCTCCTGAGGAGCGTATATGGGCATTAGAGGTGCGGGATAGTACATCTCTTGGGGATAACCTTGAGCCCCTCCAGGATATATACTACAAGGGTTCCCCGTTGGGTTATACTGAAACTCTTGTGGTGGGGCATACTGAATTGGGGTTGGGCATGGTAATTCCCAAAATGAAGATATTGGGTTTATATCTCCTTCATTTTCACACCACTGAGCTGGAGGTGGACTATCGGGTTCGACCTTTATGGTTTTTCCCTTTAAGATTCTTCGTTGTTCGCTAGAAGTCGGCATCTAACCATAGAAAATTTTTTGCAACATTATAATAATTGTTACCGTTATATAATGAAATAATAAAATAAATGAAGCTAAGACAGTTAAGGTGTAGAGATGGCACCTGGAGTTCACCTGATCACACCCTTGTCCGAAAATTTTTTTTTTTTTTTTGTATATATACTACTTATTTAGTTTTACTATCACTATTTTATTATATATATAAAACCTAGGCTCTGATACCAACCATTGTAACACCTCAGTCTAACATTTTACTAGGTCAACTACAACGCCAGCGGTTTCTTTATTACTACTGAAATCCGCTTTAGGCTAGTTAACAAGACTTCAATGAATTATATAATACCATATTTATCATGCATCAACTTAGAGTTATTTACATATATTAAAATGTAGATTTAAGTGTAGATATATTTAAACTTCCAAGGGAGGTGAAAGGTGATCAGGTGTAACTCCGGTGTGCTTCCCATACTTCATCTCCTACTCACCTTAACCTGTCAGTAAAACAAGTACACAAAAAAAAATAAAAACATGGGTCTGTTTATCGAATAAACTGGCAAGCTGGATTAACCTAGTTTTTTTTTTAAATAACTTAAAATCATATAATAAATACTATTCATAGTTTCAACCTTACTAGACATTCAATCCTTAATTAATTTAAAAGAAGAACACTTAATTGCATTAGCGTTACGCTAGCAATTTCACCGTGGATACCAGGTCTGATTTTAATCTTTAATCAACCGAAAGGCAAGCCTTGGAAAACCTCTTGGTAAATCCATGACTCCTAAATTCGTCTACCGGTAGCGAGCTCGGAATTAGACGACCTAATTCCCGGGGTCCACTAAGCCCCAACGGACATTTCTAATAATACTGCCGAGCCGTCATTATTATTTACCCATAATGTCCGCATCCTTTAATGACACGCGTATACTATCACTTTACCGTCCCAGTAACTACTGGACCAATAAAATATACGTCCGTCTAGTACAAAAATATATGTATATAACTTCACATATCTTGATTAATATACCTATAATTATTACTTCTCTAATACCTATATAAATATATAAGCATTACCGATCACGATAGTTATTTAAAATAACTATAACCCACTTGCCTTATCGTATAGAGACTCTTGCTGGGCCGGGTCTTAACTCGTAAATTTTCTTTGATCGAGTGGAGGATGCTACGTATAACTTATCCTTCTTCAATTGTGTATCTTTTATTGATGATTCTTCCCTCTTATATAGTATTGAAGTCTTACCCACTAAGAAATTATTTTACCTTTTTCCTTAAACCCCTTTTTTTTACCTTGCAAAGTGGCTTCCTACCTTCTTGCCAATCATACATATATTTACGTGGATGCATGCATGATTATACAACAAGTACTCCTACATAGCATTCATTTTTATTTATTACATAATAGACCCCTTTCATCTTAGTTTATTAGAATAATTTCCCATAATATATATATATATATATATATATATATATATATATATATATATATCTACCTAGGATTTCCCCCTTATTTACTAAATTACTAATAGTTATGTAAAGTAATTAATATTTACACGGTATAAGCCTATATAAATTAGACTTATATCGAAACTTGTAAAAATAATATTGGACCTTATTTAGCGGGGTATTATATCTCGTACCTTAAAAAATGTACCAAAATATATCCTAAGCAAGACCTTATAACCAAACAACCCCTTAACCTTTTCAACGTATGTACCATAGCCAAAAATGGTCTTTTTCCACCAAACTCAACCACAAAATGAGTTGTTCAGCTCCTGTTCCGAAAAATTCATTGACATAAAACTCTTGTAACTTTCGATCCCGCCGTTGGATTGAATCTAAATGTTAATATGATCTAGGAGAATGTTAGTACTGAAACATATCAAAAATTCGGCAAGATTGGACCATGGGAAAGGTATTTAAACAATTGCCACAAGTTGACATCTCATATCGAAAACTCTGCAAACAGCTTTTTTGACCTATCTTCTTCATGATATAACTTACAACTCAGGCAACCAAACCAAAGTCTGATCATATATTCTTGTTCCTAACATCTCAAAGTGTATGTAGTTAAAATTTGGTGAATTTTCATGGAGTTTTGATAACTTAAATGTATCTTTCAAATCAAGACCTCCATATTCATACCTTATATTGATTGTCCCCTTTTTGTGTAGATTCCGGCAACTTCTCCGGCCTCCTTCTAGTGGTGTACTAGTGGTGTTGATGGTGTTTATGTTAACCTGTTTCTCGGCCCCTAGAGTTCTCTTCACCTCTCTCTCTGTTGAGGTGTAGGGAAAGTCCCACATCGACAATACGATAGTGCGTGAACCTAACATATAAGTACTAGGGCTACTCCTCCTATTGCCAATTGGTTTTAGGATGGAACCCCGTGTGCTTGTATGTGTGGTTCACCGGACGTGCGCCCTCCGCGTCATTTGGTCCCGGGACGGATATAAGAAAAAGTAACATGGTATCAGAGCAGGTCCGATCCGGGTCCGGTTTCCTGACTTCGGGGATTAGCTAAAAAAGAGAATGAGATGTGAAACCCGTCGAAAAACAAAAATTGTGGGCGAGCTAAAAAGAGATTGAGATGCTCGACCCAAGAAAGAAAAATGTGTCAGGTGTTAACTAGTTCAGGTAGTTAACACTTGAGGGGGAGTGTTGAGGTGTAGGGAAAGTCCCACATCGACAATACGATAGTGCGTGAACCTAACATATAAGTACTAGGGCTACTCCTCCTATTGCCAATTGGTTTTAGGATGGAACCCCGTGTGCTTGTATGTGTGGTTCACCGGACGTGCGCCCTCCGCGTCATTTGGTCCCGGGACGGATATAAGAAAAAGTAACACTCTCTCACACGTATACATACATATATATGTATCAAAGCTTGTTATCCAAGCTATGCCCTCATAATTGACTTAAATGAGCTTACTAAGCCATTGAATACAGCCTCCCTTCCTGCCACATATAATGCTTGCATATTTCAAGCTTATCTTGTGTAAATTTACACATTTTACCGTTTTATTTTCATTTTTACACTTTTTACCCAAAGTTCCTTATAATAAATTACACATACCAAAGTCGATATAACGACGAAACTTTCGTGAATCTATCTTTCGTAACATAAAATCACGATTTTCCAATGCTTGACTTTTGGGAATTAATCTCATTTCCATTTGTTTTATATTTCTCTAGAGTTTAATTCTGTTAGACCCGGTTAATTCCTCAAAATTCCCGATTAGACCATTTACGGTTTTTGACTGTTACACAACAAGTAGCTCATAAGCAAAGCTCTCAACATTCATCGATCAAAAGTGTCTTCTTCTAAAATTTACCAAACATTCTTACTCTTATAAAATATGTCAAAAAACACAAAGTGTTGGGTCCCGATCGATGTCACTAGTTGGCCTAAGTGTTAGGAAAGTCGGTGGCACTCCAGACATGTCCTGATATTGTTGTAACTAAGTCAAGACAATGTCACAAGACACTATTGAGGTTGAACGTAACCACGTTTTGACAATACATGATAAGGCCCGCCGGCCCCAACCTCATCATCGCTTGCCTCTAAGACTCGTCATGATAAGCTCACGACAAGGTCTAACAAGACTATGACAAGTTTGTGATAGTCGAGTCCCTTGGTTTAATTCAATTTAGATTTTGTATCTTTACCCGTTATCACTATTTACTCTTAAGTGTCGGACCGTTGGTCACTTGGTTTGTCTCCCACAACTCAGATCATCATGATACACTTGTGAGCAACCCATTACACCTTGTCTTTTTGGCAAGATTGATGGTTCCGCTGACACTTAACATAAATCTTCAATACGAATGAGCCCAAACTTAAAGCGTCGGGTTCGATAAAATGTACCCCTTACCTGCTAGTTTACTCTAACTCGCCGTTAAATTGCCCCCACTACGAGAAAGAGTCCAACATCATTTGATCGGGCCACTACTTTTCGAATTCGAAAATCACTACTCATGTCCATCAATTCATCGTCCACCATATTGGAAAAATATATATATATATGTGATAAAGGGTCCGTTAAGCAGAAACAACAAATTATTTTGCAGGATTATTATTTCTAATAATTCATAATGGATAATTCAAGTGTAACTAAATTATTTTTTTTTGAGTAAAAATAATCCAAAAAATAATAGAGTTCAATAAATCTCAAATAATTCAGAATTTAGGGTTATTAAAGTTAACCGTCTAAACTTCTAAAATATTCCGAATTTAGTTAGTTTTATTTCTCAAAGGAGCAAAATTATTATAGATTGGGACCCTAAGGCTACTAAGACTAGATTCGTGCTTTAATACCTGGACCAAAGTAAGGATATCTTGTCTACATTTTGAGGCCTTTATCGAAAAATGATGAATGTTAATTGAATGGATAACATGTTTTGAAGATGATGATTGTTTTATTTCAAATTATTAGGATGGAAAAATAATGCAACTTGAAGATGATGTCTTAAATAAAATGGGAAGTATAAATTGATTATAAACGTAATCATTTCAGAAGAATTTATTTGAGCTAAAATCAAAAATTCATAGAAATTTAGACTGAGAATTTTGTATGACTTATATTTATTAGATCGTAGGGGACATTTAGATAACATAAATTGCACGTACATTTATCGAGTTTCAAGAATTTTGACGAAAAGAATAGTAAATGTGAGACGTTATTTTCTTAAGCCTTTTTAAATCTTCTTAGATTGAGAATTTTGGTATATATGCAATATCATGTATCTCTCATTATAGATGTGAGACAATTAATTCTCTTTATTTCATCCAAATGTGTATAACATACATCCGATTTTGGCCACCCTTTCTCGTACATACGGAAATCATATTTAGTATGCTACGTTGAAGTACTCAAATGTACGAAGTCAATCTTTCATTTATCGAGTTTGTTTTTTGATACAAAGGTAAGCATATTAGGAAGATTAGGTTCTAGAAACCGATCGACCTAGCGCATCCTTGCGGATGATGTCTTTCACATATTCCGGCAATGTGTCGACGTTCATCGATTGATTGAGTCCATGCAGGGCAATCTTGTCCGCAACTGTGTTAATTTCTCTGGAGAAGATTGGTGAAATAGAGCCCTTTTTGTTTATTGTAGACTAACTAGACCCCTAAAAAATCAAATTAAAAAAATAAAGATAAACTAGGATTTAATACTATAATTTAGAATAGAAGATAGGTAGTTAAATGATATTCTGTTTTTAATAACTGTCTAAAAATTTGAAACTGCTTTGAAAAAATTGAAAGTTGTAAAACCAAGGATTCTCAAAATCTTTTTAAGCAGCTAATTCATATAAATCACAATCAGTATCCCGTATTTCATGCCAAATACTCTCTCCTCTCTCTCCGACTCCATTGAAGGCGATTGAAGGTATTTTTGATGTGCATGTCTTCTCCGTCTTGCAATCGTCGTTTCCTGGTGTTCATCGATTGTTGTTTAATCATACCAGGTGGGAGTTTTCGATCTCATCTTTTCGGTCTATTCATGGTTAAATTCCCGACATTGAAAACTTCTCAACCTAGTTTGTTAGAAATGTTAACAATGGAGTACACAACATTTCGACTGCAACAATGGCCTTTATTTTGTGTACAGAAAATGATAACAAATAATGTGTGCATATATATATAGTATATTTTGATTATGCTCTAATCATACATACATATGTAGTTACTAACAATGTACATATCATACATTATGTATCATACATACGTCGTTGCTTATAAATATTACTACCTCCGATAAAAAATAACTGTCATTTTAGCCTTTGACACAATTTTTAAGAAAAATATTAAATAACATAGATTTTGTAAAGTTTTTCTAAATCTTATCACATATTTAATATTCAAACTTCTTTTAAACCAATAAGAAAGATTTTAGAACTAATATTAATCATTTACACCAATTTTCAAGAACATTTCTTATAATTATTGTTCATTTATTGGCATAGAAAACTTAAAACGACAGATAATTTTGATCAAATTTCTAATGCTAAAACGACACTTATTTTTGATCGAAGGGAGTATGTAATTGCTGCTTTGATTATGTTCGTCATAACTGATAACAATGTATACATATCATACATATGTAGTTACTGATAAATATTATGTTCTAATCACACTATGTAACAGGTAGACATCAATGTGTATAAAAGGAAGGACCAAAAAGAATGGACGTTCAAATCAGAGTCCACGGATGAAGGATATTGTTAACGTTTGTTTCCTATTTTAATGGGTTTTGATAATTATTAGCATTCTTAATTAGGTAAATAAATAAAGATAAATAGGAGAGAGAAAGATTATGATTAATTGAGTATCTTTATTTCTGTTTTTAATAAAATTTTTTTATGAAAATATGGGGGCCTAGTTTGTCAACATATAAACAAAAGGGCCTAGTTTATACACCTTGATACATAAACTGTCTACTTAACCAACTCATCCATTTCCCTGTAAATGTGTTGGACGGAAGCGTGTGAGAATCCCGAAATCATTTTGGAAATATCCGAGAAGATCATATCCAATTTCCAAGGAGATTGTCATATTCTATTAATTGCAGTTATTAGAGTTAAATTATCTCCTTCAATCTCGATGAATGTAGCATCTGTCGAAGCGGTCTTTACAAGACCCTCTCTCAAAGCGAAAGCTTCAGCCTCAAGGACAGATTCAGCGTTACATCTACCATTGCCTACAACAATGGAAATGGCAAGATGATTCCTAATAATGAAACCAAAGGAGCATTGATTCATTGAATTTCTAGAGGGATCGAAATTTAGTTTAAAATGCCCCTCCGTTGGTTTTTTCCATTGCAAGTTTTTAGTTTTCCTTCTCCGAGTTGTGTTGGTCTTATTACTGGAATTTGATATTTCCTTTGCCTTCTCCCACCCTGTAATTTGACTAAGAGCGAGGAGTTTTTAGATTATGTGGGATCTTTAGTTTATTAAAATTGATTTGATTTCTAACCATCCAAATGTTCCACCATATTACAACAAATTTTCTGAATTCCGATGAATTGATCTTTTCTCTAAAGTCAGCCAACATATCGATAATCTTCCAATTGTCCATGCCATTGTTTTGTAGTATTGATGAAATAATCGGATTGTCAATTGTTTGTGTCATATATGGACATTTAAAGAATAAATGTTTGGTGTTTTTTGTATGTTTACATAATTCACAGTTCATTGGTACTGAGATTTTTTTGTCTATCAAAATTTTACTTTGTTGGTATTTCATCAAGTACCAGTTTTCATAGAAAATTTTTAACTTTGAACATCACATTAGGTCGCATAGAGAGTTGATTGTGAGGTTGCTAAATTTGTTCTACTGCATTCAAAACAAAATTCTAATATATATTGCTTCTTTCACATCTGCTTTTTGTCTCCTTTCTCTTCTACTTGTTGCCCTTTCTATCCACTGTTCTTTTACATTCACTAGTGTTATTTTCCAACCCTAATGTTAAACCTAATGTCTTATTTGTATAACTGTATAATTGTCATTTTAAATAATTACAAAAGATATCAACACCACTAATTTAGTTTATTTACTCAAGGTACCAATCATTCTTATTTATACTTTTTATAATATAATCATACACAAAAATGGTTGAGGAGCGGTATTATTTTAGTATAAAAATTAATAATATTTTTTTTAAAAGTTGACAATAATATTAATAATTAAATTTATAGTTAATGTATCAATCATTAGTTTCACAATTTTTTTCTAGTAATATAATAAATATAGGACATATAATAAAGCATAACAAATCCCAATCAATTAAAACCAAACTCTCTTTTTTGACCTCTTTTACCCTTTCCCTATCATTTTCCTGATCCAAACATGATTTGCTTTCTTTTCCATCTCTCTCATAATCTGTAATGTAATCAAACATTCAAATTGGTTTGCTCTTTTCCTTTACTTTTTTCCATTGTTGTCCCTCTTGCATGTTACTACTACAGCTGCTTTAGTCACTTGAAAGTTGAAAACTTTGAAATTCCAACCACTAAAGCACTGCACTTTAAACACCAATATGAAGCTCACTTCTTCCCCTTCAGTTTCCTCCAACCCAACCAACAAAAGATCCATTTCTGGGTTTCTTTCCTTTCTACTCAGAAGAATTCTTTGTTCTACAAATCTTCCCACTCACCCATCTGATAAATTTGAGTATCAAAATCATCAGACCATGAAACCTCATGATGATTTAGCCACACCCGGTTTAGTTGCAAGGCTCATGGGCTTAGATTCAATGCCTGATACCATTGAACACAAGAATTTCCCTTCGATTACTCGAAGCAAATCGATGAGTTCTGTGGATTGCAGTGTTGAAGAAGAGAAAATGAAAGGGCGGCACAGGAGAATGAAAACTTGTGTTTCTTTGACGGAGACTCCATCTTACTTTGAGTTAGAAGATGATGATTTCTTTGTCATTAGCTTTGACAATGGATGTAAAAACAGAAAACCCAGATCGAGAAAGACAAAAGCAGAGATGGGTGGAAGGGAAAATGAGCAGAGAAGGAGAAGAAGAGACAGCAACAAAGGAATGAGGCCCATGTTCAAATTTGAAGAGAGTAATACTGATGCTCTTGTTCTTGAAATTGAAAATTCTGGTGAAACTAAAGCAATGAACAGAAGGAAGAAGAAAGATAAGTGTTTGGAAGGTGCTAAAATTGAAACTGAAAGTGAATCTGAAAATTCAAGCCCTGTTTCTGTTCTTGATCATAGTTTGTTCATCAGTGATCATGAAGTTCCCATATCAGGTATCTCTTTACAGCTTCGTTTTTCATCAGATCTAGTTACTGTAATTTTAGAAATTAGTTCAGCAATGCTTTGCCTTAGAGAAATGAATTGAATTTGACTAGTAATTTCATGTTTTTTTTGGAGATTTAGCAGAGAAAGATTCAAGAAGCCGAAATTCATGTCCAAGGAGGAAATTGGCATCAAAGCTTAGGACATCAGAAGATCCTAGCAATGAAAGCTGCAGCAAAGAGAATGATCAAAACCCAAGTGAAGCAACAAAAGGCAAACGAGCTGGTTTACGAAGAAAAGCCGGTCGGAGACAGAAAAGCAAAGAGATGCAGAAGCAAGTATGGAGATTTGCTAAAGCAGAGATGTTGGAGTTGAAATGGATGTGTGAAGGCGGGCTAATGAGGAGTTTGAAAATCTGGGAAGCTGAGATTGGAGTAGATTTGGGTTTGCAGGTTGTGGACCAACTCTTAGATGAGGTGGTAAATCAACTCGTTTTACAGGCTTTAGATCAGGAAATTTGAATCTATGAAATGGGCTTTGTAAGACTCACTACTCAAACAACTGTATATAATCAAAAGAGTCAATAGGAACATATATGGTGCTTTCGGGACAGGTGGGTTTACAAGCTGAAAATTATGAAAAATTATGTATTTTTCTTTGACATCGAGTTGAGTCGAGCTTTGGTATCAGTTCAACTCGTTTAACATGAGTCAAGCCTAAATTTTAAGCAAGTTGAGACCGAATTAAACTTGAGTAGCTCAACTCACATAACGAAATATTAAATTATCTAGTCATCTATTCTATAGGGCTAATACCCTCGAAAAAATTATGTTTTTTTTAATTTGAATTTTTTTAAAACAAAAAAATTATATTAAGATGTTTTATGTAAATTATATTATTATTATTATTATAATTATACTAAATATAGCTATTTTTGGCCTGGTCGGGCCTAGAGTGGTGTCCGGATCCGTCTGATGGCTTGACGGGCCGGACTTCCTCCTACGTTCATGCCCGCCTGTTTTCCGGGCGGACTGCCCGGATATGAACAACCCTAAAAACTTCAAAAGAGTGATGTTACACAGCAGGCTACCAACAAGACCAAATTTTGCTGTAGTTATTACAGTAGGTAAAGAGTGGTTGAAGTTTGAAGAGGAAATTTTATATTACAAATGAGAGAAAATAATGCACATATGTAGTCAGTATTTGGAGTTTAAAGTCCAAAGGAGCATGCTTAGAAAAGAAAGGGGACAAGAATATTTAATATATAGTTGGAAAGAGGTGTAGAAGAAGTCAACATATCTGAGTGGGCAAACCCTATTTCCAGACACTGCCATTGTCTTATTTGCTGCTGTCAAGATCATTTTACCACTTTCCATGCGCAATAATGCTCTTAGATTATATGCATATTACCAGGAGAGCATCTGTTCTTTGCATATTGCTCAAGCACCTGTAACTTCAACTGTTATGAAGCACAAGTGACACTTTTAACTATACAATTACAAACATTCTTCTTATTACTGTATATCTCATTCAAAAGCCGAAAGATAAAGCTTTAATAATGGGATTATCATTAAATAGATTGAAAATAAGGTTACAAAGAAATGGATCAAGTTCCATTTTTATTGAAGTTGAGATACATAATAACAATAGCATATATATATGTATACAAAATGAACAACAAACTGCATAAACCAATAAATTAGTGAAGCCTCAGTCTTCACCACCAAGAGGCTAGATGAATATGTAAATTATAGATCCCCTTTTGTTCAATCTTCTGAACCATCCCTTCCCAGTTTCAGTACCCAAAAAGCACTTAGCATAAGAAAAATAACCAAGTAACCAACCAAGAACCCGAAAAGAATACATACTTGTATAAATTTGCTAAGAATCTCCTATCAGCTGCGCAATCTTGATCTTGATTTTCTTGTGAGCTGATTCCTTGAAAAGCTACATATTGTTTAGTAAAAGTGATGGCCTTTGTTGATTATTAAGCCACCATCTGCTCTTGCTCCAAGTATTGGTCAACCCAAGACGGAATCGCCTCGGGTCCTCCATTGTTAAGGTGATGCAGACGCCTCTGCATATCATCAAACCCGAGCTGCTCGGAATTCGCAGCTGCTGGGTCAGTTAGTCCCGGGCCTGGACTTCTCATTGAATGGACTCCGGGAGCTATGTTAGTGTTGCCATTGTTTCGAAACCCGAAAGAAGAAGACTTCCTTAGCTTATTGAGCTCTTCTCCTTGAACGCCCCAGTCCAATTTTCCGTTAGGTGATCCCCAATCAGAAAGGTGAGAAGGCATTGCAGTTGGAGAAGAAGGAGCTTGTGAAGAAAACCCTGAGAGACGGTTCACAGCATTCCGATCAATGAAGCTTTGGCTCCTCTTTGCAAATGCAGCTGACCTTGCATTCAGTACTGCAACAGGGTCCATCCCAAATGGTGAGGATGTCCTCACTGGTGAAGACATCCCAGAAGAGTAGCTAGACCGAAGCTGTTGGTTCATGTTCTGGCGAATCTGCAACCCGGTTGGAGACTGAGATAAAACAGGCTCCACCGATCCAAACACGTCATCTAGGCTCTTGGGATTCACAAGGCCATTGCTCATCCATCCGGAAGGAGAAGAGAGACCAGCCAGCTCCTCGAGTAATTGCTGCCTACGAATTTGGCTCTCTAGGCCAAGCAATTCAGCCTCCAATCCGGCGTTTCTTGCATTCAAAGTCGTCTTCAACCTGCTACCAGGAAGCTGCAAGGGAGGTGGTGTCATGATGTTGTTCAGATGGTTCTGCCACATGGCACTACCGCCACCCATCGGTGAAGATGACATCCCAGTTGGAGTCATGGGTGGTGTTGAAGTTGAAGGCCCAAGAGCCAGTGGGCTAAGAGATGCCATGTCGAATGGAGAAGCACCAACAGAAGACATTGATCTTGGAGACGGGACAGCTGAACCAGTTGAAGGATACAAGGGCCTCAGCTCTTCAGTCTTGTGGGCAAAGAAGCAAACTCGTCTTGCACAGTTGGTCTCGTCCTTGCAGAGGCGTGTACGATACTGTGCAGGGTGTAGCCAACACTCGAAAATCCCATGTGCATACTCACAAGAGTCACCTTTGCTACAAGAACCCTTTTTAAACTCAGGGCACGGCACACAGCTGTAGTGATACTTCCTTGGATCACGCCTCCTCGCGTTCTCCCCAGGGTGGACAAACGGGCACTCGGTCCAGTCATGGGAATAAGCTCGCGAACAAGGCTTTACCTTGAAAGCGTACATCCTGAACTCATCTGTACTGTATATCCCATTCTTAATGTCAGGAAGAGACGGATCAATAGGATATTCCTTTTTCTCAGTCACGTTCCCATCGTTCAAGAGCTGTGGAGCCGAAACCACTTGATTCTCGGCAGAAGATGCTTCCTCAGCTTCCCCATTCAACACGACTTGCAGTACTTTTCTCCTCGACTTGGAAGAATTCGGGCATAGAGCAATCACATCACCAGGTCTGGATCCATTAGCATCAACACAGTTGATGTCTGCAGAAGCATCAACCAAGAGCTTGACAATTTCCACAGCTAAACAGGAACCACCAGCCGCGGCGCAGTGAAGAGCGGTCACGCCATCAGACCCACAAGCACGATTTACATCAACGGAGCCTGTTTGGAGGATGTAGGTCAACACATCCTTGCTTCCAAACATGGCAGCTATCATGAAAGGAGTTCTCTCCTCATAACCCATCTTCTTAGACCCAATTCTTCTTCCATACCAGGTGCTAGATTCATCCACATCATAGCCTTCTTCCTCAATAGCACGCTTAAAACTGGTGAGATCATCATCCGCCGATAAATGGAGCAACATAGAAAGATTTTTACAAAACCCATCTCCTTGTTGATGACACTCCATGAAAACAGCAGCAGAAGGAGTCGCTTTCCTCTCAGAACCACTGCACATGGAAAAAAGCTCACTGTCTCCTTTCTCACTACCTACTACAAGACGGAAACGGCAAGGGTTTATTTCAGGCATGATTTAAGGGATCACAAGATTTGAAGATGCTATGGCAAATAAAAACTACTTTCTTCAATTGATCAATCAAACTATAAGCGTTTTCATGATTTATCAATTAATAACTGCAGCTACCAAGATTAAGCACTACGAGTGCTAGTAACTGCAAGCAGAAGATTCAATTCAAATACTCAGAGCAATAATAGCTTAATAATTGCACAAAGAGGTTGAACCACAGCCATATGTTCCAAAAACAACACGACCCACACAAAATTTCAAATCAACCATCCCTAAACAACCAAAAAAATACAAATAATTGTCAGCAATTAACAGTAAAGGCGTGATTTTCTTTGTTAACTCAGCAACCCCCAAAGAAACCGTTTCATAGTGAACTCCAAAACACAGCACAAACAAGAGAAACAGGTAGGAAAGCATACCTCGCAAGAGATTTACCCAGTTGAGAAGGAAATGATGGGGTTTTTGGATATGAAGATAAACAGATTCTCAAGGAAAATAAGGAGCCCCGATTTTCAACCAAGTAGCATATGAAGCCGCCCTTCCGCTCCCCTTTTTAAGTCCTCCCCCAACTACGACGACCCAGCAAACGACAATGAAGTTAGAGAGAGAATGATTATTTTAAACCTAAAAAAGTAGAGAGAGAATGAGAATTATGATCAATAGTGAAAGAAATGAAATTTTCCTTCATCCCCAGCCCGCTCCCCGGTCAAAAAGGCGGAACCTACATAAAGCTGCTGCTTCTCTCTCTATCTCTATCGCCATCGCTAATGTAGAGGGTTAATTAAATGAAAATTGAAATGGAAATGAAATGAAATCCAAATTCAAATTCAAAATGAGAGACAAGGCGGGCCCACGAAGGAGTTAATATCTAACCAGCAACCGCCTCTCTGAAATTCCGCCACGTGTACGTCTACCGATGATCATGGTATTTTTTTAATTTTTAAAAAAGGAGAATTGGGTTCAAGTAAAGTCATCGGCTTTTGGATTCTACCTGATCACCACGCGTTTCGCGTTTTATCGTCGTAGAAAGAAAAAAATTAATAGTTTGAGATTATTTGATATTGATGACGTGGATGCTTGTGCGCCGTTGTATACATTATGATCATTCGAGATCTCAACAACGTTACAAAAGGTGTGATGATCGGTAACGGACGGCTGAGATTAGACGGAGGAAGAAAATGGTGTATTAGTGGTTTAGTTACGGATGCAAGTTGAGAATAGAGTGGTCGATGCTTTCTTTAAAAACATACCCACCTAAATACATTAAAAAAAAAAGAAAGATTTTTCAAGCTCTATTATTGATTTTACTTATACGAGCTGAACGAGCCGAGCCTTAGCATGCTCAAGCTCGGCTCGTTTACAAAAGAGACGAACCCGAGCCGAGCCTTTGACGAGCCGAGCCCGAATAGCTCACCTAAAATAATGCTCATATAGTGTTATTTTAGCCGAACGAGTCGAGCTTTATCCGAACGAGCTGAACTTTGACATGCTCAAGCTCGGCTCGTTCATAAACGAGACGAGCCCGAACCGAGCTTTTGACGAGCCGAACGCGAGTCGAGCCCGAGAAGCTTGTCTCATGTATCAGCCTTTTAGCAAATTTTTATTGTATAATATTTTTAAAAATTATTAAAATTTACTATTAAATTTACAAAATATATGTAGAGTTCGTATTTTAGAAAGTTCGATGTACATTAGCTTATAAAATATGTAAGAGATTAATGTATAACAGGATTTATAAAATTAATTAAATTGATTAATTTAATATTTAATAAACTATATCCGAGTGTTTTATCATAGAATACTAAGTACATATATATAAATATATTAGATGAATTAGTTTAGTAAATATATTTTATAATTATGTATGTATAAAATATGACTTGTAGACATGAGAATAAAATTGGTACGGGTATTAATTTTCTATAAGATTATACACATCAAATTTAGTATTTAAGTGAAATGAGTCAAATGTTTATAGATGTTTAGGTGAAGCGTTGGAGCCAACTATTCCTAAAAAGAATTGTTAGGGTACCTAAAACAATTTTATAGATAAAAAAAAATATTTAGTTGGTATGTATAATACCCCGCTAAATAAGGTACAATATTAATTAAAATTTTCTTTTTAAGCTCCGTTATGAGTCTAAATTACATAGACTTATACCAGGTAAATATTAGTTAGTCGGTACAACTATATATAGTATTGTACATTACGAGTGGTTACATGAAGTATACTATTATAGTGTCATATACATAATTAACTTACCTAAATTATAAAATAAAAAGTATAAGATAAGTTAGGATAATTAAAACTTGTAAAACAATAACTATAAAGGTTATTTATAATTGTAATTAATTCATATATATATATATATATATAAGGTCAAATGAAGGGTAAATTATATTAAGCTAATTTATATAAGGGATCTTTTCACAATTATGGGGTAATAAGGTAAAAAAAAAAGGTAATAAAGACAAAGTGAAGGTGAGTGGATAGTCTAGGTGTAGCTTTGTAAGGATACTTAAGGAGAAAAAGCCACGTATCTTGTAGATAGGTTTTAACATTCACCATGCAGTAGAAAATTGGACTATAAAAGCTCATAGTGGGACTTGGAATTGAAGGCACAACAAAATAAGCAAAGGAAACATATATTAACGCAAGGTTACGAGTTTAAGCAAGGAAGGCAAATTGCTATAGTTCGATCCGATTTGAATAGGCAAGTGGGTTATAGTTATTTTAAATAACTATCGTAATCGGTAATGCTTATATATTTATATATGTATTAGAGAAGTAATAATTATAGATATATTAAGCGAGATATGTGAAGTTATATACGTATATTTTTGTACTAGACGGACGTATATTTTATTGGTTCAGTAGTTACTGGGACGGTAAAGTGATAGTATACGCGTGTCGTTAAAGGATGCGGACATTATGGGTAAATAATAATGACGGCTCGGCAGTATTATTAGAAATGTCCGTTGGGGCTTAGTGGACCCTGGGAATTAGGTCGTCTAATTCCGAGCTCGCTACCGGTAGGCGAATTTAGGAGTCATGGATTTACCAAGGGGTTCTCCAAGGCTTGCCTTTCGGCTGATTAATGACTAAAATCAGACCTGGTATCCACGGTGAAATTGCTAGCGTAACGCTAATGCAATTAAGTGCTCTTCTTTTAAATTAATTAAGGATTGATTGTCTAGTAAGGTTGAAACTGTGAATAGTATTTATTATAGAATTTTAAGTTATTTTAAAAGCTAGGTTAATCCAGCTTGCCAGTTTATTCGATAAACTGACCCATGTTTTTATTTTTTTTACTGACAGGTTAAGGTGAGTATGAGATGAAGTATGGGAAGCACACCGGAGTTACACCTGATCACCTTTCACCTCCCTTGGAAGTTTATATATATCTACACTTAAATCTATGTTTTAATATATGTAAATAACTCTAAGTTGATGCATAATAAATATGGTATTATATAATTTATTGAAGTCTTGTTAACTAGCCTGAAGCGGATTTCCGTAGTAATAAAGAAACCGCTGGCGTTGTAGCAGACCTAGTAAAATATTAGACTGGGGTGTTACAATGGTTGGTATCAGAGCCTAGGTTTTATATATATAATAAAATAGTGATAGTAAAACTAAATAAGTAGTCGGACAAGGGTGTGATCAGGTGAACTCCATGTGCCATCTCTACACCTTAACTGTCTTAGCTTCATTTATTTTATTATTCCATTATATAACGGTAACAATTATTATAATATTGCAAAAATTTTCTATGGTTAGATGCCGACTTCTAGCGAACAACGAAGAATCTTAAAGGGAAAAGCCATAAAGGTCGAACCCGATAGTCCACCTCCAGCCCAGTGGTGTGAAAATGAAGGAGATATAAACCTAATATCTTCATTTTGGGAATTACCATGCCCAACCCCAATTCAGTATGCCCCACCACAAGAATTTCAGTATGAACCAACGGGAAACCCTTGTAGTATATATCCTGGAGGGGCTCAAGGTTATCCCCCAGAGATGTACTATCCCGGACCTCTAATGCCCATATACGCTCCTCAGGAGCCAAGATATGATTATATAGACTACTGCGAAATCCTTAGGGATGAAGGTTCAATTCAAGGATCAACACATGGAAGTACCCTCTCAGAAGAAGAAGTAACATCGAAACCAAAGTCTATAACTAAAAGACGTCAAGAACTGCAAGAGGAAAGGAGGGAACTTAGAGCTCGTCTGCAGGACGTGGAAAACGAACTTTGGAAGATAGAGGAAACCCAAGTTGAGAAAACATCTTGTGCAGAGCCAAACACAAAAATGACCGCCAATAAGAAGGGTAACCACATCCTTAGGATCAAAAGCCCTAAAAAGAACTAAGTTAAGTAAAAAGGGACCAAATTTGTAAAATATTCATACAAATAAATGACTAGAAGTGTGGGTGTGTGAATATTATGTAAGTTTAGCTCTAGAGAAGTAAAGTTTGAACCCTGAATTTTCCAGATTGTACACAGGGGAAGGAAAGGATATCGTTGTGTGTATGTAAAATAAAATCTTATATGTATGAAATAAGTATATATTATAAAGTGATATGTTTTAGAATGTCGCTAACAAGGGTCAAATGTTAACATTCAGATGAACAACCAACCACAACATTCACACACGGCAGAAAACCAACCTGAAATGGCTGACTATGAGCAATCTCACGAAGAAATTGAAGGAAATATTAATGCACCACAACAATCAGCGGTACGATCTCACCCATCCCAAATTCCACCAATTAACATTCCGGAAAACACAATGGGACCAGAGACCTTGTATAATCTGATCCAAGCTGCGGTAGATAGAGCGATGCATCGTGCATCCTCTGGTTTGGCCAGGGTAGCCGAATCATCACCGCCACCAATTTTGCAACCATTGGCGCAGAACGAAGAATGGAGTTATGACCGCGCCTATCAGGTGATACGGGCTATGAAACCCGATAAGTATGACGGAACCGGCGAACCAATGAGACTACAACATTGGTTTAGTCACATAGAACAAAGGTTCAGAGGAGTCAACTGTTCAGAGGCAACCAAAGTTGGCATTGCAGCGTTGTACCTTCGAGACAGCGCCCATTTCTGGTGGGAAACAACCAAACCCGCAGATGATAATTCCATAAGTTGGGAATTATTTAAGACCAAGCTGATGGATCGTTTCTTTCCATCAGCTAGACGAGAGGAAAAGAGACGGGAGTTCTTATTTCCACATAATGACGGACTCAAAATACCCCAGCTGGCAGAAAAGTTTCAACAGTTATTACCTTATGCCGGATCAATAATTAGGAATGAGGAAGATAAGATCCGACAATTTTACGAATGGTTACCTCCTGAGATTGCACCATCCATGATACGACACAATTGTGTTACCTTGGAACAATTTATGGACGAAGCTTTACGTATGGAAGCTGCAATAGACAATGCGAATAAGCGGATGGAGAACGAAAATCGGAAGAAAGGAGGGCAATCGAGAGTGGGATTTAAAAGACCGGCACCACCTTTGGAATCAGAAAGAAGGGGATCGAATCAATTTAGCCGACAAACGACCTTTCAAAATCCCAAGGCATCAGGAGAAGAGCGTAGATGCTATAATTGTGGAAACCCAAATCACCTCCGACGAGATTGTGATAAAGAAGCTCGTGAGTGTAGAGGTTGTGGAAAGATTGGACACATGGTAAGATTTTGCAGAAATACTGTACAGAAGCCAACAATATCTTATCAACCATCCACCAATAATCCAAGAGCTAATCCATCTCAACAAGTTCGATCAGCTGCTCCATCAATGTCACACCAGACAATACAAAACAAGGAGAGGCAAGCAACCGGGACTTCCAAGACAGGCCCCCGTCTGTACGAAATGCGGCAAATAGGAGAGACTAATACACCTATTACCCAAGGTACCCTTCATAGCTATTCAAATCCAGTAAAAATTCTTTTTGACTCTGGGGCAACACACTCTTTTATTTCGAAGGAATGTGCTAACCAACTTGGGGTAAAAAGTGAGAACTCATGTGAACCATATGTTGTTATCTTACCAAATGGAAATAAGTTGATAGGTACCACAGAACTTGTGGATTTTCCAATCTTGATTGAAGGTCGAAAATTCTCTGCCAACCTAATAGTTATTCAGATAAGCCCCCACGATATTATATTAGGAGTCGATTGGCTAGCCTACCACGGTGCCAAGATCGACTTTGAGTCTAATACCGTTACCATCAAGGGGAATGGAAACTTTAGGTGTAAGTTCAAAGGTAGGAATCCATCTGAAGAGGATAGGATAATAACTGCAATGACGGCAGTAAAGTTACTCAGACGAGGATGTATTGGGTATTTATGTCATTTAGTGGGGGAAGAAACAAAAGGGGTAGATATAACAAGGATACCTGTAATACAAGAATTTCCAGATATATTCCCAGAGGAAATTACAGGAATGCCACCTAAGCGGGAGGTCGAGTTCACCATCGATCTAGAACCAGGAACCTCCCCAATTTCTAAACCACCATATCGAATGGCCCCACAAGAAATGCAAGAATTGAAGAAGCAGTTGACAGAGCTATTGGACAAAGGATACATTCGCCCTAGTGTATCGCCCTGGGGAGCACCTGTGTTGTTTGTTAAAAAGAAAGATGGATCATTACGACTTTGTATTGATTATCGGGAACTGAACAGGGTTACAATCAAGAACAAGTACCCAATCCCTCGGATTGATGATCTATTAGATCAGCTTCAAGGCGCAAAGGTATTCACTAAAATCGATCTTAGATCTGGATATCATCAACTTCGAGTTTGCGAAAAGGATATTCCGAAGACAGCATTTAGAAGTAGGTATGGACACTATGAGTTTATAGTGTTGCCTTTTGGATTAACCAATGCTCCATCCGTATTCATGGATTTTATGAATCGGTGCTTCCAAGACTATCTAGACCAATTCATAATTGTTTTCATCGATGATATATTGGTTTACTCGCCAAACCATGAGGCCCATGCTCAGCATTTACGGACCACTTTGAGCCTATTAAGACAACATCAACTGTATGCCAAGCTCTCTAAATGTGATTTTTGGATGACCAAAGTCACCTTTCTCGGGCATGTGATTTCGGAAGAAGGAGTCATGGTGGATCCCCAAAAAGTAGAGGCTGTTGCAAATTGGCCACAACCACACACTGTCAAAGATATACGTAGTTTTCTAGGACTTGCTGGATACTACAGGCGGTTCGTGGAAGGATTTTCCAAATTAGCTAGACCTCTTACTTGTCTTCTACGTAAGTCCCACAAGTTCGAGTGGAGTCAACAGTGTGAAACTAGTTTCCAAGAGCTAAAAAGACGATTGACTAGTGCCCCGATCCTAACCCTACCCATAGGAGGAAAAGAATACGTAATTTACAGTGACGCCTCAAAACATGGCCTAGGATGTGTATTGATGCAATATGATAAGGTTATTGCTTACGCATCCCGGCAACTGAAATCATATGAGGAAAACTACCCAACCCATGACCTGGAACTAGCTGCGGTAGTTTTTGCTCTTAAGATATGGCGTCATTATCTTTATGGAGTACACTGTCAACTTTTCACTGATCATAAGAGCTTAAAGTATGTATTTACTCAAAAAGATTTGAACATGAGACAAAGAAGGTGGTTGGATCTTTTAAAGGACTACTATCTTGAGATTAAATATCATCCTGGAAAAGCCAACGTAGTAGCTGATGCTTTAAGTCGAAAAAGGATCCAAGAAGAATACATGGCATGTCTCACAAATGAAGTTCAATACAATGATTCAGCAAGGATAGAGGTTTTATATCCACAACAAGGGCAATTGAGTATGATTCAAATCATGGCAACCTTGGTAGAAGAGATCAAACAGAAACAAGTGGATGACCTTTATTTGATAAAGATATGCACTGATGTAAGTTCTGGCAAAGCTCCTGGATTCATAATACAAGATGATGGGTCCTTATGGTTCCAAGATTGGATATGTGTGCCAACTGATGAGAAACTGAAGGAAATAATTCTTCGAGAAGCACACAACTCTGCGTACTCTATACACCCGGGTTCGAGCAAAATGTACAAAGACTTAAAAAGGAGTTTTTGGTGGGCGAACATGAAAAATGAGATCGCCGAATATGTGGCCAAGTGCTTAACCTGTCAACAAGTTAAAATTGAGCACAGGAAACCCGGAGGGGAACTTCAACCTCTACCAGTACCAGAATGGAAATGGGAAGATATTGCCATGGACTTTGTGATGGGCTTACCAAAAACCACTGGAGGAAAGGATTCTGTATGGGTGATAATCGATCGATTAACAAAGACAGCTCATTTCTTGGCTATCCGATCAACTTGGGGACCAACGGAGCTGGCAGATGTGTACTTACGAGAAGTAGTTCGTCTCCATGGGATTCCACGATCAATAATTTCGGACCGTGATGGTCGTTTCATGTCCACATTTTGGAAAAACCTCCATAAGGGATTAGGAACGAATCTGCAATTCAGTACAGCATATCATCCCCAAACAGATGGACAATCAGAAAGAACCATCCAAACCCTAGAAGATCTATTAAGGGCTTGTGTACTGGATAGACCTCAAGGATGGCTTCAATGTTTACCTCTCATAGAATTTACTTATAACAATAGTTGGCACAATTCGATAAAGATGGCTCCATTTGAAGCATTGTATGGAAGACGATGTAAGTCCCCAATATGTTGGAACGATCGAGCTGACACGATTTTAATAGGACCAGAACTACTGACAGAAACAACCCAACAAGTGGCTATGATCAGAAAACGACTACTTGCAGCACAAAGTCGACAGAAGTCGTATGCAGACCTCAAGCGCCGAGAAATAAATTTCGAAGTAGGAGACAAAGTCTTTGTGAAGGTTTCACCTTGGAAGGGAGTATTCAGGTTTGGACAACGGGGAAAACTTAAACCAAGGTATATAGGACCTTTTGAGATCCTAGATAAAATAGGCCCAGTAGCATACCGTTTGGCCTTACCACCTACCTACCAAGTACACAATGTTTTCCATGTATCACTACTTCGAAAATACATCCCTGATCCGTCCCATATAATCAACTATGCTGACATTGAAATACAAGAAGACGTCACAAATTCGGAGAAACCCATCCAAATTTTAGAGCATCGAGAGAAGTATTTGCGGAATAAGATCATTCCCTTAGTAAAAGTTCTTTGGTCAAAAGAAGGAATCGATGTGATAACGTGGGAAACCGAAAGTGATATGAAAAATCGATATCCTCACCTCTTTGAAATATGATACTTCGGGGACGAAGTATATTTCTTAGAAGGGGAGACTATAATACCCCGCTAAATAAGGTACAATATTAATTAAAATTTTCTTTTTAAGCTCCGTTATGAGTCTAAATTACATAGACTTATACCAGGTAAATATTAGTTAGTCGGTACAACTATATATAGTATTGTACATTACGAGTGGTTACATGAAGTATACTATTATAGTGTCATATACATAATTAACTTACCTAAATTATAAAATAAAAAGTATAAGATAAGTTAGGATAATTAAAACTTGTAAAACAATAACTATAAAGGTTATTTATAATTGTAATTAATTCATATATATATATATATATATAAGGTCAAATGAAGGGTAAATTATATTAAGCTAATTTATATAAGGGATCTTTTCACAATTATGGGGTAATAAGGTAAAAAAAAAAGGTAATAAAGACAAAGTGAAGGTGAGTGGATAGTCTAGGTGTAGCTTTGTAAGGATACTTAAGGAGAAAAAGCCACGTATCTTGTAGATAGGTTTTAACATTCACCATGCAGTAGAAAATTGGACTATAAAAGCTCATAGTGGGACTTGGAATTGAAGGCACAACAAAATAAGCAAAGGAAACATATATTAACGCAAGGTTACGAGTTTAAGCAAGGAAGGCAAATTGCTATAGTTCGATCCGATTTGAATAGGCAAGTGGGTTATAGTTATTTTAAATAACTATCGTAATCGGTAATGCTTATATATTTATATATGTATTAGAGAAGTAATAATTATAGATATATTAAGCGAGATATGTGAAGTTATATACGTATATTTTTGTACTAGACGGACGTATATTTTATTGGTTCAGTAGTTACTGGGACGGTAAAGTGATAGTATACGCGTGTCGTTAAAGGATGCGGACATTATGGGTAAATAATAATGACGGCTCGGCAGTATTATTAGAAATGTCCGTTGGGGCTTAGTGGACCCTGGGAATTAGGTCGTCTAATTCCGAGCTCGCTACCGGTAGGCGAATTTAGGAGTCATGGATTTACCAAGGGGTTCTCCAAGGCTTGCCTTTCGGCTGATTAATGACTAAAATCAGACCTGGTATCCACGGTGAAATTGCTAGCGTAACGCTAATGCAATTAAGTGCTCTTCTTTTAAATTAATTAAGGATTGATTGTCTAGTAAGGTTGAAAACCGTTAATTAGGAATGTAGGAAAAGCTATAAGCTAATTAAATTCAAAGGAATGAATTTAATTGAAGTTTGAAGCAAGAAGTTTAATACGAGGAATATGATATTCTCGACAGGTGTTGTTGAAGACGGTAGACTAACTATAGCTTAGTTGCTCAGTGAGCGTATCCAGGTAAGTCTTCGGACTTACTTAGCTTCGATCTGCAGAAACTCGTGCCTGAGAGATTTATATCTTGTTGTGTTGCATTGTGATTGATGTTATGCATTCTGATGTGTTATGTGTGATGCATGCTAATGTTATTGTTGTGTTTTAGTATAAATATGATGATGTGATGTGTTTTATGATGAAAATGACGTTATGATGTGTAAATCATGCTTAATGTTGTTGTGATTATTATCATGTCATAATTATGAGAAATGGTTAAATGAACATGTGTTAGCCTATTGAGGCGTGCTATTGAATGACATGATAAGCTTGTTGAAACATGATAGTGTATGAGATGATAAGCCTTTTGAGGCATGTGATATGATGGCGACCTGTAAAGGTCAAGAGTATGTAAAGTGAGTATTTTGCAGTGAATACCGGAGCTTGGCCAGGCCCGGATCACTTGCGCGTGTATAAGAATGACGCCGAGTCTGATGGACTTCGGGCTCGGGTCGCACACCTAATTAAAATGGTAAATGTTTGCATTAACATGAACGGAAAAATGTTGCATGTGGTTAGAGGGTTAAGACCATATATAACCCGCCACGAGATATCCTGGCCCGTAGACTTGATCAGTCTGGCTACGACCTAAGAGAAAATGTCTGAATTAACCTAATCTGGGCAATGGTGAGCTCACACCAAAGCCAGAATCGTAAAGAAATGGTTCCGGATTAATTGGTCCGGGATCGCAAATTGTAAATTGCATACTGCATTCACGTGCATCATATAAGCATGATATCATCTCATGAGCACGATATATGGTATTTGAATATATGTGTGTTGTGTTGTGATGTGTTGATATAATCTCTCGTGGATAGATTATGATCGGTAGCTAACGGTTTTAAACCGAATCTTTTTAGGTAATGTCGACCATATGAACGCTTCAGGGATGTCAGCTGCAGGAAGTGGACAGCCGGGGCAGTGTTAACCCAAGGGTTGGTTGAACATCTTTTGAAATTAATCGCTTGCAAGCGAGTCTTTTGTTGTTTGTGTGCAATTATGTACACGTGTTGGTTTCAGGCTGATGTTTTAAGCAATCGTTCAGGCGTCATGTTGTGAAATGTCGTTTTGGGATATACATACTAACTACATGCATGGTTGTTATGTAAATGTTTTCTAAATGACAGGTTGAATGTTTTCATTATTTATCGTGCTTCTTGTTGCAAGGTACAATATTAATTAAAATTTTCTTTTTAAGCTCCGTTATGAGTCTAAATTACATAGACTTATACCAGGTAAATATTAGTTAGTCGGTACAACTATATATAGTATTGTACATTACGAGTGGTTACATGAAGTATACTATTATAGTGTCATATACATAATTAACTTACCTAAATTATAAAATAAAAAGTATAAGATAAGTTAGGATAATTAAAACTTGTAAAACAATAACTATAAAGGTTATTTATAATTGTAATTAATTCATATATATATATATATATAAGGTCAAATGAAGGGTAAATTATATTAACCTAATTTATATAAGGGATCTTTTCACAATTATGGGGTAATAAGGTAAAAAAAAAAGGTAATAAAGACAAAGTGAAGGTGAGTGGATAGTCTAGGTGTAGCTTTGTAAGGATACTTAAGGAGAAAAAGCCACGTATCTTGTAGATAGGTTTTAACATTCACCATGCAGTAGAAAATTGGACTATAAAAGCTCATAGTGGGACTTGGAATTGAAGGCACAACAAAATAAGCAAAGGAAACATATATTAACGCAAGGTTACGAGTTTAAGCAAGGAAGGCAAATTGCTATAGTTCGATCCGATTTGAATAGGCAAGTGGGTTATAGTTATTTTAAATAACTATCGTAATCGGTAATGCTTATATATTTATATATGTATTAGAGAAGTAATAATTATAGATATATTAAGCGAGATATGTGAAGTTATATACGTATATTTTTGTACTAGACGGACGTATATTTTATTGGTTCAGTAGTTACTGGGACGGTAAAGTGATAGTATACGCGTGTCGTTAAAGGATGCGGACATTATGGGTAAATAATAATGACGGCTCGGCAGTATTATTAGAAATGTCCGTTGGGGCTTAGTGGACCCTGGGAATTAGGTCGTCTAATTCCGAGCTCGCTACCGGTAGGCGAATTTAGGAGTCATGGATTTACCAAGGGGTTCTCCAAGGCTTGCCTTTCGGCTGATTAATGACTAAAATCAGACCTGGTATCCACGGTGAAATTGCTAGCGTAACGCTAATGCAATTAAGTGCTCTTCTTTTAAATTAATTAAGGATTGATTGTCTAGTAAGGTTGAAACTGTGAATAGTATTTATTATAGAATTTTAAGTTATTTTAAAAGCTAGGTTAATCCAGCTTGCCAGTTTATTCGATAAACTGACCCATGTTTTTATTTTTTTTACTGACAGGTTAAGGTGAGTATGAGATGAAGTATGGGAAGCACACCGGAGTTACACCTGATCACCTTTCACCTCCCTTGGAAGTTTATATATATCTACACTTAAATCTATGTTTTAATATATGTAAATAACTCTAAGTTGATGCATAATAAATATGGTATTATATAATTTATTGAAGTCTTGTTAACTAGCCTGAAGCGGATTTCCGTAGTAATAAAGAAACCGCTGGCGTTGTAGCAGACCTAGTAAAATATTAGACTGGGGTGTTACAATGTCACAAATATTGTTTTTGTATTTCGAGTGTTTATATGAGTATAACGTTCGGATTCACGTTTTTATATCTTTAAACTATTGTGCTCATCGGCACAACGTCATGTTCATTGGATAAATCATTTAATATATCGATCCATTGATCCACTCAACTATTACCTAATTCAACAATGTTCATGATTTTGGATGGCATTAAGCGACGGTTTTACATCGGATGATCCTTGCATTCTGAAGCTTCATTTATATTGTTGGTTAATATTATGGACACATATAGGAATTGTGGATGAATTAACCTCATGTTTGCATCCAAAAATACCATTTGTATACTCCTTGCACAAAGATTTTGGCCAAAACACAAACAGAGAAACGTTTGCATCAATTTATCGTGAATTAAATCATTCATTTTACAGTATTCGCTCTTTTATCATCTCAAGGTTTGTTCGCTTGTTACATAGGAAGAATGTTGACAAACTGCGACAAAAGACGAAGATGTTATATGATTCGATCTTTGACATTTGTTGCTCGTACCTATAATCGCCCTCATTTGGTAAAATGAAAAAAAATCTTATCTCATACGTAAACATTGTAATCATTCTAAAATTTTAGTCCCGACAAATATTTTTGCTTCAAAATCATAGGTTATCTTGATTGATTGGTGGAATAATGAAGAGTTAACTAAATGAGAAAATAGCCTTTTTTTCCGTTATAACTAACATTTGACAAAGTATATATTTTATTAATAAGTTAACAAAGTGGACTCTTTAAATAATAAAATTCAATCGTTAAATTTTAATGGTAGTTATTTGAAAAATAGTAGGGGGGTTTTTATCTAAATGGTAGGTTTGGGGTTTTGAACCTTTTTGGTAGGCTCACCCTCCCTCGTGACTAAATAGACTAATTGAATTCCTTGATTATTTTTTGGATTTTTCATCTTGGTACTCTCAAGGTTTTGGCTTTTCCTTTTGGTTTCCACAAAGTTTCAAAATTCCTTCCGGTACTCCCAAGGTTTGTTTAGTTTCCTCTCCGTGCCCTTTTTAAAATTTTCCGTCCACTTTCATGAATTCTCTCAATTAAAATTTTGAGGAAAAAAGGAAATTAAAACAATTTCTCATTTTTAATGTAAAATTAATAAAACAAGAAAAAACAAAAGAACAGAAGTCTGGAGGAGACTCTATTTCGCACGACGATAGGTAGAACTCTTCGTCACCTCCGGGTTCGACTCCGACTCTACTCTTCACCTTCAACTCCCCTTGTTACCGCCGGATACTCTCGTCACCGTCGCTTCTGTCGTCATCTCAGGTAAGAGTATCGATTTTAGGGTTTTCTAATTTTAGGGTTTGTAAAGGATTGTTTTACTCGACTCTAGTTTACTCTCGATCTACTCTCTATTTCTGTAGTTTTGTGCTGTTGTGCATCTTAATACAACTCTCAGCTTGGTCAGCCAAAAGAACCCTAAAATTAGCAAGTGTACTCTTGTGGGAAGGAATAGGAGAAACGTATATGACAACAATTTACTAATGTTTGAAATTTTCATCAAGTGTACTTATGTATGATAAGAATAATGGCACCATTGATAGACATAATATAGGAAAATAAGCACCTCAATTCAAAAAGAGAATAACATAAAAATAAGGGAAATTATTATTTTATTATAAAGTGGGGCCCACAAGACGGAAAACAGACGGTATGCTGACATGAGGTGGTATTTTGGTAACGGAGTATATATAGCGGGTGGTTTCCGGTAAATTGTGATGGAGCGGGTGGTTATTTGCAATATGACCTATTTACGGGTGGTTTCCGGTAATTTCCTCAATTATTTAATTAAAACTTATATCAATAGGTGAGGGTCTAGACACTTAGGCCATCTCCAATAAGGGGAGTTATATGCCCCCTTTAGCCCTACTTTATTGAAAACTGGTCTCCAACAAAAAAAGTTATAGAGTTAAATGGCTAAAGGGTGGTGCAAATGGTTAAATATAACTCTGAAAGTCACCGTTTAACTCTTCAAGTGGACCACCATATTAAACAAATTTGTCCCCTCTTTTTTGGGAGAAGGAGAGAGAAAAGTGAATACTTATAATATTTAATTAATAAAGGGCTAAATTAGTCATTGTATTATTGGAGATGATTGAAGTAAGAATAAATATTAAATATTTTTTAGGGTTAAAATTTAACCCCGAGGCTATTATAACTCTTTGTTATTGAAGCTGGCTTTAGTCCCCGTTTGGTTATAACTGCAGAAACAAAAACGGAATGGAAATGAATCTAATCCTTATGTGTGCATTGTTCATGAAATTTTTGGGAATCATTCCGTGTGATTTCGTCTAAAATGCACTTGATTTCCCCCATTTTGTTACCCTATAGGGTATCAAAAGTATTAAAGTAATTCAATTATACTCCAATTACTTCAAACCATAAGGAATGATTCCAAAAACTTTCATGAACAATGGTATACGTATAGACTAGATTCGTTTCCATTATATTTTCGTTTTCGAAGTTAAAACCAAACGGACCCTTAGTTTGTTTTCTATAAATAACAAAAGTCATTTATTAGACCAATTCTCTCAATATTACAATTCATCATGCCTTAGCACATTCACCTCTCCATATAATGCCAACAATCTCAACGCTACTCAATTCACTAATATCATGCAATCAAATCATGTATTAGCGCAAAAAAAAATTTACAAAACAACATAAGACATCACATATCACATAGTGTGTTGTTTGTCAAACATCACTAAGCACGTTTAACTTTGGATGATTACATACATTAGAGCAAGATTATATCTTAGCTGATACGGGGATTAACCGTAATTGGATAGCCGATCTTTTGACACCTAAAAATATTGGACAGAAATAAAAGGATGATCGGATGGTGGGATGGATAAATCAAGGTTGAACCCTAAGAAACGACTCGGAGACACGCTATGACGCGATAAACCTTAAGACATAACCGATTGTCGTCCTGTAGAACCCTCTCATACAACCAAACACAAGAGGAAGTGATGATCTCTATAGCACCTATAGGTATGCTTGTGACGAGTTGAATCACTCTATTACGACACGTGGAAGTAGAATACACTCAAACAAGTCCAAGCTAAAACACAAACAAGACCTCTATTGCTCTCAAGTCTCTACTTCCTACTCGGAAGGCCACAACAACGGATTGCAACTCGCGAATGCCGCAACAGTAATCTATGTGTTTATTGAAGTAATGTGTTTATTCAACTTCAAGGTGGAAAACAAGATGCTCGAGATCGCTGTATATAAGGGAGTGGCTCGAGTTGGGCTCCCTGTAGTCTGCCCGAAGAATCATATTTTATTGATAATAAGATGTGATCTTATGCTAAGAAAATAATAAAATATGATCGATTTTCTAATAAGATAGATCTTATAAGACTTGGACATCAAAACATCTCTAGAAGATATGATTTCAAGTCTATTTTTAAGATTCCCTATTATAGAACTTAAAATATTTACAAGAAATAAATAAAATAGCATGAGCTGAAAAATAACACTTAAAGTCCGTAAAATTAACCCAAAATAAAATATATTTTATTATGGGCTAAAAAATATAACACAGTTGGTCTATTTTTAGCCACACTTGTGCGCTATACGCAAGCAACACGTATGCATGGCCGGCCTTTCTTCATTGCATACGTATGTACGTTGCTCTTGGACTTCCATGGTTGTTCTTCCATACGTGCATGTGTCTCTTCGTTTAAGTGTTGAGGCGTTCTTGCATATGGGCACCGGTCTCCTTTTGCATGGTTGATTGGTTCCGGAATGGTCGTGGGGTCGGGATCCTTTGCTGTTAAGGATCGTGGATTTATCTTGTATGTTCTTCTCCTTCTTGCTAATAATGATTTCATCCTTATGTAAAGTTGTATGGGACCTTTTTGTTAGATGGGTTTTATTGTGTGTCATCTTCCTCTTCGTTCGGATGACACGGAGATCCTTCCTCCTTCTACTTAAGTGCATGTGATCGTATCATCCTTTATGGTGGGCGTCCTCCTCTTGGCTCGGATGACACGTTGACCCTTCATCTTTTTAATGGTGTAAAAATTTATGATTAATAACCTATGGCTTTTTAGTATGTTCCTCAATTATTTGGTGTTTATTTAACATACCTAGGTGTACTGGTTTATTCATTACTAATTGTCAAGCTTCAAAAATCTCATATTGTTATATTCTTATCTTTTATAATTATAATTTGCATATTAATTTACAAGGACTAAAACAATACATTTATTAAATCCTACGGTGTGGGTAGTAAAATTAGTAAATACTAAAATTAAAGTAGTTTATGTCATGTGTCAGTTATGAGTAACTTAAGAATAACATATTAAACTACCAAAAAAAAAGAATAACATATTAAGTCCACAATTAATATTATGTAATTATCTTCTAATTGTCCAACTATATTAATTTTTAATATTTTTATTTTACTTAGATGGAAGTAAAAACAAGATTTGCTGATAAAATTTTAACTAATGATAACAATATATTTAACATTTATTCACAATTTTTTACGTGAAAATAATATAAATCATAAAAATCCAAAAATATTTGAAATAAAATGTTTAAAAATTATAATATAAATTGTTTATTATTAAAATTCATAGTAAACTATTTTTACAAAAATATTTGAGATTTGGTTTGATTTTACAACAAGACTCGGTCAATCTTTTCCTTAAAATAAAAAATCTCGGTTTAGTTTTCTCATATTATCTATCATCTTTTTTAGTCATTATTGTGATTGTCATATATGTTTAGATATACTTGAACTTTAATTTCTATAATCCATCATTTTCATAGAAATAAAATGATTTTTTTTTCTTCGGGGGAGCAGAAAAGTAAGTGACTAATTGGTCCTTACCATTTAATATAGAAACGTAATGAAAATGATAATTGACTTGTAGCCTCGTGTGAACATACAATGTTGGTACAAGAATCTCTCTTATCCGAACAAATTCCAAGAACCTATATGTAATGTCTCCTTCAACCATTTTTTTCTCGGTTTTTTATTTTTTTAACGGAAAGCTATCAGGTCGGTTTAACTCTTAGAGGTAGTTCAACATAAAACATGTTTGTGGATAAGACCATGAAGTTTGGGATTAACATAAAAATTGGTGGTGGGTGTCGAGATTCTCAGTTCAGTCAATCGTAAGTGACACTTAATTTCAAAACATGCATGATCTGGACATCGTCAAAGAAACGAAGATCTAGTATAGAGTCGGGTATAATGATCTTGATCTCCGGCAGACAACTCTACAAATCTTGAAGTGGCTTGATTATACACAAATTATCACCCTCGATTTCAAACTTTTTATCCAACAATATGATAGCTTCTTGCAAGTTATATTTAAGAGCAAAAGTTTCAACTTCTATTACCGAGTTAAAGTAATTTTTTAAGCACCGAAGCTAACTACCACTCCCTTGTGATTTCAAATAACAAAACCTTTAGATGTTATTACCGAATCGATTTTTAATCCATCAAAGTTAAGTTTATAGAATCCAGTTTTTGTTTTTCCCACTTAATGTCCTGTTTTTTCGTTTGGTAGTATTATTATCCTTTGGTGCGGTTTGATATCGTAATCGCCCTCGTCAATGATGATATTTTTCTGATTATGGATTTAGTTTTTGATGAATGGAATCAAATCATTGATATGACTGATTGACTCATTAATAAAAATAATTTTGTTCATAAAGAACCAAATGTTCCACCAGATTGTTGCTAGACAAGAGAACATGTTAAGTCCAATCTTGTTTTTTTATTTTCTATAGGAAGTCATCTGCTCTTTTGTTTTCATGATTAATGTTGCTTAGTTCGATTGAAATTTGTAATACCCCGTAAAAATTATCATCCCGCGTTATTTGAATGAGGATTTATGGTTAACTTATAAGAATGGATTGCTACCCATGTCAACAAGAATTATTCTTTTCTAGTGGTCGAGTGAGGACAAAGAACTCTGGAGTTAAGCGTGCTCGTGCGGGAACAATTTCAAGATGAGTGACCTCCTAATAAGTTTCTGCATGTACATGGTTGACATGGGAACAACTTCCGTAAGACCCCGGGCCTTAGAAGTGGTATCAAAGGTAACCTTGAGTTACGAGTGCTCTCGCCCTAGTAGGTGGTCACTCGGCTCGGTGGATAGTTCTTCGGCCTGACATGGACGTCAGGAGTTTAAGTGGGGGAGATTGTAACACCCCGTAAAATTATCGTCCCGCATCATTGAAAATTCTTTCTAGTGGTTGAGTGATGACAAAGAACTCTAGGGTTAAGCGTGCTCGTGCGGGAGCAATTTCAGGATGTGTGACCTTTTTCAGAAGTTTATGCACGTGCATGGTTGACATGGGGACAACGTCCGTTAGACCTCGGGTCTTACAAAATGGACCTATCAATTTTAGCAACGATTTGTTTACTAAATGGGCAGTCAATAAACACGTGGAACAAGTCCTCAAGTTGATGATTACACAATTATCAATCCCTCGTAATTGCATCTTCTTTCTTCTAGTTTTGCTTTTGTTAGAATTTCATTTTTTTGAGATTTTTTAAAAGGAAGGTCTCAATTTAGGTTTGGTATCAAGATTTCAAATCCAATCACAAACATTTTTAGGGGTGATGACCTTATTCTCATCCATCATCTCCGACGTTGATTTGGTTGTAAACCACCCAATTTTACTACACCTCCAATATAATCTATCACAAATTTCGTTTTTTGGTATTATTGGTTGTTTAATTTTGTCCCTAATCACCGGGCTAAGGAAGTTTTGTAGCTCGTTGTCAATTTTTGTGAAATCTCAATCTCAATAATTGTTTATAAAAATATTAACTTTGATATTTGTGTCAATTTGATTGATATAATGGATCATTTTTGTAAGCGGTGAAGTTGAGACTCTATTATCATGCTAGAAGTTGATGGTTTTGCCAATTTTCTATTTGCCAAATAATACCTACTATCTTAAACCCGGGTTTAAGTTTCATAAGATTATTTCGTTGTCAAGAGAATCAAGGCGTTAATTCTTCCTTTTGGTAGTAAATAATGTTATGGTTTTTCATGTATTTTTCATTAATAATTTAAACCCAAATATTGTATGGTTCTATCAAGAATTTTCAAAAAAACTTCATTCGTAAGATTTTGTTCGTGATTAAAAAATTTCTCAATTTAAAACCACCATTCTTTTTTTTTATTTGTAGATTCCTAGCTGATAATAAATTTGATTTTCGTCCCCTTTATTATAATTTTTCAATATATATTTAGCTCATTCAAATTGTGGGTTGAAAACATAAAGTTTCGAATAATAAAGGTGATTTATCCGCGTGACTAGTTTCTTTGGTTGCTGCTTTGTTATGATGTCTAGTGACACTCCCTTATAAAGCCTCTTCTGATTGGATAAATTATACTTCATTTATTCTTATAACTAGTTTAATGTCGGCACCTTGTGCGGATTTACATAAATAATTTTATATATTTAGTGAATATTAATCAATAGAAAAAATAATTATTGGTTAAATTGACTTAAAACGTAAATTTTTTTATATCATTAAAAAAAAGATTGTATAAAAATTCGTATACTTTTGAAGAAACAAATTTTTTTTTTACCTTATCTGGGGTTGTATTTTAATAAATTATAATTTTAACAAGTTTCAAAATTATGGAGTGGTAAAAGATAAAATATAAATTAAAATTAGATGTAAACTATTAATAACTATTTTAACAGAAAATAATTTTAAATTGAAAATAAGAAAACAAAAACATTATATATATGTGTGAAGTTCAAAATTAAAAGAGTAATTTAAAAAAAATTCAAAAATTTAAAATAAGAAAACCAAAATATGATAGATAAAATTCAAAATTATAAAAAATATTCAAAAACTAATTTTTGAAAATTAAAATGTGCCTACATTATTTTTTGAAAATTATAAAAACAAAATCTAGATATTTTTTTATTATGTTTTTTATATAAACTAGTTCATATCCCGTGCCTTGCACGGGTATTTGTTAATAAAAAATTTTATATGATGATGATTAACATCTAATTTTACTTTTATTTAATAAAAGTAACTGAGTTGTTATAATAAATTAGGGATAACCCGACCGTGACATAGCTAAAAAACATAAGTAGTTTACACAATCAAAATTAATTTTAATAAACCAATTACAAAGTACAAGTTTAAATAACAAATAAAATTCGAATTAGATTACTTTCAAAATATAACACACAAAATATGTTTCACATTATTTTATTCACAAAATTGTAAAAAAAATTTAAAAAAAAGAATTATTTATTAAAATGGAATATTGTTTATGATAGAAGAAATTTAATATTGAGTTAAAATATCGGAATATAATATACTACAAAAGACCATTCAATATTTTCATAAATAAAAAAATTGTTCAATTATTTATATGCATTCTACTAAAATAGGATTAATTACGCTAAATAAAATGGAATATATAAATTAATGTAAATAATAAGATTAAATAATATAGATCGTTTTTCATTATAATTTACTTATTGTAAAGAAGATTAAATAATGTAAAAAACGGATTATGTAATACAAATCTATAAATATATCCGTTTTATTTTATAAATATGATATTTTGGAGAAGACAAACATGCAAATGAGATAACATTCAAAATATAATCAGATAGAAAATATTTTTTTCACAATATTCAAAATTGAAATTTTTTTAAAAAAAGATTTATTTATTAAAACAAAACTAAGAATAATTAATTTAATAAACACGAAAATTGACGTAAAGATCAAACTCACGATTAAATCTTAATCCAGGAAAATTCGATTACAAAAATTTCGATCTTTAGAATAGAATTCATAAACATAAATGACAAACAACAATTCAAAGATGATATACAATTAAATTTCACATAGAGATTGAGATTAGAGAAAAATCTTACGAATCATAGTGTGGGTGAGACAACAATCAAATTGAAGTGTACAAATCGATAAGGATTAGAAATAAATCGAATTGAAGTGTGAGATTGTGATAGAAAAAAATTACTCATACAAAAGATAAGTCTCAAAATGCAGTAAGCATCATATTACATTTGTAGTTTTCAAGTCCAATCACTCCTCCCACAGTGAGTTACTGTTGCGCACACTGCACCCTTTGAGCACCATGGTGCTCATCATCCTCATCATAAGCTTCTTGAGCCCGCGCTTGCTTCCTCCTCAATATTGACATCATGCAGTGTAGTCTCCTCGCACTCGTCCAGCTCCATGTCACTAATCTCACTACCTTACCTCGATGGCAATACAGTCTCTAGCACTTTAACCTGTCCAAGGCTCAATGAGTCGGGAAAGTCAACTGTGAAGTGGACATACAGCTTGCCCTTCATGAATGGTCTTTGGTACATTGGCATACCCTCATCATCAATTGCCTTGAATTGATCTGTACAGTAAACACAAATCAAGATGAGAATGTTCTCTATTCATTTCACTCCTAAATTAATTCTAAAGTAACTATTCCTACTAACCAGGCTTGATGACTTCTCCTGTATTTGATTTGATAAGAAGCTGACGGCCATCCAAGTGCGTCAGGATAAATTTGTAGCCACAAAAAGCCTCAATAAGAGATAGAGTGTGTTCATAGAAGAGATCACCGCCCTTTCTCTTGAACTTGAAATGATCCTTCTGTTGCAATACAAAGACTATATCTCATGTGATTGTGTCAGGTAGATGTAAGTTATTATTAGCATCAAGCAACACAAAGGAAGTGAACTGTTAATTTAGCAAAAAACTCACAGCTTCATCTGCCTCTCCAGGAAAAGTGATCTTCTGTCCATGTTGCATGCCCTTCTCGCCAATCACTTCAACGACTTTATTTTCTTGAACAACCTTCTCACCCTTGCAATCCGGGCAACAATCTTTGTCGTTAATGGTTTCACCAGTACCCTTACATTCATTGCAAGGATGCTGCATTTGCTGGATCATTGAAGGTCCAAGTTGTTTGATTGAGACCTTCATACCGGAACCTTGACATCCACCGCATGTCGCTGAAGCACCGGATTTTGAACCTTTACTGTACTCACAATACGTAAATTTCAGTGACCATTCAACTTTATAACTACCAAATGCAGAATCTGATCAACATAAGGGAAACCCAAGTTGACTCACCCGTTGCACTTTTGAGCATATAACGTTTCGTGATAGAGAAAGCTTTTTCGATGTTCCGCTGTAAAGATCTTCAAGAGAGACCTTAAGAGGATGAATGACATCTTCTCCCCTTCTTTGTCTTCTTCCTCTGCTATTGTCACCACCCCCACATCCTGATAGCATTGAAAATTGAAATAAAAGAGTTAAAACTGGTAAAGAACAAAAAAAAATGCCATTATATCTTTGTTTGACTACTTACCAAATGGATTTCCACCGAAGAACTTCATAAGCTTGAGCCAATTGTTTGAACTGCAACAATAATAACACAAAATCGCTAATAGAAGGGACGGAGATTGAATAAATATGGACACAAAAAACGAACAATTAATTAGAAATGAACAATCAAATTCAAGCAATGTACATTTTTTTACTATAATAGCACAACAATAACAAAAGAGGAGGGTGTGAAATCGAATGGAGAGAAGAAGTATATATAGGCAATAATTTAGGTTTAGTCAAAAAAGCTTCTTCAAGAAGATAGCAAATTCAAATTAGTGAGATAAGATCGGAACTATTAAATTTTAAATGTGGATATTAACAAATTATTCAGATATTCAATTAAGATTTGATCTAAAATATTGAAAATATTAATTTTTGAAACTAAATTGAATTTTGAAATTACGTTAGAAAAGAACTTCTCCTACACGTTTTAAGATTTGATTTGATTTAGTTAACTGAAAAACTGCAACTATAGTTTAAATTTTTTTAGTAAAATATTTTTCGAAAAAAATGGAATGGCAGTTTAGTAAATATTTTACAAAAAAAAGCTGAGGTGGCATCCCTCGTTGCTTGACACGTGGCATTAGCGTCCTTAGTTTTAGTAAGTAATATAGATTTGTTTTAATTTTAATTAATAATTGAGTAGAATTAACGTGGCATAATAATTTATTAAATTAAATATGATTTGACATGCTGATTGTTTATTAGTTTTAATGATTTTTTTATTATAAAAGATATTATGGCAAATCCCTAAATATCTTGTGACAATATTGTAAATTAATTTTTAAAAAAAGCTGATGTCGCTAGCCTTAATACGTGACATATGGACGAAATGAGTTCTGTTTTAGTATGATGTATAGATTAATCTATATACCAACGAACAACACTATCAAAAGAAAAAGAAAATTTTGTTTAGATTCAACAAACTTCACTTCAATAATTTTAATTTGACATGCGTGGAAAATTTCATATCGATAATACGATGTTGTGTGAACTTAATTTATAAGTATTAGGGCTACTTCTATTGCCAATTGGTTTTAGATGGAACACTATTTGATTGTATGTGTGGCTCACTAGACGTGTGTGCTTCACGCCATATAGTCCCGACGTATATAAGAAAAGTTAA